>CM058229.1:79881741-82281741 GCA_030180135.1 Orychophragmus violaceus | reverse complement strand
AGCTTTTGTTGCTTTAACCCAAAAACAAAAATGAAAAAGTAAGTACATCGAGTCTAGTGCCTAGATACAATATAACCGGCACACTTGGATTTGCCTATTATAACATTGGACCAGATACAAAAAACTCGGATTGGGTGTTTTGATTATAAAATTTGATTAGGAACAAAAATATGTGAATAATCTACGGTGGAACCTTTCAAAAAGATTCTGCACGCTCAGAACAAAAGATTCCATCCATCAATTCTTCTCTGGATCCAGTTGTTAGTTTTGATTCTTCAAGAAAATAAGGATTATCCTAATTTCTTATACTACACATTACATGTACTTTGGGTATCTTCTTTTGTTATCTTAGTTCGATATATATCCTTACAAATGGATTTATTAGTAAGATTCAGGTGATATGGTGATGAGGTCGGCTCCAAATTCAATCAAACAAACATAATAATTAAGAAAGGAGTTTGACTTTGTGTGAGCAAATTGGAATTATATTTAGCTTCTGACTTATCCAATTTTGGCAGCTCCTCTTTCTATTTTAATATATAAAAAAGGATAGTAGTTGTTGGCGTTTGATATTGAACAACAACAAAAGGAAAGAGCCTATCAAAACCACATGCTTCCATCATCATCTTTTAGCCAATAAACCTCATAACTTTAGGAGTTTCTTCTTCATTATTTCTCTTCAGTTTCATCTATCTCTTAGTGTACAATATCCAAGATCATGGAAGAAAGCAACAACTCGGGCGTGGCGGATTTCCCTGACAACTTTATGGACGAACTCTTGTGGGAGGAGTGTTGGGAGGAAGCATCATCACTATCACCATCATCATCATCATCATCATCATCATCATCACTATCATCACCAGGGTTAATGAAGAAGGTGACTTGCGCAATGGGACACCTACAAGGTATGATGGGAGAGAAGGACTTGTTGATTCAGTTGTGGGTTCCGGTGGAGAGAGGGAACATAAAAGTGTTGAGCACGGAGGAGCAGCCATACTCCCTTAGTCCCTTCTCCCAGAACCAGAGCCTGTTTCTCTACAGAGCTGCCTCAACGGCCTACAACTTTGCAGCAGAGGCTGGCTCAGACCAGCTAGTGGGTCTACCAGGCCGTGTCTTTTTGAGAAGAGCGCCTGAGTGGACCCCAGATGTTCGTCTCTTCAAGAGTGAGGAGTATCTACGAATTGGATACGCCCGTAGGTATCAGGTATATATTAGAATAAATAGATCGACCCATATTCCTTATATATTGAAGAACGCATCCAAATTTTGATCTGGGATATATTATTCCCAATACCAGGTTCGAGCCTCCGTCGCTCTCCCACTCTTCTATGGACCTTCCAGTGGGAACTGTGTGGCCGTGATGGAAATGGTCACCACTCACAGAAGCTTGGAGTATGCTTCCCATCTTCACAACATCTGCCATGCCCTTGAGGTAACAACTGCACGTTACCTACATAGTTAAAGTAATTGACAATAGTATTGGATCAAAAAGTTGAAAAAAATTAAATACTCATTTAAATTTGATGATACGTAAAGTAAGTATATGATTGCTGAATGGAATATTAAATGGTGGGGTTTAATAGAAAAAAGTTGAGTCTATATTATTCCCATCTACAAATATATATATAGAGTTTAATTACTTGGCAAAATATTCTTGTCACTGCACTGTTGGAACACTGCTCAGCATTGACTCGCTCTTCCATGACTTTGCATTATTTTTATGGTTGACGTAAGCAACCTTTGAAGAGCTTCAATGGTTAAGTTAACATCTGCTTACTTTCTTCTTTATATATATGAAAACACTAAATTACTTGTCATTTATCGGAATTTCTGGCAGGCCTTTGATCTCCGTAGCTCAGAAACCTCCATTGTTCCAACCTCTCTCAAGGTCAGTTTCTTGCTATGCCTTCTCTTTATTTATACATTAGTTCTTGAACACCTCTCGCTAATTATTGCTTTTTTCACAGCCACACACCGACGACGAGGTGGCTTCAACTCTCCAAGGACTTTGTACCTCGTATGGACTCCCTCTAGCTATTACGTGGGGCCAGCAAGAATCATCTTCCCTTTCGGCTTTAGTCTCTTCCTCTTACGCGGCTGATCAAGACAGCCGTTGCTTCTTAGCCGCTTGCTCAGAGCATCATTTACTTGGTGGTGAAGGAATCGTTGGAAGAGCTTTTGCTACCAAGAAACAGTGTTTTGCGACCGATGTGGCCGTTTTCAGCAAGTGGAGTTACCCTCTCTCTCACTACGCTAGAATGTTTGACCTTCACGCTGCTCTTGCCGTTCCTCTCCTGACCAGAAGCAACTCTGATATCCGATTCGTTCTTGAGTTCTTCTTCCCTAGAGATTGTCTTGACATTCAAACTCAGAGGCGGACTCTGAACTCCATCGTTTCCCAACTAAACCTACGTTTCAAGAACTCACCATATCTGATGGTGGACGACCAAGAAGTGAGAGACATAGCCACACCCTTGACTAGCCGATCAGCAGAACAAGAGGAGGCTAAGGATCATAAGGGCAAACAAGTGTCTTTTTCATGGGAGGACTTAAATCTTGGTGGAGAAATGAGAGAACCTTCTTTGTCATCTTCTTCTTCTTTGGAGAACAGAAAGCGCAAAACAAGGGCTGAAAATTATATTACTTTGGAGAATCTCAGACAACATTTTGCTGGTAGCCTCAAGGACGCCGCTAAAAACATCGGTGGTGCGTCTTTTATATATATGCTCCTTTTAGATACATATCTTGATGATGATGATGATGATGATCATGGTATTGATTATGTATTTCAGTATGTCCAACGACCTTGAAGAGGATCTGCAGACAACACGGAATCTCAAGGTGGCCGTCCAGGAAGATCAAGAAAGTGGGACATTCTCTTAGGAAACTGCAAGTGGTTATGGACTCTGTTGAAGGAGTTCAAGGCTCTCTCCATCTTGCTTCTTTCTACTCAAGCTTCCCTCAACTTCAGTCTCCTTCTTCTTCTTTTCCTTTGCTTAATCCAGCACAAACTGTCCATGTGCCTCCAAAGTCACCACCTTCTTCATCTGGCAGCCAGAGTTCCTCAGGTTCAAGCACATGTTGCTCTTCAGAAGAAAAACAGCAACAACAGTTTGGTGGCCTCCACAAAACAGCTCAAAGCCATCCACAGCTTCCTACCCTAAGCATCCCGCAGAGGCCGGTTCATGTGACCTCATCCCTTCCTCCATTGCCATCCGCAACAGCTTCAAGAAAAGCAAAGGATGTTATGAAAGTGAAGGCTATGTTTCGAGATTCAAAGGTGAGGATGTGTCTGCATCTTCACTGGCGACTCACAGATCTCAGAAGAGAGATTGGAAGGCGGTTTGAGATGGACGATGTCTTGAGAAGTAACTTCAGTCTCAAATATCTTGACGATGATCAAGAATGGGTTCTTTTGACGTGTGATGCTGATCTTGAAGAGTGTATACAGGTCTATAAATCCTCTCTTAAAGGGACTATCAGAATATTGGTTCATAATCCTCTCCCTTCCTTTCTTTGATTCTTCTAACTAAATCCAAAACCCTCTTCTCTAATTCCACACACAACCTATATACTTCTGGTTTGGTTTGTAAATCTATTTTTTTTTTCTTGAAGATGCAATGACTTGTTTGATCCAAATGTAATAATTATTTGTTTGGCTTCTTGTAATCCCTTTCTTTGAAGCTATTATGATTTTTGTGAGAAAAATTTATCTATTTGAGTTGCATGGCATCTCCCAAATTAGTTCTAAACTCTGTCTGGTTAAGAAATTGTAACAACATGCCATATATTTTGGACGGGCCATGGTCCTGTGAAATTTGATACAAAGGATATTGTTGAGGTCAAAATCCACCTCGACAAAATCAATAGTCGTAAACAGTTTAACAATCGAACATAGCCATTTTCCATACAAACAATGTTTTGTATGGGAGATCTTTCGTAAGAATATCGTTTCGTACAAAACGTATAAAGCCATTTAGCCAAACTTTCGGGTAATCAAAACTGCTCGGATGAATTGCACAGACAAACGCATCACTCGAAAGAATCTACAGACAAGATCAAATGCTCAAACAAGCTGTTCGGAAGATCCGAACATGCCAAGATGCTCGGAAATTCCGAGCACAACACTTCGAAAATTCCGAGCAAAACACACTCCCCTAGAAGTTCCAAGCAAAATGCATTCCTTCGGAAGTTCTGAGTAAAACATACTTCCTCGGAAGTTCTGAGCATAACATACTCCCAAGAAAGTTTGAGCAGAACATACTTCCTAAGAAGTTCCAAGCAGAACATATTTTCCGAATCTTCCAAACAGACATTTTGCTCAGACTAGCTGCTCGGATATTTGCTAATATCTTCTTCTGAATGCGCGACTAGCCTCAACCCATCTTCATAGTGATAACTTATATGTTACTATCCGTTAACATAATTGTCGAATAAGTTATACGAAATGCAAACTTGGACCAAACCCACAAGACTTGTATTCCGTAGACCTTGGGGCGGACTAAGAAGACATATACTCGACGGACTCGGATCGTCCCTTTTTGACCCATTCAGAAGATAAAGTTAAACCGCGAAAGGATAATTACAAAAGGGAAAGATAAATTCGAAGAAGAAAAGAGGAAGATAAATCCGAGTAGAAAGGCAAATCCTAACGAAAATGGAATATGCGATAACAGGAAAATTTTCGAAAATCTTGTAGGCGAATATCCTCGAAATTGACTTTCCGCGACTATACAATACGAATAACTTCCTATGGTGAAACCATCTAAAAAAACCCTAGCAACTAGACTTGAAATTTTCTCTTAGCTCTTACGCTTTGTACTCTGTTTTCTGTCAAACAAATCAATAAAATATCCTCCAGATCTCTTTTCGTGTGGTTTACTGGTTTTTATGTTCCCCAAAAAATTTGCTATACAAAAATAGACAGAGCGACTCTCATAGTAATAACAAGTGCTACAGCCCTCAACCAATGGATCTCATCCTGAGATTTTTTGAGATGTGAGTCTAGTTTTTTTTTTGTCATCTCCCTCCTTTGTTGTATGTAACAGCCATCGGATCTTGTTTATGCACTTAGGATTTTGTTGAATCCATAGGCTCGGACCATACTTGTAAATGAAGCTGTTAGGGAGGGAGAGTGGCTGATTCCCCCCTTCTTCATTTAAGATCTTGGTGCAACATACATTTCTTGCTTCATCTGGTAGAGTAGAGGTAACTCGTAGTAGTGTTGGAATTTATATAAAGAAAACAAAACCTTGGTGCCATTGTCGGTTCTGATCACAAGCATGGTGCACACATGCAACAATGAGGTTTGAGGCAATTTATCCCTTGTTGAAGGAAGTAGCCCTTGCACCTGAGAGTGCAATAGTAAGCAACACAATGAAACATATATTCACGTTATCCTTGAGATTTGCTGGAGAAGATTTGAGGCAACACAATAGTAACAAACGAAAAACTTGAATCCATGAGTCCTTCTCTCTATTATCCTAATAGAGTTGTAATGGACTACTGTTGTTTTAGGAAATCAATGAAGCTATAGCAATTACTATCTGTTGTGTGACCAAAAACGTTGATTGCTTTAAGCACTGGATATATTCTATACAGACAATATAGAAGCTAGTGTTGCTATTTTTTAAAAGCTTGTAGAGTAATGGAAGGATCATTCCCTCAAACTATCATCTTCACCGAGTTATACTCTCGTTGTCAAGCATATGATATATAGCTTCATGATGAAAGTAACAATGCATCTGTACTCTTCCAAGCTATTTTTTGGGAAAACACACGAACGCGACATTGGTTCAGCGGAATATAATTTTCCGCACTTAGGTAAATATGTGAGAAAATATATGCAATGGCAGAAACAGGCTCAAAACGAAAAGTAAAAAGACCGACAATTTTTACGTGGAAACCCTCCTCAATGTGAGAAGGAAAAACCACGGGACCGTAGTCCACTTCAAATCCACTATATCAAATAATGTTGAGTACAACCACGTCCTCTCTGTTACACAAAACAACTACAGAGAGTAAAGCTCAACAAGAGCAATCTCTAACACAAAGAATCAACAAGAGAGCTGGTCAAAAAGGTCGGAAATATGTAGCCTCAAACGACCTCACGTTCTCTAATATTCAATATGTTCACAATCTAATTAAACCAAATTTCTTTGCGAGTAATTAAATTGCCCAACCTAAATAGTCCAGATTCTAAATCACACTTTCGTGTCAACTTAGCAACCTAAGATCTAGGTTCTAAGTGATCAGGTTAGAACTAGCATTAAGCACAATTTAGATCGAAGAACAATAAATTTATGAATCCTAACTGAAATAAATAAATCTAACAAGTCATCAAATCCTTAATGAGAATCCCTAAACCTAACTATGAATCTACTCAAACATAGATAATGAAAACATGATCAATGAATTAATAGATATCATAAAAGAGAATAAAGAAGTAAAGGGGTTCGAAATCTTTTCCAAAAACAGGATGCAATATAGGATTAGATCAGCCCCAAATAGCTCTCAAAACTCTCAGCTCTAAAGTATGAAAGCGTATGTAAAAACTGATGTAAAAACCTAATTATATAGCTAAATCACGTCTTGGGTCTTCTTTGTAATTCTTGGAAACTTATGGGCAAAAATGTGAATACTTCATTCTTCATTAACCGGGAGTTTGGCCCATCTCGCTCGTGTGTCGATCGATGCACATAGTGTGTCGATCGATGCATTACTCTGTTTCGAACAGTAAGCTCTATCTCTCGGGTCAAAACACTAAAATGCTCCAAATATCTCCAATAACTCCAAATCCACTCCAAACGTGCATGTACCTAATAACACCTGTAAAAGACTCTAAAGAAACACTAAAAGACTCTAAAACACACTTATATCATGATCTAAAACCGGTAAAAACCATGATATATCAATAGACGCAACCATTCGCGAACAGACGCGACTGTCCATGGACATGCGCGACCATACGCGGTGAGATGAAACCATACGTGAGCGATGCGATCATTCCGCGGACAACCGATCGTCCCGTCTATACGCGCAAGCACGACCTAGCCGATCGTACGGGCAGAATGATGCCGACCCAGAACCATTGATCTGATTCACGTGTAGGCTGGTCACATACATTCAGTCAACCTTCGGCTTTTCGTCCCTTAGACGTGCCATTCGTTAGTACTGATTCATTGGTCCGTTCACGCTTGTTCACACGAATTGACCGGAGTTCATTCCGACTCACCGACGCATGACCACGATCTCGGCCCATGGCCAATCTCCACCGTTCAAATCTTAGATAAACGAGTCTAGAACACCTCTGTCAAATTGCAGATCAATCAGAGAAGAACTAACCATTGGATTTCTCAAACACCCAACTCATATCTTCTTGAACCACTGCAACGACCAGCCACGTCACGAAGCTTCTTTGAAAATTTCAGCCAGATCAGAGATCGTTTGATTGTCAGATCGTTTCTTTGACCAGACCTTCTCGAAACTGTTTTTCTTCTCTCTTTTCTCCTCTCTTCTTTTCTTTGTCTATCCTTTTTCTTTTGCTTTTATTGAGTGCACAAAATAATGCTACCACACACTTAAGGCATATCCCAAACGTATATACATGAGTCATAAATATTAACTTAAAACCCAAACAGTGTTTCCCTACTATAGAAGGAACACCGACAGCTATAACTAATTTCACCCAGAGGCGGACCCACGTGCAAGGTAGGGGGGTCAACTGACACCCCTAAAAACTATAAAGTTTGTAATTGTAGTCTTAAATCAAAGGAAATCGGTAGCTCTGTTGGTTAGTTCTCCTATAAGACATCCCTAATACAGGTTCAAATCTCTGTTTTGCACCCCCAGTTTCTTTTTTTTGTCATTTTAATCTGGCTTAAAGCCCATTATCCCCCTAAAATCAGATTTGTTTTTAGTGGACTAAAACTTAATTAATTTTGTCTTATCTGAATTTGGGCCTAATACCCAATCTTAATTTGATTTTTTTCTTGACACTATTAAATGTATTTTTAAACATTATTTTGTATATATAAATATGTATACATACACTTTTAATTGATCATGGTTTTATTTTCTAAATATTTCAAAACAATATACTAAAATAGTTTAACTTATATATTTTTAATATAATAAATTTAGTAATATAATAAATTTTAATATTATAATAATAAATTATTAATTTTATTTATGACCCCGGTTAAAATATTTCTGGGTCCGCCACTGATTTCACCCTCTGCTCAGTTGCTGACCTGACCTTTGCAATGTCTCCAGAACGAAAAAGCCATCGCTGAAGGAGTAAGTGTTGTTCTCTTTACAAAGAAGTTGACAAGTCATGCAAACTAATCTTGGGGAGACTCTCCCGTTGAAGTGGCGGCCTCAAAATAACACCCATTATTTACCGCTATGGTTATAGCAGCTGCAGCAGATGTTGTTGAATCCGCACTTACTCTATCTTCCCAGTACATAATGAGAAGCATATTCAGTCTCAATTACCTAGACGATGATCAAGAACTTGCTTTCTTGATCACCATAATATGTACTTTGTGGCTTGGTTTGTATATCTTTTATTTAAGACTTAGTTAAATGTTTTGTCTAATGGTTCGGTTGATTTGGGTAGATCATTATTATTATTTCCATGGCCACTAGGGAGCTAAGAATGTTTTTGTTGTTGTTAGTTGTAAATTACATGCACAAACGGAAATCATCTAATTCAACTCCCGTAAGATCTATACTAAGAACAGGTTTCTTACGTTTCTCTTCTTCCATTGAGATAATCCCCATATGTGTTGGGTCATTCATCACCATCTTTCCCACCATATAGCCAGCGATGACCATGTCTGAAATTTCCTGGCCTGTTTTCCAATGAACCTTCCTTACTTTCCATCGGTCCTTCAACAGTCTGCTATTTGTGGCCGTCATAGAAGTACTACATTTTGCATCAGCCACATGAGAGAACCATATTTGTTTGAATGATTACAAAAGAAAGAAAATCAAATGTGGCTAATGTGTCTTAGAAAATATAGCTGGGGTGAACGAAAGCATTTACGTGGATCTGCTCTACTTTCATCATTCACAATTAAAAGTTAAAACCTTTTCTTTTACAACGAAAACATCTTTCTTTAGTTAGACCAGCGGGATTTTTTTTGCATAAGAGCTAAACCAAAATCGGTCCTACATAACAAACATGGAAAAACATGGTACATCGTTCTCTTGCATCTTTTGCAAAGGCATTGGCACGACCAAGGGCATTAACCAAACTGATCGATCAAAACCAAATTTTGAAAGTAACCCAATGGATGCTAAATTTCTACAACCAAAAAAACTGAAACCAAAATAACATACTGAAACCGAACCAATAATCCTAATGTCAAAGCCTACTTGTAGTAAAGTCAAAAGGGATTATGTTTAACGTCCATAACAACTCATTTCCACTAACAAAACAGTGTATTATAAAATCTAAAAAGATAATATAACTATATTTAGAGCACGACTCCCTCCAAATTTTAAGCACTAAACTAAACTTGTGTTCTAATTAATCTTTCATGGGAGACATCAATTAGTTTGTTTTTTTTTATTTTGATTTTATTTCAATGAAATCTTTCAATTGGTAAACCAACAAACATCCATGTGAGGAAAAACTCTGTCACATACCACGACATTAATATACATGGAAGATATGTTTATACTTCTCCTTCCCACCTGTTCTTGTTTTTCATTATCGGGGACCTTATACAAAACCTATAAGATTACGACTGCTCTATGATTCTAAGTATCAACTGATTTTTTTTTTTTTTTTTCCAAATGCCTATCAAAATTAAAGAAACACAAGGCATGACCAAACCCAATTTTAGCCGTCTTGTGGTCATTTGTTTGTGTAAGCCGACAATCATCTGATTCGGCCCATTTAAACCACTTACAATTAGCATTTAAATTCAAAAATAAAAATTTTATAATCTCCTACGATTTAAAATTTAAACTATCTTTCTTGGATAATGTGGACCGTCCACACCGACCATCCATTGATCGGCTAAACGCATTGTATTCGGACAAGTACTATGTTCTATATTTTAAACCTTTTCAAAAAACACCAAACCTTGTTCCGATCAATGTTCACAGAACTTGCAAGTAGAATTGACCGGCAATGCCTTGGTTTAACGTGAAAATTGTGCTAATAACTTATTACTTGTAATTAAAAATAAATATAAAACAGTAGAGAGTGTGATAATGAGCCTTAAACCATTATAAATAGTGTTACTGAGCTATGTGTAACACATCAAACAACTTGCAAAGCTATAACTAAAGTCTGATTGGAAATTAAGGGCTAGTTTTGAAAATGGCGGATCATCCTCGTTCAAGTGAGCAACAGAAAGCTGATGCTGCTGCAGCTTCCAAAGGTTGTGGAATGTTTGACTTTCTTAAGAAGAAACCTGAAGATGTACCTTCTTCCGAGAATGTCGTTGTGACTGAGGAAAAGAAGGAAGAGGAGAAACCTTCTCTTCACCATTCTGACAGCTCTGTAAGCTTTTTTTTAATATATTCATACACATTTGTACTATGAGAAATTTAATAACACTTGTTAGGTATCCAGTCAAGTGATGAGGAAGTGGGTGAAAATAAGAAGAAGAAGAAGGGATTGAAGGAGAAGGTGTTTGGTCACAAGGAGGAAGATGTCGAGGATCATCAATATGTAACTGAGGAGAAGAAGAGCGTCACGGAGAAGATCATGCTCAAGATTCCTGCAGGTAAAGAGACTCATGAACAAGCCAACAAGCCTGAGAATCATGAGGATGTGAAGGAGAAAGGGTTTATGGACAAGATGAAGGAGAAGCTTCCTGCAGCGAAAGGTAATCATGACCAACCCAATAAGCCTGAACATCCTGAGGATGGGAAAGAGAAAGGTTTTATGGACAAGATCAAGGAGAAGCTTCCCGGAGGAAAGCCTGAACATGAAGTTCATAATGAGAATGGGAAGGAGAAAGGGTTTATGGACAAGATCAAAGAGAAGCTTCCTGGTCATACCAAGCATGATGACAATGATGAGAAGAAGAAGGAAATTTAGTAGAAAACCTTTTTTACTTTCTTGAATCATCTTTTTTGTTATGCACTTTTGCTTCATCGCATTGTTCAGCTCATCATGTCAATGAAAATGCTGCCAAATTTCCATTTGAAAACTAAGAGAAATTCCATCACAATTCTCGGCACAAAACCAATGGTTCGAACGAGCGAATTAAGGAACTTCTGATAGCGTAATTTCCACACCTACGAGCTGATTAGTAGAATCATTATTTTCGGTTATTTCAGTTTGTACGTTAAAAATGGTTATTTTTGTTAAATTCAATTGAATATAACCGAACCGAACCAAACCATAATCCAAAGTTATTTGGTCCATTTTTTATTTTCAAATTTATAACCAAGCCGAACGAAACCAAAATATAACTGAACTGAAACATAACCAAAATTTTAAAATAAAGATCAGCTGATGGAGTTCGACAGGTGAAGCCATGTGTTTGAGCCTCGAAGTGTTGAGATTTCCGGATCCGAAACGAGGTGTGGCTTAACTTCTTGGGAAAATAGAGGATCTGGATCTGGATTTTGTTGGGCCAATATTTTAATGAACATATGGGTTTATAAAATATTGTATGAATTGAAAAGAAATGGATTTGGGCCAACAAAATTGGTGAAGCCTTTTTTGATCTCCAAACTTAAGTGGAAACTTAATTTGTCCCACATTGGAAGCAAGAGAAGTTTTGGAGTCTTTCTATGTCCTATATATAGAAATTCATCTCTCTCTCAAAAAAACACACCACACCACATATCTTCTTAGATATATCTTTCTCAACTCAAAATCCAGCAATCTTTCTCGTCTTCTTTCTTATAGTAAGTCCGAGAGTATTCGTAGATTCTAAATTCGCAGATTCTTTGATCGAGTGTCACGATCTTAGTCTCAAAGCGGTTGTATCCTGGGATTCATTATCTCATCAAACTGTTACACTACGGGAGATATTTTGAATTAAGGAAAGAGATCATCTCGCCTCCGCTTAGTCGTTTTTTCTTAATCGTGTTTTCCATCGGTTTTTCCAAACAGTTTTTGTCTCCGTATTTTTACGGCCTACAGTCTTAATTCAAAACAGTTTCCAAACAGTGTTCGGCGAACGCTATACGCGATTCCGCTGATCGTTTGTTCAATAAAACGATTTTTCACAGATTCGATAAACGATTTCCGCGAAAGCCTTTTGGCGAGTTTGCGAAACGTTATATCATACGATCTAAACGATCAATAAGCGATCAATCGCTATTACAACTCTGTTCTAAAAACTGACTTAATTCTGGCAAGACGCCTTGGAAAGGTAAAGTACCTTCGTACAAATACCTGAAAGTGTGGGGGTGAAAGTCGCAATACCACCTCCGAAAAAGGTCTCAGTCGGACCTAAGACAGTTGATTGTATCTTCATTGGATACGCACACAATAGTAGTGCTTATCGGGACAACAAATTGTATCTTGAAACTTTGTACACAATAGTAGTGCTTCCCGGGACAAGAACACAAAGTTTGTAAACTTGTGAAATCATTGTATGGACTTAAGCAAGCTCCGAAATAATGGCATGAAAAATTTGACAATACAATTATGTCAAATGGATTCAGCACAAATGAATGTGATAAATGCATCTACATAAAAAATACTCCAAGCGGGTATATTTTATTGTGCTTATATGTAGATGACATGTTGATTATTGACAGCAATAAAGACATGATCCAACAAACTAAGAACATGCTTAGTGGAAAGTTTGACATGAAAGACATGGGTCTAGCAGACGTCATTCTAGGAATAAAAAACAAAAGGAACATCAGACGGAATCATTTTGTCTCAAGATCACTATGCTGAAAAGATACTTGAGCGATTCAAAAACTACTCAAACGGCACGGCAAAAACTCCAGTTGATTCTCAACTTCACTTGACCAAAAATTCAGGTGAATCTGTGTCACAAGTAGAGTATGCACGTGTTATTGGGAGTCTTATGTACTTAACCAACTGTACTAGACCAGATTTGGCACATGCAGTAAACGTACTAAGTCGCTACACAAGTATTCCAGGTCACAAACACTGGAAAGCTATAAAAAGAGTATTAAATTACTTACGACATACAAAAAGTTATGGTCTCCACTATGGTAGAGAACCGCAATTTTGGAAGGATACAGTGACGCAAACTGGATATCTGATTCCAAAAATTCGAAATCTACAAGTGGATATGTCTTTACCCTAGGAGGTGGAGCAATATCATGGAAATCTTCCAAACAAACTCTACTGGCTAGATCAACCATGGAGTCTGAATTCATAGCACTAGACAAAGCTGCTGAAGAAGCTGAATGGCTTCGGAATTCCCTGGAAGATATTCCATTGTGGGAGAAACCAATACCGGCATTACGTGTACACTGCGATAGCCAATCGGCTATAGCCCGGGCACTGAATAATCTCTATAATGGTAAATCACGTCACATAAGAAGACGACATAAAACCATTAAACATTTGATCTCAAGTGGTGTAATCACAATAGATTATATCAAATCAGCTGACAATCTAGCGGATCCATTTACTAAAGGTTTGTCACGAGATCAAGTTGTAAAATCATCGAAGGGAATGGGTTTAAAGCCTATAACTCAAGAGGATGTTTGATGGAAACCCCACCTACGTGACTGGAGATCCCAAGATGTCAGGTTCAAAGGGAAAACTAAATTGACCATAATCTTATCAAGCACTGAAAGACTTCAAGTCTTTACTCAGTTCCCAAGATGATAACAGTGCTAACATACATAAGATTTGTGTGTATAAAAAGATAAGCATAGCTTTTAATGATAAGTCCATAGCTTCTATATATCAGTGGAGTATTAAAGATACTTCTTAAAACAAAGACTATTGGCAAATCACCTAAGTGAGTGTGAAATGGGGCCGTTTCTAGGAGAATGAAAAAAGGTAAATTCTCCAAGTTCACTCATGACTAACCAGGCATGTTCAAGGCCAAAATGAACACAATAGAGAACTTAATTCTACGAGAAAATGAAACTGGGTTATACATGTTGTCTCGGTTTACATAAAAATCCGGGTGGTTCAAGACATCATGTTCACCTCCTGGCCGAGTAAACCCGACAGGTATTAACAATAAGTTGTTCAAGGCTGAAACATGCTACTATCTCAAACACAATGATTTTTCACTTATACTCTCGGAAGTCTGTCTAGTCTAGTCGAGTCATGTCTAGTCTAGTCAAGTCTGTCCAGTCAGTCTAGTCGTCCTATGTTTAGAGTCATTTCTATTCATGTGGGGGATTGTTGGGCCAATATTTTAATGAACATATGGGTTTATAAAATATTGTATGAATTGAAAAGAAATGGGCTTGGGCCAACAAAATTGGTGAAGCCTTTTTTGCTCTCCAAACTTAAGTGGGAACTTAATTTGTCCCACATTGGAAGCAAGAGAAGTTTTGGAGTCTTTCTATGTCCTATATATAGAAACTCATCTCTCTCTCAAAAAAACACACCACACCACATATCTTCTTAGATATATCTTTCTCAACTCAAAATCCAGCAATCTCTCTCGTCTTCTTTCTTATAGTAAGTCCGATAGTATTCGTAGATTCTAAGTTCGCAGATTCTTTGATCGAGTGTCACGATCTTAGTCTCAAAGCGGTTGTATCATGGGATTCATTATCTCATCAAACCGTTACACTACAGGAGATATTTTGAATTAAGGAAAGAGATCATCTCGCCTCCGCTTAGTCGTTTTTTCTTAATCGTGTTTTCCATCGGTTTTTTTCAAACAGTTTTTGTCTCCGTATTTTTACGGCCTACAGATTTATCGTTGATGAGGCAGCCATATCGCTGTCAGGCCTCCGGTCGGCTAGGAAAGTAGTCTCGATGAGGAATATTTTCCTGGTCTATGTGGTAACCACTTCGATCTTTACATTACAACGGTAAAAAAATATCAATGCAGTCGGGCCTCTCGCCGACCTTTTTTGTACTCTCAGACCTGTTTTCACCTTCTCCTAACACACGATCTAGAAACAGTTCCTCTCTGTTTTTTCTCTTTTATGACGGTTGTTGGATGCGTAGCGAGATTTCGATGGTGGCGTGTTAGTTGTAATGGTGAAGATGGATATTCTATCCGAGAGTTTTGGGTCATCGCTGCAAAATAGTTTTCTTGGATTCATTGAGTGTCTCATTGCGGTGCTTCAACGGATTGGATCTGGTAACTCCGTACTCTCTTGCGATCTTTTCTGTACAAGGAGCCTAAGGATTATGGAAAGTAGTCTCATATCCTAGTGGTGGCAAGTTTAATGGTCTAAAGTAATGTGATGGGTTTGAACGTCCGATAAAACCAATGGCCCTTCAAGGTGCTTCTTTATTTTACTTTGATTCATGCGATATACTCAATTACATATCTCACTTTTTGTTCAAATTTTTATTTTGTCTATGTTATATTGGTATGGTATCACTCAGGCCTACTTTGTTGTTTTGGGGTTTAGTTCAATTTCAGTCTTGGTGAATTAGTAATCTACCCACATGGCTAGTCTTTGATCTTCAGGGTCTTCTCGGTTATTTCGGTTTGTTCGGTAAAATATGGTTTTTTTGGATAAATACCATTGAATATAATTGTACCAAACCATAATCGAAAGTTATTTGGTTCATTTTCGATTTTTAAATTTCATAACCGAACTGACCAAAACTGAAATATGAAAATAATGTTTAGCTGAGGTGGAGTTCGAGAGGTGAAGCAATGTGTTCTAGCGTGCAAGAGTTAAGATCTGCGGATCCGAGGCGAGGCGTGGATAAACTCCTTGGGAAAGTTGAGGATCTGGATCTGGATTTATCGATGACGAGGCAGCCGTATCGTTGCCAAGCCTCCGGTCGGCTAGGAAAGTAGTCTCGACGAGGAATAAATTTATGTTCTATGTTGTAACCACTTCGATCTTTACATTACAACGGTAAAAGAATATCACTACAGCCGGGCCTCGCTGACCTTGTTGTATATTCTTAGGCATGTCTTTCACCTTCTTCTAAAACAGGATCAAGAAACGGTTCCTCTCAATTTTCTCTCTCTCTTTTATGACGGTTGTTGGATGCATTACGATGTTTGGATGGTGGCGTCTGAGTGGTAATGGTGAAGATGGATACTCTATCTAAGAGTTTTAAGTCAGCGCAGCTTAATAATTTTCTTGGATTCATCAACTCTCTCATTGCGGTTCTTCAACGGATTGGATCTGGTAATTCCGTACTCTCTTGTGATCTTCTCGGTAAAAGGAGCCTTAGGATTATGGAAAGTAGTCTCATATCCTGGTGGTGGCAAGTTTAACGGTCTAAATTAGTGTGATGGGTTTGAAGGTCCGAAAAAACCAGTGGCTCTTCACGATATGCTTCTTTGTTTTACTTTGATTCATGAAATATACTCAATTACATATCTCACTCTTTTTTTAAAGTTTGATTTCATCTATTTTTGATTGGTATGGTATCACTTACGCATGTCCTTGATCTTCAGCAGTCTTCTCGAGGCCGGTTTATTTGATTTGACAGTCTTCTCTTCACTTTGGGTATAGGTTTGGTTTTGGGTTGCTTGCTAGATTTCAGTCATACACTAGGTCTTTCTGATTTTAAGAAGTGAGGGTTTATGGATCTATCATGTTTCTCACGCGCTTTCATCGTCGATGGGAACCACTCTTTGCGTCTACTTCACAGAAGAGTCCATTTTCGTCTTACGAGGATTGGATTGGTTATGCCATCTCGAAAATGAGACACTTCTAGGCCAATCAATGTACCCCATTCTTCTTAGGATAACTAGGAGAGTGAAGCTTCTCGAGATAATGTATGGTATATTTCAAGATGCGTTTCGACGGGCAAACCACATCTTTAGAGTGAAGATGCAGTGAGGTGGAGGTTGAGCTACGACAACAGCTGGATCAGTCAAGCTGTGAAACAACACTTGCATCAACAACAGAGATCGTATGGAAGATGAGTTGGAGTTGAAGGATGTGGAAGATGAGGATGCTGGTAGCTAACTAGAACAAAGCTAAACGAGAGTAGCTGAGCTGGACAAGTAAATCAGAGAAGATACATGCGAAATACACACTTGGGAGATGTTAAGAAAATATGTTTTTTTCTTATAAGAAGATAAATGAGAATATTCTTAAGCGTAGAAAAGTTGTAAGATGACCTATGAAGTATAAATAGGTTATCTAGGGCATATGTGTTTGGTGCACCGTTAAGAGAGAGATTTCTTTTAGCAAGGGTTTGAGTGTTCTTGTAAGGGAATCAAGCTTGAGTACTAAGGGTGAATCTAAGGAGCTTTGAGATCATTGTTAGATTGAAAAGCAAGTGAGTGATTAGGTTGTTAAGGTGAAACTATAAGTTTTCTTTGCAATAAAAAGTCTTGGAAAAAGAATACCATGTGTTACATCTTGTGTTTCGTAGTTCTCGCATTTTTGATTGGTATCAGAGCAGACAATTTTTTGCTTATATATACATGTGAGCAATTGTGGAAGAAATGGATACGTTTAACTATCTAATCAATACTTCTAGAATAATACTGGAAGCGACCAACTATGGCTTTTGAAAAGCAAGAACGAGATTGCAAATCAAAGGCATTATCCCACTTGCATGGAAGGCAGTGGAGTCAGGTTGGAAGGCTCCTACTACGAAGAATGATGATGGAGTGGATGTACCTAAACCGGAAGAACTTTGGACAAGTAGAACTCAAATTGTCCAAATACAATTACTGGATCATCTTCATCACGAACAATAAAACTTGGTGTATCCAAGAAGCAATTTGAGTTAATCCAAGGGTGTGAACTGGAAAAAGAAGCATTGGATATTCTCCATACACACTTTGAAGGAACATCGAAGGTACAAAACTCAAGAAAGGATCTTTTGGCCACCAAGTTTGAGGACTTTGAGATGGAAGACGATGAAACAATCTCTGATTTCAATGCTAAAATCAACTCACTACCTCAGAGGCATCACTTCTCGGAAAGAAGTACAAGGACAAGAAATTGGTGAAGAAATTTCTAAGGTGTCTACCAGCTAAGTGCATGTTGTACAAGGCATCACTGAGTCTGTCAGCCAACACTGATAGCATGAGCTTTGATGAGCTAGTTGGAATGTTGCAAGTTCATGAACTGGAACTAGATGGTACCAAGAAACCTAAAGGCATTGCGCTTGTTTCACAAGAAAAATATTGCAATCAAAAACTTGATAGGTCAGGAATTAATCCCTATACTAACTGCAAGTGCACAGTAATATCAATGTAGTATTTAGGGTATCGAATCCACAAGGACTCCGGTCACACAATAGATTATCAGTAGTTCGAATTAAACTAAGCGAAGCAGATTTGCAAAGCAGTAAACAAAATAGCAAGTAAACGATCTAGCAAGGTGGATGTAAGCAATCAAACGAAGGCGTTAGGTTTCGGGAGTTTCTCAGGATATCAGGAAATCAGATAAGCAATCAATCAGATTCAATCTATAGCGTTCTTGAACTAGAATCACGAAGGTAAAACTAACCAGTTGTCGCTGCGATAATTATCTATGTCTAACAACCTAGCAAGCCAACTTTCGTTGTGAATCCTAGAGTTCTAAACATGCATTAATTCCGAGTTCGTTCGTTCACAATTTCTCTAAACCAAATTCCTTTGCGAATAGATAAATTGCTCACCTAAATCAGATCTAGTTAAATTTACCAACTGTCGTTGTGTAAATCAACCTAAAATCAATAATCTAAATGGTCAGTTCAGATTTAGCATTAAGAACATATTAGATGAAGAACTAGATGATGAATCTAAATAAATCAGTTAATTTATCATTCCGTCAAATCCCTAATGAGAATCCCTAACCTAACAAGAGATCTACTCAGACATAGCAATCATAACAGAAAACATAGTCAAAATAGATATCATAAAATAATCAAAGGAATAAGAACAGGGGTCCGAAATTAAGTCTCTTTCGAGAACAAAACCAGCCCCTTAAACTCTCTGAATGTAAAATAATGCGTAAGTAAAGCGTAGCCTAACAAGTGTCTGTAAAACCTAATTATAATGCTAATCACGTTTTGGGGCTTCTTTGTAGATATCAGGAACTTCTAGACTTTGTTGCAATTTCCACATTCTTCATTTTATCCGCCGAGAATAACTTGTGACGACCTTGCATCGACTGATGCACTATGTGTGTCGATCGATGCAGGTCTGTGAAATGGGCAGTGAACTCTTCCTCTCGGGTCAATACTCCAAAATGCTCCAGAATGCTCCATAATGTCCAAATGTGTCTAGACATGTAAACATACTAAAAAGACTCCAAAACATAACATAAGACTCGATAAATAAGACATATATCATGGCTAAAATCCCTAAAATCCATGGTATATCAACTCCCCCACACTTAGCTCTTGCTTGTCCTCAAGCAAGTAAAGAACCAAAATATAAGAGAAGAAGTTTGAAAACACAGAAACTCATTTCGTCTTAGGAACTTTCGCATTTACATTCGCTTAGTAAGCCACTGAAAACTTTCCTACAGAACTCAAGACCACAATATACTTCCCCCACACTTGGCAATTGTCCCAAGTAAACTCCACAATCAAGTTAGGACATCCAGATTCACCACACTAGCCTCTGTATACAATTAGGTGCGGTCTCACAGAGGGAGTATCGAATCAAAGGACACATGGACTCAACTTATTCAGTATCAGACCACCGAACTGTCGGTTTCTGGTTTCTTTCTTTTCCCTTTCTCCCTTAGCAACTGATTTTTCCCATTGGGTATCATTTTTTTTTTATCAGTGCTCTTCCCTTGTTACTGGGGTTTAACTTTGGACTTTTCCATGGATGCACAGGAGGTAATAGGGGTCTCTACCACTCCCGCGACAACTTCGAAGCTATTAGTTGGTTCTTTTCCATAGATATACATGAGGTAATAGGGGTCTCTACCACTCCCGCGACTACTTCGAAGTTCCTAGCTTATCCTCAGTTTTTATAACTCTTTTATATATTTTTTTACTTTCAAGGAAGGGGAAAATCAGAAACCATACTTTGGAACATGATCATAGGCTGTGCCAAACACATCAAAGGAATCCGACCCAAAGATTACCAAGCCCCTAAGTGAGAAATTAAAGTCAAGATTAAAGTGAGACTAGTAATGGATCCTCTGAATACCTGGTTAGATATGGGTGTCCTTGGTAGGTTGATCTGTTTGGGGTTTTCTAACAGTCATAGAGGTCCTGCAAGTCTGTCCAATGGTCACTTAGTTCCTGTTCAAGTGAAAATTTTCCTCGAAAAATCATAGTTTCATACAAATTTTGACTCGATAAAACAATTTTTGAAAACTAAGAAAACAACTAAGAAAACAAAAGCGTGCGTCAGTAGCTTCCTCCCTCACACTTAAACTACACTGTCCCCAGTGTAATCAAAGCATGATGAACTATAAAACAATTTTTGAAAACTAAGAAAACAACTAAGAAAACAAAAGCGTGCGTCAGTAGCTTCCACTCCCACACTTAAACTACACTGTCCCCAGTGTAATCAAAGCATGAGCTCGGTGAAAACATATAATCGAATTGAAAAGATTTGAAAAATCAGAGTTACGTACCTCTCGTCGCACTGTGTCGATCGATGCTCAGGACTGCATCGATCGACGCAAGGCGCATTTGCTCAATTCATCGATGTAATTGCACTGTGTCGATCGACACACAGTTGTGTCGATCGATGCTAGGCGATTTTGGACCTAATCTCTCGTCTGAATGCACAAAAACGAAAAATCAAAGAAACAAACACCTAAAAATGAAAAATAAAAACGAAAACTGACTCTATAGTGGGTTGCCTCCCACTCAGCGCTTGTTTTTAGTCATTAGCTTGACTTATTGGAATAGATTAGACTCATGGGGGTTTCAACAGAGACTTGGAATGTCTTTGTGAATGTCTCTTCATCCACGGCGGTGTGTAAGCAGTATCAGCTCGAGATCGTCCAAGGAACGTAAGAAGAGATCCAGGGCGGGAGCGAAGCTTGGGTGGTATTCTGCGTTTCCTGCATTCAAAGCAATGCGGTTAGGAGGTTTAAGATTAGATGATTTGTGCCTTACCTTTGGAAATGAGATGTCTGGAGCTTTCTGCTTATGAGCAGTTGCAGGCACTGAAGATGTTTAAGTAGGTTCAAGAGGAACCACCATCTTCTTTTCTCCACTATCAGACACTGTAGTCCCACCAATCTGAACTTCTTCTCTCAAATGACCATAAGTGGATATCATCTTCTTTGCATATCTCAACACACAAGGATGAACTCGCGCAGCTTCAGCTGGTGGAGTTTCATTCATCTCCTTATCCACCACTACTATGCAGTCGACTGCATTCTGCTCATGTTTAGACTTTATAGGAACTCTTGGGAATGGTATTGGAGGTTTGTAGACCCTTTTCTTAACAATTCCACGAGAGACAAGTGAGGCTGATTTTTCATGGTATGCAACGGTCGACGCACTTGGTGCAACGATCGACGCAGAATGTTCATCTCGACTTCCAACTTCAGTCTCGGTATTTCAGCTTCTCCCACTAGTTCAACAGTCTCAAACTCAAATTTCTCTCCTTTGGTTGGTCCATTATCAATCTGTTCTGTCCAAGCTCTGATGTGGGTGTCCATGACACCAAAAGGGTGTCTATCGACACTGATGGATTTGACCAAAAGATCCATGTCAATCTCGGTTGAATCTGGTCCGTCGAAACTCTCAAACTCAGGGATTTCAATCTCGGATTCTTCTCTGTTTTCCACGACTTTCACAGTCTTAACTTCGAGATATGATCCCTGATCCAGCCTATATTCATCATGAAATGAGATGGCATTGACATGAGCATTCCGGGCATTCTTCCCTTTGATAGAACTTGAAATTTGATCCACTTGTGTATCCAGCAGCCTCAGATGAGTGTTCAAGGACTCAAATTTCCTATTCAAATCAGTGTACATGGTACCAAGCTTCAAGTTGAAAGACACAGAGATCTGTTGTTGTTCCTCAAGAAACTGCTCCATCATGGCTTCCAATCTGCTCTTATGTGTAGGTGCAGGAGGTGCTTGGTGAGATGAATAATCATAACCTCTCGATCTCGGAGCATAACTAGAACCTTGTCTCTGCTGATTTCCATATGTCTGTCCATGATAATCAGCTCCAGCTATATAATTCACCTCTGCAAACTCTTCAGCTTCTGCATCATCTCGGATTTGTCTCTTCCCAAGTAGGATGATGTGGACAGAATCGATCTTGTCTCTTATCTCAGCTATCTGCCCAACCAATGCGTATGGTATGATGGGGTTTCCTTCCCCATCCAGTTTATGACCCTTCGCGTTGCATATATGACCCTCTTGGTCTCGTAAGATGATGTTCTCGCCGCGAATCAGAATCACATGCTCCATAGACAGAAACATGCTAAGTGCTCAAGTTCTCGGTATCACTGGTTACGCCTGGTGTCGATCGATGCAAGAGAGGCGTCGATCAATGCAGGCTCGAAGATGTGACGATCGACACACATGACAGTGTCGATCGATGCAGGGCGATTCCTGCAACACCAAAGAAACAAGAACGTGAGTAAACAAAAATAAAATTAAATATATATATATATATATATAATAAGTAGATTTGTTCGTGCTCTAAGAAGGATTTGTTCGTGCTCTAAAAAGGATAGAACAAGGACAAAGCTCAAGCAAGTATAATAAGAAATCATTTGATGGTGAAAAGACAACTAAGAAAGCTGAAATGCAATGTCATGAATGCAGAGGATTCAAACACTTCAAAACTGAATGTCTAAAAATCAGGAGACGAGAGATGAAGTGATTTGTATGCAAAGGAACTGGACATACTCATCTGGAGTGTATTTGATCAAAAACAAAGACAAGTAAAAACAATGATAGGAGTAAAAAATGATGAATCCGAGGATGAAAGTGATGAAGAAGAAGTAAAAACTTTGTAACATTTCTGTGGAATCACTGAAGTTGTATATGATGAGTCTGAGTCAGATTCAGAACCAGAGGCAGATCTAGCAACAAGCTACAAGGAAGTGAGAGATGCTCTAATTAAAATTGGATTAGAAAACATGGCATTGATACAGATGAAGAAACGACTTGAAGCACATGAGGAGTCCTTACAAGAAAATATGAAAGCTGAACTGAAGCTTAGTCAAGAAAGTGTCACCTATATAATAGCTTGAAAATCAGAAGAGTTAGAGCTGATGTTGATGACAGAAAAAAGTGACAAAGCAGCTTCAGTCTGAGCTAGACCAACATCACCACAAAATTAACATGTTTGCCGGAACTAAGCAATTGGATAAGATTCTGAGTTATGGAAGGACTGAAAATATCAAATCAGGACTTGGATATACTGGACGAGCTGCAATGAACGCGGGTAAAAAAAGTGACAAAGCAGCTTCAGCCTGAGCTAGACCAACATCACCGCAAAATTCACATGTTTGTCGGAACTAAGCAATTGGATAAGATTCTATTTTATGGAAGGACTGGGAATATCAAATAAGGACTTGGGTATACTGGACGAGCTGCAATGAACTCAGGTAAAAATATATTTGTCCATGCAAGTACAACAAGTCTAACACAAAGGGTGTATGACACATCATCAATGGGTTGTTACTATTGTGGAAAGAATGGTCACTTCAAAGCTCACTGCTACCAATTCCAGGAGAGAGTAAGACAACTTAGACAATTGAGAGATTTTACTGGAACAAGAATAAATATCAGATCTGGGTTAGAAAAACAGATTTGTATCAGCATGCAATAGACAGTAGTAGAAAGGGTACAACAACAGAAAATATATGTTGCAGTATGGCCTTATAGCTAATGAACATCAGGACACCAGTCAGTGGTACTTTGATTGTGGTTGCTCAAGGCATATGACATGCACAAGAGATCATCTTAAGGAGATCAAAGTGATCAAATCTGGTAAGGTCACATTCGGTGATGGAAGACAAGGGGCAATACAAGGAAAAGGTAAGACATGTGATTCAGATCTACTCAAGCTAATGAATGTCTATCTTGTGAAAGGTCTCAAGGCGAATATGATCAGTATGAGTCAAATATGTGATGAAGGGCTAATGGTGTGCTTCACAAGTTATGACTGCAAGGCAATAGATGAGACTGGCGATATCGTTCAACAGGGAAAAAGGTCTGGTAACAACTGTTACATGTGGGAGAACAACACTAAATGTCTCCGTGCAAATGATTATATTCACATATGACACCAACGCCTTGGTCAAATGAATGAAAGAAATCTAATCAGTCTAGTTAAGATTGAGATAATCTGAGGGATACCACAACGCAAAGAGAGTGATAAGACGGTGTGTGGAGCATGTAACAAAGGCAAGCATGTCAAAGTACAACACAAGAAAGTGCCAGATGTTCAGATAAAACACAGTCTGGATCTGGTACACATGGACTTAATGGGACCAATGCAAGTTGAAAGTGTGGCTGGAAAAAGATATGTGTTTGTTTTAGTGGACGACTACACAAGATACCCATGGGAAAGGTTCATTCGGGATAAGTCTGACACAGTAAACAACTTTCCGATTTGGGCACTTCAGTTAATCAATGAGAAAGGTGGAATCAAAAGTGATCATGGTGGAGAATTTCATAATGAAGCCATGAAGGTGTTCTGTGAATATCATGGAATTGCGCATCAGTTCTCAACACCAAGAACACCACATCAGAACGGGGTATTTGAAAGGAATAATTGGATCTCTAAGAAATGGCCAGAGCCATTATCCACGGTAATGATATGCCATTGAAATTTTTGGCTGAAGCAATTAATCAATCGTGATACATCATCAACTGAGTGTATGTAAGGAGAGGAACAACCAAGACACCATACGAGATGTAGAAAGGACTCCAAACCTAAGCTACTTTCATATCTTCGGTGGGAAGTGTTATATAGTAAATTCCAAAGATCATCTTGGGAAGTTTGATTCACGGAGTGGTGAATATATTTTATTGGGTTACTCAGGGACTAGTACAACTTTTAGAGTGTGCAACACAAGATCTTGTATGTTTGTTGAATCAATTAATGTGGTATTTGATGATCTCTGTCAAATGAAGTCTACTGATACAACCTACGAGAGTGATTCAGAACAAGGTGAGCAACACAAGCCCACAAATGAAGGAACATATGAAAGAAGAAGTTCCAGAGGCAAGTCAGCCAGAAGAAGTAAGTCACCAAAAAAGGTAAACCAAGAAGAACACAGAAGAATGCTATATCTCAGAAGTTTTAGGGGATGTGAATGATGAGCGAATTGTAAGAGTAATTTACATGAACCCTAAGATCTTCAAACATCTTGATTAATCACATAATAGAATTACAAAGGAGGGTTAGCGGATTACCTCCATTCATTGTCGTAGAGAGTTCTTGATGAACGGAATCCTGGATGGAAGATGGAAAATCTAGAACTCTTCTTTAGGAGATTAGGTTTCTCTCCCCTTGCATAAATTTTTGTGTTGTCTTTTAGCATACCTTTATGATGGGCTAAAGGCATATATTTATAGGTGGAGAGAGGACCTGATTCCTCATTAAGATTTCCTTAAGATTAATCTCAACCGTCCATCAAAGTAGAGATTTATTAGGAATTATCTCATTTATTTCCAATATAATTGGTCACCAATAAATTAAGGAATAGCATTATTCCAATAGAAAACGGATTAATATAAGACCATATAACAGGGGAAGAAGTATTTCTTACAGTCTCCCACTTGGTCGTTATTTATATCCATTAATGTTTTCTTTATAGGAATCATAAGGCCGGCATAATATGCTATACCTTTATTTGTCATTTGGTCATCATAAGTGTTTTGGCTTAATCTAGTAATCAATGGGAGTCATGGCGGTCACACATCATTTTGCAACATGATCCCTTCCATGTACTACTGCATTGACCACCTTCATAGCTAAACCGTAAACATAAGTAGAAGTTATCGTAATGGTCCCTTTATGTCTTTTATAATAAAAACGTATTTTGTTATCATAATTCCAACAACCAATAATGTGTGTGCACAATGGAAACAGAATAAGAGATGTAAAAGTCATTATAGAGCTCAAATGTCATTATAGGCTAAAAAATAAACAAACAACATAATTTAAACGCTGTCCTCAAGACCCATACTTTCAGCATGCTTCATAAAGGTCTTTGGAGGTAAAGCTTTCGTAAATATGTCTGCAATCATAAGGTCAGTGCCTATGTGTTCAATGACAAACTTTTCTCTTTTGACATCTTGCTTAAGCGATAGATATTTAAGTTCCATATGCTTGGATCCTTTCGATATCCTATCATGCTTAGAGAAGAAGATTGCGACTTGATTGTCACAGTAAAGAGTTAGAGGTTTGTCAACAAAACTCAAAGCCTCAAACTCTGACACGAAATTCCGCAACCATGTTCCTTGAATAGAAGCCTCATAACATGCGACATACTCAGCTTCCATAGTGGATGTGTAAATCAGCTCTGACTTCTGGCTTTTCCATGAAATGGCACCTCCTCCAAGGAGATACACAAAGCCGAGAGTGCAGTGCCTTGAATCTTGGCATCCACCAAAATCTGAGTCTGAAAATCCAACCATCTGTGGATGTGTTGATTTTCTGTATGTCAGCATATAATTTCTCGTTCCCTTTAGGTATCTCAAAACTTTCTTTGCAGCTTGCCAATGAGCGAGTCCTGGGTTACTCTGAAATCTTCCCAGCATGCCAACTGCGTGGCTAATATCAGGTCTAGTACAAACTTGTGCATACATCAAACTTCCCACAAGAGATGCATAAGGGTAATTTTTCATTTCATTACGTTCCAATTCATTCTGCGGACATTGCTTCAGATTAATCTTGTCACCTTTCTGCATAGGAACAATGCTAGAAGAACATGTCTTCATACCAAATCTCTCAAGAACTTTATCAATATATGCTTTCTGAGACAGTCCTAATATTCCAAGTGATCTATCACGGAATATTTCAATTCCTATCACATAGGACGCCTCACCCATATTTTTCATGTCAAAGTTCTTAGAGAGGTATGTCTTAGTCTCATGTAATAGACCAAGATCACTACTGGCCAATAATATGTCATCAACATACATAACCAAAAATATGAACTTACTCCCACTGATCTTGAGGTATATACATGGATCTACAATGTTCTCTTTGAAACCGTAATTCATAATGGTTTCATCAAACTTTAGATACCATTGCCTCGAAGCTTGTTTCAGTCCATAAATTGATTTCTTTAATTTGCAGACCATGTCTTCCTGACCTTCGATTATGAAGCCTTCAGGTTGACGCATATAGACTTCTTCTTGCAAGTCTCCATTAAGAAAGGCAGTCTTCACATCCATTTGATGTAACTCGAGATCATAATGAGCAACTAATGCCATGATAATTCTGAAAGAGTCTTTTCTAGACACAGGTGAAAAGGTCTCATTATAATCGATGCCTTCTTTCTGATTAAACCCTTTGGCTACAAGTCTGGCTTTATATCGTTCAACATTGCCATTACAATCAAGCTTGGTTTTAAAGATCCACTTACAGTCGACTGCTTTGTGTCCTTCATGTTGGGAATGTCCTGAAATCTATTTGTACTTACTCTGAGAGAAAGTCGTGTTGTCGAGATGAGACAATCATATGACACTAGGTAGTCATAACGCTTTGCTAGAAGCCACTTATGATCAATGAGTTGAGAACTCATTGCTAGTGTTATATGATCCTACAGGGTCACACACCTAAGCAAACTGGACATTGCATGAGAGGATGATCATTAATGTAATGATCGGGTGAATGCATATTTGATATGCATTCAATATCGACATTTCTGGGCGATATCGATCGATACACTAAGAGTATCGGTCGACATAGATTGGCCGTGTCGATCGACACATAGAGTGTGTCGGTCGACATGACTCGCGGATTGACATATTAAATTGGTTTAATCATTAGTTAATCCCGGGGCGGTTTAAGTCGACATATATAAGATATATGGTCGACCTAAACTCGTTTCTAACCTAATTCACAGCCACCAGAAACTAGAGAGAAACCTCTTGAGAGATCTGATCTCTATAGGCACTAGCATCCCTTCTGTTCAGCTTGTGTGCGTGTGGATACCAGTAGAGGCGCAGCATTTGAGGCGCTCTAGATCTCGATTATCTGCAAATAACTTCCGCTGCTAATCACCAGGTAATCTCCAGATCTGATAGATTCAATTACATGAACCTGTAGATCCTAGGCTCGGAATTCAGACTAGGATTGCCTAATTGGATTAGGAATCTGCTAGAAGTTCCTACAGTGGTATCAGAGCTTTAGGGTTCCATTGAATCTGTGGCATGTTGATTAGATTAGTTGAATCTGGATCTCTGTATAGTTGATACAAGCATGATGTAATTCGTTTTTGATTAAAATCTAGTTTTAGGGTTTTAACTTGAAAACGATTAGGGATTATCACCCTGTGTCGATCGACACCAAGCGGGTATTGGTCGACACAGAAGGATAACCCGAATAAAACTTTTCGCCTAGTGTCGATCGACACAAGAGATGTATCGGTCGACACAAACCTCGCGAGATTGATGAACCGGTTCAATTGGATTGGACCGGTTATCGAGCTTGGTTAAATGGTTTGAATTGCGATTGGTTTGATTAGGTTGGTATCGACCGATGCTAGTGTACCATCGATCGACACCGACTGGTATTCGAAACCGGATCAATTGGATTGATCGGTTATCGCGGATTGCTTTTGGTTATTCTGTATCGATCAACACTATAGTAGTGTCGGTCGACATCAGATTCGATGATTGGGTTTTGGAACCTGCAATCACAGAACCAAAGCATGATAAATCAATTAATTATAAGAATTAAAACATAGTAAAACTGAACGTTTTAAATGGTTCCGTTCCTCAACCAAATATCAAGTGATACTTGATGTCTTTCCAATCTTGTCAACTGTCAAGACCCATTTAGTTGTGTGATAGACTTGCAGTGCAAGATGTCCACAATTTCATGAGTAAGGCAGAAGTAATCGTGTTGATGGACTTGCAGTGCAAGACATCGACAATTACGTGACTGAAGAGATTGGTTTACTTGACTGGGCCATCAAAATCGTTTTGGGCCCAGAGACATCAGGTGGATTGGACATAAGATGTCGATCCACAACCAAGAGTTATATTGGATATAACTAGCAAGGTTGTTGCTTACCTAAATAGCTAAAGTTGAGTGATAGCCAGTGGCTCACTTGAATTTAGTAAAATATGGATCTTGGATCATTATATTCATCTGAGGAAGCATTGATTGAATATAATGCGAGTTTTCTTAAGAGTTAAGACTTCTCATTTCTTGAACATCCTAACTAAACCTTTTCTTTTCTATGTTCTCAGCTATGACTACTACTCATAACAATTCTTTCTCCCTGCGATCCGTCCTTGAGAAGGACAAGTTAAATGGATCGAATTTTCTCGAATGGTATCGGAACTTGAGAATTGTTCTCAAGCAGGAGAAGCGGGACTATGTCCTTGAAAATGTTCTCCCTGAAAAACCGAGAGCCAATGCTCCACATGCAGAAAGGAATGCTTGGGATAAGCATTCTAATGATGTGGTCGATGTGAATTGTCTCATGTTGGCTACCATGAACTCGGATTTGCAGAAGCAATACGAGAACGTGGAGTCGCCCATGGAGATGATCACTAGCCTGAAAAGTATGTTTCAGGAGCAAGCACGAACTGAGAGATACCAGACGGTTAAATCTCTTATTGAATGCAAGCTACCAAAGGACAGTCCAGTCAGTCCTCATGTCATTAAGATGATGGGTTATATTGATAACCTGGGGAAGCTGGATTGTCCCATTAGCCAAGAGTTGGCTACTGACATCATTCTGCAGTCACTGCCGTCAAGTTATGATCAGTTTGTTATGAACTACAACATGAACAACTTGACGAAGACATTGACTGAACTGCATGGGATGCTCAAGACAGCTGAGCCTAATATCAAGAAGGGCACTCCTAATGTACTTATGGTACAAGGGGGTAAGAAGTTTAAGAAACTTGGCAAAGGTAAGGGAAAGGGCAAGGCAGTCCCGGTTGAGAACCAGGACACGCCGGCGCCAGCCCCAAAGCCCAAGCCGGGCCCATCTGAGACTGATAAGTGCCATTACTGTAAAGAGCCTGGGCATTGGAAGAGAAATTGCAATAAATTCTTGGAAGAGAAGAAGAAGAAGAAGAAGACTTTCGAGACTTCATCTTCAGGTATTTATGTTATAGAAGTAAATGTTACTACTTCTGGTTCTACTTCTTGGGTATTGGATACCGGCTGTGGTGCTCATATTTGTACAAATATGCAGGGCCTAAGCAACAGTAGGAAGTTGGAAAGGGGACAAGTGGACCTGCGCGTGGGGAATGGAGCAAGAGTTGCTGCATTAGCCGTAGGAACATATAACTTGTCTTTACCTTCTGGTTTGGTTTTAAAGCTTAATAATTGCTACTATGTTCCTGCTATAAGCAGAAATATTATTTCCATTCCTATTTTGGATGTGGAAGGATATCAGTTTTCAATTAAGAATAAATGTTGTTCTTTTGATTACAATGATATATTTTATGGTAGCAGCCCATTAGAGAATGGGCTTTATGTTTTAAACCAAACTACACCAATCTATAACATTAACACCAAAAGATTCAAATCAAATGACACGAATCATACTTTTCTATGGCATTGTCGTTTGGGCCACATAAACGAGAAACGGATTCAAAAGCTCCATAGTGATGGGCTTTTGGGCTCATTTGATTATGAATCATGTGAGAAATGTGAATCTTGTTTACTGGGCAAAATGACTAAGGCCCCTTTCAACAAAATAAATGAAAGGGCCAGTGACCTATTGGGCCTTATACATACAGATGTATGCGGCCCAATGAGCACAAGTGCCAGAGGAAATTTTCGATACTTCATTACCTTCACTGATGATTTCAGCAGGTATGGCTATGTCTATTTAATGAGACACAAGTCGGAATCTTTTGAAAAGTTCAAAGAGTTCCAAAATGAAGTATATAATCAACTTGGTAAAAGTATTAAGGCTCTTCGATCAGATCGTGGAGGAGAATACTTAAGTCAAGAATTCAGTGATCATTTGAGATATTGTGGAATTGTTTCACAACTCACTCCTCCTGGAACACCACAATGGAATGGGGTGTCCGAGAGGAGAAATCGAACTCTATTAGATATGGTTCGATCAATGATGAGTCTCTCAACTCTTCCATTATCCTTTTGGGGATACGCTCTAGAAACGTCTGCGTTTACACTTAATAGGGTTCCGTCAAAATCAGTTGCAAAGACACCACATGAGATGTGGACTGGAAATGTTCCAAGTGTGTCTTTCCTGAAGATTTGGGGTTGTGAAGCTTATGTCAAGCGATTGATTACAGATAAGCTCGAACCCAAATCTGATAAATGCTACTTCGTTGGTTATCCTAAGGAAACCAAGGCATACTACTTTTACAACCAATCCGAGAACAAAGTGTTTGTTGCTCGGAACTGCGTTTTTCTTGAGAGAGAATTTCTTTCCAAGAGAAACAGTGGGAGTAAAGTACAACTCGAAGAAGTTCGAGAACCGCAGGAAAATGTTCAACCCGTAGAGGAAGAGCAACAGTTGGATCTACAAAGAGTTGTAGAACCAACGCCTGTGGAGCCTGAAATTCGCCGATCCGAAAGGATCCGTCACGAACCCGAGAGATATGGATTTCTCGTAACCAATTGTCATGATTTATTGATCATTGACAGTGACGAGCCCGCGAATTACGGAGAAGCGATGATGAGCCCTGACTCCGAAAAGTGGCTGAAAGCCGCTGAATCCGAAATGGGATCCATGTCACAGAACCAAGTATGGACTTTGGTTGATTTACCCGATGGTGCAAGACCCATTGAGTGTAAATGGATTTTCAAGAAGAAAATTGATGTGGATGGAAATATTCAGATATATAAAGCAAGGCTGGTGGCAAAAGGTTTCAAACAAATTCATGGTATAGACTATGAAGAAACCTATTCACCTGTAGCCATGCTTAAATCCATTCGGATTCTCCTAGCAACAGCTGCTCATTATGATTATGAGATCTGGCAAATGGACGTGAAAACAGCTTTCCTTAATGGAATTCCGGAAGAGGATGTGTACATGACACATCCCGAAGGTTTCATCGATCCTAATGCTGCTAGGAAAGTATGCAAGCTTCATCGATCCATTTATGGATTGAAGCAAGCATCTCGGAGTTGGAATCTTCGTTTTGATGAAGCAGTCAAAGAGTTTGATTTCATCAGAAGCGAAGAAGAACCATGTGTTTACAAGAAGACTAATGGGAGCGCAGTTGCATTTCTCGTGTTGTATGTAGATGACATACTTCTTCTCGGAAATGACGTTCCGTTGTTACAGTCTGTTAAGACTTGGCTCGGAAGTTGTTTTTCAATGAAAGATATGGGAGAAGCCGCATATATTCTTGGAATAAGAATCTATAGAGATAGATCAAACAAGTTAATTGGACTGTGTCAAGACACTTATATCGATAAGGTCTTACACAGGTTCAGAATGCAAGATTCCAAGAAGGGCTTTATACCAATGTCTTATGGCATAAGTCTCAGCAAGAAGCAGTGTCCTGAGACACCTGCTGAGCGAGATCGCATGAGTCGGATTCCCTATGCCTCGGCGTTGGGATCCATCATGTATGCCATGCTCTGTACTCGTCCAGATGTTGCTTGTGCTTTAAGCATGACGAGTAGATACCAATCGGATCCAGGTGAAAGTCACTGGACAGCAGTCAAGAATATTCTGAAGTATTTGAGAAATACTAAGGATAAATTCTTGGTGTATGGAGGAAGTGATGAGCTGGTAGTAAGTGGTTACACAGACGCAAGTTTTCAGACAGACCAAGATGATTTCCGATCGCAATCTGGTTACATCTTCTGCCTGAATGGCGGTGCAGTAAGCTGGAAGAGTTCCAAGCAGGACACTGTAGCAGATTCCACAACTGAAGCTGAGTACCTCGCTGCTTCTGAAGCGGTAAAGGAGGCTGTTTGGATCAAGAAGTTCATCACTGAACTTGGTGTGATTCCTAGCATTTCTGAACCAGTGGCTCTGTATTGTGACAACAATGGAGCCATTGCGCAAGCAAAGGAACCTAGATCACACCAGAAATCCAAACACATAGAAAGGCGATATCACCTTATCCGTGATATTGTGAATAGAGGAGATGTGAAGATCAGCAGAGTCCCGACGGATGAGAATGTTGCTGATCCACTGACCAAGCCTCTCCCAAGGCCTAAGCATGAGTTTCATACAACTGCTGTAGGCATTAGATATCTTAAGATATGATCTTGATTTCAGTGGGAGTTGTATTTGTTTTAGTTATGACATGATGTTCACAAAGACATAATAGTTATGTTATTTAAATGAAATTATTTCAGCATTATTTAATTGTGTTAATTAAATATATATATATTGTCCCAAAGTAATTTATGACATTTTATAGGTCATCAAGTATGTGACTTGATCATGAAACCCTATAAGCAATAAATGACATAAATTATAATGGTCCCTGGTCGAGGTTGTTAACGTGGGACATTAACGACCACGTGAGACTAGTATGAGAGGTGACTGATGACCATGTTTCATGGAGTCATTAATAAGTGTATTAAAGTCATTCACATAGATATGTGTTAGAGAACACATGATCGGACTTGACCCGTTAATGAGAACTCTACAAGATGTTATATGAGTGTCATAAGAGTTTCTCATTACGACTAAAGAGTAAAGTCCTTAGACCTGAGTTCATCATGTCCTCTCTTATATGGATTGGTTCGTCTTGACTTTGTCAAACGTCAGCCGTAACTGGTGATCATAAAGACACTGATTAGGCGTATCATGAAGTATAAAAGAGACATAGATGGAACAAGATGGAATTTGTACCTCCTATATAACAGGAGTTAAATATCTCTGGGCCTATCGAAGATTTGATACTGGAAATGCGTGGCCGCGCTCAAACGAACTGATTGTCAGTTGTTTGTCTTTCATCAGTATAAATCGGGATTCGATAAACGTGATCTAGCTTAATAAGGATGACACAGTTCTTGCCTTATGCTAGATTGAGATATGGATACAAAGGGATTAAAAGGAATAGACGATTCCAGTACAAGTGGGAGATTGTTGGGAATGTCCTGAAATCTATTTGTACTTACTCTGAGAGAAAGTCGTGTTGTCGAGATGAGACAATCATATGACACTAGGTAGTCATAACGCTTTGCTAGAAGCCACTTATGATCAATGAGTTGAGAACTCATTGCTAGTGTTATATGATCCTACAGGGTCACACACCTAAGCAAACTGGACATTGCATGAGAGGATGATCATTAATGTAATGATCGGGTGAATGCATATTTGATATGCATTCAATATCGACATTTCTGGGCGATGTCGATCGATACACTAAGAGTATCGGTCGACATAGATTGGCCGTGTCGATCGACACATAGAGTGTGTCGGTCGACATGACTCGCGGATTGACGGATTAAATTGGTTTAATCATTAGTTAATCCCGGGGCGGTTTAAGTCGACATATATAAGATATATGGTCGACCTAAACTCGTTTCTAACCTAATTCACAGCCACCAGAAACTAGAGAGAAACCTCTTGAGAGATCTGATCTCTATAGGCACTAGCATCCCTTCTGTTCAGCTTGTGTGCGTGTGGATACCAGTAGAGGCGCAGCATTTGAGGCGCTCTAGATCTCGATTATCTGCAAATAACTTCCGCTGCTAATCACCAGGTAATCTCCAGATTTGATAGATTCAATTACATGAACCTGTAGATCCTAGGCTCGGAATTCAGACTAGGATTGCCTAATTGGATTAGGAATCTGCTAGAAGTTCCTACACTTCAGGCAATGGAACGACATCCCAAACTTCATTCTTAGCCATTGAGTCTATTTCATCTTTACTGGCATCAATCCATTTATCAGAATTAACATCTTTCATGGCTTTTGAATAAGAAACCGGATCTTTAATGTTTATTTCTTCAGATTCTACTTGATAAAGCACATAGTCATCAGAAATAGCAGATTTCCTCTGACGAGTTGATCTTCTTAATGCTGGTTCCTCTTGTGCTTCATTTATGTGATCATCATTGGCGAGATTTTCATCATGGAGTGGTTGATCATTCACTGGGTATTCCTCATTGTTTAACGGTTCAACAACAAGAGGATTCCCAACATCCGGAACTAAGGGCAATGGGATATTAACCCTAACTTCCTGAATGACCACTTCTTGAACTTTATAACTCCCACTAATCTCGCCATTTTCATAAAATCTGGCATTAGCGGTTTCTACTATTCTCGTATTATGGGTTGGACAATAAAATCTATATCCTTTAGATTTCTCAGGGTAACCAATAAAGAAACCACTGACCGTTCTGAAATCTAATTTCTTTTCATGTGGATTATATATTCTTGCTTCAGCTGGACATCCCCAAACTTGGAGGTGTGACAGACTTGGTTTCCAGCCTTTCCACAGTTCAAAAGGAGTCTTTGAAACTGCTTTGCTAGGAACCCTGTTCAAGATATAGACAGCAGTTCGTAATGCATCCATCCACAAGGATATAGGTAAGTTAGCATGACTCATCATGGATCTAACCATTCCCATATAAGTACGGTTACGCCTTTCAGCTACACCATTCTGCCATGGAGAACCAGGCGTTGTGTATTGCGCAACGATTCCTAATTTTTGGAGAAGTTTGGCAAAAGGTCCAGGATGTTGTCCTGTTTCATCATATCTGCCATAAAATTCACCACCTCTATCTGACCGAATGATTTTCACCTTTCTATCTAATTGCCTCTCTACTTCAGTAATGAACACTTGTACAGCATCCACAGATTGAGATTTTTCATGCAATAGATAGAGGTAACAATAACGTGAATAATCATCGATAAAGGTTATGAAATACTTTTCACCTCCAAAAGTTGGAACGTCAAAAGGTCCACAAATATATGTATGTATGATTTCAAGAAGCTGTGTACTTCTTGTGGCTCCTCTTTTAGTGTGTTTAGTTTGCTTACCCTTAATGCAATCTATACACTCTTTAGAGTTGGTAAAATCAAGGTCTGGAATGACTCCATCTTTTACCAACCTTTTGATTCTTTCACTGGAAATGTGTCCCAGTCTTTTATGCCACAAGAAATATGATTCATTTGCACATGTTTTACGATTAAGACCACGTTTATCTTGCAGGGTAAGATGTGCTTCAAAAGTTTGATCAGCCAATTTTAACATGTAAAGGCCATTAACCAATATTCCTGAACCAATTTTATTAGAGTTCAAAAATAAATTGAAACAACCATCTCCTTGAGATGATTTAAAACCAGCCAAATCAAGTTTGCTTACTGAAACTAAATTACGAGAAATAGATGGAACATAAAGAGTCTGAAATAAATCCAAACTAAATCCACTATCCAAAATGAGACGATAAGTGCCAATCTTTTCCACTGGCGCTTTGTCTCGGTTTCCCATAAGTAAGTAGTTACATGTACATTAGCACCGCTATCAATCCACCAAGTTTTAGAAGAAACATGAGTAAAGTTAGATTCAGAAAAGCTTACGAAACCCATTAGGTTACCTTTCTTTTCAAACCATTCCTTTCTTTTATGGCAATCTTTCTGAAAGTGTCCAGACTTTTTGCAAAATTTGCATCGGTCATCTTTCTTCGCCTTTTTTCTTCTCATTAGCTTGATCAGAATCATTCATTCTGGGTGGTGCTCTTTTATGGCTCACTTGATGCCTTTTCCCAGCTTTAGGTCCAGCTCCTTGGACATAATGGGCAACCTTAATGCCTTCACGACCAAGTCTAGACTCCTCTTGGACCAGTTTGTTAGCCAATTCATTAGACGTCCACCTTTCATCAATGGCGTTGTAATTGATTTGGAACGGTCCATACTGAGGAGGCAGAGAATTTAGGATAAACTGGACAAGAAATGAATCGTCCACACTCATTCCTAAATTCTTCAGCTTAGCCGCAAGGTTGGTCATTTCAATGCAATGTTCACGCATAGACCTTGTGCCATCATGCTTCATGGTTGTAAGATCTGCCATAAGTTTCCCAGCAAGGGATTTGTCTGCAGTCTTAAACCGTTCTTCAATGGCTGCTAGATAAGCCATAGCTTTCTCTGCATCCGGAAGGGAAGTTTTGATGTTGCTAGCTATTGTCATCCTTAAGAACATAATGCTCAATCTGTTCGCTTTCTCCCACGCTTTATGGAGAACTTTTTCATCCTCAGTACTAGTTTCTGTAAGTGGATCTGGCTCATCTTCACGAAGTGCCAAATCCAAGTCTAGTACTCCTAATGTGAACTCAACTTTCTCTTTCCATTCTGAGAAATTGGTTCCAGTGAGGATTGGAACACCAGAGACCATAGATGACAAATTAGCAGGAAAAGATGCTACAATTTTGAGATAGAACAAGAGATAATTAGGCTTTAAAACATAATCAACACTTAGAAATTGAATGCTATGACAAGAAATTATAGTCTTCTTGTGGGAATCACTAAAATCTCATGAAAAGTCATTGATTCTTGAATCTTAGTTGAGTAATGTATTAATTTAGACTAAGTTATCTGTGGATATCCTTAATCTTTTCATATACCATTACTCCATAAGTTATTTAATCATATTCATGTTTATAGTATACTTGTGGGTAACTAATTAATACATAATAAATTAAATATACAAATTAATCTAGAGTAAAGTCACTGTGGTGATATCTAAACTCTAATTATTTTGTATTTTATTAAGAAATATATATTTTGTACAAATTATATACATATCGTTTTGTACTAATTATGTACAAAACAATCTGTAACTTTTATGAACAAGTCATTTATGTACTAATAATACACATGACGAGTTTTGTACAAATCGCTTTTCTGCACAGATTATGCACAATACGATTAAATACATGTTTTATATACAGAATAAATTTCACCATTATATTCGCACTAATTATGCACGAATCAAGTTCTGGGTAAATAAATCTGTGAAAACTTTAAATCGAAAACGCACAAATTTTGCACTTAATAATTTCATTATTATATTCGCACTAATTATGCACGAATCAAATCTGGAAAATTAAATCTGTGAAACGTTCAAAAATTGCAATTAATATGGTCTGCAGACGTTTAAAAAAAAAAATTACACTTAATGCAAACATTCAAAAGTTGCACTAAATTTGCACTTTAAAAAAAAAAAAAAAAAAAAAACGTTCAAAAATTGCACTAAATTTGCACTTAATGCAGACGTTCAAAAATTGCACTAAATTTGCACGTTACAAAAATCTGCAAAAAATCTTTATTTGCAAATACCCGAAAATTGTACAGATTTGCGAAAAACTTTAAATCACAGATGCACAAAATTTGCCTAGAACAAAAAATCTGAGACGAACCATAATTCCCAGATGCTCGAAATTTGCACGCAATAAGATCTGAGAAAAACCATAATTTCCAGATGCACGAAATTTGCACGCGATGATATCTGAAAAAATATTATAATTTCCAGATGCACAAAATATGCGAGAATCAAAATTCGCAGATCCCTAATTTTGCACGGATTCTGTATGTCTGAAAATTCTCTCAAAACGTACAGATTATGTACGCCCGGATTTTGCACAGACGAAAATAAACACAGATTCATATATGTAAAATTTTAATTTACAGATCTGTTATTTTCAATGATTCATAACCATAATTCTATTATTCTTAATAGATTAAACAGATGTTTATAACATAGCTCTGATACCACATGTAAGAGTAATTTACATGAACCCTAAGATCTTCAAACATCTTGATTAATCACATAATAGAATTACAAAGGAGGGTTAGCGGATTACCTCCATTCATTGTCGTAGAGAGTTCTTGATGAACGGAATCCTGGATGGAAGATGGAAAATCTAGAACTCTTCTTTAGGAGATTAGGTTTCTCTCCCCTTGCCTAAATTTTTGTGTTGTCTTTTAGCATACCTTTATGATGGGCTAAAGGCATATATTTATAGGTGGAGAGAGGACCTAATTCCTCATTAAGATTTCCTTAAGATTAATCTCAACCGTCCATCAAAGTAGAGATTTATTAGGAATTATCTCATTTATTTCCAATATAATTGGTCACCAATAAATTAAGGAATAGCATTATTCCAATAGAAAACGGATTAATATAAGACCATATAACAGGGGAAGAAGTATTTCTTACACGAATGACTAGGAAAGTTCATTGAACTCCAGATAAATGGTGCGTTTTGCTCGTTTTGTCTTAGCCATAAATCCTAAAACACATGTTCAGGTTCTAGATGATGAGTTCTGGATTGTGGCAATGGAACAAGAACTGGAGCATTTTGTACGCAATGATATGTGGGAACTTGTACCACGTTTTGACGGAGTGAACATTGTGGGAACTCAGTAGATCTTCAAAAACAAGATTGATGAGAATGGAGTAGTAGTTCGGAATAAAGATTGACTTGTTGCTCAAGGGGTACTCTCAGATCGAAGTTATTGACTTTGAGGAGACATTTGCACCTGTAGCACATCTTGAATCAATCAGGTTGTTTCTCAGAATAGCATGCATCATGAACTTCACTGTATATCAGATGGATGTGAAGAGTGCCTTTCTAAATGAGTTTCTTAAAGAAGAGGTGCATGTAGAACAACCAAAAGGATATGAGGATCAATCAATCATGGATTCAATCAACCAAAATAAAGCTTTGTATGGTATAAAGCAAGCACCTGGAGTGTGATATGAAAGGTTCACAAGCTTTCTTCTGTGAAAAGGATACATAAGAGGAAGTGTCGACAAAACCCTCTTTGTGCTGGGACAAAAGAATGGAATAATCATAGTGTAGATCTATGTTGATAATATTATTTTTCGAGGGAGCGTCTCAAGTCTTGGTTGATGCATTTGTACATGATATGACCCAAAAGTTCGAAATGAGTATGGTGGGATAATTGAAGTAATTTCTTGGGCTACAAGTCAGTTAGACTAGTGATGGAGTGTTCATCTCACAGAGCACATATGCTAAGAATCTGGTAAGCTGGTTCAAATTAGATCAATGCAAGGAGGCTAAGACACCAATGAGTACCACCACCAAACTGTCAAGAGATGATGATGCAACTGATGGATGTCAAGTAATATCGAGGAATGATCGGTAGTCTACTGTATCTGACAGCCAGCTCCGAGTGTAGGAATTTATGAAAGATACCAAGCTACACCAAAACAATCGCATCTCGAGGAAGATAAAAGGATCATCAAGTATGTCAAAGGAATGATCAATCTGGAAATTTGGTATTCAAAAGGATCCAACAAGCACCTGTTACTGTGATGCAGATTGGGCAGGAAGCATTGATGATAGGAAGAGCACTAGTGGAGGATGTTTCTTTCTTGGAAATAATCAGATTGCATGGATGAGCAAGAAGCAGAATTCCGTGTCATTATCTACAGCAGAAGTTGAATATATTGCGATGGGAAGTTTTATGCTCAACTATTGTAGATGAAACAAATGTCAGCCGACTCTGGATCGATTAAGGACCACTTCTTGTTCACTGTGATAACAAAAGTGCTATAAGCATCTCAAAGAACCCAGTCCAACACTCTCGGACCAAGCATATTGACATAAGACACCATTTCATCTGGGAGCTAGTGGAGGAAAAATAGTAGTGGTTGATACATAGTTATTGATTTGTAACTGGTTGAGTCCTTTACAAAACCTCTAGATTTTAACCATTTTATTGCTCTAAGAAACTCAATCAGTGTCTTTGAAATGTAATGAGTTGTCAAGTGTAGATGACCGATACAGACACTGATTCAAGAAGTACATCAAGTTCTATTTTATTTTGGGGTCAACATAACTAGTGTAAAAAATCTTCCTAATATGGCGTCTTGTCTCATGTACAATACATGTTTCTCGAGTGGGACACAAAGCCAGAAATTCAGAAAAGCTATGAGTTGAAATCCTTAGAATCAACTCCTGCAATAGCTCAGTTACTGACCCAAAAGAAGAAAAACAAGAAAATTAATGAAAGTGACGGTCTCACTTGAAGGATAAAGGTTGAAAACTGGTTGAGGCAGGATAAAGGCATGACAGCGTGAAAGCTAGCCACTGAGAGAATGATGACCAAATGGAAAGAATCATATAAGCGATGTGTATGGACTGAGTATGTGAATTATCAGTACCGGACACACACAATACTGATTCATGGATTCAAAAAGAGAAATGTATGTTTAATTTATAAAATCATGTGCATCAGTAAATATGTAGGCAATACACTATAGTTTAATTCCCATTACTCCTAAATTTAATGTGGTTGCTCTCATATAATCATAATTGTTTTAGTGGTTCTAATGATCTATGTGAGTGACGCAGTGAACAGAAAATCGGGTTAAGCTGGTTATCTTTGGTTTGAAGTCGGTTGGCAAGAAACGGAAATCCGAGATGTTTGGGCACAAAAGAGAAAAAACAGATTTGAATTTTAAAATTCAAATTCTTTGGAATATTGATATCCTAATCAAATCGCATGCAAAAAAGAAATAAGATCTCTGACATAGATTCTGCCTCAGCTCAATAAAAGAGGAGAGAAGGCAACAGAAGAAAAAAACAATCAGATCGTTTGAGAAATCAGAAACTCCGAAAATACAGTGTTTCTTATTCAATCAGACTTCTATCTTTTAAATCTTCGAAAATCACAATGGTGCATGCGATGAGAAGAAGAAGAAAATTTGGTACCAGCTCGACACAATGACAAGCTCAGACTCAGCCGGAAAAGCACCGCCTAAACTGATTGATGATTCCAGCTATACCCATAAACCCTAATCTTGTTTCCGATCAGATATTTGGCGAAACTCAACCAGCCAGCATGAACTCGTTTGCAATGGCACATGATGTTGAGGTAACAGTGGAAGATGTTGTGGAAAGAAAAAGGGGATGACGATGCTAAATCAGGTCGTATCTCAAAGTCAGATGATCAACAGTCCAAGCCGCCGTTTGATCTTGAGACATAAGAAATTCAGCTATAAGAGTCGCCTAAAGATGACGACAAGGAAGCTGATTCAGCTCATCCAGATGAAGAGGCTGAAAAAGGTGGGTCTAAGGAGATAAACGAACAAGAGAAATAAGTTATTGATGTCTTATCCTCTCTGCTCACAAATTAAAATCCCCTAGCCATTGTTCCTGCTGACCCTGTCCATGAGGAACCAATCTTTGTTCATCTTCCTGAGTAGAACCTAGGAAATGAGCCATCTGAGCCAATCCCAATATCTAAGAATAGAAAAGCCAGGAAAAAAGTGGACCACTTCATGATCAGAAGAAGTCTCGTACTGAGTGAACAAAAGAAGACAAGCCGGTTCAGAAGAAGAAGAAATCTTAAGATAGCTGGTCCTTCTAACACATCTGGTACATCAGCCCGTACCAAAGCGGGGTTCGTCTCCGAGCGCTTTCCATCCAAAGAGGTTAAAGCCATGAATGCTCTTTTTAAGGAAAGATGAATCCTAGTTGAAAGTGGGGATATCTAGGATTGATCAATATAGGAATGTTGAAAAGCATTGTTGAGGGTTTGATTGGATGTGTTCCTGAGATTGTGAAAGATTTTTACACTAATATGTCCAAGTCCAGCTCATCTGTATCTAACAAGGGAGTCAGAGTCTTTTTGCGTAAAACGATGTATGAGTTTTCTCATGCTCATATTAACGCATGCTTGGACTTAGCTCCTTTGAGTAATGCTGAAATCAGGGCTGATGCAAGCATTGATGCAGTCTCGCCTGATAGTTTGGCCATATATCTCACTGTGGGGCAGAAGAAAACCTAAGCAGGACTGAAGTCGGTGGTTCTTCCACCAAAGTATGCTGCACTGAAGGTTCTAGCAGCTTCCAATTGGTTTCCTTCGACCCACAAGAATCACATCTCAATTGATAGGGCAAGGCTGATATACAAGTTAGCTCATGGAATTAGGATTGACTTTGGAAAATTGGTCTACATGGAAGTGATAAGTCTGACCACTACACAGCATAATGATAGTCGCTGGTTGATTTTCCCTAGGATTCTCTCATTTGTATTGGAAATGCCGCCCCCTCCTCACACTTTTGATGGAGAAGAATTGGTTGGGCCTGTTTTTTACAAGAAGGACCCACATACTGGTGTAGCCTTTCTCAAGAATGAAGCTGAAAGGAAGAAAGAGGAGATTTCATTTGGAAAGCGCAAAGTCTATTCGGCCACTTCCCCATCTGCTCGCTCTGGGTCTTCTGAGTCTGCTCCTACTGATTCTAGGGAGATAATGCAGATTGGTACAGTTCGCATGCCAATCAGGGCTGGTGTAACTCAAGCGTCAGTTCAAAAAATGCTTCAGGATAATGCTGACGGACTTCAGAATCTGATGGACATAGTGTTTCATCTCCGTGACAATACTCAAGGTAAGTAGTCTACTCCTTTTTCCTTGATTCTTATTCTGATATGAGTATTTTTAACTTGTGTGCTTTCAAGAATGGGGAGAAAAGAATGAGATGGTGGTTGAAGACAAAAGAGTCGGATCACGAAGAAGAGTCTTCTGATGGAGCTGATGACTATGATGAGATGACCTCGAGTGATGCTTAGATTGTGTGTGTGAGTTGTGGGGGGAGTGACTAAGTATTACCACGCCCAAGGGATTCGAACCCTGGGCGCGCGTCGCACACATGTACGCGTGTGAAACTCCCACCACTGAGCTACCGTGTTTTTCGACAACCACTATCCGATTTAATTACATTTAACCCTTACAACCACTCATTAAGGGTAAAATTGTCATTTCGACATTAAAAATATAACAGGGGCATTTCAGATCGTTGATGGATATATAGGGGCATATGAGATTATGTCTCAAAATCTGATCAGATAGAATCCAAAGGCGGAGGAAGCTGGGGCAGAGATCAGTCCCTCACAAAAGGTAAGTGAATATGATGTTTGTTTAACCGATCATAACCCACAAACCAAATTTTAATTTTGTCCTTGTTCGTTAACAAGGTGGCAGAGGAAACCGTTAGATTTTATCGGTCTAGTGAGTTTTTACTTTTACCTTGAGATAGAATTTCCCCAAGTATCATCACAACGTTTGAACGTATTCAAGGAATCTCGTTCGTCCGATGTGAGCCCGTTTTTGTGAGATTTTCAAATATAAAGTCTAGGAAGTTGATATCTTACTTGCTCAGGTTCCATTATCTCATATTCCTAAACCTATCCTTGAATTGTCAGGAGATTCGATCAAGCAACTTCGAACTAATACACAATGTAATTTCGTAATGTGGGTGCTTGATTTCCTTCTCACTGTTAGGGCAGCACATGCACAACATACTTGTTCCAAATATCAGGTAATTTTGTGTGATGTATTCAGTTGCCTTTCCATTGTTTTGAACTTGTAGGTGGCAACAATTGTTACATTAGCGATGGTGTTGCGTAGTAAACTTGATGCTTTGACTACTATGTTGCCAATGATGAGGGAAAGACCTAGGTATCAAGGCGAGGACAAGCTTCTAATATTAGTTTGGATGATGTTAAGATTGTATCGTCGTAACTTCTTGAACAACCCTAACTTCTTTCTCTTCCAAAATGTAATCTTGTATTATCAATTAATCGAAACGTTTACAACTCAAGAATCCCAAGAAAGTATTGATTCAATCACAGTCGAGCTTCTCAATCACTCTCCCACAATCGATTACTCTCACGAGATAACTGCCACAGACCGAAGTCCAATTACTTAAATCATAAAAGTTCCCCCGCTCATGAATTGAGATAACCATTTATATACAGACTCTTTAACAATCAAAGACTCTAAATGAATCCAACTCTTTACTTCTTGACTCTTTCTTCTGCAATCCACATTCATATCTACTCTTCAACTGTCTCAACCAACTCCTCTGCTTTTACATCTCACTTCTTCTTTCTATAGTAGCCTTGGTCTAGCATATCAATACCTCCCCTTTTAAGACCAAGTTTGCCCTCAAGCTTTTAAGCTGGAAACTCCCTCCGAAACTCCTTGATAGAGACTCATGTATCATCATGAAAAGGTAGGCCAACCCACTTAACCAAAACCTCCAAACCACCCTTATCATTGTAGCGTGTGGCTAGTATGTCATGTGGTTCGATCAATATCTTCTCCTGACCCTCAAATTTTGGTGGTTGCTGCAAAATGATCTTACCCTCTCCCGCCACAGGTTTCGATTGAGACAAATGAAAAACCGGGTGGATCTTAGATCCTTCGGGAAACTGTAATCGGTATGCAGCTTTACCCACTCTTTCCATGATCTCGTAAGGACCATAATACTTCGTTGATAGACTCTGACAGATTCGTTTTGCTACAATTTGCTGTCTATAAGGTCTCAGCTTCAGATAGACCAACGTTCCCACCTCAAATTCTACATCCCTTCGATGTTTATCTGCATTGTTCTTAATTAACTGATGTGCCTTTATCAACTGCAGCTTAATGTCTCTGAGCATCTCATCTCTCTCTCTTTGAGCATTTCTTCCACCTAAAAATTGCTTGTGGAACCTTGTTCTAAACGAACCAAAGGTGGAGGGTTCCTCCCATGTACCACCTTGAATGGAGTCTCTTTCAATGCTGAATGAAAAGAAGTATTGTACCAATACTCCGCCCAAGCCATATACCCACACCATGTTCTTGGATGGCTTGAAGAGAAACAACGCAAATATGTTTCCAAGCAACGGTTTAATACTTCCGTCTGACCGTGAGTCTGAGGATGGAAGGCAGTGTTGTATTTCAGTTTGGTATTCCCCATTCTAAAAAGCTCCTTCCAAAATGAACTCATAAAGATGTTATCTCGATCTGATACTATGGATTTTGGCATCCCATGAAGTCTGACCACCTCAGTTGTGAATCTGGTGGCGACATCTCTCGCGGTATAAGGATGTTTTAGCCCAATGAAGTGGTCATACTTGTTCAATCTGTTAACAACAACCATTATAACATTTCATTTGTGAGACATAGGTAAGCATGTGATGAAATCCATTGACAAGTCTTCCCAGAACATGTCAGGTATCGGTAGAGGCTGTAATAACCCAGCCGGTGTTAGGGTGGAGTATTTGTGTGTCTGACACACTGGACAGGCCTTAACATACTCTTGTACTATCTTGTACATTCCATCCCAATGGAACCGAGCCTGTATTCTCTTAAACGTCTTAAAAATTCCTAAGTGACCACCCATATAACCATCATGTCCTTCTCTCAAGATTAACTGTATGAAAGCTGAGTTAGCATGAATCATTAGTCGTTGTTTATACCAGAATTTCCCATCAATCAATGCATAATCCTTCATACCTTCTTCTCCTGATTGTAATCTGGAAACTATCAGCTGAATGCTCGGGTTAGTATCAATTTCTGCGTATAGATCCTGCAATTGGATCACTGAAGGAATAGTATAAGCCAACAATGTCGCAGAGGAAACATATGTATCATCATTCTCTATACGACTTAAGACATATGCCGCCTTATTCTCGCATCCCGGTTTATAGGAGATACCAAAGTCATAACCCAATAGCTTGGTAAGCCACTTTTGATATTCCATATTCACCTCTCTCTGTTCTAGCAAGAACTTTAAACTCTTCTTGTATGTATGTACCAAAAATTTGCATCCTAACAAGTAGTGTTTCCACTTCTGCACTTCCCAGACCACATCCATCAACTCCCGCTCATACACCGGTTTAAAACTTTCTCTACTTGTCATGCATCAGAACAGCCCCGAGTCCAAATCCAGAAGCATCTGACTCTATGACAAACTGTTTCTCAAAGTCTGGTAAAGCCAGTACAGGTGCTGAAACCATGGCAGCTTTAAGATCATCAAACGCTAACTGAGCGTCCTGTGACCACCCGAATTTGTCCTTCTTTAAGAGTTCTGTCAATGGTTTTGCAATTGAACCATAGCTCTTAAAAAACGACGATAGTACCCTGTCAGTCCAAGGAATCCTCTCAATTGCTTGACATTCTTTGGAGTAGGTCAGTCCCTCAGTGCCACTGTTTTTGACTCATCCGTAGCAACACCCTATCTAATATTATGTGTCCAAGGTATTCAACATGTTGATGTCCAAATAGACACTTCATCTGATTGGCAAACAAGTTATTCTCTTCTAGTATTTTCATCACTATACTCAGATGCTTAAAATGCTCTTCTACAGTAGAGCTATACACCAAGATGTCATCAAAAAATACTAAGATAAATCTTCTCAAATATGGTTTGAAGATGTGATTCATGAGAGACTGAAAGGTAGCAGGGGCATTAGTTAACCTGAATGGCATTGTTAAGAACTCGTAATGACCATCGTGAGTTCTAAATGCAGTCTTTTGAATGTATGCCTCTTCCATTCTGATTTGGTGGTACTCTGCCCTTAAATTCAATTTAGAGAAGATGACAACACCTTTTAACTCGTCTAATAGCTGATCTATCATCGAAATTGGAAATTTATCCGGTATAGTATCTCTGTTCAAGGCCCGATAGTCAACACAGAAACGCCATGTTCCATCCTTCTTTTTAACTAAAAGAACTGGACCAGAAAAGGACTTCTACTAGCTCTGATAATACCCGACTGTAACATCTCATTCACCAGTCCTTCCATCGCTTCCTTATGAGCGTGTGGATATCTATACGGTCTGACACTGATAGCCTCGAACCATTTGTCAGATTGATGCTATGTTCATGTCCTCGAAGTGGTGGTAAACCTTTTGGGGTAGCAAATACATGACCAAATTGTTGCAACACATTATTGATCTGGTCAGGAATTTGAGTCTCTCCTGTTGCCTTAACCGTTTGATTATTAAGGCTGATTTCCACATCCTTGAAACGGCTAGAAGGAGCCTGAGTTAGTGATTTGAAGGAGACTTTGGAAATATGCAAGTCGTGTTCTCCTAACAACTTCACTCTTCTGCCCACATATACGAAACTCCACTCGTGTTTACTCCAATCTACCATACATTTCCCTAATGTATGCAGCCACTGAACTCCCAACACAACATCCACTCCTCCTAACTCTAGGGAAATGAAACTATCTGTGAACTCCACTCCTTGTAAATTGATGGTAACATTCTCAAAAATTCCCAGTCTGTGTACTGTTATGCCCGTTCCCGACAGAATTTGTAAATTGGGGTTTGTTGTACATGGTAGATGCCCTTTCTTGACCACACTTGGAGTCACAAAATTATGTGTGGCCCCACTGTCAATCATCACAGTGATCGGAATCTTCCCAACAAATCCTTTTATCATGGTTGTAGTTGGTGAATCTCTACCAAGAAAAGCGTTGAGTGATATTTCCAATAACTGTGGATGATTCTCATCCTCTTGATTATCAATTTCTACAAACTTCGTGATCTCTGTTTCCTTGTCTTCAATGACTTCCATCGATATTCCTTCCATCATCATCAACAATTGCATATTCTTGTTAGGACAGTCATGCGTGCTTGTATACTTTGCATCACACTTAAACAGACTCCATCACGCTTCTTTTGTTGCCATTGAGCTTCTGTTAAGTGTAAACGAGGACGAGCTTTCGTTTGATTCCCTTACTCCAAGGGTTTCGCCTTATCAACTGTTGCAGCTCGGTCATTTTCTTTTCCATTGTACAACGTTGTTGATTTAAAAGGTGTATATTGGTAAGGTCGATAATTTCTTCCATCACCTGTTTTAGTTGCTGCTACAACCTTACAGAACATGCTATCTTCCATTTTCACCACTGCGGCCTTATGTTCTCGTAGACCTTTAGGTTTTTTGATGCGTATAACCTCTTTCATCTCTCTTTTTAAACCTTTGTAGAACAGATTTATCAGATTCTGCTCATCAATCCCTGACATGTGAGCTGATAACTCCTCAAACTCGCTGATGTCATCCTGAATTGAACCAATCTGCTTAATATTTGATATAGCATGGTTTTTAGGATTTTTAACCATGGTATATGTCTTCTTATCGAGTCTTTTAGAGTCTTTTGTAGTCCTTTTATCTATGTTTTCAGGTCTAGACACGTTTGGAGTGGATTTGGACATTATGGCACATTCTGGAGTATTTTGGAGCATTTGGCCGAGAGGAAGAAGTGAGTGTCGATATTTGAGAGTTGTGTCGATCGACACACTTCTGGTGTCGATCGATGCAGACGCGTGACAGACATTCTCGGCGAGTTAATGAAAGAATTTGGAAATTTCAACTAAGCCCAGAAGTTTCTCATAATTACAAAGAAGCCCCGGCCGAGTTTAGATCATTATATTAGGGTTTTTAAGCCATTGTTTAGGCTACGCTTTCAGACTTAAGTTTTATTTTTTTTATTCAGAGAGAGAGAGATTTGGAAGTAATATTCTTTGTTTCTCTTTTATGATATTTGGTTTTCTATTCATGATGTCTTCTGTTTCGATGATCATGTCTTAGTAGTTTACCAGTTAGGTTTATGGATTCTCACAGGGGATTTCATGGAATTATAGGTTGATCAATCTGTGGGGATTCATATCTGTTAGTTCTTCATCTAGAGTTGTTCTTAATGCTTAATCTGAAGTAGCTACCTAGATTTATGATGTTAGGTTGATTTCTGCAACGAAAGTTGAGTAATTAACTAGAAAGAACCTAGATGAGCAATTTAACTATTCGCAAATAAATTTGGCTTAGGAGAATTGTGAACGTAAGAACCTGAGATTAATGCTTGTTTAGAACTCTAGGATTCACAACGAAAGTTGGCTTGCTAGATTGTTAGACATAGATAATATTCACAACGAAAGTTGGTCTATTATAATTCTGTGATTCTAGTTCTAGAACAGTTCTTAATTAGATCCCGATTGATTGATTAGCCTGTGTTCCTGATTTCCTGAGAACTCCCTTGACCTGACGCTTTTCATGATTGCTTACAAATCTCTTAATTTACTTTCTGCTTTGATTTTACTGCTTTCTACTATTTCACATAGCTTAAACTGAAATTATATAATCTATCGCAAGAATCTAGAGTCTATGTGGATTCGATACCCTATATACTACTAGTTCACGTCTGTGCACTTGCAGTGTAAATCTAGGGATTAAAACTCTGATTGTATCAAGTTTTTGGCGCCGTTTCCGGGGACTCTTTTGAGTCTTCGATAGATTTGAACTTAGGGTTTAGACTAGATTTTTCGTTTTTATTTTACTGATTTATTTTTTCTGTTTTTCTCTGTTTTGCATGTCAGGTTCGACAGAATCGGCTTGCATCGACCGATACGGACCTGAGTATCGATCGACACAGTTTCGCGACTAGCATCGATCGACGCCTTTCTTACATCGATCGACACACTACGAAAGCAGACAGTTTATGCCTGATCGCGACTTGAGGAGTACTACGGACAAAGAGCTTGTAAAACTTGAACTTGAGGAACTTGCTAAGCTAGAGAGAGAACATAAAAGCTCAGAAGGCAGTTAAGATGGCGAACGCTAATCAGGTACCTTTGATTTTGAGACCTGATGCTGAGGGTGTTCTGAGAGACTGACAGAACAACCCGTACAGTGATGTTGGGCAGAGGATTGATGCTGAGGGACGAGTGATCCCTGATCCTGCACCTGAACCGCCTCAAGGACATGGGCAGATGGTTGCTGTTGAGAGGACTCTTGCTGACTACAACCGTCCGGATGAGTTCTACGCTAACAGGTCAGCAATTGTACCTCCTGGCTTTGAGAAGAATGATTTTGAGATCAAGATTGTCTAATACTCTGTTCTGAGGCAGAATCCTTTCCATGGTCTCCCACATGAGCAACCCATGGATCATATTGATGATTTTGAGGACTTCATCACTGGAATGAAGTATAATGGGGTAAACTATGATTATCTGTATCTCAAAATTTTCCCCTATTCTCTCGCTGGAGAGGCTGCAGCTTGGCTGAAACAACTTCCACCTGGGAAGTTTACTACTTGGGATGCTATGAAGAGAGAGTTTTTGAGACACTTTTATGATGATGCTCGCTCTAATCAGTCGAGACAGGATATTCTCACCTTCACCCAAGGTCCTACAGAGCCTCTTAAGACTACTTGGATGAGGTTAAAGAAGTATCAGCGTGACTGTCCTCACCATGGATTCACTGAAGTGACATTGCTGGGTATTTTCTTTAGAGGTATATATCTCCACTACCAATCTGCATTGGATAATGCCAGCGATGGAAATTGAAGGAATTTCTAGCAGATCCTAATCCAATTAGGCAATCCTGGTCTGAATTCCGAGCCTAGGATCTAAGGTTCATATAATTGAATCTATGGTATCTCAGATTTACCTGGTGATTTGCAGCGGAAGATTTGCAGATAATCGAGATCGCGAAGCACCTCAAACGATGTGCCTCTACTGGTATCCACATGCACACGAACTGAACAGGAGGGATGCTAGTGCCTATAGAGATCCAATCTCTTCAGAGGTTTCTACTCAAGTTCTGGTAGCTGTCTGTTAGGTTAAAAATCAGTTTAGGTCGACCATATATCTTATATATGTCGACTTAAACCATAACGGAATTAACCAACGATTAAACCGCATTAATCTGGTAATCCGCGAGTTGCATCGATCGACACACTCTTTGTGTCGATCGACACTGCCCCAGAATATTGATATCGAATGCATATCAAATATGCATTCACTAGATCATTACATTAATGATCAACCTCGTCTTTAACGTCCAGTTTGCTTAGGTGTGTGACCCTGTAGGATCATATAACACTAGCAATGAGTTCTCAACTCATTGATCATAAGTGGCTTCTAGCAAAGCGTTATGACTACCTAGTGTTATGTGATTGTCTCATCTCGACTATACGACTTTCACTTAGAGCAAGTACAATAGATTTCAGGACATTCCCAACAATCTCCCACTTGTACTGGAATCATCTATTCCTTTAATCCCTTTGTAGCTATATCTCAATCTAGCATAAGGCAAGAACTGTGTCATCCTTATTAACCTAGATCACGTTTATCGAATCCCGATTTGTACTGATAAAACAAACGACTGACAATCACCTCGTTTGAGCGCGGCCACGCATTTCCAGTATCAAATATTCGATAGGCCCAGAGATATTCAACTCCTGTTATATAGGAGGTACAAATCTCATCTTGTTCCATCCACGTCTCTTTCATATTTCATGATACGCCTAATCAGTGTCTTTATAATCACCAGTTACGGTTGACGTTTGACAAAGTCAAGACGGACCAATCCATATGTAAGAGAAAATGATGAACTCAGGTCTAAGGACTATACTCTTTAGTCGTTATGAGAAGCTCTTATGACACTCATATAACATCTTGTAGAGTTCTCATTTAACGGGTCAAGTCCGATCATGCATTCTCTAACACATATCTATGTGATTGACTTTAATACACTTATTAATGACTCCATGAAACATAGTCATCAGTCACCTCACATGCTAGTCTCACGTGGTTGTTAATGTCCCATTTTAACAACCTCGACCAGGGACCATTTATAATTTATATCATTTATTGCTTATAGGGTTTCATGATCAAGTCACATACTTGATGACCTGTAAAATGTCATAAATTACTTTGGGACAATTTATTTAATTAACACAATTAAATAAAGCTGAAACAATTTCATTAAAATAACATAACCAAATTATGTTTTACGAACATCAAGTCATAACTAAAACCCAAATATAACTCCCACTGAAAACAAGATCATATCTTAAGAAATCTAATGCCTACAGCAGCAGTGTGAAACTCATGCTTAGGCCTTGGGAGGGGCTTGGTCAGTGGATCAGCTACATTCTCATCCGTCGGGACTCTGTTGATCTTCACATCTCCTCTATTCACAATATCACGGATAAGGTGATATCTCCTTTCTATGTGTTTGGATTTCTGGTGTGATCTAGGTTCCTTTGCTTGCGCAATGGCTCCATTGTTGTCACAATACAAAGCCACCGGCTCAGAAATGCTAGGAATCACACCAAGTTCAGTAATGAACTTCTTGATCCAAACAGCCTCCTTTGCCGCTTCAGAAGCAGCGAGGTACTCAGCTTCAGTTGTGGAATCTGCTACAGTGTCCTGCTTGGAACTCTTCCAGCTGACTGCACCGCCATTCAGGCAGAAGATGTAACCAGATTGCGATCGGAAATCATATTTTTCTGTCTGAAAACTTGCGTCTGTGTAACCACTTACTACCAGCTCATCACTTCCTCCGTACACCAAGAATTTATCCTTAGTATTTCTCAAATACTTCAGAATGTTCTTGACTGCTGTCCAGTGACTTTCACCAGGATCCGATTGGTATCTACTCGTCATGCTTAAAGCACAAGCAACATCTGGACGAGTACAGAGCATGGCATACATGATGGATCCCAATGCCTAGGCATAGGGAATCCGACTCATGCGTTCTCGCTCAGAAGGTGTTTCAGGACACTGCTTCTTGCTGAGACTTATGCCATAAGACATTGGTATGAAGCCCTTCTTGGAATCTTGCATCCTGAACCTGTGTAAGACTTTATCGATATAAGTGTCTTGACACAGTCCAATCAACTTGTTTAATCTATCTCTATAGATTCTTATTCCAAGAATATATGCGGCTTCTCCCATGTCTTTCATTGAAAAACAACTTCCGAGCCAAGTCTTAATAGACTGTAACAACGGAACGTCATTTCCGAGAAGAAGTATGTCATCTACATACAACACGAGAAATGCAACTGCGCTCCCACTAGTCTTCTTGTAAACACATGGTTCTTCTTCGTTCCTGATGAAATCAAACTTTTTGACTGCTTCATCAAAACGAAGATTCCAACTCCGAGATGCTTGCTTCAATCCATAAATGGATCGATGAAGCTTGCATACTTTCCTAGCAGCATTAGGATCAATGAAACCTTCGGGCTGTGTCATGTACACATCTTCTTCCAGAATTCCATTAAGGAAAGCTGTTTTCACGTCCATCTGCCAGATCTCATAATCATAATGAGCAGCTGTTTCTAGGAGAATCCGAATGGATTTAAGCATGGCGACAGGTGAATAGGTTTCTTCATAGTCAATACCATGAATTTGTTTGAAACCTTTTGCCACTAGCCTTGCTTTATATATCTGAATATTTCCATCCACATCAATTTTCTTCTTGAAAATCCATTTACACTCAATGGGTCTTGCACCATCGGGTAAATCAACCAAAGTCCATACTTGGTTCTGTGACATGGATCCCATTTCGGATTCAGCGGCTTTCAGCCACTTTTCGGAGTCAGGGCTCATCATCGCTTCTTCAAAATTTTCTGGCTCGTCACTGTCAATGATCAACAAATCATGAAAATTGGTTACGAGAAATCCATATCTCTCGGGTTCGTGACGGATCCTTTCGGATCTGCGAATTTCAGGCTCCACAGGCGTTGGCTCTACAACTCTTTGTAGATCCAACTGTTGCTCCTCCACAATGGTCTGGGCGGTTTCCTGTGGCTCTCGAACTTCTTCGAGTTGTACTTTACTCCCACTGTTTCTCTTGGAAAGAAACTCTCTCTCAAGAAAAACACAGTTCCGAGCAACAAACACTTTGTTCTCGGACTGGTTGTAGAAGTAGTATGCCTTGGTTTCCTTAGGATAACCAACGAAGTAGCACTTATCAGATTTGGGTTCGAGCTTATCTGTAATTAATCGCTTAACATAAGCTTCACAACCCCAAATCTTCAGGAAAGACAAACTCGGAACATTTCCAGTCCACATCTCATGTGGTGTCTTTGCAACTGATTTTGACGGAACCCTATTAAGTGTAAACGCAGACGTTTCTAGAGCGTATCCCCAAAAGGATAATGGAAGAGTTGAGAGACTCATCATTGATCGAACCATATCTAATAAATTTCGATTTCTCCTCTCGGACACCCCATTCCATTGTGGTGTTCCAGGAGGAGTGAGTTGTGAAACAATTCCACAATCTCTCAAATGATCACTGAATTCTTGGCTTAAGTATTCTCCTCCACGATCTGATCGAAGAGCCTTAATACCTTTGCCAAGTTGATTCTGTACTTCATTTTGGAATTCTTTGAACCTTTCAAAAGATTCCGACTTGTGTCTCATTAAATAGACATAGCCATACCTGCTGAAATCATCAGTGAAGGTAATGAAGTATCGAAAATTTCCTCTGGCACTTGTGCTCATTGGGCCGCACACATCTGTATGTATAAGGCCCAATAGGTCACTGGCCCTTTCATTTTGTTTGTTGAAAGAGGCCTTAGTCATTTTGCCCAGTACACAATATTCACATTTCTCACATGATTCATAATCAAATGAGCCCAGAAGCCCATCACTATGGAGCTTTTGGATCCGTTTCTCGTTTATGTGGCCCAAACGACAATGCCAAAGAAAAGTCTGATTCGTATCATTTGATTTGAATCTCTTGGTGTTAATGTTATAGATTGGCGTGCTTTGGTTTAAAACATAAAGCCCATTCTTTAATGGGCTTCTACCATAAATATATCATTGTAATCAAAAGAACAACATTTATTCTTAATTGAAAACTGATATCCTTCTACGTCCAAAACAGGAATAGAAATAATATTTCTGCTTATAGCAGGTACATAGTAGCAATTATTAAGTTTTAAAACCAAACCAGAAGGTAAAGACAAGTTATACGTTCCTACGGCTAATGCAGCAACTCTTGCTCCATTCCCCACGCGTAGGTCCACTTGCCCTTTTCCCAACTTCCTACTGTTGCTTAGGCCCTGCATATTTGTACAAATATGAGCACCACAACCGGTATCCAATACCCAAGAAGTAGAACCAGAAGTAGTAACATTTACTTCTATAACATAAATACCTGAAGATGAAGTCTCGAAAGTCTTCTTCTTCTTCTTCTCTTCCAAGAATTTGTTGCAATTTCTCTTCCAATGTCCATGCTCTTTACAGTAATGGCACTTATCAGTCACAGATGGGCCAGGCTTGGGCTTAGGGGGTGGCGCAGGCGCGTCCTGGTTCTCAACCTGGACGGCCTTGCTCTTTCCCTTACCTTTGCCAAGTTTCTTAAACTTCTTACCTCCTTGTACCATAAGTACATTCGGAGTGCCCTTCTTGATATTAGGCTCAGCTGTCTTGAGCATCCCATGCAGTTCAGTCAATTTCTTCGTCAAGTTGTTCATGTTGTAGTTCATAACAAACTGATCATAACTTGACGGCAGTGACTGCAGAATGATGTCAGTAGCCAACTCTTGGCTAATGGGACAATCCAGCTTCCCCAGGTTATCAATATAACCCATCATCTTAATGACATGAGGACTGACTGGACCGTCATTTGGTAGCTTGCATTCAATGAGAGATTTAACCGTCTGGTACCTCTCAGTTCGTGCTTGCTCCTAAAACATACTTTTCAGGCTAGTGATCATCTCCACTGGCGACTCCACGTTCTCGTATTTCTTTTGCAAATCCGAGTTCATGGTAGCCAACATGAGACAATTCACATCGACTACATCATTAGAGTGCTTATCCCAAGCACTCCTTTCTGCATGTGGAGCATTGGCTCTCGGTTTTTCAGGGAGAACAATTTCTAGGACATAGTCCCTTTTCTCCTGCTTGAGAACAATTCTCAAGTTCCGATACCATTCGAGAAAATTCGATCCATTTAACTTGTCCTTCTCAAGGACGGATCGCAGGGAGAAAGAGTTATTATGAGTGTTGGTCATAGCTGAGAACAAAGAAAGGTAAAAGGTTTAGTTATGATGTTCAAGAAATGAGAAGTCTTAACTTTTAAGAAAATTCGCATTATATTCAAACATTGTTTCCTCAGATGAATATAATGATCCAAGACCCATATTTCACTAAACTTGAGTGAGCCACTGGCTATCACCCTAATTTAGCTATCTAGGTAAGCAACAACTTTGCTAGTTATATCCAATATAACTCTTGGTTGTGGATTGACATCTCATGCCCAATCCACCTGATGTCTCTGAGCCCAAAACGATTTTGATGGCCCAGTCAAGTAAACCAATCTCTTCAGTCATGTAATTGTCGATGTCTTGCACTGCAAATCCATCAACACGATTACTTCTGTCTTACTCATGAAATTGTGGACATCTTGCACTGCAAGTCTATCGCACAATTAAATGGGTCTTGACAGTTGACAAGATTGGAAAGACATCAAGTATCACTTGATATTTGATTGAGGAACATAACTATTTATAAAGTTTAGTTTTATTTTGTTTTAATTCTTCTAATTAAATGATTTGTCTTGGTTTGGTTTTGTGGTTTCAGGTTCCATAACCTAAACCATCGAATCTTGTGTCGACCGACACTACTTTAGTGTCGATCGATGCTGATTAACCAAAACCAATCTGCGATAACCGATCAATCCAATTGATCCGGTTCTGAGTACCGGTCAGTGTCGATCGATGCTACATTAGTATCGGTCGATACCAACCCAATCGCAATAAACCATTCTTAGCGTTTAACCATCTTTAACCAAGCTCGATAACCGGTCCAATCCAATTGAACCGATTCATCAATCTCGCGAGGTTTGTGTCGACCGACACAACTCTTGTGTCGATCGACACTAGGCGAAACATAAGTTTTATTCGGGTTTTCGCCATGTGCCGATCGACGCCGGATTGGCATCGATCGACACCATGCGAAAACCCCTAAATTTTGTTCGGGTTTTCGCCCTGTGTCGATCGATGCCGGATTGGCATCGATCGACACCATGCGAAAAACCCTAAAACGTTTTTCGAACAAAACCCTAAACTAGGTTACTTTGATCAAAACGAGTTTTAGCATGCTTGTATCATTCATACAGAGATCCAGATTCAACCAATCTAATCAACATGCTACAGATTCAATGGAACCCTAAAGCTCTGATACCACTGAAGGAATTTCTAGCAGATCCTAATCCAATTAGGCAATCCTGGTCTGAATTCCGAGCCTAGGATCTAAGGTTCATATAATTGAATCTATGGGATCTCAGATTTACCTGGTGATTTGCAGCGGAAGATTTGCAGATAATCGAGATCGCGAAGCACCTCAAACGCTGTGCCTCTACTGGTATCCACACGCACACGAACTGAACAGGAGGGATGCTAGTGCCTATAGAGATCCAATCTCTATAGAGGTTTCTACTCAAGTTCTGGTGGCTGTCTGTTAGGTTAAAAATCAGTTTAGGTCGACCATATATCTTAAACCATAACGGAATTAACCAACGATTAAACCGCATTAATCTGGTAATCCGCGAGTTGCATCGATCGACACACTCTTTGTGTCGATCGACACTGCCCCAGAATATTGATATCGAATGCATATCAAATATGCATTCACTAGATCATTACATTAATGATCAACCTCGTCTTTAACGTCCAGTTTGCTTAGGTGTGTGACCTTGTAGGATCATATAACACTAGCAATGAGTTCTCAACTCATTGATCATAAGTGGCTTCTAGCAAAGCGTTATGACTACCTAGTGTTATGTGATTGTCTCATCTCGACTAAACGACTTTCACTTAGAGCAAGTACAATAGATTTCAGGACATTCCCAACAGAAATTTCAAATACAAGGACTCCTGAACAGGCTAAGACGCTGATTGATAACTTGGTGAGCAGTAATAGCACCAAGAATGATGATAGAAGAAGGAAAGAGTCTGGTGGAAAGATTGATAATCTGGAGATTACTGATATCAGGAATAAGCTGGACACTGTTCACAGTTTGTTGACTAGAAAGAAAGCTGTCCACTTTGCTCAGGAAGTTGAAGAAGATCACCAAGAAGAGGATGTGAACTACATCAGTGGCTCTGGATTTCAAGGAAACAGATTTGGAAATCAGCAAGGTAATTCTTATCAGAGGACTTATGGATCATCTTCTTATCAGACATCTCCTGCTTCTAGTGCTCATGAGAGCAAGATGGAAGCCATGATTGAGCAGTTGCTGGAAGGTCAGACTAAGACTGTTGCAGACTTTAACAGGAAGATTGATGCTTTGTACTTGGACTTGAATGGGAAGTTTGAATCCTTGAGCACACATGTGAAGAAGCTAGATGTTCAAATCCAACAGACATCTCAAGCTGTGCAGAGGCGAAATGGATCTGGAAGAGCTGAACAGAACAGATCCGTCAATGATGTGACCATGCGGGATGAGATTGACTTGCTGGAAGAAGAAGAGAGCATAATTTCGGATTTTCTTGATGATTTCTGTCTGTCTGAGACAAGCATCGATCGACACACACTCGATATCGATCGATGCATCCCCGATACGTCTGATGGAATTGTGCAAAATCGCCTTGTGTCGATCGACACATATCCAGCATCGATCGACACACCTATTGCATCGGTCGATACATATTGCAGACGAGACCAGAAACCTGTAACAGTCCTAGAACGAGTCTATAAGCCCTCTGAGCCATATACTAAGGTTCCTAAACTGTCTAAACAGGAGCTAGAAGTGGCTAACTGCATGAAAGTGATGGACAAGAAGCTGATTCAGATTACAGAGAAGATACCAGACCCAGGAGCTTTTGTTCTAGATTGTTCCATCTCTAAGGACTGATTCAAGCGTTCTCTGTGTGACTTAGGATCTTGTGTGAATCCCATGCCATACTTTGTGGCTGTGAGATTAGGACTGGGGAATTTCCAGCCTACTATGATCTCTCTTATCCTAGCTGATCGATCCAAGAAATATCCAGAAGGTGTTCTTGAGGATATCCCTATCAGAGTTGGGAACTACTTGATTCCAACGGACTTTGTGGTGATGAAATATAGTGTTGAGCCTGATGATCCTCTACTACTTGGTAGATCATTCTTAGCTACTGCTGGAGCAGTGATTGATGTGAGACATGGACTGATTGATCTCCATCTGGGAGACAATCCTTTGAGGTTCAAGATGGATAAGCTGCACAAATCCACCATTGATGGACAGAGTTTCAGTGTTGAAGTGGAACCATAGAGTCCTATTTTAGAAGAGAAGATGGATGTTCGTTCTGAACATGCTCTAACATCTTCAAAGCATGCAACTGCTCTTAAGCAGAAAGCTCCATACATCTCATTCCCACCAAAGCAAAGGTATCGGTCCTCTAAGCTTAAAACTACTGATCAATCTGCTGTGAATGCAGGTAAACGCAGTATCCCACCCTCGCTTCGCTCCCACCCTGATTCTCTTCGCCCTTTTCTTGGGAGATCTCATGATCTGAACGCTTATACGCCACCTTTGCTGAAGAGACATTCACAGAGACATTCAAAGTCTCTGTTGAATTCCCCATAAGTCCGTTCTTCTATCCATAGTCAAGCTATTGACTTTAAACAAGCGCTGAGTGGGAGGCAACCCACTATTAGGTTCGTTTTTATTTTCATTTTTCTTTTTGATTTGGTGTTTTTGATTTCTCTGTTTTAGTGTGTTCAAAGCGTGAGGAACAACCAGAATCGCACTGTATCGATCGACACACATAGTGCATCGGTCGACACAGTTGCGATTCACGGTTAGCCGATTCGATTGCAGTTCGACACCGGTTATTTCATTAACCGTGGGCATATTCGCCTTGCATCGATCGACACCTTAGTGGCATCGATCGACGCAGGCCGACGAGAGGTAAGTATTCTGCAAACTTTCGGATTTTTCAAATTTGATTACTATTTCTCACCAATCCTGAGCTTGACACCACTGGGGACAGTGTGTGTTTATGTGTGGGGGAGGTAGCTACTGATGCACGCTTTTTTCTTAGAGTCAGTCCAACTTTGTTTTATTGAGTAGGAAACAAGGACTTTTTGAGGAGATTACCACACTTGCAGGAACTTAAGTGACCATTGGATGACTTGCAGGTGATCTATGACTATTTGAAAACCAAACACAGACCAGCCTACTGAGGACACCCATATCACTTCAGGTATTCAGAGAATCCATTACTTGACTTCGAACTTAACTTGACTTAATTTTTCTTACCTATGGGCTTGGTATACTTTGGATCGGATTCCTCTGTTGGTTCCGGCACAGCTTGTAAACCTGTCTGATTATGGTTCCCTTCTCCCCAACCTTGAAAGTAAAAAAAAAAAAGAGTGATAAACTGAGGATAAGCTAGTAGCTTCGAAGTGGTCACGGGGAGTGGTAGAGACCCCTATTACCTCATGTGCATCCATGGAAACATGTCCAAAGTACACCCCATAACGGAAAGAGCACTGATAGAAAAATAAAATGATACCCAGTGGGGAAAAATCAGTGCTAAGGAAGGGAAAAGAGAAGAAAGGGACCAGAAGCAACAGTTGAGTGGTCATGATCTGACAGAGTAAGAGTCCATGTGTTCTTTGATCGATACCCCATAGGTGAGACCTCACTAAATAACTTATAGAAGTCAGTATGGTGAATTTGGATGCTTTGAATGTGATTGTGGAGTTTACTCAGGATAGTTGATAAGTGTGGGGGAAGTATATGTTGGTCTTGATGTTTGCAGGTTCATTTTCATGTGGCTTACTAAGGGGAATCTGAGTGTGGTGCTCCAACGATGAAACGAGTTTTTGAAGTTTTCAAACTTCTTCTCCTGATCTTGGTTTTCTGTTTGCTTGAGGGCAAGCAAAAGCTAAGTGTGGGGGAGTTGATATAGCATGGTTTTTAGGATTTTTAACCATGGTATATGTCTTCTTATCGAGTCTTTTAGAGTCCTTTGTATCTATGTTTTCAGGTCTAGACACGTTTGGAGTGGATTTGGACATTATGGCACATTCTGGAGTATTTTGGAGCATTTGGCCGAGAGGAAGAAGTGAGTGTCGATATTTGAGAGTTGTGTCGATCGGCGAGTTAATGAAAGAATTTGGAAAACTAAGCCCAGAAGTTTTTCATAATTACAAAGAAGCCTCGGCCGAGTTTATATCATTATATTAGGGTTTTTAAGCCACTGTTTAGGCTACGCTTTCAGACTTAAGTTTTATTTTTTTATTCAGAGAGAGAGATTTGGAACTCATATTCTTTGTTTCTCTTTTATGATATTTGGTTTTCTATTCATGATGTCTTCTGTTTCGATGATCATGTCTGAGTAGTTTACCAGTTAGGTTTAGGGATTCTCACAGGGGATTTCATGGGATTATAGGTTGATCAATCTGTAGGGATTCATATCTGTTAGTTCTTCATCTAGAGTTGTTCTTAATGCTTAATCTGAAGTAGCTACCCAGATTTATGATGTTAGGTTGATTTCTGCAACGAAAGTTGATTAATTAACTAGAAAGAACCTAGATGAGCAATTTAACTATTCGCAAATAAATTTGGCTTAGGAGAATTGTGAATGAAAGAACCTGAGATTAATGCTTGTTTAGAACTCTAGGATTCGCAACGAAAGTTGACTTGCTAGATTGTTAGACATAGATAATATTCACAACGAAAGTTGGTCTATTATAATTCTGTGATTCTAGTTCTAGAACAGTTCTTAATTAGATCCCGATTGATTGATTAGCATGTGTTCATGATTTCCTGAGAACTCCCTTGACCTGACGCTTTTCCTGATTGCTTACAAACCTCTTAATTTACTTTCTGCTTTGATTTTACTGCTTTCTACTATTTCACCTAGCTTAACCTGAAATTTTATAATCTATTGCAAGAATCTAGAGTCTATGTGGATTCGATACCCTATATACTACTAGTTCACGTCTGGGCACTTGCATTGTAGATCTAGGGATTAAAACTCTGATCGTATCAATACTGCACAGTCTCTGCCCTGGTTCATCTTCGATACTAACATTCTCTGATTAAACTGACGCCAATCTGTGAACCTTTCTTCACAAACTTCTGCTGCATACCAGTTTAATACCCTTCCTTCTACACTCAGAGAAACCAATTCCAGTTTTGTCTCTTCACTGTAATGGCCAACCCTGAAAAATCTCTCAACACGACAAATCCATCCATACGGCATTTTACCGTCAAACACAGGCAGCTCAATTCGTTTAATCAGATTATCTATTTGAATCAAAGCGGTTTCAATTCCCCGATAACATAATTGTATTTCTCCCGGATTTGAGTTCAGAAAGGTTTGATGTACTTGTTCCTGCGATTCTGAAGAACTCGCTTTATCCTTTCCATTCGGTTTCCCAGTAAACGTATTAGCTTCCATTCTTGCTAATGTCTGCGAAATCAAAGCCATCTGCTTCTTCAGAACACTGAATCGATGACTTGTATCTGCCAAAGAACTCGCAATTTGTGATTCCAATACTCCAAATCTTTTGTTCATCTCAGTCGATAAAATTTGACATCCCTTCGATAGATGTGACATCTCTTGTTGTAATTCACCCACATTCTTGTCCATCATCTCCAATCGTTCGGCTGAATCATCCGTCAACGCCATCGCGATTTCCGTCGAGTTTCACCGCACTAGTTGTTAAGATTGTATCGTTGTAACTTCTTGAACAACCCTAAATTCTTTCTCTTCCAAAATGTAATCTTGTATTATCAATTAATTGAAACGTTTACAACTCAAGAATCCCAAGAAAGTATTGATTCACTTACACTCGAGCTTCTCAATCACTCTCTCACAATCGATTACTCTCACGAGATAATCGCCACAGACCGAAGTCCAATTACTCAAATCTTAAAAGTCCCCCGCTCATGAATTTAGATAACTATTTATATACAGACTCTTTAACCATCAAAAGACTCTAAATGAATCCAAGTCTTTACTTCTTGACTCTTTCTTCTGCAATCCACAGTCGTATCTACTCTTCAACTGTCTCAACCAACTCCTCTTCTTCTACACCTCTCTTCTTCTTTCTATAGTAGCCTTGGTCTAGCATATCAGATGATCGCTCAGGTTATTGTCATGTTTTTTTTTGTTGAACTAGGAGGACCAAGAGTGTCTGAAATTGTATTTTGTTAATTTTTTCAACTGTAAAATGGTGGCAGGCCTTCAAAGGTGATTTGTCTGTTGGCTTGTATTCATGGGCGCGTAACTTGTTACCACCAGTGGGTAATAACAACGGCTACAAATGTGAGTCCAATTTTTTATTTGTGATCTCCCTTCTGTAACAACATATGATCTTGTTTTTCTTTTAATCAGCATTTTGTTGAAGCCAGAGGCTCGAACCATCTTTGTAAATGAAGATGTTAGGGAGAGCGGCTAATTCCACCTTCTTCATTTGAGATCTTGGTGCGGCTTATATTACCTGCTTCATCCGCTAGAGTATAGTTAACTAGTACTAGTGTGGGGATTTATATAAACAAAACAAAACATTGACGTCATGCTTTATCCGCTAGGCGCGCGTAGGCGCGAAGAGCATCAAAGCTATGAGGAAATCGCCTCAAGGGGTAGGGGCGAGGCTCTATCCATAAAAGGTGCGCCTTGGTTTGCCTTGGCTCGCTTTTTAGGAAGCTCTGGGCGGTGGATGCAAGGCTCTGTAGTCTGTAGGAAGAAACCTACCATGTGTTATTCATGTGATATGAACTTAATTTACTTACTATTTGGGATTCAGGCTATTTAGTTCTCTCTAAAAAACTTACTGTTGGGGCTTTGGGTTCTTTAGCTCTCTAACACTTTTCTGAATAAAACCTTATAATTTCCTCTATCGATTTATATGTACAAAGCCGAAGTTCCCTATCCTTCAGGCACCAAAAATGAGCATGAGTGTGCACCTAGGCTTAGGGTGCAAGGCTAGGACCTTGTAGCCTCAGCCTAGGTGCACACTCATGCTCATTTTTGGTAGAGTTAAGATTTAAAGAGAGTCTATGTTGTTACTCATCTCAATAGAGAAGAAGAAGAAGCATCATCGCTCGGCTGCTGCTCCTCGATTATCGAGTGACCAAGCTTGGTGGCCTCCACAAACCAGCAAAACCATCCACAGCTTCCTTCCCTAAGCATCCCACAGTGGCCGGTTCATGTGACCTCATCCCTTCCTCCATTGCCATCCGCAACAGCTTCAGGAAAATCAAAGGATGGTATGAAATTGAAGGCTATGTTCTGAGATTCAAAGGTGAGGATGTGTCTCCATCTTCACTGGCAACTCACAGATTTCAGAAGAGGGATTGCAAGGCGGTTTTGGATGGACGATCTCTTGAGAAGTAACTTCAGACTCAAATATCTTGACGATGATCAAGAATGGGTTCTTTTGACATGTGATGCTGATCTTGAAGAGTGTATACAGGTCTGCAAATCTTCTCCTAAAGAGATTATTAGAATATTGGTTCATAATCCTCTCCCTTCCTTGCTTTGATTCTTCTAACTAAATCGAAAACGCTCCTCTCTAATTGAGTTGAGTTGATTTGAGTTACATGGCATCTCCCAACTTAGCTCTTAACTCTGTATGGTTAAGAATTTGTAACAACATGCCATATAGTTTGGGCCATGGACCTGTTAAATTTGATACAAAAGATATGCCAGCAGAGAAGTGATTCTATGAATTTTGATGTCTGAGACTTTGAGAAAAACACATGGTGGTACACTATGTATCTAAACCACGAGCTTGGAGATTGCAAACCTATGAGTACATGGCAATCTAATTATTCACCAATTGGCTGGATCATGCGTTCACAAAATGAAATTTAAAACTAACTGAAGGAGGCGACAACAAATCAACATGTAATTCTCTAAATCCTACTTACAATGAAGCTCAGAATACTATCAGATTCCAAATATAATAACCATTTTTTAAGCAAAGAAGCTAGAAAGAAATTGTCAAATCATAGTGAGATGATCAAAGAGAGAAGCAACTAACTTGGTAGAAATAAGGCTGAAACGGAGTTGAAAAGAATGATGCGGCCATTTTGTGGTGAAGACTTGTTGTTTAGGGAAGATACAATTGGCTGATTTTGTGTCTCCAAAAGTCAAATGCAAGACCAAGAAAAGGCGTTATAGAGTCTCTGAACTGTCAGATCTTTTAATATGCTTATAAGGAATATGTTACATTTGTTATCCTTTCACCCGAATATTTAGATGGAAATTTTTGTTTGAACATCTTGCGTAAAGATTGGAAATCGGTTCTCAACATAAGCACGGTTATATACGTCTTTTCAATTTTTTCATGACAACAAAAAATAAACCATCGAGAAATCACCAAATGGTGGCTTACGGGAACGACCAAAAATTTATATGAAAGATTTGACAAAATCTTGATAGAAAACACCGGAATGAAACCAACATATGCGCCGGACAAGATTTCAATCACATAGGAAAGAAAAAGTCGGAAATTTATATGGATATGGCGGTGTTAGTTGATATAGATCCGAACACCGGGAGATTGCACATGAGACCAACTCGCCAGGGAATCAATCCGGTCTCCATAAAACATAATGGATCGTGAGTGATGGTACAATAAGTAAATCACATAAATGATTGTCCAAGTAGCCATTATCACCAAATAAATTTGTGTAAAGAGCACCGAATGACAGACAAAACCGGTCACATCAAGAGAAGTTTGGATTGTCTGACGGTGTGTCGGGGCAGGAATCGAGACGCCTGTATTTCTTCTCTTGAATTTCCAGAATATCCTACTCCAAACCATGGTTATTAATTTCTAATCTAAGCGAAAACAAATAAAGAGAAACTGGCACCAGCCAGAATCTATAGAAAAAAAACTAAAAGTGTTACGTTGGCTTTTGTCGCACTAGTTAGAGGAAAAAGCGGTTATCACAGAGGATCCGCTCAACACTTCCATAGGTCCTAGGGCGGAAAAAATTGGATCCCTAAATTTATTTTTAAAAACTTTTTGTTATTTTTTTATAAATATTTTATGCAGTGTGTTTGTTAATTAGTAATGAAAACAAAATTACACATATAAATTTTTTTAGCCCTCTCCATTCTATTTATTTTTAATATTTTGACAAAAATATATGTATATATATAAATCGGGACATTTTATTACTAAAATATGGAGGACACCAGTTTGGATCCGGACAATCGCACTATTGTCTCCTCCTAAGCCGCCTTTGTTACCACGTGTGGTGTTTGTTACGTCTTTTTTCTTTGTCAAGATTTGTTGAAGTCCTCGTCTACTTTTCAATAGTCAAAGATCCGGAAAAGTAAAAAGAAAATGAATTGTTATTTAAAACATTCAAATTCGGTGTTCTTCGTTCTGTAGCTCTTACATTTCCTTGATCTTTGACTCTGTAAGTATAAACCAAACTCTGCAGTAAACCCCAAATCTCAAAAATCATCTCTCTGTTCTTGATTCCATGTCTGGATCAATGGTCTCACTCTTATTCTTGATCTTCCAGTTCTTGAGCGTCTGTGTCCAACCTCAGACAACAACATCAACATCAACAACAACAACAGAAGAGTTCATTCTCCGAGGTTTCAGGGGAAACAAGTCGGAGATTCTATTAGAAGGAGCTGCCACCATAGAACCAGATGGACTATTGAGACTCACCGATCGAAAGTCAAACGTCACTGGAACAGCCTTCTACCGCAAACCGGTGAGATTGCTTGACCATGGCACCCAAGCAAAAGTTTGTTCTTTTAGCACTTCTTTCGTCTTCTTAATAGTCCCTTCCAGCTCTAGCAATGGAGGTTTCGGCTTCACCTTCACACTATCTCCCACCCCCAACCGGCCAGGCGCCCAACCTGGACATTACTTCGGACTTGTCAACCAAAGTAACGATGGAAATCAAACGAATCACGTTTTTGCTGTTAAGTTTGACACTGTCATTGACGGTACAGATGCAAAAAGCAATCACGTCGGTCTGAATTTCAACAGTGTCACATCGGATATCGAAGAACCATTTGCTTATTACGATGACAATGAACGAAAAAAAGACTTCCCGCTTGACAGCGTACCAATCCGAGTCCGTTTGGATTACGACGGACCCACCGAAACGCTGAATTTGATCGTTTCCCCTGCCAGAATTGCAATTGCCCCATCAACCCCATTGATCTCGCGACGGGTTCCAAAGATGTCAGAGATCGTGCAAAAAGAAATGTATGTTGGATTCACAGCATCTACAGGGGAAGATAAGTTAAGTGCTCACTATGTGTTGGGTTGGAGTTTTAGAAGCAGTAGAGATGGCTTAACTGCAGACAGGCTCGTATTACAGGATCTTCCTCTTTGGCAACTCAATATAGGGAACAAGAAAGGTTACCGATTATTTTAAACTCTCTCTCTCTGTGTATTTACTTAACATATCTTTATTTTACTCCATACTCACAAGTTATACTTTCTTGAAGGTTTTCAAGCCATGGTCACAAAGATTCTCATAGGTTAGTTACTTAACCACAAACTGTTTAGATTTCTTGATACAAAGTAACTAATGCTCGTTTTTTTTCTTAGCTACGAGTTTGATAGTAAGTATTCTCGTGGTGGGGGTCTTAGCGTTTTTGATCAGAAAGAAGAGCTTGTCAAATGTTCAAAGAAGAAAGAACCTCAAGGCTCTTATCCTGCTGAAACATTATCGTTACAACGAAGTGAAGAGGTTTACAAATTCATTTGCTTGCGTAGTTGGGAAAGGAGGATTTGGAACTGTTTACAAAGGAAACCTTCCCGATGGTCGTCCGGTGGCAGTCAAGGTGTTGAAGGACTCTAAGGGAAATGGTGCAGACTTCGTCAATGAAGTCACCAGTATGAGCCAAACATCTCATGTTAACATTGTTTCATTGGTCGGATTCTGCTATGAAGGATCCAAAAGAGTGATTGTTTATGAATTTCTAGAAAATGGGTCTTTGGATCAATTTATCTCATCAAACGACTCGTCAAGTGCTGAAAAGCTTTACGAGATTGCACTAGGAGTTGCTCGTGGTCTTGAGTATTTGCACTATGGCTGCAAAACAAGGATTGTGCATTTCGACATTAAACCTCAGAACGTGCTACTGGATTGCAATCTTTGCCCCAAAGTTTCTGACTTTGGTCTCGCTAAGCTCTGCGAGAAGAAAGAGAGCATCATGTCACTGCTGGAGACAAGAGGGACAATAGGGTATATTGCACCAGAGATGATCTCCCGAGTTTATGGAAGTGTGTCTCACAAGTCCGATGTATACAGTTATGGAATGTTGGTTCTTGAGATGATCGGTGCAACAAGAAAAGATAGAGACGAAAACACTGCTTCTAACTCTAGCTCGATTTATTTTCCAGATTGGATTTATAAGGATCTTGAAAATGGACAATACAGTAGGATTTTTGGGGAAGAGCTAACAAGAGGAGAAGAAGAAATCACAAAGAAGATGATCTTGGTGTCTCTGTGGTGTATTCAGTCGTGTCCATCAAATCGACCATCCATGAACAGAGTTGTAGAGATGATGGAAGGAAGCTTGGATGCTCTTGAAGTTCCTCCTAGGCCTGTTTTTCAAATTCCCATAGTACCTCTTCAAGAATCTTCGACACTTTCCGGAGATATTTCAATTCACACCGAAGAATGACCCAAAAAGCCTCATTGGAAAGATTACTCAAACCAAATCTATGAGAAATCGATCGAGGCTAAATGTTCAAAAAATTTACATACAAATATTTCTTTTGTTACTTCTTTTATAATAATTAGATTTTGATCTATCCTAAATGTTGAATATTGTTTGATGATAATATTTTTATTTGGGTTTCTTTTTCTTTTTCTTAATTGAGATTGTTTTATCGGTTTTATATTACTATTTATTTTAATTATTTATGCTTTTGAATATAAACTTCTCAGTTTATTTTTGGAGTATTTGTAAATTTTATATTTGAATTATATAGTCCGATATAGTATTTCAATTTTTTGGGGGATATCGTTAACAGTTTATTTTTCATCGAAGTGTTAAGTTTATATATACTTTTCTTTACTATATTTGTTTTCGTTAATTTTTTTTAAAAAACTGATGTTATATTCTATTATATATATATATTGTGAGTATAATATAATTATATAGGAAAAATATTAGCAATAAAAACTATAAAAATAAAAATAATCATAATCATATATCAATAATTTGAAAAAGAGAACTAAAATAGAAAACTAATAGTCGTAACTAATTTCAAATGACTTAAATAAATAACATTATTGAATAGCTCTAATTGTTAGCCGTTTTTTGTTTTTTTTTTCCTTTTTCTTCAGAACTTCTCCTCTCAATTTTTCATGATGTGGATTTTTAGGATTAGACAAAAGTTTGGAACATAAGGTATTCATGAAAGTCTATCTATCTACAAAATAGAAGTGTAAATAAATAAATTTAAATCCATAATTATGTAATTAAATATATGTAAATTTTTAAAAAAAAATTGTCAACAATTAAATATATGTAAATAAGCATATCGCATATTAATATAAAATATTTTTGATTTCGATTATTGTTGTGAATCTAATAACACAAATCAATAGTTCATCTTGATTTTCATGCAACAAATTCGAAAAATATATTACAAAACTTAAACCAAATGTATCAGCAAGAGTAAGAATACATGGTAAAACTTGGTTACTCCAATAAATGAGAAAATACTAATTATATAGAATTAACAAAAAAGATAGTAGTATATTCTAAACAAATATTAAGTTAATAATTTATATCTTTCATTTTTTAGATCAAATTATATGATATTCCAAGTTAGCTTTAAATATTTGTACTCTTTTTGTAGCATGTCAACATTTGCACTGTTTATCAAGAAAACTTATATAAACATATAAAATGATGATATTACGATAATTATTTTCTAATGCCTTATATATCAAAATAGTGATTTGGTTGATAATGATTATGTTAGTTACATAATTATTTTTGTTAATGTATGTTATCATTCAAATTGTAGGTAACTGCATATTAAATTAGTTATGATGTGTAACTAACTATATATAGAGTTATACTTAGTGTAGTTTGCAAATAATTTTAAAAGAAAAAAATTGGGTCGACCCAATTCTAATGGTATATCCATCCACATAACACTATCCACCATATTGAACCAATTCTCTCATGGGGTTCTATGTTCCTCTTGTATTTTCCCGAAGATTCTTTTACATAAAGTAGTTGTGCATCACCCCATATTGCCGATCCGATTAGAACTACTACATCATAGAAAATAACATCCCAAACATAAATTTATCATCCAAATGAAAATGCACCAAAATAACGTAAAGTTCTCTTCATCACTATAAATTCATTTTAAACATTCAACTTATAAAATCAAGTTGGGGTGTGATTGTTTGAGGAAAACTTTAAGATAGGAGTTGTGGTGTTTTCAAAATTAGCTCCACACGATAGTTTGTTAGCTTTGATGTTGTTTATCTTGAAGAAGTCTCTCAATTCACAAGTTAAACGTAATCATTGTTTGCTACTTCCAAACTCCATCACCAATTTGACATACCACTTCACTCCACCCTCGTTCACCATAGATATGGTCTCGTCAATAGCCTTTTCCAAATCATTTGCGTTGATGAACGACTGGAGAAGAAACTGCAATAAAATAATATAGATTGTTTTACTATATACAAAAAATCACAAGTATCAATAACCAAACGCAGTTTATAAAATTTGAGAAAACATAGGGAAAAAACCTTACAATTTTACTATGCTTGATGTTGTTTGTTGTGACAGTTAATGTTATGAATTTCTATCAATTTTTGCAGTAAAACAGATGAATGCTAGATAGTCTATCAACAATATAAAAAGCTAATTGTTTTGGAAGACAACATATGATAAATTACTCATGTTCACCTTTTCATATTCCGTCTGAACGTGGACCCATTGGTGCTTAGAGAAACTTAGTCTGAAAGCATGTATATGGAAATTTACATCTCCATAATGCTCGAAGATTAGGAAGCCTCCGACTCGGAAAGAATGTCCCTCATCGAACTCTTTTCAGCCTTTTGTTACTTTGTCACCGGCTCATTTGATATGCCATTTTCGAACACAAGCATCGGAACTGAGTTCCCCGCTATAAATTGCACGAATTTGATTGAGCTGTGATAATTGGAAGAGAAATATCAAAAGAAATAAACGGGTATAAAACGATGCAGAGCTCCACTTAGACCAGCATTAATTGATTAGAAACAATTTTTCGAATACCTTCTCTTGTATGTCAAAAAGCAAAAGAATATTTCCGTCTGTCACAATACTAGGCGCCATGCCAGTTTTGGGATCAGGAACCGTGGCCAAGATAAGCTGTCATGCCATATAAAGAAATATCGATAACTACCTAGCTACAGAATTCACATGAACCAGATTTTGCAGTGGCTTTGCTGCTGAATCCTTGTTTATATAACTATTAAACTATGGTCTGGTCCTGGCAGAGCTAATACATACCTTTTTTGGCCACCATCAAACGAATGAGACCTAAACTGAGTGCATGAACAATAGCCACCCACATGAAAAGAACCATATATGGATTTCTAGCAATCCATGACCCGTATGATCTGAGAGGCAAACAATTGCATTTTCATCTCATCAGGGTTCTTTTTCTAGTGGGATAAATATAACGACGAAACAAAAACCTGTAAAATTTTACCCTGAACAGGAGAGAGTTGAGCATATCTTTTCACCTATGAAATACAAGTCAAGTGATCAACTACTTCTTTCCTTCAAACAGAGAATAATCAATCACTTTGAATCTTCAAGGATAGTATTTATGTGTGTGTGTGTGTGTATAAATGTATTATATGCTAAATATACATACACAGAAGAACTACAGTTTCTAAGAAACACATTGATATACCTCGAAACCAATTGTGTTTTCCTTCGGTTCACTCTTAATTCCATCTTCTTCCACAGGATGCAATAGTGGCTCTGAGCTACCACCAGGCTGTGTTGTAGCTTTTCTTCGATTTAAAGCAGCCTCTCCGAAGAAGGAAGAGACCAGCGAGTTGTATACAAGTGTCATTGATAACTCAATGCATCTAACCTGAAAGTACAAATCATAGAATCAAATCCAAGATCATACCAACTCAATAATTAATGTTCTCATGTATATTTCATAACCCGCACCTTAAGAGGGCGGATTCTAATGGAGCAAGAGTCTTTGTCATGGGGCGGCAGGGGTTCGGGGGCGACGAAGAGCAATCACCACAAGAGCATCTAAGTGATGTGTATAAACAGATAAGTTCATTGGCACCATTACAGATGGCTCAGGGGTACTTGATTGCATACGGTGAACCAGGTGGTGCCTTTTGACCAATAAATCCAAATCACCTCTGTACAGGAGCCCTCCTCCAAACGTATCAGTTACCTATACCATCCACCTAGGATAAATACCAAGAGTATGAGCGATGCAAGTGTTGTTAACCATATTAACTGGTCGTCAAAATTGAAAGCTACCTTGGTTGGCAACAGAATTGACATTGATGAGAAGAGACTGATTTGGTCAGCATGAGAGCTCGCAGAAGTTGTTTAAAAAGTTCCTTAAGCAACTCACGAGCCTAAAACAGATCACATCATCAACATAGGAGGATACAAAGAGATGGTTATAGAGTTATCAAGAAAGTAAGCGGAGAAACAAAAACTTTGCTCTTTAAAATCAGTGAAGACAATAGTATTTCTTCTCTTTTAGATGGAAAAGTCTCACCTGAGACCTCAAAGTGTCAAATTGAGTTTCTGTACAACCACTTATGGTTGGACACAGGCTTTGGATTTTGTCAGAAAACAGTTGGTCGGTATCAAAAAGAAAAACGTAACTCTTTCGAATGTCTATTACACACAAATTTAGGGAGCCAAAGGCACAGTATAATTAGAGATTGAGCTCTCTAATGCATATACATTGGTGTTGAGTAAATTTAGCGAGCCGGTCAACTCCTGCACTCACTGGGAGAATTATCACCTGCAAATAAAGGCGTCAAGAGAAGTAGCACGATCATCAATCGAGTAAAATAACTAAGAAGAAGCACACAACTAATGAAATTGGCACAACTCATAAATGGAAAACCCCCAGAAACCGAGAATTGCTCAAGCCAGAAAATAAAGTGGATTTGTAAACCTGTAAAAGAAGAAACAAGTTTGAGATGGATCGCCATGTTTGTCTCTATCTTTTCCGGTGATCTGGATAAAATAACAGTTATGAGATGAAGCAGTTAGGGTAGCGTAGAGGTTGTTAATAAATAAATAAAAAAGACTTTTTTGACTTTTTTTTTAGTTTAAGAGCAGACAGAGATGGTGTTGGGGGTAGGTAAGAGAGAGAGAGAATGTGCATAGCAGTGTTTCTATGGCAATCGCATCCGCTTTACCCTTTTCTTCTCTTTCTCAACAGAGATGAATATCACGACAGGTGATTTTGAATCCATTCTCTCCCTCTCTCAGATCGCTTCAAAATTGCGTCCTTACGTCTTTGTAAATTGTTGTAGGGCCACGGAGACGCTGCGTTGGTGGGAAGACGGAGAGACGCTGGGAGGAAGAGACCTTGTGGGCGGCGGGACGTGGCTAGGGTGCACCAGGCATGGCCGTATCGCTTTCCTCACCAATTACAGGGAACCCTCCTCCCTCCCTGATGCTAAGACCCGTGGAGATCTCCCTATTCGTTACTTGCAGAGTACAAAGACTCCGGCCGAGTTTGCCGAGGAGATGGAACACGAAATTGGTCTTTACAACGGCTTCAACCTTGTAGTCGCTGATATCTGCTCCAAATCCATGATTTACATTACCAACCGGCCAAAGCAGCTCGTGACGCAAGTCTCTCCGGGGATCCATGTCCTTTCCAACGCCAACCTCGACTCTCCTTGGCCCAAGGTATATATGTATGTTCCCATTCTGCCCAATTGCTTGGACCTGAAAACACTCACTCCACAATTGCTTGCAGTGTCTGAGGCTGAGAGAGGGTTTCCAACAGCTTCTGGCTGAAAACGAAGGATCTGAATTCCCGGTGAAGAAGATGGTGGAGGAGGTGATGACCAATACTGTCAAGGACCAAGAACCCCAGCTACTGCCTCAAGTTTACACACCAGAGATGGAATACAGTCTCAGCTCCGTCTTCGTCCATATCCACAGAGAAAATGTATGTAACCTTCACGTTTCTTTACTCTTATTCTATCAAAATGTCCAGTCGTAGCTCAATTGCACAAATACAGGGACGTTACGGAACAAGAAGCATTTCAGCGCTCACCATCAAGTCCCATGGTGAGGCCTGTTTCTACGAGAAGCATCTTGAACAAGATGATTCATGGAAGGAACACACGGAACAGTTTGTTATACAACAATAATATCAAAGCATTTTTTTATATGATGAAACTACTTTCACGTTGTGTTCTTACAAAACAGAGACACAGAGCTCATGTCTTTTATTCCAACCATCAAAATACAACAAATACAATCACAATTCAGATACAATCTAAATCCACAATCCCATTATATATAATGGCACACTTCACACGTATTGTACACAAGTGGTCTCCAGGACATTTAGACTTTGATCGAGAAGATTTCAGTAAGGGAACTCCAAGTTCCCGACACAGCAACAACCACACCGAGTCCAACAATCGCTGTGTCCAAACTCCATTGCGTCCATCCCATCTCATCCTTGAACACCAACAGATGAAACAAAGCAGGTAACACAAAGCCTAACACACAGCAAGTGCTGCTGCCCACCAATGACAAAAAGTCAGTGAAATTTGGCACAAACAGAGCCACCAAAGTCACTACCAATACGAGCAGCCATCTCAGCCACGCAGAGTACATCCCACCCGAGAAACGTCTCTCCACTATCTCAAACACTGGATTCATCATCAACGGGAACGTGAAGAAGAGGTTGATGCACAGCCCAAGCTGAACAACCGTGCTGATAAGCCCTGCCCCTAAGTTTCCTGTGATGATGTCCATCGTGTCTTCACCGAAAGCCAAGTAACCTAAGAAACCAAATGCTATGTATATCAAAGAGATGAATCCCATCCCGAATGCCAACACTTTCCCGAACTTGTCCTTGTCTTTCATCTCCGCTTCAAGAGGCAACACCATTCCAACCCCTTCGAAGGAATAGACAGCCACCCCCATTCCATAGAAGAACAATGACATACCACTAAAGGCAACCACGTCTGGCCTTTGCTTCATTATAATCATCGCATCCTCCACAATCACCACAGCCATAGCACCAAGGTCAACAACGTCGGCGAATATGCTTAGAGGAGCCAAGTGAGTGAGCGTCTTAATGGAATTCAAACCCAGCTGAAACGGAAAGCATCCCCAAATGTAGAGACTCTTAGAGGACACGCCCAAGAATTCTGTCCCCAGCCTTGTAACCTGATGTCTCAGACTCGTGGGTGAATCAGGATCGAATAGGCTAGCTAAAGTAGTTCCGATGAAGATTAAATATCCGACACAAAACCCAGCTTGAGACAAAATTATAAATACGTCAACGACGCCCCTCCCGACGGAGCCGCACACGGCGAATCCAAGATCTCCAAAAGATCCGATTTTGGAGAAACCGCCGTTCAAAGAATCGAGCTTGCGGCGGGTATAAACGAGAAGCATCATGCAGTGATAAGTCAAAGCAGAGACGGAGACGAGAAGGAGCACACCCATGAGCCATCCGGTTCGTTTGAAGGCGTAAGGAAGACCTAGAACCCCAGCGCCAACGACTGCGATGAAGACATTGGCGAAGGTCTTGAACTGGCTCGAAAGCGGAGGTGCCTTTCCGAGAAGAGGGGTATCTTCTCTGGCCGGTGGCATTTTAAGAGTATAAGACGAGGAACTAGCTTCGTTCTCAAACCCCATCTGATTTCCGATCAAAAAACGCGAAATTTCCCGTACAAATCGAATAATCAGAATTTGAGAAAAATTATAAGAACGAGAAAGCTTTCTAGTTTCCTCAGGGGATGAATCTGAGATGGAAGAAGATATCAAATGTGAGATGGAGGACAGAAAGGAAGAAGAAGACGACTTGGAGATAATTGCGTGTGGTTGGTATAGTCCTTTGGTTTGCCGTTGTATAAGAGGTCGCTATTTATAGTCAAAGAGCCATAAATACAAACGACACCGTTTCGTTGTATCAAACGACACCGTTTCAAACAACTATAGCTTCCCGGCGGCAACGCCTTAGATCTTGGGATTAATTTTGCTATGCGACACTGGGACTCACCAGAATCCCATTATCGCCTGAATTGTCCCAGACTTGAAGGGTTTGATTTGGTAAGCGGTAGCGTCAAAAAGGGTATGCTTTATCCTCGTCGATCTCTCCGATTTAGAAGCAGTTGTTGACAATAGATATGGCGAGGATTTCTTGTGACTTGCGATTTCTTCTCATACCGGCAGCTTTCATGTTCATCTACATCCAGGTAACCTCCCTTCTACCTCTTCGATCTCTCTATTTGGATCTGTTCTTGCTCTTTATTCATCCGTAGTAAATCTGCTGATATTATGAGTTGTAATCAGTAATTCTCGCTGTATACTTAAAGTGTGTCCTTTCTTCTAGATGAGGCTTTTCCAGACGCAATCACAGTATGCAGATCGCCTCGGTGCAGCTGTAAGTAATGCGTTTCTTCAATGCTTGCTTAGTAGTTCCAATTTCAGCTGCAAGATGCAAACAAATAGCTACGACATGTGATGCAACTTATGTTCATGAGTAGGAAGCAATCCTCATTACTTAAGACTAGTACTAACGTCTCTGAAATTCCATAAATACTTTTAAGAAGAAGAAATTATGTGGAATATAAAAGATATCAATGTCGTATTTCTTGTCGAAATAAAGATCAATAGAGAGCAGTTAATTTCTACCTGCAGATCGAATCAGAGAACCATTGCACTAGTCAGATGCGAGCGCTGATAGATGAAGTAAGCATAAAACAGTCAAGGATTCTGGCTCTCGAAGGTATCTATTTCTCATTTTTTTTCCTGATTGTGGAATCCTATTGAAAAGCAAGTTATTGGAACGGAGTAGAAGACTTTGTTCACTTTACTTGGGGTATGTTGTAGATATGAAGAACCGCCAGGACCAAGAACTTGTGCAGCTAAAAGATCTTGTCCATACATTTGAAAGTGCGTTGCTTCATCAACCTGTGTTCTTGCTTTCCTTTTTGTAGTAATGCTTATTTTGGTCTCTCAGGAAAAGGAATAGCAAAACTCGTTCAAGGTGGACAGGTCTGGATAAGAAGATGCTTTTCTTCTTATTTGTATTTCCTATCACTTGCGATAACCTGTTTCTTATTGGATTCAGCAGATGCCTATGGCTGCGGTAGTCATTATGGCGTGCAGTCGTGCTGACTATCTTGAAAGGACAGTAAAATCAGTGTTAAAGTGAGATACTAAACCTGGTTTGCCTCTTGTAGGTAGTCTTAATTGAACTGTCTAATGACTAATTCTTTTCGACAGATACCAAAGTCCCATTGCTTCAAAATATCCTCTATTTATATCTCAGGTGGCTTTCTTTCTTTCGAAGAATGGCAGGATGGTGGCCTCTTTCACTGTTTTATATTCAAAGCATTACTAACCACGATTTCTGACAGGATGGATCTGATCAAACCGTCAAGAGCAAGGCTTTGAGCTATAATCAACTAACGTATATGCAGGTATACTTTAATCTAGTGTGATGTTTCTCCTTACTGTTTGAGTAATTTGGTCTTGTGGATAAGTGAAGTGAAGGCTTTTTTCCCCCTTTTTAGCACTTGGATTTTGAACCAGTGATCACTGAAAGGCCTGGCGAACTAATTGCATACTACAAGATTGCACGTAAGGACTTGTTTCTTCTTTCTTTGCATCGTCCCTCCCAGTTCCATGACTGAACAATCTCTAATACAGGTCACTACAAGTGGGCACTGGACCAGCTGTTTTACAAACATAAATTTAACCAAGTGATTATACTAGAAGGTGACATTTCTTACCTTTCAACATAATTGTACCTTGCTGGTGGATGTGTGCGCAGTTGTGCTTAAAGGGTTGTCTGTCTCTTGAACAGATGATATGGAAATTGCGCCAGACTTTTTTGATTACTTTGAGGCTGCATCTAGTCTCATGGATAGGGATAAGTACGTTACCTCCTCACGTATGACCTTAAGTTTCCAAAGAAAATATACAAGTGTTTGTTGACTGTTTCTCGCGCTTTCCTGGGTGCAAACTTCTGTTAGAACCATTATGGCTGCTTCATCGTGGAATGATAATGGACAGAAGCAGTTTGTGCATGATCCTTGTAAGATTCTTCTTCTTTTTTCTTCCTCTCTTTGCTTGTTCTACCTCATTATGGCATACTCATGCTAGCACAAATCATCTGCAGATGCACTTTACCGATCAGATTTTTTTCCTGGCCTTGGATGGATGCTGAAGAGATCAACTTGGGATGAGCTATCACCCAAGTGGCCAAAGGCATATCCTTATATCTGTTTTTTTCCCAGTCTTGGTGACTATAGTTTGACAAATCTAAGGCTTTCCTTAACAAATGTTCACTTACTGGGATGATTGGCTGAGACTGAAGGAAAACCATAAAGGCCGCCAATTTGTTCGACCAGAAGTCTGCAGAACATACAATTTTGGTGAACATGTTGGTACCGGACTATGCTATACAATATCATAAGACTTGTACTTTCTGTATGAAAAAATGTATCTCTAAAGACCGGAACATAGAAAGTTAAGACCGGATAATGTATTATGCATTTCAAACTTATTCATATAAACTTCTGTCATATTCATTTTGCAGGGGTCTAGTTTGGGACAGTTTTTCAGTCAGTACCTGGCACCTATAAAGCTAAATGATGTGAAGGTAAGCGTCACTGTGTTCTTTACCCTTTTGTTTGCGTCACTCCTTTTCACAGGCTTCCTATTTCAGGTTGACTGGAAAGCAATGGACTTGGGCTACCTGACAGAGGTAATATTCACCATATTGTCTTGTTTATTGGATTTTCCCTTTCTGACTTGTTCTCTCATTTCTACAAAAAAGGGAAACTATACCAAGTACTTTTCTAACTTAGTGAGACAAGCACGGCCAATTCAAGGTTCTGACCTTGTCTTAAAGGCTCAAAACATAAAGGGTGATGTTCGTATCCGGTATGAAGACCAAGCTGAGTTTGAGCGCATTGCAGGGCAGTTTGGTATATTTGAAGAATGGAAGGTAAATTTGAACTAGAAATCTTCTTAATCTTCAATGATTGCAAGTTTAAAAAGGTCATCACTTTTGTGTACATTATGTAGGATGGTGTTCCCCGGACAGCATATAAAGGAATAGTGGTGTTTCGAGTCCAGACAAGACGTGTATTCCTGTTTGGCCCAGATTCTGTAACGCATCTTGGAATTCGAAACTCCTGATGCTAAACATGTACTCTATAGTTTTTACATCCCAACAATTACCTCTATAGTTTTCTGCTTCAAAGATGATGATTTTCTAACAGACGCGCAGATGAATTTCAAAGAAGATGATTTTCGTTAGGAGCAGCTGTTTACACTTTTGGTTGGTTCAACGCTAGAGAGCTCTGGTGACCTGTCTTTAGAGTCTGGAGTTATGGGAACCCCTTTAACGGGTCACATTGTAGTCTTTTTATATATAAAAAAAAAACTGATTGTCGTAATGGATATCTCTAATCTTACACGAATGCAAATGCTGTCCCATTTATCTCTTGGCTTCTATATTGCTACATATGTACAAAATGATCCATGTTACCGCCAGAATAGTATTTCTTCAAACAAGGCAACTAAACCCATTACACCATAATCGCATCTCTCGTCTTCGACTAAAATCTGAGGCAGCAATTTATTAGATAAATGTGAAAGGAGGCCACACTGCATTTTTAGAATATTCTAATAAAAGAGACGATTTTATTGATCTGTTGATTGACTATTAATCAAGCATGTCTTCTTTTTTTAGTCAGAGGATGTGGAGACGTTGGCGAGAATCATGTTCAACAAAGAATACAATTTCATCATCAGATCTGCACCAATCTGACTGACTGGTAATTTCTTCCAACCTTTCTAATCTATCATCTTTGCCATGGGATCTGCTCTGTTTTCCTGTCTGATTTGGAAGGGGAGATGAACTAAGTTGGTAAGGGATGGGCATTGTCTGTCTGTTCCATCTATCTCATGCCAAACCATTCTTGTAATAATCCATCTGGTCTTTGTTTCAGCACTGTAGAAAGAAGCTAGCCACAATGAAGAACAGCAGCGGGAACCAAGCCTGCTATGTTCTTGGTCAAAAGACCCCAAGCATCCGAGATCTCTACTCGTTGGGACAGAAACTAGGCCAAGGACAGTTTGGGACTACTTACATGTGCAAAGAGATCTCCACAGGGCGTGAATACGCTTGCAAGTCTATAACTAAACGGAAGCTGATTACAAAGGAGGACGTGGAAGACGTGCGCAGGGAAATTCAGATCATGCATCATCTAGCTGGTTACAAGAACATTGTCACCATTAAAGGCGCTTACGAGGATCCATTGTACGTTCACATCGTCATGGAGCTTTGCTCTGGTGGGGAACTCTTTGATAGGATTATCCAGAGAGGCCATTACAGCGAGAGAAAAGCAGCTGAGCTCATCAAAATCATTGTTGGTGTTGTTGAGGCTTGCCATTCCCTTGGTGTCATGCATAGAGATCTAAAGCCTGAAAACTTCTTGTTGGTTAATAAAGACGATGACTTCTCTCTCAAAGCCATTGATTTTGGGCTCTCCGTCTTCTTCAAACCAGGTGAAAACAAAACAAAACAAAACAAACATAGATTAATCTCAAAGCTTATCTGCAACTTTTCAGGTCAAATATTTGAGGATGTGGTTGGAAGTCCGTATTATGTTGCTCCTGAGGTCCTGCTCAAACACTACGGACCGGAGGCTGATGTGTGGACCGCAGGGGTCATACTGTACATACTGGTGAGCGGAGTCCCTCCGTTCTGGGCAGGTATGCGCACTAACTCAAATGAAACGACTGTAATATATTTTGTTGAAACATTCTTAACTTTGATTCAAATCCAGAAACACAGCAAGGGATATTTGATGCAGTGCTTAAGGGACATATTGACTTCGACTCTGACCCTTGGCCTCTAATTTCTGACTCTGCAAAAGACTTGATCCGCGGCATGCTATGCTCCCAGCCCTCTGACCGACTGACTGCTCACCAAGTGTTGCGTAAGTCTTAGCCAGTTTGTTCTTGTTTCAGGTCCTGAATATCTGCTAAGTTTTATTAGTTGGAATTTTGCAGGCCATCCTTGGATATGTGAAAATGGAGTTGCACCAGACAAAGCACTAGATCCTGCTGTGCTTTCTCGTCTTAAGCAGTTCTCTGCGATGAATAAACTCAAGCAGATGGCTTTAAGGGTGATAGCTGAGAGTCTCTCTGAAGAAGAAATTGCTGGACTAAAAGAAATGTTCAAGGCAATGGACACAGATAACAGTGGAGCGATTACATTCGACGAGCTAAAAGCCGGTTTACGAAGATATGGTTCTACCCTCAAGGATACTGAGATTCGCGACCTCATGGAGGCTGTAAGCACTCAATCTGCTCTAATCTCATCTCATCTGATATGTGTGAGTATGAACCACCTTTCTGTGAATGTGGTTTACCAGGCAGATATTGACAAGAGTGGGACCATAGATTATGGTGAATTCATTGCTGCAACAATCCATATGAACAAGTTAGAGCGTGAGGAACATCTCCTCTCAGCGTTCAGGTACTTTGACAAAGATGGGAGCGGTTACATCACAATCGACGAGCTACAGCAAGCATGTGCTGACCAAGGGATGTGTGATCTCTTTCTAGAAGATGTGATCAAGGAAGTCGACCAAGACAATGTGAGTGACCTGATCCTCTTGACTTGGAGATGATTATATGGTAAGGATCATTTTCTTGTTGTTGTTTCAGGATGGAAGGATTGACTACGGAGAGTTTGTAGCGATGATGCAGAAGGGCATTGTTGGAAGAACAATGAGGAAAAGCATAAACATGAGCCATGCCGTCTCTTAGTGGATCTCTACAGGTTGGGTTTTTCTCAGCATCTGACCTATTTTTCATCGAATTCTTTCCCAAACTGACACCGGTGTCCGTGAATCCCTTCATTGTTGATAGAGCTGAGCCACGAGATGCAAAAGCTCTATGGTTTACAGTAAAGATTGAATCAACAGAGGCTCTGCAATCTGAAGTATATTGATACGTATTAACAGATAAATGGAACCAACATGATATAGGTAGGATTCATATGGATTATTGTAATGTGACATATATATACACACATATCTATACCAAAATGATTACTTTGGAGATTATACATCTGATCGAGCAGTCTCTCTTCTCACTGTTACATCCTGCGCAAAGTAAACAGAGATGACTACAAGTTGCAAGTACAAGAGTTAGTTGTCAACAGTCTCTCTTCCCACTTAATGAGAAGACACAGCTGGATGTAATAGCTCAAACAACCATCCTACTGAAGTGAGCACCACAGCCCCTGCGGAAGCAATAAAAGATCTTTTTCTTCTCTCACAATCTCATTCACCAGTGACTTTCTCATTCACCAGTGACTTGTTGAATACAACCCTCAACATTCTCACATAATTACAAGTCATAGCAATGGCTTTAACCAAGCCAAGACCTTGTCTAAACTTATCTAGAAATCAAAATGAAATTAAAGGCTATTAACAAATCCCAGTGTTCAAGAAAGCGCTAGTGCCTTAGTGCCTAGAACGCTTAATCGGAATCCTAGATTGTAATTAGACGGTCTAAGCGTTTATAAGATTAAACAATAAATTGAATATAAATAACAAAATATATGAAATATCATGATTTATAAATAATAAAATTCATATTAACTTATTATTATAATATTTATAACATAATATATAAATTATCATAATTTATAAATAATAAATATTGTATTAATTTGTTATTATAATATTTTGATTTTCTAGGCGGATTAAAAGATAATCGTCACGGTTCATGAGAGCCTAGCGCTTAGGCGGGGACTAAGCGGCCGCCTAGAACGCTTTTTAGAACAGTGACAAATCCGCTGTCAAGACCATCGAATATATACTAGAAATGGGGGGGGGGAGCGGATAACAAACATTTGTTTTTCTTAATCCGAAGTTACATCGTGAATTCTAATTTAATATATATTATTTGCAAAGTCGAATTATTGAAATCGATGATGTGAAAGATTCTTAGAAAATCAAAATGTCACTGATGACATGACTTTAATGAAATGTTTTGATTTGTCGAGAGATTTTTCCACATTAAAAATAAATCAAAATTCAATTTATAAAGATTATTTTTTAAAAACAAAAATCGACAATTAATCAAATTCAATTAAATGATTTTACTAAAAAAATCGAATGTAATCTTAACTAATTCCCTAAATTTTATATAGTAGATAAATATTTATTAACTAATACATTTTCTTTTTCAAATTCAAAATAACACCCCACCTAAAATTTAGCAATTACTAATTATCGATAATAATTAGTTTAAAATATTTTATAGAATATTCTTATCTTCCAATAGAAGATTTTAAAAATTTATTCCAACCCTAAATAATTTGATCCTTATAATAGAGTCTCTATCACGCTCATAGAATATTAACATGCTTCTAATTTTGTTTTCTGGTTTTTATTAATTTTCAGGTTTGTTCCATAGCAAGCCAAATGAAAGGTATATATTTCTTACAATTAATAACAGTTTTAATTTTTCTATTTTGATGCTAATTATTTTGCAAGTTTTTCATACTAAACATTACATATAGTATTGATTTCTTTTCATTATCGTCGTTTAAATAAAATATGAATTTCTCTTTAAATATTTTTTGTAATCTGCTCAATAGATAGAATTTATTTCTTACAAGTGTTTTCAAACAATTTTTGTGATTAATGCAGCATCGACAATGTGAATGTTACATTCTCATTATTAGATAATTTTGAGTGGAAAGATGGTTATAAAATGCATTCAGAAAATTCATCGGTCTAAAAGAAGATTAAGCATGAAGACAAAGAAGGATTAAAGAGTTCACATTTTTATATTGTTATTGTTTCATTACGAAAGCACCTTGGAATCATTTATCATGTACTATTTTTGTTTTAATTATTCTCAAAAGAACAAATGTTTGTACATAGAAATCCTTATATATTCATTTGTTTACGGTGATTAAGTTATCCAATATTACTCATTGAATTGCAAAATAGGTGAGATGTATTGTTCAAGCAATGACATTTTTGAATTGATATTCATGTCAAATTGGGAAAAAAACTACCCCATATCATAAGCAAAACCCATTATGCAAACCCACTTGATATATTGTTTATACGGCCTGTTTTAAGATTGGAGATTGTATGTTTTTATATTTTCCCATAATAATTTGTGTTATTAGTGTTGCATGTTCCTTTTCTATCTTTTTTTTTTGAAGCATTCTTCTATTAAAATAAGAGACCCAAAAAAATACAACCCAAGCAATGTTTGAGTTCAGCCCAATTACATACCCAAATAGAAAGCTTAGTTGAGAAAACATGAACCCAGTAGTAAGAAGTCTGATCAACATGACAAAATCGATCAAACAGGAGAGAAGAGCCATGGAAGATGGGATGATCAACTCCCCCCATGAGCGAATCATCCATCTTGACCAGGTCCGAAGCCAACTGTGTGGGAATCAACCAACTCCCCAGCGAGCGGATCGAGCCACAACAGATACTACGGACGAGAGAAGAGGAGGCGAAGGAAAACCAGCAGTTAGTAGAGGCAAGACGACGGTGAAGAGCAGAGCCAAAGACCAGGAAAGTAAGGGAGACCAGGCAGGGGCAAATTAACGAATCAGAGAGCCATGCAGAACTAGATCCATGGAAACCCTGATGATGAAACCTGAAAGCCGGGAAAGCCTTGCAGAGAGCAAGGCGATACAAGTGTAGAGAAAGATCCAGAGAGAGACTAAATTAACCAGAGATACTAAATTAACCAGAGAGATAAGGATACCAGGCAGGGGCAAACTGAAGAATCAGGGAGCCATGCAACCAGATCCATGGTATCGCTAACGGAGAACCGAACAGCAGTTGTAGCCTCACACAAAACGAGGAGGTACATAATTAGAGCAGGATCCAGACAGGGGAAAGCCGACTGAACAGCGAGCCATTAACCAGATCCATGGAAACCAATCGGCGATACAGAAATTGGCGAGCGAGCCAATTGACCCAAGAGGAGACACTGACCGACCATTGAGAGAGAAAAAAAATTAAGTCGAAAGGTACCAGGCAAGGGCAAGTTGAGATATCAGAGAGCCATTTAACCAGATCCAATGGTCGGTCCGTGTCTCTGCGTAGAATGTTTCGATGTCTTCTTCTAGGTTCGTTGATGTATATACCATGAATCGGAACATCAGTGAGTGGAGTATTCATGTTTAGATATTGATGAATATGTTATTAATTAGGGAGTTAAACAAATAATCGGTCTAATAATTGTGAATGAGCCGGTTTTCCACATTAAAAATAAATCAATATACATTATGGAAAGATTATTTATAAGAAAACAAAAATCGACAATTCATCAAATTCAATTAAATGATATTTCCTAAATATTCAATGGTAATCTTAACATATTTCCTAAATTATAGATTACAAATAAAATTTACTACATAATAAATTTTTTTATTTTTTAAATTTGATGAATAACACCCTACCTAAAATTTAGCAACTAATAACTATCGATAATTATGAACAAAATTTTAAATTTTGGCAAATACGACGAATCATATATAGCAAATTTCTATTATGTAACCAAAAATCTTATATTCTAAAATATTTCAATTTAGTTAAAACGCAATATTCTCTAAATTAATTTGATCTCATCCCTTAGGTCTCCAAACTACTATATATATTTTGAATGTGTCTAACCTATTTAACATTCACTTTTAATCATTGCTACATTTTATAATATGAGAGAATTAATTGAGACCAATAAGAACGTCCCTTAGGTCTCCAAACTACTATATATATTTTGAATGCGTCTAACCTATTTAACATTCACTTTTAATCATTGCTACATTTTATAATATGAGAGAATTAATTGATACCAATAAGAACGTCCCTCGCAGACGTCGTTCGACTTATGTTTTGCTTGAAAACATAGACACAAGCTTCGAAACCGAAAAGATCTAGGTTAGGGTTTTAGCACAATGGACTTTGTTTAACTCTAAGTCGGGAAACGTAATAGAAATTATTTGGTCTGACATAAAAGTACGTTTATAGTCTCTTATTTTTGGGTTTTTGTTATGTTCTATATTGTTCATACGTATACTTATAATTTTTTTTTACTTTCTTCAGGGAACAAGAGTACAAGCATCATGTGAGGAGTCCTTATTCAGCAAACATAAAGCATGTCTTCAGATAGGTAAAAATGTTATGGTTAATGCTTTTTCTTCCAAGGAATATATTGGCGACTTCCGCCCAAGTGATCTTCCTTACAAGTTATCAATCACCCGTACTACAAGAACTAAACAATTGGAAGATTTTGAGATTGAGAATCATGATAAGTATTGTTATACTATTTCTCAAATTCTTGAGGGATCTCTTGATAAAAGAGATTTGATTGGTAAGATGATTTTTTGTAATATACGTATTATTCCTTATATTATACTTTTCAATCAGTCTTTGTTAATTGTTGTTTTACCAAAATATATAAGATGTTACGAGAGTCATTATCCACATGGGTGCTATTGAAGATGTGAAGACTAAGAGCAAGTCTGAAACAACACCAAGCTTGAATTATACCTGAAAGATAATGGGTTAGAACATTATTCATAGTAAATGTTATAATACATAAATAACTTTATATGTTTTTGTCGTATATATGAATATAAAGATGATGCATTTCCTTGCACTTTATGGGGAGATTATGCCAAGCAAGTGATTGAGCATACTTCTCCCAATAGCTCATCTCCTGTCGTGGTTATTATCCGGTTTGCATGGATCAAAGAATATGGAGGTAACTACTCAAATATCTTAATGGATAATTATTTGTATATAACATTCATGGTTTAATTTAAATTTAAATAAATATAGGGAAGCTGTACATCTCGAATGCTTACAACTCAACCCAACTCACATTCGGATATGAAAAGAATCATGAGATTTCAAAGTGGTTGGATAGGTAATGTCATACATTATGTTTTAAATATTTTTCTAAACATTTTTCAATTGAAGAGTACATCTATTCATTAAAATTCTATTTTACAGTATACCAAAAGAATCTCAAGCTCTAATTATCAATTCTGAGAAAAGCATGGTTTCTTTTGGATTGGGTTCACCCTTGGATTTGCGTACTGAATTTTTCATCAAGAATAAAATCGGAAAGGGTTAGTATAATATTAAACTTCCAAATATAACTGTATTTAATTGAAATTATTAATTTAATTACTTAATTATTTTATTGTTGTTTAGCATTGTTACGTGTGCCACAATTGTCTCAATTGACAATTAAAAAAGGTATTTTCAAGCTTGCAAAGTTTGCAAACTGAAAGTGCTTCAGTATGAATCAGATTCAGAAGATGATGAAGAGTCCAAACCCTTATATAATTGTAAAACATGTGGCGATGTGACAAATGTTTATGCAAGGTAATTGTTTATAAGTATGATGTGTTATTTAACTTATATATCAAAAACAAATTGGTTTATATATTGTTTATGTATGCTTTAGATATTATTTGATCTTCCGCGTGTCTGATTATTCTGAGGGTGAAGCAAAATTTCTAACATTTGATGAAATTGGAGATAAGCTTGTGAAGAGATCGGCATACAATATCTACAACGAATTCAGAAGGAAAATGGAGATATTTGAATTTTGGATTTCTTTTTGAAATTTTAATCCATTTATATTGACAATTCGTTGTGTTTTTTTCTTTGTATTCTTATGAGAATTCATATTATCTCCCTACTGAATTATACAATTTGATTGGTCGCAAGTGTCGATTCAAAGTGACCATTCTAAAGGACAATGTTCAGAAGGTGTCAAGAAGTCCATATGTGTTGGACTTATTTTGGGATGATGACTCTGCCATCGATGAATTTGAGAATTTAACTAACTCGACTCACGTACGTAATATATTTGGATCATTTTGAAATATTATGTTAAACCATTAATAAAATTTTGCTAATATTTTTATTTGATTAGGGACCTCTTATGCTTACCTCGAGTATGGAGACTGTTTCTGATGCATCAATGGCCCTAGCACTTACACCATTAACATCAAAAAGATCAGAAGATTGCATCTCTTAAGCAGTGTTGGTGAAAATTCATCGGTTTCAAAAAAGATTAAGAAGGAAGACAAGTAAGCCTTAAAAAGAAGGATACCTTAGACTTTTGTTTCGTATCTTCTTTTGTGTTACCATTTTTTAAAGATTATCATCGTATTACGAAAGCACTTTGGAATCATTAAATTTGCATTTTTAATTGAAGTTTCCATTTAATCGTGTAATTTTACTTCCTAGTTATCAATATAACAAATCTACTCTATTATTGTCAATAATAAAACTTTTAAATATAACTTGCCGACCATTTTAACCCTAAGCTTAGAATTTATATTTTGTACGCAAATATATAGTATATATCTACTATATATATTATATAAGTATATGGTAGCTTGAAATTGGATAACGAAATATTCTCCAACTAATTTTAATTTTTGAAACTAATTTGTTTGGTTTCACGGACATAATATTTTAAATTGGATATAAACGCGCAACCAAAATATATCCTCATAAATATTCTCTAAATTTCTTCTTCCATCAATTATTATATTGAAGATTATTTAAATATATCATTAAATATAGGAAACAATATATATGGAATTTTCCATAACAGAAAATAGTAATTTGTTAAATTTTTGGTCATTTCAATTGTGCATTGACATTTGTTTCATAATAAAATCAGTAACATAAACCTTGAAATATAATATAACTAAGTAAATAAAAAAATCTCCTCCACACAAACTCATTCTTATTATGATTCGTATATTCATCATTGCCAAGATTCTTTGAAGATTTGAGTATTATGTGGGAGATGATCAATATATTCTCCACAACTTAGAGTTAAGTATTTTGCGCCGTCAAATTCATAACATGTAACTTCGATTAAGATAGAACTACTCCCCTTTCAATTATTCACCTCGCCACAATCTCATTCTTATTATGAGTTTATAATTCATCTTTGTTAGGATTCTTTGAAGACTTCAACAATATACTTTGAGAGTATCAATATATATATATATATATATATATATTATTCACTTATATAAGTTCACAAGTTTATGAAATTATTTGACTTTCTTAATCAGAATTAGGACGACCACTTTTCATTCCATATGAAAAGGTGGACCCGATTCTGATAAAGAAAATCAAATAAGGTCATAAACTTCTGATTTTATTAAAAGGTCAAATGTAGATACGAAAAATATTGTGTTGGGTTTATATGATGATTGTTATCATTTTCCTAATATTGACAAGGCTTATTGTAATTATGAACTTGGTTGGGTTTATCGACAATAGAATTATTTTTAAACTTTGACAAGGCTTAATATGAAAATGTGGTCCTATTATGATAAAGAAGATCATATAATTTCATAAACTTATGAACTTATCTAATTTCTAATCTAAATATAAAAGAATTTAGTTGGGTTTATCGAGAATAAGAAAATTTTAGTCGTCCTTATTGACATGGTTTATTGTGCTTCAAATCCAAATTTATCTGGGTTAAGAGAGAAAATATCATTAGCGGTTGTGGCCCAAATAGTTTTACTAAACCAAGGGTTGTGTCTTATAATTTTTACACCTTTTACTATTGTTAATTCAAGGGTTTTCTTTTAGCGCTTCACACATTTTATTCACCAATTTGGGAAACTATTTAATTTTTAAAATCCTAGACGCTTCATTTTCTTACCGCTTACTGAGAGAAAAAATCTTATTTTAAGTTAATTTCTGCGCAAATTTCTCCGATTCTAAACTATGGCTTCACAAACTTTCAGAAAAATTTCTCAAATCAACAACTTCATTCCTTGACTTTGGGACCTAAAAGTTCTTTTTTGCGTGTTTCATCCATTGAACCAAAAATCCAAATGTTTTTGGTTGATGAGGAGGTAATCTCTTTTTAACTCTATAATCTGTTTTATTTATTGGGTTATTGCTTGTTTTATTGAGGTATTCGTTTATTGGTTTATGGTATGAAAATAGAGGCAACTGTTCCTACCTCTTTTGTTGAGAAATTCCGCTTCTCAACATGGTTTGAGGGTCGTTGGTCTAAGATTGCGAATGCTCGAGTTGTACAAGCACCAGAATATGTTTCGTTGACCCCCCACGACTTCAAGCTCATTTTTGGGTTAAACACATCTTTCTGCCTCACTTATGATAATATTCTGGAAGGTCATTTTATGCAATTTGAATCGATTTTGGATATATTAGATGGGAGAGTCTGTGATGAATACCCTATAGGCAACTTTTACTTTGAACATTTGTTTTGTTTAGCGGATTATATTAATCATGTTATTTACATGTGTGGTAGAAATTATAATTTTAACTATATAGATTAAGGAATAGTTTTCTAAATGATTTTATTTTTCTATTATAGATGTCCTTGGTGTTATTACACGAGTTGGAAACCTTTAACCTTACTGGGCAAAACCAAAGCTGCAGTTTACAATTCGCGACCTAAGGTTAGTTAAACAAATGCTTATATTCTTCCTTACATTTGCTTTGTTGTTTGTCTCTGATAATAGAATTTGAAAATACATTTTTTCTAGCCTCTGGATTCTTCAGTTTTTATTAATCGGTGAAGATGCTAAAGAACTAATAAAAAGGTTTTGGAAGGATGCTGAAAGACATCTCTTCGTGATTCTCTAGTGCTTCTACATAAAGAACGAAATGAGTATGATTAGAAATTCAATTTAGTTTTTTTTTTAGAATGATTTCATTGCTATTACATGTTTAGGTTTAGGATTGATGAGACTTTAGATTTCTCTATTATTTAAAATGTTAATAGTGTTTGTTTATAAAATTTATTTAATTAGGTATAACTTGGCTCAAAGGAGAAGAAGGGATATCAACGATTATGTACGATCAAACAAACAATTTAGACTTTAATGGATTTCTGAACAAGTTTTGTTCATAAACCTAATGCAACTCATTATGTAATATGCTTTTATATGTTTCTCTAGAATTCATACATTGTTTTATATTTTTTAGCTTTTCAAATCTGGTACCTGACCAATATCTGAAGAAATCTCATGTCTTGGTTCATCTTCTAAATTGTGTGCCTGTTTTAGAAAACCTTATTAAACTTTATAATTTTTTGGGTTAGATGATCTGTTGATCGTCTTTATGTTTAAAAAAAAAAATATTTATCGTTAATGTTTACAACTTTTCTGTCCAGTATCATAATCTCTTTTTATTACATCATTTAAATAGCATATAGAATCTAAATCTAATCAATTTGGTTATTGTTAAATTAAAAATCAAAATAATTATATCTCCATGAGAATAAATGTTTTGGTGGAAGTTTAATATGAGAAATTAAAAGAATAATAATTTATTGTCGTTAATCTACCAAATCTAATATATATATATAACAAAACATATATATTAAGTATATATTTCAGTTGTGATACGACAATAAAAAGTATTTTTCACATTTAAAGAATCGTACAAATTTGTTAATTCAAGGAAATATGTATCTATAATATTTTCATAAAAACCACAATTACACAAATAAATTTGTGTTTTAATTTCATAATTTTTCATTATTTTCCATATTAAACAAAAATATGATTTGGAGATAAATAAACCAAATATGCCTACTTTATTTTAAACAACATCAGAATCTAAATTTTTTTAAAAAATTTAATGAGTAATATATTAAAGTCCAATTATAAATTAATTAAAGCCCAAATTATTGTAGCCCACTGTAGAAAAGTTTCAGATACATCTATCCCATCTTAAATCAGCCATTCGATACAATCAAAGTACAAATTGAAAATAAACGGCGATCGAGTAGATAAGGAGTTGGACTGCGGTGAGATATACATATTTGATAAGAAGAAAATTCTTTGCTTTCAACAACTTCGTAAACAAGGTAATTGACTAGTTCCTTTAAATTTTAATAAATATAGGGTTTGAAATCGTCCTATTGAGATAAACGGATTGTCAATGAACAATTGTGTTTCGTATATCTTCTTGACGAAAATTGCTATTTTTAATCATTGATTCTTATTATATGTATCAAGTTTGAATTTATAAGTATACTTTAGGGTTTAGTCAAATTCTCGGATATTCTCTATTTTTAAATGCGGTCTATTCAACTTTAAAAGATCTAATTCTGATTGTTTTTTTTTTACGAAAGTAATGATTTTGGATTTATATGATTAAATATTAGGTTTGCAAAACAAAACAGCAGATGGAAACCCTTGGTTTTTCAAGCCTCTTATTCATGACGAATGTTTCGATAGTGTGGTACGTAATCTTAGTTCTTTCTCTCGATTTCTTAATTTTTTATAGTTTGTTTCTTCTTGGAAATTTTTTATTCTTTGTGTTGCAGTATATCCCAAAAAGGTTCTTCAAAAAATATATACTTGGAAAAACGGATGTTAAAGTCGGTAAACTCACATCTGATGTTTCTAGATGAAATTTTCCTATCAAACGAGTTTTGATAGGCTTACTAAAGGCTGTAGACGTTTCTTTGAGGCACACAAATTAAAAAAATATGACCTTTTGATTTTGAGTACCGTGGAGGTTCCGATTTTCATATGGTACATACCTTCGGACCAAACTCTTGTGAGATCAAATATGAAAATATCACAACAGAAACTGGAGAAGCAAGTACGAGTAAGTGTTTTTCTGTTATTTTTGAGACAATTTGTTCTGTTTTTGTAATTTTTTGACTAATATTTGTCTGTTTTTTAAAGAACCGAGGAGAAGTCCGTTACGTTAAACGTCACGAGCGACAACATCAAACGAAGCAGAATTGTAAGTTGTTTCTTTGTATTTTGATTTTTAAATATTGTTGCATGATCAAAATCATGATTTTGCAGTATCTTCCTAAGTCCTTTGTGGATGCACAAGATTTAGAGATGGTTGCAAACAAGACCATATCTATGGTCAATGATGCTGGAGGGAAGTGGTCTGTTGAACTGGCTGTCAATTAAGATAGTAACAGGCGACGTTTACGTTGAGTTGCGGCTTAAGAGAATTTTTGTTGGCAAACAATGTCAAGGCCAACCAAACGACTGTCCTTCAACTTTTATGGGAAAACACCACTACTCATGTCCTTAGACTCTCCTCAAAGAATCGTGTCTAACTATCTAAAACTTATGTTTGATATCTGTTTTATTTTGGGACAAAAATTTATCTTTAATAATTTTCTTTGTTTTGTATAAGTGTTCACTTGATAACAACTTGAACATGAATCAAAGACATTTTTTGGGTAACACTAATTTAGAGAATGTTTTTACCCTTTATTACTTTGCTTTTTTATTAACAAATGCATGATTTCCAATTTATTGGGAAAAAATATTGCATGTGACGAATTTTAAACAATTACCCTTTATATTTTTATTTACAATTGATAACTACTTCCATACCAAATTTAATTTCGTTTGTTTATAGAATTTAATACCGATTTTGCATGGAATATCTTTGTTTAGTACGGAATACAATTTCACTAAAAAAAATATGAAAATCTTTAGGACTTCAAATATGGAAGTACGTACCAATGTAAAAAAAATTAAACAAATTATACTATATAAAAGGAACATCTGAAGATTAAGTAGGCAAGTAATGAGATATTCTTGCCATTAAAATAGTAGATATTATACTAATTTAGATCTTCTAATTTCTAAATTGTAGTATTTTTGGTATAATTAATGTGGCCGATATTAGTAAAAAATCCTAAAAAATATTAATTATCTCTAAAAAACCCTAATATCATAGTACTATATATATTTTGATATCGTCTTCTTATTAGTTTAATTTCTATCTCGAGTTGCTAATGGAAACTATAGGTATATTTGAGAAATCTTTAGCATCTTTGATTTTTTCATATTCTATACATTTTTATTTTTGTTTAAAAGGTTTTACTATTTTCATTAACAGATCTAAATTTGTTTCAGCTTCTTCCGGACGTTCAATCGATCCTATGGAAATTTTAGCTATTGTTCTTCCTTCTCCACAAATTGTTTTCGACGATGATGTCGGTTTGGAATATCAAGAAAAAGAAGATAAATTTCGTGCATGGATGAAATGCAATCAAGTTAATCTTCAAGAAAGACGTCTTCCATATTCACAAATAACAACTAAATTTGTTTGGGATCAAAAAAGCCATGAATGGAAACCCCGCATACAAGGTAAATCGTGTTTATGTGGTTTACCAGTATATGCATAAGAAATTGGAGAACTATATTACTTACGCCGTCTATCGGATGTAATAAGGAGACCATGTGGCTATTTGGATCTAAGGACGATTAATAATATTGTTTATGACACATTCCGAGATGCATGGTTTGTCCTTCAAAATATTGAAATTTCCTAATTTATGTTCAATTATTTTAATCAACTATTTAGGTGTTTATTTCCAATAATGGTTGTGTTTCTTTTCAAAAATAGAGAAATCATGATTCTTGTTTTTTCATTTTTATTCTAAGTTTCACTTTTTATAAAATCACGCTTCAAATACAATTTGTACAGTTTCTAATATTCGACTACATGTTTTCCTCCTAAATTAAGCTAAACAATCCTCGAAAAAAATCATTCTTCCCGCACAAAATGCGGGCGAGTCATCTAGCATCCATTTAAAAATGTTTAGTTGAGTTTTTAAGTTGAAAATACTATTTAACATTTTTGGACTATTTTAAAAGAGTGTATATGCTTATCTCACTATAAATATAAGATTCTTAAAAATAATAATTGGTTATATTTGTTTTTATTATGTTTCTACCTTGATTCCAACAGAAAATCTAATAAATGTCTTTTAAAATGTGGTAGATTGTTATTTAAATATTTTTTTCTTTCTTTGCTTTTAATTAATTTGCATCATCATTTTTCTTATCAATTTCTCTTAAAATCGATGATTTATACAAACAAAAAACAAATCTATTAAATATATTTATAAATCTGGACTGTATTCAATATTATTTTTCTATCATAAATGTTTCTTTTTAGTAAATTTCTATAATTATTTTCTCTTAAAACCGATGATTTAGAGAAATAAATAGTATAATCATTTCTATATAATTTTGCAGACATTTAGTTTCTTGGATTTAAATTATGAGTAATGTGTTATGCTCAGAACTTATGAGGAATTTGTTCTGCTTGGAACTTCCGAGGAATGTTTTCTGCTCGGAACTTCCGAGAAATTTGTTATGCTCGGAACTTATGAGTCATGTGTTCTGCTCGGAACTTCCGAGGAACGTGTTCTGCTCGGAACTTCCGAGGAACCTGTTCTGCTCGGAACTTCCGAGGAACGTGTTCTGCTCGGAACTTCCGAGGAACGTGTTCTGCTCGGAACTTCCGAGGAACGTGTTCTGCTCGGAACTTCCGAGGAACGTGTTATGCTCGGAACTTCCGAGGAATTTGTTCTGCTCGGAACTTCCGAGGAATGTGTTCTGCTCGGAAATTCCGAAGAGTGTACTTGCTCGGAATGTCCGAGCAGTGCATCATTCTCGGAATGTCCGAGCAATGCATCATGCTCGGAGTGTTCGAGCAGTGCATCCTTCTTGGAATGTCCGAGATGCATCCTACTCGGATTTTCCGAGCAGTGCTTCCTGCTCAGAATGTCTGAGCAGTGCACCCTGCTCAGAATATCCGAGCAGTGCACCCTGCTCGGATTTTCCGAGTAGTGCATGCTCGAATTTTCCGTGCAGTATGTCCTTCTCAAACCGTCCGAGCAGGCTATCTTGCTCGAAATGTTCGAGCAGATTGCCCTTTTTGGATCGTCCGAGCAGGTTGTCTGAGTGCATGTGCTTGTCCATGGATTTTATTGAGTGATGCGCTTGTCTAAACGACCTATCCGAGCAGTTTTGATTGCTTGGAAGTTCGGCTAAACGATTTTGTACTCTTTATACGAAATGTTAATCATAAAAAACGTTGTCGGTATGAAACGTTGTTTATACGGAAATTGGCTATGTCTGATTGCTTAATCAATATTTGACTTTTGATTTCGTCGAGGGAGATTTTTATCCCAACAGTTAATCCCTCAACTCGCCAGACTCGAGTGTGATGATGGCGATCTTTAAGTAGTCGAGGCGAAAACATTTGTTCGAAAGTTTTGATCTAGCCATTCCTCCCTTTCATGACTATTTAATTGTATCAGAAGCTTGTCTGAATATCTTCGTCATAGCTTTACCAAGGATTTGTACGTCGGGTAAGACCGGTTTGCAGAAATAACAAGAACGATATAACAATAAGAGATGAAACGCTCCGAGTATGATTTAGGCAGGACGGTCCGAATGATCAGTATGTGTGGGGGAATCTTTTTGGGCCGTATGGCTGTAAAAGATCTGTCCGAGCAAGATACTGCCGACTTTGAAACCATGCCTAATAAGGATCAGTTTAGGGTTGATTAGCCTAAGCATGCTTAAGCTAGGACAATCATGCATAATCATGATTAAGGTTCCATGCCTTTGAAAAATCTATAAGTACTCCTGATATATCATGGTTTTTACCCATTTTAGACCATGATATAGATGTGTTTTTAGTGTCTTTTGTCTTTGTTTAGAGTCTTTTACAGGTTTAATCAGGTTTGGAGCTAATTGGAGATATTTGGAGCATTTTGGGACTTTTGGGACGTTTTGGCCGAGAGCTTAAGTCACTGTCCGATTTATTGATCATGCATCGACCGACACACCTTGTGCATCGGTCGACACACTAGCGAGATGGGCCGTACACGTTGGTTTAATGAAGATATGAAGATTTGCAAAGAAGCCCAAGATAGTTCCAGTATTTACACAGAAGCCCCAGCCGAGATTAGGCCTATATATAGAGGATTTTGGTGTTTATTTTACTGACGCTTTCATAATTACGAGCAGAGGATTTTTAGAGCTTTTGGGGCTGATCTGAACCTATTACTTCATCTGTATTTGGAGAAGATTTCGAACCCCTTTTACTATTATTCTTTTATGCAATTTATTCATTCTATGATTATGTTTTCATTATCTATGTCTGAGTAGATTCCTAGTTAGGTTTAGGGTTTCTCACATAGGATTTCATGACTTGCTAGACTTGTTCAAATTCAGTTAAGGATTCAAACTATATCTGTTCTTCAATTTAATTGTGCTTAAAGCTAGTTCTAACCTGATCAATTAGAATCTAGATCTTAGGTTGCTAAATACGTCACGGAAGTGGGGTTTAGGAATCTGAACTAATTAAATTGGGCAATTAAACTTTGCGCAAACGGAAGTTTGGTTTAGGATAATTGTGAACATATCAAACTTGGGATTAATGCTAGTTTAATCTGTTAGTTCTCGCAAACGAAAGTTTGGTTAGCTGCACTTAGACTTAGAGAATTATCGCAAAGGAATTTGGTTAATTCTATATCTGTGATTTGAGTTCTAGAACTGTGCTTAATTAGATCCTTGCTGAATGAACTGTCTGCTTGTCTGATTTCCTGAGAATACCCTAGGCTTGACGCTTTTAATTACTTGCTTCCACAACCGTTAATCTCTGCTACTGATTTACTTTCTCGCACCGCTTTTAATTCAATCATATTGCTTTATTTCTAGTATTAGTCTCTACTGTTCTGATCTATTGAGACCAAGTGTCCCTGTGGATTCGATAACCCTATATACTACTTTGACATTTCTATTCACTTGCAGTTTAGTATAGGGAAAAACTTTGAGCCTATCAAGTTTTTGGCGCCGTTGCCGGGGACTCTTAGAGTCTTCGATAGGACCGAACTTAGGGTTTTTACTAGAAATTTTTCTTTTTGTTTTTGTTTATTTTCGTTTTGTTTTTATTTTACTAACTTTTTCTCTGATTCTTTCTGTCGCAGGTACGAATTTCGCCTTGCGTCGATCGTTGCATACCTTGCGTCGATCGTCACTAGGCGATTTTGAGATTGAATCGATCGTTGCACTGATAGCATCGATCGTTGCTGGACGATTACAGACAGTTTATGCCAACGCAGAAAACTCGAAGTAATCCGAACTCAAGCTTGCTTAATCTCGGACTAGAGGAACTTGGACGTCTAGAGAGGACTATCAGAAGAGAAAAGAGAGAGAGAATGGTTCGAGAACGTCTGATCTTGATACCAGATGCTGAAGGTACCCTGAGGGACCAAGATAACAACCCATACAATGCTGCTGGGCATCGGGTTGATGCTGAAGGGAATGTCATCCCTGATCCTCCTGAGCAACAGCAACAGGAGCTGAACCGAAACCAGGGTCAAGGACAGGCCCAAGGTAGAGAGATGGTGGTTCATGAGAGGACACTAGCTGATTACAACAGACCTGATGAGTTTCATGCAAACCGAGCAGCTCTAGTGCTTCCTGCTTTTGAGAGGAATGATTTTGAGGTAAAGACCATCTACTACCAGCTGATGAGACAGATTGCTTTTCATGGTCTTCAAGTAGAGCAGCCTATGGATCACATTGACAAGTTTGAGGACATAGTCACTGGCATGAAGTATGAAGGAGTATGCCCGGACTATCTGTTCCTTAAGCTATTTCCGCACAGTCTTGCTGGAGACGCTAGTGCATGGCTGAGACAACTGGCACCTGGTCAGTATACTACTTGGGCAGCCTTAAAGAGTGAGTTCCTGCGTCACTTTTATGATGATGCGCGCTCGGATCAGTCCAGACAGGACATACTCACCTTTTCCCAAGGAGCTGTGGAGCCCTTGAAGACTGCCTGGATGAGATTTAAGCAGTATCAGCGTGACTGTCCACACCATGGATTCACAGAAGTACAGCTGATTGGTATTTTCTTCAGAGGCATAGACCTCCCTTATCAGACTGCGCTGGATAATTCCAGTAATGCTAATTTCAACACCAGGACTCCTACACAAGCTAAGAAGTTGATTGAGAACCTGATTGGCAGCAACAGTTGCAAGACAATGGATGAAAGGAGGAAGAAATCTGGTGGAACTGTAGAGAATTCTGATATAGCTAATATAAGATCCAGATTGGACACAGTCTACAATCTCCTGACTAGTAAGAAAGCTGTCCACTTTGCCCAAGATGTAGAGGTGATTCAGACTGAGGAGGAAACTCAGGAAGAAGATGTGAATTTCATAGGAGGTTCTGGTTTCCAAGGTAATAGATTTGGTAATCAACAGGGGAACAGATTCTCCAATGGTGGACAGACTGGTGGTTTTTAGAAGACCTATGGACAAGGTACTCAGAGAACCTATGGATCTACATCCTATCAGACTCCTCCTGCGCCTACAGCCCATGAGAGAAAAATGGAGGCTATGATGGAACAACTGATTGAGAGTCAGACCAATATTTCTGTGGACTGCAACAAGAAGTTGGACGCTGTCTATGAAGACCTCAATGGGAAATTTGAGTCTCTGAGCACTCACATGAAGCAGTTGGACACTCAGGTGAACCAGATGTCCAGCTCACTGAAGGGAAAAGGAGTGGCAGACACTCTGTGTACATTAATGATGGATCTCACCTAGGTGAAAGATTTGAGCTAAGTACAGCTAAGTTGGTGACAGAACAGGAATTTTCGGATATTTGTGAAAAACTCTCGGGTGAAATCTGCTGCAGTGCGTCGATCGATGCAACATCTGTGCCGATCGATACACCCGTCGGGATGGCAACGATCGACACACCCTTAGTGTCGGTCGTTGCAGGGCGTGAACAGACAGAACCGTCGGATGATAATAGCATAGATGCTGATTTGGAGCTTGATCGCCTATTCAATGGAGCCTCTAAGATTACTCAACAGGAGATCTACGAGCAGATCTTTAGACAACACTCCTCAGTGTCTGAAGTGATTAGGCAAGAGATTGAAGAGCTGAAGAAATTAGAAGGGATTGGTGAAGAATTGGAAGAAATTCCAACTTCTGATGATCCACCTTATCATCAATGTGTGCAAAGGTACCTGAACAAGATGTTGCCCCTGGATGATGATTTGAAAGACTGGGTGATAATAGTTCCTCAGCATATTAGTGATGTTCTGCTAACTAAGGTCCCGAAGAAGCTATCTGATCCTGGAGTCTTTGTGCTGGACTGTTCTATCTTTGAGGATAGCTTTAGGCGTTCTCTGTGTAATTTAGGAGCTGCTGGAAGTTTGATGCCTTACTCTGTGGCAGAGAAGCTGGGTATGCTGGATTTTACTCCTACTAGGACTTCTCTTGTCCTAGCTGATCAGTCCATACGAGTTCCTGAAGGACTCCTTATGGACATTCCGGTGAGAGTTGGAAACTACTTAGTTCCAACGGACTTCCTTGTGCTGAGATATGACTGTGATCCGGATGAAGCATTATTGCTTGGGAGACCCTTTTTGGCTACAGCAGGAGCGTTGATTGATGTTAGGAACAGCTTGATAGACCTCCATCTGGGAGATGAACCACTGCACTATGAGATGGATAAGCTGCGAAAGCCACTGATAGATGGGCAGACATTCACCATAAGGGACGCAGATTTTGAGCAGCCTGATCATACCATGGTTATAGATCCTGGAGCACATTTCACTCCATCTTTTCTTGGACATGAGCATTCCGCAACAGCCTACTCACCACCTTGGATGAGGAGACTTGAACAGAGACAGAAAAGGTCTCTGTCAGGACCTCCTGGTACTTGAAAATTCCCATCCGTCCGGTCAAGCTATTGACCTTAAACAAGCGCTGGGTGGGAGGCAACCCACCATTAGGTACTGGTGTTTTTCTACTTAATTTTTGGTGTTTTTGTTAGGACTTTACGTTTGTTTTTGTTTCTGGTGAGTTTATGTTTGCAGGTCTCGGTTAAATCGCAGTGCAACGATCGACGCACTTCTGTGTCGATCGTCACAACACGAAAGGAATCGCATTGCAGCGATCGTTGCGGTCCTGAGCAACGATCGACTATACACGAAAATCGCCAAGTAACGGTCGATGCACTTAGTGCATCGGTCGATGCCTGAGCGACAGAGGTAACCCGACAGATATAATTTCACCTTTTCAATTTTTTTTTTATTTTTTTTTACCAATCCTTCGCTTGACACTACTGGGGACAGTGTGTCTTAAGTGTGGGGGAGGTGCTACTGACTTTTGTTTTCTGTTTTCTTAAGAGTCAGTCCGTTTTTCAAAAAAAAATTTGTTTTATTGAGTCAAAATTGTTTAAGTAAGAAACTATGATTTTCTGAGAAGATTTACAAGACTTGCAGGAACTTAAGTAACCATTGGGATGAAGTTGCAGGATCTCTGCTACTGATTTACTTTCTCGCACCGCTTTTAATTCAATCATATTGCTTTATTTCTAGTATTAGTCTCTACTGTTCTGATCTATTGAGACCAAGTGTCCCTGTGGATTCGATAACCCTATATACTACTTTGACATTGCTGTTCACTTGCAGTTTAGTATAGGGAAAAACTTTGAGCCTATCAACTCCCTCATTCTTCACGTCACTCTTCACACTTTCACTACTGATATGATCGAGTTTTAATCTCTAGAGCTACACTGCAAGTGCACAGACGTGAACAAGTAGTATATAGGGTAGCGAATCCACAGTGACTCAAGAATCTTACGATAGATTATAGAACGTCGAATTAAGCTAGGTAAACAATAGTGAAAGCAGTAAAACAAAGCAGTAAAGTAAATCAAGCGGTGTGTATCAATCAAACGAAGCGTCAAGTCAAGGGAATTCTCAGGAAATCAGAAACACATGCTAATCAATCAATCGAGATCTAATTAAGAACTGTTCTAGAACTAGAATCACAGAAGCATAAGAAACCAACTTTCTTTGCGAGTATTATCTATGTTTAACAACCTAGCAAACCAACTTTCGTTGCGAGTTCTAGAGATCTTAAACATGCATTAATCTCAGGTTCTTTCGTTCACAATTCTCCTAAACCAAATTTCTTTGCGAATAGTTAAATTGCTCATCTAGGTTCTTTCTAGTTAATTAATCAACCGGCGTTGCAGAAATCAACCTAACAACAATAATATGGGTAGCTAATCCAGATTAAGCATTAAGAACAACCCTAGATGAAGAACTAGAAGATATGAATCCCTACAGATTGATCAACTTATAATTCCATGAAATCCCTAAACCTAACAAGTAAACTACTCAGACATGGCAGATGAAACACAAGACATGATGAATAGAATACTGAATATCATAAAATAGAATAAGAAACAAGTGTTCAAAATCTCTTCTCTGTCGAGTACAAGATCAGCCCCTCAAGCTCTCTCAATCTCTGATAAATTAAAGCCTAGCCTAAACAAGTGGCTTAAAACCCTAATATGATGATATAAACTCGTATGGAGCTTCTTTGTAATTATGAAAAGCTTCTGGGCCAAAGTGCAATTTCCAAACTCTTCATTAATTCGGCGAGAATTGCCTATCCACGATCGGTGTCGATCGATGCTACAAGTGTGTCGATCGACATAAGAGTCTGATATCGACACTAACTTCTTCTTCTCGCACAAAAGCTCCAAATAGCTCCATAATGCGCCATAATGTCCAAATCCGCTCCAAACGTACCTAGACCTGTAAACACACATAAAGGACTCCAAAACACAACAAAAGACTCGATAACAAAGACACATACCATGGTTGAAAGTCCTAAAAACTATGATATATCAACTCCCCCACACTTAGCCTTTGCTTGCCCTCAAGCAAACACAAAACCAAGATTAGGAGAAGAAGTTTGAAAACTTCATAAACTCGTTCCATCGTTGGAGCACCACACTCATATTTCCCTTAGTAAGCCACATGAAAATAGACCTGCAGACATCAAGACCAACATGTACTTCCCCCACACTTAGCAACTGTCCTGAGTAAACTCTACAATCACATCCAGGGCATTCAAATTCACCACACTGACTTCTATAAGCTAATAAGTGCAGTCTCACCTAGGGAGTATCGATCAAAGAACACATGGAATCTTACTCTGTTAGCACCTGACCACCATAATGTTGTTTTTGGTTCCTTTCTTCTCCTTTTCCTTCCTTAGCACTGATTTTTCCCCACATGGTATCATTTTATTTTTTCTATCAGTGATCTTCCCTTTTTATTCGGGGTATTACTTTGCACATGTTTCCATGGATGCACAGGAGGTAATAGAGGTCTCTACCACTCCCGTGACCACTTCGAAGCTACTAGCTTATCCTCAGTTTATCTCTTTTTTTTTTACTTTCAAGGCAGGGGAGAAGGGAACGATAATCAGACATGTTTACAAGCTGTGTCAGAACCAACAAAGGAATCCGACTCATAGTATACCAAGCCCCTAGGTGAGAAAATTAAGTCAAGTTAAGTGCGAAGTCAGTGACGGATCCTCTAAATACCTGAAGTGATATGTGTGTCCTCATTAAGTTGATATGTGTGGAGTTTTCTAATAGTCATAGATCATCTGAAACTCATCCAATGGTCACTTAAGTTCCTGCAAGTGTGATAATCTCCTAAAAATTCCTTGTTTTCGACTCAATTTTGACTCAATAAAACAGATTGGACTGACTCTAAGAAAACAAACTGGTGCATCAGTAGCTACCTCCCTCACACTTAAAACACACTGTCCCCAGTGGTGTCAAGCTTAGGCTTGGTAAGAAAAGAAAAATCGGAATGAGGAGAATCCGAAAAGGGGCAGAACACTTACCTATCGTCGGCTTATGTCGAACGATGCCAAGACAGCATCGATTGATGCTAAGCGAATATGCTCACGGTTATGTGAATAACCGATGTCTAGACCGCAATTGAGATGGTAAAGTCTAAACTGTATAAAACTCACTGCGTCGAGCGACACACATAACCGTGTCGATCGATGCAGGGCGATTCCGATCGCTTTTCACACTATGAACACACCAAAACAGAAAAATCAAAGCACACAAAATCAAAACGAAAAATAATAAGAAAAACAGACCTACTAGTGAGTTGCCTCTAACTCAGCGCTTGTTTTTAGTATTTAACTTGACTATGGAAAGGAGATCGGACTTATGGGGGATTAAACAGAGGCCTGGAGTACCTCTGTGAATGTCTATGCATCCATGGTGGTGTATAAGCAGTCGGATCATGAGATCTCCCAAGGAAAGAGTGAAAAGAACCAGGGTGGGAGCGAAGCGTGGGTGGGATACTGCATTTTCCTGCATTCACAGCTGATGGATTAGGAGGTTTAAGTTTAGAAGATTCATACCTGCGCTTGGGTAGATGGGAGAGATATGGAGCTTTCTGCTTAAGGGCAGTTGCAGGCTCTGAAGATGTTAGAGCAAGTTCAGAATGAACTGCCATCTTCCCTTCTCTAATAGGAATCTCTGGTTCCACTTCCACACTAAAGCTCTGTCCATCAATGGTGGATCTCTGCTTCTTGTCCATCTTGAACTGCAATGGCTTATCTCCCAGGTGGAGATCAATCAGATCACGTCTCACATCTATCACAGCTCCAGCAGTAGCTAAAAATGATCTTCCAAGCAGAATAGGATCATATGGCTCAACATTATACTTCAGCACCACAAAGTCCGTTGGAATCAAGTAGTTTCCAACTCTGATAGGTATATCCTCAAGAACTCCTTCTGGATACCTCTTTGATCGATCAGCTAGGATAAAAGAGATCTTAGTAGGCTGGAAATCCATCAGTCCTAATCTCACAGCCACAGAGTATGGCATGAGATTCACACCAGATCCTAAATCACACAAAGAGCACTTAAAACTGTCCTTAAAGATGGATTAGTCCATCACAAAGATTCATGGGTCTGGAAGCTTCTTTGAAACCTGAATCAGCTTCTTTTCCATTACTTTCATGCAATTAGCTTCGTCTAGCTCCTGTTTGGACCTCTTAGTAGCCTTAGAATGTGGTATAAACAGCTTGGAAACTCGTTCAGGGACTGTCTCAGGTATCTGGTCTCGTCTGCGATCTGTGTCGATCGATGCAAATGATGTGTCGATCAACACAAGGCGATTAAAAACAATTTCATCAGACGTATCGGGCATGCATCGATCGACACCAAGAGTGTGTCGATCGATGCTCGTCGCAGACAGACATAATTCATCCAGAAAATCAGCGATGATGTCCTCTTCTTCTTCGAGCAAATCAATCTCATCTTCTATAATCATAGCATTGACGAATTGCTTCTGTTCATTTCTCCCTGATCCATTCTGCCTTTGCGCTGCTCCAACAGTCTGCTGAACTTGAACGTCCAGCTTCTTCACATGAGTGCTTATGGCCTCTATCTTCCCATTGAGATCCAAATACATGGCATCCAATTTTCCATTGAAGTCCATTGTACTCTTCTGCTATCCTTCCAAAAGCTGTTCTAACATCCGCATCATCTTATCATTCTGCTCATTTTGTGGAGGAGGAGCCTGATATGAAGAAGAAGCATAATCTCTGGAGAATGAGGTTTTGTGCTGGAAAGGTCTCTGAAATGCAGACTTTGGTGTGAAACCTGAAGTGTATCCCTGCTGATTCCCATATCTCTGACCTTGATAGCCAGCTCCTGCTATGTAATTCACTTCCTCAGACTCATTAGCATCTGCAGCTAATTGGACTTGCTTCTTCCCAAGTAAGATGCTATTGACAGAATCAATATTATTCCTCATCTCAGCTATCTGCGAGCTATCAGCTTTGCTACCAGATTTTTGTCTCTCCAAATCAGCATTCTTGACACTATTGCTAGGTATCAAGTTCTCAATAAGCTCTTTAGCTTCCTCTGGAAACTTGGTATTGAAGTTCCCATTACTTGCGGCATCTAAAGCCATCTGATACCACAAATCAACTCCTCTGAAGAAGATGCCCAACAGTTGAACCTTAGTGAAACCATGATGTGGGCAATCTCTCTGGTACATCATAAATCTTACCCAAGCTGTTTTTAGGGGCTCTGTAGATCCTTGCTTAAAGGTCAAGAGATCCTGTCTAAGCTGATCAGATCTAGCATCATCATAGAAGTGTCTCAGAAACTTCTTCTTCACTGCATCCCAAGTAGTCAGAGTCCCAGCTGAAATCTGCTTTAGCCAATTAACACCTTCTCCTCCAAGAGAGTGAGGAAAAACTTGCAGTGTAAGTAGTCATAGCTCACTCCATTATGCTTCATCCCAGTGACTAAAGACTCAAAGTCCTCTATGTGATCCATCGGATGCTCATGTGGGAGTCCATGTAAGAGGTGATGTCCCACAAGAGTGTAATAGGAAGTCTTCAGCTCAAACTCATTCCTAGGGAATGCAGGGGGTACAATCGCAGACCTGTTAGCATAGAACTCATCAGGCCTATTATAATCAGCTAGTGTCCTCCTAGCTGGAAGCTCTGGTGCTCTCGGTTGCTCAGCTTGTGGATTTCCTTGTCCACCTTGTCCACCTTGTGCTCCTTGTTCAGGCTGAACAATCGGCTGCTCAATCACATTTCCTTCAGCATCAATCCTCTGTCCTTGAGCTTTGTAAGGGTTATTCTGTGCATCTCTCAGAACACCTTCAACGTCTTGAACCAAAATCAAAGGTGCAGCCACGTTTGCCATCTTAGCTGGTTTCTGAGCCTTTCTATTCTCTCTCTAGCTTTGCGAGCTCCTTAAATCAAGTTTCACAAGCTCCTTGTTCGGATTACTTCTGGTTGCGCGATCAGGCATAAACCGTCGGTAATCGTCAAGCGTCGATCGATGCACAGGACCGGAACGAACGATTCAGTTCGTGTTTCGCTTTGTGTCGACCGATGCAGGGAGAGCGTCGATCGATGCTTATCGTGAAACTGTGTCGATCGACACTCAGGACCGTGTCGATCGATGCAATGCGATTCTAGGCGTACCTGAAACGCAAGAAAAACGAAAAATCAGTAACCAAAAACAAAAACGAAAAACCTAGTCTAAACCCTAAGTTCAAATCTATCGAAGACTCAAAGAGTCTCCGGCAACAGCGCCAAAAACTTGATATGCTCGAGTTTTAATCCCTAGAGCTACACTGCAAGTGCACAGACGTGAACAAGTAGTATGTAGGGTATCGAATCCACAGAGACTCAAGACTCTTACGATAGATTATAGAACGTCGAATTAAGCTAGGTAAACAGTAGTGAAAGCAGTAAATCAAAGCAGTAAAGTAAATCAAGCGGTGTGTATCAATCAAACGAAGCGTTAGGTCATGGGAGTTCTCAGGAAATCAGGAACACATGCTAATCAATCAATTGGGATCTAATTAAGAACTGTTCTAGAACTAGAATCACATAAGCATAAGAAACCAACTTTCTTTGCGAGTATTATCTATGTTTAACAACCTAGCAAACCAACTTTCGTTGCGAGTCTAGAGATCCCAAACATGCATTAATCTCAGGTTATTTCGTTCATAATTCTCCTAAACCAAATTTCTTTGCGAATAGTTAAATTGCTCATCTAGGTTCTTTCTAGTTAATTAATCAATTGTCGTAGCAGAAATCAACCTAACAACATTAATATGGGTAGCTAATCCAGATTAAGCATTAAGAACAACCCTAGATGAAGAACTAGAAGATATGAATTCCTACAGATTGATCAACCTATAATTCCATGAAATCCCTAATGAGAATCCCTAAACCTAACAAGTAAACTACGCAGACATGACAGATGAAACACAAGACATGATGAATAGAATACTGAATATCATAAAATAGAATAAGAAACAAGTGTTGAAAATCTCTTCTCTGTCGAGTACAAGACCAGCTCCTCAAGCTCTTTCAATCTCTGATAAATTAAAGCCTAGCCTAAACAAGTGGCTTAAAACCCTAATATAATGATCTAAACTCGTCTGGAGCTTCTTTGTAATTATGAGAAACTTCTGGACCAAAGTGCAATTTCCAAAGTGCAATTTCCAAACTCTTCATTAATTCGGGGAGAATTGCCTGTCCACGATCGGTGTCGATCGATGTCACAAGTGTGTCGATCGACACAAGAGTCTGATATCGACACTAACTTCTTCTTCTCGCACAAATGCTCCAAATAGCTCCAGAATGCGCCGTAATGTCCAAATCCGCTCCAAACATACCTAGACCTGTAAACACACATAAAAAGACTCCAAAACACAACAAAAGACTCGATAACAAAGACATATACCATGGTTGAAAGTCCTAAAAATCATGATATATCAACTACAAAGAAAAATTCTAAGGTAACTTCTCTCTCTAGTTTCTCTCTAGTTTTTTTTGTGCTTCGCCCAAGTTCCTTCTTCGTTCTTGAGCGTTCTTAAGCTTTTTTGAGCTTTTTGGTGAAATTTGGAGCCTTCGATCTTTCTCCAAGTTTACACTTCTGCTTCATTACGTTTTTCAATGGAGGGGTGTAGTGGTACAACTAGTCTCATTTCGCGGCTCGTATTCGATGATTTCTCTTCCAAAGTAAGGTCTTCCGGAATTTGGCGACAGTCCATGCCTCCTGCCGATCAGCCATGTTCTTCGAGAGGGTTTGCGGGTGAATCGATTTATGAGAAAATATCGCGTTTCCTAGCAGTGATAAGTTCGTCGGGGACAATGACATCCACTTAGATGGAGAGCACTTTCCTTCCGTTGCGGACGAGCCCTCGATTAAAGAAGAGTTCGAAGATGTTCGATCAGCTAGGAGGAAGCCAAGCGTTATTGGGAGTGATCCTTACCCGAAGCGGAAGGCGGTTCGGCGCAAGAAAGAAGAAATGGATGAAGCCAATACCCAATCCTCCTGGTTCAACTTTATCCACGAGGAAGTTGGTCGAGACACTTAGGCGTAAGTTCAGAATTTTTGAAACTGTGATGTTTGTGATTCCGTTGACCAATGACGGAGTCGATTCTCGGCTGGTCGGTTACTTCTCCGTATATAAATATTTCTTCGAATCGTGTTTCTTGTGGTTTCCGGTTAGTAGGCTGATAGTCCGCTATCTCCGAAGTTACGGATTGGCCCTCATGCAACTTTCTCTTCGAGGCCTGTGACACTTGATCGAACCGTTGGTTCGAAGTTTCTAGTGTGGCGTTGAACTCCGAGTATTACTAACTCAATAATAATAGTGTGGTAATAATGTTATGTAAATGAGACTTGTACTACACTATATATATACTAGTGTCCGGCCCGTGCGTTCGCACGGACTTATTTTATTATTTAAAAAATATGTTTATTATAGTGATTTTAAAATTAAATAAACCATTGAAAGAGAAATAAAAGTATCTTAACTAAATAATGCTGAGATAGTGTGATCGTATTAATTGTGGCAGTGGATTTAACAGGAAAAAAAATGAAGAAGAAAGCTGTTAACAGAAAAAATGGGTTAGCCTAATCAGCTCATCCACCTCGATCATATCGATAATCATCGACCTATTCTACCCCCCCCCCCCCCCAAATCTGCAAGAAATCTATGATCTTCCTAATTTCCAAGCTTCGTATATCTTGTTTATTAGAGGTTTGTCGATATACTCTATTTGCAATCTCTAACTATTTTCAAATCTTTTGCAGTATATAATTGGTATTATAGATTAGTTGATCTATTAGTTAACTAAATCGATCATACACCTGCAGGAACGAACAATCAAAATCGGATTTATTATAGGCGACCAGACTCTGTGTATTGCTGGTGAGTTGTTAATCAATAACCTCTCTGTATTAGTACTCGTTTCAGTTGTTTATATTGTCCTAGAGTGAATTACTTGTTGGTTGGTGGTGGTCGTGACATGAATTCCAGATTACACTTGTCTAAATGATGTGTTTCACGACACTTACATTCATGTTAACATTGGTCTGAACCGAACATACTTTCACTAAAAAATTATAAGCTGACAATGTGGATGGTTAATATACTAAACATGTGTTAAGATCAATACTCTCAACTCTCTGTAATCTGATAAACTGAATGTACTCTTTATTGATGAGTGAAAAGTTATACTCTCGTTGAAACTGGTTTCATATCAACCACTACAACTCAGACTCATCTCGTCTAGAGTTTGTTACAACCGAAAGCATAAAGCAACAAACTGAAAACGAATTTTATTTATAGTAACAGCTTGAAAGATATTTCTTCATTGTGACTTAAACTCCAGCTGAGTCAGCTACTCCTGCTGACTTGTAAACCCATGAAGAAACGACTATGTAAGGATTCAAGACCTTAATCACTCATGTAACTTGAATCAATTGAATCGAAGCCACAATATAGATTTGGTTTCACAATAGATAGATCGCTAAGACTTTGGGTAAAGAAGAAAACATAACCTTTGTTAAAGAACGGTTACCTGATTTACGAACTTTAGATCTACTCGGTTTCAACTTTAGAGTATCTGAAAACAGAGAAACCATGATCATAAGAACAAAAATTAAATATAACTCTATTTACCTTTTTGAAATAGTAGCTGCTATGGGAGATATGGGAGAGCGTATGTTGTTATTCTCTGAGATAAACTGAGGAGAATGATGTAAGGAACGGTTTTACAAAAGAAAAAGAAAAAGAAAGAAAGGTGGGGATCGTGAGAAGTTTTCCAAAAAATAAGGAGCAGTTAGATAATGAAGATTTTATTGATATTATTTTTGAAATCATAAAATGTATTTCTTTTGAAAAAAATTTGTGAAATTTTGAGTTACATGTAAAAAGAAAAACCAGCGATTAATATTTTATTTAAATATATAACATAATGGTAATCCTCATATTCTTACCTTTAAGAAGAGAAACCAAAGCATCTGCTACCTCAGTTCAGATTATCCGGCTTTAAAACAGATCTCCCTTTGTAATTTCCAAACATTCATCAATACACTAAGATTAAACTATTCCAAAATAGAAGCTGACTTGGAAATGACATAGGAACGTACCGTAGACAACATGTTTATCTTCATCCTGGCTTTTGTTGAATTCAAAGAACTCCTCGAGAGGGTTTTTGGCAATTCTAATAGTTGAGGCAGCTGCTCAACAGAATCATGTCCCTTTGCAACTTGTGGCGCTGTTATAGGTATGTTAGACTTGATCATTGTTACTCCTCTACCACCTCCACGCCCAGAATGAGCTAGCAGAATGTTTGCTACCTGAACAATTGAGGTTACTTGTTTAACTTTGAACTCAACATGTGAATGGGAAGAAGATAAGAATCTCTGAGGGGTCTATCTGAAATGCCTCCATTCTCCATATCCTAAAGCCCATACCTGTATAAACAAAAGTGCAATTTTTTTCTGAATATCATAGCAAGAGGTCTGTGTGAAAATGATGGATGTGAACATGTTCCATAAGGCAGGCCAAGATTTTTTTTTATGAATACATTGGAAACTTCTATAACCTTGATGAAGCAGATGCCGACATAAATAAGTGATGTTATTTAAACCTCAATATGTACAAATTGACTTTTGGCATTATTTGAGGTGTTATTACATTCGAACGAACATCTTCCTTACACAATGCAATTACAAATACTTTTGGCAAGACTAAGAACTTAAGAAACATTAACCAAGTTCATCTTCAGGGGAATACATTTGAACACGTAACCCTAACGAAAGGATAAACCAAGAAACCCAGAAATTGAATCTACCTCGTAAATATAGGATGCGACTTTAGTGAAACCCAAGACAGAAATGAGGGAAGAGGAAAGTTATGCTTCTTAATTGGCTTCAAGCATCTCGACTTTGAGGTAGAAATGGTGGAAGCTTCCTTTTGACAGAGCAATTATTAATGGCAGAGAGAGAACAAAAGAGAAGCCGAAGAAGAAGACATAGAATCTTCTTTTTCGTTCGTGCTGCTAATCTCGGATAAAATCAATGGCTTATTATAAACACAGAATCTTATGGGCATTTTGAAATAGAAGCTGAAAAATCAACCGATATTTAAAAATCAACTATGGATTAAATACACAATTAGATATACAATCAATGGGCATTTTGATTGAAGCTGAAAAATCAATCAATTTTGAATCAATTGACAGGAATGAGAAGATAGAAAAAAATAGGGTTGAGAAAATACCTGCAATCTTTTCCAGAGAATCGTTTATTTCAGTTTTCTTTTGTGGAGAAGATAGAAAAAACTTATATCATCTGGAATAATGGGAAATCGAATATGGTTAGGGTTCATTGTTAAAGTAGAAGAGGTTGGAGAAGATCGTGGGATTTTGGGGACCGTGGTTTCTGGATGTGAAAAAAATATCTGTTTTTTTTTTTTTAATATACAAACAGCTAAATAAAAGCTGAGAAAGAAGTAAGAAAAAAAGCTTTTGAGGGTAATTGGTTTCGGAAAATATTAAAAAGCTCAAAAATGCCAAAAAAATGAGAGCATGACACGTTGGATTTTTACACGTGTCAACAGAATAGCATGGCAGTTATTGGCTTTTTAAAAGGATATATATTGCTGTTGAAGAAATCGAGTTAGTGGTGCTTCACTTTCTATTTTTTGAAGAAATCAAGGTTGACCAAAAAAAGAAAATAAAAAGTGAACAAGTTGTGGTAGTGTGGTGAAGACAATCTCAGTTGACTCCCCCGTGCAAAAAAGTAGAATCGATCAACACGGAAAGCCAATCTCAGACCTCATCTTGTGTCAACAAGTTGTGTTATAAGACTCCTTTTTATTTACATATCAGATTTTCTTATGCAAATCAATAATAATAGTGTGGTAATAATGTTATGTAAATGAGACTTGTATTAAACTCTATATATATATATAGATGTTGCAGTTGAAGAAATCAACTTAGTGGTGCTTCACTTTCTATTTATCTTTTTAAATCTTTATATTAATTGGGAAACGTTTTTGGTCTTATATTCACTCTCAAAATAGTTGATTACAAATTTACCATTAATGAAATTAAGTTAATTATTATGTTAACCTTAATTTATATTAATAATTTTATTGTGTTTTTTTATTTTTATTATGGAGATATACATATAACTTTGGATAAAAAAAAGAGATGATAAATATGAAAGATTTATAAAGATTTTAAAAAAAAAATATTAGAGATAATAAAAAATAGAAAAGTAAGATGATAAATATGAAAATATTTATGAATATTTTTAATTTTATTTTAGAGATATACATAACCTTTAATAAAAAAATAAAATGATAAATATAAGAACGTTTATGAATATTTTTAAATATTAATAAATATTATTTTTGGATGTTATGTAGTAAATTCGTATTATTTATAAATTTTAAATTTATATATATGATAAAATATTTTAAATAAGATATTTTGTATTAATTTTTATACATAAAAATATAAAATTACAATTTATTTTATTACTATTAATTTTATCTATTATAAATTATAAAATATAGTAATGTGTGTATGTTTAATTACAAATAGTCTCATATAGATTTTTATAATATTATTATTATTATTAAATTAATTTGATATTTTTTTTAAAAAAATTATGTTTTTTTTTACAACAAAATAAAGAAAGAACACTAATTTCCTATCAACCATATCGGTGGTTCCGGCCCGACATGTGTGCTTGATGACTGCCTGAGACGCGCACTTCGTGCTAGTCTATCTGCCGTCTGGTTTTGTGTGCGAGAGATATGTTTGAGATCAAATACCGAGAAAGACGTCTTCCTCTTGACATATTCTTCAATGTAAACTTCAAAAGCTGGCCAGTTCTCCGGCTCAGACACTATTTTCACCACTTCTGAGCTGTCCGTTGCAAACGTTATATGCTTTTGATCGAAGAACATCATACATTTCATAGCCCATAGTGGTGCCTCAAATTCTGCATGTAGCGGCGATAGGCTCTGTCTACTATTTGTGTCACCCATCTGTATGTTTACTCCTCCTTCATAACAGCTATACCAACCTTGACCACTAAATAATTCCCTCTCCTTCCAAGAACCATCCACATAGCACCATTGACCTTTTTGAACCTCATTAACTGCCGTAGGGACTCGATTTTTCCTATCCCTTTTGTTTTGCTCTGGGGTACCCGTTTGGGCTCCTTCCCAAGACAAAAATTCTGTTTCCGCTAGTCTCAATGTTTCATTGGGATCGCGGTCTATTTGATTATATACCATATCATTTCTACTCTTCCAAATATACCAAAGGATCCAGGGGACTTGGTCGTTTGTTTCCTGTGGTGGTAGCCTCCAAAATAAATGATCCATATTCGTATAGAGTGCTTCCGTAGGGAAGTGTACAGGGTTTGTGGGAATTCTCGACAAAGCCTATGTTTGAAGGGCCGGTGGGCATTCAAACAGGACATGGTTAACTGTCTCCTCAGCACCACATCTGACACAGTATGTATCACATTTGATTCCCCTTGATTTTAGCTTCGTGGATACAGCCAGGCATCCCGATACTATTTGCCATATGAAATGTCTCAACTTTGGTGAGCAGTTTAACTTCCAAGAATATGATTTTAATCCCTTGATATCGGGTCCCAGTATTAGAACTTGATTGCCCATATCCGAGAATTCTCTCTCTGTATGATACCCCGATTTTACCGAATAACGTCCGGATTTGGTAAAATGCCACCCAATTGTGTCTAATTTCGTAAATTTGCTGATTGGCAAACTCTGAATCAAATTCGCATCATGTGGGTCAATTACCGCTTCTATCAATGTTGTATTCCATGTTCGCCTCTGCTGGTCAATCAGCTGGTCAACCGTATCAACGTTAATATTTGAGTAGGGATTACGGGTTGCTGGTCTCAGGCGGTAGGCTGGTATCCATGGGTCATTCCATATTGAAATGAATGAACCTGAACCCACCCTTTTAATTAGTCCTTTGTTAACCAGAGATCTAGCTGAGATTATGAGTATGATCTTATTGGATCAAGATGATCCGTTTTCTTGAAGTATCTTCCTTTAAATACTTTTGAGAATAAAATATCGGGCTTGTCAATCAATCTCCACAATTGCTTAGCCAGAAAAGCTGTATTAATGTCGCTAAAAGCACGGAATCCAATTCCTCCATTATCTTTATCCTGACATAGCTTATCCCAGGAAATCCAGTGCATTCCTTTATTTCCCCCACCTGAGCTCCACCAAAAGTGAGAGACCACGCTTGTCAATTTTTTCGTTATCGTCTTCGGCAATCGGAAACAAGACATCACATGGTTTGGTAAGGCTGTGGCTACTGATTTGATCACAACCTCCTTTCCCCCCTCTCGACAAATATTTATTTGTCCATCCATTCACTCTTCCATGAAGTCGATCCTGGATAAAACTGAATACCTGTGTCTTAGGTCCTCCAAGACTCTCCGGGATTCCCAGGTAAGTTCCCATACCTCCCATCGTTGTGATCCCCAATATATTTTTCAACTCCACACGTTTCCCTTCCTCCACTTTATAACCAAATTGTAGCGATGATTTCTCAAAATTTATCTTTTGACCTGATACACCCTCATAATCTTTCAGGATTCGTAGAATCGTCTGACATTCCTCTTTCGTGGCCTTGCAGAAAAATAGACTATCATCCGCGAATAGTAAATGAGAAACCGCTGGACTTTTCCTTGCTACCTTTAAACCTGTCAATTGCTTCATTTTTCTGCTTTTTTATGTTTGCTATAAGAGCTTCTGTGCATAGTATTAATAAATAAGGTGAGAGCGGATCACCCTGTCTCAGGCCTCTCTCCGGGACAATATGTCCCTGTGGTTGACCATTGAGTAATACCTTATATTGTACAGTAGTAATGCACCTCATTATACGTTGTATCCATTGTTCTGCGAAACCCATCTTCTCTAGAACTTTCTCCATGAACCTCCATTCAATCCTATCATAAGCCTTGCTCATATCGGTTTTTATGGCCATAAATTTTTCTTTGCATGCTGGGTTTGTTCTTAAACCATGGAACATCTCCTGGGCTATCAATATATTATCTGATATTAATCTGCCAGCCACGAATGCAGATTGTGTCTCCGAGATGAGGCTAGGTAACAATATCTTAAGTCTTTGGCATAGAACCTTTGAAATTATTTTATAACCGACATTGCAAAGACTTATTGGTCGTAATTCTGTTATCCTAGTTGGTCTCTCCGTTTTAGGGATTAGACATATATTTGTAACATTTAGTCTCCTATCAAATTCACCAGTCGTCAAAAAATCATTTACCAAGAGTGTTAAGTCATTTTTGACAATATCCCACGATTGCTGATAAAATAAAGCTGTCAATCCATCTGGTCCCAGAGCTTTCTCCGGGTGCATCATGAATAATGCTTTCCGTATTTCCTCTTCTGAGGCTTGTGCCATGAGGTTGCTATTCATCTGATCTGTTATCGACATTGGGACATCCCGTAAAAAGCTTTCAAATTCCGATGGGTTCGTTGTTTTGAAATTTTTTGTAAAATAATCGACAGCCACTCCTTCAATCTCTGAATCCTTAGTAACCCACTTTCCCTCTGAGTCATGAATACCCACAATTCTATTTCTCGCTCGCCTCTGTTTTGTCAATGCAAAAAAGAATTTTGTATATCTATCTCCTGATGTATGCCATATAGTACGACTTTTCTGTTTCCAGTAAAACTCCTCATCTCTATATGCGTCCTTTAATCTGTTTGAAATTTCCCATATTTCTTCTTGTGTTCTGTTGTCGTCCTTTTGTGCTATATCTAGTTCCTTTTGGAGCTCCAAAATTCTCTCTTTACCATATGGGAATAAATCCTTCCTCCATTTAGAGATCTCATGCCTACATCTTCCAATTTTTGAGAAAAAATCGTTCCCTCTGTTGTCATCTTTATCTTCCCAACCTAATTGGATTGCCTCCATGAGTCCTTCCTTCCCAACCCATCTTTTATCGAAGTGAAATTGCCTCCTCTTCTTTTTCTTTGAATCCTCAATTGTCGCCACCAAGGGCCGGTGGTCTGATCCTATCATTCCTAGATACTCCACAAAGGAAAAAGGAAATAGCATGTGCCAATCCTCATTAGCTAGAGCCCTATCGAGCTTGCACCGAACTACTTGCTTCCCTCGGCGTCCCCTCCATGATAAAGAGTCTCTAAGATGTGGAAATTCGATCATACCGCAATTTTGAATCATGTTGTTAAAGGAAAGAAATGTTGAAGCATGTCTTTGTGTCCCACCTTGCTTCTCATGATTTCCTGTAATTTCATTCAGGTCTCCAATAATAAACCAAGGCATATCTCTAGTCAAGCAAATGTAGTTAATTCGTTCCCAGACCTGGTCCCTAATTTTCTGTACTGGTTCACCATACACAAAAGACACTGCTACCCTTTTCGCATCCACATCTGTCTCGACATCAATAATCCTATTGCTTGAATATTTTATATCTACATTTTCCGTATTATTATAATAAAGTGTCAATCCTCCGCTTGTTCCTCTTGGCTCTACCGTATGTATTTTGTCATACCCAAAATGAAATTGGAAACTTTGTGTAAATCCTAATTCTTGCTTTGTTTCCGATAAAAAGAGAAAGTCAGGCTTGTTTTTATACCATATTTCTCGTATGTAACCAATTGTCCACTTGCTTCCTAGACCTTGACAATTCCAACTTAATATCTTCATATTAATCTTTGTTGAAAAGTTATGGTTTGTATTGACATATCATCACATGTCACATACACATCTTGTATACACCCTGTCTTATTCTTCTGAAGCTATGTGTGTCTAATCTCCCCCAGTTTCCTCCATGTCAAACCATATAATACTATTACAGCATACTTCCTTATTTGCATAACCTTATAAAATTTCAGAATGATCCTCCCTTCACCCGCAACATCTCTAATTAATATATTAAAAAACCTATGTGACCATTTGTGTCTATATGAGTATAAGTTGTGGTACTTCAACTTCATAAACACTTTATCCTTCGTAATCTTTAGTTGGAAAACCTCAAACAGGGTATTTGTTTTCCAAGTACCATATCGATATGTTTGATTGCATTGAGTGTTAACCATGTGAATAATCAAACCATCATAAACCCACGTACTCAAAACCATCTTCTTTGTAGCTTGTTGTCTCTGTGGCGTTACGGTTCCTTTGAACCAGCAACTAAACTTCGTCCGAACTTCTTCTGATCCACAATACCATAATCTTCTCATATCAACAGGACCATATATACATATCGATAAGCTTATGTAAGCCCTTATCAACACCCGACATATATTCTGTATCAGGAAGGTTCCTGTTTAGACATTGATCATATATGCATTGTCATGTAATTCTCCATACTCTAATACCCAGCATAGAAGCATACAGTATGTAAAACACAGCACCACATTCACACATTCCTCAAATAAGAACCTCTTATTATATTGAACCAAAACAACAGACGGTACCACCGGAAACAAATCTAAAGGAATAGAACTCAAAACTAAAACCATATTTCTCCTCCTAGCTTGAAAGAATATCAAATGAATACTTGAAAATTCCCGAACTATAATATGAGAGCTTAATGAAATCATAAAACTAAACTTGAAGAGGTTCTTGATAACTCATGGCTTACTACTCTGGCGCCTTCTCGTCATGCTTGCGCAGAGAGCCTTTACTCTCCCCTGGTGCAGCTTCCTTCTCGGATGTTCCTGCTCCTTTTGCCATGGTCTTCTTCCTTGGTTAGGTGAGAGACTGCACAATCCTTTTCTTCCCGAGGCGACCAATTGGGATAGGACCTCCGGTGGTTGCCTTCTTCTTTCCTTGATGTTTCTTCACATTTCCGTCCTGCACCGTATCAGGTTTCGCCATCTCCTCCTTATCCTCCTCCCCAGGTAAACCTGCATTATCATTCTCAGCCTCATCCATCACCAAAGCTCTGCCATCCAATCCCACTTCCTCAAAAGTGTCATTTCTGTTCAAATCCACATTCTCATTTGCTACTGGTTCCAGCAGTTCCATGAGTGCATCTATATTGCCAATGTTCTGGAGCTCCCCACCCACATCCATAGACTGGTAGTCCCCAATCTCAAAATCCTCTAACTCTTCATTGAACCCTGCTTCCGTAGTGGACGAGTTTTGACCTGTATTCCTAGCATCTGTGTTGACCAAAGAATCCTCTGCAAACTTGAGTTCCAGCCTTGCACTCTTACTCGCTCCAGATGACCGTGGTGGATGCTGAACACCAGTTTGATTCTATGTCCTTTGTTGTTGTGCCGTTAAGCTAGCCCGAAACGCCTCCAATACAGCCTTTTCCTGGTCATTCAAAATCACAGCTTCCTGATGCTTCCTCTCAGTCCCTGTTGCCTTATATTCACTTTTTGGTCTGTATTGCTTCCTTTTAGGAGAGTATCCCCTGTAACCTCGTGAGGACCCTTCACCATATGCTCGATCCGTCCTTGAGTGATCATACCGAGCTTCTCTTCTGGTCGAGTTTGCTCTCGGTCTCTCCTTAAGCTCCTCAGTCTTACCCTTGCCTTTGTAAGCACTGGATGACTCTCCTTGATTGCCATTCTCCTTCCTATCATCACGCCCATCATCCTTTCTCCCCAAAGTGACCGCTCCTTTGTAGCTTAAACCGCCAGCACCGTCAGAAGGACCCCTTGGATCTGGATCACTCCTCTTCCGAGGAAGGGTATCCATCAGCTTCTCCTCATTGATTATGTTTAAAATATTTGTTTTGTGCTCGCACATAGTGCAAGCGAATCATACTAGTTATATATATTGACAACCGGATATCTTGATACATATCTCGGTTGCACCACCTCAGAGGGTAACATCCATAATGGGCTGAAATTATCAGAAACCACAAACCCTTCTTTTGCTCAACTCCAATCACTTTGCCACCCAATTTTATCTCATTGATTTTGTACCCAAAAAAACAACAAAGAGTGAGAGAGAGAATTATATATACTACTATATTATTAAATGAGAATTCATTTTGAACCATTTGCTTAGATGTCATGTGATCACTAGAAAGCTTCGTGGAAGGAAGTGTGACGAGGAAGTTTTGGATTTATTTTATAGTGTCATTAACCCTAATAAAATTATTTAAAATGCATCAAAATTATTTTATAATTTACGCTTGCCTTCAATTTTGATTAAAAGAATATATTTATCTATTTATAATTTCCACTGATTTAAGATACATGTGGCATATCTCTACAATTACGGGGTCCGGTTGATTTATTTAGAATTTTCAAAAAATATTAATAACACATTTTCATTTTATTTAGCTTTAATCCAAAAACATAAAAAATATACTATATCCGCGTTATCCTTTTGAATAAATAAGTAATAAATATTTGTATCATTTCTAAATGTAAATATATAGACGTGCAACAAAAATCAATAAAAATATTGACATAACAAAAAAGTAAATTATGGAGACTGTATTTGAAAATTTAATAAATATCGGTAATAACTAATGAAGATTGCAACCTCTCTATATTTTCTTAGTTTCGATTTCCATAACAGCATGTTTTATAAAAAAAATTTAAAAAACTTAGTCGCTTACATAAACCATATATTATTGGCTTACACACCCTAAATCATCTAAACTACTATTAATTTATAAATAATCAGCTAATATAGACTTTTTTGTCACAAATTTCATTTCATAATTAAGCTATTACACTCTCAAATGCAACAATCAGACAAAGCCAATGTGCGTAAACAAAGCAGTACAAGAAGCAGATACATAAGATTGAAGCTAGATAACCAATCTGATCAAAGACTGGTAAGTCATCAAAAGAACAATCGAGAAGACGAAGTCCAAATGAAAGTTTAGAGGAGATGGAACTCACTCTGAAACTAGTAACTGACTTTGAGGGGATCACCTTGACTTATGATTTTGGAAGAAAGTTGATAACCATAGCTCTCACATAAGAATGTAGAGCGGTTATAACCATAAACATCTTCATCCGGACTGAGTCCACATGAAGAACATCTCTCATTGAGAGGAAATTTGGTGGAAAAATTCTCTCTTTTGGAAAAGAGGAAATGGAAATTGATCTCTCCTGGCCCTGGCAGAAGGAAGTTTGACTAGCTTTATCACAAATGGATGAAACTAAAGTACTAAGAAATACTGATTTTAATACCCAACAACACGTCTTCATCTTGACCGGATTAGCGAAGAGTGAAAGCAGCAACAACCCAATGACCAAAGTAACAGCAAAACAAGCTTGAGATGCGCTGTCCTGGACGACTCGAAGTTGAATAAACTGGAACTTCGTTGGATATGTAGCTAAATCCATCTACAAATTGATACGGGTCTTGACGGTTCTGCTCAGGGATTGAAATATGGACTCCGACAGAGAACAAGGATCACCGGACCATTTATCTGGTGGATCCGGTGGGAGCTGCGGCTGCGGCGGATTGGAGAGATATATCAACAAAAGCAGCTCTTGGGGGTGAGAAGTGAGTGCGAGCAGGCAAGACAGATCTGGAGAAACCATTGAGGTGTTCGGGTCTACTATAAACTCACCAGCTTTAGAGAGGAGTGGAGGAAATGTCTCACCGGCGACATCAGGAACCGGCGGAGAAAGGTTAAGTGTCTCCATGGAATCAGAAAGAAATGCCATCGGTGAAAGCGAATCAAATGGATATGATGGAGGGTCAGGTGGATCTGGCTTCTCAGGAATTTTTGATGACTCTCTCGCCTTTGCCAGATTCGGATCTGGAAGCATCGAAAGAGGCAAGATCGAGATAGGCGAGGTCACCGGCGATGGGTCTGGAGGCTTCCTTGATTCGACGGAGTGAGAAAATAGAGACGGCGGTGATGCTTGAATCGACGGATGAAGAGGATGGGATGAACGCCGCCGCTGTCGAAGTTGTAACAATTCATCACCTACTGGTGCGAGAGGTCGTCGGTTGAACCCATGAGGAGTACCGAGGATGAGCAGCATGTCTTCTCAGATTGCAGTACCGGCGGCGAACTCTTGATGTGGTGACTCCATGGCTGAATGGGAAGAAGTTGTGCGGTGCCGTGGGTATTGTACCCATCAGCTAATATAGACATGCAACAAAAATCAAACAGAATATTGACATAACTAAAAAAATAGATTATAACTAATGGAGATTGCAATTTCCTATATTTACTTAGTAGGGTTATTGGTTTATGCATTTTAATGAATTTTTAAATCCAAGTGAAATCAAGTGTTATTGGATCATTGATTTTAAAATCCTTTTTAAAATCAAGTGTTATTGATTTTATGATTTTAGAATCCTAATTAAAATAATGTGTTATTGGTTCTATGATTCCAAAATCCAAATTAAAATCAAGTGTTATTCAATAGTAAAAATATATATTCGAATTTGATTTTACCATGGATTTGAATGGATTTTTGTGGATTTTAAACTTAAAAATACAAAGACTCAAATCCGGGTGAAAACCTACGGATTTCGAAAATATTAGTTTAAAATCAACGGATTTCTTAGTTTGGATTTCCATAACAACATATTCTTTAAAGAAAATATTTAAAAACTTACTCGTCTACATAAACCAGATATAATTGACCTAACACACACTAAATCATTTAAATACTGTTAATTTATAAATGCATTTGAAAGAAAAATCTGTAATTTGTAAAAGTTTACCTACAATGTCATTAAGAGTTATAACCAATTAATTACATCATTAAAGATATTATGGTATTAAAAAAATAAAACAAGTTGGACTTTTTCTAATTTTTTTTGGACGAAGACCAGTTTTCTATCCGGATTAACATACATATTCTAATAATTTAGTTCTCTTTAAATTCTCTCAAACCTCTCAATTCTTTTATACCTCTCAAACATACTCTCGTCGCTTGCTTCTCAACTTCTCTCTGCAATTCTTGCCGCCGGTTCATCGTATTCCCTTCACCCCCATCGTCTTCCCATCAAAAGGTAGCCATCATCGTCACTCATTATCGCCGATTCTCACTCTCCCATCACTGGTACCGAATGAAAATAAGAATTTCGGTTATTATATATTTATATAAAATCTCAACTTGGACGCTTTTTTGTTCTTAACATCTCAAAACCCCTAAGGCGAATCTCTTTATGTGCTCAAAAATAGTTCGTCTTCGTTTTCAGTTTCAAAGCGTTTTCCTGTTAGTGATTATGGCGGACAAAGGAGAAGGACCAGCCATCGGAATCGATCTCGGTACTACTTACTCTTGCGTCGCAGTATGGCAACACGGTCGTGTTGAGATCATAACTAATGATCAAGGTAACAAAACGACGCCGTCTTATGTCAGCTTCACTGACTCTGAGAGGTTGATCGGTGAAGCAGCTAAGAATGAAGTCGGTATGAACCCGAGTAACACCGTCTTCGGTATGTTAATTTAAAAAAAAAAATGTATAGAAAGATCAATAGCAGAAACGATTTTTAGGGTTTGTGAGTTTTTTTTTCTTTTGCTAATTTGGTGACAGATGTGAAGAGATTGATTGGTCGTAAATTCAGTGACGCAATTGTTCAAAGCGATATGAAGCTATGGCCATTCAAAATCACTCCAGGACCTGCAGATAAACCAATGATCAACGTCTCGTACAAAGGAGAAGAGAAACAATTCGCAGCTGAAGAAATCTCGTCAATGATACTACAAAAAATGCGTGAAACCGCGGAGGCTTAGCTCGGCTCAAGGATCAAAAACGCCGTGGTCACAGTCCCCGCTTACTTCAACGACTCTCAACGTCATGCGACAAAAGATGCGGGAGTGATCGCTGGTTTAAACGTTATGCGAATCCTCAGCGAGCCAACCGCAGCCGCAATTGCTTACGGTTTGGATAAAAAAACATTTGGTGAGAAGAAGGTTTTGATATTTGATCTTGGAGGTGGTACTTTCGATGTGTCTCTTCTTACCATCCAAGAAGGAAAGTTCGAGGTGATGGCAACAGCTGGTGATACTCATCTTGGTGGTGAAGATTTCGATAACATAATGGTTAACCACTTTGTGCAAGAGTTTAAGAGGAAGAAGAAGAAGGATATCAGCGGTAAGGCGAGGGCGTTAAGGAGGTTGAGAACAGCTTGCGAGAGAGCAAAGAGAACACTTTCTTCAACCGCGGAAACTACGATTGTGGTAGATGCTTTGTTCGAAGGAATTGATTTTTACTCCAAAATTACGCGAGCTAGGTTTGAGGAATTGAACATCTATCTCTTTATGAAATGTATGGAGACGGTTGAGAGCTGTCTCGGTGATGCTAAGATGGATAAGAGCAGAGTTGACGATGTTGTTCTCGTTGGTGGTTCCACACGTATCCCAAAAGTTCAGAAATTGCTTCAAGATTTCTTCAATGGTAAAGAGCTTTGCAAGTCGGTTAACCCTGACGAAGCTGTGGCTTATGGTGCAGCTGTTCAAGCCGCGATGTTGACTGGTGAAAGTAACCAAAAGGTTCGGGATCTCGTCCTCCTCGACGTCACGCCGCTATCGCTCGGGGTAGAAACCGAGGGTGGTGTAATGAGCACCGTGATCCAAAGAAACACGACGATTCCTACTAACAAGGAAAAAGTCTTCACTACTATCAAGGATAACCAAACTGTCACTTCTTTCCCAGTCTATGAAGGAGAACGTGCTAGTACCAAATACAACAACCTTCTCGGAACATTCCAACTCAGTGGTATCCCTCCAGCTCCACGCGGTGTCGCTCAGATCACTGTCTGCTTCGACATTGACGCAAACGGTATCTTGAATGTTTCTGCTGAGGACAAGAAGAATGGACTGAAGGAAAAGATCACTATCACTAATGACAAGGGTCGTCTTTCGAAAGAAGAGATTGAGAAAATGGTGGAAGATGCTGAGAAGTATAGATCAGAAGATGAAAAATATAAGAAGATGGTTGAAGCTAAGATTGCTCTTGAGAATTATGCATTTGACTTGAGGAACACCATGGTACGCATCGGCCACAAGTTACCAGCTGATGATAAGAAGAAGATTGAGGATTCGATTGAAGAAGCGATTCAATGGCTTGATGGGAATCAATTGGCTGAAGCTGAGGAGTTTGAATATAAACTGAAGGAGCTTGAAGGTCTTTGTAAGCTGATTATCTCTAAGATCGATCCAGATGGTGATGGTTCTATGGGCATCGTTGGTAAGAGTCTCTTAGTGGGTCTCTCACTATTAAATTTACTTTCCAATATGCAATAGCAAACACATGAATCATTTGAAGCAACCATTGTATTTCTGAATAAGTGTAGAGCAATTTGACAAGGTAACACTTGTTGATTTGTTATTTACTGTGTTAACACTTTATGGGTGTGTAAGTAACACTTCCACGTGTGTAATGTTTATTGTACTTTGGATTTTTTTTTCTCAAATTGATTTGATAATCAACTGTGGTTTTACTTTATGTAGTTGGTTTCTTAAGATCTGTGGCTATCGGGCAGTTTTTTTGTAGTGATAAACACTTCAGAATTTTGTTTGCAAAGTTTGTGTAACTGATCAGAGTTTCCTTTATAAACAAAATATATTTTCTCAGTAGCTTACTACTAGCTAGTAGTTTTATAAGTTCTCTTGTGATTTTTCAGGTGGCTTCAAATTCAGGAATGTTTTTGTTTTCCTTCTAAATATGGGTTTAAAAGACTTTGCCAAGAGAAGGTTTCCACAAAAGTAGTGGAATAATCACTCAATATCTCATGCATGCATGTTTATTTACAAAAACCAAATACTAAGAATGATGACATTCATGAATCAAGATTTAAAAAGAATAAGCAACATTTATATACGACATAGTAGAAATAATCACTAGTCCTTTTAATTAAAAGTGACTTGGATCTTGCAATTTAATGATGCTCTTTGAAACGTTAAAAGATGCTTTATATCAAAGTTCACTAGGAGCTAGGTTGTTTGCAACAGAAATTCACACTATCTCAACACATGGTCATTTCGCCCCAATAATGCTTCATTTACTGCAATTCCCTTTTGTAGTTCCACGGTAGCTTGATATCTCCAACACCATCACTTGAGATGATGATAGGCAAGGCAAGGCGTTATATTCTCCTCGGATAAGTAGCAAGAACATGCAGTTAACACTACAAGAAAATTGTCCTATAGCTACGGATTAGCTACGGATTTTCCGTAGCTATTTTTTTCAAGCTTCGGATAGCTACGAATTAGCTACGACTGGAAAAAAATCAAAATCTGTAGCTATTTCGTAGCTATCCGTAGCGATATAGGTACAAAATAAATTTGTAGTTGTTCGTAGCAAAATAGCTATGAAAAGCTACAATACGTTCGTAAAAACATATAGCTACGAATATCTACGACAAAAAACGTAGAACTATAGCTACGACATATTTTCGTAGCTATTCATAGCTATATATAATGAACTAGTATGATTCGCTCGCACCATGTGCGAGCACAAAAATTATTAACACACAATTTTTTATTAAAAAATTATGAATTTAATTTAACAATAATAACATTCTAAAAATCATATCATAATATTTGTAATTAAATATAGATATAACTATTATTACATTTAACTTCTTATTAAAGTATTTGATAGTTTATTCTAAAATAAAGTTAATAGCAACAAAATAAATTATAATTATATATTTATATGTATTAACATCAATATATATATTTTTATTAAAAATATTTTACCGTTTATATATAGTTTAAAATTTATATAAATAATAATATAAATTTACAAAATTGTATTATCTATAACAACCTTATTTATTAGTATTTAAAGATCTTCATAAATATTATCATATTTATTATCTTATTTTTTATTTTTTAATCAAGATTATTTATATCTCATAAATAAGATTAAAATTAAATATAATTATATATGTATAAATATTATAACTTTTATTAAAGTATTTTATCATTTATATCTTTCCAAATTTAAAATTCATATAATTATACGAATTTACTATATAAATTTGTATTATCCACAACAATCACAGTTATCAATACAAAAACTTATATTTTAAAAATATTTTTTTTTCGTATTTATCGTTTTATCTTTATATTTATTTTTTATACGGATGATGTATATCTCTAAAATAAAATAAAAATCTAATCTTTAAAACTAATCTAATAAATAACAAAATTATAAATATAAACTAAGGTTAATATTGTAAAAAACTTAATTTCATTAATGACAAATTAGTAATCAACCATTTTGAGAATGAATATAAAGCCAAAAGCACTTCTCAATTAATATAAAGATATTTAAATATATCTGATATAGCTACGAATAAAATCGTAGCTATTCGTGGCTTTGTCAAATAGCTACAGATAGTTACGAATTTGTCCGTAGCTATTCAAACCCTAAACCCTAAACAAACCCTAAAAATCTAAAGTATAAAAAAAATTCCAACTAGTAGAAATATAATTACTATAACATATCCATAACTAAGTTGTAACATTTTAATTTTTTTAAAAAAATTCAAATCTATTGTTTTCAAACATTAAATTAAAACCCCAAACACAACAACTCAAAACACTATATCTTAAACCATAATTAAAATATATATATATATCCTAAATCATATTTAAAACCATATTTGAAACACTAAATTAATAATTAAAATCTATAGTATAAACAAAACCAATACATAAAAATCTAAACCCTAAACAAACCCTAAAACTCTAAAGAATAAACAAAACTCTAAAGAATAAAATTTCAATTACTATAACATATCCAAAACTAATATTCAACATTTATTAAATTTTTTTTTTTAAATCTATTATTTTCAAACATTAACTTATAACCTAAACACCAACCCTTTAAACCCTATAACATAAACCATAACCATATTCTAAACCTTACTCTCAATCATAAATTATAAAATTATAAGATAAAATTAATTATGTATACACAAAACTAATATTTAAACTATTTCAATATATATTTTACCTAAAATTAATTAAAAACTATTTTTAAAACGATAAATTAAAAGTCTAATGAGTTTTTTTTTTGAAATTCTAATCTTTTAATACTAATAATAATTTTAAAAATTCTTAAACAACAATTTAAGTATTATATATACTCATAAATAAAATTTAACACTTTTACAATAAAAAATAATGTAATAAAAATTTAAATCCAATTTATCATTTTTAATTACTATATGTACCCATTTTTATTATTGTTAAATCATTTATAAAATTTAATACTTTTAAAAGTTTCATATATTATAATTATAATTTTAAGACTTTTCAAAATTTTATATTAACCATTTTTAGTATTTTAAAATTATTTTTAAAATTATTATATATTATATATACCTAGAAAATATTCTATTGGTTAGTTAGAGCTCATGTGGATTACAAATAGCAACCGTTGATTAAAATAAATCAACGGCTCAGATTGATTTTAAGCAAATACATAGATTAGATTTGTAACCGTTAGATCAAACTCATATTAAATCCTAGCCATTTATCTTCTTTAACCTAATTTAATTAACCTATCTCCTTCCCCTTTGGCCTTTGCTCACGATTAAGAGCCGTCACCATCTTCACTTTTATTTTCTGTTCAAACATCTTCAGTTTTCTTGTATCTATCTCATAGAGATTCACTGGAAAACGAAGAGGAAGACGAAGAACTGAATGATAAGAAGATGGAGATGACTACTTTGAGGTATGTTTTGCAGACGTGTTTTATCTCCTGTCGCGGTGTTTTTAGAGCTTTGGTCAAGCGATGCTCTTTATCTTCTCTCACTTCATCCACTGGTTCAGCCATCTGGTAATTTCATCTTTCTCTCGTCTCAGTTTATGTAAGTTTATTTGTTTCAAAATTGATAATAGTTTGTCATTGTAGAGGATTCGTGGGTTTCCATAGGGTCGCTTGGATACACTATGGCGGAGGCTGTGATGGAAGAAGAATACGACGGCGAGGGTGGAGGTCGAAGAAATATATACATCATAGATGGTCGGAGGAAGAAGAAAACGCAGGTGGTGGTGGAGACCTGAAAAAGATTACGGCTGACTCTGTGAGTCATGGGCAGAGACATCTTTAGGTTAGGGTTTTAGTTGTTGTGGTTTGTAGTTAACCGTTGTTCGGTTTAAATTAGATTAGTGTTTTGGTATTTGGTTTGATTTGGTTTAACAATTTTGTAATTGTAATTGTAATTGTAATTGTAATTGTAATTGTAATTGTAATTGGTATCTTTTTTGTCTTCTGTATCTGCTATCCTTTTTAATTATTAAATATTTAATCTAATTTTAATCTTTTACCTAATTTAATTTTAATCAAAAATTTATTTTTGTTTTATTAATTTTTTTCTTCTAATTTTAAATAATAAAATATTTTTTTATTAAAATTATTGAAAAGCATATAAATAATTCAAAGATATAAAGTATTGTGTCTATCCGTAGCTATTTCTACGACCATGACCTTTCTATTCGTGGAAAAATTGCCACGATCAGTGTTTCTTGCTATCCGTTACAATTAGCTACGAATTAAGTTGTAGCAATGTCGTAGCTCAGGAGCTAGGAATAGCTACGAAGTGGCAATATCCGCGAGCTCATATCTGCGGATAAAGTTCGTAGATATCCGTAGAAAATGACAAAATAGCTATGAATTTTGGCTCATATTTGAATAGCAACCGTGGTCAAACGACCTCGGAAACTGTCTAGTATCCATGCATGTTTGCGACCACAAAAGGTTCATGAATCTGCCTCTTTTGGCCCAAGTCTTTTATGTTGAAAGAAGAACTTTATGATTACTTAGAGGGCTTTGCCCAACATTTTTTCAGTCGATGGATAACGAAAGAGTTAATTTTTCTTTTTGGGCATACATTAGGCCTCCTAATAGAGTAATAGAGTATACCCTATTTTTATATTCCCTCCGTATAAAATTAAACTAAGTTTAAGAGATTTTTTTTGTCTAAATATAAATCATCTTTTCAATTTTCAATGTAAAATTAATGATATGTTTTAGTTTTTTGACCATTTATATTCTGCAGATTAGTTTATGATTGGTTAATTTTTTTTCAAACTAGTAATAAATGATAGTTTAGTTTAGAAAAATATAAAATTTAATAATTTTTTAATATGTGTGTAAAAACCTTAAACTTAGTTTATTTTTATACAGAGGGAGTATTAACTAGGCATCGTCACCTTCCGCGCACGTGCGGAGGTTTGTTTGTGTTTGCTTTGTTTTTCAAATATTTTCTTTCTTAGAGCAACTCCAACCATGACACCAAATTTAGTGTGATTTTCACACCAAATTTGGTGTTTTGGTGTTCCACTTTATTTTTCATCTCCAACCACAAACACCAAATCTCACACCAAAAAAATATTCTTTAATATTATATTATTAAATTTTAGATTTTTTATTTCTTAATAGTTTTAATGAATATTAATTATTCTTGTAACTAATTAATTAAAAATAAAATTTTAAATTACATTCGGTCAAGATAAAAAAAAATTAATGCATAAATTTAAAATAACAGAAATACTAGTTATTAAGTAATCCATCATAATGAAAATTTAAGGTTGCAATCCGTCATAACATAAAAAATTACAATGATTATAAATAACTGAAAATAAATTACACTACTAATTCTAATAATTAGTATATTCAGACCACAAATGTTCAATTAAAACATTACAAAGAAAGATTAATACATGTTTTTAATTATGTAATTTTTATGTGTTTTTGGTTTTAATTATGCAATTGTATGTTCTAAGTATTTTAATTAGTCATTAATAAGTATAATCAATTTAATCTTATATTTTTTTAAAAAAAATCAGAATAAAATAATATTATTTGTTTGGTGTTTTATGAACAGTGTCACACAAAATTTGGTGTGACATTGTACATAAAACACCAAATTTTTTTTTTTTGCCGTCTCACTTACCGTTCGGTTGGAGCTTACCCTGCAGCAAATTTGGTGATAAGGCGTCCCGTTGGAGATGGCCTTAGTTATTGTATTGTTAATTGCTATTTTATGGCTGTCTAATAATATCGGATTCCTGCCACCCCCATACCCTTACTCTCTTTGATATTGACCTACTCTTAATTAGTTATTTTAAAAAAATTTGCTTTAATACAAAATTTTCCAATAGGTTTGGGCGTTCGGGTATTGTTCTGATTCGGTTCGGATTTTCGGATCCAAGCATATAAAACTTATTCGGGTATTTTAGAATTTCGGTTCGAGCTCGGTTGGGTTCCATTCGAATCCAGTTCGGTTTTATTCAAATTTGGTTTGGTTCTGGGTACCCGAAAATTATAAAACAAAAGTAGAAATTGGTTAGTTTGAATAAAAAATTTGTTAAATTTATTTAAACATAACTAAAAATTTTGTATATTTTATTTATTTTGGGTGTTCTAGTTATTTTGATACAAAACTAACTAATATATTTGGGTTTGTAATTTTAAATTTGGTTAATTCTATTATTTTAAGTCCAAATATAATTAATATTTTGGGATATAATTATAATTCAGATATTTTGGGTATCCATTCGGTTCTCGTTTCGGGTCGGATTTGGTTTTGGTTCTTCAGATATAGAGGTTTATGATCCGTTCAGTATTTTGTCGGTTCAGGTTCGGGTTCGATTCCTCTTTTTTGGTTCGGATTTGGTTCGGTACTTATGTTCCAATATTTTGCCCATGCCTATTTTCCAAAAAAAAAAAAATTGTGTGGTTATATCTTTGAACTATAAAAATTGGAAATAATCTAGCGTCAATTATCTATGGTTACTTTCCTTTGCCTTCTTAACGTTACTAGGTGGGGTGTCCGCACCCTATACGGGCATAACAATATTTTGTTAGAGTAAAAAAAATTGTAAGTTATTTTAATTATGAAATATTTTAGATTCATGAGATTTAGCAGTATTTTTTAGAGTAAAAAAATTGGAAGTTATTTTCATCATCTCATAAAATCGGGTGCACCGTCATCTTCTTCCTCTTCCGCTTCTTCCTCTTCTCCTTCCTCTTCTTCTTCCTCTTCTCATTCGCTTCCTCTATTAAGTTGTATGGGCTTCCAACCTAAAACCAATTGGTAATGAGTAGATTGGCCCTTACCCTATATATATATATTAGTTAATTATTTTTCCAACTACCGATGTAACTTTTTATTAAAATTTCATTAAGGGTATGCTGGTAATTAATCTTGTGAGAATGAATCTGGTGCATTCTCACTTCTCAATTATATAATTAGATCGTCGGAGCTTCATAGCCACTTGTTGCTTGGATTTTTTTGGAACATTATTGTCACAATCACTTCTTCTTCTTGTTGCTTGGCTTTTTTGGAACATTATTGTCACAATCACTAATCGGATCATCTTATTCATCGTCATACTCAAGTCCACCGTCATCTTCTTCTTCTTCATCTTCTTCTTCTTCATCTTTGGTTAATTCTATTATTTTAAGTCCAAATATAATTAATATTTTGGGATATAATTATAATTCAGATATTTTGGGTATCCATTCGGTTCTTGTTTCGGGTCGGATTTGGTTTTGGTTCTTCAGATATAGAGGTTTATGATCCGTTCAGTATTTTGTCGGTTCATGTTCGGGTTCGATTCCTCTTTTTTTGTTCGGATTTGGTTCGGTACTTATGTTCCAATATTTTGCCCATGCCTATTTTCCAAAAAAAAAAAATTGTGTGGTTATATCTTTGAACTATAAAAATTGGAAATAATCTAGCGTCAATTATCTATGGTTACTTTCCTTTGCCTTCTTAACATTACTAGGTGGGGTGTCCGCACCCTATACGGGCATAACAATATTTTGTTAGAGTAAAAAAAATTGTAAGTTATTTTAATTATGAAATATTTTAGATTCATGAGATTTAGCAGTATTTTTTAGAGTAAAAAAATTGGAAGTTATTTTCATCATCTCATAAAATCGGGTGCACCGTCATCTTCTTCCTCTTCCGCTTCTTCCTCTTCTCCTTCCTCTTCTTCTTCCTCTTCTCATTCGCTTCCTCTATTAAGTTGTATGGGCTTCCAACCTAAAACCAATTGGTAATGAGTAGATTGGCCCTTACCCTATATATATATATATATTAGTTAATTATTTTTCCAACTACCGATGTAACTTTTTATTAAAATTTCATTAAGGGTATGCTGGTAATTAATCTCGTGAGAATGAATCTGGTGCATTCTCACTTCTCAATTATATAATTAGATCGTCGGAGCTTCATAGCCACTTGTTGCTTGGATTTTTTTGGAACATTATTGTCACAATCACTTCTTCTTCTTGTTGCTTGGCTTTTTTGGAACATTATTGTCACAATCACTAATCGGATCATCTTATTCATCGTCATACTCAAGTCCACCGTCATCTTCTTCTTCTTCATCTTCTTCTTCTCCATCTTTGGTTAATTCTATTATTTTAAGTCCAAATATAATTAATATTTTGGGATATAATTATAATTCAGATATTTTGGGTATCCATTCGGTTCTTGTTTCGGGTCGGATTTGGTTTTGGTTCTTCAGATATAGAGGTTTATGATCCGTTCAGTATTTTGTCGGTTCATGTTCGGGTTCGATTCCTCTTTTTTTGTTCGGATTTGGTTCGGTACTTATGTTCCAATATTTTGCCCATGCCTATTTTCCAAAAAAAAATTGTGTGGTTATATCTTTGAACTATAAAAATTGGAAATAATCTAGCGTCAATTATCTATGGTTACTTTCCTTTGCCTTCTTAACATTACTATGTGGGGTGTCCGCACCCTATACGGGCATAACAATATTTTGTTAGAGTAAATAAAAATTGGAAGTTATTTTCATTATGAAATATTTTAGATTCATGAGATTTAGCAATATTTTTTAGAGTAAAAAAATTGGAAGTTATTTTCATCATCTCATAAAATCGGGTGCACCGTCATCTTCTTCCTCTTCCGCTTCTTCCTCTTCTCCTTCTTCTTCTTCTTCTTCTTCTTCTTCTTCTTCTTCCTCCCCCTCTTCTTCTTCTTCTTCCTCTATTAAGTTGTATGAGCTTCCAACCTAAAACCAATTGGTAATGAGTGGATTGGCCCTTACCCTATATATATTAGTTAATTATTTTTCCAACTACCGATGTAACTTTTTATTAAAATTTCATTAAGGGTATGCTGGTAATTAATCTCGTGAGAATGAATCTGGTGCATTCTCAGTTCTCAATTATATAATTAGATCGTCGGAGCTTCATAGCCACTTGTTGCTTGGATTTTTTTTGGAACATTATTGTCACATTCACTAATCAGATCATCTTCTTCATCGCCATACTCAAGTCCACCGTCTTCTTCTTCTTCTTCTTCTTCTTCTTCCGTTTCTTCCTCTTCCGCTTTCTCTTCTTGTTGCTTGGCTTTTTTGGAACATTATTGTCACAATCACTAATCGGATCATCTTATTCATCGTCATACTCAAGTCCACCGTCATCTTCTTCTTCTTCATCTTCTTCTTCTTCCGCTACGGATAGCTTCTTCTTCCGCTACGGATATATTAGTTAATTATTTCTCCAACTACCGAGATGAGATTTACTTTTCATTAAAATTTCATTAAGGGTAGACTAGTAATTAACCTCGTGAGAATGAATCTAGTGCATTCTTACTTCTCAATTATATAATTAGATATGCTTGTACACGTGATAACCTCTTTTTAAGAGTTAATCTTTGCATTAACGTAACAATGTATCATAAATGTGATGTTGAACTAAATCACTTACCATACATATACCATATTGAGGCTTGTATATAACAGTAGATGCCAAATGGGAGAGGGTTTGGTTTGCCTCCGTTTTGAACATTGGTCCAGCTGCACGACACAAATGAAGCTGCTGATGCTAGTCCAATGGCTGGAACAGTTTTGGTGATCCTCACCAGAGCCGGCCCTGGCCCAAAGCTAGGGAAGCATTGGCTTGTGGCCGAAATTATATTAAGTAATTAATCGGCCGCAAAAATCCTAAATTGTAGCCTTAGTCAAGTGGTTTATTAACCTTTTTTCTCTACAGTGAACCCAAAGTTCGAGTCCTCCCTGGTGCAATTTTTTTTTTTGTTATTTAAGCTTTTTTTAGCTTGTGGCCTTCGATTTGGTAGGACCGGCTCTGATCCTCACATTTATATTCTAAGCAATTAGAGAGGGTGGTGTGATATATCATGGTTTTTACCCATTTTATGCCATGATATAGATGTGTTTTTAGTGTCTTTTGTGTTATTTTAGAGTCTTTTACAGGTTTAATCAGGTTTGGAGCTAATTGGAGATAATTGGAGTATTTTGGGATTATTGGAGCATTTTGGCCGAGAGTTTAACTCACTGCCCGATTTGATGATCATGCATCGATCGACACACCTTTGGTGTCGATCGACACACTAGCGAGATGGGCCGTACGCGGCGGTTTAACAAAGTTATGAAGATTTGCAGAAAAGCCCAAAATAGTTCCAGTATTTACACAGAAGCCCCAACCGAGATTATGCCTATATATTTAGTGTTTTGGCTTTTATTTTAGATATGCTTTCATAACTAAGTTTTATTTCCTTAGGAGATTTTAGGGGCTGGTTTTGTTCTCGAGAGAGACTTGATTTTGAACCCCTGTTCTTATTCCTTTGATTATTTTATGATATCTACTTTGATTATGTTATCTGTTATGATTGCTATGTCTGAGTAGATCTCTTGTTAGGTTAGGGATTCTCATTAGGGATTTGAAGGAATGTTAGATTAATTGATTAAGATTCATCACCTAGTTCTTCATCTAATATGTTCTTAAAGCTTGATCTAAACCGGCCATTTAGATTACTGATTTTAGGTTGATTCTCGCAACGACAGTTGGTTTATTTAACTAGATCTGATTTAGATGAGCAATTTATCTATTCGCAAAGAGATTTGGTTTAGAGAAATTGTGAACGAACGAACTTGGAATTAATGCATGTTTAGAACTCTAGAATTCGCAAAGAGATTTGGTTTGCTAGGTTGTTAGACATAGATAATTATCGCAGCGAGAGCTGGTTAGTTTTACCTTCGTGATTCCAGTTTAAGAACGCTATAGATTAAATATGATTGATTGTCTGATTTCCTGATATCCTGAGAACGCCCGAAACTTGACGCCTTCGTTTGATTGCTTACAACCGCCTCGCTTGATTCGATTTCTTTACTTGCTATTTACTGCTTTACAAAATCTGCTTTGCTTAGTTTAAATCTGAACTACTTATAATCTATCGTGTGGCCGGAGTCCCTGTGGATTCGATACCCTAAGTACTACAACTACATCACTATGCACTTGTAGTTAGTATAGGGAATAAAACCTGACCTATCAAGTTTTTGGCGCCGTTGCCGGGGACTCTTTGAGTTCGCCGATAGATTTAGTACTAGGATTTAGATTAAGTTTTTTTTTTTTTTTTTTCTTGTTTACTCACGTTCTTGTTTCTTTGGTGTTGCAGGAATCGCACTGCATCGATCGACACGGTCCTGTGTGTCGATCGACACTGATTCGCAACTGTATCGATCGACACTCTTCTTGCATCGGTCGACACAAGGCGAAACCAGAGATACCGAGAGCTTGGATGTATAACGGGTTTCGCTCTATGGAACCTGTGATTATGATTCGCGGCGAGAACAACATTCTACGAGACCAAGAGGGTCATGTATGCAACGCAAAGGGGCAGAAACTAGATGGGGAAGGAAACCCCATCATGACAGATTACTATGCACTAGCTGGGCAGATAGCTGAGACGAGAGATAAGATAGATAACATTCACAACGTCCTACTTAGGAAGAGACAATTCCGAGCTGATGCAGAAGCTGAAGAGTTTGCAGAGGAAAATTATATGGCTGGAGCTGATTATCATAGACAGACGTATGAAAACCAACAGAGACAAGGTTCTAGTTATGCTCCGAGATCAAGAGATTATGGTTATCCATCTCACCAAGCACCTCATGCACCTACACATAAGAGCAGATTAGAAGCCATGATGGAACAGTATCTTGAGGGACAACAACAGTTCGCTGTGTCTTCCCAATCGAAGCTCGATGCCTTGTACACTAATTTCAATGGGAAGTTAGAGTCCTTGAACACTCATATAAAGTTGCTGGACACACAAGTGGATCAGATTTCAAGTTTAGCCAAAAGGAAGAATGCTCAGAATGCTCGCATCAATGACATCTCAGTTCAGGGTGAACACAGGCTGAATCAGGGATCATATCTTGAAGTTAAGGCTATGGAAATCATGGAAAACAGAGAAGAATCTGAGATTGAAAGCCCAGAGTTCGAGAATTTCGACGGACCAGAATCGACCGAGATTGATTTCGATCTCTTGATAAAATCCTTCGGTGTCGATCGACACAATTCTAGCGTCGGTCGACACAACGGTCGGGCAGAACCAATTTTCCCTAAATCTGATGTTCTTGCTGAGGAAAAGGTCTACAAACCTCGTATACCGTTCCCAAGAGTTCCTAAAAGGTCTAAACATGAGCAGAATATAGTCGAGTGCATGGTAGTGGTGGATAAGGAGATGATTGAAATTCCACCAGCTGAAACTTTACGAGTTCATCCGAATAAGTTGAGATATGCAAAGAAGATAAAACCCACTGATAGTCATGTGAAAGATGAAGTTCAGATTGGTGGAACTACAGTGTCTGATAGTCGAGAAAAGAAGATGGTGGTTCATCAGGATTCCACTCTAACATCTTCAGAGCCTACAACTGCTCATAAGCAGAAAGCTCCGAACATCAGATCTCCACCAAAGGTAAGGCATAAATCATCTAATTTAAAACCTCCTGACCGCATTACTTTGAATGCAGGGAAACACAACAAACCACCCAAGCTTCGCTCCTGAAGGAATTTCTAGCAGTTCTAATCAGGATTAGCAACCCTAGTATGAATTCCGAGCCTAGGATCTAAGGTTCATATAATTAAATCTATGGGATCTCAGATTTACCTGGTGAATATGCAGCGGAAATTTTGCAAGTAATCGAGATCACGAAGCGCCTCAAATGCTGCGCCTCTACTGGTATCCACACGCACACAAACTGGACCGCAGGGATGCTAGTGCCTTACAGAGATCTAATCTCTAGAAAGGTTTATTTCTGTGTTCTGGTGGCTGTGAATTAGGTTTGGGACGAGTTTAGGTCGACCATATATCTTATATATGTCGGCTTAAACCACGACGGAATTAACCAACGATTAAACCGAATTAATCTGATTAATCCGCGAGTGCATCGATCGATGCACTATCTGCAACGATCGATGCTATCCCAGAACATTGATATCGAATGCATATCACATATGCATTCACTTGGATCATTACATTAATGATCAACCTCGTCTTTAACGCCCAGTTTGCTTAGGTGTGTGACCCTGTAGGATCATATAACACTAGCAATGAGTTCTCAACTCATTGATCATAAGTGGCTTCTAGCAAAGCGTTATGACTACCTAGTGTTATGTGATTGTCTCATCTCGACTATACGACTTTCACTTAGAACAAGTACAGTAGATTTCAGGACATTCCCAACAATCTCCCACTTGTACTGGAATCATCTATTCCTTTAATCCCTTTGTAGCTATATCTCAATCTAGCATAAGGCAAGCACTGTGTCATCCTTATTCAACTAGATTACGTTTATCGAATCCCGATTTGTACTGATGAAAAACAAACGACTGACAATCACCTCGTTTGAGCGCGGCCACGCATTTCCAGTATCAAATCTTCGATAGGCCCAAAGATATTTAACTCCTGTTATATAGGAGCTACAAATCCCATCTTGTCCCATCCATGTCTCTTTCATATTTCATGATACGCCTAATCAGTGTCTTTATAATCACCAGTTACGGCTGACGTTTGACAAAGTCAAGACGAACCAATCCATATAAGAGAGGACATGATGAACTCAGGTCTAAGGACTACTCTCTTTAGTCGTAATGAGAAACTCTTATGACACTAATATAACATCTTGTAGAGTTCTCATTGACGGGTCAAGTCCGATCATGTGTTCTCTAACACATATCTATGTGATTGACTTTAATACACTTATTAATGACTCCATGAAACATGGTCATCAGTCACCTCACATACTAGTCTCACATGGTTGTTAATGTCCCACGTTAACAACCTCGACCAGGGACCATTATAATTTATGTCATTTATCGCTTATAGGGTTTCATGATCAAGTCACATACTTGATGGCCTATAAAATGTCATAAATTACTTTGGGACAATATATATATATATATATATTTAATTAACACAATTAAATAATGCTGAAACAATTTCATTAAAATAACATAACTATTATGTCTTTGTGAACATCATGTCATAACTAAAACAAATACAACTCCCACTGAAATCAAGATCATATCTTAAGAAATCTAATGCCTACAGCAGTTGTATGAAACTCATGCTTAGGCCTTGGGAGGGGCTTGGTCAGTGGATCAGCAACATTCTCATCCGTAGGGACTCTGCTGATCTTCACATCTCCTCTATTCACAATATCACGGATAAGGTGATATCGCCTTTCTATGTGTTTGGATTTCTGGTGTGATCTAGGTTCCTTTGCTTGCGCAATGGCTCCATTGTTGTCACAATACAAAGCCACTGGCTCAGAAATGCTAGGAATCACACCAAGTTCAGTGATGAACTTCTTGATCCAAACAGCCTCCTTTGCCGCTTCAGAAGCAGCGAGGTACTCAGCTTCAGTTGTGGAATCTGCTACAGTGTCCTGCTTGGAACTCTTCCAGCTGACTGCACCGCCATTCAGGCAGAAGATGTAACCAGATTGCGATCGGAAATCATCTTTGTCTGTCTGAAAACTTGCGTCTGTGTAACCACTTACTACCAGCTCATCACTTCCTCCATACACCAAGAATTTATCTTTAGTATTTCTCAAATACTTCAGAATATTCTTGACTGCTGTCCAGTGACTTTCACCTGGATCCGATTGGTATCTACTCGTCATGCTTAAAGCACAAGCAACATCTGGACGAGTATAGAGCATGGCATACATGATGGATCCCAACGCCGAGGCATAGGGAATCCGACTCATGCGATCTCGCTCAGCAGGTGTCTCAGGACACTGCTTCTTGCTGAGACTTATGCCATAAGACATTGGTATGAAGCCCTTCTTGGAATCTTGCATTCTGAACCTGTGTAAGACTTTATCGATATAAGTGTCTTGACACAGTCCAATCAGCTTGTTTAATCTATCTCTATAGATTCTTATTCTAAGAATATACGCGGCTTCTCCCATGTCTTTCATTGAAAAACAACTTCCGAGCCAAGTCTTAACAGACTGTAACAACGGAACGTCATTTCCGAGAAGAAGTATGTCATCTACATACAACACGAGAAATGCAACCGCGCTCCCACTAGTCTTCTTGTAAACACATGGTTCTTCTTCGCTTCTGATGAAATCAAACTTTTTGACTGCTTCATCAAAACGAAGATTCCAACTCCGAGATGCTTGCTTCAATCCATAAATGGATCGATGAAGTTTGCATACTTTCCTAGCTGCATTTGGATCGATGAAACCTTCGGGTTGTGTCATGTACACATCCTCTTCCAGAATTCCATTAAGGAAAGCTGTTTTCACGTCCATCTGCCAGATCTCATAATCATAATGAGCAGCTGTTGCTAGGAGAATCCGAATGGATTTAAGCATGGCGACAGGTGAATAGGTTTCTTCATAGTCAATACCATGAATTTGTTTGAAACCTTTTGCCACTAGCCTTGCTTTATATATCTGAATATTTCCATCCACATCAATTTTCTTCTTGAAAATCCATTTACACTCAATGGGTCTTGCACCATCGGGTAAATCAACCAAAGTCCATACTTGGTTTTGTGACATGGATCCCATTTCGGATTCAGCGGCTTTCAGCCACTTTGCGGAGTCAGGGCTCATCATTGCTTCTTCGAAATTCGCTGGCTCGTCACTGTCAATGATTAACAAATCATGACAATTGGTTACGAGAAATCCATATCTCTCGGGTTCGTGACGGATCCTTTCGGATCGGCGAATTTCAGGCTCCACAGGCGCGGGTTCTACAACTCTTTGTAGATCCAACTGTTGCTCTTCCTCTACAGGTTGAGCATTTTCCTGCGGTTCTTGAACTTCTTCGAGTTGTACTTTACTCCCACTGTTTCTCTTGGAAAGAAACTCTCTCTCAAGAAAAACGCAGTTCCGAGCAACAAACACTTTGTTCTCGGATTGGTTGTAAAAGTAGTATGCATTGGTTTCCTTAGGATAACCAATGAAGTAGCACTTGTCTGATTTGGGTTCGAGCTTATCTGTAATTAATCGCTTAACATAAGCTTCACAACCCCAAATCTTCAGGAAAGACACACTCGGAACATTTCCAGTCCACATCTCATGTGGTGTCTTTGCAACTGATTTTGACGGAACCCTATTAAGTGTAAACACAGACGTTTCTAGAGCGTATCCCCAAAAGGATAATGGAAGAGTTGAGAGACTCATCATTGATCGAACCATATCTAATAAAGTCCGATTCCTCCTCTCAGACACGCCATTCCATTGTGGTGTTCCAGGAGGAGTGAGTTGTGAAACAATTCCACAATCTCTCAAATGATCACTGAATTCTTGGCTTAAGTATTCTCCTCCACGATCTGATCGAAGAGCCTTAATACTTTTGCCAAGTTGATTCTGTACTTCATTTTGGAATTCTTTGAACCTTTCAAAAGATTCCGACTTATGTCTCATTAAATAGACATAGCCATACCTGCTGAAATCATCAGTGAAGGTAATGAAGTATCGAAAATTTCCTCTGGCACTTGTGCTCATTGGGCCGCATACATCTGTATGTATAAGGCCCAATAAGTCACTGGCCCTTTCATTTGGTTTGTTGAAAGGGGCCTTAGTCATTTTGCCTAGTAAACAAGATTCACATTTCTCACATGATTCATAATCAAATGAGCCCAGAAGCCCATCACTATGGAGCTTTTGGATTCGTTTCTTGTTTATGTGGCCCAAACGACAATGCCAAAGAAAAGTCTGATTCGTGTCATTTGATTTGAATCTCTTAGTGTTAATGTTATAGATTTGTGCGGTTTGGTTTAAAACATAAAGCCCATTCTCTAATGGGCTGCTACCATAAAATATATCATTGTAATCAAAAGAACAACATTTATTCTTAATTGAAAACTGATATCCTTCCACATCCAAAATAGGAATGGAAATAATATTTCTGCTTATAGCAGGTACATAGTAGCAATTATTAAGCTTTAAAACCAAACCAGAAGGTAAAGACAAGTTATATGTTCCTACGGCTAATGCAGCAACTCTTGCTCCATTCCCCACGCGCAGGTCCACTTGTCCCTTTTCCAACTTCCTACTGTTGCTTAGGCCCTGCATATTTGTACAAATATGAGCACCACAGCCGGTATCCAATACCCAAGAAGTAGAAACAGAAGTAGTAACATTTACTTCTATAACATAAATACCTGAAGATGAAGTCTCGAAAGTCTTCTTCTTCTTTTTCTTCTCTTCCAAGAATTTGTTGCAATTTCTCTTCCAATGCCCAGGCTCTTTACAGTAATGGCACTTATCAGTCTCAGATGGGCCCGGCTTGGGCTTTGGGGCTGGCGCCGGCGTGTCCTGGTTCTCAACCGGGACTGCCTTGCCCTTTCCCTTACCTTTGCCAAGTTTCTTAAACTTCTTACCCCCTTGTACCATAAGTACATTAGGAGTGCCCTTCTTGATATTTGGCTCAGCTGTCTTGAGCATGCCATGCAGCTCAGTCAATGTCTTTGTCAAGTTATTCATGTTATAGTTCATAACAAAATGATCATAACTTGACGGCAGTGACTGCAGAATGATGTCAGTAGCCAACTCTTGGCTAATGGGACAATCCAGCTTCCCCAGGTTATCAATATAACCCATCATCTTAATGACATGAGGACTGACTGGACTGTCCTTTGGTAGCTTGCATTCAATGAGAGATTTAACCGTCTGGTATCTCTCAGTTCGTGCTTGCTCCTGAAACATACTTTTCAGGCTAGTGATCATCTCCACGGGCGACTCCACGTTCTCGTATTGCTTCTGCAAATCCGAGTTCATGGTAGCCAACATGAGACAATTCACATCGACCACATCATTAGAATGCTTATCCCAAGCATTCCTTTCTGCATGTGGAGCATTGGCTCTCGGTTTTTCAGGGAGAACATTTTCAAGGACATAGTCCCGCTTCTCCTGCTTGAGAACAATTCTCAAGTTCCGATACCATTCGAGAAAATTCGATCCATTTAACTTGTCCTTCTCAAGGACGGATCGCAGGGAGAAAGAATTGTTATGAGTAGCAGTCATAACTGAGAATCATAGAAAAGAAAAGGTTTAGTTATGATGTTCAAGAAATGAGAAGTCTTAACTTTTAAGAAAACTCGAATTATATTCAAACAATGTTTCCTCAGATGAATATAATGATCCAAGACCCATACTTCACTAAATTCAAGTGAGCCACTGGCTATCACTCAACTTTAGCTATCTAGGTAAGCAACAACCTTGCTAGTTATATCCAATATAACTCTTGGTTGTGGATCGGCATCTTATGTCCAATCCACCTGATGTCTCTGGGCCCAAAACGATTTTGACGGCCCAGTCAAGTAAACCAATCTCTTCAGTCACGTAATTGTCGATGTCTTGCACTGCAAGTCCATCAACACGATTACCTCTGCCTTACTCATGAAATTGTGGACATCTTGCACTGCAAGTCTATCACACAACTAAATGGGTCTTGACAGTTGACAAGATTGGAAAGACATCAAGTACACTTGATATTTGGTTGAGGAACAGAACCATTTAAAACGTTCAGTTTTACTATGTTTTAATTCTTATAAGTAATCCGCGATAACCGATCAATCCAATTGATCCGGTTTTGAATACCGGTCAGCGTCGATCGATGCTACATTAGCATCGGTCGATGCCAACCTAATCAAACCAATCACATTTAAACCATTCACAGTGTTCGACCATTATTAACCAAGCTCGATAACCGGTCCAATCCAATTGAACCGATCCAACAATCTCGCGAGGCTGTAATCGATCGATGCAACAATTGCGTCGATCATCACTAGGCGAAAACTAGGTTTATTCGGGTTTTCGCCCTGCATCGATCGATGCCGGATTGGCATCGATCGACACCATGCGAAAAACCCTAAATTTTATTCAGGTTTTCGCTCTGTGTCGATCGATGCCCGATTGGCAACGATCGACACTATGCGAAAAACCTTAAAACGTTTTCGAACAAAACCCTAAACTAGGTCACTTTGATCAAAACGAGTTTTAGCGTGCTTGTATCAATTATACAAAGATCTAGATTCAACTAATCTAATCATCATGCTACAGATTCAATGGAACCCTAAAGCTCTGATACCACTGAAGGAATTTCTAGCAGTTCTAATCAGGATTAGAAACCCTAGTATGAATTCCGAGCCTAGGATCTAAGGTTCATATAATTGAATCTATGGGATCTCAGATTTACCTGGTGAATATGCAGCGGAAATTTTGCAAGTAATCGAGATCACGAAGCGCCTCAAATGCTGCGCCTCTACTGGTATCCACACGCACACAAACTGGACCGCAGGGATGCTAGTGCCTTACAGAGATCTAATCTCTAGAGAGGTTTATTTCTGTGTTCTGGTGGCTGTGAATTAGGTTTGGGACGAGTTTAGGTCGACCATATATCTTATATATGTCGGCTTAAACCACGACGGAATTAACCAACGATTAAACCGAATTAATCTGATTAATCCGCGAGTGCATCGATCGATGCACTATCTGCAACGATCGATGCTATCCCAGAACATTGATATCGAATGCATATCACATATGCATTCACTTGGATTATTACATTAATGATCAACCTCGTCTTTAACGCCCAGTTTGCTTAGGTGTGTGACCCTGTAGGATCATATAACACTAGCAATGAGTTCTCAACTCATTGATCATAAGTGGCTTCTAGCAAAGCGTTATGACTACCTAGTGTTATGTGATTGTCTCATCTCGACTATACGACTTTCACTTAGAACAAGTACAGTAGATTTCAGGACATTCCCAACAGCTCCCACCCTGGATCTCTTCCTATGTTCCTTGGACGATCTCATGCTGCTAATGCTTACACACCACCGTGGATGAAAAGGCATTCACAGAGACATTCCAAGTCTCTGTTGAAACCCCCATGAGTCTGATCCTTTCCAATAAGTCAAGCTAATGACCTTAAACAAGCGCTGAGTGGGAGGCAACCCACTGTTAGGTTTAGTTGTTTTTCCTTTTCATTTTTGGTGTTTTTCTTAGGATTTCACGTTTTTATTGGTTTTTAAGTTTCAGATACAGAACTCGAGTCTGGAGATGTGTAACGATCGATGCACTTGTGCACCGGTTGTTGCAAGGAGATTTGACGAAGAGGGGTAATCGCATTGTGACGATCGTTTCTCATACGCAACGGTCGTTGCAATTGGTTCAATAGCAAAATTAAGGTACGCGCTAAACCGGAAATCGATTTCGATTTGACCAGCATCGGTCGTTGCCCTTAAGCAACGATCGTTGCACACACGACCGAGGTAAGTGGCCTTAAACCCTTCTCTTCTCTTTTCCTCCTCATTTCGCCGTCCGTACACCGAGAGCTCACACCCAAAAATCCCGATTTCTCATCAAATTTCTTCGATTCAATCACTAATTCTTCCTATTTTACACTCTAAACCCGTGTCTTTAGCTCATATCTCAAGAATCCAAGGTAATGTACCTCTATTTTTTCAAATTTCCGGATTCAATTTTAGGGTTTTAGGGTTTGAGAATTTTGAACTGAAAATTTGATGTGGCATGCGTAATTAGACCGATTTAGAGTGATAGGTTATGATTTTGAGCTGATTTGAGATAATGTGGCACGAATTTGAGCTGATTTTGATTGATTGTTTGCGGCGAAATCGCCTTGCAACGGTCGTTGCTCTGCGATTTTGGGAAATGTTCGATATATGAAATCGCCTTGCAACGATCGATGCCTTAGATGCAACGGTCGTTGCTTCGCGATTTCACAGAGAATCTGCCGAGACTAATTGTTTAAATTTTTCTTTCTTATGCAGATGCCTCCACGACAAACCCGTAAACACAGGGCCACTGCATCAACCGCGACACGTCAGTACATTCCACCACCGGAGTGGTTACACAGAGACTCCGATCCACCTGCAGACTATCAGATGGTTCATGCATCCATACAGCCACCATGGCCAAGAGCGGATAACCTTCTGATTCCGATTGAGCATGACTGGGGCATGGATATTGATAAGTTGATCACGACGGATGACTTCACGGAGAGACCATTGCACGAGTACTGGGATGAGTATGATATGTTGCTGTATAATGGCTGGTGTAGCATGACGCTTAAGCCAACCAAGTTTGCTGATTACTCGACCTGCAAGAGTCTCGGCATTGATGGGCAGGTTATGGCACTGTGCAGAGGCATTGGTCTGGGGACAATGCCAATGCAGCCTTATGACTTATACCCGGAGTTGGTGAGACAGTTACTTGCCACTTGCAGGGTCATCTATCCGAACCCAGACAGCAGGCAAGCTTCAAGAGGCACTTTCACCTTCATGTGTCGAGGAGCCAGGTATCGAGTTCCCCTTCTCGATATCTGCAGGATCTATGGGTTCAACATTGAGCCGACACGCATCGATATGTCCCTTCCGTGGGAACCATCAGAGGCTCAGCAGTTTTGGGATTACATTGGCAATGGGCGATACTACTCACGGACTATGACTGTGATTCAGGTTAGGCATCCGGTCCTTAGGTACGTTTTGCGCATATTGGGACGCACTCTGTTGTGCAAGCACGAGGTCAACAAGATGCGTAAGACCGAGACGGAGATACTGTTTAGAGGACTGAGGGAGCAGTTCAGAGATACCGATCTGAGGAACCCTGCTGGGGGACTCAACCTAGGAGCTGTTTTTGCTCATCACCTATGTGACCTGCAGAAGAAGCCCTTTGATGGCATGCACACAGAGACAGTCGGGAGTCTTCTTACTCCCATTTTCAGACACTGCAGGATTTCTTTGGAGGGTACAGAGTGCAATGATGAGAGAGAGTTCCTAGATCTCAGTCACTTGCAGAGTGCTACATGGCTAAAAGAAGGGCAGGCGTATGTGGGTTTACTATCAGCCTGCCACTGAGAGGCACGCACTAGAGCTTCCTGCTGCTGGTCTGACACAGATCGATACGTTGGATGCTTTGAGGTTTCAGCCTCCCGCTAGTGCTCGACGCGCAGTTCCTACTATGGCTCATCCGCTGGGAGAGCCTTCTACCAGGGCTTCTACTTCCTCTGCACCTGCACCTGCTGCTGCTGCATTTGATATTGGTCCTTATCCAGCTCTATCCATACCTGTACGCGAGATGTCTGAGGGCGATTGGAGAGAGAGGCAGGAGGGTATGTTTCAGACCATTTGGGATTTCATGCGTGGGTGTACTTGCAGGAGACAGCCACAGGTTCATCAGCCCGTTCCCGCCAGTCGACGCAGACAGCGTTCTCCTGTAGCCGATAGTGACATTGAGAGATATGGTGGGATAGATGATGATAGTGAGTGAGCGTAGCTGTCATCTCTTGACATTCAGTTCTGTATTCTGACTTTCTTTTTCTTTTTCTTGCACTATTTTCTTTTGATTTTTAGGATTCTACTATGTTTGGATGGCTGTACTTGATTTGATACATCTATTGCTTCGGTTTTACTCTGTTTCTAGTGTTTTCAGCTTGCAGGTTTTGAAAATGACATAACCCGACGAACTAACCTGCTAACTCGCTGACTGATCCGATGTACGCAGTGCGTCGATCGACACACCATTGTGTCGATCGTCACAATGCGACAGAAATCGCATTGCAGCGATCGTTGCGGTCCTGAGCAACGATCGATCATACACGAAAAATCGCCTAGCAACGGTCGATGCACTTAGTGCAACGATCGATGCCTGATTGCGATAGAGGTAAAACCCGAGAGAACTTAACCATCCTTAAACAAATTTTTATTTTCTTTTTGCCAACCCTTCGCTTGACACTACTGGGGACAGTGTGTCTTAAGTGTGGGGGAGGTTCTACTAACTTCTTTCTTTTGTTTTCTTAGAGTCAGTTAAATTTTTCAAAATTTGTTTAAGTAAGAAACAATGATTTTTTAAGAAGATTAGCAGCACTTGCAGGAACTTAAGTAACCATTGGGATGAAGCTGCAGATTATCTCTGACTATTAGAAAACCCAGACATGGATCAACCTACTGAGGACACCCACATCACTTCAGGTATCAGAGGATCCTTTTACTGACTTCACCCTAATACTGACTTAGATTTTCTCACCTAAGGGCTTGGTATACTTTGTGTCGGATTCCCTTGTTAGTTCTGACACAGCCTGTAAACCTGTCCTATTTAGTTTCCTTCTCCCCTTCCAATTAAAAAAAAGAAAGATAATAAACTGAGGATGAGTTAGTAACTCCGAAGTGGTCATGGGAATGGTAGCTAAAACTCTCATATCCTGTGCATCCATGGAATGTGTCCAAGGTACACCCCTTAACGGGAAGAGCACTGATAAAAAAAATAAAATGATACCCAATGGGGAAAAATCAGAATGCTAAGGAAGGGAAAGAGAAGAAAGGGACTAGAGAAAGATAGTATGGTGGTCTAGAGCTGATAAGGTAAGAATCCATGTGCCTTTGATCGATACTCCTTAGGTGAGACCGCACTTAAATACTTGCAGAAGTCAGTAGGGTGAATTTGAATGCGTGAATGTGATTGTGGAGTTTACTTAGGACAGTTGCTAAGTGTGGGGGAAGTATATGTTGGTCTTGATGTCTGCAAGTTGATTCTTTCATGTGGTTTACTAAGGGGAATCTGAGTGTTGCTGCTTCTAGGATGAAAAGAGTTTCTGAAGAGTTTTCAAACCTCTTCACTGCATTTTAGTTCTCTGTTTTGCTTGAGGGCAAACAAAGGCTAAGTGTGGGGGAGTTGATATATCATGGTTTTTACCCATTTTATGCCATGATATAGATGTGTTTTTAGTGTCTTTTGTGTTATTTTAGAGTCTTTTACAGGTTTAATCAGGTTTGGAGCTAATTGGAGATAATTGGAGTATTTTGGGATTATTGGAGCATTTTGGCCGAGAGTTTAACTCACTGCCCGATTTGATGATCATGCATCGATCGACACACCTTTGGTGTCGATCGACACACTAGCGAGATGGGCCGTACGCGGCGGTTTAACAAAGTTATGAAGATTTGCAGAAAAGCCCAGAATAGTTCCAGTATTTACACAGAAGCCCCAGCCGAGATTATGCCTATATATTTAGAGTTTTGGCTTTTATTTTAGATATGCTTTCATAACTAAGTTTTATTTCCTTAGGAGATTTTAGGGGCTGGTTTTGTTCTCGAGAGAGACTTGATTTCGAACCCCTGTTCTTATTCCTTTGATTATTTTATGATATCTACTTTGATTATGTTATCTGTTATGATTGCTATGTCTGAGTAGATCTCTTGTTAGGTTAGGGATTCTCATTAGGGATTTGAAGGAATGTTAGATTAATTGATTAAGATTCATCACCTAGTTCTTCATCTAATATGTTCTTAAAGCTTGATCTAAACCGGCCATTTAGATTACTGATTTTAGGTTGATTCTCGCAACGACAGTTGGTTTATTTAACTAGATCTGATTTAGATGAGCAATTTATCTATTCGCAAAGAGATTTGGTTTAGAGAAATTATGAACGAACGAACTTGGAATTAATGCATGTTTAGAACTCTAGAATTCGCAAAGAGATTTGGTTTGCTAGGTTGTTAGACATAGATAATTATCGCAGCGAGAGCTGGTTAGTTTTACCTTCATGATTCCAGTTTAAGAACGCTATAGATTGAATCTGATTGATTGTCTGATTTCCTGATATCCTGAGAACTCCCGAAACCTGACGCCTTCGTTTGATTGCTTACAACCGCCTCGCTTGATTCGATTTCTTTACTTGCTATTTACTGCTTTACAAAATCTGCTTTGCTTAGTTTAAATATGAACTACTTATAATCTATCGTGTGGCCGGAGTCCCTGTGGATTCGATACCCTAAGTACTACAACTACATCACTGTGCACTTGCAGTTAGTATAGGGAATAAAACCTGACCTATCATGGTGTTCCGGTCACCGGCCTTTCATGGGTATCCCTCCTGTAATATTTTGCTTTGTTTTTCCCTTAATCTGTTTTATTTCGTTTCTGCTTCGTTAATCCGAGAGTTTAGTGTGCAATTTGCTTTTATTTTTTCTTACTTTTTAGTGATCAACCTTTGTATACCACTATGGATTCAAAACGGGTGAAAAAATCAATTAGTTGTTTACTGTTATTTGCTGGTAACCTTTCTGTATTTTCTGAAACTAAACAATAATAATATGAATTGAACAAAATGATTCCATTGTCTTTAGCATCACGCCTCTCACAAGATGAAAAGGAGAGAAAATACCTCCAAGCAGCTTCACGTCACACGAAAGGGTTTTATTTATAAGTATTACATACATCATAGTTACAGATGTGATGAAGATCTTTGCATCTTTATGTTATTTTCCTTCTTCTTTAGCTTTTCAGGTTATTGTGGGTGACTTGCACTGCTTATTGTTTTGGATGGCAAGCCTGCACCAGAGTTTGGTGGAGTGGATCACGAAGCTTATCATGCTTAGTCCCATCCCGCTGCACTGTTGGATCATCAGCGTAAGCAGCAACACTGATATTCATACATTTTCATGCATTTAGGCTTGTATATAGTTCTTGTTTTGACTTCATTTCACCATCATTCACACCATTTTGTTGTTCATTGTTGCATCTTAGAGTCTAGGAGCATCTAGGATTAGGAGTAGGCACTTTAGGCTTGCATTTGGAGTGTTTCTTGTGTTTTGCAGGTGATTGGAGGTGTCTAGGAGTATTGGTGAGCTTGGAAGTGGAGTTTGGAGCTCAAAGGACAAAGAAAGACTCAACATGAAGGCATATCGACCACCATATCAGTTGGGGTGTCCGATACGAAGTCTCGGATTAAATTCAGAAAGCTCATATCGGTGTGAATATCGGCCAGGCAAGCCGATACAGTTCTTCGACCAAAAATCCAACAGCTCGTATCGGCTGCCATATCGGCCAGCCTGGCCGATACGTTTTCCCAGAAACTGTTTCGGATCCGGGTCAACACCCGGATTATTCCGGGTTGACCCGGTTCGCCCCAAAAACACTACTTAAGCCAAAAACCTATTTTATATTGTTTCTTAAGCTTGTTTTGTTGCAAAAACTCTTTTGTAAGAACAAGATTGATTTTTGATTAATCTAGTACTCTTTTCTTGTGATTTCTTCCTTTGATTTTCCAATCTATCTCTAATTTTTAATGATCAACACTATTTCTATGGATTTTGTTGTTCACATGATGATTAGTGAGTAGTTCTTCATAGGGCTTATGGGTTAGGTAAGATTAGGTTGATTAGGTGTGATCAATGGATTTCTAATGTTTGATTGTTTAAAATCTCTTCTATCAAAGTGTGCTTAGTGCCTAATTAGCCTTGATCACGTTGATTAGGATGTTTAGGATTTCTTGCTCACCATGTGTTCGATGAAATTCCAGTTTTTAGCTTTGAAAGAACTTTCACATTCTAGCACATGAAAATGGATGTTTAGAGTGATTGTTGGCTGTTTGGAACTTGTTTGATTGCTTGCTTGATTTTAATTCACAAATGAGAATTTGTTCTTGGATTAGGATTAAGTAAAGAGGGGTGAATTGCACTGAGTGTATCTTTTATATCTTTTTCTTGCAAATTGGTATCTTCTCAAATGTTTTTTCAATTGTGTATCTTTTTTTGATGAGAGAGACAATGGAAAGTCAAAAATGCCCTTATGACTAAATGACCTGAACAATTACTCATTTGCTAACTAGAAATTTTATAGTTGGGGTAATTTAATAATTTATCAGATGCTTTTAATTTAGGGTAAAACATAAAGGGGAAAAAAAAAAGGTTGTCTCTTTCGATCTTCTCTCTTACGAGCTTCTCTCTTCTACAGCAACAGTAAGGTAAGCTAGACTTCATTAGAAATAATCAATTTTGGTTCGACCCCCGATCTGAGAATGAAGCTACTGCAATTGATTTTGTATTTTTCAGGCAATGGTGGACAAAGAACTACCGAGCAGATTGTACAAAACAGATCGATATCCAGATGGTAGACTGAATATATACTCGAAACCGGAGATACTATAACAAAGTTTGGCAGCTATTGAAGGATACGCCGGAGTGGGAGAGATTACGGGATTCTAGTTTTGGAGATTTGTTTAGGCTCCCGGTCAAGCAGTGTTCATTTTCAGGGAAATTGATACATGGGCTACTGGGGAGACAACTAATTACAAAAAAGAAGTACGAGTTGAGTACAGTTTTTGCAGGACAACCACTGCGATTCTCATTAGTTGAGTTTGTAATGATAACAGGCTTAAATTGTTGCGAGTTCCCGGAAGAAGAAGACCCAGAAGATCGGAGTATAGTGGTGGTGAAAAGAACATCGGAATGGGAAGATTTATTTGGACAGATGAGTAAGACCATTAAGAAGGGGGACCAAGGGGTTAAGATTTCAGACATACTTCAAATGCTTGAGGATAGTGACATGGATGGAACAAAAAGGTTGAAGCTTGTGCTGATATGTATTGTTGATGGAGTGCTTATTTGTAGCAACCAGGTTGCAAAAGCAACGCCGGAGTTTGTTGAGATGCTCAGCGATGTTGATAATTTTTTGAGCTATCCATGGGGAAGAATGTCGTTTCTTAAAACAATTAATTCAATGAAACCTGGCCCGAGAACGGGAAAAATTGGTGAAGATCCGGTTAAAACATTCAGAACTCAGCTGCAGCAGCAAACAAATGTCGTCTATGGATTCTCGCTTGCATTCCAACTTCTAGTTTTCCGATGTATTCCCGGATTCTTGGAGAGGATGCCTGACCATGAATCAACTATGACCTTCATGGATACTTCTTTCGAAAGGATTCCGAAAAACAACTGGATTAGTAGTGAGACTGTAATAGACGTAGAGTTTGGATCTGAGGTATGTGTAGTTCCTTATTGTGAATATTAAAACAAATCCGTGTATCCATACAGATGTGGTATTTTTCTATTTACAGGTAAAAGTGGTACCGTGTTTAAAACCAATGGGACCATTTGGAGAGGGCTGGGGGGAGTGGATAGACGAGATTAAAGATAAGAAGTTGGTGTATCTTGAAAATCTGGTGGATAGTGATCACAACTTTAAGAAGGAGGAGTGGCCTGGGGGAGATTCTTCGCAGAAGCTGATTAAATACGTCCGAAAGGCTATTGTAGAGAACAAAAAGAAAAGAAAACCTTCATTACTCGCTATTGAAGATGGCATTGAACACGTATCAAAGACTGTTGGGGAGAACAAGAAGAGAAAGCTACCGTTACTTGCTATTGAATATGGAAGTATAACAGAGACAAGTTCTGTTGGTAATGATAAATTCAAGAGTTGGGTGGAGAAGAAAATCGAGAATTTGGAAAAAGAGGTGGCGTGGTTGAAGCGAAGAAAGACGTCAAAGGATTGTAGGTTGCGTGGAATCAAACGTCTGAACAGCCCAGGGCAGAAGTGTACGTTGACAGCGATGAAGAGAATTTTCTTAGGTGAAAGAGAAAAGGGGAAGAAGGATAAATGTAATTCCAAAGGGGCGGAGAATACTGGAGTTGGTGATGAAGGTGTTGGAAGTCATGCGACAGACGAGGGCACTAATCGGGATAATGTAAATTCTATTATTTCTCAAGTTATCAACAGTGTTGATGAAACTTTTTTCGATCAAGAAAATCTAGGATCTGAATTTAACATTGGCAACTTTTGTACTCAGCTGGATGACACAATTGATCCTTGTAAAACAAGGGATGAATCAATTGTTGGTAGGTCGATGCAGCATATGGGAATGATCAAAGATGGGGAGGAGGAAAAGCACTCGAAAGATGTTTTGTATGCAGCTCAAAGTTTAGAAAACCTAGGAAAAGGGGGGGTTGTTAACAGTGCAATGTTGAATCCATCAAACCAGGTGATATGCTTATATGCTGAGTTTGCATCCATAAGTTATGGTATTTGACTAATTGTACATAATGTTTACTTTGCGGTGGTCTTAAATCTTTGGGATTTAGCATGGCGAGTCCAAAACAGGCAGCCCTGTGGAGGGATATGAAGGCGACGTGTTGGCCAAGAGTGAAATTTGTGATACAGAAGAAAGGGAAGTTATTCAGCATCATGTAATTATGGAGACGATTGCATGCTTTAAGTAGTTTGATATTTATGGATACATTGGCTACTTTAAGGTACAGAAGGACTCGGAGCTTCCATTGCAAACAAAATCTGATGACATACGCATGGAAATCGGAGTGGATATTTCCAGGGTCAATGACGAAGAAGGACAAGAGGAGTTAGCTGGCGAGAGAGTGTCGATGGATAGTGAAGTGTGTACTATCTTTATGGATACCTTTGAAACCTTGGATTAATTGGAGTATTATCCATTAGCTAGATTTGGTTGATATAAGTTTTGTATGGATGTTTGGCAGGTTAATAAAGAAGAGCGTGAAGAAATAATTGACGGTGCATCCATTGGAAAGAAAAGTGATAATGCTGCTGCCGGGCTTAAACAAACAAATGGACAGATGCAAAGCCAAATTGAGAGTTCATTAAATCAGGATTCCACGGGAGATGGAGTACTGGAGAAAGATAGTAAGAAAGTATCCACTGACGATGAAGTGTGTACTGCGTTTGAGGTTTGTCTCGCTTTATAAAAGCTGTTGAAGATAAGTTTTTGTATAAATGTTCATCTTAAAGGGAATAACAAGGTTAGTGTATTATTTTGGGGCAGAGCGATCCAGGGACTCATGTTGAAGGAAATAAGGAGGGAGTATCCATCTCCTGCGATCTCGGAAGAATGATAGATGGACCGAAGTCTGTGTGTGGTGAAGAACAGGCAACGGGAAGAGAGGCCGAAGTTGTCTGTGAACAAAAAGAAGTGGAGGTACCCATGGAAGGCAAGGTGGACAGTTCCGTTAAGGAGAAAAAAAGGTAGATGGACAGACGACAAAGGAACCATCGAAGGTAGTTTAGTAAATGTTTATAAAAAATTTGGACTACAGAGTAAATAAATTAATTTATGTGTGTGACAGGAAACAGTAGGTGTACCCTTTAATGAAGGAGTTAGCTTAACAAGGAACAAGCCTAAAAATAAGAACCACGGACGCAAAAAGAAGGCGGGGAAAATGAAAATATTGAGTGGTAGATCTGAAGAACCGGTTCACCTAAGTGATTCTTCTCCCCCACCAAAGCGTGTTAAAGAAAGTCCATCGAATGATGAGATTGAGCTGGCTCGGGTATTTGTAGGGTTAAGGGAAAACGAAGATATGTATTTTGAGCACAAGGACGCCTGGGAAGAAACGCTGAAGCTATTCCCAACGAGGTAATAAATTACTGTGCTTATAGAAAAGGATAGTATGATAGATGTACTTACATGCCGTGCAATTTGTAGGAAATACGATCTGAAGAACTTGATGTTTGGGGAGGTGGCTATCAATAACCAATTCTTGCTTGACATTGCTGAGCCGAAGAAGTTTTTGAACACAACAGTAAGAATTTTGAAAGTTTGTTAAATATAATGGAATCGAAGAGTAACATGTATGGTATCTGGGTACTTCAGCATATGCATGTACTTGGAGAATACATATACTTGAAACATGCTAGGTACTTCGCAAGGGAGAGGGTGGTGTTCCTTCCACCTTGGTTTTCCAACCATTTGCAAGGGCGACATAGGAGCTTTATGAAGTCAAAAAAACCGCGAGAGTACCATTGGGAAGAACGCATGAAGGAGTATGTATACGGGGAGTGGACGCACGGCCGGGCAAAGGCTAGGTGGTTTGAAGATGTCTCAACAGCTTACGTTCCCATGAATTGGGACGGCGATCACTGGGTTGGGGTTGTTATTAATTTAGATTTAGAGACCGTTGAACTACTAGACCCGTTGCCAATCCATAACAGTGGTGCCAAAGCTGGTACAAACATTGCGCCAATTGTTGAAATGATTCCTTACATTGTGGAGGCATTCTTCAAACTCGACCCAGAGAGTAACAGTATGAAGCCAAGGGAGAAAACGAAGCCGGGGAAACAGGAACTGAAAGGGAAATTACCGCCGTATTCATGGAGTCGATTACAGACAGTGTACACGAATGATCGAGTAGGTGATTGCGGACCTGTGACAATGAAGTTTCTTGAGCTGAATGCCCTAGCTAGATCAGATGGAATAGAAGCGATGACAGATGAATTTGTGGACCAGTTTAGGCAGGAGTATGCCATGGAGATATATAAGAAGTGGATAGTACCACAAATTTACGAATGAACTTTTTATCTATTCTGTGTGATTTGTAACATTCATGGATTGTGAGTTATGTGTTTGAGACGTGAGGATTTGTTTGTCTTTCCGAACTTGAAGTATTTGGTTTACGTGTGATAACATAAATTACGTGTTCCTATTTTGATAGGTATCAATTCAAATATGGGTGGATAGACAAATTGAGGATAAGTGTGGGTGGACAGGTGATATGAAGTTAATCTATGGATTCATACATAGCAATATGTAAGAATTGGTAAATATGGAAATTAGGACGGATATCGATTTTGCTGAATGTATGAATTGACGTTGGACTTAAAATGATAAATGAAATAGATATAGGGTTGATATAGATAGTTAATAACTGAGAGCTATGTGGCTAGCATATTACATGTTTTTTTTTTTTGATAAATAGCATATTACATGTTTGAACCAAGAAAGTGCGTTGATAGACGTAGGACTTGTTGATATTACTATTTGCATGTAAAAAATGGATGGGGATACAATATATGAAAATAGGGGATAATGTAGAGTAAAACAAATGGATAGCGTGGAGGGTAATAAGAGCAACGTATCCATATTTGGGGAAGATTATACGGCGAGAGTTTTGATTTATTAAAGAAAGAAGTAATTTATTGGTTTCCTTGTTATTGACTGTAGTAGAGGGTAATAATGACGGGGGTAAATGTTGTAGGCTCGAGGACTGTGATATTAACGTAGGTATTTGATTTTATTTTTTTAACTTGCAAAAAAGGTTAAATGAAAGACAAAAAAGTACAGATTCATGGATACTTTGGTGAGGTAGACGTCAGATGATTTGATTGATCGAATTGGAGGTACACTGGTCGATAAGATTGGCGGGAATGGCGAGAGAGAAAGTATATTATTAAATTGGAGTCAGTTATAATGACGTGTTGGAAGTCATAAAAGTGATTTGACGAGACACAGAAATGATGACGGTTTGAAGAGTCAGCGTCACGAGAAGCTGGGTTGAGGGGTTTAAAGTTGGGGATTTGAGACATGTAAAAATGAGTATATGTACATGAATATATTTTGTAAGATTTCCAAGATTTATAGGCATTTCAAAAGTTTAGTGGATAGACGAAAGGGTAAATTAATACTGGGTGGATAGTTTGATGTATTGGTGGATAATATAAACGAAAAGTAAGTCATAGTTATAAATAATATTAAACAAGTTTACGCAAAAAAATAACAAAAATATAAAAGTTTAATTGGGTGAAACGGCATGAACAGACACGTTTTAAATTGCGAGGTTGGCCCAACCGCCACCGCCTTCCCAGCCGCCAGCGTTTTCCTGCCCGCCGTTTTCATGACCGTGGTTTTGTCCCCCACCATTGTGCACTACGACCTGGCCCCAACCGCCTCCATTGTCATCATGACCCCAACCACCAACGTTGTGCTCGTAATCAGGCCAAACACCGTCCAGGGGATTTTGGGGTAGCACAGGCCATTCAAGAAAAGTCTGTGGGATTATTTGGAAGAAAACAGTTTGCTCGATAGTCCAAAAACAAGCATTGCACATGCCGCAACCTTTGATATCCTCGGCGGTGATACTAAGCCAATAATTAAAAACGGAGCAAGGGCATGATCTTAAACTTCCAACATCAGTTTCATCCCTTATGAGAGAGAGGTCGACGGCTATTCCGATAGGCCAGGAGTAGCGCTCGAATTTCCTAACGTGCTTCCTAAGAGCACGGATAGCGGAACGGGAAAGAAATGGGATAGTCGAACCTGAGTCAAAGGATGGGTAAATAGAGCGCCGGATGACTTCGAAACAATACATGGCGGATTTGCAACCGGCGATGGCAGAAGATTTAATCTTTTGAAAAGCTTCTAATCTTCCATCGTATGTGTACATGAAGTCGGAAATTCCCTTCAAAAACAAAGCAGAAACGTTTTTGGCATCCAAGCAAGCATTGTACAAAAGCGTGATGCCTCTTTGGTCTCCTTCGGATTGGCCCTCCTGGATAAGGTTAATACGAGAAATAGTATCCACGTGATCGGCGTCTTGAGAAAGAGTTTTGCAGACAGCGCGGATTTTGAAGTGTTCTCGAATATGATCACTTGCATTCTTCGCAAGGATTATTCTTCTTACTTCGGGCGGCAGGTTTAGAAGGTTAGCACAAGTCATTCTGAATGAACAGATTTGGGACTATGGAGAGAGTGAATGCGTAGAGAGATACTGTTTTTATGGATGCCAGAAGGTCGCCACGTTTCAGTTTCCAACGTGAATATAAATTCCGTAAGACAAACACGTATCCATCAAACTGTTAATTTGATTGGACACGGAATCCGAATTGCAAAACAAGTAAAATTGAAAATTAATTTTATTTAATTATATTGCTCATATTATGTATAGGTATTATAGCTAAAGGGAAAGACATATGGATAGATGATTGTTAAATATAATCTGGTTAACTGATGGATAGACATGGGGCTGCGAAAGATGGATAGACAAATATTGTTTTCATGGAAGCATGAAGGTGGCCACGTTTCAGTTTCCAACGTGAATATAAATTCCGTAAGACAAACACGTATCCATTTTATATTGTTCATATTACTCAATTTTATTTGAAAACACGTTTCAATTTTATTTAATTATATATATCTAAAGGGAAAGACATATGGATAGGTGATTTTTGAATATAAACTGGTTAACTGAACGACACTTAGGGAAATACCGTGGAAGAGAATAAGTGAGAATGGATGGTAATTGAGATTGCCAATAAACAATTAGCGGTAATAAAAAATTCGTCAATTTGAGGCCGCATTAAGTTTGGGATAAATAATTAACGAAGTTGGATGTGTAAAGGAGATCTGTTTTAATGATATTCATTTACTAATAGATAAGATTAGATTGACATAAAATCTGCAGTTTGTTATATTATACATGGATACAGAAGCAGATTCTAAAGCATAGATAGACACAGCAATATATGTGGAATCGGAAATCGAAGCAGTAGATAACTTTTAAAGTCAGTAGAGTAAATGACTCATATTTGTTACTTTGGTTTCAAGGTCTTCAATCTTTGAAAGGAGAAAGTCGACCCTATCAATTAAACCTGCCATTTGAGACTTGTTTGATTCTTCTTTCAGGAGAGCCTCAACTTTAAGCTTTTGAATTTCTTCAGTAACTGCGTCGTCCCACCACTTTTTGAATGCACATCCATGACCTGGACCCTACGAATGGATAATGGGTTAAAATAAAATATAGAAATGCGTTACCACAATGGAGGTTAGTAAAAAGTTATACATCCGATAGATCGTAATGACATGTATAGAGGCGCCTTCCTTTACTCTCAGGTAATGTAGAGGTCGTTAGGAACAAGGAAGCCTTGCAATCGCAGCTCGTAGGAATACCTAATTGATGAGTGATTTGAATAACTGGCCTTATATCGGAGACAGGCTGTCCCCATTTGTAGCTAATTTTGTTAGCTGTATCACTCATACTGTAAGGAGGAAATTAAAAGATGGGGAAACAGAGCAGGTTGAGTGGTGATTTCTTCTTTGGGTAGACTACTTATAGCAAGAATAGAAAAATTGGACTGTGAAAAAAAAAACAAGAGTTAAAGTGAACGTTAAAAATATTGGGTACAGTGTTTCTATTTAAAAAGTACTAATTGGATGGATAGATGAGTAAAAAGGAGGTTAGTTGTCGTATACACGGATAGTGATATAGAGAATACGTCTATCCATGTAGATAGTTCAAACTTAATGACGAAACTGGTCAAAGCGAAAGAAATAGGATTTGACTAAAGGAAAGGGACATTAACTTAAAAGAGAAGGAGAGAAGATAGAGTTGTAGTTAAAAAACAAAAACAAAGAAGGTACAAAAGTAGGCATTAGCCGAGAGTAAAAACAAGCAATGTGGTTACCAAGTTCGCTACTAGCCGAAATCGCAGCTAGGGTCGCAGAAGATGGCGTTGTTGCTTGTGCGAATCTACTTAAGGCAGGCCCTGAGGGCTTGAATGCGGTTTGTTCACCGGAGGTGTATTCAAGAGTCCGACTGGACAGGAGGCATGACTTCACTTGGTTTGCAGACGAAGATTTATCGTGGTATTACAAATTCTACAGGAAGTGCGTAGAGCACAAAAATCCGTTTGCGATGTACACCGAAAGTCTGCGCACTGCATTCAATTTGGGAGATCTAGAGAAAGCTATAGCAATTTTACATGGGATGAGGGAAGCGTATCCCCATGCGGAGCTAATGTATATTATTCTTAACTGGTGCGCGGGGAGAAGCTGCAACGCTGAGTATAAGGTTTTCAGATCTAAACGATCATATGATGAGGCAATGGCTATTGGTGAGATGCTGGTGTACCACGTGCGTGTGGTGATGCCAAAAGAAGTTGACAGTTGGCATGATTCTTGGAGCTGCAGCGATTTGGATGATTGTTGGTGGGTTCACACGATGATGGGTGAGAATAGTGGGGATAGGTGCGAGAACTGTTTCTTCTATTTCCTATCCATTAAAATTAGGAAGATGTCGTAAGTATTATCCATGTAATATATTTAATGTTAATGATGTGTATCCATGATAATGGATATAAAAAGTCTAGAATGGATTGTATAACAATAACCAATATAGTCAGTCGTTGATATGAACTAACTGTAGACAAATTGGCGTGTAACTAGAAAGGTGGAGACTGGTTTACTGTTTGTAGACAGTAAAGCGATTTAACTAATTACTATACTTCGTTTGTATTGGGTTAAGTACAGAAGCTATGATTAGACAAGTTAAGTGGCTGAAAAGAAATGACGCAGACATGCTGACACATAAAGTAGACATTAATTAATGAAGAGGGTTTAAGTCCCCGATTTCCCAAGTAAAGACCGGAATGACAATCATAATGAAAAGTTGTGAGGTTGACCAACGTTATTAAATATATGGGGAATGTAGTGGCTAGTCTGTTTCAATGGATGGATAAATAGGCAAGGTAAGTTTAAAAATGGATAGTAAAGTACAAATTTAATTATTAAAATGCTAAAACAACCTAACGTAATGACATATTGATAATTATAACGTTTTTTTGGGTACAATTGATACTAAACTGATGATATAATGGATAGGACAAGAAGAAGAAGGGTTTACATATCCACCATAGCTGAATGGATAGAATAACAAAAAGTTACAATACTAAATGTCTTCATATCCACCATAGATGAATGGATAGAATAACAAAAAGTTACGATACTGTTGGCGAATAACATAGAAAGCGTTAAAAAGACGGTTATATCTAAACGCCCTGAACCGCAGGAATGGGGATTTGCCCATTAACGCCGACCAACACGGCGGCGCCTTGCTCGTGATCAACAACACCATCAACAAAAGCGGCCCAAACAACAGCGTCGTTTAGGGCGGGTGCTTCATATAGTTCGGCCTTTGCTTCCCAGTCAATGAGGTCCACCCATTTGAAAAAAGTACCCGGGATTACACGGAAGAAAACCGAAGTTTCAATAGACCAAAAGCAGAGATCGCACATACCGAGACCTTTAACTTTTTCGTCTAGAAAGTCAAGCCAATAGCGATGGACAGAGCACGGGCATGATGAAATTCTACCATGGTTAGTAGAGTCAGATATCGCGGTTAGATGCGCGGAGATGTTCATGGGCCAAGTTATGCGCTGAAATTTGCGGACATGCTTTCTAAGGTTGCAGATAGCAAAACGAGAAAGAAAAAGAATCGTTGAACCTGAATCCAGCTCAGGAAAGATGGAACGGCGTATGACTTCGTAACAATATAAGGCGGGCTTGATTCCCAGGACCGCGCATTGCTTAAGGCGGGCAAATGCATTAGCTCTTCCATCTGTGTACAAGAAATCCGATATGGCTTTCAAAAAAATTGCGGTGGGATTCTTCGCATCTAGACATGCGCGTTCAAGATGGAGTATCCCTTGATAATCGTGGTGCGTCTTGATAAGGTCAACCTCAAACAAGGTATCCATGTGATCAGCATCGTCGCGAAGTGTCTTGCAGACAGCTCGGATTTTGAAATGCTCGAGTATGTTCTCACTAGCATTTATTGCAAGTATAGACCTCCTTAATGCAGCTGGCAAGTCGAGTAGAGTCGGAGAGGGAACGATGAAAGGGGAGGGGTTCATTGAGCTCATCTTGGGTAATGCGAAGGCCAAGTGTGGACAGATGGTTATGTGAGTAGACATAACATATTTATATATTGCTTTAGATCTTAAAATAATACTAAAACAACTCATTAAATGATTATGACAAGCAAAACAGTGTACGAGTACATAAACGAAATATAATCAAATAGGGAAAATGACAATTTGAACAACTTAATGGGTATAAAATATGAGCCCTATTTGATATTACAGTGAGTGAGTATCCATTGCCATATATAGAAGGTCAAATATAACTTGAGTATCCATGGACATAGAAAAAGTTGAAATAGAACTTGAGTATCCATATATGTAGTTGTAGTTTTTAACAACTAGTGCAGATTGGTATCCATTGTTTTGCGTTAAACAAGATAAAGAGTGTATCCAGCTCAATTACATAACGAAAAGTGGCAAAAGAAAGACAAAACGACGAAAATGAGTTTAAGTTGACTGAATAGAAGATGGGAAAGTGTACAACAAAAAGCTACTGGCGTCGAATCCTCGCTTATTATAAAATCACTACAATCAGCCGGATATAGGTGCTCCTTCAACTGGCAAAAAGCCCAAGCAACTGCACAAGAAGACACTGCGGTAACCCATATAAAACACAACCTGGTCATCTTTTCCTGCACATGCTTCTTTGTAGAAAAGAGTTGTTATTCTTTGCGACCTCGACGGAGATCTTTCTAGCAATTTTGAACGCTAATTCGTCTCGAACTTCGTTTGACCAATTTTGTAAAAGACTAACGTCCTGTTGTATCTTCTTGAAATCCTTTGAAACCCTGTCTACCTCTTTCATAATCGCGTCGTCAACCCAATCGCGAACATGACCTTCGATCGGGAACTGTTCAGAAAAATGAAAGTGGATTTCTAAAGACAGGATGGGAAAATAATTAAGTAGAATAGAAGAGAAATCTTATATCTTTTTCTAACCCGGCTAGCTTGTGGACATTTAAACCACCTTCGATGAAGGTTAGCACGATTTCTAGCATATCCTACTTCAATGCGTTCCCCACACCAACACATGGTTGGAGCTGCGATGCCTACCGATCTGCAGGGTAATGGTTCATCAGAAGTGGGAACAGTAGAAACATAAGCGAAACTCATTTTGTGAAAAGTTGTTAATACGTAACAGGGGGTCTCAGTGGTATAACTCGTGTGGTAGAAGGTCCAAAGTATTCTGAAACATGTTCAATATATAAGGAAAGTGATGTAGCTACCAAAATTAAATAAAAAGAACCATCCACGACATGTATGTAAAATGGATAATTTGAAGGGAACCGAAAGAAGTAAGAAAGTATGGGTAACACAAGTATAGCTGAATCTAAGTTTAATATAATTAGATTTGGGTCAAAAGAAAAAGTTTTGGCCGCCTGCTTAGTAAATCGTAGTAGTATCTTTATGGGGGAAAACAAAACCCACATCAATAGTTACAAAAATAGACAACATCAAGTCAAATCAAAAGGAAGTTATGCAACAGGTATCCATCGAAAATGATGGACAGCTAAACAATAAAAGGCGCCATCCAAGATGAAAGCGTTTTAAGTAGCCATTCTTAATCAAACAAAATACATGGCTCGTTATAAAGAGTTTGTTATTAGGTTTTGCAAGTAGCACGGTTGTGATTAACTCCTCCACATTTGGAACATCGGTTTGGGGTTGATCGAGGGGTTTTCTCTTTCTGAATACAATATTGCAGAGATAAAAATTAGAAAATTATAAAGAGTAAATGTATATAAACATTAAAGGGTAAGGGGTATTACCTGGGATTCGCCGATGGATGGATACCTTCCTTCCTTAGGTCTACCAGAGGGTCTGTTAACGTCTGGTGGATAAAGGTACCGGTTGCGAACATCAGCCGGTATATCGATGTCGTTAGGATTCCCACCTGGGTTGACCACTCCTTCATAAGTCGCCCTCCAAGTGGATGTCTTATAATGAGAATCGCATAGAGACGCGTAGGATACATCATGACTGTCCGCGGCTATTAAGGCGTGGCCGCATGGGATTTTAAGCTTGTCAAATAACCTGCATGAGCATCGCTTGTCCTCCAGAAGAACATGAAACGATTCCCCCCCAAACTGGCCGACAATTTCGAAATTGAAGTTCGTAACACTAGCTATCTTAGAACCGTGGACTGACTGCATATGTTCATCCATTAGCTTATCAATCTCGATGGAAACTTCTTCTTTGTGTGCCGCTGATTTCTTTCGTCTACAACTGAACCACCTAGTCAACATAGACCGTATACACTTGACAAGATCTACAATAGGTTCGCTCCTACCATCAAGTAGAGCTTTGTTCAATGTCTCGGCTATATTGCTTGTCATAAGATTGTAACGTTCACCTTTGAAATATGCTCTGGTCCAGTGTCCAACGCCAATATTGTCAAGATACTTTGCGCATTCTGCATTGCTGTTGCGTATACGATTGTATGTTTCACGGTAGGCACCAATTCTGTATGAATTTCCAGCCAAATTGACCAGTTGCGCGAGACCTCCAAATTTATACCTTGCTTTAACATTCCTTTTGACGTGCTCAAGACATGCTCCATGGTGAGAACGCGGGAAAATCCTACCTTTTGCTTTGTATATTGACTGGCATCTGTCAGAAATAAAGGTTAATGTGGGGCTGTCAGCAATAATCTTTTCAAGCTTGAAAAAGAAATACGTCCAGGACTCCTCGTTCTCTTTATCCACGATACAAAACGCCAGTGGAAAGACTTGGAAATTTGCATCCTGTCCACTTGCAGTAAGCAGAACCCCCCATATCTACCACTCAAATGTGTACCATCCACTATAATCATTCTGCGAACCTTGGCAAAACCTTTAATGGATGCACCAAATGCTAAGAACAGATAGAGAAACCGCTCGCAGCCTAATGCGTCTACCTCGGTTTCGAGATCAGCAATCGTGCCAGGGTTAGCGAGTTTTAGCATATGTAAAAACTCTGGCAACTTCCTTTACGATCCATCATCTGTACCTCGTAGCATCGTGATTGCCTTCGACCGTGCGCGCCAACACTTGTTATAAGATGAATCGATACGCAATTCCTTCATCAATAAGGCTTTGAGTCCAGTCGGTTTCGGACCATATGCGGGATCTGAATATTTATCTTTGAAAACAGTGGCAATGACCTTTGTCGTCCCAAGTTTCCGGTACTTACTCCTAGTATCAGTACAGCAAGAGTGATGTAACTCTGCCTTGCGTACCTCCCAAAAGCCTGTGTCCTTCGACTCATGAACCATAACACGCCAGTTGCAACTATTATCCGGGCAATGGATAACAACCTTGTGAAGAGTGGACACAGGTTTTATGTAATGAAACTTGTTTCTTATGGCATGGATTGCTAACCATACCAAACAATCGTCTTTGCTCTTGAATAGTTTACCTTTGTAAAGATCATCACCCATTGAGTCTAGATCTAAGTCAGGGACGGGATCTCGTTGATAAGTGTTGTCATCCACCAATGGCGGGATATCAGCTGGTTCTTCGTCGGTAGAGTATGAAGTGCCACCAGATTCAGTACCGCGCCACCTAAACACGTATTCTTGCTGAACAGGACGGGATTCAACAGCCTTACGTTTCGATGTATTACCTATTCCAATGGAGATTTCAGACATCACATCCAGGGCGTTGGAGCCTCCATACTCATCATCGATGAGGTTGGACCAAAACTCACGATCCACATTGCCAACATCCACTGGTACCTCGTCTGACGATCCATTCTCATCACTATCAGGCGTACAGTTATCTTCTTCACCTCCTACTACCATATCAGAATGATCAGGCACCGGGTGATTAACAGTTGCGATATCGGTGGATACATCTTCTTGGCTATCTAACAAATTGAAACTGAATGGGCCCCTCTTGTCTGGAGCGTGCTCAACAGAACTATCCACTAATGCAGTGGGATTTGGGGGGTTGGGGAGCGTTATTTTATTGCTCCCGCAGTCATTGGAGACATTCTCTTTCATACCCGAAACATAATTAACTTCTACATCCACTAAATCGTCGCTAGGTGGAATGTTTGGTAGCGCTTTTGTTATAATATTCTCGTTGAGGAGGCCATCTTCTTGACTATCGCTGTCCAATAATTCAAAGCTGAATGGTGGCTTGTTGTTTCCCAAACGTTTCTCACTTCTGTCCGTTAAATCAGTGTTGGATGGATACTCTGAAACCAAAGACAAATAAAGTAGTTAAAGTGGGAATTTTATCAGGATCGAAGTTACCAGAAAACAAGGAATGAACTTACCACATTGAACCGGTGAATGGTTGCGAGAATTTGAAACCTTATCAACAAATTCTTGTTTAACGAATGGCCTTACATATGGAACCATTAATCCATCAGAACGTCTGACTGGAGGTGAACATGAACGAAACATAAAGTCAAGCGCTTCAACAGTGTCATCGTCAAGCATGACAGGAGAATTTCTGCTACCAGAGGGAGTTGCATCACCAAATAGATTCCTAGGAGTTATGGACCCCACTCGGTGAACTAACTTGGAAGCCTTTTTCTTAACAGAGTCGCCTTCTTTCCTAACTATTTTACCCAGTGACAAAAATAGCTTCGTTGACCGGTCAGATGACAGTATATCTAAAAAACAGGAAAGCCCGAAATCTGTTGTGACGATGATAGGCGGCGAGCTGTCATTGCAAACAGAGGACAAAGTAAGAGACGGCGTGTAACTTAACTTTAACTTCGAAGCACATTCCAAACCAAACTCGGCCATAACATCAGCAATGACATCTTCCATCTTCATGCTCATGTTCATTGGGACGACCCGAGAGACCCTTTCCATGTCCACTATGAATTTCCATTCTCCATCGCCGGTGACGAGCCAAAAGCCACAAACCACAACACATTTCATATTTTCGTCGGGATAAGCTTAGATATCCATGAGTTTGGATCAAATATATCAAAAATTCTAAACAGGTCCGACATATATGGGATATATATTCATATTGTACAATGTGTATGAATTACTCAGTTAAGTTAAAACTAGTTCACAACAAACTAAATTAGAAGCAAATGTATAACTAATAAGAGTAAATAGTTAAATGAACTAAGTAATTAGATTGGTAAATTGATTGTAAAAGGGAGGGTAAAATAGACATTTTAACTTACTAAAAGACAAAATAAGATACATAATTGCACCCAACTTTTGAAAGATACATCTTTGCTATTACTTTTCTAAAAAGATATAGTGGGTGCAATTAATCCAAGTAAAGAGATTGGTATTAAGAGATTAAACTGATCAACTTGTTGTGTTCCTTGCTAGGAGATTAGCTTCTTTGAAGTTTGAATTAGGATCCTTGATCATCCCGAGTCACCTATCTGTTGACCTTAACCTTTAGGCCTTATCTTTGTCATTGATTGAATTCACTTCGTTTATTTGCTTTTTGTTTACTTCTATTTGAATTATCTTTGTTAGGATTGTTAGAAACAAAAACTTAATTGGGTGATTTGACTCTAGAGGTTTGGTTTGATCTCATTGGTTTTATCCGTTTCAAAAAGGTTCGATACCTCAAGACTACACGATAAGTTTGAGAAATTGGTACCTCAAAGGATTGCAAAATCCTAGTTATCAATTTGGCGCCGTTGCCATTTTGGGATTCTGGATATATCAATTCGATTTCTATTCCTTTTTAGTTCAAGTCTTGGTTACTAACTTTGCTACTTTCTCTCTTTTTGATGTTAGGTGTATGAACTTGCGCAGCCAAGGGACAACAAATTTAGTTGCAAGAGTTGAGGACATCAAAGCACACGAGAGGAGATTAGCAAAGGAACGCCACACACAAGAAAGAGCTGCTCACGTAGAGAGACTTGGGATGGAACCAGTTGTAGAAGTTTAGCAGGACTTTGTGGGTGTTGAGCAGCTGGTTATGGATAATAATCAATATCAACAACAACATCAAGAGAGGCCAGCTAGGGCCATTGGTGATGGAGATGCACCGGATACAAATGCAAACCGGCAAGGGATCATTCCACCACCGGTCAACAACAACAACTTCGAGATCCGGGCTATGGTGATGAATATAGTGCAAAACAATCAGTTTCATGGGCTTGCATCTGAGGATCCCTTGCAGCACTTGGACACATTTGACAAGATTTGTGCTACTACAAGGCTCAATGGTGTGACTGATGATGGTTTGAAGATGCGTCTCTTCTTCTTCTCTTTGGCGGATAGAGCTAAGGATTGGGAAAGCACCATCCCTCCGGGAACCATTACCAATTGGGGAGACCTTAAAAAAGATTTTTTGAAGAAGTTCTTCTCAGCTACTAGGACTGCCCGTTTTCGCAATGAGCTATTCGGGTTTTTGCAATGCAACAATGAGAGCTTTGCTGAAGCTTGGGAGAGGTTCAATAAGCTCACTACTCAGTGCCCCCACCACGGTTTCACTAAGGAGACACTACTCAGTAACCTCTATCGCGGAGTTCTTCCTAGAATGAGGGCGATGCTAGACTCCTCTAGCAATGGACACTTCCTAAGGCAAGGGAGTAGATGCGGCTATGGAGTTGATTGAAAACCTTGCAACAAGCGATGGTAACTACAATGAAGATTATGAGCGCACCAATAGAGGATCATCTTCTACGGATGAGAAGTATGAGAAGGAAATCAAAGCTTTGAATGAGAAGATGGACAAGATGATCTCCTCTAGCCAAAAGCACATCAGCTTTGTGGGCAACTATGAGGATTCTCAGCCACTCCTCTATAGTGTGGATGAGGATATGACACAAGAGGAGATTAACTTCATTGCGGGGCAAGGTGGTTTCAACAAGGGCTTCAACCAAAACTATAGAAACCACCCAAACTTTTCATACCGCAACCCCAATGTAGCCAATCCTCAAGACCAAGTCTATCCTCAAGCTCCATCTCAAGGACAAGCTCAACAACAAGGGCAACAAGGCTTTCAACAACCTCAACAACAAAAGCCATTTGTCCCTTACAATAACCAACAAGGGTTTGGCAATAAGCCTTAGTTTCAAAGTCAACAAGGATATGTTCCAAAGCAGCAATACCCACCCGGTTTTGGACAACAACAGCCACAAACTTCTTCTTCCTCCGGAGTTGATAATGAGTTAAAGAGTATGATGCAGCAACTACTTCAAGGGCAAGCCTCATGAGCTATGGAAGTACGGGATCTCAAGAGTGAGCTTCAGAACTTGACTTCAAGGGTCACAAACATGGAAAACAAGAATGCCTCTACATCCCGCACCCAAGGTACTTTACCCGGAAAATCTAAGCAAAACCCTAAGGAATACATCAACGTTATCACATTGAGAAGTGGTAAGGAGCTGCAACAACGTCAAATGCCCACGCCTAGGCTGATTCCTTCACTCAATGAGGACGTTGAAGTTTAAGAAGGGGAGGAGAATTCTGAAAATTCTGCTCTCAACAAAGAGAGTGATAGTGAGATGGCTAAGAGGAAAGGAAATGCTGTAGTTGAAGAAGTAGTGAACCATACACTCAAGAAGAAGGATGGTGTGTTTGTGCCACCACCTTATGAGCCAAAGCTACCCTTTCCGGGCAGATTCAAGAAGCAACTCCTAGAGAAGTACAAAGCTCTCTTTGAAAAGCAAATGAAGAATGTCGAGTTAACCATACCTTTGATTGATGCCTTCTTGCTAGTTCCTCAATATAGCAAGTTTCTCAAGGACGCAATCAGAGAAAGAACCAAGGAAGTGAAAGGTATGGTTATGTTGTCTCATGAGTGTAGTGCAATCATCCAAAGGAGTATTGTACCAAGGAAGCTTGAAGATCAGGGCAGTTTTACTCTTCCATGTGCTATCGGTCCTTATCGGTTTGAGGGTTGTTTATGTGATCTTGGAGCAAGCGCAAGTTTGATGCCTTTCTCAGTAGCTAAAAGGCTAGGCTTCTCCACCTACAAGGCTTGTAGGATCTCCTTGGTTCTAGCATATAGATCAATGAGATACCCAATTGGTCTCCTAGAAGATCTTCCAGTGAAAGTAGGAGGATTTGAAGTCCCGACAGATTTTATTGTATTGGAGATGGATGAAGAACCAAAGGATCCTTTAATCCTTGGGAGGCCTTTCCTTGCCACAGCTGGTGAAATCATAGATGTCAAGAGAGGGAAGATAGACCTCAACCTTGGTAAAGACATAGTGCTCAAATTTGACATCAACAAAGTGATGAAGAAGCCAACCATACAAGGTCAGATGTTCTATATTGAGACTATGGAGGAGCTAGCTGATGAACTACTTGAAGAGTTAAACATGGATGATCCGTTGGAAGTGGCTTTGACAAAGGAATGTGGAGAGCATGGATACCTTCAAGAGGAAAGCTGGGTTATATGAGAGCACTTGATTCACACAAGCCTTTGTCAGGAGAGATTGAATACTTAGAGCTTGGATCAGATTCAGTGGGTAAGGAGCTAGAGGTCTTTGCTATGGATATAGATGCTGATGGCGCCAAGGGAGTTGAGCTGTGCAAGGAGCAGCTTGTAGCTGATGATTGGAGCGAGCTAAAGGCGCCAAAGGTTGAGTTAAAGACCCTTCCGCGGGGGCTTCGGTATGCATTTCTTGGCCCTAACTCTACTTATCCTGTCATTGTGAATGAGTTGCTGAGTGATGATGAATTGATTGCTTTGACCACTGAATTGAAAAAGTTTAGAAAAGCAATAGGATACTCACTTGATGATATAAGAGGATTGTCACCTAGCTTATGCACTCATAGGATCCACCTTGAAAATGAATCCATGTCTTCTATTGAGCATCAAAGAATATTGAATCCTAATCTTAAGGAGGTAGTCAAGAAAGAGATTCTTAAATTGCTTGATGCAGGGATAATCTACCCTATCTCGGACAGCACTTGGGTTTCTCCCGTGCACTGTGTCCCGAAGAAAGGGGGGATTACTGTGGTTAAAAATGACAATAATGAATTGATTCTTACTAGGACTATCACTGGGCATATGATGTGTATCGATTATAGAAAGCTAAATGCCGCATCTAGGAAGGATCATTTTCCATTACCGTTCATAGATCAAATGCTAGAGCGCCTTGCTAACCATCCTTTTTATTGCTTTCTCGACGGATACAGTGGGTTCTTTCAGATCCCGATACATCCGAATGATCAGGTGAAAACGACATTCACTTGTCCTTATGGTACCTTTGCTTATCGAAGGATGCCATTTGGCTTGTGTAATGCACCGGCTACCTTTCAGCGGTGCATGATGTCTATTTTCTCGGATCTTATCGAGGATATCGTAGAAGTTTTCATGGTGTATGGCTCTTCCTTCTCTTCCTGTTTGCTGAACTTGTGCAGGGTCTTAAGGAGATGTGAAGAGACAAACCTCGTGCTCAATTGGGAAAAATGCCACTTCATGGTAACAGAAGGGATTGTGTTGGGTCACAAGATTTCAGAGAATGGCATTGAAGTGGATAAGGCTAAGATAGAGGTGATGACAAGTCTTCAGCCACCAAACTCAGTGAAAGGGATCCGAAGCTTCTTGGGTCATGTCGGGTTTTACATACGGTTTATCAAGGACTTCTCTAAGATCGCTAGACCACTCACACGTCTACTGTGTAAGGAGACAGACTTTGTATTTGATGATGAGTGTTTGACTGCGTTTCACAGAATTAAGGAAGCTTTGATTAGTGCTCCGATTGTCCAAGCTCCTGACTGGGAGTTGCGTTTTGAGATCATGTGTGATGCGAGTGATTACGCAGTTGGAGCAGTCCTTGGACAGAGGAAAGACAAGAAACTACATGTCATATACTATGCTAGTAGGACATTGGATGATGCTCAAGTAAGGTATGCAACAACTGAGAAAGAGCTTCTAGCTGTGGTGTTTGCCTTTGAGAAGTTCAGATCATACTTGGTTGGATCTAAGGTTGTGGTGTACACGGATCATGCTGCGTTGAGATATCTACTTTCCAAGAAAGATGCCAAGCCAAGGCTTCTAAGATGGATCCTGCTGCTACAAGAGTTTGATTTGGAGATCAAGGATAAGAAAGGTATTGAGAATGGAGTAGCAGATCACTTGTTGAGACTGAGTTGAGGATGGTGTTCCTCTAGATGACTCTCTTCCTGAAGAACATTTAATGGCTTGCAAGGTTGTCAAAGATGCTCATGATAAAAGAATGAGGATTGAAGAGGTCAGTTCTATTGAAGACAAGGAACCGTGGTATGTAGACATAGTCAATTTCCTAGCTGTTGGAAAGGAACCACCAAGTCTTGATAGCTACCAAAGAAAGAAGTTCTTTAGAGATGTCAATCGGTACTATTGGGACGAGCCTTACCTCTACACTTTGTGTAAGGATCAACTCTATAGAAGGTGAATAGCTGATGAAGAAGTAGGAGGTATTCTCCTACATTGTCATGGGTCAGTTTATGGAGGTCACTTTGCTACCTTCAAGACGGTTCAAAAGGCTCTACAAGCCGGGTTTTGGTGGCCTACAATGTTTAAAGATGCCCAAGAGTTCATCACTAAGTGTGATCCTTGTCAAAGAAAGGGAAACATCAGTAGAAGGAATGAGATGCCTCAAAACCCCATTCTTGAAGTTGAAGTGTTTGATGTGTGGGGCATTGACTTCATGGGAACTTTTCCATCTTCTTATGGGAACAACTACATCTTAGTGGCTGTGGATTATGTTTCCAAATGGGTAGAAGCAGTGGCGAGTCCGACGAATGACGCCAAGGTTGTGATAAAGCTATTCAAGAGCATCATCTTCCCAAGGTTTGGAATCCCAAGGATTGTGATTAGTGATGGAGGCTCACACTTCATCAACAATCTCTTTGAGAGTCTTTTGAAGAAGTATGGAGTAAAGCATAAGGTTGCAACACCATATCATCCTCAAACAAGCGGGCAAGTTGAAGTATCCAATAGGCAGATCAAGACTATCTTGGAGAAGACTGTTGGAGCCTCAAGGAAAGATTGGTCTAGAAAGCTTGATGACGCACTGTGGGCGTATAGGACTGCTTTCAAGACTCCGTTGGGCACTACACCGTTCACCATGCTGTATGGGAAGTCATGTCACTTACCGGTGGAGGTGGAATACAAGGCTATGTGGGCTGTCAAGTTGCTGAACTTCGACATCAAGACCGCGACTGAGAAGAGATTGATTCAGCTGAACGAACTTGACGAGATAAGGCTTGAGGCTTTTGAGAGCTCAAAGATCTATAAGGAGAGGACCAAGCTTTTTCATAATAAGCTGATCCAGAAGAAGGAGTTCAAAGAAGGAGATCTTGTGTTGCTCTTTAACTCCCGGTTGAAACTCTTTCCCGGGAAGCTCAAGTCTAGGTGGTCGGGACCGTTTAGAGTGAAGGAGGTGAGACCATATGGAGCAGTAGTACTTTGGGGAAAATCTGATGAAGAGTTCATAGTCAATGGCCAAAGACTCAAGCATTACTCCGTTTCTGAAGCTATAGAGGAAGGAACTTCGATTCCACTCTCTAGCCCTCCCTCAGCTAAAATCTCGGTTTGCAGAAGTCGAGCTTAACGACTTTAAACAAAAGCGCACTTGGGAGACATTCCCATATTTATCCCTGTACATATGATCTTTTGCTTGTTATTTTTGATGTTTTGCTTTGAGTTTTATCAGGTTTTGGTCTTTAGGTGAGGTTGTGGGATTGGTGATAAGCAAGGGCCATGGGAATGACGGAAAAGGATACATGGGGTCGATATCGGCATCCGTATCGGCTGGCCAGGCCGATACGGAAGTTCGAAAGAAAATCCGAGAGTCGATATCGACATCCGTATCGGATGGCCAGGCCGATATGAAATCTTGGGAAGAAGTGATATCGGTCACTGTATCATATGGCCAGACCGATACAGGTTGTGAAATTTAAATCCGAGACTCAATATCGGCTTGCGTATCGGTTGGCCAAGACGATACGCCCTCTTCGCCCAGGTAAGTATATCGATCCCTAAACCGATTTCAAATCGGTTTTGACCGGATTTTGACCCAAAATCGATTTAATGAACCAATTTTAACCGACTGGGACCCATTTCTCCCTTGTTTTCTCCTCCCTACACGAATTTCATCGCCTCTTCTTCTCTCCTCTTGCGATTTTCACTCAAGCTTTCACAAGAGATTTTCAAAACTTCAAACCCTCTCATCTCACTCATTCCTCAACGGATTTCATTGATTTCAAGTGCTAAATTCGTGTTTTTGAAAGCTCTCTCAGTCACCTTCACTCTCTCCTACTCCTTCTCATCAAACACACAAGGTAACATCTCCTCTCTTCAAATTTCGTGGGTCAATTGGAATTTTTTTGGGAATGTTTAGAACTCGAAATTGTTGGTTATTGCTTGTTGTGTAGGCTTAGAAACTGATGCTAGGTTGCTCCTAGATGAAAACCCAACTCAATTTCGCCCTAGAATCAATTGAATTGAAGTTTTAGGAATTAGGGTTCTTGAGGATTTTTGGATTCCGAAAATTTTGGGGAAAAGTCAAATTGATTGTTTCTAATGATGCATTGGGTTGTTAAAAGCTTAAGTTTGTGACACTACTTGATTTCCTTGAGTTTTGTTTCACAAAATTTTCAAAATACATGTTGAAAGCCTTTGTTGATGAGAATGTGAGATTCTATTGAATGTGATTGACTGGTTGATGAATTATGCCTATGATGAGCTTGAATTGAGAATGGTTGAGATGTTTTAGCTTGTTTGCTCCATTGAAAACGAAAATTTATGCAATTGTTAAGCTTTCAATTGTTGCTCATGGATGTCTCAAGCTCTTATTGATTGTGTTGGTGATTGTGTTGTGTGCTCATTCTTTCTTTGAGTTGTCTTTTGTAGGACAATGACTAAACAATCCGCCAACACGAGATCACGGGCCAAAGCACCGAGGCAAGATGCGGGAACTTCCTCGAAAGGAAAGGGGATAGCTGTTGAGGAAGAAGCACCAGTGGTCAAAGGAAAGGGGACTCATACGTCACCAATCTATTCTACTTCTGAGATCTTTGACAAGCTGGAGAACATACAATTCTGGTCAAACCGGTACCCTCACGTCCTGACCCTTACAACTCTTGGACTGTTGGAAGACTACGATAAGATTGTAGAAAACATGGGGCTTAAGCACTTCTTCAGCGTCACCAATGATGGCTATCAGAGCTCAGCGTGCCAGTTCCTTGCAACCGTGAAAGCAACAATCAACCTGAGAAAAGCAGCCTTGAGAGGGGATGAGAGCCGTGGGAAGATAGAATTCACGATGGGAAGGAAGAAGTACACCATGACATTTGAGGAAATAAGCAAAATCTTCGGTTTTGTGGAAGATGGCGCACAACTGGGATCTTCCATCCCCATTGACAAGGATGACCTCAGGGCATTATGGTACATGATAGCTGATGGAACGTACAAGTTGGGGGCCATGAAATCTGCAAGGATCCGACACCCGGCTATTCGGTACGTGCACAAGGCACTAGCACACACTCTGTTTGCTAGAAAGGAGACATGCCAAGTCACAGAAGTGGAGATGAAGCTTCTGTACATCGGATTACAACCACTTCTGCGCATATTTCCCGACGGTAAGACGATACCACCCGTGCAGCGCCCACCGAGCTTCACCGCCATTCTATTAGAGCAGTTTGGGATTCACCGAGATTGGGAAATGTCTGTCAAGGATTCTGATCCCAAATTCAGCATGGGTGGGTTAATCACACCGCTACTCGTGGCCAAGCGGATTAAGTTGGAAGGAAGTTTGGGGGAGAAGACATTTGGACAGCCTACGCCAGTGGGATGGTTGGACTTACCTCAGCTGATCAGGACCCACTTTCTAGGTTCAAGGTCGCCTCCGGGGCGTCATCTCTACCGGATGTGTTCAGATTCAGAGATGGAAGAGAAGTATCTGCTTCCGAACCCCACCATCACAAGCTTTACAACAAATCTGGCCAACGTCAGGTTTCTACCGGGGATGGAGCATCAATTCGAACCCCGCGGACCGCGAAGAGCGACTGCAGCCGATTCTGATTCTTCCGACGCACCTGCTGGGGTGTATGGGTTGCACAGGTACTACATCGAGCCTTTGGATGATCCCATCGCGAACAGGACGGTCAGTGCACTAAGGGACCAGAACCGGGACCTTCAGAGGCAAAACAAGTGGCATGGAAGAAACATCAAGAAGATAGCTGGCTGCTTGACGAAGGTCACCAAAGTTCTGAAGATGATAGTGGGAAAGAAGGATACGAGTAGCACCACCGGGCAGACATCGACATCACGAGAGGCTCCGACTGGTTTGGATGAGGAGATCAGGGCTGCAACTGAGGAAGTAATCGGAGAGGCTGATCATCTGGTTCAGCAGACAGAGACAGAGCAGGGGAGATACTCCGTGGCTGGACATGAGACGGGAGGAGCTGCACGAATGGCCGCCGACTCCTACTACGAGCCTCACCACCACTCCGCGCGCGAAGAGAGAAGGAAAAAGAGAAGAGCAATGAGGACACCATCCTGCTCTTCATCCAACCCAACATACTCCATGGGGGATTCATCACCTCCATCACTCCACATCTAGCCAAGTAACACTCCATCTTTGTACATACTTCTTTTCTTTTCTTTTCTTTGTTTGCATTTTGTGTGTTTTCGGTCTCTTTTCCTTTCTTAGATCACACAAGGGACCGTGTGATTTAAGTTTGAGGGAGAGACCAGTTGCTAATCATGTTTCTTTTGATCTTATTTTTGTCTTTGAGTCTCATGCATTGCATCTAAAGCATAGAAAAACCAAAAAAAAAAAAATCGAAATTTTTTGAAAATTTTTCACAAAAAGAAAGCATTTAGTGTAATAGAATCGTAGGCTCGAGTCTAGTTGCATCATATAGGATATTCTTGCATAGGGAGCAATGATTTGATTTCCTTGTAAGGTTTAAGCGAGTAAAACTTGTTTCATACGCTAGCTATGCTAGATAGATCACACTAAGGTTGTAACCCGAGAAATGCTTGAAAGCTAGAACGAACCCTACTTGGATAACTTGCTTTGAACCTTGATTCGATGCTGAAACTTGTTGTGATTTGATGCTAGATCTATTTCAAGTGGGAACCTTAACTTGACTTGCAATTATCTTGCTCCTTCTTAGTGTTTTAAACTCATGGATACCTCCAAAATATTCAAGCATTATTTTCCCTTTTTACCGTACTTGCTTGCTTGAATAGCTTCCACGCCCTTAACCACCATTCCTTCCGCCCATAAACACTCTTTTGAGAGGTAGGCCTCTTGGAATGAGCTAAGTAAATGGTGATGATTTTGAGGCGACTAGTTGAAAATTTCCGTATAGATGCAAGCTTGCAGCTTGACCACCTTTAGCTTGCACTAGGCTAATATTGAAGTTTGGGGGAAGGGTTTTGAAAGGGAAAGAACAAAAGGGAATTTGATTTGGGATCTTATGTTGTTGGCAAAAGTGTTTTGAAAGAAAAGCTCATAACTGTTTTAAAAAGAAAAAAAAAATGCCTCATGTTTTGAAATGAAAAGAAGCCAAAGTGCTCAACTTAAAAAGAAAGAAAAGAAAGTCTATGAAAAGAGGCCATTGCTAAAGAAAGAAGTATTTGAGCTAAGTTTAAAGAAGAGAATTGCCACTGTTTTGAAAAGTTTCGAAAGATCCTTGGGAGTATTCTTGGGAGGTGTTTTGGTTGAGAAAGAGGGATGAGGCAAAAATAGCCTTGGAAAAGGGTAAACTCAAACGAGGTGGGCTAGAGTAAGAATAGAAGTCATTGGGGAATGGGTAGACGGAAATCGATTCTAGTATGCACCAATTGCTTCTATACTCTTAGCCTTTTACTATGAGCCTTTTCATTTCTTTTTGAGAGAACCTAAATGCATATGGAGAAACCCCTCTTATTGATTGAGATCATCTTTATCTCAAAACTTTAACCCTTGCCAAATGAGTTTGAACACTTTGTTGTGAGTAAGATCCACTTGAAATGTTTAATCAATGTCAAAGAGCTAGTTGATTTGAATGCTTGTGAGGGTTGAAGATTAAGCTAAAAGTATTGTCTTGATGAGTATGGCTATACCCTTGGAGTAGGCTTTTCTCGGTTGCACTTTAGTTGTATAGACTTGAAATGAAGTTTGAAACTTGATTGAACCTTTGGATATGAGTTCCCACCTTCAAACCTTTTCCCCAACTCATTTTGATTGACTTATGCTTGCTTGTGGACAAGCAAGATTCAAGTTTGGGGGAATTGATATTCATACATTTTCATGCATTTAGGCTTGTATATAGTTTCTGTTTTGACTTCATTTCACCATCATTCGCACCATTTTGTTGATCATTGTTGCATCTTAGAGTCTAGGAGCATCTAGGATTAGGAGTAGGCACATTAGGCTTGCATTTGGAGTGTTTCTTGTGTTTTGCAGGTGATTGGAGGTGTCTAGGAGTATTGGTGAGCTTGGAAGTGGAGTTTGGAGCTCAAAGGACAAAGAAAGACTCAACATGAAGGCATATCGGCCACCATATCGGTTGGGGTGGCCGATACGAAGTCTCGGATTAAATTCAGAAAGCTCATATCGGTGTGAATATCGGCCAGGCAAGCCGATACAGTTCTTCAACCAAAAATCCGACAGCTCGTATCGGCTGCCATATCGGCCAGCCTGGCCGATACGTTTTCCCAGAAACTGTTTCGGATCCGGGTCAACACCCGGTTTGTTCCGGGTTGACCCGGTTCGCCCCAAAAACACTACTTAAGCCAAAAACCTATTTTCTATTGTTTCTTAAGCTTGTTTTGTTGCAAAAACTCTTTTGTAAGAACAAGATTGATTTTTGATTAATCTAGTACTCTTTTTTGTGATTTCTTCCTTTGATTTTCCAATCTATCTCTAATTTTCAATGATCAACACTATTTCTATGGATTTTGTTGTTCACATGATGATTAGTGAGTAGTTCTTCATAGGGCTTATGGGTTAGGTAGGATTAGGTTGATTAGGGGTGATCAATGGATTTCTAATGTTTGATTGTTTAAAATCTCTTCTATCAAAGTGTGCTTAGTACCTAATTAGCCTTGATCACGTTGATTAGGATGTTTATGATTTCTTGCTCACCATGTGTTCGATGAAATTCCAGTTTTTAGCTTTGAAAGAACTTTCACATTCTAGCACATGAAAATGGATGTTTAGAGTGATTGTTGGCTGTTTGGAACTTGTTTGATTGCTTGCTTGATTTTAATTCACAAATGAGAATGTTCTTGGATTAGGATTAAGTAAAGAGATTGGTATTAAGAGATTAAACTGATCAACTTGTTGTGTTCCTTGCTAGGAGATTAGCTTCTTTGAAGTTTGAATTAGGATCCTTGATCATCCCGAGTCACCTATCCGTTGACCTTAACCTTTAGGCCTTATCTTTGTCATTGATTGAATTCACTTCGTTTATTTGCTTTTTGTTTACTTTTATTTGAATTATCTTTGTTAGGATTGTTAGAAACAAAAACTTAATTGGGTGATTTGACTCTAGAGGTTTGGTTTGTTCTCATTGGTTTTATCCGTCTCAAAAAGGTTCGATACCTCAAGACTACACGATAAGTTTGAGGAATTGGTACCTCAAAGGATTGCAAAATCCTAGTTATCAAACACACGCGTCAGGTGAAATGCAAAGGAAAGAAAGAAAAGAAGCAAACATGATTAACTCTTATTCAGGATCACATGGCTTACAGGTACAGAGGGAGGAGATGAGTGGTTTGGTTTCTCTTCCGTTATACTTGATGAAGCCTCGGATTCTCCAAACTGTGACAACGTACCAGCAGACCGAGAAGAGCTGGTTCGTGATGTTCTCTCCTCCTCTTCGTCCTCCACCTTGCTTTTTCTCCTTTGAACTTCCACTCTGCATATCTGAACTGGAGCTACTTTGCGAGGACACAAGCCACTGAAAACCAGATAATAGAGCTGAGAGAGCTCGGACTTCATCCATACTATATCAGTAATATAGTATCAACCGATGTTTCTATAATTAGCTATGGAAAAGAGAACTCTTGCTTGAACCTTGAATGGAAGCGATGCCATTTGTAGATAAACTGAATGTGACAAGTCGCAAATGCATGGTGGCAGACGAATATGCCTTTCCTCGAATTAAGTTCGTCCATTTTCCTGAAAAGTGATCACCAACAATGTCAACTTAGAGAGGGGTAATATGAAACAGGTGGAGTAGCAACACAAAAGGCAGAGGCCGAAGACATAATACGTTGAATAATGTTTGTCTACAGCTGCTCCCAGTAGGAGCTTCCTGACCATGTTTCAGAAATCCCTTCCCCGTCGAGTCCATCTCATGGTTCCCATTCTGATCACGTACACATCGCATCACATGTCCATCAAGTTCTTTCACCATCTTAATTTTGTGGTCTAGATCAACCACCTCAATTGCCTAAAGAGGTAGAAGAAAGAAAATAATGTAATTTTTCTTGAGTATGGAAGATAGGCTTATAGATAACAGTAAAATAGGTGAGAGTTAAGACCTCACCTTCTAGATAACACCGAGAACCATACATCTGTAGGCTAAGAGGCACATTATTAAAGAGCTTCCCTGCCAATTCTCTCCTCTGTGGCGGGAGTCCATGCTCAAAGAACTGTAAAAAATTAGCATATTCAGAAATCTGACATGTAAAAATGTCTAAACTACAAAAAACAAAGAAGTGATTAAATCTACCGTTTGAATTACATAGTTTCCGAAAGCGTCAGTCATCAGGGCAAGAGCTTGTGGCATGAGACAATGTTTTTCTCCTCAGTTGTTGCTGTCTCCAGTTTATGCGGAACAAACCGGCACCCATATTGATTCGCACTGGTCAGCCATTTCAGAATACACATTAGCTTGAGACAAATAGTACACAAGAATAAATGTAAACATTTTCAAGGAATAATTAGTATTATTTATATTAATTTAAATTTATATATATAAATGATAAAATATTTTAAATAAAATATTTATGTACTGATTTTTATACATAAAAATATATAATTAGAATTTATTTTATTACTTTCAATTTTATTTATAATAAATTATAAAATATCTTATTAATATAATAATGTATGTATGTTTAATTATAAATAGTCTCATATAGATTTTTATAATATTATTATTTGTTAAATTATTTTGATATTTTTTTATTTTTGAAAATTTATGTTTAACAATATTTGTGCTCGCACCATGTGCAAGCGAATCATACTAGTAAAAGAGAGTTATAACGGGCCAAAGACAAATCAACAAGTGACATAACAAAAAAAAATGGACAAGTTCTTTTGTTGAAGTGAAAGTAAGTTTTTCAAAGTTCAATCAAATACGTTACAGAATGAGTTGCTTGACGTAATTTCAGGTCTTATAAGTTCGTATAGGCTTTGTGACGAAGTACATATATGAGCTGAGGATTATAATCGGAGTTGGTTTGATTAAGAACAATGTTTTAATTGGGAACACGAACTTAAAAGCGAGAGCGTGAGATGGACGCTAGGGGGAACTCTCCTGAGCACGTTGTTCAACGCATCCGCCACCGGCTTCGTCGAGCGATGATTCGTCGACTCCTCCTCCCGTCGATCTTCGTCATCCGTCTAACCAGATCTTACCTCGTCCCAGTTTCACCATGTGCGGCGGTGTACCGCCGGTTTCCGAGCCCACTGAGCCGCCCGACCCTCCGCCTCTGCTTCTCACACTTCCGCTGATCCTCAAGTCGCTGCCGCCACTGCTATTCTCTCCTCCGCCGATTCTGATCTTGTCATCTTCAATGTTGCTCATATCATTGTCGTTTTATGGATTCGAAATTGTAGGAATTCAGGGCTAGTATCAGAATCGTTCAAGAGGTATGGGCATTCTCAGTTTCTGATATTAACATGCTCGTGATTGGTTGCGGGGTTACCAGTGTCATTTATTTTGCTGAACTCTGCTCTCATTTCTTCGACCCTGGAGTTGGAGAGTGTGATTTGCTATTTCCGGAGTTGGGTGTGTCTATTTGTTGCTTTATTTAAGAACCGTCGGTTATCCCTCAGTTCTTTTCTATTGGTAAACTGCCGGTTATTTTACGTCGGTAAACTGTCGGTTATGATCCATCGGTAATTTGTCGATTATGATTTGTCGGTTTACTGTTGGTTATGATCCGTCGGTTACCGTTGGTTACAATCCGTCGGAACACCGTCGATTAAGTTTTGTCGGTAAACCGTTGGGAAACGGTCGGTAAATGGCCTTAATTAAACCGTCGGTTCACCGTCCGTAAATCTCCATCGGAAAACTGTCGGATAAATCCTTCGGAAAATAGTTGGTAATTCCGCCTTTTAATCGTCGGTTATTTCCTATCGGTAAATCATCGGCAAAGCGTCGGTTTAGTGACCGTAGATAGCCTGTCGATAAACCGTCGGTAAAAAAACTCGACGAAAATCCGTCGGGAATTACCGAAGGATTTCCGACGGATATTTACTTCCGATGAAATAGAACCGACGGATACGTCCGGCCGGAAATCCGTCGGTAATGGCCATTCCCGACGGATTTCCGATGATTTCGTCCGTTGGAAATCGAGTGTTTTCTTGTAGTGTATTATTATTACTAAATCATACTATATGATACGACCCATACCCGAATAATGAGTTGCATATTAGTCGTTACAATAGCAACAAATAAACGACTTTGTTACTACTATACACGAAGTAGCAAATTAGTTGCCCATATAGTGACCAATTTGCGATGTTTCTATGACTCTTCACATCAGACACAAACAAGTCGACATATTGTCGACTACGCTGTGACTATTGTTTCCGGTCTCGATAATGGTCGTTAATCAGTCGTAAATCAGCGACTAAATTGACGACACTCATTTCTGGTCGTATATTAGCGACTAAAACACGTCCATATATTTGTTGTCGCAAAACAGACGCAATAATGTCTCCAAATAGTCTTCAAATTATACGACTACAAGTATAATCGCAAGTTTCAGTTGCAAGTTTCAGTCACGAAAACGTTTTTTCTTGTAGTGACCTCTCTAGTTGCTAAAAAAATCCGCAATTTCGCAGAACATATACATGTGCGCATCTATATTCTTCCTCTGAAAGCCAGATTTCTAGCATTCTTCCACCTTGACGACCTACTTGAGTAAATATATCAGGAACATCGACATGATATACGGATTCACCTTCAATGAATCTGGTTAACCTGACCAAATTAATTAGTTTAGAAAATTTTATAATTAATTAACAGCTACCATGTGAACATGTGATTAGCCATAGCGCTTTACCTTGAATTCATTTTTGTATTCGCTACAAAGTAGTGCTCTGAGAAATAAGCTACCTCATCACTGATATATGATTGAATAATGTATCATGCCGCATATCTCTTGTTCTTTGCTTTCTCTTTCAACTTCTTGAAAACCATTCAAAAGGGTACATCCACCTTATTGCAATGGGCCACCTAATTCAGCTTCATAGAGGAGATGTATCGTAAGTGCTCTGTCACGTTGAACAAATGATGGTGGAAAGATCTTTTCCAAATTGCATATGATTAAGACGATGTTTTCTTTGAGAATTTGGACACGGATTTTTGTAAAGTTCTCGAGCATAAGTTAAGGAAAAAACTACCAACCCCTACAGTATAAATGTTTTAAAATTGTTGGTAAATATAAAATACTATACTCATATTTATTTATCCAATATTCTTATTATATATATATACTATAAGTAAAATTAATCAGCACATGATAACACAAGGTGGACGTTCCGGTCTAAAGATCGGCAAAGATAAATGGAAGTATCCGCTCTATAAAACGTGGCAGTCATGACTCTCCACCCCTGAAAACTTATTATTCTCCATATCAGCATAACTAGCTAAGTCGGCCGCAGAGCCATCTGGAAATTTGACTGCATGTTTCACACATTCTTGTAATTTTTTTTCTGGCATCGTCTGTCAATCTGTACGAGTGGAAAGAAGCTTTACCCTCACCATCAATATGTAGGTGTGGCCGAGAATATAATCGTTCTATATAAATTTTGGACATGATGGTGTCTTTGGATTTACCCTTCACATTCATAAGAGTATTTATGACGTTATCAAAACAATTCTTCTCTACATGCATCAAATCAAGATTATGTTGGAGATTAAGGTCCTTCCAGTACGAAAGCTCCCAAAATATGCTTTCTTTGTGCCCGTTATGCCATTTCCCGTAGCCAAGCTCCTTCTATTTGTAACCGTTTCCACCGACGTGTGGATGCACTCTTGTCCAAAGAGTAGGTCGAGGTGGCGCAACAAACCCAGCAGTCGGCGGCGGGAAAGATGAGGGACTGCAATGGCAAGAGGCGACGACTCACACTACAAGAACGATCGAAGAGGGGCGATACGGTGAGAAATGGTGACGTCGATTTAGATACTTGTCTATCCTTTGTCACGTTTGTGATTTCCCCACCGGGGTTTAATTCTTTGTCTTTAGAACTCATTGTCGTGAGTTTAAGGTGCTAGATTTGTTCAAACTATGAACGCAAGCTGTAGAACAGAATCAAATATTTTAGTATGATCTTTTTAGCTCTAATACCATGTAGAACTAGATATCAAACTGACTTGTTTATTAATCTTTTACATGAATGTCTATTTATACAGACTCTTATACAGACTCAAGGACTTATGATAGACATCAATATTAACCTAATCTTTATAGAAATAGGAATATTAACTTAAATATGAATGTGATATATTCCTTAAATCTAGAAGAAATATATAAATTGTATATATCTTTACACCTGTAATAGTTTACCTTTGTTTGAAAAGTGTTAGCTGTTTTGGAAAAGTTTTACCTCTGTTGGATAACTTTACCATGTTTGACAAGTTTTAGCTCTTTTGGACAAATTTTAGCTATGTTGGACAAGTTTTATTTTTGTTGGACAGGTTTTATCTCTTTTGGACAAGTTTTAGCTTTGTTGAACAAGTTTTATCTTTGTTGACAAGTTTTAGCTTTTTTGGACATGTTTTAGCTCTATTGCACAAGTTTATCCTCTGTTTGACAAGTTTTAGCTCTGTTAGATAAGTTTTACCTCTGTTGAACAAGTTTTAGCTTTGCACAAGTTTTAGCTCTATTGGACAAGTTTTACCTATGTTGGACAAGTTTTACCTCTGTTTGACAAGTTTTAGCTCTTTTCGGCAAATTATAGCTCTGTTGGACAAGTTTCGCCTCTGTTTGTCAGGTTTTAGCTCCTATTGACAAGGTTTTGCTCTCTTCGACTTGTTTAACCTTTGTTTGACAAGTTTCAGCTCTTTAGGCATATTCTTAGCTTTGTCGGACAAGTTTGACCTTTAATGGAAAATTTTCACCTATATTTGACAAGTTTTAGCTATTTTGACAAGTATTAGCTTTGTTGAACAAATTTTACCTCTTTTGGACAAGCTTTACCTTTGCTTGACAAGTTTTAGCAACAAGTTTTAGCGACAAGTTTTAGCTCTGTTGGACAAGTTTTACCTTTTTTGAAAAAATTTAGCTCTTTTGGACAAGTTTTAGCTTTGTTGAACAAATTTTACATGTATTTGACAAGTTTTAGTTCTTTTGGACAAAGTTTAGGTCTGTTGGACAAATTTTACCTATGTTAGACAAGTTTTAGCTCTTTTAGAAGAAAAACTTTAGCTCTGTTGGACAAGTTTTAGCTATGTTGCACAATTTTAGCTCTGTTGGACAAGTTTACCACTTTTGACAAATTTTAGCTCTTTCAGACAAGTTTTAGCTATATTGGACAAGTTTTACCTCCGTTTGACAAGTTTTTGCTCTTTTGAACAAGTTTTAGCTTTGTTGGAAATTTTTTAGCTTTGTTAGACAAATTTGACAAATTTTAACTCTGTTGCACAAGTTTTACCTCTGTTTAAAATTTTTTAGCTCTTTTGTACAAGTTTTAGCTTTGTTGGACAAATTGTACATGTGTTTGATAAGTTTTAGTTCTTTTAGACAAATTATAGCTCTGTTGGAAAAAGTTTTACCTATGTTTGATAAGTTTTATCTCTGTTTGACAAATTTTACCTCTGTTTTATAAGTATTAGCTCTTTATAATAATTTTAGCTCTCTTGAACAAGTTTTTATCTCTGTTTGACAAGTTTGATCTCTTTTGGACAAATTTTAGTTCTGTTGGACAACTTTTAGTTATTTGTAACAAATTTTAGCTATGTTGGACAAGTTTTAACACTGTTGGATAAGTTTTAGCTCTTTTAGAATAAAATTTTAGCTCTGTTGGATAACTAAAACTTGCACTTTAGGTTGTATGATCTTTGATATGAGTTTGGTTTGTATGCAAGAAATAAAAGACACGAAGAATTTGGTTACCCTGTGTTCACCGGAATGGCTACGTCACAGGGATGAGATCACAATCTCACAAGATGCACTATATCGTTTTGAATACAAGAGCAAAGATAAGTTCCTTCTAGCTACCAACTTATCTATGTATCAAAACTTGCACCTAAGCAATATAGAACTTTAGCTCTAGACACAATATGTATCTCTAGCTCTCTTCTAATGCTCTCTCTTTGCTCACGTAATACGCTGTGTATTATTTGTGAGTCCTTAGTTCTTCTTCTCTGCCTCTCTTGTCTCGTCTATTTTGCAACACCTTATTAGCTCTTTTTATATATAGGTGCTTGTTACGTCAACAGATTACCCTAACCACCTTTTCTTTGTGCGCATGTCACAAGTCAGCTTGGATTTGGGCGTCAACCTGTTACTGGCCCATAGCTGATGTGTAGTTGCTGAGCTGATCCATGAAACATAAGTGGCTCATTATCTGGGCCAAATCCCACTTGGGTTTTGTCGGTTACCAAAAAATGACAATCTCCACCTTAGACGACCCTTTCTTCACTCTCTCTCAAGAGGCTATGACGATTTCTTGAGCGATTGAGCTTCCTCTATAGATCCATGGCTTCTCCTTCTTCTGTGAGCTCGGCCGATCTTCAGGTAAGCCCAATCTCTCTCTTTCTGATTCTCGCGAATCCGTTTTCTCCAGCATCTCTAACATTTCGTCTTCTCAGTTTCGAGCATGCAGGCTCTGGAGAACCTTATTTCCGACGAGCGATCCTTGAGATGAGTCTAAGAGATCCATCTCCTTAATTTATCTTCGATCGGATCATCTTCTCCGGCGTGCCTCCGACCAAACTCGCCTCCGCTGCAGCTCTCTGTACTCAGACATCGACTCCTTCTTCTCCGGCGAGCCCATCAACATGCTGGTGACACTTGATTTCGAGCTCGCCTTCTTCATCCGCAAGCTAGAAACCTTCGGTAAACTCTAAGCTTATCTTTCTATAAGCTTCTCAGTCCATTTATGAATCATTTCTGACACGGGATTTCTTAGATAAGTTCTAGAACTCAGTTCTCTTCCTTCTTATCTGTTCGTCGACTTGATTCCTTTTGACATAATATCTGATTTTTGCTTCATTGTGTAGGTTCTTTTAGCAGTTGAAGAAGTTGGTATGTGCTTTATACCTCCCCCTCGCATTTGGGCTCCGGTGACACAGATTGCTCTTTCTGATTTACTTCTTTAACACTACGTAAGCTCAAATCATCAACCTGTCTGAATCTTGTAGATAGTCTGTCTCTATTTAGATAAGTCGCGACCTTATCTATCCTTTTGACAAAATTTTCCATCTTGAGTCTGTTTTGACTCATGATTCTAAAAACGCTTATTCCCTTAACAGATTCTCTTGTGAAGTGATATATCATGGTTTTTACCCATTTTAGGCCTTGATATAGTTGTGTTTTTAGTGTCTTTTGTGTTCTTTTAGAGTCTTTTACAGGTATAATCAGGTTTGGAGCTGAATTGGAGATAATGGAGCATTTTGGAGATTTTTGGAGTGTTTGGCCGAGAGATAGAGTTCACTGTCTGAAACAGAGGAAGGTGTCGATCGTTGCACTCTAGCATCGATCGATGCACCAGCGAGATGGGCCAAAAACTCGGCGGTTTAGAAGAATCAAGTTATTGCACTTTGATCCAGAAGTTCCTGATATTTACAAAGAAGCCCTTGGCCGAGATTATACCTATATAATCAAGTTTTAGTTGTTTTTATTAGATACACTTTGATAATTAAGAGCAGAGGATTTTTAGAGCTTTTGGGACTGATCTGAACCTATTACTTCATCTGTATTTGGAGAAGATTTCGAACCCCTTTTACTCTTATTCTTTTATGCAATTTATTCATTCTATGATTATGTTTTCATTATCTATGTCTGAGTAGATTCCTAGTTAGGTTTAGGGTTTCTCACATAGGATTTCATGACTTGCTAGACTTGTTCAATTTCAGTTAAGGATTCAAACTATATCTGTTCTTCAATTTAATTGTGCTTAAAGCTAGTTCTAACCTGATCAATTAGAATCTAGATCTTAGGTTGCTAAATACGTCACGGAAGTGGGGTTTAGGAATCTGAACTAATTAAATTGGGCAATTAAACTTTGCGCAAACGGAAGTTTGGTTTAGGATAATTGTGAACATATCAAACTTGGGATTAATGCTAGTTTAATCTGTTAGTTCTCGCAAACGAAAGTTTGGTTTGCTGCACTTAGACTTAGAGAATTATCGCAAAGGAATTTGGTTAATTCTACATCTGTGTTTTGAGTTCTAGAACTGTGCTTAATTAGATCCTTGCTGAATGAACTGTCTGCTTGTCTGATTTCCTGAGAATACCCTAGGCTTGACGCTTTTAATTACTTGCTTCCACAACCGTTAATCTCTGCTACTGATTTACTTTCTCGCACCGCTTTTAATTCAATCACATTGCTTATTTCTAGTATTAGTCTCTACTGTTCTGATCTATTGAGACCAAGTGTCCATGTGGATTCGATAACCCTATATACTACTTTGACATTGCTGTTCACTTGCAGTTTAGTATAGGGATAAACTTTGAGCCTATCAAGTTTTTGGCGCCGTTGCCGGGGACTCTTTGAGTCTTCGATAGCTTAGAACTTAGGGTTTTACTAGGATTTTTCTTTCTTTTCGTTTTTGTTTTTATTTTTTTGTTTGTTTTCTCTGATTTTGCATTGCATCGATCGACGCCCTTCTTGCATCGATCGACACACTTCGCTGAATCACCAAGAACACTAAGAGATCATCAGGACGATGTGTCGGAATGATATTTTCAGCTCAGGGATTGACAATTCACAGATAGCTGGGTTGAAGAACCAAGTTGACTCTCTGCATAGTCTTCTACTTGGAAAGTATGCACAAGCAGCTAACCATTGCGTTGAAGGAACTGGATTCTATAGTCACGGATCTGCTTTTCAGAAACCCTTTACAAGGAGTTGTAGTGTTTCTTCTTACCAAGTACCTCCTGCACCTACAGCTCATGAGAGCAGAATGGAAATCATGATGGAGCAGTACCTTGAGAGACAACAACAGATTGATAGGTCCTTCAACTCAAAGATGGATGCTTTGTATGAAGACTTGAATGAGAAGTTTGAATCTTTGAGCACGCATATGGAGGAGCTGGATATCAAAATTGAACGAAGAGATGTAGCAATAGAGAGGCAGAATGAAGCTAAGAGAGCTGAACGGAAGCTGCACATCAATGCTGTGAACATAAGGGATGAGATTGAGTTGCTAGGTGAAGAAGAGAGCATAATCTCGGATTTTCTGGATGAATATTTTCTGCCTGATACATGCATCGATCGACACCCCCTTAGTGACGATCGACACGCCATTCTGACGGCAATTTCGAGTTCTTTCGAGAAACAGAATCGCCTTGCTTCGATCGACACACATTATGCAACGATCGACACAGAACGCACACATGTCCAGAAAACTGCAACAGTGCCAGAACGAGCTTACAAGCCCCCAGTGCCATATCCTAAGGTTCCTAAACCTTCCAGACAAGAGCTAGAAGTGGCTAACTGCATGAAAGTGATGGATAAGAAGGTGAATAAAATACCACCAGTTGAAACTTCGCGAGTTCATGAAAAGAAGATTATCTCCACTGATGGTCATCTAAAAGAAGAAGTTCAGATTGGTGGAACTACAGTATCTGATAGTGGAGAAAAGAAGATGGCGGTTCCTCTTGAACCTGCTCTAACATCTTCAGTACCTGCAACTGCTCATAAGCAGAAAGCTCCAGACATAAGGTACAAATCACCTAAGCCTAAACCTTCTGACCACATTATTTTGAATGCAGGAAAACGCAGTAGACCGCCAAGCTTCGCTCCCGCCCTGATTCTGATTACTCATTCCTTGGAAGATCTCATGATCTGGATGCTTATACGCCACCTTGGATGAGGAGACATTCACAGAGACACTCAAAGTCTCTGTTGAAACCGCCATGAGTCCGATCTCTTTCTGATAGGTCAAGCTATTGACCTTAAACAAGCGCTGGGTGGGAGGCAACCCACCATTAGGTACTGGTGTTTTTCTACTTAATTTTTGGTGTTTTTGTTAGGATTTTACGTTTGTTTTTTGTTTCTGGTGAGTTTATGTTTGCAGGTCTCGGTTAAATCGCAGTGCAACGATCGACGCACTTCTGTGTCGATCGTCACAACACGAAAGGAATCGCATTGCAGCGATCGTTGCGGTCCTGAGCAACGATCGACTATACACGAAAATCGCCAAGTAACGGTCGATGCACTTAGTGCAACGATCGATGCCTGAGCGACAGAGGTAACCCGACAGACATAACTTCATCTTTTCAATTTTTTATTTTCTTTTTACCGATCCTTCGCTTGACACTACTGGGGACAGTGTGTCTTAAGTGTGGGGGAGGTGCTACTGACTTTTGTTTTCTGTTTTCTTAAGAGTCAGTCCGTTTTTCAAAAAATTTTGTTTTATTGAGTCAAAATTGTTTAAGTAAGAAACTATGATTTTCTGAGAAGATTTACAAGACTTGCAGGAACTTAAGTAACCATTGGGATGAAGTTGCAGGATCTATCTCTGACTATTAGAAAACCCCATCACAGATCAACCTACTGGGAACACCCACATCACTTCAGGTATCAGAGGATCCTTTTACTGACTTCACCTTAATATTGACTTAGATTTCTCACCTAAGGGCTTGGTATACTTTGTGTCGGATTCCCTTGTTAGTTCTGACACAGCCTGTCAACCTATCCTATTTAGTTCCCTTCTCCCCTTCTATAAAGTTAAAAAAAAAAAAAATAATAATAAACTGAGGATGAGTTAGTAACTCCGAAGTGCTCACAGGAGTGGTAGAGACCCCTATTATCTCCTGTGCTATCCATGGAATGTGTCCAAAGTACACCCCATAACGGGAAGAACACTAATAAAAAAAATAAAATGATACCCAGTGGGGAAAAATCAGTTGTTAAAGAAGGGAAAGAGAAGAAAGGGACTAGAGAAAGGTAGTATGGTGGTCTAGAGCTGATAAGGTAAGAATCCATGTGCCCTTTGATCGATACTCCTTAGGTGAGACCGCACTTAAATACTTGCAGAAGTCAGTAGGGAGAATTTGAATGCTTGAATGTGATTGTGGAGTTTACCTAGGACAGTTGCTAAGTGTGGGGGAAGTACATTGTGGTCTTGATATCCTGTGATTGATTCTTGCAGTGGTTTACTAAGGGGAATCTGAGTATTGTAGCTTCTAGGATGAAATGAGTTTCTGAAGAGTTTTCAAACCTCTTCACCAAGCTTTAGTTCTATGTTTTGCTTGAGGGCAAGCAAAGGCTAAGTGTGGGGGAGTTGATATATCATGGTTTTTACCCATTTTAGGCCATGATATAGTTGTGTTTTTAGTGTCTTTTGTGTTCTTTTAGAGTCTTTTACATGTATAATCAGGTTTGGAGCTGAATTGGAGATAATGAAGCATTTTGGAGATTTTTGGAGTGTTTGGCCGAGAGATAGAGTTCACTGTCCGAAACAGAGGAAGGTGTCGATCGTTGCACTCTAGCATCGATCGATGCACCAGCGAGATGGGCCAAAAACTCGGCGGTTTAGAAGAATCAAGTTATTGCACTTTGATCCAGAAGTTCCTGATATTTACAAAGAAGCCCTTGGCCGAGATTATACCTATATAATCAAGTTTTAGTTGTTTTTATTAGATACACTTTGATAATTAAGAGCAGAGGATTTTTAGAGCTTTTGGGGCTGATCTGAACCTATTACTTCATCTGTATTTGGAGAAGATTTCGAACCCCTTTTACTCTTATTCTTTTATGCAATTTATTCATTCTATGATTATGTTTTCATTATCTATGTCTGAGTAGATTCCTAGTTAGGTTTAGGGTTTCTCACATAGGATTTCATGACTTGCTAGACTTGTTCAATTTCAGTTAAGGATTCAAACTATATATGTTCTTCAATTTAATTGTGCTTAAAGCTAGTTCTAACCTGATCAATTAGAATCTAGATCTTAGGTTGCTAAATACGTCACGGAAGTGGGGTTTAGGAATCTGAACTAATTAAATTGGGCAATTAAACTTTGCGCAAACGGAAGTTTGGTTTAGGATAATTGTGAACATATCAAACTTGGGATTAATGCTAGTTTAATCTGTTAGTTCTCGCAAACGAAAGTTTGGTTTGCTGCACTTAGACTTAGAGAATTATCGCAAAGGAATTTGGTTAATTCTACATCTGTGTTTTGAGTTCTAGAACTGTGCTTAATTAGATCCTTGCTGAATGAACTGTCTGCTTGTCTGATTTCCTGAGAATACCCTAGGCTTGACGCTTTTAATTACTTGCTTCCACAACCGTTAATCTCTGCTACTGATTTACTTTCTCGCACCGCTTTTAATTCAATCACATTGCTTATTTCTAGTATTAGTCTCTACTGTTCTGATCTATTGAGACCAAGTGTCCCTGTGGATTCGATAACCCTATATACTACTTTGACATTGCTGTTCACTTGCAGTTTAGTATAGGGATAAACTTTGAGCCTATATAATCATAGAATGAATAAATTGCATAAAAGAATAAGAGTAAAAGGGGTTCGAAATCTTCTCCAAATACAGATGAAGTAATAGGTTCAGATCAGCCCCAAAAGCTCTAAAAATCCTCTGTTCTTAATTATCAAAGTGTAGATCAGGAACGTTGTGTCATAAGATTTCAGCTCGAGTTCCCTATACTAAACTGCAAGTGAACAGCAATGTCAAAGTAGTATATAGGGTTATCGAATCCACAGGGACACTTGGTCTCAATAGATCAGAACAGTAGAGACTAATACTAGAAATAAGCAATGTGATTGAATTAAAAGCGGTGCGAGAAAGTAAATCAGTAGCAGAGATTAACGGTTGTGGAAGCAAGTAATTAAAAGCGTCAAGCCTAGGGTATTCTCAGGAAATCAGACAAGCAGACAGTTCATTCAGCAAGGATCTAATTAAGCACAGTTCTAGAACTCAAAACACAGATGTAGAATTAACCAAATTCCTTTGCGATAATTCTCTAAGTCTAAGTGCAGCAAACCAAACTTTCGTTTGCGAGAACTAACAGATTAAACTAGCATTAATCCCAAGTTTGATATGTTCACAATTATCCTAAACCAAACTTCCGTTTGCGCAAAGTTTAATTGCCCAATTTAATTAGTTCAGATTCCTAAACCCCACTTCCGTGACGTATTTAGCAATCTAAGATCTAGATTCTAATTGATCAGGTTAGAACTAGCTTTAAGCACAATTAAATTGAAGAACAGATATAGTTTGAATCCTTAACTGAAATTGAACAAGTCTAGCAAGTCATGAAATCCTATGTGAGAAACCCTAAACCTAACTAGGAATCTACTCAGACATAGATAATGAAAACATAATCATAGAATGAATAAATTGCATAAAAGAATAAGAGTAAAAGGGGTTCGAAATCTTCTCCAAATACAGATGAAGTAATAGGTTCAGATCAGCCCCAAAAGCTCTAAAAATCCTCTGCTCTTAATTATCAAAGTGTATCTAATAAAAACAACTAAAACTTGATTATATATGTATAATCTCGGCCAAGGGCTTCTTTGTAAATATCAGGAACTTCTGGATCAAAGTGCAATAACTTGATTCTTCTAAACCGCCGAGTTTTTGGCCCATCTCGCTGGTGCATCGATCGATGCTAGAGTGCAACGATCGACACCTTCCTCTGTTTCGGACAGTGAACTCTATCTCTCGGCCAAACACTCCAAAAATCTCCAAAATGCTCCATTATCTCCAATTCAGCTCCAAACCTGATTATACCTGTAAAAGACTCTAAAAGAACACAAAAGACACTAAAAACACAACTATATCATGGCCTAAAATGGGTAAAAACCATGATATATCATGAAGAATGTGATCCATCATCACTTCCGAGAGCGTAATCTTGTTTATGGTAAGCTCTTTTCCTTGCATTACTCTTAAATTCCCTTTAGATTCCTTAGTAACATCAACTGAGTACTTATACTGATGCAGTCTGACTTTTAATGCTTGCGTCTCCTGACTTTCTAATCCATGAAGAATTCTTTGGTCCCTGAGATAAGCAGTCTACTTACTGTTACTCGCATTTTTTCAGGTGTCCCTTGTTAGATACTCCACCTGGAACTGAAGTCACTATTTCAGTACTTCTTTAGCTCACAGAACATGGTCATTTGAATGAAGTGACCCTATTCATGTGCTTCTCTTGTGGGTCTTATACTGTCACGTTTTGACCCATATGAACTCCTATTGATGTAAGTTCATGTTCTGACTGTGTTCTTATCTTTTACCTTTTGAACCTTAGTTCCCTTAATAGTTAGAACACTGTCATGGTTAGTCCTCAGCTTTCCAATGCCTTCTGCTCTTGATCTATGCTTCTGATCCTTAGCAGATTACTTCTTTTCTTTTCTTTGTAGATCCGCAATATGCTTTCTATGGATCTTCAAGCCTTGACACACGCTTCTGACTGAACCTGTGGTGATTGAGTTTCACCATGAACACCGTGGGCTTCACTTGTTTTAAAGGAGTTCTTCTATCCTCGGTAAGCTCCTTGACTTTCTAAATCATCTTTGTCATATGATTTCTAAACATATGAGCCGTGAAGTCCCTTTTGTTCTCTCGCATTTCTTTGTTTGACAGTGCCATGTGTCAAACAATGCTCCACCTGGGACTGAAGCTCCAGCTCCTCTTCAGTACCCTGATACTTGCAGCTTGACTTACTGTCTTGGTTCCACTGATAACAAACGTGAGTAACCTTCCTTAAGCCTCGATTCAACTTTGTCGACATGTTTATTCTCTCATGTGCACTGAGTTTGAACTAACATCTTCTTGAATCTTTGCAGGTACTCCACTGATATCTCTACGTCTCGCCTTTGATACTCACAGGTAACTCTCCTAACTCCTTTCTTTTTTGAGTTCTTCCATTATTGCTTAATAATAATAACCAGAAACTGACATGTTTCTTTTCCTGTCTCATCGAGCTTGAGACTTCAATAATGGGGTTACCTGGAGCTGCTTGCAGTCTAGGCGATGTTGCAGTACACCTGAAGATTCTTTTCAGGTACTGCCTTAGTCACATCTTCTGCTGATACTTTAGTTGTCTGGATTTTAGATTGTTTCGTAGCTCCATCTCCAAAAATCCCCATGCTTAGTATCTCTGAAACTTTGCCCAAAACTTCCATCTTAGGTTCTCTGCCCAAAGTCCCCTCTTCTATTTCATTCTCCCAATGATTGCTTTCCACAGCCTCTTCTCTAGGCTCTTTTCTGCCAATCTCTTCTGCAGTAGCCATAGCATAGGCCTCAGGATCAAAATCTCCTTCTTCTTCACACTTAAACTCTTTTTAAGTTTCTGATTTTTCTGTTGAAGAAGAGTCATTACCTTGAGCTGATGAATCCTTTAATTCAAAACCATATGGAGTAGGTCCTTGAATTAGATTCTTGCTGAAGCTCACTTTCTTAGACTTCTTTTTACTTGCTTCTTTTTCATCCTTAGACTTGATTTCTGCACTTTTAGCAACTCTGCCTTGTAGATAATAAAGCCCTCCATGATATTTTCCAGATATCACCTTCTTCTTACCTTTGTAGAATCGAACCATAAGGTTACTTCCTTCATATCTGCAACCTGACCTCTCTAACATCCCGTATGAGATCAGATTTCTGCTTACTTCAGGCATGTATTTAACATCCTTTAGTATCACTTCAGAACCGTCTGGATTCTGAATCCGAATCTTTCCCATTCCTTTGATGTTTCCATAAGTGTTGTTAGCCATCCCTTCCTCCATTGTACTCCTTGAAGTAAAAAAAGACTTCCTTGTCTGAGGTACTGTGGAATGAAGAACCCGAGTCCATTACCCAATTCTTCATTGTGTCTTGGCTGCTCACACTCAACACTATAGGTTGTATAGGTGCTGCTGCAATATTTGCTGATTCTTTGTTTTTATTTCTCTCAGGACATTCTCTTTTCCAATGCCCTTCATCTCCACATATGAAGCACTCACTCTGATTCTTCTTGTTGAATCTTGGCTTTGACTTAGACCGTTGTCTTTCGACTTTGATCTCCCTTTTCCACTACTATTCTGAGATCTGTCCTTAATTCTTCCCCTTGATTCAACATATAATCCTTCTGAGTTAGATCCAGATTTGTTCAAGAGTCCCTTCTGCTTCAGCTCAATCTCCTTAGAATATGCAGAAGTGACCACCTCATGAACTGTTAGGGTCTCTTTTCCTGTACCATACTTGAGAGTATGTACTAGAGGCTCATACGGTGGAGGTAAGCTGGTAAGAAGCTGTATAGCCTGATCCTCATCACTTACATTGATGTTTAGGCTAGCTAGATCTGCAATAAGCTTAAGAAAACTGTCCAAGTTCTCTTCTATACTTCTTCCTTCATCCATCTTGTAACTAGCAAACTGTTGCTTATGATAAATCCTGTTAGGAAGTGACTTGGTCTGATAATCCCTTTCTAGAGCCTTCCACATTAGCAAAGCTGTAGGCTCATGCATCACCTTCCTAATAATCATGTCACTTAGACATGTACCAAGCAAGTTCTTTACTCTGGTGTCTCTAGCAACCTTGAGAGAATCAATCTTCGGTTTCTCTCCATCTTCTAGCTTAGCAGATTCATCAACCAATGTAGCACCCTCCTCCAATACTGATGCTACACCTTGAATCTCTAGTTGTCCTAGAAGCTTGTATTTACACATACCAAAGTCACCTTTTCCATCAAATTTATCCATCTCAAACTTTCCTCTAGTTGGCTCCATTGTTGCCGTGAGTTGCGGATCACTCGGTAGGTAAGTTCTGCTTGAGATAGATCACAATAACCCCTGCTCCTTCCTGGAAGCTCTGATACCACTTGTTGAGGTTTTAACTAAACTTTAACTTGCACTTTAGGTTATATGATCTTTGATATGAGTTTGGTTTGTATGCAGGAAATAAAAGACACGAAGAATTTGGTTGCCCTGTGTTCACCGGAATGGCTACGTCACAGGGGTGAGATCACAATTTCACAAGATGCACTATATCGTTTTGAATACAAGAGCAAAGATAAGTTCCTTCTAGCTACCAACTTATCTATGTATCAAAACTTGCACCTAAGCAATATATAACTTTAGCTCTAGACACAATATGTATCTCTAGCTCTCTTCTAATGCTCTCTCTTTGCTCACATAATACGCTGTGTATTCTTTGTGAGTCCTTGGTTCTTCTTCTCTGCCTCTCTTGTCTCGTCTATTTTGCAACACCTTATTAGCTCATTTTATATATAGGTGCTTGTTAGGTCAACAGATTACCCTAACCGCCTTTTCTTTGTGCACAGGTCACAAGTCAGCTTGGATTTGGGCTTCAACCTGTTACTGGCCCATAGCTGATGTGTAGTTGCTGAGCTGATCCATGAAACAGAAGTGGCTCATTATCTGGGCCAAAGCGCACTTGGGTTTTGTCGGATACCAAAAAATGACACTTGTCACCTTGTCTACACAACTCCCTCCATTGGAAAGAGTAACATAGTATTTTCCGATCACGAAAACCACATAATTCGATCTGAGGCTAAACTTCTTTGGGATCTTTGGCTCACGTATTTTTACGCCACCGGAAGAAAACAGAGCAGATGTGATAGAGTCGATAAAATCCCCGTGACGATGAAGAAGACTGGAGATCCTAGCCGAGACAAAGTGCGTGAGATTCTGAAAGGATCTTTGTCTAAAGTCGCTGATGATATTGTTGACACGGAGATGAAGAAACGAGTCCTTTGCTGCGATCCATCGAGTGTGGCTGTGTCGGTGGAATCTGCCATGTTTGAAATATTGGGTTGTTTCGCAGGACCTCAAAAACTTAAATACCGATCCATCTTGTTCAACATGGGAGATAGTAACAACCCAGACTTGAGGAGAAAAGTGTTGACTGGTGAGATCAATGGAAATAGATTGGTGATGACGGAGACAGAAGAGATGGCGAGCGATAAGATTCGGATGGAAATTCAACAAATTAAAGACAAAGCCAGATTAAGGGAAGACAATCGATTGGAGATGATGCTTCAATCAGATACGATGATGACTTAGCAGATATACTAATTGTAAAATTGTTCTCTTAGGGTTTCAATGTAAACAGACGCTTCAAATTTTTATTTCTCTTAGGGTCTGAATATAAACAAACACTTCTGAATTTTGTCTGAATGTAGGGTTTCAATGTAAACAGATTAAACGCTTCAGAATTTGGTTTGCAAAGTCTGTGTAACTCGGATTTTCCTTTTTAAACAAATATATATTTCTTAGTAGCATTCTACTAGTAGTTTTATAAGTTCTCGTGATTTTTCAGGTGGCTTCAAATTCAGGAATGTTTTTTTTTTCCTTCTAAATATATATGTGTTTAAAAAGAATCTTTCACTACAAGAAAACATGGCCATAATCGACGGATTTACCGACGGAAATATATATATATATATATATATGTCGGAATATCCGATGGGACACCGCCGGATCCTCGACGGGAACAATTTCATCGGATTTTCGTCTAAATTGTTTTTTTTCCTTCTAAATGTGGGCTTAAAAAGACTTTGCCAAGAGAAGTTTTTCACAAAAGTAGTGAAATAATCATTCAATATCTCATGCATGTTTATTTACAAAAACCAAATACTATGAATGATGACATTCATGAATCAAGATTTAAAAAGAATTAGCAACGACATAGTAGAAACACTCGCTAGTCCTTTTACTTAAGATGCTTTATATTGAAGTTCACTCGGAGCTAGGCTGTTTGCAACACAAATTCACACTCTCTCAAGACATGGTCATTTCGCCCCAATAATGCTTCATTTAGTGCAATTAGCTTGATATATCCAACACCATCACTTGAGATGATGATAGGCAAGGCGTTATATTCTCCTCGGAGAAGTAGCAAGAACATGCAGTTAAACATCTATATGTTTGATTAGCAACCGTGGTCAAACGACCTCGGAAACTGTCTAGTATCCATGCATGTTTGCGACCACAATAGGTCCATGAATCTGCCTCTTCTGGCCCAAGTCTTTTTGTGTTGAAAGAAGAACTTTCTTATTGCTTAGAGGGCTTTGCCCAACATTTTTCTAGTCGTTGGGTAACAAAAGTCCTACATTCCTTTTTGGGCTTACATTAGGCCTAACAGAGTAGACCCTATAAGAGAAAATTGTAACGGACTAAGGACATATCGACAAGTGGCTTAACAAAAATGGACTAGTTCTTTTGTGGAAGTGAAAAGGAGTTTTTCAAAATTTAATCAAATACATTACAGAATGAGTTGTTTGACGTAATTTCAGGTCTTATGAGTTCGTATAGGCTTTGTGACGAAGTACATATATGATCTGAGTAAATAACCGGAGTTGGTTTGATTAAGAACAATGTTTTATTTGGGAGAACGAACTTAAAACGATAGCGTGAGATGGACGCGTTATGGCGAACACTCCCAAGCACGTTCTTAAACGCATCCGTCGCCGGCTTTGTCGACTCCTCCTTGTCGTCGATCTTCGTCCTTCGTCTAGCCCGAGCTTCCTTCGTCCCAGTTTCACCATGTGCGGCGGTGTACCGCCGGCTTCTGAGCCCCCTGAGCCGCCAGACCCTCCGCCTCTGCTTCTAACACTACCGCTGATCCTCAAGTCGCCGCCGCCACTGCTGCTCTCTCCTCCCGCCGATGCTAATCTCGTCATCTTCAACGTTGCTTATCAAGTCCTTGTCTCCGCCTCCCATGTGCTTTACCACACCTACGTTGCTCACACTTTAACCTATGATGCTCATGTCTCCCTCTCCACAGCCACCTTTGTACATGTCCAACCACCACCATCATCTCCTCCTGGCGAGCCGCAACAGATTTTGGTTTATATCTCTACGCCGTTGACCACCAGATCTGATCTTCTCATTGCCGCTCCTCCATTTTTGCGCTCTTTCTATGCAACTAAGCTCACTTATTCTCCGCCGTGGTGGAGTGCTCTCCATGTATGGTTCGAGATTTTAGTGAGCGGTTTGTTCTGAATTTTTACCTTTGTCGATTTATGGAGTCGAAATTGTAGGAATTCAGGGCTAGTATCAAAATCATCCAAGAGTTATGGGCATTCTCAGTTTCTGATATTAACATGCTCGTGATTGGTTGCGGGGTCACTGGTGTCATTTATTTTTCTGAACTCAGCTCTCATTTCTTCGACCCTGGAGTTGGAAAGTGTGGTTTGCTATTTCCGGAGTTAGTAGTGTCTATTTGTGGCTTTATTTAAGAACCGTTGGTTATCCGTCGGTTCTTTTCTGTTGGTAAACCGTCGGTTATTTTCCATCGGTAAACTGTCGATTATGATCCGTCGATAATCTGTCGGTTATGATCCGTCGGTTTACCGTTGGTTACGATCCGTCGGTTTACCGTCGGTTACAATCCGTGGGAACGCCGTCGATTAAATTTTGTCAGTAAACCATTGGGAAACCGTCGGGAAATGGCCTTCATTAAACCGTCGGTTCACCGTCCGTAAATCTCCGTCGGAAAACTGTCGGACTTTTAATTGTCGGTTATTTTCTATCGGTAAATCGTCGTTAAAGCATCGGTTTAGTGACCGTTGGTAGCCCGTCGATAAACCGTCGGTAAAAAACTCGACGGAAATCCATCGGGAATTACCGAAGGATTTTCGACGGATATTTATTTCCGACGAAATAGAACCGACGGATACGTCCGGCCGGAAATCCGTCGGTAAAGGCCTTTCCCGACGGATTTTCGACGATTTCGTCCGTTGGTAATCGAGTGTTTTCTTGTAGTGTATTATTATTACTAATCATACTATATGATACGACCCATACCCGAATAATGAGTTTCATATTAGTCGTTACAATAGCGACAAATAAACGATTTTTTACTATTATACACGAAGTAGCAAATTAGTTGCCCATATAGTGACCAATTTGCAATGTTTCAATGACTCTTCACATCAGACACGAACTGGTCGACATATTACCGACTACGCTGTGACTATTGTTTCCGGTCTCGATAATGGTCGTTAATCAGTTGTAAATCGGCGACTAAATTGACGACAATTAATTTTTGTCGTATATTAGCGACTAATACACGCCCATATATTTGTTGTCGCAAAACATACGCAATAGTGTCTCCAAATAATCGTCAAATATTACGACTGCAAGTATAGTCGCAAGTTCCAGTCGCGATAACATTGTTTTCTTGTAGAGACCTCTCTAGTTGCTAAAAATATCCACAGTTTCGCAGAACATATACATGTGCGCATCTATTGTCTTCCTCTGAAAGCCAGATTTCTTGCATTCTTCCAATTGGACGACCTACTTGAGTAAATATATCAGAAACATCGACATGATATACGGATTCACCTTCAGTGAATCTGGTTAACATGACCAAATTAATTACTTTATAAAAATTTATAATTAATTAACAGCTACCATGTGAACATGTGATTGGCCATAGCGCTTTACCTTGATTATTTTTTTATTCGCATAAAAGTAGTTCTCTGAGAAATAAGCTACCTCATCATTGATATATGACTGAATAATGGATCATGCCGCATATCTCTTGTTCTTTGCTTTCCCTTTCAACTTCTTGAAAAACCATTCAAAAGAGTACATCCACCTTATTGCAATGGGCCTCCTAATTCAGCTTCGTAGGGGAGATGTATCAGTAAGTGGTCTGTCACGTCGAACAAATGATGGTGGAAATATCTTTTCCAAATTGCATATGATTAAATGTTTTCTTTGAGAATTTGGACACAGCTTTTTGTAAAGTTCTTGAGCATAAGTTAAGGAAAAAACTACCAACCCCGACAGTATAAATGTTTTAAAACTGTTGGTAAATATAAAATACTATAATCATATTTATTTATCCAATATTCTTATTATATATACTATAAGTAAAATTAATCAGCACATGATAACGCAATGTGGACGTTCCGGTTTAAAGATCGGCAAAGATAAATGGAAGTAGCCGCTCTATAAAACATGGCAGTCATGACTCTCCATCCCTGAAAACTTATTGTTCTCCATATCAGCACAACTAGCTAAGTCGGCCGCATAGCCATTTGGAAATTTGAGTGCATGTTTCGCACATTCTATTAATTTTGTTCTGGCATCGTCTGTTGATGTTTGCGTTTTACACACCAATTAAAACCTAATGTGCACGCTACCAAAATCGAATGGTATGTCGATGTAACAGTTTAGGATCGAATCCACAGAGAGCTAGTGACCTATGACACCAAGAATACATAAAGTTCCTTAATCTAAGCTAATGCAAGAGATTTGGTTTTTTTTTACTAACAACCTAAGTGAGATGAAAGCAAAGAAACTAATAGGCAAATAATATAGATAACAAAAGTGAAACAGAAATAATAATGCACTAAACAAGATACTAAGATTCACACAAAAACAGAGTAAAAACAGAGATGTGATGAGTTTGAACAAAAGATAAAAAGACTAAGTTCCTTGGGTTGAGATTTCGGTTTGGGTGATCAACAATTAATCTAGAAGTGTTTTACAACAATAGAATGATTTCTTAGGCTAAGAACAGCATATGAAGCTACTCCACTCTCATTATAATAGCCCTATACCTATCAAGCATTAACATCAATTCTCATTGGCAATTTCAAGATAGATATGCATTATGAACAAGTTCTCATTACCACTAAATACCTTACACATCAATTCTCATTGGTTAAGTATGTAAAGCACTTGATAGAGTTTCAAACATTAACTACACTTCTCAGTGCTATCAACATTTAAGATCAAGGAATTGATTAGCTACTTCAATCCTAGCATTAAGAACTTCTAACAAGTAAGAAAGCAATATTTTCCAAGTTTTAAACATCCTAAACCATTACTAGATCACCCTCACCTTACTCAAACCCAGAAACTTATAATGAAACTACTCACTAATATTCATAAAAAACACAAAAAGACATAGTTGAGATGATATAAGATGAGAGAAATATATGAATCAACAAGAACAACACAAGAAAATCAAACCAAACTTAAAAACAAGATGAAAGAAAATAAAGTTATGATCTAGATCCATAAATGGATCAAGAAATAGATCATGCCTCTCCTCATACACCAAGAGGTCTTAAATAATGGAAAACAAAGTGGCTTGGTCGACCTCAGAACATGGGAGGGTCTACAAGCCAAAAGAAAAAAGAGAAAAAGTAGCATGTGGGCAAAAGTTGGTCTTAAAGTGGCATGATTGATATGTGTCCAGTAAATCGGTCCTAACTCTTCGTGTATAGCTCTTAATGACTTCAAACCACCTCCATAGGAAAGCTAACTCAATTCCTTACAAAATATGAACGTAAGCACTTCATATGACTCGATCTTTCAAGGTTAAATCTCACAGCGGCCTGGGTACCTCGCTGTGAGAGGCCTCTGTGAGGTTTTTGATCCACAACGACTTGGGGAGGTCGTTGTGGAGGCCGCTGGAGCTCCCGGCTGTTCGCATTTCTTCACAGCGACTTCAGTAGGCCGCTGTGGGATGCCGCTGTGAGGTCTGATCGTGATCCTTAGCTATTTTTCCACTCCTTTTTGGGTGTTTTTCGGTCCATACCTCCTCCATATCATTTGGATGCTTCATCATGTCTTCCACCACCTACAAAAAAGAGAAACAAAGCATATGAAATCCTAATGATGCCTAAATGCATTATCCTAAAGCTAAAACACACTAAAAATCATGATTAAATCTAGTAAAAATCACAACACATCAACTCCCCCAAACTTGTTTCTTTGCTTGTCTTTAAGCAAACACCAATGAGAACGAAGGGGAGAGGTTTGAAGTTGGAGACTCATAACCAAAGAAATCTAGCAAGCCCTCAACATGATGTCCTTAGAAAATAATAATATGTTGCATGAACAAACACTCTAATCCACTCCAATTTCTCTAGGCTTATCAACACACCAAATCTCATTCTCTTAAGCACATTGTCAAGAATAAACTTACTCAACATTCCACCAACTCTTACATTCATTTTTCATTAATGTGTAGTCTCACAAATGGGGATTTGATCTTAATCAATTGGCTTGGTGTAAAAAGGCTTCAAATGGTGTTTGGAGGAGGGTTATGATTTCATATTTGGTGGCTAACTCTCAAGAAAAAGGAATACTAGACATTATGTAAAATATGGCAAGACAAGAACAATTTATGCATACAATTCTTAACTCCCATTGCCTTACTCAATTGTGTTTCCAAATCCCATCACTAGTTTAACCAATCTCCCTTCTTTCCCAAACTTTAACCATTTGAATTTTTCATATTTGGGTCTTGAGAAGTTATTCTTTTCATTTACTAAGACTCTTTTTCTTTTGATTTCTTCTCATTTCAAACTTAGAGTTTTTCCAATTTTATCTCAACTTCCCAAGTGTTTCCTTTCACAAGCCCCTTGGTTCTTTCTTTTTATTTTACTTTCCATTTCTCTCTTTCTTTTATTTCACTCTCAATCCCATTTTCAAGTGCTTATACCCCAAATGCCAATAAAAAATGAACTCCTAGACTAGCCTATGAGAGCTAATCATTGTCGTTCTTATACTTTTAACCTTTTACACATGTTAGCATTATCAAAAAGAGGTCTCACTCAATCAATCTAATGAAGGTTTAAAAGGAAAAGGTGGGTTCTATGGTGTGGAAACCATCCTAAGAGTGAGAATGACCACTTGGATTAACAAAGGGTGGTAAAAAAGTGGTAAACGATAATCCAAGTATGTATGTATTGACCATGATCAAGTATCAAAAACCCATAAGTGAGAAGATTAAGTTCATTTTAGTCAATATAGATGAGTTGGTTTCAAAGTTGAGAGTATCAAACAAGACAAATGGATATGAGTGGTGTGATCAAAGTTCGAAATGTGCAAGTGTTTCAAGAGTTGTTTAAGCAACATAGTATGATTATCAAGGACTTCATGTTCAGTTCTAAATCTAAATTTCTTACAAGGCAAATATATCATTGTCCCCTATGCATATGCAAATGCAATCTATAATGCTACTAGACTCAATCCTAAAAGAAAAACAAATATGAAGCTACATGTGTCCCTTTTTTATGTTTCAAAATTTTCAATTTTTTTTTTGATTTTTTCAAAATCTGATTCAAGATGGTGAAGTAAAAATAAAATTAACTAACAATACTGTTGAAGGTGGTGGTAGTGTTACCTGAAGCGGAAGGTAATAGTGTAATCCCCCAAACTTAGCTCTTGTCCGGTCATGTTTGCTCTTCGGTGGAATCCCTTAGCTCTTGATCTATTGTCCACATGCTGAAAACACACAAAACACTAACACACAAGTAAAATGCACACAAACACATAAACCAAAACAAATAATATATACAAAGGATACCATAGGACTTCCTCCTAAGTGAGCTTGTTTAAAGTCTCTAGCTTGACTATCCCTTCACTTTTTCTGGTTGGAAATGTGGCATGACTTCGGATCACCAGGATCATATTCATCATAGGACCATTCCCTAAACTCATTCATCCTAATCTCTTCAAAAGAGATCTTCCTTGGACCATCAATGCTCATTCTTGTGGTGGAAGTTATACCAAGATGCTAAAGTTTTGCCATTTGAAATTCTTCTTCTTCACCATCCATGGAGATTTCTTCAATGAGACTCTATTGTTTCTCCTTAGGCATTTCACTCTCTGTCTCTTGCTTGGAGTTGGGTTGTATATTCATTTCTTCCTTGGTTGAGAATTCATCATCCACGATCTCCTTTATGCTCTCCATGCATCCAAAAACCAAGCCATCTTCATGAGAGTCTTCAATAGTTCTTACCACCATGTCTACTTCTTCCTTGTTGCTCCTTGCTAGATGACTCATGCGTGTTCCAACATAAACTTGTTCTTCATATCTTATCTCAAGAGCTTCATCAGCATTGCAATCAAGAAGAGCTTCAAACTCTCCTTCATGCATTTTATCTTCTTGTAAGAAATGATCCTTGATTTGAGAATCCTCGTCATATGTTGTTTTAGCATCCCTCTCAAGTTGAGACATTTCTTTGGTGAAGGCTGGCAAGCTAGAGGCTGAGTTTTAAAATGTGCATTTATCGTAGTGCGCATCTCCTCGATACTCTCCAAAACTTGTTTCAGAAGTTGTTGTGTTGTTTCTTCCTTGGATTGTTGGTTTGAATAACTCCACTGACCTTGGAATTGTTGGTCTCCTTGGTTTTGATAAAAACCTTGATTGGTAAGAATCTCTTCTTCATTTGGGGAGTAATAATCCATTCCATGCTCGTACTCTATGTCCCAATATTGATATATCTCATCATGTCCATATTGATACTCTTGAGAATAGTTTTCAAGTGGGATATCTTCTTGATAGGTGGGTGAGCTTTCAAAACCGTAGTGGCTTGTAGGGTCCCAAGATTGACATCCTTCACCATATCTATAGTGGTACTCTTGAGCAAAGTTTCCATATGGAGGATCTTCTTGATAGGTAGATGAGCTTTCAAACATTGGTAGCTTGTAGGGTTCCAAGCCATCCTTCTCTCTTGAACTTTCTCCCTTGTGATTATGCCCTGCAAAAAGAGCAAACACTTGAAAGAAAATCAGTAACCAGACAAACAAAAACAAAAGAAACCTTAGTCTCAAGGAAATTTGAAATCCTAATGATAAATCGCCTAGCTCCCCGGCAACGGCGCCAAATTGATGTTTGCGTTTTACACACCAATTAAAACCTAATGTGCACGCTACCACAATCGAATGGTATGTCGATGTAACACTTTAGGATCAAATCCACAGAGAGCTAGTGACCTATGACACCAAGAATACACAAAGTTCCTTAATCTAAGCTAATACAAGAGATTTGGTTTTTTTTTACTAACAATCTAAGTGAGATGAAAGCAAAGAAACTAATAGGCAAATGATATAGATAACAAAAGTGAAACAGAACTAATAATTCACTAAACAAGATACTAAGATTCACACAAAAACAAAGTAAAAACAGAGATGTGATGAGTTTGAACAAAAGATAAAAAGAGTAAGTTCCTTGGGTTGAGATTTCGGTTTGGGTGATCAACAATTAATCTAGAAGTGTTTTACAACAATAGAATGATTTCTTAGGGTAAGAACAACATATCAAGCTACTCCACTCTCATGATAATAGCCCTAAACCTATCAAGCATTAACATCAATTCTCATTGGCAATTTCAAGATAGATATGCATTATGAACAAGTTCTCATTACCACTAAACACCTTAAACATCAATTCTCATTGGTTAAGTATGTAAAGAACTTGATAGAGTTTCAAACATTAACTACACTTCTCAGTGCTAGCAACATTTAAGATCAAGGAATTGATTAGCTACTTCAATCCTAGCATTAATGACTTCTAACAAGTAAGAAAGCAATATTTTCCAAGTTTTAAACATCCTAAACCATTACTAGATCACCCTTACTTTACTCAAACCCAGAAACTTATAATGAAACTACTCACTAATATTCATAGAAACACAAAAAGACATAGTTGAGATGATATAAGATGAGAGAAATATATGAATCAACAAGAACAACACAAGAAAATCAAACCAAACTTCAAAACAAGATGAAAGAAAATAAAGTTATGATTTTGATCCATAAATGGATCAAGAAGTAGATCATGCCTCTCCTCATACACCAAGAGGTCTTAAATAATGGAAAACAAAATGGCTTGGTCGACCTCAGAACATGAGAGGGTCTACAAGCCAAAAGAAAAAGAGAAAAAGTAGCATGTGGGCAAAAGTTGGTCTTAAAGTGACAGGATTTATATGTGTCAAGTAAATCGGTCATAACGCTTCGTGTATAGCTCTTAATGACTTCAAACCACCTCCATTGGAAATCTAACTCAATTCCCTACAACTTTGGTTTGAAGGTCCAAAGCTAAATATGAACGTAAGCACTTCATATGACTCGATCTTACAAGGTTAAATCTCACAGCGGCCTGGGTACCTCGCTGTGAGGTTTTTTGATCCACAACGACTTGGGGAGGTCGCTGGAGCTCCCGGCTGTTCGCATTTCTTCACAGCGACTTCAGTAGGCCGGTGTGGGATGCCGCTGTGAGGTCTGATCGTGATCCTTAGCTGTTTTTCCACTCTTTTTTGGGTGTTTTTCAGTCCCTACCTCCTCCATATCATTTGAGTGCTTCATCATGTCTTCCACCACCTACAAAAAAGAGAAACAAAGCATATGCAATCCTAATGATGCCTAAATGCATTATCCTAAAGCTAAAACACACTAAAAATCATGATTAAATCTAGTAAAAATCACAACACATCATCTGTCAATTTGTACGAGGAGAAAGAAGCTTTACCCTCACCATCAATATGTAGGTGTGGCCGAGAACGTAATCGTTCTATATAATATTTGGACATGATGGTGTCTTTGGATTTATCCTTCACATTCATAAGAGTATTTATGACGTTATCAAAACAATTCTTCTCTAGCATCATATCAAGATTATGTTGTAAGGTCCCTCCAGTACAAAAGCTCCCAAAATATGCTTTTCTTGTGTCCGTTATGCCATTTCCCGTAGCCAAGCTCCTTCTATTTGTAACCGTTTCCACCGACGTGTGGATGCACTATTGTCCAAGGTGGCGCAACAAACCCAGCATCCGGTGGCGGGAAAGATGAGGGACTGCAACGGCGAGAGGCGACGACTCGCACTACAAGAACGATCGAAGAGGGGCGATACGGTGAGAAATGGTGACGTCGATTTGGATACTTGTCCATCCTTTGTCACGTTTGTGATTTCCCCACCGGGGTTTAATTCTTCGTCTTTAGAACTCATTGTCGTGCGATTAAGGTGCTAGATTTGTTCAAACTATGAACGCAAGCTGTAGAACATAATCAAATATTTTAGTATGATATTTTTAGCTCTGATACCATGTAGAACTAGATATCAAACTGACTTGTTTATTAATCTTTTACATGAATGTCTATTTGTCTATTTATATAGACTCTTAAAGAAACTCAAGGACTTAAGATAGACATCAATATTAACCCAATTTTTATAGAAATAGGAATATTAACTTAAATATGAATATGATATATTCCTTAAATCTAGAAGATATATATATATATAAATTGTATATATATATTTACACATGTAATAGTTTAACTTTGTTTGACATGTTTTAGCTGTTTTGGAAAAGTTTTACCTCTATTGGATAACTTTACCTATGTTTGACAAATTTTAGCTTTTTTGGACAAATTTTAGCTATGTTGGACAAGTTTTATCTCTTTTGGAAAAATTTTAGCTTTGTTGAACAAGTTTTATCTTTGTTGACAAGTTTTAGGTATTTTGGACAGGTTTTAGCTCTTTTGCACAAGTTTCTCATCTGTTTGACAAGTTTTAGCTCTGTTAGAAAAGTTTAATTGGACAAGTTTTAGCTCAGTTGGACAAGTTTTAGCTCTTTTCGGCAAATTTTAGCTCTGTTGGACAAGTTTCACCTTTGTTTGTCAGGTTTTAGCTCTTTTGGACAAGTTTTTGCTCTCTTCGACTTGTTTAACCTTTGTTTGACAAGTTTCGGCTCTTTAGGCATATTCTTAGCTCTGTCGGACAATTTTGACCTTTAATGGAAAATTTTTACCTATATTTGACAAGTTTTAGCTATTTTGACAAGTATTAGCTTTGTTGAACAAATTTTACCTCTTTTTGACAAGCTTTACCTTTGCTTGACAAGTTTTAGCAACAAGTTTTAGCTCTGTTGGATAAGTTTTACCTCTTTTTGACAAGTTTTACCTCTTTTTGACAAGTTTTAGCTTTGTTGGACAAATTTTACATGTGTTTGACAAGTTTTAGTTCTCTGGGACAAATTTAGGTCTATTGGACAAGTTTTACCTATGTTGGACAAGTTTTAGCTCTTTTAGAAGAAAATATTTAGCTATGTTGGGCAAGTTTCACCAATGTTTGACAAGTTTTAGTTCTTTGCACAATTTTAGCTCTGTTGGACAAGTTTACCACTTTTGACAAATTTTAGCTCTTTCAGACAAGTTTTAGCTATATTGGACAAGGTTTACCTCTGTTTGATAAGTTTTTGCTCTTTTGGACAAGTTTCAGTTATGTTGGACAAGTTTTAGCTTTGTTAGACAAATTTGACAAATTTTAACCCTGTTGCACAAGTTTTACCTGTGTTTAAATTTTTTTAGCTCTTTTATACAAGTTTTAGCTTTGTTGGACAAATTGTACCTGTGTTTGATAAGTTTTAGTTCTTTTGGACAAATTATAGCTCTGTTGAAAAAGTTTTACCTATGTTTGACAAGTTTTACCTTTGTTTTATAGGTATTGGCTCTTTATAATAATTTTAACTCTCTTGAACAAGTTTTATCTCTGTTTGACAAGTTTTAGCTCTTTTGGACAAATTTTAGCTCTGTTGGACAACTTTTAGTTATTTTTAACAAAATTTAGCTATGTTGGACAAGTTTTAGCACTGTTGGACAAGTTTTAGCTTTTTTAGAACAAAACTTTAGCTCTGTTGGACAAGATTCACCTATGTTTGACAAGTTTTAGCTCTGTTGGACAAGTTTACCTCTATTTGACAAGTTTTAGCTCTTTCGGACAAGTTTTAGCTCTGTTGCACGAGTGTTACCTTTTTGACAAGTTTAGCTCTTTTGGACAAGTTTAGTTCTGTTGGACAAGATTTATTTTTGTTATCCGAGGACTTACCTCGGATCCACCGAAGAACTGCATTCTTTTGTCGTCTCTATGAGAAAATAGTTTTTTTCCTTCATGGCGATAGCGAGCAACGTCTATTTTGGTTCCTCTTGTGAATCCTAGTCCATGGAAAATGAAACGGTTCATATTTCTACTATTTTGAGCTTTTTGTTGGGTCATATATTGATGAACTGGGTTTATTCGTCAATTTAGATTCTCACTCAGTTTTGACTAGTATAAAGATAGGATTATCTTTTCGGTTCCACCCAATATATTATCGAGTATTTTGATATTATGTATTGGTATATTCTTTAAAAAAATGTTCGGTTCGGTTTGGATCATGTCGGGTTTGGGTCATTCTATACTTCAATGTTAAATCCGAATAAAATAGAAATATTGTCAAAGTATCGATCGGATTTTGGCTCTTTTGTAATAAAAAATATATCTTAAAACCACGGAAAAAACCCCCAAACCCCAAAAACACGAGAATATCCGTAAAAAGCGGCAATATCCCAGTCCAAATAATATCAGTTTATAATAAACTAAATAATAATATTTTTTTTATAAACTTAAGCCAAGAATGTAAAAACTTAAATATATTAAAACATGTGATAAAAAGTTAATTGAAAATAAAATAATGAATAGATTAAAAAGAGAAAAAGTATACATATATGTAATTATGACTCTTTTTATTCCTTTTTATGCATGGGCGAGTGATTTGTATTAATATCCTCAACTTTAATTTATATGTGTTTCCGGGTGATCTGGTTTTCTTTTATATTTGTGTCATTCTTGATTTCGTTTTCAAAGGTGGTAAAATACTAATTACAAACCCATAATGAAAACAAATCAAATCAAATCAAATCACGAGTACTAGTATATAGATTTTATCTTTAAAACACGGTATAAAAAAATGGAAAGTTCGGGGAGGCTTGGATCACAAGTATATAAAACACCAAATCCTGATAGAAGTTGCACTCTTTTCCGATAAGGATGCAGAAGCAGGAGTTCTTGGAACTGTTTGAGATAGCAACTCAAGCGGCTAAATCTGCGAGAGGAAACACTGATGATAATTCTCCAGAGGTCTCGACGTGTATCAACGCCATGAATCGTCTGAAAGAAGCGCCTGAGTCTCTTGCTTGTCACCTTGTCTACACAACTCCCTCCATTGGAAAGAGTAACATAGTATTCTCCGATCACGAAAACCACATAATTCGATCTGAGGCTAAACTTCTTTGGGATCTTTGGCTCACGTATTTTTACGCCACCGGAAGAAAACAGAGCAGATGTGATAGAGTCGATCAAATCCCCGTGACGATGAAGAAGACTGGAGATCCTAGCCGAGACAAAGTGCGTGAGATTCTGAAAAGATCTTTGTCTAAAGTCGCTGATGATATTGTTGACACGGAGATGAAGAAACGAGTCCTTTGCTGCGATCCATCGAGTGTGGCTGTGTCGGTGGAATCTGCCATGTTTGAAATATTGGGTTGTTTCGCAGGACCTCAAAAACTTAAATACCGATCCATCTTGTTCAACATGGGAGATAGTAACAATCCAGACTTGAGGAGAAAAGTGTTGACTGGTGAGATCAATGGAAATAGATTGGTGATGATGGAGACAGAAGAGATGGCGAGCGATAAGATTCGGATGGAAATTCAACAAATTAAAGACAAAGCCAGATTAAGGGAAGACAATCGATTGGAGATGATGCTTCAATCAGATACCATGATGACTTAGCAGATATACTAATTGTAAAATTGTTCTCTTAGGGTTTCAATGTAAACAGACGCTTCAAATTTTTATTTCTCTTAGGGTCTGAATATAAACAAACACTTCTCAATTTTGTCTGAATGTAGGGTTTCAATGTAAACAGATTAAACGCTTCAGAATTTGGTTTGCAAAGTCTGTGTAACTCGGATTTTCCTTTTTAAACAAATATATATATTTCTTAGTAGCATACTACTAGTAGTTTTATAAGTTCTCGTGATTTTTCAGGTGGCTTCAAATTCAGGAATGTTTTTTTTTTCCTTCTAAATATGTGTTTAAAAAGAATCTTTCACTACAAGAAAACATGGCCATAATCAACGGATTTACCGACGGAAATATATATATGTCAGAATATCCGACGGGAACAATTTTGTCCGATTTTCGTCTAATTTTTTTTTCCTTCTAAATATGGGCTTAAAAAGACTTTGCCAAGAGAAGTTTTTCACAAAAGTAGTGAAATAATCATTCAATATCTCATGCATGTTTATTTACAAAAACCAAATACTAAGAATGATGACATTCATGAATCAAGATTTAAAATGAATTAGCAACGACATAGTAGAAACACTCGCTAGTCCTTTTACTTAAGATGCTTTATATTGAAGTTCACTCGGAGCTAGGTTGTTTGCAACACAAATTCACACTGTCTCAAGACATGGTCATTTCGCCCCAGTAATGCTTTATTTAGTGCAATTCCCTTTTGTAGTTCCACGGTAGCTTAATATCTCCAACACCATCACTTGAGAAGATGATAGGCAAGGCGTTATATTCTCCTCGGAGAAGTAGCAAGAACATGCAGTTAAACATCTACATGTTTGATTAGCAACTGTTGTCACACGCTTGGAAACTTTTTAGTATCCATGGGCTGCACCTTCCTTTAGGGATTAGTCTGAGTCCTTCCATAGGTTTAGGATATCTCCAGGTTAATTAAAAAAAAAAACTGTCTAGTATCCATGCATGCTTGCGACCACAAAAGGTTCATGAATCTGCCTCTTCTGGCCCAAGTCTTTTTGTGTTGAAAGAAGAACCTTCTGATTACTTAGAGGGCTTTACCCAACATTTTTTCAGTCGATGGATAACGAAAATGTTAATTTTCCTTTTTGGGCTTACATAAGGCCTAATAGAGTAAACCCTATAAGAGAGTTATAACAGGTCAAAGACATATCAACATGTGGCATAACAAAAATGAACTAGTTCTTTTGTGGAAGTGAAAGGAAATTTTATAAATTTCAATCAAGTACGTTACAGAATGAGTTGCTTGATGTAATTTCAGGTCTTAGGAGTTCGTATAGGCTTTGTGACAAAGTACATATATGAGCTGAGGATTATAATCGGAGTTGGTTTTATTAAGAACAATGTTTTAATTGGGAACACGAACTTAAAAGCGAGAGCGTGAGATGGACGCTAGCATGTTCTTCAACGCATCCACCATCGGATTCGTCTAGCGATGATTCGTCGATACCTCCTCCCGTCGATCTTCGTCCTCCGTCTAGCTAGATCTTCCCTCGTCCCAGTTTCACCATGTGCAGCGGTGTACCGCCGTTTTCCAAGCCCACTCTGCCACCCGACCCTCCGCCTCTGCTTTTTACACTTTCGCCGGTCCTCAAGTCGTCGCCGCCACTCCTACTCTCACCTCCGCCGATGCTGCTCCCGTCATCTTCAATGTTGCTTCTCACATCCTTGTCTCTGCATCCCCTGCGCTTTACCACACCTATGTTTCTCACACTTAACTTCTGCTGCTCACGTTACCCTCTCCACAATCACCTTTGCACACCGTCCAACCACCACCGTTGTCTCCTCCTGGCGAGCCGCCACAGATTTTGGTGTATATCTCTACGCTAGTGACCATCGGATCTGATCAGCTCATTACCGATCCTCCGTTTTTGCAATTTCCGACGGGAACAACCTATGTCGGAATATCCGACGGGAACAATTTCGTCTATTTTTTTTTTCCTTCTAAATATGGGCTTAAAAAGACTTTGCCAAGAGAAGTTTTTCACAAAAGTAGTGAAATAATCATTCAATATCTCATGCATGTTTATTTATAAAAACCAAATACTAAGAATGCTGACATTCATGAATCAAGATTTAAAAAGAATTAGCAACACTTATATACGACATAGTAGAAACACTCACTAGTCCTTTTAGTTAACAGTGACTTGGATCTTGCAGTTTGATGATGCTCTTTTAAACGTTAAAAGATGCTTTATATCGAAGTTCACTCGGAGCTAGGTTGTTTCCAACACAAATTCACACTATCTCAAGACATGGTCATTTCGCCCCAGTAACGCTTCATGTAGTGCAATTCCCTTTTGTAGTTCCACACTAGCTTGATATCTCCAACACCATCACTTGAGATGATGATAGGCAAGGCGTTATATTCTCCTCGGAGAAGTAGCAAGAACATGCAGTTAAACACATATATATTTGATTAGCAACCGTGGTCAAACGACCTCGGAAACTGTCTAGTATCCATGCATGTTTGCGACCACAATAGGTCCATGAGTCTGCCTCCTCTGGCCCAAGTCTTTTTGTGTTGAAAGAAGAACCTTCTTATTACTTAGAGGGCTTTGCCCAACATTTTTCCAGTCGTTGGGTAACAAAATTGTTACATTCCTTTTTGGGCTTACATTAGGCCTAATAGAGTAGACCCTATAAGAGAGAATTGTAACAGGCTAAGGACATATCAACAAGTGGCATAAAAAAAATGGACTAGTTCTTTTGTGGAAGTGAAAAGAAGTTTCAAAATTTAATCAAATACGTTACAAAATGAGTTGTTTGACGTAATTTCAGGTCTTATGAGTTCGTATAGGCTTTGTGACGAAGTACATATATGATCTGAGGAAATAACCGGAGTTGGTTTGATTAAGAACAATGTTTTATTTGCGAGCACCAACTTAAAACGATAGCGTGAGATGGACGCGTTATGGCGAACTCTCCCGAGCACGTTCTTCAACGCTTCTGACGCCGGCTTCGTCGCCTCCTCCTTGTCGTCGATCTTCGTCCTTCGTCTAGCCCGAGCTTCCCTCGTCCCAGTTTCACCATGTGCGGCGGTGTACCGCTGGCTTCTGAGCCTACTGAGCCGCCAGACCCTCCACCTCTGCTTCTCACACTACCGTTGATCCTCAAGTCGCCGCCGGCCTCCCTCTCCACAGTCTCCCTCTCCACAGTCACCTTTGTACATGTCCAACCACCACCATCAGCCCCCGCAGATTTTGGTTTATATCTCTATGCCATTAACCACCGGATCTGATCTGCTCATTGCCGCTCCTCCATTTTTGCGTTCTTTCCATGCAATTAAGCTCACTTATTCTCCGGCAATTTTGTATCCCATGCTCCTCCGATGTCTCAGGCCACTGCTCAGCCTTCCTTGCTCGCATCTCTACCGTGGTGGAGTGCTCTCGGTGTATGGTTCGAGATTTTAGTGAGCTGTTTGTTCTAAATTTTTACCTTTGTCAATTTATGGAGTCGAAATTGTAGGAATTCAGGGCTAGTATCAAAATCGTCCAAGAGTTATGGGCATTCTCAGTTTCTGATATTAAGAGGCTCGTGATTGGTTGCGGGGTCACCGGTGTCATTTATTTTGCTGAACTCAGCTCTCATTTCATAGACCCTGGAGTTGGAGAGTGTGGTTTGCTATTTCTGGAGTTGGTGGTGTCTATTTGTGGCTTTATTTAAGAACTGTCATTTATCCGTCGGTTCTTTTCTATCGGTAAACCGTCGGTTATTTCTGTCGGTAAACTGTCGGTTATGATCCGTCGGTAATCTGTCAGTTATGATCCGTCGGTTATGATCCGTCCGTTACAATCCGTCGGAACACCGTCGATTAAGTTTTGTCGGTAAACCGTTGGAAAACCGTCGTTAAATGGCCTTCATTAAACCGTCGGTTCACCATCCGTAAATATCCGTCGGAAAAAACTGTCGGATAAATCCTTCGGAAAATCGATGGTAATTCCGCCTTTTACTCGTCGGTTATTTCCTATCGGTAAATGGTTGGTTTAGTGACCGTCGATAGCCCGTCGATAAACCGTCGGTAAAAAACTCGATGGAAATCTGTTGGGCATTGCCGAAGGATTTCCGATGGATATTTATTTCCGACGAAAAAGAACCGACGGATACGTCCTGGCAGAAATCCGTCGGTAAAGGCCTTCCCGACTGATTTCCGACGATTTCGTCCGTTGGTAATCGAGTGTTTTCTTGTAGTGTATTATTGTTACCAAATCATACTATATGATACGACCCATACCCAAATAATGAGTTTCATATTAGTTTTTACAATAGCGACAAATAAACGACTTTGTTACTACTATACACGAAGTAGCAAATTAGTTACCCATATAGTGACCAATTTGCGATGTTCACATCAGACACAAACTAGTCGACATATTAACGACTACGCTGCGACTATTGTTTTTGGTCTCGATATTGGTCGTTAGTTAGTCGTAAATCGGCGACTAAATTGACGACAATCATTTATGGTCGTATATTAGCGACTAATACACGTCCATATATCTTTTGTCGCAAAACAGACACAATAGTGTCTCCAAATAGTTGTCAAATGTTACGACTACAAGTATAGTCGCAAGTTTCAGTCGCAGGTTCCAGTCGCCAAAACGTTTTTTCTTGTAGTGACCTCTCTAGTCGCTACAAAAATCTACAGTTTCGCAGAACATATACATGTGTGCATCTATAGTCTTCCTCCGAAAGCCAGATTTCTTGCATTCTTCCACTTGGACGACCTACTTGAGTAAATATATCAGGAACATCGACATGATATACGGATTCACCTTCAGTGAATCTGGTTAACCTGACCAAATTAATTAGTTTACAAAAAATTATAATTAATTAACAGCTACCATGTGAACATGTGATTGGCTATAGCGCTTTACCTTGATTTCGTTTTTATATTCGCATCAAAGTAGTGCTCTGAGAAATAAGCTAACTCATCATTTCTATATGATTGAATAATGGATCATGCCGCATATCTCTTGTTCTTTGCTTTCCCTTTCAACTTCTTGAAAAACCATTCAAAAGGGTACATCCACCTTATTGCAATGGGCCTCCTATTTCAGCTTCGTAGGGGAGATGTATCAGTAAGTGCTCTGTCATTTGTCACGTCGAACAAATGATGGTGGAAAGATCTTTTCCAAATTGCATATGATTAAGACGGTGTTTTCTTTGAGAATTTAGACACGGACTTTTGTAAAGTTGTCGAGCATAAGTTAAGGAAAAAACTACCCACCCCTACAGTATAGATTTTGTAAAACTGTTAGTAAATATAAAATACTATACTCATATTTATTTATCGAATATTCTTATTATATATACATACTATAAGTAAAATTAATCAGCACATGATATCGCAAGGTGGACGTTCCGGTCTAAAGATCGTCAAAGATAATGGAAGTAGCCGCTCTATAAAACGTGGCAGTCATGACTCTCCATCCCTGAAAACTTATTGATCTCCATATCAGCACAACTATATAAGTCGGCCACAGAGCCATCTGGAAATTTGACTACATGTTTCACACATTCTAATAATTTTGTTCTGGTATCGTCTGTCAATTTGTACGCGGGAAAATGAGCTTTACCCTCACCATCAATATGTAGGTGTGGCCGAGAACAGAATCGTTCAATATAAATTTTGGATATGATGGTGTCTTTGGATTTACCCTTCACATTCATAAAAGTATTTATGACGTTATCAAAACAATTCTTCTCTACATGCATCAAATCAAGATTATGTTGGAGATTAAGGTCCCTCCAGTACGAAAGCTCCCAAAATATGCTTTTCTTGTGCCCATTATGCAATTTCCCGTATCCTAGCTCCTTCTATTTGTAACTGTTTCAACCGACGTGTGGATGCACTCTTGTCCAAGGAGTAGATCGAGGTGGCACAACAAACCCAGCAGCCGGCGGCGGGAAAGATGAGGGACCGCAATGGCGAGAGGCGACGACTCGCACTACAAGAACGATCTAACAGGGGCGATATGGTGAGAAATGGTGACGTAGATTTGGATACTTGTCCATCCTTTGTCACATTTGTGATTTCCCCACCGGGGTTTAATTCTTCGCCTTTAGAACTCATTGTCGTGAGGTTAAGGCGTTAGATATGTTCAAACTATGAACGCAAGCTTTAGAACATAATCAAATATTTTAGTATGATCTTTTTAGCTTTGATACCATGTAGAACTAGATATCAAGCTGACTTGTTTATTAATCTTTTACATGAATGTCTATTTATACAGACTCTTATACAAACTCAAGAACTTAAAATAGACATCAATATTAACCTAATCTTTATAGAAATAGGAATATGACCTTAAATATGAATATGATATATTCCTTAAATCTAGAAGATATATATAAATTGTATATATCTTTACACTTGTAATAGTTTACCTTTGTTTGACAAGTTTTAGCTGTTTTGGAAAAGGTTTACCTCTGTTGGATAACTTTATTTATGTTTGACAAGTTTTAGCTCTTTTGGAAAAATTTTAGCTATGATGGACAAGTTTTATTTTTGTTGGACAATTTTATCTCTTTTGGATAAGTTTTAGCTTTGTTGAATAAGTTTAATCCCTGTTGACAAGTTTTAGCTATTTTGGATAGGTCTTAGCTCTGTTGCACAAGTTTCTCATCTGTTTGACAGGTTTTAGCTCTGTTAGACAAGTTTTATTGGACAAGTTTTAGCTCAGTTGGACAAGGTTTAGCTATTTTGCACAAGATTTAGCTCTTTTCGGCAAATTTTAGCTCTGTTGGTGAAGTTTTACCTTTGGTTGTCAGGTTTTTGCTATTTTGGATAAGTTTTTGCTCTCTTCGGCTTGTTCAACCTCTGTTTTATAAGTTTTAGCTATTTTGGCATATTTTTAGCTTTGTCAGACAAGTGTGACCTTTAATGGAAAAAAATTACCAATATTTGACAAGTTTTAGCTATTTTGACAAGTATTAGCTTTGTTGAACAAATTTTACCTCTTTTGGACAAGCTTTACCTTTGCTTGACAAGTTTTAGCAACAAGTTTCAGCTTTGTTGGACAAGTTTTACCTCTTTTTAAAAAGGTTTAGCTTTTTTGGACAAGTTTTAGTTTTGTTGGACATATTTTACATGTCTTTGTCAAGTTTTAGTTCTTTTGGACAAAGTCTAGGTCTGTTGGACAGGTTTTACCTATGTTGGACAAGTTTTAGCACTGTTGGACAAGTTTTAGCTCTTTTAGAAGAAAAAATTAGCTCTGTTGAACAAGTTTCACCTATGTTTGACAAGTTTTAGCTCTGTTGCACAAGTTTACCTCTATTTGACAAGTTTTAGCTCTTTCGGACAAGTTTTAGCTCTGTTGCACGAGTTTTACCTTTTTGACAAGTGTAGCTCTTTTGGACAAGTTTAGTTCTGTTGGACAAGATTTATTTTTGTTATCCGAGGAATTACCTCGGATCCACCGAAGAACTGCATTCTTTTGTCGTCTCTAGGAGAAAATAGTTTTTTCCTTCAGGGTGATAGCGAGCAACCTCTATTTTGGTTCCTCTTGTGAATCCTAGTCCACGGAAAATGAAACAGTTCATATTTCTACTATTTTGGGCTTTTTGTTGGGTCATATATTGATGAACTGGGTTTATTCGTCAATTTAGATTCTCACTCAGTTTTGAGTAGTATAAAGATAGGATTATCTTTTCGGTTCCACCCAATATTTTCTCGAGTATTTTAATATTATGTATTGGTACATTCTTTGAAAAAACTGTTCGATTCGGTTTGGATCATGTCGGATTTGGGTCATTCTATACTTCAATGTAAAATCCAAATAAACTAGAAATATTGTCAGGGTATCGATCGGGTTCAGTTCTTTTGTAATAAAAAATATATCTTAAAACCACGGAAAAACTTCCAAACCCCAAAAACACGAGAATATCCGTAAAAAGCGGCAATATCCCAGTCCAAATAATATCAGTTTATAATAAACTAAATAATAATATTTTTTTTATAAACTTAAGCCAAGAATGTAAAAACTTAAATATATTAAAACATGTGATAAAAAGTTAATTGAAAATAAAATAATGAATAGATTAAAAAGAGAAAAAGTATACATATATATATATATGTGTAATTATGACTCTTTTTATTGGAGAAATTGCTTAAAATGCCCTCAAACTTGAATTTAAATAAAAGTGTACCCCCAAACATGAATCAAATATAAAATTGGTTTTGCGGCCTTATGAAATTACCGCGCTGTCCTTACGACCAATCAAAAAAACGTCAAACGCAATTACCATTATAACCTTCGACTATTTCAGACTTCTATGGATGTCTGAGATGTCAAACTCCAATAGAAGTCTGACACAGAATTAATTACTAAATTTAAATTTTAAAATTATTAAAAAATATTTTGTCAAAACTTTTATATACATAAATTATATATAAACAATTAAGTAGTATATAAATTAAAATTTTATAAAATTGAGTCATATTAAACTATGTTAGTTAAGTATGCCTTAGAACCCTACTTTGTAATGGAACATAATGGAACATTTACATATAACTTACATATAACCTTAGGGTTAGTTAGACTCATGGTTTAAGAAATTCACATTTGAAAAAATATATTTGCACATGTATGTATAATGGTGATATAATTAACGAATTTGATGTGTCCTAGGTGTTTTGTTTAAATATTTTTCGATGTTAAGTGATAAATACTAAATTTAGGGTTTATCAGACTTCTATAGAAGTCTGAATTTTGGGGTTTCGTAAATACATGGTGTTTTTAACCAAATATACCTTAAATGGTTAAAATTGACTAAATATTATGTAATTTTAATTTACATATGTCCAAAAGTCCCATATTTAATTTATGTATCCGAAATTTTCCTCAAAATATTTTTTAATAATTTTATAATTTAAATTTTCAACTTAATTATCTCTCAGACCCGAAATTTCGGATACATAAATTTTTAATAATTTATGTATCCGAAATTTTGTTTTTCTATGTGACTTGTAATTTGCAGACCCGCGTCAACAGCTTCGTAATCAAGGAATACGATGACATGTTTCCCGTATGGGACAACCCTGATGAGGAGGACGACAAAGTTGAGAACATTGTGAAGGCAATGTTCGGACAGCTAGGGACTGTGCATTGGAGGTGGGGTTCAAAACACTGGAAGAGCGAAGGTGTGTTCAAGACCAGAGCTGGAGGTCCTGTTAAGCTTGAGATTAAGTCTGAGAAAGATGCTGATCAGACTGGTGAGAAAAAGCGTAAGGTTGTGGGAGTCAAGAGGAAGTTGTTGCAGGTTGTTTCTGATGATGAAGATGAGGAAGAAGAGGCTAAGGTAGTTAGCAAGAAACTTAGGGTAGGGAAGGCTGGTCCTACAAATGGGGATGTTGTTCAAATGATTGAGGGTTTGCAAAAATCACTTGAAACTCGGATTGATGTATTGGTAGATGTTTTCAACGAGGGTTTGCGTCTGATGGGTATCAGAATTGATGATCTTGCCTAGATCGTCCAGAGTTTGAAGAAAGAGAGTGTTGGAGTTGAGCAGAAGGAGAAAGACCAGAAGAAAGATTCTTCTGAAGTGAAGGAAAAGGAGAAGAAGAAAGCTAGTACTGGAGGGAAAGGAAGAGTGAAGAACGCAGAAGCAAAAACTGCTGCTGCTGCTGCCGCCGATGAGATGAAGAAGGCTGGAGTTGGTGAGGATGAAGAAGATCCAGCTGAAGATCTTCAGGTTCAAGAAGGGGTAAAAGCTGCTGCGGTTGATGAAGAGGGAGGAAGAAAGAAAAATGAAAGGCCTAAGAGGAACCTGAAGAAAGTTGTACTGAAGGTATCCCAACCTGAACATGCAGGGAAAGCGAAGCCTAAAGTAGCAGCAGATAAATCCGCCAATTCCTCTAAGGAAATCATACCGATTGCGACTGATGATGGGGTTAGTCTCCAAAACCCTCAATCTCTGGATACAAATAAGGAAAAGAACGTTGGGCCTAAGAGAAGTAGCAGGCTTATGAAGAAATCACTTGAGGGGAAGTAGCCTTCTATTACTTTATGAACATTGTAAAGGCTGAAGCATAATAGTATTTGTTTTTTTCCCCATTGGTTCTTGTATTTGCTTTGAACATGGATTCTTGGCATTAGACTTATGTTGCATTGGCTTGCTATGATTTTTCGATGGCATTTAGCACATGTCAGACGTCTATGGATGTCTGACATGTTATGTATTCTAGTTACCAGACGTCTAGTGAAGTCTGGTTCTTGTGTGAATTTTAGTTCGAACATTATGTTTAACATGGGTTGTCAAATTGTCTATGCAGAGTATACCCGATGGCACATATCCGAGTGTCATGGTCGTTGCACGGTCGGCTACGGGCATAAACTTCGATTCTACGCGGCAGTTTAAACAGGACACTAAGCAGGCGGCAGCTGAAGTTTACATGCAAGCAAAGGCAACCCAGGTTAAACAAAAGGAGAAGGTGAAGACTCCAGCTAAACCTGTTGTCCAAGCACAGGTTCCACCGAGATATGACCCTTGTGCTGCTATCACCAGGATGCAAGTGAAGGCACTTAATGATTACAACAAAAGACAGCCGTATGTGTTGATACTCTGCTTAGATTGTAAGTATGTACACCTAACTCGATGTCTAACAAGTGTATTGTTCTTTTGTAGGGGTTATCCAACTAGGGAACTGAACACATCACTACAATGGTATTACGATCTTCGCACTCCAAAGGAATGGCTGCATGACACGGTCAGTATTACTCCAATGGTTATGAATTAAGAACTCCATTCCAATATGGATGTATATTCAGACTTCCAAAGAAGTCTGGTTGTTTATTCAGACTTCCAAAGAAGTCTGGATTTATACTCAGACTTCCAAAGAAGTCTGATTGTATATCCAGACTTCCATAGAAGTCTGATTGTATATCCAGACTTCCATAGCTGTCTGGTTGTGTTTTATTTTTTTTTATATTAACACATGCTTGGCTTAATGCAGCAAATTGATGCGGGTATTGATCTGTTGAGGCTTCGCCAACACAGCCATCCGGAATGGTTCAGGAGCGAGAGGCTGTGTTTCATTGACACACTCCTTCAAGCCTTGTGGCGTCAACACTATCCAACTTTTATTAGTAGTGGTGCTGGAGGGAATGAACCAGCCGCAACTAGAATGCTTCCTGCTGGTTGTTTTGATTACTTCACTGGTGACCTACCACTATTCTGCAAATCACCGAAGGCTTGGGCGGTGGATATTGATTATATTTACACCGCACTACACACTGGCGGAAATCATTGGGTAGCAATTATGATTTCTATCCCGGATAGGCACGTAACAGTATGGGACAGCATCATTAATGATAGGACTGATGAGTTGGTCGGAGCGGCAGTGGCACCAATCTGCGAAATGTTTCCTTATGCGATGCACATCTAGAAAATACCTGATGCTGATGGATGGCCTTACCCAGTCGATCGTTACACCCACTCGATTGTTAGGAGCGACGATCTTCCTCAAAACAAACAAACAGGTGACTGTGGAGTGTTCTGCTTGAAGTTCATCGAGTTCCATTCACTTGGAATGGAGTTTCCAAAGTATCTTTGTGATAAGAACATCAAGTCAATCAGGGACAGGCTAGCTTTTGACATATTGTTTGAACTCAAGCGAACAGGTGAAGAGCAACGTTCCGAGTATGCTTTGCTTGACACCTACGGTGATAAATAGACCGCCTCTATCTTTTGCATTCCTAAACAATACATATCTATGGTGGTTGTAAAAAACACATCAATCTTTTGGCCTACTTTTGTGCTTGTTTTTTAGTTATGTAACAAACTTAAGCACTAATTCTAGTTATGTTTATTACTACGCTTGTTGAAACAGAACCCAAACAATTGAGACAAGTTTAAATATTAGAGTTCTGGAATACATCACTACGTCAGACTTCAGTGAACCCTAAAAAAATATCAGACTTCTGTAAACCCTAAAACTTATCAGACTTCACTGAACACGAACACAAATCAGACTTCAGAAATCCCTAAAACATATAAGATTTCAACCATTTCTAATCAGCCTGAGGTTGTGGACAATTAGGTTGTTTGTGGCCTGGTTGTTTGCAGTTTGAACAACAATATTGCTTGTGTAGTTTCCGCGGTTTAGTGCTCTTCTTCTTGGCGATTTCTAGCATAGATTGCCACCTCGACTACTTTTGTCTTCCAGGCTTCCGCCTCTCTTCCGGCGGATAGACACGCACGGTGTCATGATTTGCCTTTCCGGTAACATTCTTTGGTAAGATGTTGCGCGAGTATGCAGCGTACAAGTAGTCCGTTCTGTAAGATGGACATACAAGGGTAGAAATGTGTAGCTCAAGTTCCGGTGCAGCGCATATGGCATGTGAGCAAGGTATCTTTTCGTAATCCCAAACACCACATTCACACTTCTGATGTTCCAAATCAACAACACAATCCCTATGTCCTCCCTTAACAACGAACTTATACGTATCTACGCGTTCTGCCGTCATCATATCTGCATAATATTCACGAATAGCCAGCAAATATTCAACTCCTTGGCTAAATGTTGTTGAGAGACTCATTGCATCTAGCCGCCTTTTACAAAACCACGTCCCTAGTTTCTCTTGTATAAACTCTAAAAGGAAAGATATGGGATATCCTTTTGCCTTCTTAACTGCGGAGTTTATAGACTCAGCAATGTTGCTCGTCTTTATGTTGTACCTGTATCCACCAATTTGAAAGAGGTTAACCCAAGTAAGAATTAGAAAGTATCATAAAAACATTATGCTTTCAGACTTCTCCAGTCGTCTGGAAAAATAATCAGACAGCAAGAGAGGTCTCATAATTGTATCAGACATCATTAGAAGTCTGATAACTATTGTCAGACCGCTAAGTACCTGTCTCCGTTGAAATGCACGCGTGACCATAGACTCACATCCGCCTCTTCCAAATAATCAGCAAGTTCAGGATTTGCCGCTCGTAAGGAAGCCATGTTTCGGTCGAAATCGTAAATTGTATAAGCGTAAGCCGCGTTTTTCACCAAGTACAGAAGATGTTTTCCCCTGAACTTGGTAACAATATTATTTTGTAGATGGTAATAGCATATCCCTCGCTGTGCCCAAGGGAAAACTGCTTCACACGCATTCTTGATCGACTCACATCTATTCGAGACTATGACCAAAGGATATTGGTCTGAAATGCATTCTTTCAGTTTGGTGAAAAACCATTTCCACGAGTCATCGTTCTCAGAGTCTACAATTCCAAAAGCCAATGGAAATATTTGAAAATTTCCGTCTTGTGCGGCCGCCACTAGCATAACACCGCCATACTTTCCATTAAGATGAGTACCATCCACCACAATGACTCTTCTAAGATACGTAAACCCATGTATGGAAGCTCCAAATGCTATAAATAGATACTTAAATCTATTCTTCTCATCTAGCTCAAGCCCAGTTACTGTTCCCGGGTTGGTTTGCCTGATTCCATGCAAAAAAGAAGGCAGTCTCGCGTACCCATCTTCCGCTGTTCCTCTCACAATCCTTTGAGCATGTAACAATGCTCTTGAATGATTATTAGTTTTTCATGGTTCAATTCTCAGATTGCAACCTAACGCATAATCTTAAACAAGGATCTAGGTTCTTGTAATCGAATCATAAAACAAACCTGATCTTTACCTTTGCAGCGGAATGATTGGTGGTAATGACAAGATCAGATTAGAACAGATGAATACCTGTTCCTCCTTGGTATCCACACTCTTACAAGCAGGGGATGGCTGCTAGACCGGATGGAATGAATCAACAGAGAGAGAGATTAGAGAGAAGGAGCCTGCGGCCACCTGCTCCGAAAAACGCCAACCAAAAGAATACCAGGGTTTTTCAACCCTTGTTGCAATCTTATTTCACTAATGGGCCCAAGTTTAATTAATTAATTAAACTAATGGCTCATTAGTCTTTTGGGCCCAAGACACAAATCAGACAAAAGCCCATTTGTTGTCTGCCCAACTCTCTGTACAAATACAGTAAATGCCTTATCATCTTACCGTATTAATTCCATCTTAACTTTCCCGTTAGCTATGGTGTGTGACCCTTTGGGATCATACAATACTGGTAATAAGTCCTAAACTTATAGATCAAGAGCGGACTCTAGCAAGCCATCATGATCACCCAGTATTTATGACTTATGTCTGATCTCGACATTTATCATACTTTCTAGAGATAGTACAGTAGATTTCAGGACATTCCCAACAATCTCCCACTTGTACTGGAATCCTACATTCCCTAGTCCTTTTGTCTCAATATCTCGATCTGGCATAAGGCAAGATGCGTGTCATCCTTATATAGCCAGACCATGTTCATCGGACTAGATTTGATACTGACAATGCAAACGACTTGGGCAAGTCCGTTTGGGAGTGGCCACTCTCTTACCAGCTATCAAGTCTCCGATTGGCCTAGAGATATTACCTCCGTTAAACGGCAGGGACAAATCCCATCTTGTTCCATCACTATGAACTACACAATTCATAATACACCCAACCAATGTCCGTATAGCTCCCAGTTACGAAACAACGTTAGACAATGATCAAAGCGAATCACTTCATGTGCAGCCACATGCATGCGAACTCAGGTCTAAGGACTATACTCTATAGTCGTATATGAGAACCTCTCATGACACAGATATTAATATCTTGTAGAGTTCTCATCAGCGGGCCATGTCCGGTCATATGCTCCCCTACATATACCTATGTGTCGACTTTGATGCCGCGCATCTATGACCCCTCAAAACTTGGTCATAAGTCTCAACACAATCTAGTCTCAAGTGGTTGTTGGTGTTCCAATTCAACAACCTTCGACTATGGACACTATGATTTATGTCATTTCATTAAATATGGGGTTTCAGGATCAAGTCTACTCATGTACTTCGATGGCCCATATATAATGACATGAATCATTTTGGAACGATTATTTATATCACAGTTAAAATAATCCAGAAATCATAGATTTCATAAACATAAAATATTATGTTTACATGAACCTTTCAAAACAACTAAGTAAAGCCCTTTACAAACTCCCACTGAAATTAAGACTACATCTTAGTTTCATTCATCCTACAGCTACAGTCCGCGACTCATGCTTAGGCCTAAGGAGTGGCTTCGTTAATAGATTGGCAACGTTCTCATTCGATGAAACTTTCTGATCTACTTAACACCTCTGTCATTTATCTCACAGAATAGGTTATACCTACCCTCAAGGTGTTTGGACCTCTGATGTGCAGCTAGTCTCATCTATGCTGGGAATCACATCAAGTTCAGTAATGAACTCTTTCTTTCCAAACATCCTCTTTCGCTGCTTCTCAAGCTGCGAAATGTTCAGCTTAAGTCATGGAGTCAGCAACAGTGCCTTGCACCGCCAGACAGACACAAGATATAGCCGGACTGTGACCAGGAATTATCTTTGTCTATTGGAAACTTGCCTTTCAGACTCTACCGACTTTTAGCACTTCACTTTCTCCGTAAATCAAGAACTTATCCTTAGTATTCCTCAAATACTTTAGGATATTCTTTACGGCAATCCAGTGATTCTTTGCTGGATTTGACTGGTCTTTACTTGTCTTGCTTAACCTTAAAGCTACATCAAAACAAGCACGTGTTATGGCATACATGATAGATCCAATTGCCGACGCATATGGAATCCTATCCATGCATTCAAGCTCAGCAGATATCGCAGGACACTGTATCTTGCTTAATGTATTGCCATGTGACATTGGCATAAAACCCTTCTTGGAATGCTGAAAACGTGTAGGACTTTGTCAATTTAAGAATCCTGACTTTGTCCTACCAGCCTTTTTGGATCTCTATCTTTAGATCCAAAATCCAAGAACTACGTGGCTTTACCCATGTCAATCATAAAACCAACTCCCAAGCCAGTCCTTTACCGACTGCAGCATTGGGACGTTATTTCCGAGAATCAGTATGTCATCGACATACAATATGAGAAATGCAACATCGCTCCCTCTTATCTATTAGTAAACGCACAGTTCCATTTCGTTCCTGTTCAAGTCAAAACCTTGACTACTTCAACAGAACGAAGATTCCAACTCCGATATGTTTGCTTCCATCCATGAATGGATCGATGAAGCTAACTTACACAAAATGTAATTTTTCGGAGTCCTGGCTTACTTTCGCTTCTTTGAATTTCGCAGGTTAGTCGCTTTCAATGATCATCAGATCATGCGAACTTTCAATGATCATCAGGTTCAACTAATGACGAGAAATCACTCTCGGATTAGTAACTGATTCATTCATATCTGCGAACTTCAGGCTCCACAGGTGTAGATTCTACAGAAATCTGTAAATCCATCCGTTGCTCTCCCTCAACAGGTTGAGCAGCCTCCTGTATTTCTCGAATTTCTTCGAGTTATACTTTTACTCCCACTGTTCTTCTTGGAAAGTAACTTCCCTTCTTAGAAAACAGAATGGACGTAAAAGTAACAAGCCTTGGTTTCCTTAGGACAACCAGTGAAGTAGCACAACTACAAATACTCAGTAAAGACGAATTTGGATCGATTCCAATCCACATTTACGTGGTGTCTTTCAACTGATATTGGTGGAACTATTTCAGCGTAAACTTAGATATTTCTAGAGCGTTATTCTTAAAGAATATCATGGAAGATTCGTGTGACTCATCTTTAATCATTTCTAATAAGATCTGATTCTTTCTCACAGAAATACCTCAAGGTTTTCAGGAGAATTGAGCTGTGAAATGACTTCACACTCATTCAGATGATCACACCATTAATGACTCAAGTATTCTCACTCGTGATCTAATCCAGAGTCTTAATAATTCTGTCACTCAGATTCTATACTTCATTCTGGAACTCTTTCGGCCATTTCAAAAAATTCCGACTCGTGTCTCATCAAATGAACACAGTCATACTCACTGAAGTAATCAGTAGAGACAATGAAGTACAGGAAATTTTCTCTGGCATTACTGCTCATCGGGCCACATACATGAGTATGTTCAAGGTCCAATAAGCCTTTGGGCCTTTCTCTAGCTCGGCTAAGATGGGCCCTTTGTCTTTTGGTCCAGTAAGCAGAATTCAAGTCTCATAAGATATCCGATCAAATGAGCCCAAAAGTCCATAACTATGGGGTTTCTGAATCCGACTCACTCTTTGACCAAAACATTTATGCCAAGAAAAATCAGGTTTAATTCATCAGATTTAAACCAATTCGGTATTTATGTTACATTTTAGGCACTCTATGGTTTAAGATATAAAACCCATTCCTTGAATAGGGTGCTACAATTAACATTTCATTAAGATCAAAAGAACAAAACTTGTCCTTTATCAAAATGAAAAACATTCAAATTCTCTACAAGAAAATGAAAAATAACTCTGCTTAAAGCAGGTACATTGTAGCAATTACTTAATACAAAACCAAGCCTCAAAGGCATCTACAAGTGAAAAACCCTACGGCTGAGGTAGCATCCCAAGCTCCTTCCAGACACGCAGTTCCACTTGCCCTTCCTTCAACGTTCTACTGTTGCTCAGGCCCTGCATATTATAACAAATATCAGTGCCACAACCAGTATCCAATACCTATAAGGTATAACTTGAAGTAATAACATGAATACCTGAGGAAGTAGTCTCATACATCGACTTTAACTCCTCATAATCTTCCATGAATTTAATGCAATCTCTTTTCCAATGCTCAGTCTCTTTACAGTAGCAGCACTTACCAACGTAAGAGGTATCTGACTCGGGCTCAGAAGACACACGCTTGCCATGATTCAAAATCTGGACAACTTTGTCTTCACCCTTGTCAGCATTAGGTTTAGTAAACCTACCCTTCTCCATTATGAGATTATACAGGGTACTCTTCACGTTTGGCTCAACTGTTTTGAGCATATCATGCAGTTCAGTCAGCGTCTTCGTTAAGCCTTTCTTGATATAGTTCCTTCTGAACTTATCATAGCTTGACGGCAGTGACTGCAGAATGATCTCAGTTGCCAATTCTTGGCTAACTGGATAATCCAGTTTCCTCAGGTTATTAATGTAACCCATCATTTTACTGATATGAGGACTTACTGGATGATCATTCGGTAGCTTGCAGCTAGTGAGAGATTTAACCAACTGGTATCTCTCCACTCTTACCTGCTCCTGAAATCTCAATTTCAGGCTGCTGATCATCTCTATTGGCGACTCCATGTTCTCATATTGCTTCCGCAAATCTGAGTCCATGGTAGCCAATATCAGACCACGCACATCTACCGCATCATCATAATGCTTATTCCAAGCATTACGTACTGCATGACAGGCCTTGGATCCGATCCTCTCGGGGAGAGCTTTCTCAAGGACATAGTCCTTTCTCTCATGCCTGAGATCTAGCCTCAGGTTCCGCGACCAAGTCAAGAAATTTGATCCGTTCAGTTTGTCCATCTCAAGGACATACCGGATCGAGAAAGTGTTTTGATTGTTTGTGCTCGTCATAGCTGAAATTTAGAGATAAATAGAGTTTTAGTTATTTAGTTCATAAAAGAGTAATCTTAATAACTTATAAGAAGACTCGCATTGCATTCAAAATTTCTTTGTTTAACCTCATAAGAATGCAATGATTCCGAGACCCATGTTCAACTAAAACCAAAGTGGGCCACTGGCCGTCACCCGAAATTAGCTTTACTTGGTAAGCATACACACAGCTAGTTATATCCATATAACTCTCGGTTGTGGATTGGGCCCAAGGCCCAATACACCAGATGTCTCAAGGCCCGGGACTCCCGATGGCCCAGTCAAGGAAACCAATCTCTTACAGCCAAATAATCACTAAAGTCTGGGACTCCCAATGAAATTAGTGACTATATACTACTTTACTTACGCGAAAACAGACACCTCACACTGTAAGCCATATCTGTAATCGAATAAGCGTTAAGTAGCTGACAAGATTGGAAAGACATCCAAGCTTGATATTGGTTTTGAGGATTTTAAGTTTTATTTCCAAAAATAGAAGATTACTATTTTGGGAAACTTACTTATTTTAGAAACTTTCTAAATTTAGTATACTAAAATTAGAAATTTCTAATTTAATATTTTATAAATATTTTCGGGTTGGGTCACAAATTATAGGCCCAATTCTTGGCCCAAGACCATAGAATTCCAGTTGGCCCAATAATTTGACATAACCGAGTCGGTTTATTAATTATGGTCCAAGACCAAATTAACTATCAAAACCATCGGTTATTTACTAAACCAGACCAGCTCTAAATTATTTGGTCCAACCAAATCAAACTTAGACCAGCCTTTGGTTTAGGTTAAAATTCAATTTATGAATTTCAATCCGGTTTAACCAGAAATTAAATAATACCAATTGTATTAAAGCAAACCGCGATTTGGGTTAACCGCTTGAACCACCAAATAAATTGGATCGGTTCAGTTAAGTTCAAAACCGGGAAGAAACACCTAGTGTTTTAGCCAATTTTGACCTAACTTGCGGTTTAAGGCTTTAAACACACGATTAACCGCCAATTAAATGGACCGGTTCAATCGGTGCGGTTTGGGTAACGAACCGCGAAGCTCGGTTTAACCGATTGACTATTCGCGGGACGAAAAAATTTAACGGGGCAAACGATCGTCATGATCGATCCAAGATCGGATCATCGGCCCATTATCACACGGCCCATGATCACGATCCTTGGCCTATGATTGGCCCATGATCACGATCCGTGGCCCATGATTGGCCCATGATCATGATACGTAGCTCACGATCGTCCAACGATCGATCATTGCTACCTCGGCCAATCCATCACTCGATCCGTCCCAAACGATCACACGCGATCGATGGCCATCCTGTTGATCGATCATTTACTTGATCGAACATAACTTGCGGCTCATGCACCACGGTTGGGATCAAGGGACGTAACGCGATCGTAATGCACACACGGCCGATTATCGATCAAATGATCCGTGATCACTCGATCACACGGCCCGTGATCAACTCTTGGCTTAAAGGCGATCGATCCATCATGATCGACCTATACATGATCGGCTTGCAAGGGATGGATACACGATCGACTTTCAAGTGATCGATCCGAGAACCCTAGCCGATCATTGGTTAAAGCGATTCAAAACATTGATCCCTTTCTTGCGTGACAAGAAATTGATGGGAACAAAGCAACTTATGATCCGAGATCATAATATGCAGCCGATTAAGGGTTTTAATGGTTTTTAATCAATTTTAACATAATTGATTCTCTAAACAATTAAACAGCCCTATGATCCAAATTATAAGAAACTAATGACCTTAGCTCTGATACCACTGAATGATTATTAGTTTTTCATGGTTCAATTCTCAGATTGCAACCTAACGCATAATCTTAAACAAGGATCTAGGTTCTTGTAATCGAATCATAAAACAAACCTGATCTTTACCTTTGCAGCGGAATGATTGGTGGTAATGACAAGATCAGATTAGAACAAATGAATACATGTTCCTCCTTGGTATCCACACTCTTACAAGCAGGGGATGGCTGCTAGACCGGATGGAATGAATCAACAGAGAGAGAGATTAGAGAGAAGGAGCCTGCGGCCACCTGCTCCGAAAAACGCCAACCAAAAGAATACCAGGGTTTTTCAACCCTTGTTGCAATCTTATTTCACTAATGGGTCCAAGTTTAATTAATTAATTAAACTAATGGCTCATTAGTCTTTTGGGCCCAAGACACAAATCAGACAAAAGCCCATTTGTTGTCTGCCCAACTCTCTGTACAAATACAGTAAATGCCTTAGCATCTTACCGTATTAATTCCATCTTAACTTTCCCGTTAGCTATGGTGTGTGACCCTTTGGGATCATACAATACTGGTAATAAGTCCTAAACTTATAGATCAAGAGCGGACTCTAGCAAGCCATCATGATCACCCAGTATTTATGACTTATGTCTGATCTCGACATTTATCATACTTTCTAGAGATAGTACAGTAGATTTCAGGACATTCCCAACAGCTCTGTATGCGGTTGTGTAGCTCATCCTAATCCCAAACTGCTTCTTCATTGATACTTTGACATGCTTTGGTGTTATCCCCTCAATCATACCAAAAGTTTCAGTAAACAACCAACCAATATAAACTGGAGTAAAACGTTTGCGCGTAGACATCCGGTCCGCCATCGAGCATGAATGTGTTTCTGAATAGATCATCACCCAGTACTTGTTTGGTTCGCTCTTCACATATGTTCGAAGCATCCACTTGCATCCTTCCACACGACATTTAGCCACAAAACGTGTCTTGTCAGACTTCTCTGTCCTAAATGCGAATTTCTTCATTTTCGCCGTCAAACGTAGCTCTGATATTAGGTCTTTCTTGCTATCAAAACACTTATTGAGAATGATACCCTCAGATAAGTCCCTTTTGCGAACAATCTGATTATTCATACTCTCCAACTCATATTTCTTATAATCTTCATCTTCTTCCACATCTACATCTTCATGTTTAACTTTCCCATATAGGGTATAATCAGCATCGTCATGGTAAGCCTCAGCGTGTTCCATGAAAACATTCTCAGGCACATCCAAGTTACCAACACCATCATTACCACCACCACCACAAACAGAATCCTCCGAGACTGAGTCCACATATTCCGCATTCCAGTCTTCTTCTTTGTCATCTTCGTCTACATCTTCAGATTCATATTTGTCATCATGATTCACAGCATCTTCATCATCCATACGGGATCGGCTCGAGACACATAGACGGATTAAATGCGTATTAGCTAACTCAACCATGCTCCTTACTTGCCTATCATTTGTGACATAAACCGAAGAGCTATCCGGATCCATTTATTTCAAGAGTGCTTCCGGCAATGGATATGATAACTCCACCAGGTCGGTTTTCTTGTCCAGCATATAATCATCTTGTACCATCTCAACTAGTTCTTGATGTGTAGAACCATCACGCAGAGTGATAAACCGCCCTCCTTTGAGCTTATCAACCACAAAATGCCAAATCTGGTCTCTCACAACCCATTCACCAAAATTAACAGGTAGCTGAACCATTATCTGTATAAACAAACACGTATAAACAACATTAGAGATCTTTTGGGAAAAGCCAAACTTCTTTGTGAAGTCTAATGGGGATGCTATTAGCTACATTGCCAATATTATTCAAAAATTTATTTAAAAATAATTACCATATATAAGAATGTAAAACTCACGCAGAAGGAACATATAACACTAACACACATTTAAAAAAATTAATGTCAACGAAATTAATCACAATTATACAATAAAAATGCATTTTAAAAGTTTGACATATTTCAGACGTCTATAGAAGTCTGCTTTCTATATAACCAGACGTCTATGGTAGTCTGAAAAAGAGGGTATTTTTGCAATTGATTTTCAAATGCCAGACAGCGGATGCAGTCTGAAACAATTCAGACAGCGCAGGCTGTCTGCTTTGGAAGTTTTTAAATTTTTTGTCAGACAGCTTAAGAAGTCTGAAAAAAGGGTAGTTTTGCAATTGATTTTGAAATGTCAGACTTCTCGCAGAAGTCTGAAAGTAATCAGACTTCTTCCGAAGTCTGAAGAAAAAGTAGAGGGTAGTTTTGCAATTGATTTTGAAATGTCAGACATCTTCGGAAGTCTGATATCTCATCAAACTTCTTATGCTGTCTGACAATTTTTTCAGACAGCGAATGAAGTCTGATGAAAAACATCGCATTTTCGAGCGTTGACCAAAATTCAATTGTTCAGATGTCTTTTGCCGTCTGGCAATGTTTTGGAAATTCAGATGTCTATAGCCGTCTGAGATTATTTTTCTTATTTTCAGACAGATTTACATGTCTGACAATTTTTTCGCTTATTTTGGTCAACGTCTGAAAATTTGGGTCAATTGCAGTTTCTACCCCCCATTATTTTCAGACAACGGATTCCGTCTGACAAAAAGTCAAGAATCGGTCAATTTCTTGCCAGACTACATCAGAAGTCTGACAAAAAAAACAAATTTGAATCAATTGCAAAACTACCCTCTTCTTATTTGGACTTTTTAACGATGTATTTTTTTGTTTTCAAAGGAATTTAACAGACTTCTATATATGGAGGTCTGGCAATTGAAAGTCAATTGCAAAACTACCCTCTTGTTGACCATATTGAGGCTTACGAAAAGATGCAGACTACAAAATCGGATCTGAAAATCGACGATATGAAAATGTTCTTACCAATCTCCGATTTCCGTTTGTTTTTAGCCGCGTCGATTTCCCAGAACGTCTAAAATCACCGAAAGCCCCAAATCCGAGACGTGTTTTGCTGTTTTTATTAGATGATAAACGATTTCGCTACTTTTGAATCGAAAAATATCGAAAAATCCCACAAAATCAAAGGGGAAAAGAGAAATCGGTGAGGAGAACGTCCGAGCTCAGATTCTTGAGCTTTAATTGAGCTTTAATGATGAAAAAAACGAGCTGGATTACACATTAACTCGTCGGCGATGGTGGGTGTCGTGGTTGTTGAGCATTCATGGCGATGGCATTTTCGTGAATATCCAAAACAAATTTGGGTCCTTTTGTCTTTTGATTTCAAATATCAGACTTCAAATGAAGTCTGACGATGGCATTTCTGTGAATATCCAGATTGATAAGGGGATATATTAGCGATGGAGAGAAAGGAGAAGGCCGAGGGTATAATCAGAGTTGACTTCAATTTCGAGGGCATTTTTGCAAACGTCCCCTTTTTATTCCTTTTTATGCATGGGCGAGTGATTTGTATTAATATCCTCAACTTTAATTTATATGTGTTTCCGGGTGATCTGGTTTTCTTTTATATTTGTGTCATTCTTGATTTCGTTTTCAAAGGTGGTAAAATACTAATTACAAACCCATAATGAAAAACAAATCAAATCAAATCAAATCACGAGTACTAGTATATAGATTTTATCTTTAAAACACGGTATAAAAAAATGGAAAGTTCGGGGAGGCTTGGATCACAAGTATATAAAACACCAAATCCTGATAGAAGTTGCACTCTTTTCCGATAAGGATGCAGAAGCAGGAGTTCTTGGAACTGTTTGAGATAGCAACTCAAGCGGCTAAATCTGCGAGAGGAAACACTGATGATAATTCTCCAGAGGTCTCGACGTGTATCAACGCCATGAATCGTCTGAAAGAAGCGCCTGAGTCTCTTGCTTGTCACCTTGTCTACACAACTCCCTCCATTGGAAAGAGTAACATAGTATTCTCCGATCACGAAAACCACATAATTCGATCTGAGGCTAAACTTCTTTGGGATCTTTGGCTCACGTATTTTTACGCCACCGGAAGAAAACAGAGCAGATGTGATAGAGTCGATCAAATCCCCGTGACGATGAAGAAGACTGGAGATCCTAGCCGAGACAAAGTGCGTGAGATTCTGAAAAGATCTTTGTCTAAAGTCGCTGATGATATTGTTGACACGGAGATGAAGAAACGAGTCCTTTGCTGCGATCCATCGAGTGTGGCTGTGTCGGTGGAATCTGCCATGTTTGAAATATTGGGTTGTTTCGCAGGACCTCAAAAACTTAAATACCGATCCATCTTGTTCAACATGGGAGATAGTAACAATCCAGACTTGAGGAGAAAAGTGTTGACTGGTGAGATCAATGGAAATAGATTGGTGATGATGGAGACAGAAGAGATGGCGAGCGATAAGATTCGGATGGTAATTCAACAAATTAAAGACAAAGCCAGATTAAGGGAAGACAATCGATTGGAGATGATGCTTCAATCAGATACCATGATGACTTAGCAGATATACTAATTGTAAAATTGTTCTCTTAGGGTTTCAATGTAAACAGACGCTTCAAATTTTTATTTCTCTTAGGGTCTGAATATAAACAAACACTTCTCAATTTTGTCTGAATGTAGGGTTTCAATGTAAACAGATTAAACGCTTCAGAATTTGGTTTGCAAAGTCTGTGTAACTCGGATTTTCCTTTTTAAACAAATATATATATTTCTTAGTAGCATACTACTAGTAGTTTTATAAGTTCTCGTGATTTTTCAGGTGGCTTCAAATTCAGGAATGTTTTTTTTTTCCTTCTAAATACACTACGAGAAAAATTGTATTTAGCCACGAATTTTTTCGTAGCTAAAGCCAAAAATCCGTGGCTAGTTCGCCCTTAGCCACGAATAGCCACGAAAATGTTTCGTAGCTTTGAGCTCGTTGCTATTGTTTAACCGTGGCTAGTCGTGGCTAGTCGTAGCAAAGCTTCCACGGAATAGCCACGAACGTATTCGTGGCTATTAGCCACGAGTAGCTACAAACTAGTTCGTGGCTATATAGCTACGAAGTACCACGATATATTCGTAGCTATCTAGCTACGACTAACTACGATATATATCCGTGGATATCCATTGCTAAAATATTAAAAAAAAAAAAAAACATATAATAAAATTAAATTTGTATATACAAATATAATAGGTATATACTGATTATAATACGAATTTAAATTAAATTAAAATACCTATACGAATTAAATTACATTCGTATATACATATATAATACGTATATTCATACGTATATACCACCGCACCGTCTTCCTCAGCCCGGCGACGAGAGGGTGACCCGGCGACGAGAGGGTGACTCCGGCGACGAGAGGGTGGCCCGGCGATTCATCCTCCTCAGCCCAAACTCGAAACCGCGTCTTCCTCTGATGCCGTGACCATGGACGCCGCTGTTGCACCACCGCAGCACCGTGAACCACCGCAGAACCACGAATCCACCTCCGCAGTCGCACCTAACCGCCGCCTTCATCCTTCATCTCTCCGTCTCTCCGCAGCACCGTGTTTCATGTGACGACCGAGCCACCACCTCCACCTTCCGAGACCGTCGCCGCCAAAACCGAGCCAAAGCCTCCACTGGAACGCCGTCTGAAAACTTCGACCGTCGTGAGGTGTGATTGAAGCCGGACCACTTCCACGGCAAGCAAACGTCGGTGAAGGAAGCTCAGACGACTCGTGAAGGAAGACGAAAGGTGAAGGATGAGGAAGATAAGGATGAAAGGTGAGGAAGACGAAGGATGAGGAAGAAGAATGATGAGGAAGACGATGATGAAAGGTGAAGAGATCTTGACTCAGATCTTTTTTCCTCTGACGGCACATATGAGAAACAAAGTAGAACTAGGGTTTTTTTTTTTTTAAGCTAGAAAGAGTAGATCTAACGGTCCACAATTAAAAAAAAGAAATAGATCCAACGGATAAAATTAGTGATATGCATCTGCCCTAAAACTAGATCTAAACCGTTGATATATCTAATCAACGGTTCTCTTTGTGATCCTTGTGATCAGATTTTAACCAATAAGAAAATTATTAATAGCCACGAATAAAATCGTGGCTATTCGTGGCTATTTCGTGGCTAATCTCTTCCACGATAATATCATGGCTATTCGTGGCTAAATTAGCCACAAATAACTACGATTTCAGATCGTGGCTAGGTAGCCACAAATATCTTCGTGGCTAGTTGTGGCTATGCTTTTCCACGACTAGTTCGTGGCTATTTGTGGCTAATTATCCACGGATAGCCACGAAAAAATATTCGTGGCTGGAAAATTCTTAGCCACGAACTGTTCGTGGCTCGTTCGTGGCTAAAAACAATTTTTCTTGTAGTGATATGTGTTTAAAAAGAATCTTTCACTACAAGAAAACATGGCCATAATGAACGGATTTACCGACGGAAATATATATATGTCAGAATATCCGATGGGACACCGCCGGATCCTCGACGGGAACAATTTCGTCGGATTTTCGTCTAAATTGTTTTTTTTTCCCTTCTAAATACGGGCTTAAAAAGACTTTGCCAAGAGAAGTTTTTCACAAAAGTAGTGAAATAATCATTCAATATCTCATGCATATTTATTTACAAAAACCAAATACTATGAATGATGACATTCATGAATCAAGATTTAAAAAGAATTAGCAACGACATAGTAGAAACACTCGCTAGTCCTTTTACTTAAGATGCTTTATATTGAAGTTCACTCGGAGCTAGGTTGTTTGCAACACAAATTCACACTCTCTCAAGACATGGTCATTTCGCCCCAATAATGCTTCATTTAGTGCAATTCCCTTTTGTAGTTCCACAGTAGCTTGATATATCCAACACCACCACTTGAGATGATGATAGGCAAGGCGTTATATTCTCCTCGGAGAAGTAGCAAGAACATGCAGTTAAACATCTATATGTTTGATTAGCAACCGTGGTCAAACGACCTCGGAAACTGTCTAGTATCCATGCATGTTTGCGACCACAATAGGTCCATGAATCTGCCTCTTCTGGCCAAGTCTTTTTGTGTTGAAAGAAGAACCTTCTTATTGCTTAGAGGGCTTTGCCCAACATTTTTCCAGTCGTTGGGTAACAAAAGTCTTACATTCCTTTTTGGGCTTACATTAGGCCTAATAGAGTAGACCCTATAAGAGCGAATTGTAACGGGCTAAGGACATATCGACAAGTGGCATAATAAAAATGGACTAGTTCTTTTGTGGAAGTGAAAAGAAGTTTTTCAAAAATTTAATCAAATACGTTACAGAATGAGTTGTTTGACGTAATGTCAGGTCTTATGAGTTCGTATAGGCTTTGTGACGAAGTACATATATGATCTGAGGAAATAACCGGAGTTGGTTTGATTAAGAACAATGTTTTATTTGGGAGCACGAACTTAAAACGATAGCGTGAGATGGACGCGTTATGGCGAACTCTCCCGAGCACGTTCTTCAACGCATCCGTTGCCGGCTTCGTCGAATCCTCCTTGTCGTCGATCTTCGTCCTTCGTCTAGACCGAGCTTCCCTCGTCCCAGTTTCACCATGTGCGGCGTTGTACCGCCGGCTTCTGAGCCCACTGAGCCGCCAGACCATCCACCTCTGCTTCTAACACTACCGCTGATCCTCAAGTCGCCGCCGCCACTGCTGATCTCTCCTCCCACCGATGCTAATCTCGTCATCTTCAACGTTGCTTATCAAGTCTTTGTTTCCGCCTCCCATGTGCTTTACCACACCTACGTTGCTCACACTTTAACCTATGATGCTCATGTCTCCCTCTCCACAGTCACCTTTGTACATGTCCAACCACCACCATCATCTCCTCCTGGCGAGCCGCAACAGATTTTGGTTTATATCTCTATGCCGTTGACCACCGGATCTGATCTTCTCATTGCCGCTCCTCCATTTTTGCGCTTTTTCTATGCAACTAAGCTCACTTATTCTCCGAAAATTTTGTATCCCATGCTCCTCCGATGTCTCAGGCCACTGCTCAGTGATGTTAATGCATTTTCATGCATTTTAGCTTATGATATGTTCTTGTTTTAGCTTCATTTTGCACTCATTCATGTCTTCTTGTTGATCTTTGTTGCATTTAGAGTCTAGGAGCACCTAGGATTAGGATTTAGCATTTTAGGATCTCTTTGGAGTGTTTCTTGGTCTTTATAGGTGTTTGGAAGTTTTGATGATGGAGCATTGAAGGTTTTGGAGCTTGAGGGATTGAAAAAGAAAGGAGAGCAAAGTGGAGAAATTCACAGGGGATAATACTGACCCAGTATACTGACCAAACCGGGTCAGAATCAACGTTTTTGCATCACATTTTTGGACAAGAAGGTATATTGACCCGGAATACTGACCAGACGGGGTCAGTATGCGCATACCAAGTCACCATACCGACCATTCCGGTTCAGTATTGTCTCTGTCGAAGCCAAATGATCCGATTTGAATCGAGTCAATACCCGGTTTGTCCCGGGTTGACCCGGTTCGAGTTACTGTTCATATATAAGCTAAAAACCCTTATTTTATGACTATCTTAAGCTTTATTTTTGTTCTAAACACTTTGTAAGAGAAGATTGAAACTTTCTTTAATCTAAGTCTTGTCTTGCCTTGATTTCTTCTCTAAATCTTTATATCTTTCTCTAATTTCAATGATTAACACTATCTTCATGGATTTTGTTAATCATAGGATGATTAGTGAGTAGTTTTCTATAGGGTTTATGGGTTAGGTAGGATTTGGTTGATTAGGGATGATTAATGGATGTCTAATGCTTATCTATCTTAAATCTCTTCTATCTTAGTGTTCTTAATGCCTAATTAGCCTTGATCATGTTGATTAGGATGTTTAGGATTTCTTGCATACCATGTGTTCGATGAAATGCCAGTTTTAGATTTGATAGGATTTTCACATTCTAGCACATGAAAATGGATGTTTAGAGTGATTGTTAGCTAAATGGAACTTGTTATGAATGCTTGCTTAGTCTTAATTCACAAATGAGAGTTTGTTCTTGGATTAGGATTAGGGAAAGAGATTAGTACTAAGAGATTAGACTAATCAATTGGTTGTTGATAGGTCAAGAATTAATCCCTATGATAACTGCAAGTGCACAGTGAAGTGATTGTAGTACTTAGGGTATCGAATCCACAAGGACTCCGGTCAACGATAGATTAAGAACGATAAAGATTAAACTAAGAGAAAGCAAATGTAGTGAGAAACTAAAAAGCAGTGCACGAAAGTAAATCAGTAAGCAGGATTGGTTTGAAAGCAATAAACTAAAGGCGCTAAGTCTAGGGCGTTCTCAGGAAATCAGACAAGCAGATAAATCATTCAGTCAGGATCAAATTAAGATCAGTTCTAGAACTCAAAACACGGATATAGAATTAACCAACTGTCGTTGCGAGAATTCTCTAAGTCTAAGTGCAGCAATCCAAATTCCTTTGCAATTACTAACAGATTAAACCAGCTTTAATTCCAAGTTTGATATGTTCACAATTAAACTAAACCAAATTCCTTTGCGAGTAATTCAATTGCTCAACCTAAATAGTTCAGATTCTAAACCACACTATCGTGTCGTATTTAGCAACCTAAGATCTAGATTCTAATTGATCAAGTTAGAACTAGCATTAAACACAATTTAGATCGAAGAACATTAAAGTTATGAATCCTTAACTGAACTAATTAAATATAGCAAGTCATGAAATCCTATATGAGAAACCCTAAACCTAACTATGAACCTACTCAGACATAGAATATGAAGACATAATCAATGAAATAATAGATATCATAAAAGAGATTAAATAAGTAAAGGGGTTCGAAATCTTCTCCTAGAACAATGTGTAGTACAGGATCAGATCAGCCCCAAAAGCTCTAAAAACTCTCTGCTCTAAAGTATGCGAACGTATCTAAAATAAAACTCAAAAACCTAATTAAATAGCCTAAATCACGTCTTGGGGCTTCTGTGTAAATATCTGGAACTTCTGGGCAACTTTGCAATATCATCATTCTTCATTAACTCCCGCGAGTCTGGCCCAACGCGCTGTGCATCGATCGATGCTGATGTGCAACGATCGACACAATCCTTTGTTCTGGACAGTGAGCTCTATCTCTCGGGTCAAAACTCCAAAAAGCTCCAAATAGCTCCAATATCTCCAAATCCTCTCCAAACGTGCATGTACCTAATAAACGCCTGTAATGACTCTAAAAAGACTCTAAAACATACTTATATCATGGTCTAAAACCAGTAAAAACCATGATATATCAACTCCCCCACACTTAGCCTTTGCTTGTCCTCAAGCAAAATAAAGAACTAGAACATGGTAAAGAGGTTTGAAAACTTTCAGAAACTCTTTTCATCTTCGAAGAAACAACACTCAGATTCCCTTTAGTAAGCCACATGAAAGATTTCACCTGCAGACATCAAGACCAACATGTACTTCCCCCACACTTAGCAACTGTCCTAAGTAAACTCCACAATCACATTCACGCATTCAAATTCACCCTACTGACTTCTTAAGCAATTTAAGTGCGGTCTCACCTAAGGAGTATCGATCAAAGGGCACATGGACTCTTACTCTGTAAGCTCTAGACCACCATACTATCTTTCTCTGGTTCCTTTCTTCTCTTTTCCCTTCCTTAACAACTGATTTTTCCCCACTGGGTATCATTTTATTTTATTTTATCAGTGTTCTTCCCATTTTGAGGTGTACTTTGGACACATTCCATGGATCACATAGGAGGTAATAGTGGTAGCTACCACTCATGTGACCACTTCGGAGCTACTAGCTCATCCTCAGTTTATTATTCTCTTTTTTTTTTACTTTTGAGAAGGGGAGAAGGGAACCAAATTGGACAGGTTTACAAGCTGTGTCAGAACCAACAGAGGAATCCGACTCAAGGTATTCCAAGCCCTTAGGTGAGAAAATTAAGTCAGTATTAGATGTGAAGTCAGTAAAAGGATCCTCTGATACCTGAAGTGATGTGGGTGTTCTCAGTAGGCTGATCTGCGTTGGGGTTTTCTAATAGTCATAGATCATCTGCACACTCGTCCCAATGGTCACTTAAGTTCCTGCAAGTGCTGTTAATCTTCTCAAAAAATCATCGTTTCTTACTTAAACTATCTTGACTCAATAAAACAAAATTTTGAAAACAGACTGACTCTAAGAAAACAGAAAGATAAAGTCAGTAGCTACCTCCCCCACACTTAAAACACACTGTCCCCAGTAGTGTCAAGCTAAGGGTTGGTAAAAGAAAGCAAAATTTGTTATGGATGTGTTGAGTTTTGTCTGATTTTTACCTCTGTTGCACCTGCATCGACCGTTGCACTAAGTGCAACGATCGTTGCTGGGCGATTTGTGTCGTGGGTCGATCATTGCTCAGGACCGCAACGATCGCTGCAATGCGATTTCTCGTATTGTGACGATCGACACAATGGTGTGTCGATCGACGCACTGCGAATACTCGGATCAGTCAGCAAGTTAGCAGGTTAGTCCGTGAATAAGTATCAAATATCAACCCTGCAAGCTGGAAAACACTGCAAACAAGTAAAATCAAAGCAATAGATAGTCTCAATGTAAACACACAATCCAAACATAAGTTTCCTAAGGAAATCAAAATAAAAATGCAAGAAGAAAAGAAATAAAGAAAAATACATAACCGATGTCAGAAAATGGAGACCAATCATCACTCGTCATCTATTTCATCATTATGATCAGTACCACTCGAAGAAGCTGGAGTCGGGGAGCGCTGTCTACGTCGTCGGGAAGGACCAGGCTGATGAATCTGTGGCTGTCTCCTGCAGGTGCAGCCACGTACCCACTCCCAGATAGTCTTCAGTATCCCATCCTGACGCTTTCTCCACTCAGTCTCAGACATCTCTCCAAAAGGAACTGATGGAGCAGGATAAGGGCCAATGTCATGTGCAGCAGCAGCAGGCGCAGGCGCAGAGGAAGATGAAGCTCTCGTAGAAGGCTCTCCCAGCGGATGAGCCATCGTAGGAACACTGCGCCTAGTGTTCTCAGGGGGCAGGAAACACAAGGCAGCCAGTGTATCGATCTTGGTCAGATCGGCAGCAGGAAGAACTACACCACCCTTTCTCGCACTCGGGTCATAATAGACCCATATACGGCTCTCCTTCAGCCAAGTAGCACTCTGCAGATGGGTGAAATCAAGGAACTCCTTGCTGTCATCACACTCTGTACCCTCTAAAGGGATCCTGCAATGTCTGAAAATGGGAGTGAGCAAACTGCCTACCGACTCAGAGCCCTTCCCATCGTAAGCCTTCTTCTGCAGAGAGCACAGGTGATGAGCAAACACATCTCCTAAGTTGAGTCCCCAGGTGGGATCTCTCAACTCAATGTCAGTGAACTGCACTCCCAGTCCACGGTACAACATCTCCAGCTCTTTCTTACGCATCTTGTTTGCTTCAGCCTTGCACAACAGAGTGTATCCCAAGATGCGTGCTACATATCTAAGAACAGGATGCCGTACCTGAATCACTGTCGTCGTCCGCGAGTCGTATCTGCCATTGCCAATGTGATCCCAGAAATACTGAGACTCTGGCGCTTCCCACTCAAGAGCTATACTGGTACGTGTAGGCTCGATGCTGAATCCATATATGCGGCATATATCAAGGAGCGGGATCCTATACCTGACTCCTAAACACATAAAGGTAAAGATACCTCCTGAAACTCTGGTGTTCTCTATGTCAGGATAGATCACTCTGCAGGTATCCAACATCTGTCTAACCAGATAAGGATATAGCTCATAATACTGCATAGGCATTGTCCCCAGACCAATGCCCTTGCACACTGTCAGAACCTGCTCATCGATGCCCAGACCCCTGCAAGTCCAAAAATCAGCGAACTTGGTTCGCTTGATCGTCATGTTACACCACCCATTGTAGAGCAGTGTGTCATACTCGTCCCAGTAATCATTCAACGGCCTCTCTGTGAACTAATCAGTCTTAAGGAGCGCAGCAATCTCCTTTCCCCAGACCTTGTTTGTCGGGATTTCAGTCTTATCTGCTCTGGGCTAAGGCAATGCTATGGCCTCGCTATCTCTCTGATAATCCTCAGGTGGATCTGAGTCTCGAGGGAACCACTCTGGTGGTGGATGGCCTGCAGCTGGAGCTGTTGTGGTAGCTCTACGCTTGCGAGCTTGTCGAGGAGGCATCTGCAACAAAGAAAATAAAACATAATAAGTCACGGTAGAAACTCCATGTGAATTCGCAGAGCAACGATCGTTGCACAAGTGCGACGATCGTCGCTAGGCGATTTCACAGTCGACAAAGCAATCCTCAAAAATGTTTCTAAATTTGTTCAAAAATCTCACAAACAGCTTAATACCATCACCAACCAACCCTAATCAAGTCTAATTCAGTACGGAATCATCAATTTCAAACCAAAAATCCCTGATTTCTAAACCCTAGAACCGATTCCGAAAATCATGAAAATGAGAGTTCTTACCTTGGAATCACTGCAAATGGGTTATAGAAACAGATAGGGGTGTGAAAATAAGTAGAATCAAGCTTTGAATCAGAGAAAATGATGAAGAAATGAGAGATTTAGGTGATATGAGTCTCCGTTGTACGGACGGCGGAATGGGGAAGAAGAGAAGAGAAGAGGGTTTAAGGTACTTACCTGGATCGTGTGTGCAACGATCGTCGCCGATGAGCAACGATCGTCGCTAGTGAACCGAATTGATTCCGGTTTAGCGCGCGTACCTTAATTTTTGCAATTGAACCATTTGCAACGACCGTTGCACAGGACCGCAACGATCGTCACAAGGCGATCCCATCTCTTCGTCATTTCTCCCTGCAACGACCGTTGCAATATAAGCAACAATCGTCACACCTCTCCAGACTCATGTTCTGTAGCTGAAAACTTTAGCAAAAACAAAACCAAAACGTTAAATCCTAAGAAAACACCAAAAATAAGGAAGAAAAACACTAACACCTAATAGTGGGTTGCCTCCCACTCAGCGCTTGTTTAAGGTCATTAGCTTGACCGGACGAACAAGAATCAGGCTCCGAGAGATCTTGACAGAGACTTTGATTATCTCTGTGCAAGTCTCCTCATCCAAGGCGGAGAGTAAGTTGTGTCTGCGTGTGCTTGTCCAAGAAAAGAAGGAATGAAATGATCTCCAGGATCAGGAACCAATGTCTCACTCGTCTGCTCTTCATCTCCATCCATAATGGTGAAGGTCTGCCCATCAATCCGCGGTTTGCGCAGCATGTCCATCTCAAAGTGTAGAGGCTCATCTCCCGGATGGAGATCAATCAGACTGTGTCGCACATCTATCACTGCTCCAGCTGTAGCTAAGAATGGCCTTCCAAGTATCAAGGCATCATCAGGCTCACTGTCGTACTTAAGCACCAAGAAATCTGTCGGAACCAAGTAGTTTCCAACTCTCACTGGGACGTCCTCAAGAATTCCTTCTGGAATCCTTATCGACTGATCAGCTAGGACAAGAGAGGTCCTAGTAGGCGAAAAATCTGTCATACCCAGCTTCACTGCCACAGAATATGGCATAAGACTTCCAGCAGCTCCTAAATCACACAGAGAGCGCTTAAAACCATCCTCAAAAATAGAACAACTCAGCACAAAGATACCAGGATAACGTAGCTTCTTCGGGATCTTAGTCAGCAACACCTCACTGATATGTCTGGGAACCACTATCACCCAATCTTTCAGCTCTTCATCCAAAGGCAACATCTTACCCAAGTATCTCTGCACACAAGGGTGATAAGGTGGATCATCAGATGGTGGAACTTCTTCCAACTCTTCACCAATCTCTTCCAGCTGTTTAAGCTCATCAATCTCTTGTTGAATTACCTCAGACACTTTAGGATACAATCGAATAGATTGTGCAAAAATCTCCTGTTTAGTTATCTCAGACACTCCAGGGAATAAGCGATTAAGCTCTGCATCTGCCTCTGCATCAATGCCATAAGAATCTTGTGAATCTGTCTGTCCACGCCATGCAACGATCGACGCAAAGGTTGCATCGATCGATGCATCACTGTTTTCACAGATTCCACCCGAGAGTTTTTCCTCAATTTCGAAAAATTCACTCTCTTCCACCAATTCAGCTGTGTTCAACTCAAAATTTTCACCTTGTGTTGATCCATCATCAATGTACACTGACCAGGCCTTGATGTGGGTTTCTGCTACTCCTTTTCCTTTCACAGAACTTGAGATTTGGCTCACTTGTGTGTCCAATTGCTTCACATGAGTACTTAGGGACTCAAATTTCCCATTGAGATCCTCATAAACAGCATCCAACTTCTTGTTGCAGTCTACAACAATCTTGGTTTGTCCTTCTAGCACCTGCTCCATCATAGCCTCCATCTTACTCTCATGAGTGCTAGTAGCAGGAGGTGTCTGGTAAGAAGAAGATCCATAAGATCTTTGATTACCTTGTCCAAAAGGTTTGTGAAAACCACTAGTCTGTCCAAATCCAGAAGAGTTTTGATTGCTGTTGAAAGTACTCTTATGTCCTCCACTGAAGAACCTGTTACCAGACTGATATCCAAATCTATTACCTTGGAATCCAGATCCTCCAATGTAGTTTACATCCTCTTCCTGACCATCTTCTTCAGCATTGATCACTTCAACATCTTGAGCAAAATGGACAGCCTTCTTCCTAGCTAGAAGATTACAGACAGTGTCCAGCTTAGATCTAATATCAGCAATCTCCAAAATCTCTACCTTTCCACCAAACTTTTTCCTTCTCTCATCAGTAGTCTTGCAGCTATTACTGCTTACTAAGTTATCTATCAATTGCTTAGCTTGCGCAGGAGTCCTAGTGTTGAAATTTGCATTGTTGGAATTATCCAACGCAGCCTGATATGGGAGATCTATTCCTCTAAAGAAGATATCCAGCAATGTTACCTCAGTAAATCCATGATGCGGGAAGTAACGCTGGTACTTCTTAAATCTCATCCAAGCAGCCTTAAGAGGCTCTGTAGGACCTTGGGAGAAAGTGAGAATGTCCTGTCTCGACTGATATGAGCGAGCATCATCATAGAAGTGTCTCAAAAACTCACTCTTCACAGCATCCCATGTATCAAACTTCCCAGGTGGAAGTTGTTTCAACCAGGCAGCAACATCTCCAGCGAGAGAGTAAGGGAAAAGTTTGAGAAACAGATAATCCTGGCACACTCCATCATACTTCATTCCAGTGATTATGTCCTCAAACTGATCAATATGATCCATAGGTTGCTCCGATGGGTAACCATGGTAAGCATTCTGCCTCATCAGAGAGTAGTAGATGGTCTTGATCTCAAAATCATTCCTCTCAAAACCAGGAGGTACAAGAGTTGACCAGTTAGCATGAAACTCATCCGGACGATTGTAGTCAGCTAAAGTCCTCTCATGAATAACCATTTGCCTACCTTGGGCTTCTCCTTGCTCCTGTCGTAGAGGTTCAGGTTCATGGATAACATTCCCCTCAGCATCAATCCGTTGCCCAACAGCATTGTACGGATTGTTATCTCGGTCCCTCAGGACACCTTGAGCATCAGGCATTATAATCAGTTGTTCAACAACCATCCTTGCTCTTTGAATTTTCCTGTTGGTTCTCTCTAGTCTAGCAAGCTCTTCAAGTTGGAGGATAACGAGATTAGTATTCGGATTACTTCTGGTCTCACGCGTCTGCAGAAACCGTCTGTAATCGTCAAGCAACGATCGATGCTAACAGTGCAACGATCGATTCAACTCCAGTCTCCTAGTGACGATCGACAAAGGAAGTGCAACGATCGACGCAATGCGAAATCAGTACCTGCGACAAAGAAAAACAGAGAAAATATTAGTAACCAAAACAAAAAATAAAAATCCTAGTCTAAACCCTAGGTTCCAATCTATCGAGGATTCAAAAGAGTCCCCGGCAACGGCGCCAAAAACTTGATAGGTCAAGAATTAATCCCTATACTAACTGCAAGTGCACAGTGAAGTGATTGTAGTACTTAGGGTATCGAATCCACAAGGACTCCGGTCAACGATAGATTAAGAACGATAAAGTTTAAACTAAGAGAAAGCAAATGTAGTGTGAAACTAAAAAGCAGTGCAGGAAAGTAAATCAGTAAGCAGGATTGGTTTGAAAGCAATAAACTAATGGCGCTAAGTCTATGGCGTTCTCAGGAAATCAGACAAGCAGATAAATCAATCAGTCAGGATCAAATTAAGATCAGTTCTAGAACTCAAAACACAGATATAGAATTAACCAACTGTCGTTGCGAGAATTCTCTAAGTCTAAGTGCAGCAATCCAAATTCCTTTGCAATTACTAACAGATTAAACCAGCTTTAATTCCAAGTTCGATATGTTCACAATTAAACTAAACCAAATTCCTTTGCGAGTAATTCAATTGCTCAACCTAAATAGTTCAGATTCTAAACCACACTGTCGTGTGGTATTTAGCAACCTAAGATCTAGATTCTAATTGATCAGGTTAGAACTAGCATTAAACACAATTTAGATCGAAGAATATTAAAGTTATGAATCCTTAACTGAATTAATTAAATCTAGCAAGTCATGAAATCCTATATGAGAAACCCTAAACCTAACTATGAATCTACTCAGACATGGAATATGAAGACATAATCAATGAAATAATAGATATCATAAAAGAGATTAAATAAGTAAAGGGGTTCGAAATCTTCTCCAAGAACAATGTGTAGTACAGGATCAGATCAGCCCCAAAAGCTCTAAAAACTCTCTGCTCTAAAGTATGCGAACGTATCTAAAATAAAACTCAAAAACCTAATTAAATAGCCTAAATCACATCTTGGGGCTTCTGTGTAAATATCTGGAACTTCTGGGCAACTTTGCAATATCATCTCTCGCGAGTCTGGCCCAACGCGCTGTACATCGATCGATGCTGATGTGCAACGATCGACACAATCCTCTGTTCTGGACAGTGAGCTCTATCTCTCGGGTCAAAACTCCAAAAAGCTCCAAATAGCTCCAATATCTCCAAATCCACTCCAAACGTGCATGTACCTAATAAACACCTGTAATGACTCTAAAAAGACTCTAAAACATACTTATATCATGGTCTAAAACCAGTAAAAACCATGATATATCAGTTGTGTTCCTTGCTAGGAGATTAGCTTCCTTGAAGTTTAAATTAGCATCCTTAATCATCCCAAGTCGCCATTCCATTGACCTATACTCATTGCCCTTGTTTCTTTATATTGATTTCTTGTGTTTACTCTCTTTTACTTGTTTGATTGAATTTGAATTGCACTTAGGATATAGAATCATAACTGAATTTGGTTTGCTTGACTAAAGTGGTATGGTGTATTCATATTGGTCACTTCTATCCTAATTTGGTTCGATACCTCTTGCTACAACGATAAGCAAGAGGAATTGATACCTCTCTCTAGGATTCTAAAATCCTTCCTTGCTCGCGTCTCCTCCGTGGTGGAGTGCTCTCCATGTATGGTTCGAGATTTTAGTGAGCGGTTTGTTTTGAATTTTTACCTTTGTCGATTTATGGAGTCGAAATTGTAGGAATTCAGGGCTAGTATCAAAATCATCCAAGAGTTATGGGCATTCTCAGTTTCTGATATTAACATGCTCGTGATTGGTTGCGGGGCACTGGTGTCATTTATTTTTCTGAACTCATCTCTCATTTCTTCGACCCTGGAGTTGGAGAGTGTGGTTTGCTATTCCCGGAGTTAGTGGTGTCTATTTGTGGCTTTATTTAAGAACAGTTGGTTATCCGTCGGTTCTTTTCTGTTGGTAAACCGTCGGTTATTTTCCGTCGGTAAACTGTCAATTATGATCCGTCGATAATCTGTCGGTTATGATCCGTCGGTTTACCATTGGTTATGATCCGTCGGTTTACCGTTGGTTACAATCCGTCGGAACACCGTCGATTAAGTTTTGTCAGTAAACTGTTGGGAAACCGTCGGTAAATGGCCTTCATTAAACCATCAGTTCACCGTCCGTAAATCTCCGTCGGAAAACTGTCGGATAAATCCTTCGGAAAATCATTGGTAATTCCGCCTTTTAATCGTCGGTTATTTCCTATCGGTAAATCGTCGGTAAAGCATCGGTTTAGTGACCGTCGGTAGCCCGTCGATAAACCTTCGGTAAAAAACTCGACAGAAATCTATCGGGAATTACCGAAGGATTTCCGACGGATATTTATTTCCGACGAAATAGAACCGACGGATACGTCCGGCCGGAAATCCGTCGGTAAAGGTCTTTCCCGACGGATTTCCGACGATTTCGTCCGTTGGTAATCGAGTGTTTTCTTGTAGTGTATTATTATTACTAATCATACTATATGATACGACCCATACCCGAATAATGAGTTTCATATTAGTCGTTACAATAGCGACAAATAAACGATTTTGTTACTATACACGAAGTAGAAAATTAGTTGCCCATATAGTGACCAATTTGCGATGTTTCAATGACTCTTCACATCAGACACGAACTAGTCGACATATTACCGACTACGCTGTGACTATTTTTTCCGGTCTCGAAAATGGTCGTTAATCAGTTGTAAATCGGTGACTAAATTGACAACAATTAATTTTTGTCGTATATTAGCGACTAATACACGTCCATATATTTGTTGTCGCAAAACATACGCAATAGTGTCTCCAAATAGTCGTCAAATGTTACGACTGCAAGTATAGTCGCAAGTTCTAGTCGCGATAACGTTGTTTTCTTGTAGTGACCTCTCTAGTTGCTAAAAATATCCACAGTTTCGCAGAACATATACATGTGCGCATCTATTGTCTTCCTCTGAAAGCCGGATTTCTTGCATTCTTCCACTTGGACGACCTACTTGAGTAAATATATATGAACCGTCGACACGATATACGGATTCACCTTCAGTGAATCTGGTTAACATGACTAAATTAATTAGTTTAGAAAAAATTATAATTAATTAACAGCTACCATGTGAACATGTGATTGGCCATAGCGCTTTACCTTGATTTATTTTTTTATTCGCATAAAAGTAGTTCTCTGAGAAATAAGCTACCTCATCATTGATATATGACTGAATAATGGATCATGCCGCATATCTCTTGTTCTTTGCTTTTCCTTTTAACTTCTTGAAAAACCATTCAAAAGGGTACATCCACCTTATTGCAATGGGCCTCCTGATTCAGCTTCGTAGGGGAGATGTATCGGTAAGTGGTCTGTCACGTCGAAAAAATGATGGTGGAAAGATCTTTTCCAAATTGCATATGATTAAATGTTTTCTTTGAGAATTTGGACACGGCTTTTTGTAAAGTTCTTGAGCATAAGTGGTAACAAGGATTTTACAATCCTTTGAGGTACCAATTCCTTAAGCTTATCGTGTAGCTTTAAGGTATCGAACCTTTTTGGGACGAATAGAGCCAATAAGAACACACCAAACCTCTAGAGTCAAATCACAAAATTAAGTTTGTTTCTAACAATCCTAATGATAACAATTCAAATAGAAGTAAATAAAAAGCAAGTAAACAAAGTGAATTCAATCAATGATAAAGATAAGGCCTACGGGTTAAGGTCAACGGACAGGTGACTCGAGATGATCAATGATCCTAATTCAAACTTCAAAGAAGCTAACCTCATAGCAAGGAACACAACAGGTTGATCAGTTTAATCTCTTAACACTAATCTCTTTACTTAATCATAATCCAAGAACAAACTCTCATTTGTGAATTAAGATTAAGCAAGCAATCAAACAAGTTCCAAACAGCCAACAATTACTCTAAACATCCATTTTCATGTGCTAGAATGTGAAAGTCCTATCAAAGCTAAAAACTGGCATTTCATCGAACACATGGTGAGCAAGAAATCCTAAACATCCTAATCAACGTGATCAAGGCTAATTAGGCACTAAGCACACTTTGATAGAAGAGATTTTAAACAATCAAACATCAGAAATCCATTAATCATCCCCAATCAACCTAATCCTACCTAACCCATAAACCCTATGAAAAACTACTCACTAATCATCATGTGATTAACAAACCCATAGAGAGAGTGTTGATCATTGAAGATTAGAGATAGATTGAAAAATCAAAGGAAGAAATCACAAGAAATGAGTACTAGATTAATCAAAATTCAATCTTGTTCTTACAAAAGGGTTTTTGCAACAAAACAAGCTTAAGAAACAATAGAAAATAGGTTTTTGGCTTAAGTAGTGAATATGGGGCGAACCGGGTCAACCTGGAACAAACCGGGTGTTGACCCGGATCCAAGACAATTTTTGGGGTCTGTATCGGCCAGCCAGACCGATATGCTGGCCGATATGAGTCCTCGGATTTTCTCGTCGAAGGTGTGTATCGGTTGGCTAAACCGATACGCCAACCGATATGCTTGCACTGAAATTAATCCGAGAGGTATTATCGGTTGGCCAGTCGATATGCATCCCGATATGGACTCCCTGGTCTTTGGTCGAGGAACTGTATCGGCTTGCCTGGCTGATAATCACACCGATATGCCTTCCAGCTGGTTCTTCCTTAGTCCTTCGAGCTCTAGACTCCACTTCCAAGCTCACCAATGCTCCTAGACACCTCCAATCACCTGCAAAACACAAGAAACACTCCAAATGCAAGCCTAGAATGCCTAAACCTAGCCCTAAATGATCCTATACTCTAAACATACCAAAGAGCAAAGAAATGAAGCTAAAAGGGACTAACTAGAAGCAAAACATGATCTAAACTATAGCCTAAATGCATGAAAATACAAGTATATCAATTCCCCCAAACTTAAACCTTGCTTGTCCACAAGCAAGCATAAGACCATCAAAGCAAGTTGGGAGAAAGGTTTGAAGGCGGGGGCTCATATCCAAAGACAAAACCGAGATCAACAAGTTCTAATTCGAGTCAACGTCACCAAGATGCAACCAAGTAAGGCTTACTCCAAAAATTTAGCCATGCTCATCAAGACAAAACTCTTAGCTCGATTCTCAACCTAGACAAGCATTCCTATCAACTAGCTCTTTAACATTCATTAGGTTTTCAAGTGGATCTTACTCAATGCAAGGTGATCAAACTCATTTGGCAAAGGGACAAGGTTTTGAGATTAAAGTGATCTCAATCAAAAGAGGGGTTTACTCCAAAAGCATGAAGGTTCTCTCATAAAGAAGTGAATGAGCTATAGTAAAATGCTAAGAGTTAGAGGCAATTGGTGCATACTAGGTTGATTTCCATCTACCCATGCCCCAATTACTTCTTCTCCTAGTCTAGCCCACCTAAATGGATACTACCCTTGACCAAGGCTATTTTTGCCTCATCCCCTTTTTTCAATCAAACACTTTTCGTAAACTCCCGAAGGATCAATAAAGACTTTTCAAATAGTGGCAAATCTTTCTTTTTAACTTAGTTCAAATCTTTCTTTAGCAATGATCTCTTTTCTTTCTTTAAGTTGAGCCCTTGGCTTCTTTTCATTTCAAAATATGAGACACTTTTCTTTTCTTTAAACACATAAGAGCTTTTTCTTTTCTTTTAAAAGACTTTGCCAACAAACATAAGATCCCAACCAAAATCCCTTTCATTCTTCCCTTTCTTTACTCTCTTCTTCCATTCCCAATTCCTCCCCCAAACTTGGATTCTAGCCTATGCAAAGCTAAAGGTGATGAGCTTGCACTATATGGAAATTTTCCCTAGTCGCCTCATACTCAACACTTTTTACCTAGCTCATTCAAAAAAATAGGCTTACCTCTCAACAAGAGTGTTTATGGTTTGAAAGAAGGGTGGTGAAAGGTGTGGAGTCTATTCAAGCAAGCGAGAGTGGTAAAAGGGATAAGAATGCTTGAATATTTTCATAGTATCCATGAGTTTAGCACACAAAGCATGAGTAAGATAACTAGATGTCATCATTAAAGTTCTCACTTAGGTAGAGCTAGTGTTTTAACACTGTTGGTAAATATAAAATACTATACTCATATTTATTTATCCAATATTCTTATTATATATACTATAAGTAAAATTAATCAGCACATGATAACACAATGTGGACGTTCCGGTTTAAAGATCGGCAAAGATAAATGGAAGTAGCCGCTCTATAAAACGTGGCAGTCATGACTCTCCATCCCTGAAAACTTATTGTTCTCCATATCAGCACAACTAGCTAAGTCGGCCGGATAGCCATTTGGAAATTTGAGTGCATGTTTCGCACATTCTAGTAATTTTGTTCTGGCATCGTCTGTTGATGTTTGCGTTTTACAAACCAATTAAAACCTAATGTGCACGCTACCACAATCGAATGATATTTCAATGTAACACTTTAGGATCGAATCCACAGAGAGCTAGTGACCTATGACACCAAGAATACACAAAGTTCCTTAATCTAAGCTAATACAAGAGATTTGGTTTTTTTACGAACAACCTAAGTGAGATGAAAGCAAAGAAAATAATAGGCAAATGATATAGATAACAAAAGTGAAACAGAACTAATAATGCACTAAACAAGATACTAAGATTCACACAAAAACAGAGTAAAAACAGAGATGTGATGAGTTTGAACAAAAGATAAAAAGACTAAGTTCCTTGGGTTGAGATTTCGGTTTGGGTGATCAACAATTAATCTAGAAGTGTTTTACAACAATAGAATGATTTCTTAGGCTAAGAACAACATATGAAGCTACTCCACTCTCGTGATAATAGCCCTATATCTATCAAGCATTAACATCAATTCTCATTGGCAATTTCAAGATAGATATGCATTATGAACAAGTTCTCATTACCACTAAACACCTTAAACATCAATTCTCATTGGTTAAGTATGTAAAGCACTTGATAGAGTTTCAAACATTAACTACACTTCTCAGTGCTAGCAACATTTAAGATCAAGGAATTGATTAGCTACTTCAATCCTATCATTAAGAACTTCTAACAAGTAAGAAAGCAATATTTTCCAAGTTTTAAACATCCTAAACCATTACTAGATCACCCTCACCTTACTCAAACCCAGAAACTTATAATGACACTACTCACTAATATTCATAGAAACACAAAAAGACATAGTTGAGATGATATAAGATGAGAGAAATATATGAATCAACAAGAACAACACAAGAAAATCAAACCAAACTTCAAAACAAGATGAAAGAAAATAAAGTTATGATCTAGATCCATAAATGGATCCAGAAGTAGATCATGTCTCTCCTCATACACCAAGAGGTCTTAAATAATGGAAAACAAAGTGGCTTGGTCGACCTCAAAACATGGAAGGGTCTACAAGTCAAAAAAAAAAAAGAGAAAAAGTAGCATGTGGACAAAATTTGGTCTTAAAGTGGCATGATTGATATGTGTCCAGTAAATCGGTCATAACTCTTCGTGTATAGCTCTTAATGACTTCAAACCACCTCCATTGGAAAGCTAACTCAATTCCCTACAAAATATGAACGTAAGCACTTCATAAGACTCGGTCTTTCAAGGTTAAATCTCACTGCGGCCTGGGTACCTCGCCGTGAGAGGCCGCTGTGAGGTTTTTTGATCCACAGCGACTTGGGGAGGTCGCTGTGGAGGCCGCTGTAGCTCCCGGCTGTTCGCATTTCTTCACAGCGACTTCAGTAGGCCGATGTGGGATGCCGCTGTGAGGTCTGATCGTGATCCTTAGCTATTTTTCCACTCCTTTTTGGGTGTTTTCCAGTCCCTACCTCCTCCATATCATTTGGGTGCTTCATCATGTCTTCCACCACCTACAAAAAAAAAGAGAAACAAAGCATATGCAATCCTAATTATGCCTAAATGCATTATCCTAAAGCTAAAACACACTAAAAATCATGATTAAATCTAGTAAAAATCACAACACCTCAACTCCCCCAAACTTGTTTCTTTGCTTGTCTTCAAGCAAACACCAATGAGAACAAAGGGGAGAGGTTTGAAGTTGGAGACACATAACCAAAGAAATCTAGCAAGCCCTCAACATGATGTCCATGAACAAACACTCTAATCCACTCCAATTTCTCTAGGCTTATCAACACACCAAATCTCATTCTCTTAAGCACATTGTCTAGAATCAACTTACTCAACATTCCACCAACTCTTACATTCATTTTTCATTAATGTGTAGTCTCACAAATGGGGATTTGATCTTAATCAATTGTCTTGGTGTAAAAAGGCTTCAAATGGTTTTTGGAGGAGGGTTATGATTTCATATTTGGTGGCTAACTCTCAAGGAAAAGGAATGCTAGACATTATGTAAAATATGGCAAGACAAGAACAATTTATGCATACAATTCTTAACTCCCATTGCCTTACCCAATTGTGTTTCCAAATCCCATCACTAGTTTAACCAATCTCTCTTCTTTCCCAAACTTTAACCATTTGACTTTTTCATATTTGGGTCTTGAGAAGTTATTCTTTTTATTTACTAAGACTCTTTTTCTTTTGATTTCTTCTCATTTCAAACTTAGAGTTTTTCTAATTTTATCTCAACTTCCCAAGTGTTTTCCTTCACAAGCCCCTTGGTTCTTTCTTTTTCTTTTACTTTCCATTTCACTCTTTCTTTTATTTCACTCTCAATCCCATTTTCAAGTGCTTATACCCCAAATGCCAATAAATAAATGAACTCCTAGACTAGCCTATGAGAGCTAATCATTGTCGTTCTTATACTTTTAACCTTTTACACATGTTAGCATTATCAAAAAGAGGCCTCACTCAATCAATCTAATGAAGGTTTAAAAGGAAAAGGAAGGGTTCTATGGTGTGGAAACCATCCTAAGAGTGAGAATGGCCACTTGGATTAACAAAGGGTGGTAAAAAAGTGGTAAAAGATAATCCAAGTGTGTATGTAGTGACCATGATCAAGTATCAAAAACCCATAAGTGAGAAGATTAAGTTCATTTTAGTCAATATAGATGAGTTGGTTTCAAAGTTGAGAGTATCAAACAAGACAAATGGATTTGAGTGGTGTGATCAAAGCTCGAAATGTGCAAGTGTTTCAAGAGTTGTTTAAGCAACATAGTATGATTATAAGGGCATCATGTTCAGTTCTAAATCTAAATTTCTTACAAGGCAAATATATCATTGTCACCTATGCATATGCAAATGCAATCTATAATGCTACTAGACTCAATCCTAAAAGAGAAACAAATATGAAGCTACATGTTCCCTTTTTTATGTTTCAAAATTTTCAAATTTTTTTTTTTTTGGTTTTTTCAAAATCTGATTCAAGATGGTGAAATAAAAATAAAATTAACTAACAATACTGTTGAAGGTGGTGGTAGTGTTACCTGAAGCGGAAGGTAATAGTGTAATCCCCCCAAACTTAGCTCTTGTCTGGTCATGTTTGCTCTTCGGTGGAATCCCTTAGCTCTTGATCTATTGTCCACATGCTGAAAACACACAAAACACTAACACACAAGTAAAATGCACACAAACACATAAACCAAAACAAATAATATATACAAAGGATACCATAGGACTTCCTCCTAAGTGAGCTTGTTTAAAGTCTCTAGCTTGACTATCCTTTCACTTTTTCTGGTTGGGAATGTGGCATGACTTCGGATCACCAGGATCATATTTATCATAGAACCATCCCATAAACTCATTCATCCTAATCTCTTCAAAAGATATCTTCCTTGGACCATCAATGCTCATTCTTGTGGTGGAATTTATACCAAGATGCTTGTCAAAAAGTTGTGCCATTTGAAATTCTTCTTCTTCACAATCCATGGAGATTTATTCAATGAGACTCTCTTGTTTCTCCTTAGGCATTTCACTCTCTGTCTCTTGCTTGGAGTTGGGTTGTATATTCATTTATTCCTTGGTTGATAATTCATCATCCACTAAGATCTCCTTTATGCTCTCTATGCATCCAAAAACCAAGCCATCTTCATGAGAGTCTTCAATAGTTCTTACCACCATGTCTACTTCTTCCTTGTTTCTCCTTGCTAGATGACTCATGAGTGTTCCAACATAAACTTGTTCTTCATATCTTATCTCAAGAACTTCATCAGCATTGCAATCAAGAAGTGCTTCAAACTCTCCTTCATGCATTTTATATTCTTGTAAGAAATCATCCTTGATTTGAGAATCCTCTTCATATGTTGTTTCAGCATCCCTCTCAAGTTGAGACATTTCTTTGGTGAAGGCTGGCAAGCTAGAGGCTGCGTTTTTAAAATGTGCATTCATCGTAGTGCGCATCTCCTCGATACTCTCCAAAACTTGTTTCAAAAGTTGTTGTGTTGTTTCCTCCTTGGATTGTTGGTTTGAATAACTCCACTGACCTTGGAATTGTTGGTCTCCTTGGTTTTGATAAAAACCTTGATTGGTAAGAATCTCTTCTTCATTTGGGGAGTAATAATCCATTCCATGCTCGTACTCTATGTCCCAATATTGATATATCTCATCATGTCCATATTGATACTCTTGAGAATAGTTTTCAAGTGGGATATCTTCTTGATAGGTGGGTGAGCTTTCAAAACCGTATAGTGGTACTCTTGAGCAAAGTTTCCATATGGAGGATCTTCTTGATAGGTAGATGAGCTTTCAAAACATTGGTAGCTTGTAGGATTCCAAGCCATCCTTCTCTCTTGAACTTTCTCCCTTGTGATTATGCCCTGCAAAAAGAGCAAACACTTGAAAGAAAATCAGTAACCAGACAAACAAAAACAAAAGAAAGCTTAGTCTCAAGGAAATTTGAAATCCTAATGATAAATCGCCTAGCTCCCCGGCAACGGCGCCAAATTGATGTTTGCGTTTTACACACCAATTAAAACCTAATGTGCACGTTACCACAATCGAATGGTATGCCGATGTAACACTTTAGGATCGACTCCACAAAGAGCTAGTGACCTATGACACCAAGAATACACAAAGTTCCTTAATCTAAGCTAATACAAGAGAATTGGTTTTTTTTACTAACAACCTAAGTGAGATGAAAGCAAAGAAACTAATAGGCAAATGATATAGATAACAAAAGTGAAACGGAACTAATAATGCACTAAACAAGATACTAAGATTCACATAAAAACAGAGTAAAAACAGAGATGTGATGAGTTTGAACAAAAGATAAAAAGACTAAGTTCCTTGGGTTGAGATTTCGGTTTGGGTGATCAACAATTAATCTAAAAGTGTTTTACAACAATAGAATGATTTCTTAGGCTAAGAACAACATATGAAGCTACTCCACTCTCATGATAATAGCCCTAAACCTATCAAGCATTAACATCAATTCTCATTGGCAATTTCAAGATAGATATGCATTATGAACAAGTTCTCATTACCACTAAACACCTTAAACATCAATTCTCATTGGTTAAGTATGTAAAGCACTTGATAGAGTTTCAAACATTAACTACACTTCTCAGTGCTAGCAACATTTAAGATCAAGGAATTGATTAGCTACTTCAATCCTAGCATTAAGAACTTCTAACAAGTAAGAAAGCAATATTTTCCAAGTTTTAAACATCCTAAACCATTACTAGATCACCTTCACCTTACTCAAACCCAGAAACTTATAATGAAACTACTCACTAATATTCATAGAAACACAAAAAGACATAGTTGAGATGATATAAGATGAGAGAAATATATGAATCAACAAGAACAACACAAGAAAATCAAACCAAACTTCAAAACAAGATGAAAGAAAATAAAGTTATGATCTAGATCCATAAATGGATCAAGAAGTAGATCATGCCTCTCCTCATACACCAAGAGGTCTTAAATAATGGAAAACAAAGTGGCTTGGTCGACCTCAGAACATGGGAGGGTCTACAAGCCAAAAGAAAAAGAGAAAAAGTAGCAAGTGGGCAAAAGTTGGTCTTAAAGTGGCAGGATTGATATGTGTCCAGTAAATCGGTCATACCTCTTCATTTATAGCTCTTAATGACTTCAAACCACCTCCATTGGAAATCAAACTAAATTCCCTACAACTTTGGTTTGAAGGTCCAAAGCTAAATATGAACGTAAGCACTTCATATGACTCGATCTTACAAGGTTAAATCTCACAGCGGCCTAGGTACCTCGTTGTGAGGTTTTTTGATCCACAACGACTTGGGGAGGTCGCTGTGGAGGCCGCTGGAGCTCCCGGCTGTTCGCATTTCTTCACAGCGACTTCAGTAGGCCGGTGTGGGATGCCGCTGTGAGGTCTGATCGTGATCCTTAGTTGTTTTTCCACTCCTTTTTGGATGTTTTTCAGTCCCTACCTCCTCCATATCATTTGGGTTCTTCATCATGTCTTCCACCACCTACAAAAAAGAGAAACAAAGCATATGCAATCCTAATGATGCCTAAATGCTTTATCCTAAAGCTAAAACACACTAAAAAGCATGATTAAATCTAGTAAAAATCACAACACATCATCTGTCAATTTGTACGAGGAGAAAGAAGCTTTACCCTCACCATCAATATGTAGGTGTGGCCGAGAACATAATCGTTCTATATAAATTTTGTACATGATGGTGTCTTTGGATTTACCCTTCACATTCATAAGAGTATTTATGACATTATCAAAATAATTCTTCTCTACATGCATCATATCAAGATTATGTCGGAGATTAAGGTCCCTCCAGTACAAAAGCTCCAAAAATATGCTTTTCTTGTGTCCGTTATGCCATTTCCCGTAGCCAAGCTCCTTCTATTTGTAACCGTTTCCACCGACGTGTTGATGCACTATTGTCCAAGGTGGCGCAACAAACCCAGCAGCCGGCGGCGGGAAAGATGAGGGACTGCAACGGCGAGAGGCGACGACTCGCACTACAAGAACGATCGAAGAGGGGCGATACGGTGAGAAATGGTGACGTCGATTTGGATACTTGTCCATCCTTTGTCACGTTTGTGATTTCCCCACCGGGGTTTAATTCTTCGTCTTTAGAACTCATTTCGTGCGTTTAAGGTGCTAGATTTGTTCAAACTATGAACGCAAGCTGTAGAACATAATCAAATATTTTAGTATGATATTTTTAGCTCTGATACCATGTAGAACTAGATATCAAACTGACTTGTTTATTAATCTTTTACATGAATGTCTATTTGTCTATTTATATAGACTCTTAAAGAAACTCAAGGACTTAAGATAGACATCAATATTAACCTAATCTTAATAGAAATAGGAATATTAACTTAAATATGAATATGATATATTCCTTAAATCTAGAAGATATATATATATATATATATATATATATATATATATATATATATAAATTGTATATATCTTTACACCTGTAATAGTTTACCTTTGTTTGACAAGTTTTAGCTGTTTTGGAAAAGTTTTATCTCTATTGGATAACTTTACCTATGTTTGACAAGTTTTAGCTTTTTTGGACAAATTTTAGCTATGTTGGACAAGTTTTATTTTGTTGGACAAGTTTTATCTCTTTTGGAAAAATTTTAGCTTTGTTGAACGTTTTATCTCTGTTGACAAGTTTTAGGTATTTTGGACAGGTTTTATCTCTTTTGCACAAGTTTCTCATCTGTTTGACAAGTTTTAGCTTTGTTAGACAAGTTTAATTGGACAAGTTTTAGCTCAGTTGGACAAGTTTTAGCTCTTTTCGGCAAATTTTAGCTCTGTTGGACAAGTTTCACCTTTGTTTGTCAGGTTTTAGCTCTTTTGGATAAGTTTTTGCTCTCTTCGACTTGTTTAACCTTTGTTTGACAAGTTTCAGCTCTTTAGGCATATTCTTAGCTCTGTCGGACAAGTTTGACCTTTAATGGAAAAATTTTACCTATATTTGACAAGTTTTAGCTATTTTGACAAGTATTAGCTTGAACAAATTTTACCTCTTTTGGACAAGCTTTACCTTTGCTTGACAAGTTTTAGCAACAAGTTTTAGCTCTGTTGGACAAGTTTTACCTCTTTTTGACAAATTTTAGCTCTTTTGGACAAGTTTTAGCTTTGTTAGACAAATTTTACATGTGTTTGACAAGTTTTAGTTCTTTGGGACAAATTTAGGTCTATTGGACAAGTTTTACCTATGTTGGACAAGTTTTAGCACTGTTAGACAAGTTTTAGCTCTTTTAAAAGAAAATATTTAGCTATGTTGGGCAAGTTTCACCAATGTTTGACAAGTTTTAGTTCTTTGCACAATTTTAGCTATGTTGGACAAGTTTACCACTTTTGACAAATTTTAGCTCTTTCAGACAAGTTTTAGCTATATTGGACAAGGTTTACCTCTGTTTGATATGTTTTTGCTCTTTTGGACAAGTTTTAGTTATGTTGGACAATTTTAGCTTTGTTAGAAAAATTTTAGCTTTGTTAGACAAATTTGACAAATTTTAACTCTGTTGCACAAGTTTTACCTCTGTTTAAAATTTTTTAGCTCTTTTGTACAAGTTTTAGCTTTGTTGGACAAATTGTACCTGTGTTTGATAAGTTTTAGTTCTTTTGGACAAATTATAGCTTTGTTGGAAAAGTTTTACCTATGTTTGACAAGTTTTTTGTTTTATAGGTATTGGCTCTTTATAATAATTTTAGCTCTCTTGAACAAGTTTTATCTTTGTTTGACAAGTTTTAGCTCTTTTGGACAAATTTTAGCTCTGTTGGACAACTTTTAGTTATTTTTAACAAATTTTAGCCATGTTGGACAAGTTTTAGCACTGTTGGACAAGTTTTAGCTTTTTTAGAACAAAAATTTAGCTCTGTTGGACAAGATTCACCTATATTTGACAAGTTTTAGCTCTGTTAGACAAGTTTACCTCTATTTGACAAGTTTTAGCTCTTTCGGACAAGTTTTAGCTCTGTTGCACGAGTTTTACCTTTTTGACAAGTTTAGCTCTTTTGGACAAGTTTAGTTTTGTTGGACAAGATTTATTTTTGTTATCCGAGGACTTACCTCGGATACACCGAAGAACTGCATTCTTTTGTCGTCTCTAGGAGAAAATAGTTTTTTCCTTCATGGCGATAGCGAGCAACGTCTATTTTGGTTCCTCTTGTGAATCCTAGTCCATGGAAAATGAAACAGTTCATATTTCTACTATTTTGAGCTTTTTGTTGGGTCATATATTGATGAACTGGGTTTATTCGTCAATTTAGATTCTCACTCAGTTTTGACTAGTATAAAGATAGGATTATCTTTTCGGTTCCACCCAATATATTATCGAGTATTTTGATATTATGTATTGGTATATTCTTTAAAAAAAAATGTTCGGTTCGGTTTGGATCATGTCGGGTTTGGGTCATTCTATACTTCAATGTTAAATCCGAATAAAATAGAAATATTGTCAAAGTATCGATCGGATTTTGGCTCTTTTGTAATAAAAAATATATCTTAAAACCACGGAAAAAACCCCCAAACCCCAAAAACACGAGAATATCCGTAAAAAGCAGCAATATCCCAGTCCAAATAATATCAGTTTATAATAAACTAAATAATAATATTTTTTTATAAACTTAAGCCAAGAATGTAAAAACTTAAATATATTAAAACATGTGATAAAAAGTTAATTGAAAATAAAATAATGAATAGATTAAAAAGAGAAAAAGTATACATATATGTAATTATGACTCTTTTTATTCCTTTTTATGCATGGGCGAGTGATTTGTATTAATATCCTCAACTTTAATTTATATGTGTTTCCGGGTGATCTGGTTTTCTTTTATATTTGTGTCATTCTTGATTTCGTTTTCAAAGGTGGTAAAATACTAATTACAAACCCATAATGAAAAACAAATCAAATCAAATCAAATCACGAGTACTAGTATATAGATTTTATCTTTAAAACACGGTATAAAAAAATGGAAAGTTCGGGGAGGCTTGGATCACAAGTATATAAAACACCAAATCCTGATAGAAGTTGCACTCTTTTCCGATAAGGATGCAGAAGCAGGAGTTCTTGGAACTGTTTGAGATAGCAACTCAAGCGGCTAAATCTGCGAGAGGAAACACTGATGATAATTCTCCAGAGGTCTCGACGTGTATCAACGCCATGAATCGTCTGAAAGAAGCGCCTGAGTCTCTTGCTTGTCACCTTGTCTACACAACTCCCTCCATTGGAAAGAGTAACATAGTATTCTCCGATCACGAAAACCACATAATTCGATCTGAGGCTAAACTTCTTTGGGATCTTTGGCTCACGTATTTTTACGCCACCGGAAGAAAACAGAGCAGATGTGATAGAGTCGATCAAATCCCCGTGACGATGAAGAAGACTGGAGATCCTAGCCGAGACAAAGTGCGTGAGATTCTGAAAAGATCTTTGTCTAAAGTCGCTGATGATATTGTTGACACGGAGATGAAGAAACGAGTCCTTTGCTGCGATCCATCGAGTGTGGCTGTGTCGGTGGAATCTGCCATGTTTGAAATATTGGGTTGTTTCGCAGGACCTCAAAAACTTAAATACCGATCCATCTTGTTCAACATGGGAGATAGTAACAATCCAGACTTGAGGAGAAAAGTGTTGACTGGTGAGATCAATGGAAATAGATTGGTGATGATGGAGACAGAAGAGATGGCGAGCGATAAGATTCGGATGGAAATTCAACAAATTAAAGACAAAGCCAGATTAAGGGAAGACAATCGATTGGAGATGATGCTTCAATCAGATACCATGATGACTTAGCAGATATACTAATTGTAAAATTGTTCTCTTAGGGTTTCAATGTAAACAGACGCTTCAAATTTTTATTTCTCTTAGGGTCTGAATATAAACAAACACTTCTCAATTTTGTCTGAATGTAGGGTTTCAATGTAAACAGATTAAACGCTTCAGAATTTGGTTTGCAAAGTCTGTGTAACTCGGATTTTCCTTTTTAAACAAATATATATATTTCTTAGTAGCATACTACTAGTAGTTTTATAAGTTCTCGTGATTTTTCAGGTGACTTCAAATTCAGGAATGTTTTTTTTTTCCTTCTAAATATGTGTTTAAAAAGAATCTTTCACTACAAGAAAACATGGCCATAATCAACGGATTTACCGACGGAAATATATATATATGTCAGAATATCCGATGGGACACCGCCGGATCCTCGACGAGAACAATTTCGTCGGATTTTCGTCTAAATTGTTTTTTTTTTCCTTCTAAATACGGGCTTAAAAAGACTTTGCCAAGAGAAGTTTTTCACAAAAGTAGTGAAATAATCATTCAATATCTCATGCATATTTATTTACAAAAACCAAATACTATGAATGATGACATTCATGAATCAAGATTTAAAAAGAATTAGCAACGACATAGTAGAAACACTCGCTAGTCCTTTTACTTAAGATGCTTTATATCGAAGTTCACTCGGAGCTAGGTTGTTTGCAACACAAATCCACACTATCTCAAGACATGGTCATTTCGTCCCAGTAATGCTTCATTTAGTGCAATTCCCTTTTGTAGTTCCACGGTAGCTTGATATCTCCAACACCATAACTTGAGATGATGATAGGCAAGGCGTTATATTCTCCTCGGAGAAGTAGCAAGAACATGTAGTTAAACATCTACATGTTTGATTAGCAACCGTGGTCAAACGACCTCGGAAACTGTCTAGTATCCATGCATGTTTGCGACCACAATAGGTTCATGAATCTGCCTCTTCTGGCCCAAGTCTTTTTGTATTGAAAGAAGAACCTTCTTATTACTTAGAGGGCTTTGCCCAACATTTTTTCCAGTCATTGGGTAACAAAAGTGTTACATTCCTTTTTGGGCTTACATGAGGCCTAATAGAGTAGACCCTATAAGAGAGAACTATAACGGGTTAAGGACATATCAACAAGTGGTGTAACAAAAATGGACTAGTTCTTTTGTGGAAGTGAAAAGAAATTTTTCAAATTCAATCAAATACGTTACAGAATGAGTTGTTTGACGAAATTGCAAGTCTTATGAGTTCGTATAGGCTTTGTGACGAAGTACATATATGATCTGAGGAAATAACCGGATTTGGTTTGATTAAGAACAATGTTTTATTCGGGAGCACGAAATTAAAAACGATAGCGTGAGATGGACTCGTTATGGCGAACTCTCCCGAGCACGTTCTTCAACGCATCCATCGCTGGCTTCGTCGACTCCTCCTTGTCGTCTATCTTCGTCCTTCGTCTAGCCCGAGCTTCCCTCGTCCCAGTTTCACCATGTGCGGCGGTGACCGCCGGCTGCCGAGCCCTCTGAGCTGCCGGACCGCTGATCCTCAAGTCGCCGTCGCCACCGCTGCTCTCTCCTCCCGCCGATGCTGCTCTCGTCATCTTCAGTGTTGCTTATCACGTCCTTGTCTCCGCCTCCCATATGCTTTACCACACCTACGTTGCTCACACTTTAACCTATGTTGTTCATGTCTCCCTCTCCACAGTCACCTTTGTACATGTCCAACCACCACTGTAATGGCCCAAATCCAGCCCTTTTAAAAATTTATGAAAAGAAGAAGAAAAGCCCAGCCCAAGCCCATTAGCAATTCCAAAACCCTAGGGTTCCCACCTTCTTTTCCTATTTAAAGAGCCTCCACCCTTTGAAAAAAGCAAAAGAAGAGACTCTCGGCGAAGCTCTGCCCCTTTCCCGTCGCAGCCACCAACCTCCAAGCCCAGATCTGTAGATCCTCTATCATTGTATGTCGAAGGTAACCCCGAAATTTCGTTTTCAGCTCTGTTTCCTTTCAACCCGAGAACTAAAACCTTCATATCTTTTTATCCGTGATGAATCTGGAAAATATGAGACCCTCATCACGTTCCCCTCGACGAGACGAAGCCGTATCCGCAAACCGCACCTCCAAATCTGTCCGGACGAGCCCGCAATCGCCGGAGGAAGAATCACCGGCTTCGCACACGCCTTCCACGAGCCGCCTTCGCCGCCGTCACGCGCCGCCGCCGTCACGCGCCGCCGCCGTCACGCGCCGCCGCCGTCACGCGCCGCCGCCGTCCACCGGGACCCTCCGCCGTCCGCCGCCGTCCACTGGGACCCTCCGCCGTCCGCCGCCGGAGCTCCGCCGCCGTCGACCACCGGAGCCCCCGCCGGACCGCCGCCGAGTCAACTCGGCCGGCGACCGAGTTGATTCGGTTGACCGGGTCGGTCAGCGTTGACCGGTCCGGTTTGGTTCGGTTTAATCTGGTTTGGTTCGGTTATCCAATTTCAATTTTAATTTCGATTTTTAATTTCAATTTCCGGTTTAGGTCGGTTAAGCTGGTTTGAGCTTGGTATTTTCAATCGATCATAACTAGCTCATCCTAAGCCCGATTTAAGCGTATCAAAAGCCTATCTCACTCGATTTTACGTCCTCTTTACAGATCTGATGTCCGTTCGGGCTGATGAAGTTCCTAAATTACCGTTTTTCCCTTCTTTGGCCAAGGTGAGGATCGGTTTGACCCTTGCTTATTCCATTTCGATTCCGGACACGAGTACTTCGTTAATATCGTCTTTCCTAGGTAGCATAGGTTTGGTAATGCCGGCTATGTGATTGATTGAAAGCACTTAGAAACTAGGTTATCACTTAAACCGAAGAAAGCGCGCGAGATTCCTGGGACCAGATTGAGAAGGCAGCTGGTTGGACCGTTCCGGTTCAACGGGTGCCCTAATGTCGCGTCTCCGGTTCGCCGGGAGACGGGTGTTATAATTTGGTATCAGAGCCTGGGTTAAGGTCCCCCAGTGCCGTCCTGGGGGATCAGCTTTCGTTGTTTTCCCAAATCTAAGTTTTCAAATTTTTCAAAAGCGTTTGCGAAATTTTATAAAATGGCTACTTTGCGAAAGGTCTTTTCAAGCACCAGTTATATCCTTGATTATTCTCCACGCCAGTCCTAGTCTAGATAGAATTTTTCTTTGCAGGTTGGGGGTTGTTGTCTTTAGACCTCAGTGGTGCTACTGCCCGTAAGATGTGTGTGTTGGATGTATGTCATGATGTGTGCCGTTGAGGTGTATGTTGGGATGTACATTGTGGTGTGCGCATACAGGGCAGTCGGTACTAATGAGGTGTGTGTTGGGGGTCATCGTCAGTTCGGAGTATTGTTCAACCAAGCGTGCTAAGGCGATAAGGATGTGGAGATGACCAAGCGAGAGGCTAATGCGGAAGTGTTGCTAGAGGCATTGTAGAAGCTGCAAGGAGTGCTACAAAAGCTGCAAGAGGTCGATAGAGGGACCGGATTGCAAGGAGTGCTACAAGAGCTGCAAGAGGTCGATGGAAAGATCGGATTGCAAAGAGGCCATTTGGAAGTGGCGGTGTTCCGACTAGATTAAGCGTCATGAGTTGCTTGAGTTACTTGGATCACAAGGAGCAGCAGGAAACTGTCCAAGCCTATTCTAAGTATGGAATCTTGGAATCGGTTTGTGACATCAACTTTAATGAGTTGTGGATGGCTCGTTTAAGATTGATCAAGCTGGAAGCTGGAGAAGATCTTTGTGGTATGGCGGGCTTAAGATTCAACGGTAGAACCGGAAAGGAAACGGTCTGCCCTAGAGTTCTTTGTGGATTACTGGAGCAGCTAATGGAGTTCCTCAAGAGGGAAAGAAGACCGCATAAGCGTTTTGGGAAGTGGCGTTGTGGCATTTGGAATTGCCTAGTCAGCTGGACTTTGGTTGTTGCAAACGCGAGCGGACGAATCTGGTTATTAGAAATGGAAATCCAACGGGAGAGTGTTATGAAAACACTATGAAGGATTGGCAAGAAGCTGCAAGGATTAGCAAAGGAGGGCAAGTCTAATGGGGAAGGAAACCCAAAAGATGGTGTTTGGAAAGCACTACATCTGGATCACAAGGTAGGAAACATTGAGCTGAAAGTCAGATTGGAAACCGGTCTGAGAATCAGAGTGCGCAGCGGAAGCATGGTGGGTCGTTCCCCACAAGTCAGGTAGCCATAATGGACATGGTGAACCTCATCGTCACCAAGGAAAAGCAAGGATGATGGTTTGTGCGACAGTCAACACCATAGTGTACGGTAATGGAAAACCGTCAAAGAGAATCCATTTGGAAGTGGATGATGCACTATGGCACGGTAATGGAAACCGTTGAGGAGAATTGGTTTGAAGCGGAGCATCACATTCAGGTACTAGAACCACTCGAGGGATGAGTGTTGTTTCTAAACATTGGAGACCGACTCTAATGGACATGGACGGTAGCAATAGGCGTTTGTATTGCATCATGGAAGCTGCTATTCTATTAATACCAAGGAGAAGGACACTCCAGAGTGTGGTTTGAAATAAGGAGGGGAGAAGCAGTCTTCAGGATTTAAGGATAGGATCTCTCCAAGCGGGAAGCGATCAAGTTCAGTTTCGGTTCAGCAGAGTTTGTGGGGTGCTGCTGGTGAGGAGATGCAGTGGAGATCTTCCGTCACCGAATTCGGGACGAATTCTTTTAAGGGGGGGAGAATTGTAATGGCCCAAATCCAGCCCTTTTAAAAAATTATGAAAAGAAGAAGAAAAGCCCAGCTCAAGCCCATTAGCCATTCCAAAACCCTAGGGTTCCCACCTTCTTTTCCTATTTAAAGAGCCTCCACCCTTTGAGAAAAGCAAAAGAAGAGACTCTCGGCGAAGCTCTGCCCCTTTCCCGTCGCAGCCACCAACCTCCAAGCCCAGATCTGTAGATCCTCTATCGTTGGATGTCGAAGGTAATCCCGAAATTTCGTTTTCAGATCCTTTTCCTTTCAACCCAAGATCTAAAACCTTCATATCTTTTTATCCGTGATTAATCTGGGAAATCCGAGACCACCATCGCGTTCCCCTCAACGATACGAAGCCGTATCCGCAAACCGCACCTCCATATCTGTCCGGACGCGCCCGCAATCGCCGGAGGAAGAATCGCCAGCTTCTCACGCGCCGCCTTTGCCGCCGTCACGCGCCGCCGCCGTCCACCGGGACCCTCCGCCGTCTGCCGCCGGAGCTCTGCCGCCGTCGACCACCGGAGCCACCGCCGGACCGCCGCCGAGTCAACTCGGTCGATGAACCGAGTCGACTCGGTTGACCGGGTCCTTGACTGGTCCGGTTTGGTTCGGTTTAATCTGGTTTGGTTCGGTTATCCAATTTCAATTTTAATTTCGATTTTTAGTTTCAATTTCCGGTTTAGGTCGGTTAAGCTGGTTTGAGCTTGGTATTTTCAATCGATCATAACTAGCTCATCCTAAGCCCGATTTAAGAGAATCAAAAGCCTATCTCACTCGATATTCCGTCCTCTTTCCAGATCTGACGTCCGTTCGGGCTGATGAAGTTCCTAAATTACCGTTTTTCCCTTCTATGACCCTTGCTTATTCTATTTCGATTCCGGACACGAGTACTTCGTTAATATCGTCTTTCCTAGGTAGCATAGGTTTGGTAATGCCGGCTATATGATTGATTGAAAGCACTTAGAAACTAGGTTATCAATTAAACCGAAGAAAGCGCGCGGGATTCCTGGGACCAGATTGAGAAGGCAACTGGTTGGACCGTTCCGGTTCAACGGGTGCCCTAATACCGCGTCTCTGGTTCGCCGGGAGACGGGTGTTACAACCACCATCATCTCCTCCTGGCGAGCCGCCACAGATTTTGGTTTATATCTCTACGTCGTTGACCACCGGATCTGATCTGCTCATTGTTGCTCCTCCATTTTTGCGCTCTTTCCATGCAATTAAGATCACTTATTCTCCGGCAATTTTGTATCCCATGCTCCTCCGATGTCTCAGGCCACTGCTCAGCCTTCCTTACTCGCGTCTCCGCCGTGGTGGAGTGCTGTCCGTGTATGGTTCGAGGTTTAAGTGAGCTGATTGTTCTGAATTTTTATTTTGCGGGGTTATGGGCATTCTCAGTTTCTGATATTAACATGCTCGTGATTGGTTGCGGGGTCACCGGTGTCATTTATTTTGCTGAACTCAGCTCTCATTTTTTCGACCCTGGAGTTGGAGAGTGTGGTTTGCTATTTCCTGGGTTGGTGGTGTCTATTTGTGGCTTTATTTAAGAACCTTCGGTTATCCGTCGGTTCATTTCTCTCGGTAAACCGTCAGCGTTTTCTTTGCGAATTTGGACACGGGTTTTTGTAAAGTGATATATCATGGTTTTTACCCATTTTATACCATGATATAGATGTGTTTTTAGTGTCTTTTGTGTTCGTTTAGAGTCTTTTACAGGTTTAATCAGGTTTGGAGCTAATTGGAGATATTTGGAGCATTTTGGGACTTTTGGGACGTTTTGGCCGAGAGCTTAACTCACTGACCGATTTACTGATCAAGCATCGACCGACACACCTTGTGCATCGGTCGACACACAAGCGAGATGGGCCGTACGCGTCGGTTTAACAAGTTATGAAGATTTGCAAAGAGGCCCAGAATAGTTCCAGTATTTACACAGAAGCCCCAGCCGAGATTAGGCTTATATATAGAGGATTTTGGTGTTTAATTTACTTACGCTTTCATACTTAGAGCTAAGAGATTTTTAGAGCTTTTGGGGCTGATCTATTTCCTGTATTCACTTATTTTGGAGAAGATTTCGAACCCCTTTGATATTTTATTCTCTTATATGCAATCTATTATTTCTATGATTATGTTTTCATCAATCATGTCTGAGTAGATCCATAGTTAAGTTTAGGGTTTCTCATTAGGATTTGATGACTTGCTAGACTTGTTTAATTCAGTTAAGGATTCATATGATTAGGATGTTCTTCAAACTAAATTGTGCTTAATGCTAGTTCTAACCTGATCAATTAGAATCTAGATCTTAGGTTGCTAAATTCGACACGAGAGTGTGTTTTAGAATCTGAACTATTTAGGTTGAGCAATTAAATTATTCGCAAAGAGATTTGGTTTAGTTTAATTGTGAACATATCGAACTTGAACTTAATGCTAGTTTAATCTGTTAGTAATTGCAAAGAGATTTGGGTTACTGCACTTAGACTTAGAGAGTTTTCGCAAAGAGATTTGGTTAATTCCATTTCCGTGATTTGAGTTCTAGAACTGAGTTTAATTTGATCCTGACTGATTAACTTGTCTGCTTGTCTGATTTCCTGAGAACACCCTAGGCTTGACGCTTTTAGTTTATTGCTTTCACAACCAACTTGCTACTGTTTACTTTCTTGCCTTGCTTTTAATTCATTCACCACTTGCTTTATTTCTAGTATTAATCTCTACTGTTCTGATCTATTGAGACCTAGTGTCCCTGTGGATTCGATAACCCTATATACTACTTTGACGATACTGTGCACTTGCAGTTTAGAATAGGGTAAAACTTAGAACCTATCAAGTTTTTGGCGCCGTTGCCGGGGACTCTTAGAGTCTTCGATAGGACCGAACTTAGGGTTTTTACTAGAAATTTTTCTTTTTCTTTTTGCTTTTTCGTTTTTATTTTCATAATTTGCTAAATTTTCTCGGTTTCTTTCTGTCGCAGGTACGACTTTCGCCTTGCGTCGATCGTTGCATCCTTTGCGTCGATCGTCACTAGGCGATTCTGAGATTGAATCGATCGTTGTACTGATAGCATCGATCGTTGTTGGACGATTACAGACAGTTTATGCCAACGCAGAAAACTCGAAGTAATCCGAACTCGAGCTTAGTTAATCTCGGACTAGAGGAACTTGGACGTCTAGAAAGAACTATCAGAAGAGAAAAGAGAGAGAGAATGGTACGAGAAAGTCTGATCTTGATACCAGATGCTGAAGGTACCCTGAAGGACCGAGATAACAACCCGTACAATGCTGCTGGGCATCGGGTTGATGCTGAAGGGAACGTGATCCCTGACCCACCTGAGCCACAACCGCATGCGCAAGCCCAAGGACAGACCCAAGGTAGACAGATGGTTGTCCATGAGAGGACTTTAACTGACTACAACAGACCGGATGAGTTTCATAGAAACCGGTCAGCTTTAGTGCTTCCTGCTTTTGAGAGGAACGATTTTGAAATCAAAACCATCTACTACTCGCTGATGAGACAGAATGCATTTCATGGTTACCCAACGGAGCAGCCTATGGACCACATTGATTCGTTTGAGGACGTAGTCACTGGCATGAAGTATGATGGAGTCTGCCCGGACTATATGTTCCTTAAGCTCTTTCCGCACAGTCTTGCTGGAGACGCTAGTGCATGGCTAAAGCAGCTAGCACCTGCTCAGTACACTACTTGGGCAGCTTTAAAGAGTGAGTTCCTGCGTCACTTCTATGATGATGCGCGCTCAGATCAGTCCAGACAGGACATACTCACCTTTTCCCAAGGAGCTGTGGAACCTTTAAAGACTGCCTGGATGAGATTTAAGCAGTATCAGCGTGACTGCCCACACCATGGATTCACTGAGGTTCAGTTGATTGGCATTTTCTTCAGAGGCATAGATCTTCCATATCAGTCTGCACTGGACAATTCCAGTAATGCTAACTTCAACACCAGGACTCCTACACAAGCTAAACAGTTGATTGAGAATCTAATAGGCAGCAACAGTTGCAAGACTATGGATGAGAGGAGGAAGAAATCTGGTGGAAGTGTAGAGATTTCTGACATAGCTGATATGAGATCTAGGCTGGACACTCTCTGCAATCTTCTGGCTGAGAAGAAAGGAGTACACTTTGCACAAGAAGTAGAGATTCTGGGGGTTGATGAAGAAAACAAAGAAGAAGATGTGAACTACATAAGTGGTTCTGGTTTCCAAGGAAACAGGTTTGGATATCAGTCTGGGAACAGATTTTCCGGTGGAGGACAAAGGAGCACCTTCACAGGAAATCAGAGAACCTATGGATCTTCGTCTTATCAGACTACTCCTGCATCCACTGCTCATAAGAGTAAGATAGAGATAATGCTGGAACAGGTGCTGGAGAATCAGATTAAGAGTGCTGCAGACTTCAACAAAAAGGTAGATAAGGTCTATGAGGAGCTGAATGGGAAGTTTGAATTCCTAAGCACCCACGTGAAAGAGCTTGATGCTAAGGTTGCAAGAATTTCTGGACATGCTCAGAGGGAAGATGGATATCTCCCAGGACGAACTGACGCTAATCCCAAGTACCAATGCAATGCAGTGACTTTGAGAAGTGGTAAGGAACTGTTACCTAAACAAAACAGGCAGCTGAGCGTTGAGGAACTCGTGGAGATTGAAGAATTGGAAGATGAAATTTGTGACATTCGCGATGCATCGGTCGATGCACCCAAGCAACGGTCGACGCAAAGCGATAACGTAGAAACTGTCGTCGCGAAGTCGCCCAGCAACGATCGACACAATTCCAGTGACGGTCGATGCAAGGGGACTGCTGAGGATTCAAAACCAGAGAAATCAAAACAGTCGACCGAAAGAGTTTACAAGCCTAAAATACCCTATCCCAAGAATCCCAGGAAGGCTAAGAACGAGAGGCAGTATGCCAAATGCAAAGAGTTCATAAAAAAGGTGAAAGTTGAAGTACCTTTGCTTGACTCCATGGATACCTCGCCTATGATGAGGAGATGCCTTAAAGATATGATTGCTGGAAAATGGACTGATGAAGAAAGTGTGATGATGATCAGTGAGGTATGCAGTGCAGTAATTCAAGGCAGAACTCCTGAGAAGTTAAAAGATCCTGGGAGCTTTGTATTAGATTGTACTATCTACAGGGAGAGATTCGAAAGATCCCTATGTGATCTTGGTTCCAGTGTGAATCTTATGCCTCTCTCGGTTGCTAAGAGGCTCGGTATGACTGATTTCAGACCCACTAGGATATCACTGGTTCTAGCAGACAGAACGATCAGGATTCCCGAAGGAGTATTGGAGAATGTGCCTATAATGATTGGCCAATGTGCGATTCCCACTGACTTCGTGGTTCTGCAGTATGGACAGGAACCAAAGGATCCACTAATTTTGGGCAGATCTTTCTTAGCTACAGCTGGTGCGATGATTGACTGTCAGAGAGGTAAAATAGTTCTGAATGTGGGTGATCTGAAGATGAGTTTTGATATGAACAAGCTGGTAAAGAGACCAACCATCGACGGACAGACTTTCTATGTGGACACACTTAGTGAATTAGCTGCAGAGTACTTTCACCAGTCCCATGCTGAAGATCCACTAGAAAGAGCTTTACTGAGCTCTATAATGGAGTTGGAGTACCTGCAGGACGAGCCAGCAATGTGCTATACAAGACTTATGGATTATGTTGAAGTTGCAATGCAGGTGGAAATATCTGACGCGACGATGCAACGATCGACACTCACCAAGCATCGGTCGTTGCAAGGCGACGCAGACTGGGCAGAGGAAAAGGCTCCGAAAATAGAATTGAAACAACTTCCATCCGGGCTAAGTACGCGTTTCTTGGACCGAATTCAACTTATCCAGTGATAGTTAACGCTAGTTTAAACAACGCAGAGCTCACTTTACTGCTAAGCAAGCTGCGCAAGCATCGCAAAGCTCTTGGCTATTCTCTTGATGACATTTCAGGTATCTCACCAGAGCTGTGCATGCATCGGATACACCTTGAGGATGAGTCTAAGACATCTGTTGAGCATCAGAGAAGGCTTAATCCTAATCTGCAGGAAGTGGTTAAAAAGGAGATTATGAAACTCCTGGATGCTGTAATCATCTATCCTATTTCAGACAGTGATTGGGTAAGTCCAGTCCATGTAGTGCCTAAGAAGGGCGGATTTACAGTTGTGAAGAATGAGAAGAACGAGCTGATACCTACTAGGACTGTAACGGGACACAGGATGTGCATAGATTACAGGAAGCTGAATGCTGCAACCAGAAAGGATCACTTTCCCTTGCCTTTCATCGATCAGATGCTGGAGAGGTTAGCCAATCATCCTTACTACTGCTTCCTCGATGGATACTCAGGTTTCTTTCAGATTCCTATCCACCCAGAAGATCAGGGAAAGACTACTTTCACTTGTCCATATGGCAAATTTGCTTACCGTAGGATGCCTTTTGGACTCTGTAATGCTCCTGCCACTTTTCAGAGATGCATGATGTCCATATTCACTGATATGATTGAGGACTTTATGGAGGTATTCATGGATGATTTCTCAGTCTATGGATCATCTTACAATGAATGTCTAGATAATCTGTGCAAGGTGCTGACTAGGTGCGAAGAAAAACACTTGGTCCTTAACTGGGAAAAATGCCACTTTATGGTCAAAGATGGCATTGTTCTTGGACATAAAGTATCTGAAGCAGGAATCGAAGTGGACCGCGCTAAGATTGAGGTAATGATAAATCTTCAGGCGCCTGATTCTGTTAAAGCTATTACAAGCTTTCTTGGACATGCTGGTTTCTATAGGCGTTTCATCAAAGACTTCAGTAAGATTGCTAGGCCACTAACTGCTTTGTTGTGTAAGGATACCAAATTTGAGTTCAATGCAGACTGTCAGACTGCATTTGAACAGATCAAGCAGGCATTAGTGAGTGCTCCAATAGTTCAGCCACCAGATTGGGATCTACCTTTTGAGGTTATGTGTGATGCAAGTGATTTTGCTGTAGGAGCTGTTCTAGGACAGAAGAAGGATAAAAAGCTTCATGCTATCTATTATGCTAGTAGGACACTAGATGATGCGCAGAGAAACTATGCAACCACGGAAAAGGAAATGTTAGCTGTTGTCTTTGCTTTCGAGAAATTCCGCCCCTATCTTGTTGGCTCCAAGGTGATTGTTCATACTGATCATTCAGCCCTGAAGTATCTGATGCAGAAGAAGGATGCTAAGCCAAGATTGTTAAGATGGATTCTATTGCTTCAGGAGTTTGATATTGAGGTGAGGGACAAGAAGGGAGTTTAGAATGGAGTTGCCGATCATCTTTCAAGGATGCTAGTTGAGGAAGACGTGCCCATAAACGATTATTTGCCCGAGGAAAACGTCAACATGATTGGTGCAGTTTTTCAGATGGATTTGGGAGGAGAGTTGCAGAACTGTCGGGAAAGTTGCACTGTGTCGATCGATGCCGCACTGGCAACGGTCGATACAAGTATCGGGGAAGCAACGATCGACACATGCACACGCAACGATCGATGCATACCTGATATGAGCCGAGAGTCCTTCAAGATCAGAATTGGGAATTATGACTTCGAAATCTCTGCTGTAGCAACCTCTGATCGACCATGGTATGCTGATATAGCTAACTACCTTGCTGCTGAGACTGAACCAGATGATCTGAAGGGTTATGAAAAGAAAAGGTTCTTTAGGGAGCTTAGAAGGTACTACTGGGATGAGCCTTATCTCTACAAGCACTGCTCAGATGGCCTGTACAGGAGGTGCGTTGCTGAATCAGAAGTTACAGACATCCTCTTCCACTGTCATGGATCAGATTATGCTGGACATTTTGCTACATTTAAGACTGTGTCTAAAGTTCTGCAAGCAAGTTTCTGGTGGCCTACAATGTTCAGAGACACTCATTCTTTCGTCTCTCAGTGTGATGTTTGTCAGAGGAGAGGGAAAATCAGCAAGAAGCATGAGATGCCTCAGAATTTCATTCTGGAAGTTGAGGTTTTCGATTGCTGGGGCATAGATTTCATGGGTCCTTTTCCCTCATCCTATGGGAATAAATTCATCTTGGTTGTTGTGGACTATGTGTCTAAATGGGTTGAAGCAATAGCTAGTCCAACCAATGATTCTTCGGTGGTCATTAAGCTGTTTAAGACCATCATATTCCCCAGATTTGGAGTGCCTCGTATAGTGATTAGTGATGGAGGATCTCATTTTATCAATAAGGTCTTCGAGAAGCTGCTGAAAAAGCATGGAGTTCATCACAGAGTCGCTACTCCTTATCACCCTCAAACCAATGGACAAGTTGAGGTTTCTAACAGGCAGATCAAAGAGATCCTTGAGAAGACAGTTGGAAAGACAAGGAAGGATTGGGCAGCAAAGCTGGATGATGCATTATGGGCTTACAGGACAGCATTCAAGACACCACTTGGGACCACTCCATTCCATCTGCTATATGGAAAAGCATGTCATCTTCCAGTGGAGCTTGAACACAAAGCAGCATGTGCTGTGAAACAGATGAATTTTGATCTTAAGTCTGCTGCGGAAAGGAGATTAGTGCAGCTTAATGAGTTGGATGAGATTAGACATTTTGCTTATGAGAACTCAAAGCTGTACAAGGAGAGGACTAATGCATATCATGACAAAAAGATTGTCTCCAGACAATTTGAGCCTAATGATCAGGTACTTTTATATAACTCTCGTTTGCATTTGTTTCCAGGTAAACTGAAATCAAGGTGGAGTGGTCCTTTCACAATCAAAGAAGTGCGTCCATATGGAGATGTCGTTCTAACTGGTAAGGATGGTGTTGAATTTACTGTGAATGGACAGAGGGTGAAACATTATTGGGCTAAGGCCGATATTCCAGAAGGTCAGATTCTGCCTCTGGATGATGCACCCTCCACCTAGATCGGCTGAAACGTCAAGCTATTGACGTTAAAAGAGCGCTGAGTGGGAGGCAACCCACTGTTTTCGTTTTTGCATTTTGATTTTAGTATTTTCATAGGATTTTACGCTTGTTTCTGGTTTTGGTGAGATTTGTTTGCAGGTCTCGGATTAAAACGCAGTGCGTCGATCGACACACCATTGTGTCGATCGTCACAATACGAAAGAATCGCATTGCAGCGATCGTTGCGGTCCTGAGCAACGATCGATCCCCAACGGAAATCGCACAGCAACGGTCGGTGCACCTAGTGCAACGATCGATGCCTGACTGCGATAGAGGTAAAAACCCGAGAGAACTAACCATTCCATTAACAAATTTTTATTTTCTTTCTTTTAACCAATCCCTTGCTTGACACTACTGGGGACAGTGTGTCTTAAGTGTGGGGGAGGTTCTACTAATTACTTTCTTTTGTTTTCTTAGAGTCAGTTAAATTTTAAAAATTTGTTTTTTGAGTCAAAATTTGTTCAAGTAGGAAACAATGATTTTTTTAGAAGATTAGCAGCATTTGCAGGAATTTAAGTAACCACTGGGATGAAGTTGCAGATTATCTATGACTATTAGAAAACCCAGACACATATCAGCCTACTGAGAACACCCACATCGCTTCAGGTATCAGAGGATCTTTTACTTACTTCAATTTAATCCTGACTTTAGATTTCTCACCTAAGGGCTTGGTATACTTTATGTCGGACTCCCTTGTTGGTTCTGACACAGCCTGTAAACCTGTCCTATTTAGTTCCCTTCTCCCCTTCCATAAAGTAAAAAAGAAAAAGAAAGATAATAAACTGCGGATGAGTTAGTAACTCCGAAGTGGTCATGGGAATGGTAGCAAACACTATTTTCTCTCATGTGATCCATGGAATGTGTCCAAAGTACACCCCAAAACGGGAAGAACACTGATAAAAAAAAAAAAATGATACCCAGTGGGGAAAAATCAGTTGTTAAGGAAGGGAAAAGAGAAGAAAGGGACTAAAGAAAGACAGTTTGGTGGTCTAGAGCTGGCAAGGTAAGAATCCATGTGCCTTTAGATCGATACCCCTTAGGTGAGACCGCACTTAAATACTTGCAGAAGTCAGTAGAAAGAATTTGAATGCGTGAATGTGATTGTGGCGTTTACTTAGGACAGTTGCTAAGTGTGGGGGAAGTATATGTTGGTCTTTATGTCTGTGGATTGACTCTTTCATGTGGATTACTAAGGGGAATCTGAATGCTGTTGCTTCTACGACAAAACGAGTTTCTGAAGAGTTTTCAAACCTCTTCACTGCATTTTAGTTCTCTGTTTTGCTTGAGGGCAAGCAAAGGCTAAGTGTGGGGGAGTTGATATATCATGGTTTTTACCCATTTTATACCATGATATAGATGTGTTTTTAGTGTCTTTTGTGTTCGTTTAGAGTCTTTTACAGGTTTAATCAGGTTTGGAGCTAATTGGAGATATTTGGAACATTTTGGGACGTTTTGGCCGAGAGCTTAACTCACTGACCGATTTAGTGATCAAGCATCGACCGACACACCTTGTGCATCGGTCGACACACTAGAGAGATGGGCCGTACGCGTCGGTTTACCAAGTTATGAAGATTTGCAAAGAGGCCCAGAATAGTTCTAGTATTTACACAGAAGCCCCAGCCGAGATTAGGCTTATATATAGAGGATTTTGGTGTTTAATTTACTTACGCTTTCATACTTAGAGCTAAGAGATTTTTAGAGCTTTTGGGGCTGATCTATATCCTGTATTCACTTATTTTGGAGAAGATTTCGAACCCCTTTGATATTTTATTCTCTTATATGCAATCTATTATTTCTATGATTATGTTTTCATCAATCATGTCTGAGTAGATCCATAGTTAAGTTTAGGGTTTCTCATTAGGGTTTGATGACTTGCTAGACTTGTTTAATTCAGTTAAAGATTCATATGATTAGAATGTTCTTCAAACTAAATTGTGCTTAATGCTAGTTCTAACCTGATCAATTAGAATCTAGATCTTAGGTTGCTAAATTCGACACGAGAGTGTGTTTTAGAATCTGAACTATTTAGGTTGAGCAATTAAATTATTCGCAAAGAGATTTGGTTTAGTTTAATTGTGAACATATCGAACTTGAACTTAATTCTAGTTTAATCTGTTAGTAATTGCAAAGAGATTTGGGTTACTGCACTTAGACTTAGAGAGTTTTCGCAAAGAGATTTGGCTAATTCCATTTCCGTGATTTGAGTTCTAGAACTGAGTTTAATTTGATCATGACTGATTAACTTGTCTGCTTGTCTGATTTCCTGAGAACACCCTAGGCTTGACGCTTTTAGTTTATTGCTTTCACAACCAACTTGCTACTGTTTACTTTCTTGTCTTGCTTTTAATTCATTCACCACTTGCTTTATTTCTAGTATTAATCTCTACTGTTCTGATCGATTGAGACCTAGTGTCCATGTGGATTCGATAACCCTATATACTACTTTGACGATACTGTGCACTTGCAGTTTAGAATAGGGTAAAACTTAGAACCTATCATAAAGTTCTCGAGCATAAATTAAGGGAAAAACTACCAACCCCTACAATATAAATGTTTTAAACTGTTTGTAAATATAAAATACTATACTCATATTTATTTATCCAATATTCTTATTATGTATGTATATATATATACTATAAAATTAATTAGCACATAGAAAGGTGGACGTTCCGGTCTAAAGATCGGCAAAGATAAATGGAAGTAGCCACTCTATAAAATGTGGCAGTCATGACTCTCCATCCCTGAAAATTTATTGTTCTCCATATCAGCACAACTAGCTAAGTCGGCCGCAGAGCCATCTGGAAATTTGACTGCATGTTTCACACATTCTAGTAATTTTGTTCTGGCATCGTCTGTCAATCTGTACGAGGGGAAAGAAGTTGTACCCTCGCTATCAATATGTAGGTGTGGCTGATAATAGAATCGTTCTATATAAATTTTGTACATGATGGTGTCTTTGGATTTACCCTTCATATTCATAAGAGTATTTATGACGTTATTAAAACAATTCTTTTCTACATGCATCAAATCAAGATTATGTCGGAGATTAAGGTCCCTTCAGTATGAAAGCTCCCAAAATATGTTTTTCCTTGTGCTCGTTATGCCATTTCCCATAGCCAAGCTCCTTCTATTTGTAACCGTTTCCACCGACGTGTGGATGCACTCTTGTCCAAGGAGTAGATCGAGGTTGCGCAACAAACCCAGCAGCCGGTAGCGGGAAAGATGAGGGACTGCAACGGCGAGAGGCGACGACTCGCACTACAAAAACGATCGAAGAGGGGCGATACGGTGAGAAGAGGACATAAACAATCCCACAAAAGGGTACGGACCCATTGAGAACAATGTCTCAGCTGAAAATGATACACAATCTCATTGGTGTTGAATTCAACAATCCGAGTTGCTAAGCCATATAAACCCTCAAAATTAAACGAAGTATGAACAAGATACCAAGATCTACTCCACTAATTAAGTTTGAGTGAGTGATGGTTTGAAATCACAGATTGTGGTTGAGAAAACCCAAGCATCAAAGCCAGAAGAGAGAAGGACTCATGTGACAGAGCGGTGCGCATCGAACAATGGGAGGTTAACGGTTGAGGCGGAGAGTCTGGCAGAGGCATATTGGGAAACCGAGATGGAAGAAGGAGAGACATCAGCCATGGTGGAGGCTTTGTAAGGAGAGGCAGAGGCTCTGTAAGTAGAGGCGACAACAGATCTATTAGCAACACTGACAGAGAAGACAACAAGAGCAGGTTGAGCGGAGGCGAAACTTGCAAGGGTAGAGGAGGAGAATGCATGACGAGCGGTGGATGCGGAAGGTCAGGTGGTTCAAGGAGGTCGTGGTTCGGGGGATCGACGATGAGCACGGTGGAAACGATGGAGAAGGTCAGGTCCGGCGAAAGTTGTATAGAGAAAGTTGGTCAAACTGTAGGCTTGTGAATAAGCTTCACAACCTCTAAACAATTTTGGCGAATATGACATCTTCTTGTTGGTAGGATTTCATGCATTTCATTGCTCATATGAAAGCTTCAAATTTGGAATGTAACAGGTGAGAGACTACTCCGAATGGTTATTATCCTTCTCATTTTGGTTACCCCTTCTTTGAAACAAGCATACCATCCTTGCCTAAAAAAAGCACCATCTTTCTTCCAAGAACTGTCAATATAGAACATAAACTTCGTCTTATCATCATGGTATCCCTATATTTATCTTTCGGATTTTACGATTGATTTAGATTATGAGCATCAGTTAGATGTGCATCATACCAAGTTGAAAATTCTATTTCCTCCATTTGTAAAAAATTTGGTGGGTCTGTGTCCATATTGTCATATAGTTTATCATTTATGTTCTTCAACATGTACCACAAAGTACATGGAAAATAACTAATTTTATTATTTTTGGAATTCCCCGAAAAAAGATAATCTAAATTTGTAAACACCGACTCAATCAGGAATACATTTGAATTTAAAGGAATTTGAGATAAAGCCCATGTATGAACTGCTGGTGGACATTAAAACATCATTTGTTATTTTTCTTAACAAAAAGTATTTGTAAATATATAATTCATGATTAGTCATCAAAACAATAACCATTATTCTTTATGTTTAATAATAAGCGTTGTTTTTTATATTTCTCACACAATTTAGATAAAAATATTATAAATTTTAAGATGATTTTTTGTATTCTTATCTTTTAATATTTAATATTGAGGTATAATTAGGTAATTTATGTCATAACTTATATCAAAAATATAAAACGACACTATTTTGCTCTGTTGGAAGTTTTAGATTTTATGGACAAGTTTTACCTTTGTTTGAAAAGTTTTAGCTTTTTGGACAAGTTTTAGCTTTGTGCATAAGTTTTAGCTATGTTGGACAAGTTTTACCTCTGTTTGACAAATTTTAGCCCTTTTGGATGAATTTTAGCTCTATTGGACAATTGTATATGTGTTTGACAATTTTTAGCTATGTTAGACAAGTTGTAGCTCTACTGGACAAATTTTAGCTCAGTTGGACAAGTTTTACCTCTATTTGACAAGTTTTACCTCTTTTGATAAATTTTAGCTTTGTGGGACAAATTTTAGCTGTTGGACTAGTTTTAGCTATGTTGGACGAGTTTTAGCATTGGTTGCCAAGTTTTAGCTCTTTTGGAAAAGTTTTGGCTTTGTTGGACAAGTTCTCACTGAGTTTTGACTAGTATACATGTAGGATTATCCTTTCCGTTCCACCAATATGTTCTCGGGGATATTGATATTTTATTAAAACTCCAATTGGTATTTTTTTAAAAAAAAAAATATATATATATATATATATATATATATATGATCGGTCCGGTTCGGATCATGTCGTCTTTTTATCATTTTATACTTCAATGTAAAATCCGAATAAACTATAAATATTGTTGGGTATCAATCGGGTTCGGTTCTTTTGTAATCAAAGTATTCAATATATTTAAAAACCTTGACCATTCAAAATAATAAATATTTATATAATAAACTAAATAATAATATATTTTAATACTTATATGTGAACACCTCCTTAACTTTTTATATAGTTTAAAAATCTAGATAACTTAAGTTAAATTGAGAGAAGTGAACCAGTAATGCATTAGAGTTATCGGTATAGTTCAGGTTAATTCGGATATCCAATGGATGTCGAGTATTAATCGAAACCAAATCGAAACTCAAACTAACTTACACTTGAGATCCAATCGTTTTTTGTTGCATCCGAACATGAACCGATATCAACTTTTTCGATGGAGATTCGGTCTGGCTCTTTGGATTCGGTTATTATGCATGTAGGTAGGATGTAAAATCTGTTTTTGGAACTTTCTTAAATGATGAGATTTCTTTTTGTTTTTTATAATCTGATGAGTCAATTTGTGATTTTAAATTATAACTTTAAAAAATATAATTTTCATACAATTAAAAGTGATTATACGAATTATAATTATGTGAACATCATAATTTAATTAAATATAAGGCATTATATTAAGTATTTATATAATCACAAAATGTGTCAATCAGCCGATCATAACACATATAAAATTTCAAATAGTAGAAAGAAACGCTATTTTGATATCGATTAAGAAAAGAAAAAGAGAAATTAACAGTTTTGAAAAAAGAAAAATGAGTATTAAATATTGAACCTAAACCAAGAATGTAAAAACCTAAATACAATAAAACATGTGATAAAAGTTAATTGAAAATAAAATAATGAAATAGATTAATTCTTTTTATGCATGGGCTGATGATTTGTATTATTATCCTCAATTTATTTATAATTTTTCGGGGTGATCTGGTTTCGTTTTCTATTTTTTTTCATTCTTGTTTTCGTTTTCAACGGTTGTAAAATACTAATTACAAACCCATAATAAAAAACAAATCAAATCAAATCATGCGGATAATGAATTTTGATAATATCCCATATTTCACCAATACTAGTACTATATATAAAAGTCCCATTGGATGTTGTTGGGAAGATGTTTTTAGTTCACATCACATGACCATTTTGTCCCAATGAGCTTATGGTCCGAATAAGGGTTGCCTATTACTATATAGATGAATTTGGTGGTAAACTATTGATTCGGTAAATACCTTTTTAGTATTATATGATGTTCAATCCGAATAAAGCCCGATCAAATATTCTTAAAACGGATTTCTATATTTTTGGTTTTTAATTCTCTTTTTTTCGTTTGGTCCCATACAAGAAGAAGCCAAGGTTTAATGATGTGAGTTGAACTCTCAAACGTTTGCGAATTTCTATAGAAAGTAAGGATTTCTATGTTTTTGGTTTTAAAATTTCTATTACTTTCTTCTTCTTCAGTATTACATATTGATTAATATGTTTTTTAGTTTTGTTTTTTTATTATGTCCCATCAAAGGAGAGGCTAAGGTTTAATGAAAAGTGAACTAATATTCATTAGTCCCTATATTTCGAATAAAGTTTTGCAGATATGTTACATACCAACTTGGAATGAATAGGTACTTATCTGTGATTATTAATTGTTAATAATAATAAAAATATGTCCGTTACTAATAGTAAAAAGACGAATAAGTCCCAAGCATCTATACTAAAGCAAGAGTTGTCTTTCTATCTTTACACCTCTTGCTCATAACTTTTAGAATCTATAAAGGTTCTTTCCCAAAACGATTCATATTTTACTGTTTACAATTTTCTTTCTAGATTAATTCATAATAACCAGCAAGTATCAACCATGTCTCTTCCGGTTATCCGAAAACTTTCTGAGATCAACAACGATGTCCCATTTGTTTTGGATATTAAAGTTTTTCTGCTTCGTATATGGGTGTGTGCTTCTACCGTTGGAGAAAAGAATTTGTCAATGATTTTAGTCGATCAAGAGGTAATATCTTTTTCCATTTTCTATTCTTAACTTTTGTTCTTGCCTGTTTTATTGAATGGGTAATTCTGGAATTTAAGGTATTAAGATCGAGGCCGTCGTTCATGCTTCTGACGTTGACAAATTTATTGATTCAACTTGGTTCGAGAGTCGTTGGTTTAACCTTACAAATCCTCAAGTAGTTCTTTCACCAGAATATATGTCCTTGACTCCTCACAACTTCAAGCTGGTTTTGACATCAGATACATATTTTTGTGTGACTTATCATGGTATTCCGTATGTTCGTTTTATTGTTTACACATCGATTTCGGATATCTTAGATCGGAGGGCTTATGATCCGTATCCTAAAGGTATGTTAAAACGTCAATATTGTGCTTTTAAAAACATGTTATTTACATGTTTTTATAATTTATTTTTTCACTTTATAGATGTTGTTGGTGTTGTAACCCATGTTGGAAAGCTTCAAAACTATTGAGCAAAGGGCCAAAGTTGCAGTTTACCATTCGAGATATAAAGTGAGGCGATCTTAATCTTATATTTTGTGTATTTTTTGGCTTTGTCTCTAATAATAGTTATAAATTTTTTTAATTAGCCTCCGGAGCGTTCAGTGTTTATTCATTGGTAGAGATGGTGAGGAGTTGATAAAAAGGTTTTCAGATGATGCCGAGAAACATTTCTTCGTTATTCTTAGATGTTTATTCATTAGAAATGAAGCGGGAAAGAATTGTAATTTTGTGTGTGATCGAATAAAAATGATTTTAGTATGTATTAATTTTTATTGCGTATGATTGATTCATATAGATTTTTTTGCATTCTATAAAATTTTAAGAAGTTTTGTTCTTTGTTGTATTTATTTAGGTTTTACCAGGCTTAAAGGAGAAGAAGAGCATTCGACGATTGTCTATGATCAAACTAACAATCCTGACTTTGTTCAGTTCCTCAACAGATTTTGTTCATACACCATCGAATTCATGTATGGATCTTGAATTTATATATGGAGGAGTAATACATGTATTAATCTTTTTATAGATTTCCAAATCCGGTTCCTGAGCAATACCGTGAAGAAGATCGTATGGAGCATTTCATCTTCTAAATTATTAATCTAAATGTGTAGACCTTGAGCATTTTTTATTACTTGGTATTAGTTGATTTTTAATGTTTTAATAATAAACTTCTATAGCAGTAATGTGTATGGGTTTCTTTAACAGTAACATAATCACTTAAATAGATTGGAGAATTTAGCTATTTTAACATAATCACTTATATAGCAGTAGTGTGTATGAGTTTCTTAGTTCACATCACATGTCCCGGTTGTCCCATTGATCCTATGGTCCATTTACTTTTCTTTCCCATGATTTCTATGTTTTTGGTTTTTTAATCCTGTTTTGTCGGTTTGGTCCCATGAAAGAAGAAGAAGTTCGGTTATCATTTCAAAGCTAAGATCTAATGATGTGATGTGAACTAACAAACGGTTGAGGTTGTATCTAGAAAGGAGTGTGAGATATAAAAGTCCGATTGGATGTTGTTGACATAGAAGTTGTTAGTTCACATCAAGACATAGTAAGTTCACATCACATGTCCCGGTTGAGATAATGATCATATAGTTATAATAAGCTATTTCTATTACTAAGACATTGATTTGGTGTTATACAAATGATTTTGTAAAAACTCTTTTGAGTATTATATGATGTTCAGTCATGATAGTCCGTTTTAGGCCCGATCCAATTCTCTTTTTTGTAAAATACCCTATTATTTTTTCATTTCATGGTAGTTTTCATCCGAATGAATATAAGTTTACTCAAATGATACGGTATAAATCATGTTATTATCTTTATTATGACAATGAAAAATATATATGGTTTTGGTATTCCAATTTGTTTTATTCAAATGCTCATGAGGGATACGCTCGGTAATAATGAGTTCGTCTCGCAACCCTTGATGTAGACGCTCCAGATTTTGACAATATTGCAAGTTAAACATCTTTCTTTATCTTTTTGATAATAAATTAGAAAATATGTGGAGAATATCAATATCTTAACAAATTTCGTATTATGTTAACAAAATCTCAAGTTGATCGGGCTTTATTCGGACAATCTAAGCAAATTGTATTGGCTATATCGAGAATAAGAAGTTTATAGTCTTTCTTATTGGCATTTCTTAGTGTGATTCGAAACCCAAATTTTTGGGCAAAGATAAATAAATTTAATTAGTTGTTCCGGTCCAAATAGTTATTCATAAACCAATGGGTTTGACTTCAAATATTTACACCTTTTCTACTTTTATTAATTCAATTGTTATCGTTTAGTTATTCACACCTTTTACTGTAAAAAGTTGGAAACTATTAAAGTTAAAAACCCTAAAACGCTTCATTTTCTTACCTCTTACAGAGAGAATTATGTGCTGATTTCTCCGATTCTAAACAATGGCTCCTCAAACTTTAAGACAAATTTCTCGCATCAACAATTTTATTCCTTGCTTTTGGGACCTAAAAGTTCTGCTTCTCCATGTTTGGATGTGTGTTAGGTTTACTGAACTAAGAATCCAAATGCTTTTGGTGGATGAAGAGGTAATTTCTCTTTTCCTATATAATTTGTTTTGTTTATTTGACTATTGCATGTTTTGTTACTTTATTTGTTTATTGTTTTAGGGTACACAAATGTAGGCTACTGTTCTTGAACCTCATATTGAGAAATTTCGTCACACAATATCGTGTGAGGTTCATTGGTTTAAACTTGCGGATGCTCGAGTTATACAAGCACCGCTATATGGGTCGTTGACCCCTCACGATTTCAAACTCATATTCTGGTTAAACACATCTTTCTGCCTTACTTATGATAATATTTCAGAAGGTCATTTTATGCAATTTGAATCGATACCAGATATATTAGACGGGAGAGTCTATGATGAATACCCTATAGGTAACGTTTATTATATATATTTTTTTTCCTCTATCGGATGATATTAGTGTTGTTATTTGAATATGTGGTTGACATTATATTTTAACTAAATATCGAATTAATGTATATAGCTCTTAGTTATTTTGTTTTCTCTATTTTAGATGTCCTTGGTGTAGTTACACATGTTGGAAATCTTGAACCTGATTATAAAAGATAAAAGCTTCAGTTTACAATTCGCGACCTAAGGTTAGTTAAACAGATGACTATAATTTTCTTCACATGTGTGTTGTTGTTTGTCTCTAATAAAAAACTTGAAATTATTCATTTTCTAGCCTCCGGAGTGTTGAGTGTTTAATATACGGGGAAGATGCTAAGGAACTAGGTGAAAGGTTTTCGAAGGAGGCTGATAGACATCTATTTATTATTCTCCGTTGTGTCTACATAAAACCATTAAATGGTATGCTTATTAATTAACTTTTGTGTATTTTTATAATGAATTCATTGTCTATTACATGTTTGTGTTTATGATTTATGACACTTTTTATTTCTCTATTGTTTACAATGTTAATATTGTTTGTGAATAAAATTTAGATTTTGGTATAACTTGGCTCAAAGCAGAAGAAGAGATTTCTACGATTATGTACGATCAAACAAAGAATTCTGACTTTAATCGATTTCGCAACAGGTTTTCGTCATAACCCTAATGCAACTCTTTATGTAATATGCTTTTTATGTTTTCCGGAATTAATACATTTGTTTCCATTTTGTAGTTTTCCAAATCCAGTACCTGACCAATATCGTGACGAAAACATCCCTTCCTGGTGGAAGCCGTGGTAAAATATGTCCATGTTTTCAAAGTCTCTACCAGACGTTTTAATTTTTGGGTTAGAATCTACTTCACGGTATCGTGCGGGTTAGACTTTATTGTTAAAGTTGGTATTTATAAATCAAATGAAGTGTTTGGAGGCATATACTTGATGGTTTGAAGATGCTATATCGCAATATCTTATTGAAAATCTTTATAGTTCGATATATATATTTTTCGAAATATAGTTTTTATCTCTTAAGCTAATAAAACTATTAACATATAGTAATCTTCCAGCAGAAGATTACGGCCAAATAAGTTCAACCCTAACACGAAAGATCTCTATATTGTTATTATTTTGTCTTAGATATGTCCCATTATCTAACAACAAATAAATGCCCACACATGCTATATCGCAATATCTTATTGAAAATCTTTATAGTTTGATATATATATTTTTTTGAAATATAGTTTTTATCTCTCAAGCTAATAAAACTATTAACATATAGTAATCTTCCAGCAGAAGATTGCGGCCAAATAAGTTCAACCCTAACACGAAATATCTCTATATTTTATCGAAAATAAAATGGTAAAAAGTAAGAGGAATGAATTGTTAACATATAATTTTTTAATTTTAAAACATAATTTTAAATTTTCATTATTTTACTTTAGATAAAATATATACACAACCGTGACTAAAATGGAATCGTGGTGAGTATTTCTTTCAAAACCCTAGGCACGAAACGTTTTCTAATTTAACTTTATTTCCATCCTCCACTTTTCTGTCCTCCATTTTCATTCTAAAAAACTATGGCCCAAAGGCAATACCAGTTACTTACAGAGATCAACAAGTCTACCACCAAATGGAGTTTGAGATTGAAGGTCCTTCGGTGTTGGATGTTTGAAGATGCTATAACCGCTAAAACCATCAAACTATTATTGGTGGATGAACAGGTCTCTTTTAATATTATAACTGTATTTTTACATATTTTCATTCTAATAGTGGTTAGATAAACTTTGTTCTTACGTTATTTGAAGTTTTGTGTATGATTCACTTTATAACAAATAGGGTCAAAGGATAGAAGAACAACTATGGAGTGATTTTTTTGAAATTTTCGAGTGGCTTTTAAAATCTGAAGGCCACTGGATTCAATGGGATAACGTTCTTATCGTTGATAGGCCGATGTCGGGCTGCTTGACAGATAGTTTGTTCTCTTTATATCGAATCCGTTCGAGTATAATATGGAGAATTTCATTCCTTAATGGTAAACACTACTTAGATTTGAAGCCTATAAATGCCGTTTCAAATGGCAGTATTACTAGCATCTATCCAATCGGTATGTTTTTGTTGAACATGTTATAATATATGTCTAAATACCATTATTTATTAGAGCAGGTTATTCATTTGTTTGGTGTTGTTTGAGGTATAGATTTTACTGGTGTTGTTCTTGGAATTGATGGCTTTGACAGAAATCCAGTTTTTCATACCAATGACCGGGAAACTTATTTCTGGAGGCGTCTTCAAGTAAAATTAGCAATTATTGATTTGGAGTAAGTAGAAATACCATTTATTTAGATGAAAAATAATATTTGAATATAGAGAAGCTTATTTGTACTTATTATTGGTAGAAACAATGCATTGGATTGTGTCGTGAATGGAGATCTAGCTATTAGTTTGGTGACGGCATGGGCCAAAAGTCCGAACGGGATATTGTTCTGCTTATTCCAATGCTTTAACATTGTGAAATAGTGGTGGTATGAAAGATTTCCAATCATTTTTTAAATTTGATCCAGTTATTGTAAGATGGCATTTGATTATAATTACTTCTTGGTTAGGGTTGGTAAGATTGGAGGCTATTCAACGGGTTTCTAAGTTACAGTTTGACGCGTATGAAGTTGAAGAATTTCGTGATTTAGTGCATAGGTATTTGTAAAACATCTACTAACCTGTTTAAATGGATATTTTTCCAGTAATCTTATGTTTTGATTATTGGTATGTTTTTTTCCTACAGGTACCCTAAGCCTTCTCTATGTTAAGAAGAACTATATTTTTCCTTTTTCATTTTCTTTCAGTACATTAGGAACTTTGTTTATGTTTTCTGAACAAATTTTTGTTTTTATTTGAACATGTTTCTATGATTTATTTAGTAGTTTTTTTTATTCCCAATAGCATAGGTGATCATGACATAAGATCACATTGCATGTTTCGCCATGAAGAAAAGAATTTGTGAACCATACATGATTGGTAAGAGACATGATTCGCCAGTTAGATGTTGATTCATCAACATGCCATAACAATGAAAAAGCTTCCATTTTTTTAGGATCTGCGAATATGGTAGATGTTTAAGCAGAGAGATGATATGGATTTTGCCAAAAAGGCATCTACACATATAAAGAGTAGAGAAGGTTTTTTATTGTTAGTTTCAGAGAAAAGGTTATATTTAGAAATCATTAATAGCGGAGCAACCATGTGGTTTTGTAATATACAAATATATCGAAATTAAAAAACACGTGATTTTGTATAATAAATTTTGTAGAAATTAATTAGAATTCTTGAATATATAAGTTACTAATAACCATTATTGTATATTTCAAAATTTTAGAATACATTGTACTATTGATCTCATATGTAGGTCCAATTTTTTGTTTAAAGGATATTTGTATTATGAAGTTCGCTTAAATGAATAGATTTTTTTTTAATCATGACTACCCCAAAAAAATATACAATGAACCGACACAACACTTTTAATATTTTCTTAAACCGTGTGCAAAATTGAACCTAAACATTAATTACAAATGGAGGCTAGGAATGGGGTCATGATAACCTATGTTTTCAAATCAAGTCATAATAAATGTACAGATGAAGTTGGACATCCAAAAGATCTACATAAGATCATAGAAAGAGAAATTCATGCTTTAAAATATATTTGTTTGGATTGTTTACTATAACTGTTTATAATATCATATATGGAAGATTTACTTTAAATTATTATAAAAAAATAAAACAATAAACAGAAAAACAAATTCTAAGAAATCTTTAATAAGATATGAAAATATGATAATCTATTACAATTCAAATTTAGAACTACTTACCGAATACATTAATAAATTAAGAAATTATACTATATCCTGGTAGCAAATGGGATATTCTTCATGTTAAAATAGAAGATATTATAATAACTATGATATTCTAATTTGTAAACTGTGGTATTTTTGTATAATTTATGTGGCCGATATTAGTAAACAAAATCCTAACAAGAGATATTATCTCTAAGAAACCATAATATCATAGTACTATATATTTGATATCTTCTTCTCATTAGTATCATTATTATCTCGGGTTGGTAATGGAAGCTATAGGTAAAGCTGAAAAATATCTGTCATGTTTATTTTTTATATTCCATACATTTTAATTTCTGTTTAACAAGTTATACTAATTTCATTAACCAACTTTAATTTTTTTCAGATTTTTCCTTACATTCTACTGATTCTATCGAAAATTTACCTATTGTTCTTCCTTCACCACAAATTGTTTTCGACGAAGATGACAGTTTGGCATATAAGGAAAAAGAAAATAAATTTGTGTCTTGGATGGAATGCAATCGAGTTCATCCTCAAGCAAGAAGTCTTCTATATTCACAAATAGCAACTAAATTTGTTTGGAATAAAAAAACTCTTCAATGGAAACCCCGCAAATAAGGTAAACCGGGTTTATGTGTTTTACCAATAATTGCAGAAGAAGCTGGAGAATTATATTATTTAGGTCGTCTATTGGATGTAATAAGGGGACCATGTGGCTATTCGGATCTAAGGACTATTAATAATGTTGTTTATGACACATTCCAAAATGCATGGTTTGCCTTGCAAAATATTGAAATTCCCTGATTTATGTTCCATTCTTAATCATCTATTTAGTTATTTACTTAAAATAATTGATGTGTTTTTTTCATTGATAGAGAATTAAGGACTCTACATTTTCATTTTTATTCTAAATTTCTCTTTCTATAAAATCACACTTCATTTACCATTTTTATAGTTTCAAATAGTCGAATACATGTGTTTCTACTAATTAAATTAAGCTAACACTATTCAAAAATAAATTCTGATGAATAATAAAAAAAATTCATCATCATTACATAGAATTTTTGTAATATCCATCTAACATTAATTATTAGAACTTAGCCTAAATAGAGAAGACTTATTTGTGGAGAAGTATTTGTTCTTTACAATCTAAACTTCAATTTAGGCTAATTTATTAAAATACTAAAAAACTAATTAAAGCTCAAATTAATAATGGCCCATAGTATTAAGAATGAAGTTGAAACGATCTCTGTTTATTTGTCATTCTGAAATTAGCAAAAAAACGGTAAAGTGCAGTGGCGATTGAAATAAACTTTTTCAATCTTTGCGCTGCAATCTAACGAGTTATAGTAAGAGATTTGTGGCCGATAAAGACTTTATCCAACAAGGCAACCCATAATTTTGCATTATAACAGTGTTTAAAATTAGGGTTTGTTTTCTTAGTTTTTCAGATTTATATTGAGATAAACCGATGGTGCCGTCTTTCAACAAGTCATCTATTTTTCAACTTGAATATGGTTCCTTCAACTCATCTATTTTGATACATGCATGTAATTATTTTGGGTTTAGACTTACTTATTAAAACTTGCAGACAACAAATCGTAGGATGAAACACCCACTCTTTTCGTGCATATGCTTCCACGCAAGTGTAGAAGGAGTTTGGTATGTAATCTTACTATGACAATCTTATCAAGGTTTAATTTTAAGTTGTTTTTATTTCTGACAATAATTGTTTAAACTTGTGTTGCAGATTATACCAGAAAAGTTCTTTAATAGCTTTATACTTGGAAAAACAGATGTTACAATCGGTGTACTCACATCTGATTTAAGGCGAGAAGAGTTCCCAGTCAAACGAATGGGTAATAGGATTAAAAATGGTTGGAAACTGTTCTTCCGAGCTCATGCATTAGATGAGTTAGATCTTCTTATTTTCGAGTATCACGGAGGTGCTGATTTCCATATGGTACACCAGTTTGGATCAAACGCTTGTGAGATCACATATCAAAAAACAGCAGAATTAATGGAGATTGGAGAAGGTATCCCGAGTAAGTATTTTTGCCACTTATTTTTCATAAAATTAATGACGATTTCTAATGTTATGACTAATAATAGAGTTGATTTTTGAAATAAATACAGAACATCCAAAGGAGACTGGAGAAGGTATCACGAGTAAGTGTTTTTCCATTTATTTTCCATGCAATTCCTGATGATTTCTAATGTTTTGAATAATTATCGAGTTGTTGTTTTGAAGGAAATACATCACACACAATGGAGACTGGAGAAGGTAGCACGAGTAAGTGTTTTTCACTTATTTTCCAGACAATAATGATGAATTTTTAATGTTTTGACTAATAATCTAAACTTAGCCTAAATAGAGAAGACTTATTTGTGGAGAAGTATTTGTTCTTTACAATCTAAACTTCAATTTAGGCTAATTTATTAAAATACTAAAAAACTAATTAAAGCCCAAATTAATAATGGCCCATAGTTTTAAGAATGAAGTTGAAACGATCTCTGTTTATTTGTCATTCAGAAATTAGCAAAAAAAACGGTAAAGTGCAGTGGCGATTGAAATAAACTTTTTCAATCTTTGCGCTGAAATCTAACGAGTTATAGTAAGAGATTTTTGGCCGATAAAGACTTGATCCAACAAGGTAACCCATAATTTTGCATTATAACAGTGTTTAAAATTAGGGTTTGTTTTCTTAGAATTTCAGATTTATATTGAGATAAACCGATGGTGCCGTCTTTCAACAAGTCATCTATTTTGCAACTTGAATATGGTTCCTTCAACTCATCTATTTTGATACATGCATGTAATTATTTTGGGTTTAGACTTACTTATTAAAACTGGCAGACAACAAATCGTAGGATGAAACACCCACTCTTTTTCGTGGAAATGCTTCCACGCAAGTGTAGAAGGAGTTTGGTATGTAATCTTACTATGACAATCTCATCAAGGTTTAATTTTAAGTTGTTTTTATTTCTGACAATAATTGTTTAAACTTGTGTTGCAGATTATACCAGAAAAGTTCTTTAATAGCTTTATACTTGGAAAACAGATATTACAATCGGTGTACTCACATCTGATTTAAGGCGAGAAGAGTTCTCAATCAAATGAATGGGTAATAGGATTAAAAATGGTTGGAAACTGTTCTTCCGAGCTCATGCATTAGATGAGTTAGATCTTCTTATTTTCGAGTATCACGGAGGTGCTGATTTCCATATGGTACACCAGTTTGGATCAAACGCTTGTGAGATCACATATCAAAAAAACAGCAGAATTAATGAAGATTGGAGAAGGTATCTCGAGTAAGTATTTTTGCCACTTATTTTGCATAAAATTAATGACGATTTCTAATGTTATGACTAATAATAGAGTTGATTTTTGAAATAAATACAGAACATCCAAAGGAGACTGGAGAAGGTATCACGAGTAAGTGTTTTTCCATTTATTTTCCATGCAATTCCTGATGATTTATAATGTTTTGAATAATTATCGAGTTGTTGTTTTGAAGGAAATACATCACACACAATGGAGACTGGAGAAGGTAGCACGAGTAAGTGTTTTTCACTTATTTTCCAGACAATAAATGATGAATTTTTAATGTTTTGACTAATAATCGAGATGATTTTTGAAGGAGCTAAAGAGAAGTTTGTTACCTTAAACGTCACGAGTGACGGCATAAAGCGAAGCAGAATCGTAAGTTATTCCTTTCTATCAATGTTTTAAATATTTTTACATGATCCATATATGTTCATTTTGCAGTATCTTCCTAAGTTCTTTCTGGATGCAAACGACTTGTGGACGGCTGCTGGCAAAACCATTTTGATGGTCAATGATGATGGACAGAAATGGTATGTTGAGCTTGCATTCCATTCGGATACTAATAGGGGACGTATTCGTTTGGCTGGCGGATTAAGAGAATTTCTAACAGCAAATAATGTCAAGGCGAAGCAGAGAATCACGCTTCAGCTTTTCTGGCAAAATGCTACAACTCCAGTCCTGATGCTCTCCTCCTCCAATTCTTAAACTCTCTAACTCTTCCAATGTTGGAATCCTGTTTTAAACTAAACTAAAACTTATGTTTAATGTCTTGCTCAGATTTCTATGTTTGTAAGAATATTTAGTAACTTTATATAAACCCGTTATAAATATTTGTATGAGTATATACTTATTATTTTATGCATCCTATCCAAACGTAATAATTCGGATATGCATATTAATATGAATTAAATCTTACACCATCACGATATAGACAAAAACTTATATCACTTTTTATCTTGGTGATCAAGAAATACACTTAAGTGCATTAACAACAGAATAATGCCCACACATTTGAAAACGATTACTTAAATTCGAATGTAACCATGTGCATATAAAACGATTACTTAAATCTCTAACCAATCCCGAACAGAAAAAATAAAATCATGTTTTATTTTCACCCTAATCGAGAAATACTCCTAAATTAACTAATAACAGAAAAATGTCCGCACATGCGTGCGGATCGATCACATATCAAAATACGATTACTTAAATTTGAATGTAACCATGTGCATATAAAAAGATTACTTAAATCTCTAAACAATCCCGACCAGAAGAAAATTAAAATCACATTTTATCTTTACCCTAATCGAGAGATACTCCTAAATTAACTTACAACAGAAAAATGCCCGCACATGCGTGCGGGTCGATCACCTAGTTTGTATTAATTGTAGAAGATGATTCTTATTATCTTTGGTTAACATGTACAACATATATATACTCATAGACTTTCCTATTACAGAGAGGCTATTGAAGACGAGAATATTATGAACATAAATATTGTGATTAACCACCGAGTCAATCTAGGATATAGAACATCCTTTACATCCTCCTTCAAAATGGTGGTACTTCAATGACACCAATCTTGATACACACTAGCTGGAATGGTGCTTTTGGTAGTGGCTTAGTGAGAGTATCTGCAAGTTGGTCCTTTGCAATGACGTGAGAGACCCGTAGTGATCCAAATTGTACTTGGTTCCTAACAAAGTGATAATCCAAGGCCGTGTGCTTCATTTGGGAGTGGAAAATGTAGGAACTGTTTAGTTGATCCTGATGTAATTCACAGATTCATATCAACATAAACATACAGATCTAGGTTCTCTTGATTAGAAACATTAGATGATCTCACCTTTTACCTGTTTGTTGCAGCGGAAGGAATAGAACAGGTCAGAGATCAGAAAGATGCACCGAGGGATGAATCCTCCAAAGGTTCACACACGCGATCACAGAAAACGGCTGCTAGACCGAGCTGGTGGGAGGCGCAGGGAGAGAGGAAAATCGGCGCTGGGGGCTAGGGTTGGGAGAAAGAGATTTGGCTTTTAGTTTATTAAAAGCCTTCTCTTTCCCTTTTGGGCTTATGGGCCCAAAACACCAATCTGATTAAATCCCATTTAATCAGACCCATTAATCTTTCTCTCTTAGTACGACAAATGCCTGGCACTTTTGTCGTACTTCTGCTAAGCCGTTCCAACACATTTTCCTGTTAGCTTAGGCGTGTGACCCATATGGGATCATATAATAAAGGCAATAAGTCCAAGACTTATAGATCATGAGCGGACTCTAGCAAGCCATCATGATCCCCAGTATTATATGACTTATGTCTGATCTTTGACATACTCTTACTTTCTAGAGACAGTACCGAGATTACTGGACACAATTCCAACAGAAAACTGGATTAGCACTGAGATAAGTGGCGCCGACGTTATCACAATAAATGACTGGTGCCCGACCGAGTGTGATGTGAAGTTTGTGAGCAGATTGCAGGTCCAGTGAAGTTCACAAGCAGTGTTTGCAGTGCCACGGTACTCAGCCTCTGTGGATGAACCTGCAACACCGTCTTGCTTTTTAGAAGACCATGAAATTGTTTGCTTTCCCATGTAAATTACATATCCATTTATGGATACAAAGTCATCAGTGTCTCCTGCCCAATCTACGTCTGTGTAGGCGTGGAGAGACGGCGTGTTAACATTAGACAAGAGAATTACGTGTGCTGATGTGCCAGCGAGGTAGCGCAAGACACGTTTAGCTGCTTGCCAATGGTCTGTTGTATTGCAGTGCATGAACTGAGATAGTCTGCATACAACAATGATATGTCGGGCCCTGTGAACGATAGGTATTACAGGCTCCCGATTACCATTATGTATTCTTTGCATTGTCCAGTGGCGCCCCCGACTTGATAGATAACTTGGGTGTTTGCTGCATTGGAGTTGCAACCATCTTTACGTCCAGCACTCGAGTCTTTGTTAGTAGGTCCAATATGTATTTCCGCTGCATCAAGTGAAGTCCTCGTTTTCTCCTTGTGACCTCATTTCCAAGGAAATAATTGAGATCACCCTGATCTTTCAAAGAGAAGCGGGAAGATAGCTCATTGATGACTTATATGTAATTATGACTCTTTTTATTAATATTTTTTATGCATGGGCGAGTGATTTGTATTAATATCCTCAACTTTAATTTATATGTGTTTCCGGGTGATCTGGTTTTCTTTTATATTTGTGTCATTCTTGATTTCGTTTTCAAAGGTGGTAAAATACTAATTACAAACCCATAATGAAAAACAAATCAAATCAAATCAAATCACGAGTACTAGTATATAGATTTTATCTTTAAAACACGGTATAAAAAAATGGAAAGTTCGGGGAGGCTTGGATCACAAGTATATAAAACACCAAATCCTGATAGAAGTTGCACTCTTTTCCGATAAGGATGCAGAAGCAGGAGTTCTTGGAACTGTTTGAGATAGCAACTCAAGCGGCTAAATCTGCGAGAGGAAACACTGATGATAATTCTCCAGAGGTCTCGACGTGTATCAACGCCATGAATCGTCTGAAAGAAGCGCCTGAGTCTCTTGCTTGTCACCTTGTCTACACAACTCCCTCCATTGGAAAGAGTAACATAGTATTCTCCGATCACGAAAACCACATAATTCGATCTGAGGCTAAACTTCTTTGGGATCTTTGGCTCACGTATTTTTACGCCACCGGAAGAAAACAGAGCAGATGTGATAGAGTCGATCAAATCCCCGTGACGATGAAGAAGACTGGAGATCCTAGCCGAGACAAAGTGCGTGAGATTCTGAAAAGATCTTTGTCTAAAGTCGCTGATGATATTGTTGACACGGAGATGAAGAAACGAGTCCTTTGCTGCGATCCATCGAGTGTGGCTGTGTCGGTGGAATCTGCCATGTTTGAAATATTGGGTTGTTTCGCAGGACCTCAAAAACTTAAATACCGATCCATCTTGTTCAACATGGGAGATAGTAACAATCCAGACTTGAGGAGAAAAGTGTTGACTGGTGAGATCAATGGAAATAGATTGGTGATGATGGAGACAGAAGAGATGGCGAGCGATAAGATTCGGATGGTAATTCAACAAATTAAAGACAAAGCCAGATTAAGGGAAGACAATCGATTGGAGATGATGCTTCAATCAGATACCATGATGACTTAGCAGAGATTGTCAATTTACTATTTGTAAAATTGATCTTTTAGGGTTTGAATGTAAACACACGCTTCAAATTTTTGTTTCTCTTAGGGTCTGAATGTAAACAAAATTGATCTCTTAGGGTTTGATTGTAAACAAACGTTTCAAAATTTTGTTTGCAAAGTCTGTGAGTTTCAATGTAAACAACCGCTTCAATTTTTTTGTTTCTCTTAGGGTTTCAATGTAAACAAAGGCTTAAGAATTGGTTTGCAAATTAAGTCCGATGTAACTCAGAGTTTCCTTTTTAAACAAATATTTTTTTCGGTAGCTTACTACTAGTAGTTTTCAGCTGGCTTCAAATTCACGAATGCTTTTTTTTTCTTCTAAATAAGGGTTCAAAAAGAATCTTTTGCATGTTTTCTTATAAATACCAAATACTAAGAATGATGACATCCATGAATCAAGATTTAAAAAGAATTAGCAACACTTATATACGACATACTAGAAATACACACTAATCCTTTTAGTTAAGAGTGACTCGGATCTTGCAGTTTGATGATGCTCTTTGAAACGTTAAAAGATGCCTTATATGGAAGTTCGCTAGGAGCTAGGTTGTTTGCAATACAAAGTCACACAATCTCAAAACATGGTTGTTTCTCTTAGGGTTTCAATGTAAACAAAATTGATCTCTTAGGGTTTCAATGTAAACAAACGTTTCAAAATTTTGTTTGCAAAGTCTGTGAGTTTCCTTGTTAAAACAAATATATATTTAGCAGTAGCTTTATGAGTCCTCTTACGATTTTTATGAGTCCTCTTACGATTTTTCAGGTGGCTTCAAATTAATAAAAAAAAAAATTTCTAAATATGGGTTTATAAATACTCTTGGTAAGGTTTCCACAACAGTAATTAATGAAATAATCACTCAATATCTCATGTTTTATCACAAATACCAAATATAAGAAAGATGACATTCATGAGTCAAGATTTAGAAGGATTCAACAACACCATATACGACTTATATAGTAGAGCTACTCACTAGTCTTTTTAGCCAAAAGTGACTTGGAAGTTTGATGAAGCAAGCACTTGGAAGCGTCAAAAATGATTTATATATATGGAAGATTAGCAAATTAATACATGCAGTTAAGCATCTAGATGTTTGATTATGGTCAAACGACTCCGGAAACTGTCTAGTACAGTAGTACCCATGCATGTTTGCGACCACGAACTCCCTGAGGCTTGAGCTCTCAATAAAAGATTGGTGGGGATCAAATCATTTACAGTTGAAATTTTTAGTAAAGGAGGATTTCTCAGGTGAATATCTTCACGTCAGACTCAAGAGAGAGATTGAAAGTGAGAGTGATAAGCAAGTATCTGGATAACACACTGACAAAGAATCTATAATTCGTGGTACGTGGACTGTAGACAACATCATGATCATGAAGATGAGAAACCTAACAGTCATAACCTGAACGCACACAAGTTATAGATCATGTATAATGAGTATAACATAAAACTAATCCAGGCTTCTTCTTAAGCGGTTAATAGAGAGAGAAACACGCTAGAAAGAGAAAATCCTCTCAATCTTTGTTCCATCTTTCTCGACCATCGTTCGACGGTGGTTCTCTCTTCGCCGTCATGGGTAAGAAGAAAAAATCTTCCTCTCGCTCGTCTTCATCTCATTCGGCTCTGGCGATGTCAGCCCATTCTTTAGGGCGTAGCTCCGTCTCATTTAAAACCTCTGGTACCGGAAATCATACCAGCTCTTCGGGTTCTCCGCCGACAGCTAAATCGATATCGGCGGGTTCCGATGTTTCTTTGGCCGGCGCTCCTTGCTCCGCTCAACAATTATATGCTTTTAATATGCTTTAAATATGCTTTAAATTTATATATATATATATATATATATATATATATATATATATATATATTGTTAAATTTATTCCAACAAAAAACGTTTTTAATATGCTTTAAATATGATTTAATAAAAGCTGGTTGACTATTTTTTAATATATACACAACTCCTCCCTACTCCCTCCATTGGAAAGAGGAACATAGTTTTCTCCGATCACGAAAACCACCGAATTTTAAGAAGAACCTGGAGAAGAAAACTAAGAAGTACAAACAACAAGCTGACAAGCACAGAAAAGAAGTGACGTTCCAACCAGGAGATTGGGTTTGGTTGCACATGAGGCATGAGAGGTTTCCAAACCAGAGAAAATCCAAGCTTGCACCAAGAGGAGATGGACCATTCAAAGTCCTAGAAAAGATCAATGACAATGCCTACAAGCTGGAACTTCCAGGTGAGTTTCAAATATCTCCCATTTTCAATGTTACTGATTTGTCTCATTACAATGCATGTGAAGAAGTTCTGAGGACAGAACCTTTCCAAGGGGGAGGGAATGATGAGGCCATAGAACCAGAACCACTACAAGTGCCATATGTTAGAGCTGGACCAAGAACAAGATCAGGAACAAGGGTGTTACGAGAGGAGTTCAACAAGGCTGTGGAGCATCTACTCAACATACCAACAGAGATCACACCAAGCCTGAACCATTCTGCCTTAGAAGAAGCGTATGAAATACAAGATGGTCCATGCATTAATCTGAGCTTGCACACAATTCAAACAACAAAGGAGAAGGAACTTACCTTATTCAGCATTTCTCCTGTCCAATGCTCACCGTTTCATTAAACAAGAGCAGCATACAAAACGCAGCACATCAGCCAACGGTCATCAACTCTTTTAAACTCGTCCAGAAAACATAAAAAGGTAAGTGTTTAATTAGTTGATTCAAATTATATGTGCTAACGGCTCTTTCTTTTGTTTTGTGTGTTTTTGTTTGAATCAGAGTCTGTATTTTATTTTATTTGTCATTAGAGTCCCAGAGTTAATTGTTTGTAATTTGCTTCAAAGACCCCTAGAAGGGCAAACCTGCTTGGACTATCCTATAAAGTCCCATTACAGGAGTGTATTTTTTTCACCTATCAATAAAACGAAAATCTTCCTTCAGAGAAATCTGTGTATGTGTGAATTCCATTCCGAGTTCATTGAGAGTTTGTGAGAAGCAATCTCTTGTTTCTGTCTTATCAAAGCTCCTTCCATAAGCTTTGTGGCGACCATCACTCCATCTTCAATCACCATCTCATTTATCAGCTTCATCAGGGAGAGTTACACAACCAACTGATAAGGCTCCATCTCATATCCATTCCAATCCATCTTCTGTTCATTGCTGGGAGAGTTACACAACCAACAGCCTTGAATCCATCGTCTTATCCTTGCCTACATCATCTGGTATCAGAGCCGAAAGGTTCTTAGATCAGGTGTATCTACTCCTTTTCCTTTCGGTTTCCACTGCATCTTGATCATAGCTTTTGTTTCCATTGCATACTACATCCAAAAACTCATAAAAATCATTATGTTTGCACTTGCACTTAGTTCATTCTGTTTTAAAATTTTGCATTCAAAAACCTAAAAGAAAAGCCTTCTGTTTTGTTTTCATAAACCAAAGATCAAAAGAAAAAGAAAAAAAAATTTGTCCCAGTTTTTAGTTATGTCCAGAATTGTTTTTACATAAGTTTTTAGTCTTCATAAACCTTCAAAGAAAAGAGAACGTTTTTGGAGTGTTTAATCTGATTTTCCTACTACAAAAATCATAAAAGAAGTTTGTGACATTATTGTTTAGCTTTCAAAACTTTCAAAAAAGAAAAAGAGGCTCCTCGCGCTTGATTAAAGTTTTCATTCAAATTGTTTTGTTAAAGTCGTGTACCCATTACAAAAGAGAAGTTCATTATTTTGTTTTTAAAACCAGCAACTTGTGTTATCTTTTTTTGAAAAGGCTCTTGCAAACCAAACCACGTTTTCTTCCTAAACCAAGTTTTAAATCATATTTGAGATAAAAACCAAACCATTATTGATTTTGAACCTTGATTCAATAAAACGTGCATTGACATAATATCTTGGTTTAATTGCAACTTAAGTAGTACCAGACCATTCATACATTCAAACTTGGTTTACACTTGCAACTAGAACCACAAGAATACATTGATACCTTCTGAGTTGTGAACTAGCAGGAACTGAATCAAACATGGGAGAAGGAGCTGCACAAGCTCAGATCACCATGAACCAACTACTAGAAGCTATGAGAGGCATAAGTGAACGCTTAACACAACTTGAGCAGAGACCAATACCTACTGCACCTATTAGAGGCCCAATCCGAAATCTCCACAGAGAACAAAGGCAACAGGCTGAAGAAGAGACTGAAGAGGACATACCAGACTTGGAGGACGATTTATCAGACCCTCAGCCTAGGAGACAACACCAAAGAGGCAGAGAAAGAGAGCAAAACAGAGGCAATGTCAGACACAGAAGCAGAGAAAGAGAACGAGAAGAGGATAGAAATTATGGCAAAGACCTTAAGCTTAAACCTCCTACCTTTGCTGGAAAGGTCAATCCAGAAGCCTACCTTGATTGGGAAAGAAGAATGGACTACATCTTTGACTACTACCAATATTCAGAAGCAAGGAAGGTGTCTTTAGCTGCTGCTCAGTTAACAGACAATGCACTGACTTGGTGGGACAGAGAAGTGTCTGAAAGAAGAAGGCTTAGGCGTGGGATGATCAATACTTTGGATGACATGAAGTTTCAGCTCAAGAAGAGATATGTACCATCCTACTATTACAGAGACTTGCAAAAACGTTTCAGGAAGCTTTCACAAGGCAGCAAGACTGTGGAAGAGTACTTTGAAGAGTATGAGACACTTAAGAACCGCCTGAAGGTTCAAGACTCAGAAGAAACACTCATGTCACAGTTTCTGGATGGTTTGCAAGATAGAATTGTAAGGAAAGTTGAAAGGCAGAACTATGAGAATATGGAGGAATTGTTGCACTATGCCATACAAGCTGAGCAACATATCAAGAGGAAGACTACTGCCACCAACAGAAACAAGTCTAACTGGAATCCTTAGCCATCAAAGAGTTTTGACAAGGGAAAGTCTATAGAAGTAGACAACCGGTTCAAGAAGACTGCTCCAAGCTCATCTAAGACACCTCAAGCAGAGCAAAACAAGACCCAAAGAAGCCATGACATAACCTGTTTCAAATGTCAAGGCAAGGGACATTATGCAAGAGATTGTCCAAACCAGAGGGTGATGATCCTCAAGGACAATGGGGAATATGAGTAACAAGATGAGGCAGAGGAAGAGCAAGCTGAATCTGAAGAAGAAGTCACTAATTATCCAGAAGATGGGGAAGTCTTAGTGACCAGGAGAGCTCTTAGTTTCATGTTTGAACCAGAGACAATCCAAAGAGAAAACATCTTCCACACAAGATGCAGCATTGAATCAAAGGTATGCAGCTTGATTATTGATGGTGGTTCTTGTACTAACGTGGCTAGCAAGTATCTTGTTGATAAGCTAGGTTTCAAGAAGACCAAACATTCAAAGCCATACCGACTCAAGTGGCTGAATGATGAGACTGAGCTAAGGATCAATGAGCAAGTTATGGTGCCATTCAGCATAGGTAAGTATACTGATGAAGTAAAATGTGATGTGGTGCCAATGCAAGCAGGTCATATCCTTTTAGGAAGACCATGGCAATTTGATAAAGAGACCATACACAATGGACGTACCAACATCTACAACTTTACCCATCAGAATAAGAAGCACAATTTAGCTCCTCTCACACCACAGGAAGTTCATGCCATGCAAATAGCCATGGACAAAGGAGCTAAGACAAGTAAAACAAACTTATACATTTCTCCAATGAGTGTTCTGAAGTCTTTAGATCATAAAGAACAGGTGCTACTCATGATCTTTAGAGAAAGCTTGTTTTCAGGAACAGGAGATCAGGAGCTACCAAGTGAAGTGCACACTATCTTGGACAAGTATAAGGATGTTTTTCCAGAAGATATACCTTCAGGTCTTCCACCTCTAAGGGACATTGAGCATCAGATAGATTTGGTACCAGGAGCACCTCTACCAAACAGACCGGCCTACAGAGTTAATCCTGAAGAAGCTAAGGAGTTGGAAAAACAAGTTCAGGAGCTCATGTCAAAGGGGTACATCAGGGAGAGTCTTAGCCCATGTGTTGTACCTGTTTTGTTGGTGCCTAAGAAAGATGGAACTTGGAGAATGTGTGTTGATTGCAGGGCTATAAACAACATCACAATCAAGTACAGGCATCCAATACCAAGGCTGGATGACATGCTAGATGAGCTAAGTGGATCCACTATCTTCTCAAAGATAGACCTTAAGAGTGGTTATCACCAAGTGAGAATGAAGGAAGGAGATGAATGGAAGACAGCATTCAAAACAAAGCAGAGGCTTTATGAATGGCTTGTCATGCCATTTGGGCTTACAAATGCTCCAAGTACCTTCATGAGACTCATGAATCACGTCCTAAGGCAGTACATCTGTAAGTTTGTTGTTGTTTATTTTGATGACATACTGATATATAGCCAATGTTTGTCTGATCATATCCAGCATCTAGAACAGGTTCTAAACACACTTAGGCTAGAAGGCTTATATGCAAACTTAAAGAAATGTATTTTCTGCACTGATCAATTGGTGTTTTTAGGATTTGTTGTGAGTTCACATGGATTAAAGGTAGATGAGGAGAAGATCAAAGCCATTCAGGAATGGCCTACACCATCTACAATTGTTCATGTGAGGAGTTTTCATGGGCTGGCTAATTTTTACAGAAGATTTGTCAAGGATTTCAGCACAATAGCAGCATCATTAACCTCTGTGATCAAGAAGAATACAGCCTTTGTATGGGGACAAGCTCAGGAAGAAGCTTTCAACAAGCTCAAACAATGCCTAACCCATGCACCGGTTTTGGTACTTCCTAACTTTGACATTACATTTGAAATTGAATTTGATGCTTCTGGAACAGGAATAGGAGCTATTCTAACTCAAGGAGGAAGACCAGTCGCATTCTTTAGTGAAAAGATCAGTGGCGCCACACTCAATTATCCTACCTATGATAAAGAGCTATATGCTCTGGTAAGGTCACTTGAAACTTGGCAACACTACTTACTATCTAAAGAGTTTGTGATTCATACAGACCATGAGACTCTAAAGCACCTAAGAGGACAAACCAATCTAAAGAAGAGACACACAAGGTGGCTGGAGTTTGTGGAGACATTCCCATATGTGATCAAATACAAGAAAGGCAAAGAGAACATTGTAGCTGATGCATTATCAAGGAGGCACACACTTATATCTACAATGGAGGCTAAGATCATGGGATTTGAACACATCAAGAGTGTGTATGAAGCTGATCCAGACTTTCAAGAAGTCTACAAAGGAACCACAAAGGTAGCCTTTGGAGCATTCTATCAGCAGGATGGGTTTCTCTTCAAGGACAGAAGGCTATGCATTCCCCAAGGATCCATGAGAGAGCTGCTGACCAAAGAAGCTCATGGAGGTGGTTTAATGGGTCATTTTGGCAGGGACAAAACGTTGATTGTTCTTAAGGACCACTTCTTCTGGCAACACATGAGAAGAGATGTGGAGAGACATTATGCCAAATGCATCACTTGCCTAAAGGCTAAATCCAGGTTACATCCAAACGGTTTATACTTACCATTGCCTATTCCTAATGCACCATGGGTGGATATCTCTATGGATTTTGTTTTAGGTCTGCCAAAGATCAACCACAAGGATTCTATCTTTGTAGTTGTAGACAGGTTCTCAAAGATGGCTCACTTCATTCCATGCAACAAGACCAATGATGTTGTGCAAATAGCTAATTTGTTCTTTAAAGAAGTTGTGAGGCTACATGGGATACCAAGAACCATTGTTTCTGATCGTGATACCAAATTTCTTAGCCATTTTTGGAAGACACTATGGCGGAAGTTGGGAACAAAGCTGTTGTTTTCAACCACTTGCCATCCTCAAACTGATGGGCAAACAGAGGTAGTAAACCGTACACTCTCAACCTTATTGAGAGCCACGGTTGGTAAGAATTTAAAGACTTGGTTATCATGCTTACCCTACATTGAGTTTGCTTATAACCATGCCACACACTCTGCTACTAACCATTCTCCTTTTGAAGTTGTCTATGGGTTTGATGTAGCCTCAGAATCACACTGATGCCAAACCACTTGATGATCAGATGATCTCAAGCCAAAACGATGCGGAAGATGGTGTTGAAGGTAGAGATGGTGATGATGGTAGGGATTGACTCACTCAATCAATTGTATGGACAGAGATATGAATCACTCAACACTCTAGACCACAGATTCTATAGTACTAGATGAATCACTCAAATAGACTAAAGAACAAACACAAAGAAATCACAAACTTTGTGGAAGAAAAATGAATCGAAATTCTATTGCTTTTAGATTGATCAAGGGTGAATAATACAAAGGGTTTAATGGAGCTTATATAATGCTCTTACAACGTTCATAAACTTCTAAATAAGAAAACAAATCAAAAACAAACAATAAACTAGCCGTTGGAGTCATTAAGAGAGAATCGGCCAAAATAGGAAGATATGATGTGATCTTTGAATCTGGACGGTTTGAGGGGATAAGTGAGCTTCTCTGGAACATCTTGTATGTAGTAAATGATGTCCAAGACACAGAAGCTAAAGGAATAGAGCCGTTGGAAGCTTTTGGCAAGAAATGGGAAGTTTGCGCTTGTGTCCATATATGGAAGGTTGGTCCATAAGCTCATGTGATTGATCATGTGCATTTTGGTGATGCTAAGGACGTCTTCTATTGCTTCTGGCTGATGGTTATTGCCTCCTGGTTTCCAAATCTTGGTTTGATAATGTGCAAACCAATTGGTCTCCCTAGTTTCCATAAATAGCTCCGGTTGAGTTGGTTTATGTTCCAATAGGATCCGCCTGATCCTGTGTGGGCTGGTGCTTCTGAGAGTGTTGTAGAGTGCTTCTAGAAGTGATAATAAGTCTCCTGGTCGCCAAGTTCGAGTTTGGCAATATTTGAACTCATGATCTTCCAAATAAGGCAAGTGTAGCATCTCCTGATTTGGAAGTTGAATATCTTTCAAACCATTACTCCTTTTGGTTTGAATCCAATTCTCCTTGGTCCTCTGATGAGATGGGAATCCAGAACAACTGTATTTGTTGATTGGTTCCTCCTGGATTGGTCGGAGTGCTTCATTTTCTGACTGTTGGTCTCCATCGGGTCTGGTTGCGCTGACTGACGTAGTGGTTGAGTTAGTCAGCGTGCTGACTGACGTAGTGACTGACGTAGTGGTTGAGCTAGCGATTGAGTCAGCGAGCGCCTGGCCTAGTCTGGTTCTGATGACCGCATCATACCCTCCCTCTTCAAGAAGTTTTGACCTCAAAACTTGATAACCTGCACATAGATAAGTCAAGTTAGTACAGTGAAGTGAATGAGGGTTTAGAAGATTACCTTGGGAATCATTTTGATTCCGGTTGAGTTGTGGAGCATCCGGTGGCTCTTCTTTGAGTAGATAGAACAGCAATTCTCCTCTTCCTTGAGCTGGGGTGACGCCTACTTTGTTGATCTTGCTCTTGCTCTCCTTAAGACCTGAAATATGCTCAACACTTTGTCAAAGAAACAAGTGTGTCATGGGTTTCTTAGGATAAGATGAAACAATTTCCTTGACAAATGGTGTTTCTAAAGAAGGAATTACATCTATGCAAGCTTTAATTTCTTTTAGTTCCAGTAAGTTCAGTAGCACACACTTAGGAGTAAGTGAAACAAAGCTGGTTGAGTTATGGCTTACTTGAAGAACATGTTGAATGTTCTTGATAAGCATCGGATCCGGAGGCTTCTCCTTGATGTTCTCCTCTCCTCTTATGCCTTGATCAGTCTGAACTCTTAGTGTAAGGACTGTTTCTGAGCTTCTCTTCACATTTTCTTCTCCCTTGTACGTTATATCTGTAGAGATGCTCATTGGAAAGAACAAGTGCATCATATCTATTCTTGGAGTAGTAAAAACAGATTGTATGATACTTATACTTACATTGTCAGCTTGTGAGCTAGTGATCATTAGATGTTCATCTTCTTTCCTGATCATCAAATCATGTTGTTCTGGTCTTGTATTTTTCCTACTGACTTTGGTGTGTCCATGCTCTTTGCTGCTCATTTCTTCTTTTGTAGTACTTGTACCTGAAACAATGCTTAAGAGCAAGTGCATCATATCTGTGTTTGGATTTGCAAAAATAGGTCTAGAAATACTTAAACTCACAGAGATGGTGCTAGCAATTGGTAACATGTTCCGTTCTTTGTGATCTTGAGCTATTTGGCTGCGACTCTCCTTTACTCTAGAGATGACCATAGCTCTCTTAAGGCAATCACCATGCGATGTGGCCTTGTGTGGGACGTCTATGGATGCTGGTGGCATCACTTGATCAGGTTGTGATGTTGGTGCTGCTGTCCACTTGACTTTCTCATCCGCCTTTGAATAAATCAAGTTTGGTAGTGTACTCTGACTTCCATGCTCTTCTCCTGGTCTTGTTCCTGATTCAAAATCCTTGGGCAAAGACAAGTGCATGAGTCTTGAATTGGGAAATAACAAATCAGAATGAGCTAAACTATCACTGGTTTTAGCTGAATTAGTTTCATGTCCTAGTGATGTTTCTTTCAAAAATCTCTTAAGGGGACAATTTACAGCAAAATGACCTCTCTTATGACATCTATAGCATGTCTGAACTTTGATATTCACAAAGTTAGAAGACTTACCTTTACTTGGCGTGTCTTGTAGCTTAGGTAGAGTGTTGGAGCTGGATGCAATTTTCTTGGGAGAACCTCTTGATTCTTCTAGGTTCATAAAGGCTTTATGACTCTGCTTCAGCTCGGTTTTCTTCTCCTTTAGTTGCAGCATCTCTTTTATTCTTTGCCACTGCTCTTGTATGCTTGGAGGTTCTGGTGGGAGTGTGGAGGTTGGCCTTTGCTGATCCATTTTTGCGTGAGCAGTTTTCTTAGCTTCTGCTGGACTTGTCCAAGTATTTGCAAACACTTTCTTGGGCTCAGGACAGTAAGCATTCTTAGGCATGGAAGTAGACTGCAAAACTGGTGAAACCTTCACTCTTCTTAGTGTTGTTTGGCATTGGGGTTTTGAAATGACTTTCTTGTGTGTCTGGTGCTTTTTCGCAAACTCTCTGTACATCCTTGCTTTAAGGTCTCCCCAATCTAGTACTGGCTTGTTGTAGAAGCCTGGAGTACACTCTCTTAGCCACCACTTATATGCTTCTCTGGTGAGTGCGTCAATAGCATATGATAGCTTCTCCTCCTTATGAATATTGTTGGATTTCAACCACTGCTTCATGTTGGTCTCCCACTGGAGATAATCTTCAGGGTTTTGGCTACAACCTGAAAATATTAGGGAACCTCTTGTCCTGGTGGTTGGTTGCCTTGTGCTTGTTTGTTGTGCTGTCGCATTCCTTGTACCAGTGAGCTGTCGTTGAGCTGGTACATGGTATGATACTCCATGGTTTTTGAATGCACTCTTGTGCCTAGGTGGGTGGTACTCTCCATACATGTTTGCTTCTGAATCTTCTCTATCATCCATGTCACTGATTCAATACCTGACACAATAAGCTCAAGATGTATTAATGGGTTCAGAAAAAAGGAGAAAACTCTTTTAAAATTGATTGCACACGGTTTTGGTATATAAGGAAAACTAAAGCTTCTTGATACACAAAACTTGGGGAAGAGCCAAAGAATCTTTGAAAACAGGCTACAAAAGGAAATACTCTCTTTTTTTTTGTGAATCAAAAACGAATTTGCAAAATAGGAAATAACACTTAAAAACTTTTTCTTTTCTTTTAGATTTTTATGAAAACAAAGACAAGAACAATATGAAACAAAATTCGACAGAAACAACTTGAACTCCCTTTTTTTTTAACTTTTTGGTTTAAGAAATCAAATCAAATAACAAAACCTTTTTTTTCTTTTTTTTATAAAATGCAAAATAAGAACTTTTGAAACTAAACTTGAAAGATCAAATAGCAAACGATTTTCTTTTTTTATATATATATATAAAATATGCAAACAAAAATCAGAAACTAAGTAATATGATGAAACAAACAATTTTTATGGGTTTTTGTTTTAAGATGCAAAGAAAACAGAAAAATTAAGAAACTAAATGCAATGAAAACCGAAAGGTAAAGGATAGATAACACCTGATTAGGAACCTTTCGGCTCTGATACCAGATGATGTAGCCTCAGAATCACACTGATGCCAAACCACTTGATGATCAGATGATCTCAAGCCAAAACGATGCGGAAGATGGTGTTGAAGGTAGAGATGGTGATGATGGTAGGGATTGACTCACTCAATCAATTGTATGGACAGAGATATGAATCACTCAACACTCTAGACCACATATTCTATAGTACTAGATGAATCACTCAAATAGACTAAAGAACAAACACAAAGAAATCACAAACTTTGTGGAAGAAAACTGAATCGAAATTCTATTGCTTTTAGATTGATCAAGGGTGAATAATACAAAGGGTCTAATGGAGCTTATATAATGCTCTTACAACGTTCATAAACTTCTAAATAAGAAAAGAAATCAAAAACAAACAATAAACTAGCCGTTGGAGTCATTAAGAGAGAATCAGCCAAAATAGGAAGATATGATGTGATCTTTGAATCTGGACGGTTTGAGGGGATAAGTGAGCTTCTCTGGAACATCTTGTATGTAGTAAATGACGTCCAAGACACAGCAGCTAAAGGAATAGAGCCGTTGGAAGCTTTTGGCAAGAAATGGGAAGTTTGCGCTTGTGTCCATATATGGAAGGTTGGTCCATAAGCTCATGTGATTGATCCTGTGCATTTTGGTGATGCTAAGGACGTCTTCTATTGCTTCTGGCTGATGGTTATTGCCTCCTGGTTTCCAAATCTTGGTTTGATAATGTGCAAACCAATTGGTCTCCCTAGTTTCCATAAATAGCTCCGGTTGAGTTGGTTTATGTTCCAATAGGATCCGCATGATCCTGTGTGGGCTGGTGCTTCTGAGAGTGTTGTAGAGTGCTTCTAGAAGTGATAATAAGTCTCCTGGTCGCCAAGTTCGAGTTTGGCAATATTTGAACTCATGATCTTCCAAATAAGGCAAGTGTAGCATCTCCTGATTTGGAAGTTGAATATCTTTCAAACCATTACTCCTTTTGGTTTGAATCCAATTCTCCTTGGTCCTCTGATGAGATGGGAATCCAGAACAACTGGATTTGTTGATTGGTTCCTCCTGGATTGGTCGGAGTGCTTCATTTTCTGACTGTTGGTCTCCATCGGGTCTGGTTGCGCTGACTGACGTAGTGGTTGAGTTAGTCAGTGTGCTGACTGACGTAGTGACTGACGTAGTGACTGACGTAGTGGTTGAGCTAGCGATTGAGTCAGCGAGCGCCTGGCCTAGTCTGGTTCTGATGACCGCATCAGGGTTTAAATCAAATACCCCTCTAGATCTTATATCTCTGCCACAGGCTATATACTCAAGTCCATAAGGAGAAACTAAAGCTGAGTTTGTTAAGAAGCTCCATGCGAAGGTTAAGGAGAACCTGGAGAAGAAGACTGAGAAGTACAAACAACAAGCTGACAAGCACAGAAAAGAAGTGACGTTCCAACCAGGAGATTGGTTTTGGTTGCACATGAGGCATGAGAGGTTTCCAAACCAGAGAAAATCCAAGCTTGCACCAAGAGGAGATGGACCATTCAAAGTCCTAGAAAAGATCAATGACAATGCCTACAAGCTGGAACTTCCAGGTGAGTTTCAAATATCTCCCACTTTCAATGTTACTGATTTGTCTCATTACAATGCAGGTGAAGAAGTTCTGAGGACAGAACCTTTCCAAGGGGGAGGGAATGATGAGGCCATAGAACCAGAACCACCACAAGTGCCATATGTTAGAGCTGGACCAAGAACAAGATCCGGAACAAGGGTGTTACGAGAGGAGTTCAACAAGGCTGTGGAGCATTTACTCAACATACCAACAGAGATCACACCAAGCCTGAACCATTCTGCCTTAGAAGAAGCGTATGAAATACAAGATGGTCCATGCATTAATCTGAGCTTGCACACAGTTCAAACAACAAAGGAGAAGGAACTTACCTTATTCAGCATTGCTCCTGTCCAATGCTCCCATTACATGAGTGTATTTTTTTCACCTATCAATAAAACGAAAATCTTCCTTCAGAGAAATCTGTGAATGTGTGAATTCCATTCTGAGTTCATTGAGAGTTTGTAAGAAGCAATCTCTTGTTTCTGTCTTATCAAAGCTCCTTCCATAAGCTTTGTGGCGACCATCACTCCATCTTCAATCACCATCTCATTTATCAGCTTCATCAGGGAGAGTTACACAACCAACTGATAAGGCTCCATCTCATATCCATTCCAATCCATCTTCTGTTCATTGCTGGGAGAGTTACACAACCAACAGCCTTGAATCCATCATCTTATCCTTGCCTACATCAAGACTGAAGAGAGAGATTGAAAGTGAGAGTGATAAGCAAGTATCTGGATAACACACTGACAAAGAATCTATAATTCGTGGAACGTGGACTGTAGACAACATCATGATCATGAAGATGAGAAACCTAACAGTCATAACCTGAACGCACACAAGTTATAGATCATGTATAATGAGTATAACATAAAACTAATCCAGGCTTCTTCTTAAGCGGTTAATAGAGAGAGAAACACGCTAGAAAGAGAAAATCCTCTCAATCTTTGTTCCATCTTTCTCGACCATCGTTCGACGGTGGTTCTCTCTTCGTCGTCATGGGTAAGAAGAAAAAATCTTCCTCTCGCTCGTCTTCATCTCATTCGGCTCTGGCGATGTCAGCCCATTCTTTAGGGCGTAGCTCCGTCTCGTTTAAAACCTCTGGTACCGGAAATCATACCAGCTCTTCGGGTTCTCCGCCGACAGCTAAATCGATATCGGCGGGAGCAATGATTATTGATGCGAACCCAGGTTCCGATGTTTCTTTGGCCGGCGCTCCTTGCTCCGCTCAACAATTATATGCTTTTAATATGCTTTAAATATGCTTTAAATTTATATATATATATATATATTGTTAAATTTATTCCAACAAAAAACGTTTTTAATATGCTTTAAATATGATTTAATAAAAGCTGGTTGACTATTTTTTAATATATATACACAACTCCTCCCTACTCCCTCCATTGGAAAGAGGAACATAGTTTTCTCCGATCACGAAAACCACCGAATTTTGAAGCACATACTGTGTTCAACACAGAACCACTGACATGCGAGGGAGGAAAATGTATTGTGCAATGTTTAAGGACTCCAATGTCAACTCTTCCTCCCCTGTTGAATGCTCTAGAAATTTACACGGTCATTGAGTTTTCGCAGTTACAAACAGATCAAAATGATGGTAAGTAACCTAGAACATATATGCATTTATTATTATTTTCACGTCTTAACTCTTCAAAAAATTCCCCACTATTATTCGGTCATTTCTACTAAGAGTATTCATTCTAGTTACGGATTGAAAAAAATAGCTGGCAAGGGGATCCTTGTGTCCCTTCACAATTTGTGTGGATTTGCTTAAGCTGAAATGTTACTTATGTGACGACAACACCGGGAATCGTGACATTGTGAGTGCATTCGAACTCGATCCTGTTTACAAAACTTTCACTCCTTGAATATATCTGATATGTCTGGGGTTATTTAATAAACAGAGATTTGTCTTTAAGTGGATTACATGGAGTTATACCCCCTAGCTTACAAAATCTAACTCAGCTTCAAGAATTGTATGTATCTCTATTTTAAAATGAATATGTATTTCAGAAATTTTATTGACATTTTTGTTGTTGAAACAAATCCGAGGGACTTGTCGGAAAATAATTTGACCGGGGAAGTGCCTGAATTTCTAGCAAAGATGAAGTCATTGTCGGTCATGTAAGTTGCTCAAGCATACAATAAATATTTTATGTTGCTCTTGTTTCCCCTCATTGCAAATGATTTCTCTGGATCATCAGAAACTTACGTGGAAACAATCTTAGCGGTTATGTTCCTCAAGCCCTTCTCGATAGAGAAAAAGATGGACTAAAACTATTGTAAGATTTTCTCTTTGTTGAATGATCTTTTTAAATTTACTACCTGCTCTCGTTTTAATAAGTTATGTCTTCCATAACGGTTTTGTCCTTTAGGGTGGACAAAAATATAAAGGTATGTGTTTCATGCCATAAAAAGTTCGTAGTGTTGGTGGTGGTTGTTATCGCATCTGTTTCTTCAGTAGCAGCAGCCATTATCATATTTGTTTTAGTTATAATCTTTGCTTTAAGAGGGAGAAGGCCACCAGCCCGGAAAGGTACTTAAAAGAAGAATAATAGATAGAGCAAATACGAGCCCTTATCGTAAGTATGGAATCTCATGGAACTCTTAACATTTTATTTGGAGTTATGAGGCCATCCTTTAAATCAAAAACCAGGAGATTACTTATTCTGAGATTAAGGAAATCACTAATAACTTTCAAGTTGTTCTTGGTAGAGGAGGGTTTGGAAGGTATATCGTGGTTGTCTAAATGATGAACATGCAGCGGTTAAAGTTCTCTCCGGGTCATCAGCTCAAGGCTATAAAGAATTCAGAGCAGAGATATTTGTACTAAAAACCTCCACAACGATTTTTATAAAACTAAAGAGGTCAATGTTTGAGACCGTGACAATTTATTACACTTTTATTTCCCTGATTGGTTAGGTCGAACTACTTTTGAGAGTCCACCACTTCAACTGAGTAACCCTCATTGGATACTGCGACGATGGAACTAACTTAGCTCTCATATACAAGCTAATGAAAAATGGAAATTTAGAAGATCATCTCTTGGGTAAATGTAAATTTTATTCATTTTTTAAATTCTTTTTTAAGCCAAATTTGCAAGATTGTAAGCCACTTGGTTTTGATATTTGCATGGAAAAGAGGTGCTTCTGTTTTGTGTAGGCTTTGAATATCTGCATATTGGTTGCAAACCTAGAATTGTTCACCGAGATATCAAAACTGTCAATATATTGTTGGGTGAACAGTTTCAAGCCAAAATCACTGATTTTGGACTCTCAAGATCTTTTGTAACAGGAAATGAACACATGGATGTTGCCGGCCCTCATGGATACATTGATCCCGAGTAAGTATACCACGTCAGTTTTAAACATGTATTTGAAAGGTCAAAAAAAATTAGTCAACCAGCTTTTATTAAATCATTTTCTTGCAGATCCTACCAAAACAAGTTACTATGCGAGAAAAGTCATATATATAGTTTTGGGATTGTCTTACTGCAAATTATCACCGGCCAACTGGTTAATCGAACATCTCCTGAAAACATTTACATAGTGCAATGGACCAAATCATTACTCTCAAATGGTGAAATTGAAAGCATAGTAGATGCAAACCTCCATCAAGATTATGGCATAAGTTATGCCTGGAAAGTTCTTAATTTGTCGATGTCATGTTTTAAGCGTTCTTCCAAAGATAGACCAAACATATCTGAAGTTGTTCATGAGCTAAGGGAATGTTTGGAATCATCTGTAAAGTGGAGCGAAGCAAGGAGCCAATGGGTGGACTCAAGTAGTTCCTTACAACTGAGCATAAGTACCGACACAGAAAGGAACTTGAGAACACCTTACTCTGGCGTATATTATTCTTGTGATTGAATTTTAATGAGCAGTATGTAAGATTGTATCTCGAAGCGACTTTTATGCATAACTCGCATCTAATAATGTAATGTGAGTGTAACTAAAGCTTCTTCTTATGCTATTGAGGCTATTTCCTTTTTAATATGCTTTAAATATTCTTTACATATGCTTTAAATTTAAATTTATATATATATTGTTAAATTTATATGCTTTTAATATGCTTTTAATATGCTTTAAATATGCTTTAAATTTATATATATATATATATATATATATTGTTAAATTTATTCCAACAAAAAACGTTTTTTAATCTGCTTTAAATATGCTTTAATAAAAGATGGTTGACTATTTTTTTAATATATACACAACTCCTCCCTCCAACTCCCTCCATTGGAAAGAGTAACATAGTTTTCTCCGATCACGAAAACTACCGAATTTTGAAGCACATACTGTGTTCAACACAAAACCACTGACAAGCGAGGGAGGAAAGTGTATTGTGCAATGTTTAAGGACTCCAATGTCAACTCTTCCTCCCCTGTTGAATGCTCTAGAAATTTACACGGTCATTGAGTTTCCGAAGTTAGAAACAGATCAAAATGATGGTAAGTAACCTAGAACATATATGCATTTATTATTATTTTGACGTCTTAACTCTTCAAAAAATTTCCCACTATTGTTCCACTACAAGAAAACAGGGTTTTTGCGACTGCGTATATAGTCGCAAATCAGTCGCTATATTACTTTTAGCGACTAAAGAGCGACTTATTTAGCGACGTTTTAGCGACTAATTATACCATCATGATACCATATAGCGAGTACTTAGTGACGTTTTAGCGACTAATATCGCGACTAAATAGCCACTAATTAGCGACTAAAATGAAACGGAATGCATTCTGATTTGGTTTCGGTTTTGCACTATTTAAATCTGCATTAAAAGCTGAATGTAAATTTAATATGAAATCTTAAACACATCTGAATAAAACACAATTTATATTAAAGTACAAGAACATAAAGTCATACATTGGTCTTAAAATAGAAAACAAACATACAAACAAACATTATAAACAAGACTTAACAAGTAGTCCTAAGGAGAATTAGCAGGAGACGTGGGAGGAAGACGTGGGAGGAGCTGCATCAGTCTGGGTTTTGCAGAAATCAATGTATGCAGGGTCTGTTTCGAGTAGATACCTTTTCACCATGCCCAACTCCTTCTGCTCACTCGCCTGTCGAGCTAACTCAGCAGCTTGTGTTTCAATCTGGCGCTGAGCTTCTTCGAGCTGATGTTGGAGCGAGTTATAAGGCCACGAGCTACCCGGGTACTTGCACTTTCCAGAGGCGTGAGACTCTCCAAGACTTCCAATACCATATGCATAGCCTCTGTCATCCACTATTGTTGACTAGGAAACAGAAAAAAAAAGGTTAAATTGTTAGGAAATGCTTAAATTCAGACAACCATAAATAGAACAAGTGTTTACACAACCAACAGACAACACTAACTCAAAGACAGTCAACCAAATCAAATGGAATCATTAACTAGAGAAGTCAATTCAAAACAATATGAAACTCCATACCAGCAGTCAAACGCAAATGCATATATGAATAATAAGAATTAGATTTACTTGAAGAAAGAGTTCATTGAACTCTTCGGTGGTCAGATCTCTAGGTCGCGAAGTCCCATCAGAAGTTTCTGCCTCAATCTCGGCCTTCTTTGCATTGAGCATCTCCTCATACTTCTCTGCAATCTGTTGTGCCTTCAAGTCGATGAATGTTCCATCAGGTTTTCTGTGGGTTTTCAGGAAAACCTCACCAAAACTGACTGGTCTACCCATCTCCTTTTCCTGAAAATGTAATAAAATAAATAGCTAATAGAGAAGAAATAAATTCAGAGACAAAAGTAGATAAGATGAATGCTTACTACCATTTCTTGGTGAATTTGCTCCATAGACTTTTGGCCAGTGTAGGTTTTGCTCACACCAAGACCGGCACGATCAGAATTCCGAGCAGCAGAAGTGGTCTCACTCCTCTGTTTACCTTCATCAGTTTCCCAGTATGCAGTCATCTTTTCCCAAATTTTTTCTTCTATCCATGCAGGTCGGACACCAGAAAGGTGAGCTTTGCTCACCATGTCCTTCATTCTCCTTTGACATATGGCCTCAAAATGTGCTTGAACAGTCTCTGTGATTAATGGATCCCAGTGGTGCTCTTTCTACAATAGAAAGAGCTCAATTATGTTAATGAGAATCTAAACAGAAGTAAACTCAAGTAATCAGACTATTGTACCTATATACTTACCGCAAACTCTAAGAAGTACCGCTCTGCTCGCGGTCGAGGCACATGGCTCCAACTATAGAACTCACCATAAAATTTGTTTTGGAAGACCTTTGTGATCTTCCGGACCAGAGAAGACTTGTCTCGACCAAACCTACACAGACAACAATGAATCAGTAAAAATTATGAATCAAAGCAAATAACTTAGATGAAGTGATGGAAATAAACTATTACCAAGTTGTATTTGGTGGCTGGGGAAGAACTGGTGAGAGAACAGTAGTCCATTGTTCTCGGCCTGGCATGCTTAGTAGTCTCTCAAGATAGCGGAGACGGCTTTCTTCCAGATTTGGTTGAATTATCACATGGTCGTCCACCCCATCAATCAAATTCCCATCCACTTGGTTAGATTGCTGAGCTTCATGCCCCTGATTGCTCTGACCTTCGGAGTTTTGCACCGGAGACGCCCTTGGTTGTTGAGACAGATGAACGGATTGAGTCAGAGAGGCTTGTGGAGAAGACATATGACCTGAAACTATAATCAACACACAAATCAAAGTTCATAAACTCAAAAAGTAACAAGTCACAGATGAAAACCACCAAAAACTTAGTAAACTTTCAATGTCAGTAAGCTCTCAAGTAAACGCAAGCAATCTCAGTAAACTTTCAAGTAATCTCAATCAATCTAATTAATCTCAAGTAATATCAGTAAGCTCAGTAAACGAATTAAGACATGATGAAGCAATGTCAGTAAGCTCAGTAAACGAATGAAGACAGGATCAAATAAGACTTAAAACAGTAACATTCTCAACTAAGTTTCATTCTCAAATAACCAGTCAAGAACACAAGTTTCATTGGAAATAAAACTCAACATACAAAAACCTCACAAGTTGCAATATCAAGTAATCTCAGAAAACTCAACATACAAAAACCTCACAAGTTGCATTATCAAAGTAATCTCAGCAAACTCAACAAACAAAAACGTCACAAGTTGCATTATCAAAGTAATCTTAGCAAACTCAACATACAAAAACCTCACAAGTTGCATTATCAAGTAATCTCAGCAAACTCAACATACAAAAACCTCACAAGATCTAGCAATCTCAAGCAACCTCAACAACCTTAACAAACTCAACAATCAGTTCAAAGACGATTACCTTGGGGATTCGCAGATCCGGTCCTCTGACCAGATGGATTAGCAGAGGCGCTCCTATGAGCAGGTGGAGTCACCGAGGCTGTCCTCTGAGCAGGTGGAGTCAGCGAGGCTGTCCTCTGAGCAGGTGGAGTCAGCGAGGCTGTCCTCTGAGCAGGTGGAGTCAGCAAGGCTGTCCTCTGACCAGACTGATTCGCCGAGGCTGTTCAGTGAGGATTCGAAGGAGTTGCTCTCTGAGATTCGGAGATGGTAGCAGGACCGTATCCTAGAGATGTCCGTCGTGGAGACCTCGATTCGCTGAATACGAGTTGATGAGGCGGTGGGTACTGGCTGACATGCAGCTGGGTTTGAGTGAGAGTGGGACGCGGTGGAGGTGTACCGTCTGTCGCCGGAGCGAAGTTGTACTGCGGTGGTAGATTGATGGGCCGAGATGGGGTGGATAAGGAAGGCTCTGGATCGACAGTGCTATTTCCTCTACCTCCTCTTCCTTGGCCTCCTCTTCCTCGGCCTCGTCCTCGTTTTGATTCGCCATCGGATCTACTCGGTTAGGGTTTTGATTAAGATCGAATTGAGAGTTTACGGTGGGAGATAAAGGGTGTTAGGTTTGCGAGAGAGTGATTGAGAGTGTGAGAGATGGTTTAGGGGTGTTAGAGAAGGAGATTGTGTCGAAGATGGAGAGATGGAATCGAGAGAGAATGTTGACGGCGAGAGAAGAGTTTCTGAACAAATGAGTTAGGGTTTCGACACTTAGAAAAATTTTGGAAATTTTCTGAAATCGATTGGGCGGTTTAGGCCTGGTTTAGAAAAAATTGGGCGCTGGTTTACATAATTTGGCGGTTTAGAGGGTGAAATATTTGGCGGGCTTTGTAGAAAATTAGGCGGGCCAGACAAAATTGTTCGCGGGCTTTGTAGAAAATTAGGCGGGCTAGCAAAATATCGGCGGTTCTTGATTTTATTTGGGCCAGACCCTGATTAGTCGCAACTTAGTCGCTAAATGGTTGTGAATTTGCAACTAATTTGCGACTAATGTTGCGACTAATCAGGGTTTGATGCAGATTTAAATCTTAGATAGCTAAATAACTAATGATATACTAAAAACTAACACTTAATTTAAACATAATGCATTTATTAATTATCACAAACATTAATAAATTAGAAAAAAACAAAACAACAACATTATGAATAAAACAAAGGGAAGATGTCATTGTACATTATACATAAACATTAGACATTATACATAAACATAAGACATAAACATTAAACATTAGACATATTTAATATTATACAAATTTGAGAGTATTACATCTCTGAAATACTTGCATTAGTACTGTTCTTCGTCATTGTCCGCTTCATCATCATCGTCATCATCAGAAGATGATAGATTACACTGAAATTCGTCTTCGGGTTCTGCATCTCCGACGTCGTAATCGAGATTGATTGTGTTTTCGTGTTGTACCAAATCCTCAGGAACGAGATCTTCAATTGTAGTCATCATAACCGGATCATCATTTTCTTGTTGCAAAAGAGTGAGTTCTGTGTTGACATATTCCCCTGAAATATTGCTCCTCGGGTTGACTTTAACAACATTGAGCCACAATTGCTTCGGTTTCTTTGTGTACAGATACGGGATATAACAAACTTGCTCTGCTTGAGAGGCTGTGTGAATTAAAAATGTGGAAGTTATACTCGAGTATCTATGATAGCCAGAGAGTAATTAACAAGAAAGACACAATTAAATTTACGTACCGAGAATAAATGGTTCGTATTTGTTGTACTTTCTCGATGCACGGACGTCTACAATGCCAGCATTGCTCCTTCGAGTGCCTCTACCTAAAACAGGGTCATACCAGTTACACTTGAAGAGGGTTATTCTCAAATTAATAATCCCCTCGTATTGAAGTTGTATTATATCTGTTAAGATCCCATTGAAATCAGCTGCATCGGAAGCATCACTGTAATTTTCTCCTTTAACACAGACACCATAGTTACATGTCTTCCGTCCCTCACTGTGGTTTTTTGTATGAAACAGATATCCTCTTGTATAGAAGATAGGCCAAGTTTTAGCCTTGTTGACGGGTCCATGCACAATGTCTTCAACCCAAGGAGGAAATTTATGGGTCTCGTTCCAGTAAACAACCTGCATATAGATAAACAGACAATGTCAAATATGTAGATAAAATCACCATACAAATATAATGTGTACATAAGAAATGTTTCACGAACTTACATAATCTCGCACCCATGTATGGTATTCGTCCGCCCTTTTTCAGAGAGTTCTTTCTCGGATAGATCTGTATATTTTGCAGAGATGTAGTCTTCGAACATGCTGTTAAAGACCAACATGTATATATATGAGACCAACACAAAATATAAATTCATTTACGTTCTGTTATACCTTTCAAATGGTCGAAAATAAGCGCAATTTCGCAGAACATAAGCATGTGCACATTTCCAATCGTCTGGTGAAAGCCATACTTCATGCATTTCCCCACTTGGACGACCAAATTGGGTAAATATATCAGGTACGTCTTGGTCATGCTACTCGGGGACTCCACCTTCATTGTATCTTGTTAACCTGATAACATGAGTAGACATTTAGGAACATCTTAATAGATATCATGTACATTATCCTTTAACTAGATAGAAATTTACCTTGAATTCGTTTGTATATTCGAAGCGAAATAATGCTCAGAGAAATATGCAATCTCTTCATTTTGATATGATTGAACAATAGATCCAGCTGCATATCTTTTGTTCTTTGCTTTCCCTTTCAGCTTTTTGGAAAACCCTTCAAAGGGGTACATCCACCGGTATTGAACAGGACCTCTGATATACCATGGATTTTAGGGTTTTTAACCATGGTATATGTGTTATTTATCGAGTCTTTTACTATGTTTTGGAGTCTTTTAGTTATGTTTACAGGTCTAGACACGTTTGGAGCGGAATTTGAGTTGTTGGAGCATTTTGGAGATTTAACCCGAGAGATGGACTTCACTGTCGAATTCACAGACCTGCATCGATCGATACACTTGTGGCAACAATCGATGCAAGGTCGACGCAGACATTCTCGCGAGCGTTTAATGAGAAGAATTGGATATTGCAACTTTGCCCAAAAGTTTCCATAATTACAAAGAAGCCCCAGCCGACTTTAGACCATTATATAAGAGTTTTTAAGCCATTGTTTAGGCTACGCTTTTCTTAAGTTTTATTTTATTTCAGAGAGAGTTAGGGGCTGATCCTATTCTCGAAAGAGAGAGGATTTTGAACCCCAGATCTTTACTTTGTTTTATGATATTTGGTTTTCTATTCAAGATTTTTTCTGTTTCGATGAACATGTCTGAGTAGTTTACCTGTTAGGTTGAAGGATTCTCATTAGGGATTTCATGGAATTATAGTTTAAATCAATCTGTAGGGATTCATATCTGCTAGTTTTTTGTTTAGGTTGTTCTTAATGCTTAATCTGAAGTAGCTAATAAGATTTATGATGTTAGGTTGATTGATGCAACGACAGTTGGTTAATTAGCTAGAAAGAACCTAGATGAGCAATTAAATTACTCGCAAAGAGATTTGGTTTAGTTTAATTGTGAACATATCAATCCTGATCATTAATGCTAGTTTAATCTGTTAGTAATTGCAAAGAGATTTGGATTGCTGCACTTAGACTTAGAGAATTCTCGCAACGAGAGTTGGTGAATTCTATATCCGTGTTTGAGTTCTAGAACAGTTTCTGATTAGATTCAGACTGATTGATTGCTTGTGTTCCTGATTTCCTGAGAACTCCTGAAACCTAACGCTTCGCCTCCTTGCTCACAAACTCGCCTACTACTGATTTACTTTTCTGCTTGCTTTAGTTTCTCATTGCTTTCCCCTAGTTTAATCTTAATAGTTCTATAATCTATCGTTGACCGGAGTCCATGTGGATTCGATACCCTAAGTACTACAACTACATCATTGTACACTTGCAGTTAGAATAGGGATTAAAACTCGACCTATCAAGTTTTTGGCGCCGTTGCCGGGGACTCTTAGAGTCCTCGATAGATTTGAACTTAGGGTTTAGACTAGGATTTTCGTTTTTAATTTTTGCTACTAATTTTTTTTTTTTTTCTGTTCTTGCGTTTCAGGTACGCCTGTAATCGCTTTGCATCGATCGACACTGTCCTGTGTGTCGATCGTTGCATTCTCGAGCTTGCATCGATCGACGCTACTCTGCATCGATCGACACATTGCGAAAGAATGATGGGAATGATGGAACAGATGTTGGAAAATCAGCAGAATAACTCGTTCTGCAGAGGCTATGGTTCCTATTCATTCACCAGAGATTATGAATCTCCATCATATCAGCCTGTTCCTCCTCACAATACACAGTCTAATAAGCTGATGAGCATGATGGAGCAGTTGTTGGAGAAGCAGGAAGAAGATTTGAACTACATCAATAGCTCTGGATTCCAAGGAAACAGGTTTGGTAATCAGCAAGGTAATTCTTATAAGAGAACCTATGGATCGTCCTCATATCAGACACCTCCTGCTGCTAATGCTTATAAGAGTAAGATGGAATCTATGATGGAGCAGTTACTAGAGGATCAGACCAAGTTTGCTGAAGACTTCGACAGGAAGTTGGAAGCTATACATGAAAATCTGAATGGGAAGTTTGAATACTTGAGCACACATGTGAAGAAGCTAGATGTCCAAGTTCAACAAACAGCTGGAGCAATACAAAGGCATAATGAAGCTAGGAAAGATGAACAGTACAGATCCATCAAAGCTGTGACCTTAAGAGATGAGATTGAGTTGCTAGGTGAAGAAGAGAGCATAATCTCGGATTTTCTGGATGAATATTGTTTGTCTGAGACATGCATCGATCGACACCCCCTTAGTGTCGATCGACACGCCGTTCTGACGGCAATTTCGAGTTCTTACGACAAACAGAATCGCCTTGCATCGATCGACACACATCATGCAACGATCGACACAAAACGCAGACATGACCAGAAACCTGCAACAGTACCAGAACAAGTCTACAAGCCCATTGTGCCATATCCTAAGGTTCCTAAACCCTCTAAACAGGAGCTAGAAGTGGCTAACTGCATGAAAGTGATGGATAAGAAGGTGAATAAAACACCACCAGTTGAAACTTCGCGAGTTCATGCAAAGAAGATGATCTCCACTGATGGTCATCTGAAAGAAGAAGTTCAGATTGGTGGAACTACAGTATCTGATAGTGGAAAGAAGAAGATGGAAGTTCCTCTTGAACCTGCTTTAACATCTTCAGTACCTGCAACTGCTCATAAGCAGAAAGCTCCAGACATCAGATATACATCAAAGGTAAGGTACAAATCACCTAAGCTTAAACCTTCTGATCACATTGTTTTGAAAGCAGGAAAACGCAGTAGACCGCCCAAGCTTCGCTCCCGCCCTGATTCTGATTACTCTTTCCTTGGAAAACCTCATGATCTGAAAGCCTATACACCTCCTTGGATGAAGAGATATTCACAGAGACACTCAAAGTCTCTGTTGAAACCGCCTTGAGTCAAATCTCTTTCCAATAGTCAAGCTAATGACTAAAAACAAGCGCTGAGTGGGAGGCAACTCACTAGTAGGTTTGTTTTTGTTTTTTTTTTCGTTTTGATTTGGTATTTTTAATTTTTCTGTTTAAGTGTGTTCAGAGCTGAGGGAAACAGGAATAATCGCATTGCATCGATCGACACATATAGTGCATCGGTCGATGCAGTCACGATTTGTGGTTTACCGATTCAATTGTGGTTCAGACACCGGTTACCTTAATAACCGCGAGCATATTCGCCTTGCATCGATCGATACCCTTGTGGCATCGATCGACACAGGGCGACGACAGGTAGGTAATCTGCAACTTTTCGGTTTGTTCTTCAATTTGATTATTCTCACCGAGCTCATGCCTTGATTACACTGGGGACAGTGTAGTTTAAGTGTGGGGGAGGAAGCTACTGACGCACGCTTTTGTTTTCTTAGTTTTTCAAAATTTGTTTTATTGAGTCAAAATTTGTATGAAACTATGATTTTTCGAGGAAAATTTTCGCTTGAACAGGAACTAAGTGACCATTTGACAGACTTGCAGAGCCTCTATGACTGTTAGAAAACTCAGACACGGATCAACCTACTGAGGACACCCACATCACTTCAGGTATCAGAGGATCCTTTTACTGACTTCACCTTAATACTGACTTAGATTTCTCACCTAAGGGCTTGGTATACTTTGTGTCGGATTCCCTTGTTAGTTTTGACACAGCTTGTCAACCTATCCTATTTGGTTCCCTTCTCCCCTTCCATAAAATAAAATATAAAAAAAGATAATAAACTGAGGATGAGTTAGTAACTCCGAAGTGGTCATGGGAATAGTAGCAAACACTATTATCTCTTATGCGATCCATGGAATATGTCCAAAGTACACCCCTTAACGGGAAGAACACTGATAAAAAAAAAAATTGATACCCAGTGGGGAAAAGCAGTTGTTAAGGAAGGGAAAGAGAAGAAAGGGACTAGAGAAAGATAGTATGGTGGTCTAGAGCTGATAAGGTAAGAATCCATGTGCCTTTGATCGATACTCCTTAGGTGAGACCGCACTTAAATACTTGCAGAAGTCAATAGGGTGAATTTGAATGCTTGAATGTGATTGTGGAGTTTACTTAGGACAGTTGCTAAGTGTGGGGGAAGTACATTGTGGTCTTGAGTTCCGTAGGAAAGTTTTCAGTGGCTTACTAAGTGAATGTGATTGTGAAAGTTCCTAGGACGAGCAAGAGCTAAGTGTGGGGGAGTTGATATACCATGGATTTTAGGGTTTTTAACCATGGTATATGTGTTATTTATCGAGTCTTTTACTATGTTTTGGAGTCTTTTAGTTATGTTTACAGGTCTAGACACGTTTGGAGCGGAATTTGAGTTGTTGGAGCATTCTGGAGCATTTTAGAGATTTAACCCGAGAGATGGACTTCACTGTCGAATTCACAGACCTGCATCGATCGATACACTTGTGGCAACGATCGATGCAAGGTCGACGCAGACATTCTCGCGAGCGTTTAATGAGAAGAATTGGATATTGCAACTTTGCCCAGAAGTTTCCATAATTACAAAAAAGCCCCAGCCGACTTTAGACCATTATATAAGAGTTTTTAAGCCATTGTTTAGGCTACGCTTTTCTTAAGTTTTATTTTATTTCAGAGAGAGTTAGGGGCTGATCCTATTCTCGAAAGAGAGAGGATTTTGAACCCCAGATCTTTACTTTGTTTTATGATATTTGGTTTTCTATTCAAGATGTTTTCTGTTTCGATGAACATGTCTGAGTAGTTTACCTGTTAGGTTGAAGGATTCTCATTAGGGATTTCATAGAATTATAGACTAAATCAATCTGTAGGGATTCATATCTGCTAGTTTTTTGTTTAGGTTGTTCTTAATGCTTAATCTGAAGTAGCTAATTAGATTTATGATGTTAGGTTGATTGATGCAACGACAGTTGGTTAATTAGCTAGAAAGAACCTAGATGAGCAATTAAATTACTCGCAAAGAGATTTGGTTTAGTTTAATTGTGAACATATCAAGCCTGATCATTAATGCTAGTTTATTCTATTAGTAATTGCAAAGAGATTTGGATTGCTGCACTTAGACTTAGAGAATTCTCGCAACGAGAGTTGGTGAATTCTATATCCGTGTTTGAGTTCTAAAACAGTTTCTGATTAGATCCAGACTGATTGATTGCTTGTGTTCCTGATTTCCTGAGAACTCCTGAAACCTAACGCTTCGCCTCCTTGCTCACAAACTCGCCTGCTACTGATTTACTTTTCTGCTTGCTTTAGTTTCTCATTGCTTTCCCCTAGTTTAATCTTAATAGTTCTATAATCTATCGTTGACCGGAGTCCCTGTGAATTCGATACCCTAAGTACTACAACTACATCACTGTGCACTTACAGTTAGAATAGGGATTAAAACTCGACCTATCAACCTCCTAATTCAGCTTCGTAGTGGAGATGTATAGGAAGGTGCTCCATCACGTCAAAAAAGGATGGTGGAAAGATCTTCTCCAAATTGCAGAGAATCAAAACTATGTGCTTCTTTAGAATTTGGACGCGACTCTTCTGCAAAGTTCTTGAACATAAGTCACGAAAAAATCCTTTGATCCCTACAATATAAAGAAATTAAAACATTAATGGTTAATACAACATATTCAAAATATTATGAATAATGGGGTACCTGCTAACGCGAGGTGAACGTTCTTGTCGAGGATTTCTGCAAAGATAAATGGAAGTAGTCGCTGCATAAAGACATGGCAATCATGACTCTTCATCCCAGAAAACTGTGCATTACCCAAATCAGCACAACTTGCTAAGTCTGAAGCATAACCATCTGGGAATTTGACCTCATGTTTAACACATTCCAACAACTTGGTTCTAGCTTCGTTTGTCAATGAGTAAACTGGGAAAGGAGCTCTACATGCACTATCAACATGTAAGTGTGGTCGAGAACAGAATTGATCTATATCCAATCTTGATGGGATATTTTCTTTCGATTTACCCTTCATACGCATAAGAGTTTTGATAATATTGTCGAAAACATTCTTCTCGATATGCATCAAATCGAGATTGTGTCGAAGATTGAGGTCCCTCCAGTACGGTAACTCCCAAAAGATGCTTTCTTTGTGCCAGTTATGCTTCTTCCCATATCCGGGCATCTTCTTCTTGTGACCGCTTCCACCAACATCCTTAGTTCTTGGTGGATTTACACCACGCAAATGGTATGAATAGACTTGTTGGCCGGTTAAAGACTCAGGTGGATACTCATTCCTAGCATCCTTTCCCTTCAAGAAGTCTTTTTTGTTTTTCCTCAGTGGATGATCTGCAGGAAGAAATCTCCGGTGACAATCGAACCAACACGTCTTTCTTCCATTCGGCAGATAAAAAGATTTGGTATCATCCATGCACCATGGACATGATAATTTTCCATGGGTGGTCCATCCTGATAACTTGCTATACGCCGGAAAATCGCTGATCGTCCACAATAGAACTGCTTTTAGATTGAAATTTTGATTCAAGGACACATTGTATGCATCGACTCCATTAAACCACAATTCTTTTAACTCCTCAACAAGAGGCTGTAGGAATATATCGAGACTACCTCGCGGATGATTTGGCCCAGAGTTCATTACTGTAAGGAACAGGTACTCTGTGTTCATGCACATATCAGGGGGTAAATTAAGATCACAGGCCACAACGAATGATTATTGGACATGCCAAATGGATTGAATCCATCTTTACATAGTCCAAGATAAACATTGCGGGTCTCTTGTGCAAACATGGGATGCTGATCTTGAAAATATTTCCACTCTGCCGCATCAGACGGATGACACATTTCTCCCTCCTTTGATTGGTGCTCGGCATGCCATCTCATTGCCGCTGCAGTCTTCTGGCTCTGATACATTCTCTTTAATCTGTCAGCAATAGGCATATACCACATATGGCTATATGGTATATTGGTCCTACGGTGCTGCTCGTTAGGCTTCCATCTTGGTGAATTACAAAACCGACATTTATCTAAGCTTTCGTCATCTTTCCAGAATATCATACAATTGTTGAAGCAAACATCAATCGGTTGACATGGGAGGCCTAAATTGCGCATCAATTTCTCTGTCGCGTAATGTGAATCGATTGCCTGATTTCCTTCTGGTAGATACTCTGTAAACATTTCGCATATCGAATCCACTGCCCTTTCACTCATATTATGCTCCGCCTTCTTTTGCATGACTCGAGCAGCTAAGGATAACTGTGAGTGACCTTCACGACAACCATCGTACAAAGGATTGTTCGCTCCTTCTAGCAAGTCGTAGAATTTTTTTTGAATGATTACGTACCGGTTCGTCTACATTCGGATAACTACCATATTCCTCCACATTCTGATAAATATATTGATGATAGTTATCAAAATGTACGTTATCGCGAAATGCATCATTCACCATATCCACATACCTATCTTCTACTACATTACCCATTCCTTCACTTCCACTAACCCATGTCGTATCAGCATAACTCGTTCCTAAACCCATATCAACTTCTTCACCATGATTATACCAAACATAATAATCAGGCATAAATCCATTCCTATACAAATGCTTTTGTATTTTTCTCCCCGTCATAAGTCGTTTATCATTCTTGCAAGTATCACAAGGACAGTGAAACTTACCTCCATTGCTCTGCGCGAAGGGCTGGCTATTTGCAAACGGGATGAAATGATTATCGACCCCCTCCATGAATTCTGCCATGAAATATCCGGTAGCTGCATCGATCCGGTTATACATCCACTCTCGACCATTAGTGTAGTTATAATCTCCTAACATTTTTCACTTAGAAAACGATCTCCTCTGGTTTTTTTTCAATTTTGTCTGATGAATAACGAAAATCTCATGTGTGGCTGAGGTGAAATCGGGGTTGATCCATGTTTGTATATATATAAATTTTTGCGACTATTTAGCGACTAATTTTGCGACTGATTCGCAAAATTAGTTACGAGTTAGGTACACCCGGTTCAGAACATTAAAAACGTGTTCTATACCGACTTTTAGCGACTAAATAAAATACGGTTTAGCAACCCGCCGAAATTAGTCGCTAAATAGTCGCTATTTAGCGACTATTTCGCGACTTATAACATGTAGTCGCAATTTAGCGACTAAGGTGCGACTAACCGTGATTAGTCGCAATATCAGTCGCAACTTGGTCGCTAAATAGTCTCAATATTTAGCGACTAACAAATCAGTCGCAACTTAGAGTCGCAAAAAGCCTGTTTTCTTGTAATGTTCGGTCATTGCTATTAAGAGTATTCAGTCTAGTTACGGATTGAAAAAAATTAGCTGGCAAGGGGATCCTTGTGTCCCTTCACAATTTGTGTGGATTAGCTTAAGCTGCAATGTTACTTATGTGACGACAACACCGCGAATCGTGACATTGTGAGTGCATTCGAACTCGATCTTGTTTACAAAACTTTCACTCCTTGAATATATCTGATATGTCTGGGGTTATTTAATAAACAGAGATTTGTCTTTAAGTGGATTACGTGGAGTTATACCCCCTAGCTTAAAAATCTAACTCAGCTTCAAGAACTGTATCTATCTCTATTTTAAAATGAATATGTATTTCAGAAATTTTATTGACATTTTTTGTTGTCGAAACAAATCCCGGGGACTTGTCGGAAAACAATTTGACCGGGGAAGTGCCTGAATTTCTAGCAAAGATGAAGTCATTGTCGGTCATTTAAGTTGCTCAAGCATACAGTAAATATTTTATGTTTCTCTTGTTTCCCCTCATTGCAAATGATTTCTCTGGATTAACAGAAACTTACGTGGAAACAATCTTAGCGGTTATGTTCCTCAAGCCCTTCTAGATAGAGAAAAAGATGGACTAAAACTATTGTAAGATTTTCTCTTTGTTGAATGATCTTTTTAAATTTACTACCTTCTCTCGTTTTAATAATTTATGTCTTCCATAACGTTTTTGTCCTTTAGGTTGGACAAAAATATAAAGGTATGTGTTTCATGCCATAAAAAGTTCGTAGTGGTGGTGGTGGTTGTTATCGCATCTGTTTCGTCAGTAGCAGCAGCCATTATCATATTTGTTTTAGTTATAATCTTTGTTTTAAGAAGCAGAAGGCCACCATCCCGGAAAGGTACATAAAAGAAGAAGAATAGATAGAGCAAATACGAGCCCTTATCGTAAGTATGGAGTCTCATGGAACTCTTAACATTTTCTTTGCAGTTATGAGGCCATCCTTAAATCAAAAAACAGGAGATTACTTATTCTGAGATTAAGGAAATCACTAATAACTTTCAAGTTGTTCTTGGTAGAGGAGGGTTTGGTAAGCTATATCGTGGTTTTCTAAATGATGAACATGCAGCGGTTAAAGTTCTCTCTGAGTCATCAGCTCAAGGCTATAAAGAATTCAGAGCAGAGGTATTTGTACTAAAACCCTCCACGACGATTTTTATAAAACTAAAGAGGTCAATGTTTGAGACCCTGATAATTTATTACACTTTTATTTCCCTGATTGGTTAGGTCGAACTACTTTTGAGAGTCCACCACGTTAACTTAGTAACCCTCATTGGATACTGCGACGATGGAACTAACTTAGCTCTCATATACGAGCTATTGGAAAATGGAAATTTAGAAGATCATCTCTTGGGTAAATGTAAATTTTATTCATTTTTTTAATTCTTTTTAAGCCAAATTTGCAAGATTGTAAGCCACTTGGTTTTGATATTTGCAGGGAAAAGAGGTGCTTCTGTTTTGTGTAGGAATTGAATATCTGCATATTGGTTGCAAACCAAAAATTGTTCACCGAGATAGCAAAACTGCCAATATATTGTTGGGTGAACAGTTTCAAGCCAAAATCGCTGATTTTAAACTCTCAAGATCTTTTGTAACAGGAAAAGAACAAACGGATGTTGCCGGCACTCATGGATACATTGATCCCGAGTAAGTATACCACGTCAGTTTTAAACATATATTTGAAAGGACAAAAAAATTAGTCAATCAGCTTTTAATAAATCATTTTCTTGCAGATACTACCAAAACAAGTTACTATGCGAGAAAAGTGATATATATTGTTTTGGTATTGTCTTAATGCAAATTATCACCGGCCAACTGGTTACTCGAACATCTCCTGAAAACGTTTACATAGTGCAATGGACCAAATCATTACTCTCAAATGGTGAAATTGAAAGCATAGTAGATGCAAACCTCCATCAAGATTATGACATAAGTTATGCCTGGAAAGTTCTTAATTTGGCGATGTCATGTGTTAAGCGTTCTTCCAAAGATAGACCAAACATATCTGAAGTGTTCATGAGCTAAGGGAATGTTTGGAATCATCTGTAAAGTGGAGCGAAGCAAGGAGCCAATGGGTGGACTCAAGTAGTTCCTTACAACTGAGCATAAGTACCGACAAAGAAAGGAACTTGAGAACACCTTACTCTGGCGTATATTATTCATGTGATTGATTTTTAATGAGCAGTATGTAAGATTGTATCTGGAAGCGACTTTTATGCATATCTCGCATCTAATAATGTAATGTGAGTGTAACTAAAGCTTCTTCTTATGCTATTGAAGCTATTTCTTTTTTATTATGCTTTAAATATATATATATATATATATATATATATATTGTTAAATTTATTCCAACAAAAAAGTTTTTAATATGCTTTAAATTTATATATATTTTGGTAAATTTATTCCAACAAAAACGTTTTTAATATACTTTAAATATGCTTTAAATTTATATATGCTTTAAATATGCTTTAAATATATATATATATATATATATATATATATATATATATTGTTAAATTTATATGCTTTTAATATGCTTTAAATTTATATATATATATATAATTAAATTTATTCCAACAAAAAAAGTTTTTAATATGCTTTAAATATTATTTAATAAAGCTGGTTGACTATTTTTTTTAATATATTCACAACTCCCTCCATTGGAAAGAGTAACATAGTTTTCTCCGATCACGAAAACCACCGAATTTTGAAGCACATACTGTGTTCAACATAGAACCACTGACATGCGAGGGAGGAAAATGTATTGTGCAATGTTTAACATTTTCTTTGCAGTTATGAGGCCATCCTTTAAATCAAAAACCAGGAGATTACTTATTCTGAGATTAAGGAAATCACTAATAACTTTCAAGTTGTTCTTGGTAGAGGAGGGTTTGGAAAGGTATATCGTGGTTGTCTAAATGATGAACATGCAGCGGTTAAAGTTCTCTCTGAGTCATCAGCTCAAGGCTATAAAGAATTCAGAGAAGAGGTATTTGTACTAAAACCCTCCACGACGATTTTTATAAAACTAAAGAGGTCAATGTTTGATACCGTGATAATTTATTACACTTTTATTTCCCTGATTGGTTAGGTCGAACTACTTTTGAGAGTCCACCACGTTAACTTAGTAACCCTCATTGGATACTGCGACGATGGAACTAACTTAGCTCTCATATACGAGCTATTGGAAAATGGAAATTTAGAAGATCATCTCTTGGGTAAATGTAAATTTTATTCATTGTTTAAATTCTTTTTAAGCCAAATTTGCAAGATTGTAAGCCACTTGGTTTTGATATTTTCAGGGAAAAGAGGTGCTTCTGTTTTGTGTAGGAATTGAATATCTGCATATTGGTTGCAAACCAAGAATTGTTCACCGAGATAGCAAAACTGCCAATATATTGTTGGGTGAACAGTTTCAAGCCAAAATCGCTGATTTTAAACTCTCAAGATCTTTTGTAACAGGAAAACAACAAACGGATGTTGCCGGCAATCATGGATACATTGATCCCGAGTAAGTATACCACGTCAGTTTTAAACATATATTTGAAAGGACAAAAAAATTAGTCAACCAGCTTTTATTAAATCATTTTCTTGCAGATACTACCAAAATAAGTTGCTATGTGAGAAAAGTGATATATATTGTTTTGGGATTGTCTTAATGCAAATTATCACCGGCCAACTGGTTACTCGAACATCTCCTAAAAACGTTTACATAGTGCAATGGACCAAATCATTACTCTCAAATGGTGAAATTGAAAGCATAGTAGATGCAAACCTCCATCAAGATTATGACATAAGTTATGCCTGGAAAGTTCTTAATTTGGCGATGTCATGTGTTAAGCGTTCTTCCAAAGATAGACCAAACATATCTGAAGTTGTTCATGAGCTAGGGGAATGTTTGGAATCATCTGTAAAGTGGAGCGAAGCAAGGAGCCAATGGGTGGACTCAAGTAGTTTCTTACAATTGAGCATAAGTACCGACAAAGAAAGGAACTTGAGAACACCTTACTCTGGCGTATATTATTCATGTGATTGATTTTTAATGAGCAGTATGTAAGATTGTATCTGGAAGCGACTTTTATGCATATCTCGCATCTGATAATGTAATGTGAGTGTAACTAAAGCTTCTTCTTATGCTATTGAGGCTATTTCCTTTTTATTATGCTTTAAATATATATATATATATATATATATATATATATATAGTTAAATTTATTCCAACAAAAAACATTTTTAATATGCTTTAAATTTATATATATATTTTGTTAAATTTATTCCAACAAAAACGTTTTTAATATACTTTAAATATGCTTTAAATTTATATATACTTTAAATATGCTTTAAATATGCTTTAAATATATATATATATATATTGTTAAATTTATATGCTTTTAATATGCTTTAAATTTATATATATATATAATTAAATTTATTCCAACAAAAAAAGTTTTTAATATGCTTTAAATATTATTTAATAAAGCTGGTTGGCTATTTTTTTTTTTAATATATTCACAACTCCCTCCATTGGAAAGAGTAACATAGTTTTCTCCGATCACGAAAACCACCGAATTTTGAAGCACATACTGTGTTCAACATAGAACCACTGACATGCGAGGGAGGAAAATGTATTTTGCAATGTTTAACATTTTCTTTGCAGTTATGAGGCCATCCTTTAAATCAAAAACCAGGAGATTACTTATTCTGAGATTAAGGAAATCACTAATAACTTTTAAGTTGTTCTTGGTAGAGGAGGGTTTGGTAAGGTATATCGTGGTTATCTAAATGATGAACATGCAGCGGTTAAAGTTCTCTCTGAGTCATCAGCTCAAGGCTATAAAGAATTCATAGCAGAGGTATTTGTACTAAAACCCTCCACGACGATTTTTATAAAACTAAAGAGGTCAATGTTTGAGACCGTGATAATTTATTACACTTTTATTTCCCTGATTGGTTAGGTCGAACTACTTTTGAGAGTCCACCACGTTAACTTAGTAACCCTCATTGGATACTGCGACGATGGAACTAACTTAGCTCTCATATACGAGCTATTGGAAAATGGAAATTTAGAAGATCATCTCTTGGGTAAATGTAAATTTTATTCATTTTTTAAATTCTTTTTAAGCCAAATTTGCAAGATTGTAAGCCACTTGGTTTTTATATTTGCAAGGAAAAGAGGTGCTTCTGTTTTGTGTAGGAATTGAATATCTGCATATTGGTTGCAAACCAAGAATTGTTCACCGAGATAGCAAAACTGCCAATATATTGTTGGGTGAACAGTTTCAAGCCAAAATCGCTGATTTTGGACTCTCAAGATCTTTTGTAACAGGAAATAAACAAACGGATGTTGTCGGCACTCATGGATACATTGATCCCGAGTAAGTATACCACGTCAGTTTTAAACATGTATTTGAAAGGACAAAAAAATTAGTCAACCAGCTTTTATTAAATCATTTTCTTGCAGATACTACCAAAACAAGTTACTATGCGAGAAAAGTGATATATATAGTTTTGGGATTGTCTTACTGCAAATTATCACCGGCCAACTAGTTAATCGAACATATCTTGAAAACGTTTACATAGTGCAATGGACCAAATCATTACTCTCAATTGGTGAAATTGAAAGCATAGTAGATGCAAACCTCCATCAAGATTATGACATAAGTTCTTTCTGGAAAGTTCTTAATTTGGCGATGTCATGTGTTAAGCGTTCTTCCAAAGATGGAGCAAACATATCTAAAGTTGTTCATGAGCTAAGGGAATGTTTGGAATCATCTGTAAAGTGGAGCGAAGCAAGGAGCCAATGGGTGGACTCAAGTAGTTCCTTACAACTGAGCATAAGTACCGACATAGAAAGGAACTTGAGAACACCTTACTCTGGCGTATATTATTCTTGTGATTGATTTTTAATGAGCAGTATGTAAGATTATATCTGGAAACGACTTTTATGCATATCTCGCATCTAATAATGTAATGTGAGTGTAACTAAAGCTTCTTCTTATGCTATTGAGCATATTTCCTTTTTAATATACTTTAAAGATATATATATATATTGTTAAATTTATTCCAACAAAAAACGTTTTTAATATGCTTAAAATATGCTTTAAATTTTTATATATATATTGTTAAATTTATTCCAACAAAAAACGTTTTTAATATGCTTTAAATATGCTTTAAATTTATATATATATATATATATTGTTAAATTTATATGCTTTTAATATGCTTTTAATATGCTTTTAATTTGCTTTAAATATGCTTTAAATATGCTTTTAATATGCTTTAAATATGCTTTAAATATGCTTTAAATATGCTTTAAATTTATATATATATATATTTTTAAATTTATTCCAAAAAAAAAGTTTTTAATATGCTTTAAATATGCTATAAATATGCTTTAAATATGCTTTAAATTTATATATATTGTTAAATTTATATGCTTTTAATATGCTTTTAATATGCTTTAAATATGCTTTAAATATGCTTTAAATTTATATATATATTGTTAAATTTATTCCAACAAAAAAACGTTTTTAATATGCTTTAAATATTATTTAATAAAAGCTGGTTGACTATTTTTTAATATATACACAAATCCTCCCTCCAACTCCCTCCATTGGAAAGAGTAACATAGTTTTCTCCGATCACGAAAACCACCGTATTTTGAAGCACATACTGTGTTCAACACAGAACCACTGACATGCGAGGGAGGAAAATGTATTGTGCAATGTTTAAGGACTCCAATGTCAACTCTTCCTCCCCTGTTTAATGCTCTAGAAATTTACACGGTAATTGAGTTTCCGCAGTTTGAAACAGATCAAAATGATGGTAAGTAACCTAGAACATTTATGCATTTATTATTATTTTCATGTCTTAACTCTTCAAAAAAATTCCCACTATTATTCAGTCATCTCTATTAAGAGTATTCAGTCTAGTTACAGATTGAAAAAAAATTAGCTGGCAAGGGGATCCTTGTGTCCCTTCACAATTTGTGTGGATTGGCTTAAGCTGCAATGTTACTTATGTGATGACAGCACCGCGAATCGTGACATTGTGAGTGCATTTGAAGTCGATCTTGTTTACAAAACTTTTACTCCTTGAATATAACAGATATGTCTGGGGTTATTTAGTAAACAGAGATTTGACTTTATGTGGATTACGTGGAGTTATACCCCCTAGCTTACAAAATCTAACTCAGCTTCAAGAACTTTATGTATCTCTATTTTAAAATGAATATGTATTTCAGAAATTTTATTGACATTTTTTATTGTTGAAAGAAATCCGAGGGACTTGTCGGAAAACAATTTGACCGGGGAAGTGCCTGAATTTCTAGCAAAGATGAAGTCATTGTCGGTCATGTAAGTTGCTCAAGCATACAATAAATATTTTATGTTGCTCTTGTTTCCCCTCATTGCAAATGATTTCTCTGGATCATCAGAAACTTACGTGGAAACAATCTTAGCGGTTATGTTCCTCAAGCCCTTCTCGATAGAGAAAAAGATGGACTTAAACTATTGTAAGATTTTCTCTTTGTTGAATGATCTTTTTAAATTTACTACCTGCTCTCGTTTTAATAAGTTATGTCGTCCATAACGGTTTTGTCCTTTAGGGTGGACAAAAATATAAAGGTATGTGTTTCATGCCATAAAAAGTTCAAAGTGGTGGTGGTTGTTATCGCATTTGTTTCTTCAGTAGCAGCAGCCATTGTCATATTTGTTTTAGTTATAATCTTTGTTTTAAGAAGGAGAAGGCCACCAGCCCAGAAAGGTACTTAAAAGAAGAATAATAGATAGAGCAAATACGAGCCCTTATCGTAAGTATGGAGTCTCATGGAACTCTTAACATTTTATTTGCAGTTATGAGGCCATCCTTTAAATCAAAAACAATGAGATTACTTATTCTGAGATTAAGAAAATCACTAATAACTTTCAAGTTGTTCTTGGTAGAGGAGGGTTTGGTAAGGTCTATTGTAGTTGTCTAAATGATGAACATGCAGCGGTTAAAGTTCTCTCTGAGTCATCAGCTCAAGGCTATAAAGAATTCAGAGCAGAGGTATTTGTACTAAAACCCTCCACGGCGATTTTAATAAAACTAAAGAGGTCAATGTTTGACACCGTGACAATTTTTTACACTTTTATTTCCCTGAATGGTTAGGTCGAACTACTTTTGAGAGTCCACCACGTCAACTTAGTAACCCTTAATTGATACTGCGACGATGGAACTAACTTAGATCTCATATACGAGCTAACGGAAAATGGAAATTTAGAAGATCATCTCTTGGGTAAATGTAAATTTTATTCATTTTTAAATTCTTTTTTAAGCCAAATTTGCAAGATTGTATCGCCACCCTGGATGAGGAGACATTCACAGAGACATTCAAAGTCTCTGTTGAATCCGCCATGAGTCGGATCTCTTTCCCATAGTCAAGCTAATGACTAAAAACAAGCGCTGAGTGGGAGGCAACCCACTATAGAGTAAGTTTTCGTTTTTATTTTTCATTTTTAGGATTTTGTTTGCTTTGATTTTCTTTTTGGTGTTTTCATACGAGAGAACAGGTCACAATCGCCTAGTATCGATCGACACGGTCATGTGGTACGATCGACACAGAGCGACCATAAGAGAGAACGAGCAGATTCGCCTTGTATCGATCGATGCGGTCCTGAGCATCGATCGACACAAGCCGACGAGAGGTAAGTGATTCTGACTTTTTTGAAATATGTTCGATCTGATTATTTGTTCTCACCGAGCCTAAGCTTCTATTGCACTGGGGACAGTGTAGTTTAAGTGTGGGGGAGGTAGTCGCTGACGCACCAATTTCTTTGTTTTCTTAGAGTCAGTTGAGTCGTTTTATTGAGTCAAATTGAGTAGGAAACAAGGACTTTTTGAGGATATTACCACATTTGCAGGAACTTAAGTGACCATTGGATGAGTTTGCAGCAGATCTCTGACTGTTAGAATACCCCATTACAGATCAACCTACTGAGGACACCCATATCACTTCAGGTATTCAGAGGATCCACTACTAACTTCACCTCTAATCTTGACTTAATTTTCTCACTTAGGGGCTTGAGATCTCTGGATCGGATTCCTCTGTCATGCCTGATAAAGCTTGTAAACCTGTCTGAGTATAGTTCCCTTCTCCCATCCCTTGAAAAAAAAAAGAGTAATAAACTGCGGATGAGCTAGTAGCTCCGAAGTGATCATGGGAGTGGTAGTTACACCTATTATCTCTTATGCATTCATGGAATGTGTCCAAAGTATACCCCAATGCGGGAAGAGCACTGATAGAAAAAAATAAAATGATACCCAGTGGGAAAAATCATTTGCTAAAGGAGATAAGGGAGAAGAAAGGGACCAGAATCTGCCAGTCTTGTGGTCAGGTATTGATTTGGATAAGAGTCCATGTGTCCTCTGATTGATACTCCCTCTGTAAGACCGCACTTAATTGTATATAGAGGTTAGTGTGGTGAATTTGGATGCTCTGATTGTTGATTGTGGAGTTTACTTAGGACAGTTGCTAAGTGTGGGGGAAGTACATTGTGGTCTTGATCTCTGCATGTTTATTTTCATGTGGCTTACTAAGGGGAATCTGAATGTGGTGCTTCAACGATGAAACGAGTTTCTAAAGTTTTCAAACTTCTTTTCCTGATCTTGGTTTTCTGTTTGCTTGAGGGCAAGCAAAAGCTAAGTGTGGGGGAGTTTATATATCATGGTTTTTAGGACTTTCAACCATGTTATATGTCTATGTTTTCTAGTTCTTTTGTGTGTTTTAGAGTCTTTTACAGGTTTATACACGTTTGGAGCGGATTTGGACATTATGGCGCATTCTGGTGATATTTGGAGCATTTGTGCGAGAAGTAGAAGTCAATGCCGATTTTGGAGACTTGTGTCGATCGACACACTCTTGGTGTCGATCGATGCACATGCGGATCAGACTTTTCTCGCTGGTTTAATGAAGAGTTTTGAAATTGCAGATTTGACCCAGAAGTTTCTCATAATTACAAAGAAGCCCCAGACGTGATAAATTATTATATAATAGGTTTTAAGCCATTGTTTAGGCTACGCATTATTTTACATTCAGAGAGTTTTAGGGGCTGATCAGATACTCGACAGAGAGAAGGTTTCGAACCCCTGTTTCTTATTCTGTTTTATGATATTTGGTTTTCTATTCATCATGTCTATTGTTATGATTGCCATGTCTGAGTAGTTTACCTGTTAGGTTTAGGGATTCTCATTAGGGATTTCATGGAATTATAGGTTAATCAATCTGTTAGGGATTCATACTTTCTAGTTCTTCGTCTAGGGTTGCTCTTAATGCTTGATCTGAACTGGCCACTTAGATTATTGATGTTAGGTTGATTGATGCAACGACAGTTGGTTAATTAGCTAGAAAGAACCTAGATGAGCAATTTGATCTATTCGCAAAGAAATTTGGTTTTGGGAAATTATGAACGAACGAACTTGTGATTAATGCTTGTTTAGAACTCTAGAACTCGAAACGAAAAATGGTTTGCTAGGTTGTTAGACATAGATAAGATTCGCAACGAAAGTTGGATTCTTATATTTCTGTGATTCCAGTTCTAGAACAGTTCTTAATTAGATCCCGATTGATTGATTGCATGTGTTCCTGATTTCCTGAGAACGCCCTTGACTTGACGCTTCGCTTGATTGATACACACCGTTTACTTTCTGCTTCTGATTTACTGCTTTATTATCTGCCTGCTTAGCTTAATTCGAACCTCTATAGTCTATCGTAAGATACTCTTGAGTCTATGTAGATTCGACCCCTATATACTACTTGTCACGTCTGTGCAGTTGCAGGATAACTCTAGGGATTAAAACCTGAGCTATCATGTTTTTGGCGCCATTTCCGGGGACTTTTTGAGTCTTCGATAGATTTGAGTTTAGAGTTGAGACTAGGCTTTTTCGTTTTTTATTTTACTGATTTATTTTTCTGTTTTTCTCTGTTTTTGCAGGTAAGGTTCGACATAATCGCCCTGCATCGATCGATACGGTCATGTGTATAGATCGACACTTCTGAACGATTAGCTTCGATCGACGCTCTCCCTGCATCGATCGACACTCTGCGTAAACAGCTGGTTTATGCCTGATCGCACTTTAAGGAGCACTTCGGACAAAAGAGATCGTGAAACTCGGACTTAAAGGGCTTGCAAAAGTAGAGAGATAGAACAGGAAGGCACAGAAACAAGCTAAGATGGCTAATGTGAATCCTCCTCGTTTGATTTTGAGACCCGATGCTGAAGGTGTTCTAAGAGATTCGCAGAACAATCCCTACAATGATCAAGGACAGAGGATTGATGTTGATGGAAATGTGCTTGTCCTTGACGTCGTTCAGCAACCACATGCACCTGTTCCTCCAATTGAGAAGACACTTGCTGACTACAACAGGCCTGATGAGTTCTATGCCAACAGGTCTGCGATTGTACCTCTACCTTTTGAGAGGAATGACTTCGAGGTTAAGACTGCGTACTACGCACTTCTGAGGCAGCACGCTTTTCATGGACTTCCGAATGAGCTCCATATGGATCACGTAGAAGAGTTTGAGAATTTCATCACTGGAATGAAGTACGACGGAGTGAACTATGACTTTCTATACCTACAGCTCTTCCCGTACTCACTCGCAGGAGAGGCTGCAGCTTGGCTGAAGCAAGTTCCACCTGGAAAGCTGACTACTTGGGACGCAGTGAAGAGAGAGTTCTTGAGGCATTTCTATGATGATGCTCGTTCCGATCAGCTCAGACAGAACCTGATGACGTTCACTCAGGGACCTACAGAGCCTCTTAAAGCTGCCTGGGTGAGGTTTAAGATGTACCAAAGAGACTGCCCTCATCACGGATTCTCTGAAGTTCAGCTGCTGGGCATTTTCTTCAGAGATGTTGATCTCTGGTACCAATCTGCTTTAGATGCTGCCAGCAATGGCAATTTCAACACCAAAACTCCAGAGCAATCCAAGCACCTGATTGAGAACTTGATGAGCAGCAGCAGCACTAAGAATGCTGATAAGAAGAGACAAGATTCTGGTGGAAAGTTTGATAGCTTCCAGATTTCTGAGATGAAGAGTAAGCTAGACACAGTTCATAGCTTGCTGACTGGAAAGAAGCAGGTCCAATCTGCTGCAGATGCTAATGAGTCTGAGGAAGTGAATTACATATCTGGAGCTGGTTATCAAGGCCAGAGATATGGAAACAACAACTTCACGAGGAACTATGGAGCTTCGTCATATCAGCTTGTTCCCCCTTCAACTGAGCAGAATGATAAGATGATGGCTATGATGGAACATCTTTTAGAAGGCCAGCAGAAGACTACAATGAACTTCAATGGAAAGATATATGCACTGTACCTGGATTTGAATGGGAAGATTCAGTCTCTGAGCACTCATGTGAAGAAGCTGGATGTCCACGTTCAGCAGACTGCTGGAGCATTGCAAAGGCAAAACGGATCTAGAAGGACTGAGCAGAAGCACTTCGTCAATGTTGTGAATGTAGGAGATGAGCTTGAGTTCACATATGAGGAAGAAGACATCATAGCGGATTTTCTGGGCGAATTCTGTCTGTCTGCGCCGAGCATCGATCGACACACACTTGGTGTCGATCGACACATACCCGATAATCGCCAAGCATCGATCGATACATTTCCAGCATCGATCGACACAAATCGCAGACGAGACCAGAAATGTTTAGGAGCTCCAGAGCAAGTCTATAAGCCTCTGGTACCCCATCCTAAGGCTCGTAAGATGTCCAAACAGGAGCTAGGCAAAGCTAAATGCAAAGCAGAAATGGAGAAAGAGCTGATTCAGATCTCATAGAAACTTCCAGACCCATGAATCTTTGTTCTTGATTGTTCCATCCATAAGGACAGATTCACATATTCTCTGTGTGATTCAGGATCTGGTGTAAATCTCATGCCATACTCTGTGGCTGTGAGATTGGGATTGATGGATTTCCAGCCTACTAGGATCTCTCTTATCCTAGCTGATCGATCAAAGAAGTATCCAGAAGGAGTTCTCGAGGACATTCCTCTCAGAGTTTGAAACTACTTGATTCCAACAGACTTTGTGGTATTGAAGTATGCGGTTGAACTGGATGATCCCCTACTGCTTGGAAGATCCTTCTTAGCTACTGCGGGCGCAGTGATTGATGTGAGACGCGGACTAATTGATCTCCATCTGGGAGATAAACCGTTGAAGTTCAGAATGGACAGACTGCAGAGACCCACCATTGATGGACAGAGCTTCAGTGTTGTAGTGGAGCCAGAGAGTCCGATTGGAGAGAAGAATATGGTGGTTCCTCTTGAACCTGCTCTAACATCTTCAGTACCTGAAACTGCTTTTAAGCAGAAAGCTCCAGATATCTCTCCACCATCAAAGCAAAGGTATAATTCCTATAAGCTTAAACCTCCTAACCACATTGCTTTGAGTACAGGAAAACGTAGTACCCCAGCCAAGCTTCGCTCCCGCCCTTGTTCTACTCCTTCGTTCCTTGGTAAGTCTCATGCTCAGACTGCTTATACGCCACCCTGGATAAGGAGACATTCACAGAGACATTCAAAGTCTCTGTTGAATCCGCCATGAGTCCGATCTCTTTCCCATAGTCAAGCTAATGACTAAAAACAAGCGCTGAGTAGGAGGCAACCCACTATAGAGTAAGTTTTCGTTTTTATTTTTCATTTTTAGGATTTTGTTTGCTTTGATTTTCTTTTTGGTGTTTTCATACGAGAGAACAGGTCACAATCGCCTAGCATCGATCGACACAGAGCGACCATAAGAGAGAACGAGCAGATTCGCCTTGTATCGATCGATGCGGTCCTGAGCATCGATCGACACAAGCCGACGAGAGGTAAGTGATTCTGACTTTTTCGAAATATGTTCGATCTGATTATTTGTTCTCACCGAGCCTAAGCTTCTATTGCACTGGGGACAGTGTAGTTTAAATGTGGGGGAGGTAGTCGCTGACGCACCATTTTCTTTATTTTCTTAGAGTCAGTTGAGTCGTTTTATTGGGTCAAATTGAGTAGGAAACAAGGACTTTTTGAGGAGATTACCACATTTGCAGGAACTTAATTGACCATTGGATGAGTTTGCAGCAGATCTCTGACTGTTAGAAAACCCCATTACAGATCAACCTACTGAGGACACCCATATCACTTCAGGTATTCAGAGGATCCACTACTAACTTCACCTCTAATCTTGACTTAATTTTCTCACTTAGGGGCTTGAGATCTCTGGATCGGATTCCTCTGTCATGCCTGATAAAGCTTGTAAACCTGTCTGAGTATGGTTCCCTTCTCCCATCCCTTGAAAAAAAAAAGAGTAATAAACTGCGGATGAGCTAGTAGCTCCGAAGTGATCATGGGAGTGGTAGTTACACCTATTATCTCTTATGCATTTATGGAATGTGTCCAAATTATACCCCAATGCGGGAAGAGCACTGATAGAAAAAATAAAATGATACCCAGTGGGAAAAATCAGTTACTAAAGGAGATAAGGGAGAAGAAAGGGACCAGAAGCTGCCAGTCTTGTGGTCAGGTATTGATTTGGATAAGAGTCCATGTGTCCTCTGATTGATACTCCCTCTGTGAGACCGCACTTAATTGTATATAGAGGTTAGTGTGGTGAATTTGGATGCTCTGATTGTTGATTGTGAAGTTTACTTAAGACAGTTGCTAAGTGTGGGGGAAGTACATTGTGGTCTTGATCTCTGCAGGTTTATTTTCATGTGGCTTACTAAGGGGAATCTGAATGTGGTGCTTCAACGATGAAACGAGTTTCTAAAGTTTTCAAACTTCTTTTCCTGATCTTGGTTTTCTGTTTGCTTAAGGGCAAGCAAAAGCTAAGTGTGGGGGAGTTGATATATCATGGTTTTTAGGACTTTCAACCATGTTATATTTCTTTGTTTTCTAGTTCTTTGTGTGTTTTAGAGTCTTTTACAGGTTTATACATGTTTGTAGCGGATTTGGACATTATGGCGCATTCTGGTGATATTTGGAGCATTTGTGCGAGAAGTAGAAGTCACTGCCGATTTTGGAGACTTGTGTCGATCGACACACTCTTGGTGTCGATCGATGCACATGCGGATCAGACTTTTCTCGCTGGTTTAATGAAGAGTTTGGAAATTGTAGCTTTGACCCAGAAGTTTCTCATAATTACAAAGAAGCCCCAGACGTGATAAATCATTATATAATAGGTTTTAAGCCATTGTTTAGGCTACGCATTATTTTACATTCAGAGAGTTTTAGGGGCTGATCAGATACTCAACAGAGAGAAGATTTCGAACCCCTGTTTCTTATTCTGTTTTATGATATTTGGTTTTCTATTTATCATGTTTATTGTTATGATTGCCATGTCTGAGTAGTTTACCTGTTAGGTTTAGGGATTCTCATTAGGGATTTCATGGAATTATAGGTTAATCAATATGTTAGGGATTCATACTTTCTAATTCTTCGTCTAGGGTTGCTCTTAATGCTTGATCTGAACTGGCCACTTAGATTATTGATGTTAGGGTGATTGATGCAACGACAGTTGGTTAATTAGCTAGAAAGAACCTAGATGAGCAATTTGATCTATTCGCAAAGAAATTTTGTTTAGGAAAATTGTGAACGAACGAACTTGTGATTAATGCTTGTTTAGAACTCTAGAACTCGCAACGAAGGTTAGTTTGCTAGGTTGTTAGACATAGATAGGATTCTCAATGAAATTTGGCTTCTTATATTTATGTGATTCCAGTTCTAGAACAGTTCTTAATTAGATCTTGATTGATTGATTGCATGTGTTCCTGATTTCCTGAGAACTCCCTTGACTTGACGCTTCGCTTGATTGATACACACCGTTTACTTTCTGCTTCTGATTTACTGCTTTATTCTCTGCCTGCTTAGCTTAATTCGAACCTCTATAGTCTATCGTAAGATACTCTTGAGTCTCTGTGGATTCGACCCCTATATACTACTTGTCACGTCTGTGCACTTGCAGTATAACTCTAGGGATTAAAACCTGAGCTATCAACATACTGTGTTCAACATAGAACCACTTGACATGCGAGGGAGGAAAATGTAATGTGAAATGTTTAAGGACTCCAAAGTCAACTCTTCCTCCCCTGTTGAATGCTCTAGAAATTTACACGGTCATTGAGTTTCTGCAGTTAGAAACAGATCAAAATGATGGCAAGTAACCTAGAACATATATGCATTTATTATTATTTTCACGTCTTAACTCTTCAAAAAAAATTCTCACTATTATTCAGTCATTTCTACTAAGAGTATTCATTCTAGTTACGGATTGAAAAAAATAGCTGGCAAGGGGATCCTTGTGTCCCTTCACAATTTGTGTGGATTTGCTTAAGCTGAAATGTTACTTATGTGACGACAGCACCGCGAATCGTGACATTGTGAGTGCATTCGAACTCGATCTTGTTTACAAAACTTTCACTCCTTGAATATATCTGATATGTCTGGGGTTATTTAATAAACAGAGATTTGTCTTTAAGTGGATTACGTGGAGTTATACCCCCTAGCTTACAAAATCTAACTCAGCTTCAAGAATTGTATGTATCTCTATTTTAAAATGAATATGTATTTCAGAAATTTTATTGACATTTTTGTTGTTGAAAAAAATCCGAGGGACTTGTCGGAAAACAATTTGACCGGGGAAGTGCCTGAATTTCTAGCAAAGATGAAGTCATTGTCGGTCATGTAAGTTGCTCAAGCATACAATAAATATTTTATGTTGCTCTTGTTTCCCCTCATTGCAAATGATTTCTCTGGATCATCAGAAACTTACGTGGAAACAATCTTAGCGGTTATGTTCCTCAAGCCCTTCTCGATAGAGAAAAAGATGGACTTAAACTATTGTAAGATTTTCTCTTTGTTGAATGATCTTTTTAAATTTACTACCTGCTCTCGTTTTAATAAGTTATGTCTTCCATAACGGTTTTGTCCTTTAGGGTGGACAAAAATATAAAGGTATGTGTTTCATGCCATAAAAAGTTCGTAGTGTTGGTGGTTGTTATCGCATATGTTTCTTCAGTAGCAGCAGCCATTATCATATTTGTTTTAGTTATAATCTTTGCTTTAAGAAGGAGAAGGCCACCAGCCCGGAAAGGTACTTAAAAGAAGAATAATAGATAGAGCAAATACGAGCCCTTATCGTAAGTATGGAATCTCATGGAACTCTTAACATTTTATTTGGAGTTATGAGGCCATCCTTTAAATCAAAAACTAGGAGATTACTTATTCTGAGATTAAGGAAATCACTAATAACTTTCAAGTTGTTCTTGGTAGAGGAGGGTTTGGTAAGGTCTATCGTGGTTGTCTAAATGATGAACATGCAGCGGTTAAAGTTCTCTCTGAGTCATCAGCTCAAGGCTATAAAGAATTCAGAGCAGGGGTATTTGTACTAAAACCCTCCACGACGATTTTTAGAAAACAACACCGTGACAATTTATTACACTTTTATTTCCCTGATTGGTTAGGTCGAACTACTTTTGAGAGTCCACCACGTCAACTTAGTAACCCTCATTGGATACTGCGACGATGGAACTAACTTAGCTCTCATATACGAGCTAATGGAAAATGGAAATTTGGAAGATCATTTCTTGGGTAAATGTAAATTTTATTCATTTTTTAAATTCTTTTTAGGCCAAATTTGCAAGATTGTAAGCCACTTGGTTTTGATATTTGCAGGGAAAAGAGGTGCTTCTGTTTTGTGTAGGAATTGAATATCTGCATATTGGTTGCAAACCAAGAATTGTTCACCGAGATATCAAAACTGCCAATATATTGTTGGGTGAACAGTTTCAAGCCAAAATCGCTGATTTTGGACTCTCAAAATCTTTTGTAACAGGAAATGAACAACGGATGTTGTCGGCACTCATGGATACATTGATCCCGAGTAAGTATACCACGTCAGTTTTAAACATGTATTTGAAAGGACAAAAAAAATTAGTCAACCAGCTTTTATTAAATCATTTTCTTGCAGATACTACCAAAACAAGTTACTATGCGAGAAAAGTGATATATATAGTTTTGGGATTGTCTTACTGCAAATTATCACCGGCAACCTAGTTAATCGAACATCTTTTGAAAACGTTTACATAGTGCAATGGACCAAATCATTACTCTCAAATGGTGAAATTGAAAGCATAGTAGATGCAAACCTCCATCAAGATTATGACATAAGTTCTGCCTGGAAAGTTCTTAATTTGGCGATGTCATGTGTTAAGCGTTCTTCCAAAGATAGACCAAACATATCTGAAGTTGTTCATGAGCTAAGGGAATGTTTGGAATCATCTGAAAAGTGGATTGAAGCAAGGAGCCAATGGGTGGACTCAAGTAGTTCCTTACAACTGAGCATAAGTACCGACACAGAAAGGAACTTGAGAACACCTTACTCTGGTGTATATTATTCTTGTGATTGATTTTTAATGAGCAGTATGTAAGATTGTATCTGGAAGCGACTTTTATGCATATCTCGCATCTAATAATGTAATGTGAGTGTAACTAAAGCTTATTCTTATGCTATTGAGGCTATTTCCTTTTTAATATGCTTTAAAGATATATATATATATATATTGTTAAGGTCTATCGTGGTTGTCTAAATGATGAACATGCAGCGGTTAAAGTTCTCTCTGAGTCATCAGCTCAAGGTTATAAAGAATTCAGAGCAGCGGTATTTGTACTAAAACCCTCCACGACGATTTTTAGAAAACAACCACTACAGGAAAATTGGGTATTCATAGCGTACGAAAAACGCTATCTAATCCTATCGCAGCGTATTTAGAAACGATGTGTCTGTCCCCGCGACAATAGGTCCAAGACCTATTGTAGCGTTTTTTTCATTAGGCTACGATAGTTACGTATACGATAGCATTTCTTTAAATGCAATTGTATATTATACAATAGCGCTTTCTTTATGTTATAATTTTGTTATTTAACGCTATAGTTGCTACTTATATCAGATGTATATATATTATTTTTAAGATAACATTTTAGTGTCAAATTCAAATGTTTTATATTATTTTAAAATAGCATTTGTATTTTGCTATTTGTTTGGCAATTAACTGATTTTGGATTAATGAAATTCAGAAACAAATATTATTCTTATTATTAAAAATTTAATAGTAAAACATATTTATAAAAACAAATTAAATAATTTATTATAACATCATAAGTACACTTAATAATTCATGACTACAAATGCTCTAGCTTCTGGTTCTTTGTTCAAAGATGACTTGCGGTAACTTCTTGGGCTAACACTACTGTTTCCGTCTCCATCCATCTTCTCTTTCTTAGTTGCATCAGTATTTGCATTCACAGAAGAACCAATCTCTTCTTTGGCAGAAGCTTTTCCATCATCTAAGTTAGGTGTGCTCTCTTTTATAGATGAGACCAGCTTCCTCCTTTCAGCAATCTGAAGAGTAACAAGATAGATGAAGTGAATGAATATAAAACGCATATGTCAAAGAACAACTCAATACATCTAATCCTAAAACTAAACAAGAGCAGCCTCCAAAGCAGATTAGAGCATATTAGAGTAGAGCTAAGCATCGAGTTCACTCAGATCCTTGCTCTTTCTACTCTAAAGATCTCTAGAAAGCAATTCATTCACCTAATTCTCAGGTTGAATCATTTCCAAAAGGTTAATTTTTCGAGATTATACAGAAGCTAAAAAGCTACCTTTACCAAACCCAAGGAGCTCAATAACATCACAAGAGATAGCAACAGCAAAGAGATTGGACTTAAGCTGAGAAGAGGGAGTAGAATGAAGAACTTCATGAAGGAGATACTCCCGAGCTTGATGAAAAAAAATAATGAAACCACCTAATGAAACACATTGTTAGAATGTGAATTATTCAGACTAAGAAGATAAAATCATATGTTCATGGAAACTAATCAGCCCACCTTCTTTCAAGTTCAGCAATATTGTCAACCTGTGTTTGATTGTACTGAACAAGCTCCGAGAATAAGAAAGCAAATGCGGTCAAACTCACATGCAATACACATAGTATTTCAAGGCGACTAAATTTTCGGAATTGAATGATCACCGCAAAGAGATCAAAGAAGAAGATCGTAAGTTCAAGAGATTCAAATCGAATCGCTCCTGTCCAGAACTATTAGATCCGGATCCAAATCGAAAGAATGTTCTCACTTCCAATACTCGGCTCAGTGTCAGTCTTTCTAAGATGATAATTTTTATGAGCAAACAGAAAAGTGGATCTGAAGGAGCGGAGAGATACCTCTTGTTTGCCTTTGCTGAGGGGCTTGTCAAGGAAAAAAATAATGGAACCACTTCAACGCCCCTGCTTAAATTTATCGCCTCTCGGGTAAAACAAATCGATGGAAGATTCATCCCATAGATAGTGAAAGCTCTACAAGAAAATCAATCTGATAGGCGAATCCAATCAAACCAAAAATAAATGATTTTAAGCACAGACCAAAGGATAATCAACAACAAAAATACGCTTGCGAGAGATAGAGATCGAATGAATGATTACGCCTTCTCGCAGGAAATGTAAATCACCTAATGAAACATGGGAGATAAGGACAAAGAGAAGAAAGATTTACACAGAAGAAAAAAAATGAGAAGGAAAGATATGTCGTCGCGATTTGCACAGAAGGAAGAGAAGAGAAAGTAAAGGAAAGAAGAAGAAAACCAAAAGGGAGTTTTGTGACCATTAGATTTAGGCTATCAAGGATTAGGATTTAAAGTAGGTGATCCTTACTTTTTAGGATTAGCCAATCAGAAAATAGCTTGTTTTCTGCATCTTAATTAATCATTTTTATTAGTTTATCTGAGTTATAAAATAATTCAACTATAATTATCTTTATAATTATTGGATGTGTAAATGGTTTTATCTATAATTGTTAACTATATTTTATTTTAGGGTTTATGTTAAATTAGGGTTTGGTAATTAGGTTTTTTTAATTTAGGAGTAAAAACTTAAGATTTAAACTCTGAATTGATTTGAATTTCATTGAAAAGATTAAAATGCAGTGTTTATGATTAAAGATTAAAAGTTTAGGGTTTAGAGTTTAGGATTTAGGGTTTAGGGTTTGTGTTCAGGATATATAGTTAAGAGTTTAAAATTTAAAATTTTAGTGTTTATGACTAAAGATTAAAAGTTTATGGTTTAGGGTTTGTGTTTAGGGTATAAAGTTAATGTTTTAGAGTTTAGGGCTTAGGGTTAGAAGTGTAGAGTTTTTAATGTTAATATATTTATTTTTAATGTTAATATTAAAGAGAAAAAAAAATCCTATTTAGTTACTAAAAAAAAGTTAGAAGAAACAAAATAGAAAGGAGAAACTAAAGTAGTTCAAAAAAAAGGGGGAAACTAAAAGACAAGGGAGGGAAGTAAAAATTATGGTGCTCATTATTCCAGCGTCAAACATAGCGTTTCATATCAAACGGATCAAACATAGCGTTTTTAATTTTGTAAACGCTATATAAAATACATGAGTATATCAACTATAGCATAAACACTCAAAACGCTATCTGCAACTGCTATTAATACTCGAATTTCTTGTAGTGAACACCGTGACAATTTATTACACTTTTATTTCCCTAATTGGTTAGGTCGAACTACTTTTGAGAGTCCACCATGTCAACATAGTAACCCTCATTGGATACTGCGACGATGGAACTAACTTAGCTCTCATATACGAGCTAATGGAAAATGGAAATTTGGAAGATCATCTCTTGAGTAAATGTAAATTTTATTCATTTTTAAATTCTTTTTAAGCCAAATTTGCAAGATTGTAAGCCACTTGGTTTTGATATTTGCAGGGAAAAGAGGTGCTTCTGTTTTGTGTAGGAATTGAATATCTGCATATTGGTTGCAAACCAAGAATTGTTCACCTAGATATCAAAACTGCCAATATATTGTTGGGTGAACAGTTTCAAGCCAAAATCGCTGATTTTGGACTCTCAAAATCTTTTGTAACAGGAAATGAACAACGGATGTTGTCGGCACTCATGGATACATTGATCCCGAGTAAGTATACCACGTCAGTTTTAAACATGTATTTGAAAGGACAAAAAAATTAGTCAACCAGATTTTATTAAATCATTTTCTTGCAGATACTACCAAAACAAGTTACTATGCGAGAAAAGTGATATATATATAGTTTTGGGATTGTCTTACTGCAAATTATCACCGACCAACTAGTTAATCGAACATCTCTTGAAAACGTTTACATAGTGCAATTGACCAAATCATTACTCTCAAATGGTGAAATTGAAAGCATAGTAGATGCAAACCTCCATCAAGATTATGACATAAGTTCTGCCTGGAAAGTTCTTAATTTGGCGATGTCATGTGTTAAGCGTTCTTCCAAAGATAGACCAAACATATATGAAGTTGTTCATGAGCTAAGGGAATGTTTGGAATCATCTGTAAAGTGGAGCGAAGCAAGGAGCCAACACTACAAAAAAAAGTAGCATTGATAGCACTTTAGGATAGCACGGTTTTCACAAGTGCTATAAAAGATGATATGCTTGATTGGAAGACTCTGTTATAGCATTTTAAAAAAGCTATGCCAAAATTCTATGCCAAAATTCATTAAGCGGGAGCAAAAAATGACTTGGAGCCAAAAATTTTGCTTAGAGCGGTAACCCTTAGAATTTTTGGGATTTTGGTGAAATTTTTTTTCCAATTTTCCCCCTTCTTTCGCTAAAACACAGATTCATCTGTAAAAAAAAAAAAAAAACACACTTTTTCCTCTCAGTTCTCTCGTCTCTCTTCTCTCTAACTCCTCAAAAACCATGGCTCTAAACTTCATTCAGTGGCCCATCTCCTTCACCGCGACCACCACTTTCCTCTCTTCCTCCTCAAATTCCGCCGTCCTCCTCCTCACCCAAACCCTAATTTCCTTCTCGTCTGCAAAACCCTAGCGCTAACCTTATCCATCTTGTATTTCTTCTCCTTCTCCGATTCACACCAAAAAAACCTCCCAAGCACCTTTGATACAAAACGGCTTCGTTTGTTTTCCCTACTTGTTTGAATCAATACAGATCGAGAGAATGAGACGAACTCGCTCTCTTCGATTGATCTCTTACGGATTTAGCATCGCCGGACAGAAGAGCCAATCAGCGGCGGTGATTCAATCTCGGAGGACGCGGATCTCTGGGTCCACGAGGTTTCTGGCTTGCTCCAACCAGTTTTCAGGTGATTCCCTGGGAAATGACACGTTTCTTAGATTCTGCTATTCTTTTTGTAGATGAACACCGGCTATATCATCTCGTCGTGTTCTTGAGCCGTCTCTGTCATTCGCTTTCAGATGTCTTCATATTGATTCCTCAGCTTGGCATAGCCTCGAGGAAATAGCTGCTTCTTCTCCGGCTAAGCATCACGTTGGTGCCGTATGACCAATTTCCCTCCATATCTTGGAAGTTTGCTGTATGATCTTTCGATCCGATGTGTTGATGACGTCGTCTTCTTCACTGTTTGTTAATTTTTTGGGTTTATTGTAGCTCATCAAGTTACTCTCAGAAGATGCGAGTGATGATGACGGTTCTAGTGATATGGTGGAGAAAGAGACCGCCTTAGCCAAAGCTGCTGAAGCTATGGTTCAAAGCATTCAGCAAGGTTCTGTATTTGAGACTCTTAAGATAATTAAAAAGTTGAATGGTTTTGATGTTCTGATTTTCAGTTTCATGTATGCAGACAGAGGATACGTTATTGAATCAAAGGTAGAGATCGCTGGAAAATAGGCTTGTGATATCATTAGCAGAAGCATTAGATATATTGTAATCATGTTGATATAATCAACTTTATTGTTTAGATTTTGAAGTGAACGATTTGCAGAATTGTTTCCTTTGCAAGATTTTGGAAGTTTTGAGTTTCTCGGGACAGGATTTTCTATTGCAGTTTTATGAATCATTCTTAGTTATTTTTGTGTTTATTGCAGTGGATATCATTGATCAGAAGCCATGCAGAGGTCATTGTTAATGACGATACCGTGTTCCCAGTTTTTCAGAAATTTTGCAAGGTATGGTCAAGCTTTTGGTGTCTTATTTTGTTACTTATCAGTTATCGGTTACAAGAAGTAGCACATCAGCCTTGTAAACTGCTTTTGAATTGTATTGTTAGGGAAACATCAGAGTACCAAATGTCTTAATTGTTTCACTTGTGCTGTTTTCTTGACAAAATAACAAAGTAGTTGTATATTTCTTTTATTTTCCAGCGATCTCTATGCAAAAAGTACCTGGAAATAGGCTTGTGATATCTATAGGAGCAGCTAAAGGTAAAATCTGCAAAAAGCCTTGTTCCCTTGAGACAGCTCCTTGAATCAAATGAGTTCTTTTGTCCTGATCTTGCTTGCATATACTCTTGTTATCTTTAGGCTTGGCAAATCTTCACTCGCTGAGTCCTCGATTGATACACAAAGACTCGACTGACTGACTGTTCCCGAGTTGTTGGATAAAGTTTATCAGGTCGAATTGTTTTTGAAACTTCTGATTTTTGATTCAAAGATTACAATTTTACTGTTTTTTCAGATTGTTTCCTGATTAAGATTTGTGTGTTTTCTTTGTTGCAGAATGACAACTACCAATGGAACCGATTACGGTGCATACACATACAAGGAGCTTGAGAGAGAGCTCTACTGGCCATCTGAGACGCTGAGGATATCCATCACCGGAGCTGGAGGTTTCATCGCTTCCCACATTGCTCGCCGTCTCAAGCACAAGGGCCAGTACGTCATTGCGTCTGATTGGAAGAAGAACGAACACATGACTGAAGACATGTTCTGCTATGAGTTCCACCTTGTTGATCTCAGGGTCATGGAGAATTGCCTCAAGGTCTTTCATGGAGTTGATCATGTTAACTTAGATAGTTTTGTTAATGATTTTTTTGTAAACATGTTTTGGTTCATTAATAAAATTATTTGAAATATAATTTTTTATATAAATCCAATTAATACAAAAATATATATAATAAAAATAATATATATAATAATACTAATAATTTAATACGGCTCGGCTCGGCTAGGCTCGGTTACAAAATATAGCATTACAACGATGCTATAATAGATTGCACCAAACATAGCAATAAAAAATTAACGCTATCTATTTGCACTACTAACATAGCACGAACAAAATGCTATGGTAGAGGGGGGGTCTATTATAGCTGCCGCTGTCAGAGCGTTTGTGAAAACGCTATCTATTACATACGATAGCTTGTATCGTGTGCTATTAATGTTGCTTTTTCTTGTAGTGGGGTGGACTCAAGTAGTTCCTTACAACTGAGCATAAGTACCGACACAGAAAGGAACTTGAGAACACTTTACTCTGGCGTATATTATTCTTGTGATTGATTTTTAATGAGCAGTATGTAAGATTGTATCTCGAAGCGACTTTTATGCATATCTCGCATCTAATAATGTAATGTGAGTGTAACTAAAGCTTCTTCTTATGCTATTGAGGCTATTTCCTTTTTAATATGCTTTAAATAAATATATATATTGTTAAATTTATTCCAACAAAAAAACGTTTTTAACATGCTTTAAATTTATATATATATTGTTAAATTTATTCCAACAAAAAACGTTTTTAATATGCTTTAAATTTATATATGCTTTAAATATGCTTTAAATTTATATATATATATATATAGTTAAATTTATATGATTTAAATATGCTTTAAATATGATTTAATAAAAGCTGGTTGATTATTTTTTTTAATATATACACAACTCCCTCCAATTCCCTCCATTGAAAAGAGTAACATAGTTTTCTCCGATCACGAAAACCACCTAATTCGATCTGAGGCAAAGCTTTTTGGGATCTTTGGCTCACGTATTTTTACGCCACCAGAAGAAAGCAGAGCGTACGTGATCAAATCCCCGTGAAGACTGGAGATCCTAGCCGAGAAAAAGTGCGTGAGATTCTTCAAACATCCTTGTCTGACTCTAAAGTCGCTGCTGAGGTTGTTGACACATATATGAAGAAACGAGTCCTTTGCTGCGATCCAACGAGTGTGGCTGCGTCGGTGGAATCTGCCATGTTTGAGAGATTGGGTGGTTTCCAGGGACCTCAAAAACTTAAGCACCGATCGATCTTGTTCAACATGCGAGATAGTAACAATCCAGACTTGAGGAGAAAGGTGCTGACTGGTGAGATATGTGGAAATAGATTGGTGACGATGGAGAAAGAAGAGATGGGGAGCGATAAGATTCATATGGAAGTTCAACTAATCAAAGACAAGGCCAGATTAAGGGAAGACAATCGATTGAAGATGATGCTTCAATCAGATCCGATGATGACTTAGCAGAGATTGTCAATTTACTAATTGTAGAAATTGATCTTTTAGGGTTTAAATGTAAACAACCGCTTCAAATTTTTGTTTCTCTTAGGGTTTCAATGTAAACAAACGCTTAAAAATTTGGTTTGCAAAGTCTGTGAGTTTCCTCGTCCTCCTTTTGTTGTTTAGATTGGCCCTTTTCTGGCCCAAGTGCTCTTTTGTTTTAAAAGAACCTTCTGAATGATTAGAAATCTTTATCTTTAACAATTTTTCAGTCGATGGGTAACGAAACAGTTTGTATTCCTTTTCGGCTTCTATTGGGCCTAATAGAGTAGACACTTGAAGAGCGGGTAATAACTGGCCGAAGACATATCAACAAGTCGCATAACAAAAATGTTCTTTTGTCTAACTGAAAGCAAAATTGCCAGAAGTTCAATCAAATTCGGGAAAATCGGTTAATTCATACGTGGCGAGTTTAGCTGGGATCAAAATCCACACCAATTGAAAATAGTAACCAATTCATACATGAAAATCTTAGATTGTGCCAATTTATACAAATTAAAATATTTTTGCGCTTAATCATACTTAGCCGTTAACAAAAGTTTAATTGATTTAACAACGTTGACTTGGATTAACATGTCATCATTGACATGTACAGTAAAACAGGGTGATTAGGCGCAAAAAATTAATTTTCCCTTAGGGGGATTCAAACTCGGGTTGTGAGAGTCGTGAGGGGAGGGTTTAAACCGTCTAGGCTGCTTGCTCAAACTTGTTATTATGCGAATTTATTTCATGTTATTTTGATGTCACGATGATTAAATAATCAACAAAATCAGAAAACGACTGCGTTTTTCATTTATTACATCTTCTTCTTCGACTTCATCGACGAAGAACCTCAAGAGTCACGGATTTAGGGTTCTGAAAATACAAAAATTCGAATCAAACGTATGTGAATCAATAGAGGCTAATTTGTAGGGTAAATGACGAGTGGATGGGAGGAGTAAACGACCCCTTTCGTGTCGAAATTGAGGTAATTGATCGATTTTTCTAGGGATTTTGGAAAACTCAAATTTTTTTCGTGAGTTTAGTGTATGATTCTTAGCTTCGTGAATTTTATTGTCTTGTGTGAAATCGTGAATAAATTTATATTCTTGTCTTGAACGCGCGCGAATGAAATTTATTTGATTTTCCCTCTTTGTGTTTGTCATTTCGCAGTGGGGATACTCTTTTCTTCTGTTACTACAAGGGTCGGTTTGTCACGGACAATGGAGTACATGTTTACGTGGGTGGAGAAGTACACACAATTGAATGCTAGGCTCCCTCATCGTTAAAAAACTTGGCGGTTGATTTGGATGTGTCATTGTATGGGCAAAGGATCTGGTACAAGCTCCCTTTTGAGTAATGACCGACTTGAAACTGATGTTGGATGGTTCAGATGCCTTTGATAAAATTTGCTACGCTTCAATATGGACCAAAGAGGTTTCGATTTACATGCAAGAAGATAACATAGAGGAAGAGGAGAATGTTCGAGAGAGAAATGGTGATGTTGATCAGGAGAATAGGTCTCATGATGGTCTTGTTGATATTGATGTAGGCGTTGTGGAATCTGACCATGATGAGGCAGGTAGAACTGAGGAAATTATTGAAGTGGAAGTTGTAGAAGAAGATGTTACCTTCCCGAAGATGCGAGAGGTGAAGCAAGGGTTGTTGGATTTGTTGACAAAGAAGAGGAATTCGGATACCATGATACATCAGATAATTCTGATACAGATGAAGTTGAAGCTCGAGGAGGGCGTCGAAAGTATGAAATTTATGTTGAGGCAGTGGAGAGCTAAAGCTAAGACAAGGTTTTGAGTTTATCAAGAAATTTAAGACTGTTGTTATTGATTACGTCCTTAAAGAGAAGTGGAATCTCAAGTACACGAGATGGGGATCAAACGAATCTGAAGCTCGTTGCAATATTGGTAACTGCAAATGGAAAGTTTATTGCTCCTATGAAAGAAATGTGGGAATGTTTATGATCAAGACTCTCACTGCTGAAAATCACAGTTGCACGCCTAACAGATGTAGCAGTTTTAGGAGACGAAGTCACTGCCGATATTTTTCTCCATGAGATAAGGGAAGACCCGGGATTGAAGCCAGCATATATGCAAAACCAAATGGAGGTTCGGTACAGCTTGATTGTTTCACATAACATATGTCGCAAAGAAAACGCGAGGGCGTTAAAGATGCTTCAAGAAGAACACGACAACCAGTTCTCAAAAATAAAAGACTACAAGGAAGAGCTTTTATCGTAAATCTGGTTACTTTAAATTTTGTTTTTTTGTGCTTCCAATTTTGCATTACTAATTAACTTCTGGATTATGTTAATCTTGCTAGTACAAATCCAGGATCCACAGTGGAGGTTGGGACTGTAATTTCTTGCCAACATGCCTTGAAAGTTATCTTTGCAAGGAAGCTTGATCCAGAAAAATTTGTATCCCATTGGTATTTGACTTTGAAATTGAGAGCTATTTACAGTGATTCAATAGAACCGGTAAATAGAATCCATTTTTGGAGGGATGCATGTGATGTTCAGATCCAACCTCCACAAAGAGAAGTTACACATGGGAAAAAGAAGAAGCAGAAGCGTATTAAGGGCAAGAATGAGTCTCCAAATAAGAAAAAGGGAAGGCCATCAAGGAGAAAGAACCGCAAGTTGAAACCAAAGTTCCAAGACCGAGGGTTTGTGTCACTTGTGCTAACTGTGGTAATGTATGACATAACGCAAAAGGATGTTGTAATCTAGGGGTTAGATGGAAGACTAGTTATCGCACCAAAAGGCAGAGGGCGTCACTCCTTTTAACGACGGTGAATCTTCACAAAACTGTTAGGATTAAGGTAGTTTGGTCTGGTTTATTTTGATTTTCAGGAAAATTAGATTAGAAGGTCTTTTTTGGATGTAATCCACTTGTTTTGAATTTCTTTCCTTTTGGTAACCATTGTGATTGTAAGACACTTGATGTGTAATACTATACTCTAATATTATCAAACTTGAGTCTCAGATAGACATAAACCAAAAGAAACAATGTCTTACACAATGACATACTAAATTCAGGAAATGTCCAGATTCTCTCGAAGATGATGAATAGCAATGAGATACGACGTAGTTTTATTTGGTTTTGATTCTGATTTTTTTTAATCTTCGATACATCAAAATAACATGAAATAAATTCGCATAATAACAAATTCGAGCAAACAGCCCATACGGTTTAAACCCTTCCCTCACGACTCTCACAACCCGAGTTTGAATCCCCCTAAAAGAAAATTAATTTATTGCGCCTAGTCACCCTGTTTTACTGTACATGTCATTGATTACCTGTTACTCCGAGTCAGCGTCGTTAAATAAATTAAACGTCTATTAACGTGATTAGGCACTAAAATATTTCTTTTTATGGTCAAAAAGGCAGTAAAATATTTCAATTTGTGTAAATTGGCACAATCTGAGATCTTCTTGCATGAATTGGCTATTATTTTTAATTGGTGTGGGTTTTGATCCCAATTAAACTCTCCACATATGAATTAGCCGATTTCCAAATTCGTTACAGATTGAGTTGCTTGCCGTAATATCATGTCTTAGAGTTCGTATTAGCTTTGTGACGAAGTACATATATGACCTGAGAATTATAACCTGAGTTGGTTTATTTTTTGTGTGATTAATGTTAAATTGATTCGGAAATAAAAACTTTTTACACAGAGCGTAGCTTTATTTGAGCCAAAAATAGAGCTTGCTAATTAGCTTTTCAAGAAAGATTTTTTTGGTGTATTAGTTCCGTCGTGAGAACCAGGTTTGCATAGCGTTTGAATACTTGGAGATTCCCATTTGCACCAGCGATGATAGCCTATTCCGGATGAGCTTGTCAATTGTTCGGATCAAAACAAAGGGTTGAAGAGGTGCTTCTCCATGGCTTCTAGTGTTTCTTTATCTCCAAAGGACATGGATAACTGCTTGAACGAGGTACATGAACAAGTAGAGCTGAGTCTTTTCCTCTTGGTTATTTGCTAAGACCGCAAGAATTGTGTTTGAGACTGTTGAAAATTTTGAACCGAAGAGCCTATGTCCCAAAGTTTCCCAGATCTCCTCAGTACAATCAAGAACAATGTTTAATTGAGTTTAATCGGAGTTGGGTTAATCAAGAACAACATTTAATCAAGAAAAATGTTTAATGGGGATTGTAGATGGTTCAGTTTCAGTTTTAAGTCATTTGTAATCTCGGTGACGAGTAAAGAGACTCATAGAGTTTGATATCAAAGGTTTCAAAGTCAATAACGAAAGCAAGATACGCAGTAGTTCGATTATAGATTCTTTCAGATTATGGATTGTGTAAATATGAACTGAATTGTATTCTATTTACTTGCCAATATTATGATCATGTACAATGCCTTATATACACGGCGAGACCTTTGTTGATAAACATCAAAAGCTATTATGATAATCACCAACTATTAATCCTAGTTAGATTGAGAGTATATTTATAACTAATAGATAAACATAACAATATCCTAATCCTTATCCTTATACTCCCCCTCAAATTGGAGAGTGAAGATCCTTCATGCCCAACTTGGACACCAATACTTCGAACTGTGGTCTTCCCAAGGCCTTTGTGAGAAAGTCAGCGATTTGATCTTTAGTGCGAACATGTTTAGTACAAATGAGGCCATCACCGAACAGCATCCTGAACACTGTGACAATCTCTTTCAATATGCTTCGTACTTTCATGAAAAACTGGGTTAGCCGCAATGTGTATGGCTTCCTTACTATCACAATAAAACGGAACCGGCTGTGAAACCTTAACGCTGAGGTCTTCCATTAATGGTATAATCCATTTGATTTCACGTGTTGCAGCAGCCATGGATCTATACTCGGCTTCAGCGGAATAATGAGAAACAGTCTTTTGTTTCTTGGTTTTCCAAACAATAGGTGATCCACCAAGAAGAACAACAAAAGCACTCAGTGACCGACGAGTAAGAGGACACGATCCCCAATCAGCATCACAAAATATAGAGAGCTCCAGAGTACTATCCGAGCGAAGCAATATGCCATGTCCTGGACAACTCTTGAGGTAACGAACCACTCTTCTTGCAGCTTCCCAATGTGCAACGTGTGGCTTCATGAACTGAGAAAGAAGAGGTATCGAGTAACAGAGATTGGGTCTAGTAGTGGACAGATATACCAATCTTCCAACAAGCTGACGATATTATTTTGGGTCGTGAAACAGTGGACCTTGATCATCAGCGAGCTGATGGTTTTGTTCAAGCGGCGTGAAAACTGGTTTTGCACCGAGCAGACCTGTCTCTTCGATTTTATCAAGTACATATTTCCGTTGGGATAGGAAAATGCCTTCATCCGCTCGTGCTACCTCCATGCCCAGAAAATATTTAAGTTTACCAAGATCTTTCATTCGAAAGAACTCGCCCAAATAAGCTTTAAACTTGTTCAGAAGATGAAGATGGTTACTAGCAATCAATAAATCATCAACGTAAACTAACACTCGGACCTCTTGAAAGCCGTTGGTGTAGGAGAAGAGAGAATAGTCCGAGTAGGATTGTGTAAACCCATATTTGATCAACGCATCTGACAACTTTGCAAACCAGCAACGAGGGGCTTTACAAAGCCCATATAATGATTTACGAAGACGACAAACTTTGGTAGGATATGAATGGTAGAATCCTGGTGGTAGACGCATATAGACCTCCTCTGTTAGATCTCCATAAAGGAAAGCATTATGAACATCCATCTGATGGATAATCCAATCTTTAGGTTCTACCAAAGCCAGTAAGCAACGCATTGTGCTCATTTTGACAACCGGCGCAAACGTTTCGTCAAAGTCATCACCTTTTTTGTGTGTTTCCCATAGCAACGAGCCTGGCTTTATGACATTCAAGAGAGACATCATAGTTGTATTTAAGTTTATATACCCACTTACTACCAATGGCTTTCTTGCCTGGCGGAAGCGATTTAATGTCCCATGTGTGATTGTCTTCGAGTGCATTGATTTCACTCTTCATTGCACTACGCCAAGCATCATAAGTCACTGCCTGTGAGTAATGCTTGGGTTCTATTCTAGCAAGAACGGCTGCCAAAAATGCTCGATGTGGAGGAGAGAAATTCAGGTCAGAAACAAACTCATCCAAGGGATAAAATCACTTATATTGGATTGTTTAGGAGGACCGTGATGAAGAGCAAGCGAGAGCAAGATTGGGTTCTTCTTTGTACACTGTTGTATATGTGACATAATACTTGAAACGAACGGGAGGTTTGCGAGAACGTTGTTCGCGTTCTAGATCAGGAATCTCTGCAGGAGTATTTTCAGTCTGTACCACAGACGTATCAAGATCAGTAACATGTAAAGGCTCAGACGGTGGTGTGACCAGACCATCATCTTCGACATCTGCATGTTCCACCGGGTGTTGCACTGTTAATTCCTCTGTACTCCCCCTGTCCATCGACGGGGTATTAAGAACATGTTCTATCTCCCAATCTTCATCACAAGCAATCGCTTGATGCGATGTTGTTGGAACCTCTGGTGCACGTACACTGGATGAATATGGAAACGCCGTTTCATAAAATATTACGTCTCGAGAAATTAGAAACTCTTTCTTGTCGAGATCATAAACTTTCCAGCCTTTCTGAGTAACCGGATATCCAACAAAAATGAATCTCCGACTACGCGATCTGAACTTATCCTTCTCTCGTGACCGAGCATGAACGTAACCCATGCTCCCAAAAACCCGTAAATTCTCATATGAAGTTAAGGAAGCATATAGAACCTGATAAGGAGAACGCCCCTTAAGCACGACAGTTGGAGAATGATTGATAAGGTGAGCTGCAGTCATTACGGCCTCACCCCAGAACATAACAGGTAAATCGGCTTGAAAGAGAAGAGCACGAGCAATTTTCAGCAAATGTCTGTGTTTCCTTTCGACACGGAGTAGCAACACATGAGGTATGGTGCACGATGCCTTGCTCACGAAAATATGCTGATAAACACATGAACTCCGAACCGTTGTCACTACGAACAACTTTAACCACTTTTTCAAACTGTTTTTCTGCCATCGTAATGAAGTTTCGTAGGACTGTCCGGATTTCTGATTTTTTAAGTAGGAGATACGTCCATACGGAACGAGAATAATCATCTACAATGGTCAAGAAGTAAACTGCTCCACTGGAAGCTCGTGTTCTGTATGGACCCCATACGTCACAATGAATAAGTTGAAAACACTTAGAAGTTTTATTCATACTATGAAAAAACACATCTCTTGTCTGTTTTGCTTTTACACAAACTTCATAAGGACTAGAACCAACAGACTTATTACTTGAAAACATTGGTAAAGAAGACAAAACTGAAAACGAAGGATGCCCTAGCCGCTGATGCAAACGAAACTGATATGATAACCTAACTTCTGAATCAGCCACTCGAACTCTTGCATGCATAACATCTTTGAAGAAGTAAACCCCATCTCGCTCTTCACCGGCTCCAATCAGAGTCCTCGTGAAACGATCTTGTAACACACATAGAGTATCCGTTAATATTGCAAAACAATTAGTCTGATGAAGCAACTTTGAAACGGAGATGAGGGAACAATTAAGGTTTGGAACATAAAGGACTCGTGTGAGAGTAATTGTGTTTGTTAGATGTAACACTCCCACATGAGTCGCAAATGTTCTGTTGCCGTCAGCAAAACCCATAGGACAGGGAGGAATGTCCACGAAATCTCTGAGTAATGACATCTCCCCGATCATATGGTGTGAGGCGCCAGTATCGAGAATAAGGTCTCCATATCGCTTACTAGAGAGCTTATCCAAAGGTGTTCTAGTCCTCTCATTGATTAGTTGTGTGAGAGCCTTCCACTGATCTTCCGTAAAGGCTGGGAAGTTTGAAGAGTGAAGACGTAGCGTGAGCATTCTGCACTCGCGGTCTATTGCCTTTGTTTCGATCAGAACCGGAATTACCACGTCCTCGGCCTCCTCTCGATCCTTTGTTATCGCCTCTACTTGAGCGTTCTTCCCACCAGTCTGGAAACCCTACCAGCTGCCAACAATTAGATTTCTCATGTCCACTATGGCCACAATTGGAGCATAGAGTATTGCGTTTGTTTTGAGATGTATTAGTTGAATCAATCGACTCTTTCTTTGCTACGAAACCAACAACACTTTGTTGGGATTCACGATCTCGTGCACAATTGAGACGCTATTCTTCACGCATTACTTTAGAGTAAATTTCTCCCAGATCATTAGAGAAATCACTAGAGATTATACTTTGACAGATACTGCCGAACCTTGCTTCGTCCAATCCCATTACAAACTGATGAATCTTCTCATCCTCTCTGTCTTTCTCATATTCTGAAATCGCAGTGTACAAGAAGGCAATGGTTTGTACACATCTAATTCTTCTCACATCTTGGAGAGCCGTCCAAAGTAATCTATGACAGATTGACCATCTTGGCGGCAAGATGCGAGCTTTTCTTTGAGATGATGTATGCGTACTTTATTATTAATTGAGAATCGCTTCTTTAGATGTACCCACAACTTGTGAGCATCGGTGATGTAAGTGTAACTGTTTTTATTTTTTTCTAAAAACTATAATATATAAAAAATTTATTCATTATAAAAATTAAATATATATATATATATATATATCCGCATAGGTCCGTTTAAACGTCCGTATATATGGCTAGATATTAGGCGTTCGTCCACCGTCTAATGAGTGCCTAGCGCGTTTTAAAACACTGGTTGTTTCTAAACTTTTATATTTAATTATACTTTCGTTTTAAAGCCCCTGATCAATCAGTAATGCATAATTTAGATTTCTATAAAAAGGGACTAAAATGATGAAAAAGAGCAAAACACTTAAAAAGGCTTTAAAATGTATTTTTGACATAAAAATAAGAAAGTGAGAAAGAATCTATTATAGGTGGCTTACTATTTCTAGGAAGAGATCTTCACGCCTAAGTTCCACGTGAGATTGTGCTTCTCTGTTGTATCCCACCTCGATTCTCAAACCTTATCTCATATTTATGGACATGTTTTCTTTGTACCAAAGCAACGAGTACTTTCTTGACACCAAAAAAGTTTTCCTACAAAAACATTGATTTTTTTTTTAAAGTCTTCATATTAATTTTTATTGTTTTTTAATATATGACAGATGAAAAAGCATAAAAAAGCAAACCATAACTCGAAACGTAACATCCATTTTCCGGCGAACCAAAAAAACGCAGCGTTACGGCACCCGTCGAACCGGAACGGTCCGATCGGGCTGCCTTTTCAATGGGTCTCAGGAACCCGCACGCTTTCTTCGATTCAAATCCACCAGTAACATCAAGCGATCGTCGATCTTGCATCCGGACCTGCGTGGAAAAAAGGACGTGAAAAGAAAAAGGAGATCTGAGTAATTGTTTCAAAACACAATTACCCAGTGAGGGCGAATTCAAGGAATCCGCGATCCCGGCTTACGCCACACAACTACAAAACAAGTTCTAAGCTAATATCACCTTGCACGCAATGTCCGAAGGCACATCACAATCAACCTACGAATAACTACCTGTCTATGGTTGCGGACTCGTGCTCCCAGCCCTTTCGCACCCCACGGACCGACCATTACGCCTTTTCCACAGCAAACAAACGGCCCGGACCTTTGAACCACAACAACCACAACGGGAGGGCTCGTCAGGACCCTCCTCCGACGATAAAGAAAAATTACGGAACGAACCTCGTACCTTGTCCTGACAACCAATTTTTACCGCAACCTAATCCACACAAGCCATCATACATAAGCAACGTTTTCGGTTTAAGTGATAACAATTATATGTTCGTCAATCAATCACATCGGGTAATCAAATATCCCTACGCTACCTAGGAAAGATGACACTAACGAAGGACCTGCGTCCGGAATTGAAATGGAATAGGCAAGGGATTACGTTCGGTCCTCACCTTGGACAAAAAATGGCAAAAGCATAATTTAGGAACTCTTTTTGCTCAAACGGACTTTGGATCTGGAAAGAAGATGGAAAAAACAAGTGAATTAGGCTTCGTTTCGCTCAAATCGGGCTTAGGATAAGCTAGTTATGATCAATTGAAAATAACTAGTCCAAACCAACTAATAGACTTAAACCGAACTAAACCTGAATTGAAAATAAAATTGGAAAACCGAACCAAACCGGTTAACCTAAACCGAACCGTTCAACGGTCCGACCCGGTCAATCGAGTGGACACGGTCGCCGACCGAATTGACTCGACTGCGGCTCCGGCGATCGGCGACGGTGGACCTCTGGCGGCGAGCGACGAGCGGCGGCTCCGGACGGAAGCGGACGGTGGCGGCTCCCCCCGGACGGTGGCGGCTCCCCCCGGACGGAGACAGCACATGACTCTGGTGGCGGCGTGTGCGGCAGCACGTTTAAAAAGGTGAGTCTTCTCATGGCGATTGCGGGCGCGTACGGAGGCCTATGGAGGAGTGGTTAACGGCTACGACTTAGTCTCGTCGAGAGGAACGCGATTATTATCTCAGATTTCCCAAATTCATCACGGATAAAAAGATATGACCATTTTAGTGCTCGGGTTAGGAAAAATCAGATCTGAAAATAGGTTTTCGGGATTACCTTCAACATTAAAAGATGGAGGAGCCCTATATCTAATCTTTGGAGGCTCTGGTTGTGATGGGAGAGGAGGAGGGCTTTGCTGAGAATCTCTTTTCTTTGTTTTCCTATGGGTGGCTACTCCTTTAAATAGGAAATGAGGAGGGGAACCTTAGGGTTTTAGAAAGGTTTTTGGGCTTTGGGTTGGGCTTTTCTTCTTTTAAAAAAAAAACAAAATGGACCGGGGAACGGGCCATTACAATTCTCCCCCCTGAAAAGAATTCGTCCCCGAATTCCGTGGCTAGAGTTCTCTCCTGCTACTCTCTGCCAACAAGAACTCCACGAACGTCGCTGAACAGAAAATGAACTTGGCCATTTACTCGCTTGAAAAGATCTTGTCCTTTAATCCAAAAGACAGTTTCTCCCCCCCCCCCTTTATTCCAAACCAGAGTATACAGTTTCCTTTGCCTCGGTATCATGTGAACGGAATCTTCCGAACGGCCTTACGAATTTCTCATACCACCGCCATGTCCATTAGTGTCAGATTCCATCTCGGTGAGATGGTTTACATTCCCAACGTCCATTGCTAGAAGGAAGTCCATTCTAACATTGCATCTGCCGCTTGATCTGAACAAGTTACCGTCTTGGTTCTTGAGAATGGTCAACACTGACGCTTAGCAATATGACAAAGGGAACGACCAGTGTCATAGCTAATACTTCTGACATTTTGAAACAACACTCATCCATCATGTGGTTCTAAGACTTGAATGAGATGCTCCGCTTCCAATCCAATTCTCCTCGACGGTTTCCATTATCGTGCCACAGTGTATCACCCATTTCCAAATGGATTCTCTTCGGCGGTTTTCCATTACCATGCACTATGATGTTGATTGTCGCACATGCTGAAATCCTTGCTTATCCTTGGTGAACGATGAGGTTAACCATGTCCAATATGGCTACCTGACATGTGGGGAACGACCCACCACGCTTTCGCTGTGCCACTTTGATTCCCAATCCGGTTTCCAATCTTACTTCCAACTCAAGGTTTCCTACCTTGTGATCCAGCTTTAGTGCCTTCCAAACACCATCCTTTAAATTTCCTTCCACGTTTAAATTTGCACTCCTTTGCTCCTCCTTGCAACTTCTTACCAATCCACCATAGTGTTTTCCTAACACTCTTCCGTTGGATTTCCATTTCCAACAACCGGCTTTGTCCACTTGCGCTTGCAACCAACCGAAGTCCAGCTGACTAGGCAACTTCAAATGCCACAACACCACTTTCCCAATTCTTTCCCTTAGCTGCTCCACTAACTCAGAAGGAACTCCGGGGCAAACTGTTCCCTTTTCGGTTCCACCGTCTATTCTCGAGCCCGCCATGCCACGAAGACCTCCTACGACTTCCAGCTTGATCAATCTTCAAACGAGCCATCCATAACTCATTGAAGTTGATGTCATAAGTCTGATTCCAAGATTTCATACTTTAGAATATATTTGGGCAGTTTCCAAATGCTCCTGGTGCACCAAACACCACGAACGACCCTTGCTGCTTACTCCATTTTAAACGCCGCCACTTCCTATGGTTTCCTTGCAATCCGGTCTTTCCACCGACCTCTTGCAGCTCATGCAGCTCCCAAAACGCCTCTAGCAACACTTTCACATTAGCCTCTTGCTTGCCTCCACATCCTTATTGCCTTGGCACGCTTGGTTGGACAACACTCTAAACAAAGATGACCCTAACACACACCTCAATAGTATCGACCACCTTGTAGGCGTACACCGCAAAATACATCTCAACATACACCTCAACGGCACACATCGCGACATATATCCCAACACACATCTTCGGGCAGTAGCACCACTTGAGGTTTAAAGACACAGACCCTAACCTGCAAAGTAAATCTATCTAGCCTAGGATCAATGCAGAGAATAAACGAAGTTATAATTGTCGCTTGAAAAAAACGTTTCGCAAAGTAACCATTTTATAAACTTTCGGAAACACTTTTGAAAATTCTGAAAACACGGTTTTTGGGAAAACAACGAAAGCTGATTCCCCAAGACAGAACTGGGGGACCTTAACCCATGCTCTGATACCAAATTGTAATACCAATTTTCCAGTGAACCGGAAACGCGGCGTTAGGGCACCCGTCGAACCGGAACAGTCCGACCAGGCTGCCTTCTCAATCGGTCCCAGGAACCCGCACGCTTTCTTCGATTCAAATCCACCAATAACATCAAATGATCGTCGATCTTGCATCCGAACCTGCAAGGAAAAAGGACGGGAAAGGAAAAAGGAGGCATGAGTAATTGTTTCAAAACACAATTACCCAGTGAGGGCGAATTCAAAAAATCCGCGATCCCGGCTTACGCCACACAACTACGAAACAAGTTCTAAGCTAATATCACCTTGCATGCAATGCCCAATAGCACATCACAATCAACCTACAAATAACTACTTGTCTATGGTTGCGGACTCGTGCTCCCAGCATTATCTTCACCTCACGGACCGGCCATTACGCCCTTTCCACAGCAAACAAACGGCCCGGACCTTCGAACCACAACAACCACAATGGGAGGACTCGTCAGGACCCTCCTCTGACGATCAAGGACAATTACGGAACGAACCTCGTACCTTGTCCTGACAACCAATTTATACCGCAACCTAATTCACACAAGCCATCATACACAAGTAACGTTTTCGGTTTAAGCGATATCCTAGCAGTTATATGTTCGTCAATCAATCACATAGAATACTCAAATATCCGTAAGCTACCTAGGAAATATCACATTAACGAAGGACTTGCGTCCGGAATTGAAATGGAATAGGCAATGGATTATGTTTGGTCCTCACCTTGGCCAAAGAAAGGCAAAAGCGTAATTTAGGAACTCTATTTGCCCAAACGGACTTCGGATCTGGAAAAAGGATGGAAAAAGTGGATTAGGCTTTCGTTTCGCTCAAATCAGGCTTATGATGAGCTAGTTATGGTCAATTGAAAATAACTAGTCCAAACCAGCTAACCGACCTAAACCGAACTAAACCAGAATTGAAAATGAAATTGGAAAACTGAACCAAACCGGATTTAACCAAACTGACCAAACCGATCAACCTAAACCAACCCGGTCAATGGTCCGACCCAGTCGCCAACCGAGTTGGCTCGAAGGCGGCTCCGGCAACCGGCGACGGCGGACCTCCGGCGGTGGGCGGCAGCTCTAGTCGGCGGTGGACGGCGGTGGCTCCCGGTGAACGGCAGCGGTGGCGCGTGCGGAGGCGCGTGGAAAACCGGCGAGTCTTCTCCTGGCGATTGCAGCTATGGCTTAGTCTCGTCGAGAGGAACGCGATGGTGGTCTAGAATTTCCCTGATTCATCACAGATAAAAAGATATTGCAATTTTAGTTTTCGTTTTAGGAAGAATCAGATCGGAAAACAAGTTTTCAGGATTACCTTCAACATTAAAAGATGGAGGAGCCGTATATCTAATCTCTGGAGGCGGTGGCTGCGATGGGAGAGGAGCAGGGCTTCGCTATAAATCTTTTTTCTTGGTTTTCCTATGGGTGGCTACTCCTTTAAATAGGAAATGAGGAGGGGAACCCTAGGGTTTTAGAAAGGCTTTTGGGATTTGGGTTGGGCTTTTCTTCTTCTTAAAAAAAAATGGACCGGAGAACGGGCCATTACACGAAACTCAAAATGGCTCAGTTTGGTTCTTACTCTAAAACAAAACATTCTACAAACCGGAGTTAAATCAATTACCCCAACAAAGCCTATTTAGGACAACAAAACAATCACCACCGACAGAGAGACTGGAGATGCGGAAAGAACGTCGAAAACTCTACCTCCAAACAGCGGAGCCATTAACAACACGGTGAAGATCCCAGACCTTCGGGAACACGCCAACAGGAACTAGAGTGCACACAAGGAGAACAAGAGTTAATAATCCGAAGGGTGAAAAGCGATGCCTAAACCGCAGGAAAGAGAATCTCCCTAGAACCACCACCACGCTCGGTTCACCCCCACACCGGAGGGGTCTAAGCGAGCGATAGAGAGAGACGAGCTCTGCCGAGATTATTTTCGGTCCACCGCTTCCTCCGCAAACAACAACGCCAGATATGACGATGTCCTCTAGTGGGCACACAGAGGAGAATGGAACCCAAAGAAACACTACGCCGGATTTTCGGTATGCGGCATCACAGGTATACGCCACTGGCCCCGAGAACGGCCCCGGAGGAGGAAAATACCACCAGATCCAGGGCACGACAGATAGAGGAAATCGAGGCATGGGAGGACAAAAACCGGATTTTGTCCTCCCAGATCCGGAACCGGAGCCGTACTCCAACCACAGATCTGTCGCCGTACAGGTGTGACCACCGTCGGGAGTCAAGAGCCAGCAACCAAAATCGGTTGAAGGTAAGAAGGCAAACTACAAAGGAAGAGCATGCACGGTTTTTGGGGGCCCTTTCACTGTCAAGGCGCGAGCGCCGTCATCGGAGAGGCAAGCGGAGGAGCTGAATTTGTCTGCAAGAGAAGAGAGAAAGTTTTAGAGAGAGGAAGTTAGAGAGAGAAAAAATCATTTCTTTCTTACAAAAAGATTAATATGAAAAGTTTCACAACATATTTGAGTATAATACAAGGTGACTTGCACTGAGTATATCTTTTTATCTTTTTCTTGTGCACTTTAGTATCTTTTATGTTTCATGTCAGTTTAGTATCATTTAGCAACTTATTATGTTATGGTTAGACAAAATGTCCCTACAATTATTAATTGTTTATTCTAACTAGATTGGATATTGGTTTCACTTTTTTCAACGCTAAATTTGTTTTTGAGTTAAAGATTTATATTTTATTTTATTTTAGATGTGCCCAAAGAAAACCACTTTCTCTCTCTTCTTGACAATTCCGGAGAGGTAGACTCGCAAACAAGGAAGCACCGTTTGTACAGTTTCAGGGTTTTTCCGGCTAAGGAAAACAACTTTGTGCAGTTTCTTCTATCGATTGTGTACTCGAGTATCATAATGATGAACTTGGAAAAAGGTAAAGTCCCCTAAACCCTAAATTTAATTTTTTCGATGCAAAACTTCAGAAATTCTTCTGGTTTGGATTGCAGACATGGCAGACGAAAGATTACACATACAACTGTATCAGATGGATCGTTATCCAAAAGGCGGATTTAATTTATTTTCAAAACCAGATATTTTAAACAAGGTGTGGAAGAGGATTATGTCTACACCGGAGTGGGATACCATCCAAAAATCCAGTTCCGAAGGGTTGTTTAAGCTTTGAGTGAAACTCACTCCAATATCTGGTAAAATGATCCATGGATTATTGTCGGGACAACTGATTACGATAAAAGATATGAGCTTACTTCAGTGTTTCTCGGGCAGCCAATGCACTTCTCATTTCTTGAGTTTGGCCTGATAACTGGGTTAAATTGTAGTGAGGGGCCAGAACCATAGGAGATTGCTGAGAAGACAAAAACTCCTGAAGGTTCAAAATCAGTGTGGGAAGAGTTATTTGACGATATGGGTAAGCGTGGGAAAAAGGAGACATAGGGATGAGGATAACTGACATACTTATGACGCTTGATGATCCTAACTTGGATGGTTCAAAAAGGTTGAAGCTTTCTCTGATATGCATTGTGGATGGAGTGCTTATTAGCAGCCATCAGAATGCCAAAGCAACGCCCGATTATGTTGAGATGATTAGGGATGTGTATTTCTTTTTACGGTATCCATGGGGGCGTGAATATTTTCTGAAGACAATTAACTTAATGCAACAATAAACGAAAGTTGTATATAGATTCCCACTTGCATATCAACTACTAGCTTTTCGTTGTATTCCTGGATTTACGGAGAGGATGCCTGACTATGGATCAACTGATTACTTTATGGACAGTAATTTTCAGAGTATCCCGAAAAACAATTGGATTAACGCTGACATTGTACTTGACGTTGAGTTTGGACCTGAGGTTAGTGTTGGAATTGTGTCCAGTAATCTCGGTACTGTCTCTAGAAAGTAAGAGTATGTCAATGATCAGACATAAGTCATATAATACTGGGGGTCATGATGGCTTGCTAGAGTCCGCTCATGATCTATAAGTCTTGGACTTATTGCCTTTATTATATGATCCCATATGGGTCACACGCCTAAGCTAACAGGAAAACATGTAGGAACGGTTTAGCAGAAGTATGGTAAAAGTGCTAGGCATTTACTGTACTTAGAGAGAATAAAACGGTTTAGGTACTGTGTATCGATCGATGCACAAGGTGCATCGATCGATGCAGTGCCTGCACACCGTCGAGTTAATTGGTGTTTGGGCCAAATGGCCCAAACGGAACAGGACGAGTTTTGTGTCATAAAACTCGAGTTTCAGACTGATTAACCCTAACACTTGAGCCGAAAACTCTCTCTCTCTGCGCCGAGTTCCCCTTGTGGTCTAGCAGCTGTTTCCTGTGAAAGCGTGTGTGAACCTTTGGAGGATTCATCCCTCGGTGTTTCTCTGATCTCAGACATACCATCCATTTCCGCTGCAAACAGGTATAAGGTGAGATCATGTAATGTTTCTAATCAAGAGAACCTAGATCTGTATGTTTAGGTTGATATGAATCTGTGAATTACATCAGGATCAACTGAACGAATTCCTACAGTGGTATCAGAGCCATTGGTTCTTAGGATTTCTTGTTTTAGATTCATGTTTAGGTTGTTTATTCTGTTTAGTAGTGTTTTGAATCCATTACTGATAAGAAAAACACTTAAGAAACTGAATTGAATCCTAAACAAACAATTGAAAAATCGCATGACCAAACTATATTGATTTGGTATGCGACATAAACTAATTTTGCATCGACTGAGATCGCATTGCATCGATCGATGCAATGCAAGGATCGATCGTTGCAGTCGCGAGAGATTGACCGCGATCGCATGGATCGTTCAAACGATCGCATGGATCTCGCGAGAATCTCTCGGCCAAACCAGATAACCGTTCGTGCATGCGTGAGAGCATCGATCGATGCAGGATCGATGAACGATCGTTGCAGGATCGATGCTGAGAGCATCGATCGATGCGGTTAGGGTTTAGACTCGGTTTAATTTAATTAAAATTAAACGTCTCGGTTTAATAAACAAATTTAATAATTTTATTAAGTCTGGTTAAACCGGGATAAGAAATCCAATGTCGAAATAAATATTGGATTTAGTGCCTAAACCAGGATTTTCTAATTTGATTTGGTTGGACCAAATAAATTGAGAAAATCCGGTTTAGTAAATAACCGGTTGACAATTGTGGTCATCGTAGTAATTAAAATTTGGTTAGACCAATTTTAATGAACCAGACCGGTTATGTCATTTAATTGGACAATTGGGTCATGTCTTGGACATGGACCAATTCTTGGGCCTCGGGCCAAGAAGTTAAAACAATTGGGCCAATTATTTGAGTCTTTCTTCAGATAAATTTAAAATTTATTTTATAAAATTATAAAGTCGATTTTAAATTAAAGTTTCCGAAATTTTGAAATTAGAAAGTTTCTTAAAATAGAAGTTTCTGGATTTGCGGATTTTGGATTTTAAGAAATTTCTAAAGTTAGAAAGTTTCTAATTTTAGAAAGTTTCCAAAAAAAATAGTAGGTTTCCAGAAATAGAAAGTTTCCGAAATAGTAATCTTCTATTTTGGGAATGAATTTTAATAAACCTACGAACCTCAAATAATATCAAGCGTTGGATGTCTTGTCCAGGCTATGTCAGCTGTCAAAGCCCATTCAATTGCATTCATGGCCTTACAGTGTGAGGATGTCTGTTTTTGCGTGGGTAATACAGTTTGTGATTCATAAATGTCATTGGGAGTCCCAGACATTAATGATTACATGACTGTATAGTCTGGTTTTCTTGACTAGGCCATCGGGAGTCCCGGGCCTTGAGACATCAGAGTGAATTGGGCCTCGGGCCCAGATTCACAACCAAGAGTTATATCACGGATATAATTAGCCGACATAGGGCTTACCGATATAAGCTAAGGTTGGGTGACGGTCAGTGGCCCACTTTAATCTTAGTTATATGTGGATCTTGGAATCATTATATTCTATTGAGGGTAACTGATGTTATTGAATATAATGCATGATTAATCATATTAAATTTAATACGAGATTAATCATATTGAACATATTAACTAAAATCCTTTTATCTTAATTTTCAGTTATGACTAGCACAAACAATCAAAACACTTTCTCGATCCGGTCTGTCCTTGAGATGGACAAGCTGAACGGATCAAATTTCTTGACTTGGTCGCGGAACCTGAGGCTAGTTCTCAGACAGGAGAGAAAGGACTATGTCCTTGAGAGAGCTCTCCCCGTGAGGATCGGGTCCAATGCTTCTCATGCAGTATATGATGCTTGGAATAAGCATTATAATGATGCGGTAGATGTGCGTGGTCTGATATTGGCTACCATGGACTCAGACTTGCGGAAGCAATATGAGAACATGGAGTCGCCAATAGAGATGATCAGCAGCCTGAAATTGAAGTTTCAGGAGCAGATAAGAGTGGAGAGATACCAGTTGGTTAAATCTCTCACTAGCTGCAAGCTACCAAATGATCATCCAGTGAGTCCTCATGTCAGTAAAATGATGGGTTACATTGATAACCTGAGGAAACTGGATTATTCAGTTAGCCAAGAATTGGCAACTGAGATCATACTACAGTCACTGCCGTCAAGCTATGATAAGTTCAGAAGGAACTATATCAAGAAAGGCTTAACGAAGACGCTGACTGAACTGCATGATATGCTCAAGACAGTTGAGCCAAACGTGAAGAGTACCCTGAATAATCTCATGAATGAGAAGGGTAGGTTTGATAAACCTAATGCTGACAAGGGTGAAGGCAAAGTTGTCCAGATTTTGAATCATGGCAAGCGTGTGTCTTCTGAGCCCGAGTCAGATACCTCTTACGTTGGTAAGTGCTGCTACTGTAAGGAGACAGGGCATTGGAAGAGAGATTGCATTAAATTCATGGAAGATGATGAGGAGTTAAAATCGATGTATGCGACTACTTCCTCAGGTATTCATGTTATTACTTCAAGTTCTACCTTAAAGGTATTGGATACTGGTTGTGGCACTGATATTTGTGATAATATGCAGAGCCTAAGCAACAGTAGAACGTTGAAGGAAGGGCAAGTGAAACTACATGTCTGGAAGGAGCTTGGGATGCTGCCTCAGCCGTAGGGTTTTTCACTTATAGATCCCTTTGAGGCTTGGTTTTGTATTAAGTAATTGCTACAATGTACCTGCTTTAAGCAGAGTTGTCTTTCATTTTCTTGTAAGAATTTGAATGTTTTTCATTTTGATAAAAGACAAGTTTTGTTCTTTTGATCTTAATGAAATATTAATTGTAGCACCCTATTCATGGAATGGGTTTTATATCTTAAACCAAAGAGTGCCCAAATGTAACATAAATACCGAATTGGTTTAAATCTGATGAATTAAACCTGATTTTTCTTGGCATAAAGTCTTGGTCACATAGAGTAAGTCGGATTCAGAAATCCCATAGTCATGGACTGTTGGGCTCATTTGATAAAATATCTTATGAGACTTGAATTCTGTTTACTAGACCAAAAGGTAAAGGGCCTATCTTAGCCGAGCTAGAGAAAAGCCCAAAGGCTTATTGGACCTGGAACATACTCATGTATGTGGCCCAATGAGCAGTAATGCCAGAGAAAATCTCCTGTACTTCATTGTCTCTACTGATTACTTCAGTGAGTGTGACTGTGTTCGTTTGATGAGACACAAGTCGGAATTCTTTGACATGGTCGAAAGAATTCCAGAATGAAGTATAGGATCTGAATGACAAAAGTATTAAGACTCTGGATTAAAATCATGAGTGAGAATACTTAAGTCATTGATTATGTGATCATCTGAATGAGTGTGAAATCGTTTCACAGCTCATTTCTCCTGAAAACCTGAAGGTGTTTCTGTGAGAAAGAATCAGATCTTATAAGAAATGATTAAAGATGAATCACACGAATCTTCCATGATATTTTAAGAATAACGCTCTAGAAATATCTAAGTTTACGCTAAAATAGTTCCACAAATATCAGTTGAAAGACACCACGTTAATGTGGATTGGAATCGATCCAAATTTGTCTTTACTGAGTATTTGTAGTTGTGCTACTTCGCTGGTTGTCCTAGAGAAACTAAGGCTTGTTACTTTTACGTCCAATCTGTTTTCTAAGAAGGGAAGTTATTTTCCAAGAAGAACAGTGGGAGTAAAAGTATAACTCGAAGTTTTCTCAAGGAAACCAAGGCTCGGTACTTTTACGACCATTCTGTTTTCTAAGAAGGAAATTACTTTCCAAGAAGAACAGTGGGAGTAAAAAGTATATTTTACGACCATTCTGTTTTCTAAGAAGGGAAGTTACTTTCCAAGAAGAACAGTGGGAGTAAAAGTATAACTCGAAGAAATTCGAGAAATACAGGAGGCTGCTTGACCTATTGAGGGAGAGCAGCGGAAGGATTTACAGATTTCTGTAGAATCTACACCTGTGGAGCCTGAAGTTCGCAGATATGAAAGAATCAGTCACTAATCCGAGAGTGAATTCTCGTCATTAGTTTAGCCTGATGATCATTGAATGTTCGCATGATCTGATGATCATTGAAAGCGACAAATCTGCGAAATCCTAGGAAGCGAAAGTGAGCCCAGACTCTGAAGAATTACATTTTGTGTAAGTTGGCTTCATCGATCCATTCATGGATGGAAGCAAACATATCGGAGTTGGAATCTTCGTTCTGTTGAAGTAGTCAAGGTTTTGACTTGAACAGGAACGAAGCGGAACTGTATGTTTACAAATAGATTAGTGGGAGCGATATTGCATTTCTCATAGTGTATGTCGATGACATACTGATTCTCGGATATAACGTCCCAACGCTGTAGTCAGTAAAGGACTAGCTTGGGAGTTGGTTCAATGAATGACATGGGTAAAGCCACGTAGTTCTTGGATTTTGGATCCAGAGATAGAGATCCAAAAGAACTGGTAGGATAAAGTCAGGATTCTTAAATTGACAAAGTCCTACACGTTTTGAGCAATCCAAGAAGGGTTTTATGCCAATGTCACATGGCATTAAGTTAAGCAAGATACAGTATCCTACGATAACTGCTGAGCTTAAATGCATGGATGTGATTCCACATGCGTTGGCAATTGGATCTATCATGTATGCCATGAAACGTACTTGTTTGATGTTGCTTTAATGTTAAACAAGACAAGTAAAGACCAGTCAAATCCAGCAAAGAATCACTGGATTGCCGTAAAGAATATCCTAAAGTATTTTAGGAATACTAAGGATAAATTCTAGAGTTACGGAGAAAGTGAGGTGCTACGAGTCGGTAGAGTTTGAAAGGCAAGTTTCCAATAAACAAAGATGATTTCCGATCACAGTCCGGTTATATCTTGTGTCTATCTGGCGGTGCAAGGCACTGTTGCTGACTCAATGACTTAAGCTGAACATTTCGCAGCTTGGGAAGTGGCGAAAGAGGTTGTTTGGAAAGAAGAGTTCGTCACTGAACTTGATGTGATTCCCAGCATAGATGAGACTACCTGCACATCAGAGGTCCAAACACCTTGAGGATAGGTATAACCTATTCCGTAAGATAAATGACAGAGATGTTAAGTAGATCAGCAAGTTTCAACAAATGAGAACGTTGCTAATCTATTAACGAAGCCACTCTTTAGACCTAAGCACGAGTCGCGGACTGTTGCTGTAGGATAAGTGAAATTAAGATGTAGTCTTAATTTCAGTGGGAGTTATTAAAGGGCTTTATTTAGTTATTGGATATGTTCTTGAAATAACATTTAAGATGTTTAATGAAATTATTATTTCAAGATTATTTTAACTGTGATGAAATAATCGTTCCAAAGTGATATAAACCATTTTATAGGTCATCGAAGTAAATGACTTGATCTTGAGTTATCAAAGTCATTTAGCTTGATCATGAGACCCTATATTTGATAAATGACTTATATCATTGTGTCCCTAGTCGAAGGTTGTTGAAATTGGAACACCAACAACCGTGTGAGACTGGATTGGTACGTGACTTATGACAAAGTCTCAGTGTGTCATAGATGCGCGGCATCAAAGTCAGTACATAGGTGTATGTTGGGGAACATACGACCGGACATGACCCGCATATAAGAACTCTTCAGGATATTTATATCTGTGTCATAAGAGATTCTTACTACGACTATAGAGTATAGTCCTTAGACCTGAGTTCTCATGCATGTGACTGCACATGGACTGATGCACTTTGATCATTGTCTAACGCCATCGTTCTGCGATAGTTATAAGGACCTTGTTTGGGTGTATTATGAAATGCGTAGTTTACAGTGATGGAACAAGACGGGATTTGTCCCTCCAATATAAATGGAGTGAATATCTCTAGGCCAATCGGAGATTTGAATACTGGAAAATTCATGGCCATGCTCAAACGGACTTTCCCGAGTCGTTTGGATTGTCAGTATCAAATCAGAGTCCGATGAACAAGATTAGGCTTTATAAGGATGACACCAATCTTGCCTTATGACTAATCGAGATATTGAGACAAAAGGATTATGAATACAGAGATTCCAGTACAAGTGGGAGATTGTTGGAATTGTGTCCAGTAATCTCGGTACTGTCTCTAGAAAGTAAGAGTATGTCAATGATCAGACATAAGTCATATAATACTGGGGGTCATGATGGCTTGCTAGAGTCCGCTCATGATCTATAAGTCTTGGACTTATTGCCTTTATTATATGATCCCATATGGGTCACACGCCTAAGCTAACAGGAAAACATGTAGGAACGGTTTAGCAGAAGTATGGTAAAAGTGCTAGGCATTTACTGTACTTAGAGAGAATAAAACGGTTTAGGTACTGTGTATCGATCGATGCACAAGGTGCATCGATCGATGCAGTGCCTGCACACCGTCGAGTTAATTGGTGTTTGGGCCAAATGGCCCAAACGGAACAGGACGAGTTTTGTGTCATAAAACTCGAGTTTCAGACTGATTAACCCTAACACTTGAGCCGAAAACTCTCTCTCTCTGCGCCGAGTTCCCCTTGTGGTCTAGCAGCTGTTTCCTGTGAAAGCGTGTGTGAACCTTTGGAGGATTCATCCCTCGGTGTTTCTCTGATCTCAGACATACCATCCATTTCCGCTGCAAACAGGTATAAGGTGAGATCATGTAATGTTTCTAATCAAGAGAACCTAGATCTGTATGTTTAGGTTGATATGAATCTGTGAATTACATCAGGATCAACTGAACGAATTCCTACAGTTAGTGTATACTCGGCCTATCCACACTTATAATAACTTCTATGTATTTATGTATCCACAATTTTCTGTACACATGTGAGTGTATTTCCGTGTTTGAATCTGGAAGAGCCTCTTGTGGATGAAGATTGGTGGGAATGGTATGATGAGATCAAAGATAGGAAGTTTCAGTACCTTGAGAAGCTGTTCGAGGAAGGACATAAGTTTTAAAAAACCGTCTGGCCTGGTGGTGACTCTTCTATGAGACTGATTAAACACACCCCTAACTTGAAGCCCTTTTTTTAGAGTAAAAAGAAGAGAAGAGCGCCTGCAGCGAGTGATGCAGGAACAAGCAGTGAGGCTGACTCGGTTGGGAATGAAAATTTTAAGAGTCGGGTAATGGAAGCAATTAAGGTAATTTCTGAGAAACAACATAAATTGCATGAGAATCAGGAAAAAAAATGATTGAGTACATGAAATCGGAGATCGCCTTCAAAAAACCGCAGTTGGATTGTTGGCATCTAGACAAGCATGTTGCAGTCAGACTATCCCTTGGTACTCGTGGTGAATCTCTATAAGATCAATATGGGACAGCGTATCCACGTTATCCGCGTCATCACGAAGGGTCATGCACACCGCACTAATCTTGAAGTGCTCTCTAATTTTTTCACTTGCATTTTTGGCGAGAATTGATCTTCTTATTTCGGCTGGCAAATTGAGAAGGTTAAGGGAGGGGTTGTTCATCTTTGTTGATTGTATTTCAATGTGTGGACAGAGCCTTTGGTCTACATAACTTATTTATAGATGTTGAATGGGTGGAATATTTCATATACCGCATAACTTAATACAATGCATGAGAAAAATACCACGCAATTGCGACCCCTGATGCTTCCATCCATGATATATAATTTAAATTAAAGATGGAGAGAAATATGTTATGAACAATTACATTTTGTGAGATGGATAGAGGTATGTTTTATCTTAGAATAAATCAACTGATGGATAGTTATACTCCTAATCCATGCAATAATTTTTATATGAGATGATAAGAGCAGATTGGAAAGGTATCCACATAATTAATTGTTTGAGGGAGGTAATATTATTAATGAATAGATATATATACTTTGATTGTGAGCTTGTTTATTTTAGTATGGATACATGTATATTTGGAGTGGATAGTTTTAGTAATCCATTGATTGTTTATGTTATGGATAGTTTACACACGGTTAAACTAGGAACGTTCATATCCATTTTTAAAATCAACGAGTCGACCGTATCCATTATTGATATCGAGATGAACTAGAAGATCGTATCCATTAATCAAGTTATTATGACATATGTGTCAACAAGTAGATCGTATGCATTTTTAAATGAATGTTCAAAGGAATAGAGGAAGATCGATTATATGCGAGTAGTTAACAAATAGCATATATTGCTTAAACTGATGGGAAAATGGTCAAAATAATCATCAACTTTCAAACTTCGGCTATTTAAAGCTTGAACTATCAAGTAGGCCATTCTAAACATAGAGTTTTGGTTGACTGTCTAAAATAATGTTATGCTAAACTTTCATTGACCATACCAAGTTAGGCACGACGATAAGTCGTTTAACGGAGAGACTTTACGGGGTTAATCAAACATTAATGGGATTCCGTTATTCACAAAATGACGCCGTCTTGACTAATATAAAAATGGAAAAGGTAATACTAATCCTGAACTTTTAAATTTGGGCCATTTAAAGCTCCAACTTTTCAATTTTGGACATTGAAAGCATTTATCTCTTTAATTTCAATAGCCCATACCTTGGTTCGACTCTTTTGTTTGACGTCGACCCATCTTGATTAAGCCACGTTTAATCTGCTGGAAGGGAGACTCTGAAAGTTCCTTCAATCTAGACAATCTGGCTTATATGGGAGAATAACCCGCCTCGAGACCGGGCTTCCTTAGCTAAGGAGTCAGCATGGAAGTTCTGGGCATGGGGAATATATGGTAGATCGAAGAACTCAAAACTCTGTTTCAATGAATGTAAGATATCCAATTCTGACAATAGTAATGGCTAATCCTTGGGATCGTCAATCATCTTCACCAATCAATCAATTTTGACAATAATAATGGCTAATCTATAATTCATAGTTGCCATTACTACTGCTATGGAGTGATCCGCCTATCCATCAGTACAGCAGGTGGTGCACGTCATGCACCTTTGTTTCCAGGGTACTAACTTTCGAGATCAACGAGTCAACCGTATCCATTAATTCAGCCATTTGTGACTTGTGTGTTGCTTCTTTTACGCGAGCTCCAGCTTCAGGGTCACAATTTCTTCCGGGAGCGTTTCGTCCCACCACTTCTTAAAACCACATCCCTCATGGGGCCCTACAAGTACCAGTGAAAATATTTTTTTTTAAATTAACAAAATACATGGAGCAAAGACAGTCTTGACGATGATGATGATTGGGAGCTTACATCAGAAATGTCATAACGGCATGTGTATAAGCGTTGTCCTCTATTTTCCTTTGAGTTAGAGACCAGTATTAACGGCGATGAGGCGCAATGGCAAGTCTTAGGAATACCAGATACCCGAGTATATTGCACAACTGCTCTCGAGCCAGATACAGGAGGACCCCATTTGTAGCAAATTTTGTCATTCCATTGACTCATTGTGGCCGAACAAACAAACCGGGTGAGTTATTGAAAGATGAAGAAAAAAGTGAACAACAGCCATTTTAATGGTGTGTGAATGAGAGAAAGGGTTATTAAGGCATTATGATTGTGGATACGTTAAATATGATGGTCTGAAGTATGTGGATAGATCAATGTCCACGACTGAGTCGAATAACTATATGTTAATCTTTCGAGAACTGTGACCTTTTGAAGGCTACTACAAGGTGATATATATTTAGTAATACACTATAATTTATGGCCGATAGTCTATAGGATGTGCATTAGATATTTGTCAGATATAATTGTTGAGTATAAAAGCTGGAAAGAGAACTTTTGACTCCATTTTATTATCCACCTTCTCCATATGCGTTAGAAGCCCACACGTTTTAATGAAACACAAATTGGACGAGTCAATTAAAAAAATCACACGAAATGTGGCTACCAATTCCGATCCTCTCCGAAATCGCTGGCCGACTCGCATAAAACGGCGTAGTCATGTGTGCTAACTTACTTAAGGCCAGGCGGGAAAGTGCTGCTGCGGTTTGTTCACCTGAGGTATATTCCCGAGTCCGATTGGATAGGCACCATGACTTTACTTGGTTTTCTAACAAAGAATACTCATTGTATTACAAGTTCTACAGAAAGTGCGTAGAGCACAGAAACTCGTATGCTATGTACACAAACAGCCTTCGGATTGCATTCAATGGTGGAGAACTTGAAACATCAATCTCTATATTGCGCGAAGTGAAAAGCGTGTATCCACATGCCGAGCTCATGTATATAATTATAAACTGGTGCGCCGGAAGAGAATGCAACAATGAGTATAAGTTATTCCGGCCACAACGATCGTATGATGAGGCAATGGCCATCAGAGAAATGTTACCAAACCATGTTCTCGGGTTAGGCCAAAATTGGTGGACAGTTGGCGTGATTCTTGTAGTTGCAGCGATTTGGGTGACCGTTGGTGAGTGCACATAATGTTTGGTGAAGATACTGGTAATACGTGTGATGGATGTTACTTATATTTCCTATCCATAAAAATTCGCAAAATGTCTTAGGTTGTGGATTTTAAAGCGTACCGTGCTATCCATGCGTTTATTTATTTTATAATTACTTCGTGGTACGATGGATACTAGAACACTCTTCAAAACTTGAAATTATTGTTAAAAACTGTAGAGCACATTTGGGATGGAATTAAAACACACGTTTTGAAACACACTAGAACGTGATATATGGATGATGTGGGTATCTATACAAGATAAGGAAACTACATGATGATTCCAAAAAACAGAAAATGTAGTAAACATGGACAAAAGAGGTAGAACAGAGTGAATAAACACATGTGCATTCTTAATGCTTAGCTAAAATAAAAGTTCGTTCTTCAATTATAAAAGTGGGTCTTCAACTGAGCAAACGTCCACGCGGATGCACAAATAGACACGGCAACAACCCAAGAGAACTGCATCATGTTAGCTTATCCTGTCAATGCCTCGTGGTACAAGGTACATTATTATTTCTCGCGACCTCAATGGAGATCTTTCTTGCCATATTGATAGCTAGTTCATCTCCTACTAAAGCATACCACCTTTCTAATACTTTTGTGTCGTCTTGTATTTTCTTGAGATCCTTGGCAAGCTTATCAACCTCTTTCATAATCGCGTCGTCCACCCACTCACGTAAGTGGCCTTCAGTCGGGTACTGGTTCCAGATTAAAAGACTTTCATGAACCTTAACAATGTAAACGATTGTATTGAAAACGTAGGAATCCGTATTTGAGGCTAATCCGGATAGCTTCTGGTCATCTGAATCACCTACGGTGACCTACGGTGAAGGTTCGAACGAGTTTTACCATTTCCTATTTCAATGGGTTAGCCACACCAACACATGGTTGGGACTGTGACGCCTATGGACCTAGCAGGTAATCTATGAGCATTCGGACATGTTGAGGTAGATGTGGAGCTCATGACTGTAAAGATTGTTCAAGCCCGATTGTGTAACCTGGTACTTATAAACTGTGAATGGTATAATAACATCGATATATGAAAAAGGAGATAGATAGACATGTTTTTTGTGTTCATTCTATATCTTCTTCGGTGAACGTATCCATTATGTTTGAAATTGAAATTTGGGTATCGGATACAAATTCATATCCTTTAGAGTACTATTTACGTTTAAAAAAAAAAAACTTAGCACACATTGACAAGATGGCATTGAAAACACGTAAAACGAGCTTGTGACAGCTTTTTATGACCAATCACATCTTGTTTTCTTTTTAAATTTTCGGTGAAATTATGTCGCATCGCACCCTCGAATAAGTAAAAACCAGAGTCGATAGGCTTTGACATCGAAATGTGTCTGAGAATAGTGAGACCCTTGTATCGATAATGTTTAACAGCGAATGGATACCTGTCGTAGGTACACATTTAATAATTTGTGTACTATTTGATGACATAAATGATGTTAGAGGGTAATGTCAAGCGATTTGTTGCCCATTGGAAAAACGGATTCGATAAAAGACTCCATTGACAAGCTAGGTGGGAAAATAATATATTTATTAGGTCAGAAAAGCAGATAACACTTTGTGTGTAATATCCTCGAGGATAATTATAATACTTTGTCGACGCATCCATACGATAAATTATTGGGCAAGTGGATACTTCACGTTGCAAGGCATATAATTATCCAATTGAACAAATAACGTTTAGAAAATCAGAATAGGTTTCATAAATTAGCGCAGACGAGTTATACAATGTTGTTATACAATGTCTATAATGTTTTAAAAAGGCATAACAAAAGAAAAAGGTCTTGACATCGAAATTTGAAAAATAGATGCTATCAGAGTGAAATGCAGTTATAACCCAAAATAAGGTGTCCACTGTAGTTAGTTTGGTAATCCTGATTTCCAAGTTGCACGATTATGTTTTTAGCCTTTGTATTTAGAACATTTGTTTGGTGTTGATCGATGAATCTTATCCTTCTGCAACGGGTAATAAATAATATATTAAATACTGATACAGATACTAAATACATATAAATTAAGGTTTGATTTATTTCCTGAAATTCACTGATCGACGGATATCTCCCTTACTTAGGTCTACCCAGTGGTCAGTTAACATCTGGTGGATACAAGACACGGTTGCGAACATCATTCGGGATATCACAGTCTTCCGGATCCCCCTCCCCCGGGCTGACCACACCTTCGTAGGTTGCTATCCAAGTAGAAGTTTTGAAAGTTGAGTCGCTGATAGGTCAAGAATAAATCCCTTTTTTAACTGCAAATGCACAGAAGTGACAATCGTAGTATAATATCGAATCCGCATAGACTCAAGTTTCACACGATAGATTGTATGCAGTCAAATTAAGCTAAGCCAGATGAGAGTAAACAGTAAACAAGCAAGTAAATTAGAGTGAGGTATAAGCAATTAACGAAGGCGTCAGATTTCAAGAAATCAGGAAATCAGATCAATCAATTAATAGGATGCTGAATAAAGGAACCTACAGTCTGGATAAGTTATTAGCCATGGGGAAACCACCCAAAGCTAACTGAGGATTAGGATATTCAAGCAGAGCTGAGTCTAGTCGTTCAAGGGATTCTATTCAAATTAACTTCGTCCCAAGCTCAGTCAAGCAGTGTGAATCAACCAAGGACGAAAAATGTTCAAGATTTGAAAGTTGAAAGAAACAATACACAACCGTTTTGTTTGTGGTAAACGAAGATATCGAAAGGCAAACTGCTGGACTCTTTGGAACATAATATATCAAGCATAAGATCAAATCAGTGCTACATCGAATCAAGAAAGCTTGGAAAAGTCTGAATAGCTAAGCATAATATATATATATTATTCTTTTAAAACAAGCTTTGACCTTCATGCTCCAACTGGTGAGGTTTTTTATAATTTCTCTTGTGTACACATCGCTAAAAAAGATCTAGTCAGCAATGTTTCATATACATAAACAGAAAACAAACCAATCATGAAGCATGGTACTTTGCCAACGTGTGTTCCAGACACATGGCAGGGAATCTGGGAGCTCTTGATCACTTCACTTGAATCAAAGGAGGACATGTAACGTTTGGTGATGGTGATCAAGGGAAGATTGAAGGTGTTGGTGAGATGGAAACAGAAGGAAAACCTCAACTTGTAAACGTTTATCTTGTTAAAGGTCTGAAACCTAATCTGATTAGTATCAGTCAACTATGTGATGAAGGTCTCAAGTTTGTTTTCACAAGAACTGGTTGACAAGCTATGGATGAGTCTGGAAACATTGCTTTGATGGGTATGAGATTTGGCAGCAACTGTTACATGTGGGAACCCTCTTCAAATTTCCTATCAGCAACGGATTATCAACTTGACTTATGGCACAAAAATCTGGGTGCATGAGTGTTCATGGGTAATTCGCATATATAGAGTTGTAATGGTCCAAAGAGTACCTCAACCTGAAGAATTTACTACTACAGTGTGCAAAGCGTGTTGCCAAAGAAAACAAGTTAAATTTCAGCACAAACAGCTCAATGAAATCAAATTAATCTAAAAGATTTTGGAGTTTATTCACATTGATCTAATGGGTTCAGTTAGTCCCAAAAATATCACTGGAAAAAAGTACATATTTGTTTTTATTGACGATTTCTCCAGATTCAAGAGAAGTTAACAGCAATTGAGAGCTTCAAGATTTTGGCTCTAGAGCTTAAAAATGAAAAAGGTGGAATCATGCAAATAGAAGTGATCACGATGGAGAATTTCAAAATGATGCTTTTGAAAGATTTTTAAATATTCAAGGCATTCTTCATCAATATTCTGCTCCAAAACTCATCATCAAAAAGGACTTGTTGAGAAGAAAAATAGAACCTCTAAAATGGCTAAAGAAATATTGCATGGGAATCAAATTTCTCCACGATTTTGGCTGAAGCAATCAATACTACGTGTTACTTCATCAACATAGTGTATGTGAAATCATGCATTAAGACAACATCATATGATATTTGGAAAGGAAAAACACCCAATCTTGGCTATTTGCATTTTTGGAAGTAATTTCTATATCTTGAATGACAAAGATCAGTTAGGAAAGTTTGATTCCAAGAGTGATGAAGGGATCTTTCTAGGTTACACACCTAATAACACAACCTTTCATGTGTACAATTCAAAAAGCAAGATGATTTGTGAATTTGTCAGTGTGGTGTTTGATGACAGAAACAATTACTCGTTGGAAGAAGTCACACATGATATATCTCGTGTAATACAGAAGAACAATAACTCTTCAGAGAAAGACGTGACTGGTCATACCGATGGAATCATCAAACATGAAGAAGTTGTAGCGTATGTTGAAGCTCATGTACCTCGAAATCACTCTCTTGATGATGCTATTGGAGATGTGCTAGATGGAATAAAAAACAAGAAATATGAAATATGACTATAAAACTATGGTCAAACTTGCTTGTTTCATCTCTTCATTGAAGTCTGGGATTTGGTGGCATGTCTGGATAATGTTAATGTAGTTGAGACTAAATGGATTTATAAGAATAAAATCGATAAAGGAGGCAATGCTGTCAGAAACAACGGCGAACTTGTAGCACAAGGATATTCGTAAATTGAAGGGATATACTTTGATGAAACCTTTACTCTAGTAGCCAGACTTGAATCAATCATACTGTTGTTTAGGATAGCATGCAAGCTGAGAATTAAGTTGTACCAAATAGATGTTAAAATTGCTTTTCTGAATGGATTACTTCAAGACGAAGACTAAGTAGCTCACTGATAGCTCAAAGTTTAATCCCTAGAGTTATACCGCAAGTGCACATAAGTGATAAGTAGTATATAGGGGTCAAATCCACAGAGACTCAAGAGTATCTTACGATAGATTATAGAGTGTCAAATTAAGCTAAGAAGAGCAGGTAATAAGCAGTAAATCAGAAGCAGAAAACAAGTAGCAAACGGTTTCTAAATCAATCAGGTGAAGCGTCAGGTCAAGGAAGTTATTTGGAAATCAGGAATACAAACAATCAATCAAGCGGGATCAAATTAAGAACTGTTCTAGAACTGGAATCACAGAATTATAAGAAACCAAATTTCGTCGCGAATCCTATCTATGTCTAACAACCTAGCAAACCAACTTTCGTTGCGAGTTCTAGAGTTCTAAACAAGCATTAACCACAAGTTCGTTCGTTCACAATTTCTCAAAACCAAATTTCTTTGCGAATAGATCAAATTGCTCATCTAGGTTCTTTCTAGCTAATTAACCAACTGTCGTTGCGGAAATCAACCTAACATCAGTAATCTAAATGGCTAGATCAGATTAAGCATTAAGAACAACCCTAGACGAAGAACTAGAAAGTATGAATCCCTAACAGATTGATTAACCTATAATTCCATGAAATCCCTAATGAGAATCCCTAAACCTAACAGGTAAACTACTCAGACATGGCCAATGAAACAGAAGACATGATGAATAGAAAACCAAATCATAAAAAGAATATAGAACAGGGGTTCGAAATCTTCTCTCTGTCGAGTATCTGATCAGCGCCTAAACTCTCTCTCTCTAAAATAAAGCGTAATGAAATCTTTGCCTAAAAATGGCTTAAAAAACCTAAAACATTATGTATCGATACGATAGCGTTGTGTTACCCGTTATGTCATCGACCGCGATAAAAAGTCTAGCACTTTAGATAGCGTTTTTTGTAAATGCTATTGTATATATTTTAAAGATAGCGTTTGATATACACGCTATGATATTTTATTTTTAGATAGCGCTTACTTTAAATGTTGTTGTATATGTTTTTTAAGATAGCGTTTATTTAATGCAATATGTTATTTCTACAATAGCTTTTATGAGATTATGAATTACCTATATAATAGCGTTATAATCGTCTTCTATATTATAAAGATAGCAATCGTTTAAATGTTATCGTTAGATTGTTCGAAAACATTTTTTTATTTTTTTTTACCCTAATATTTTCTGTAAATATTTATTTTATTTAATTTTAATTTTAATTACATTTTAATTATAAAAAAATATTATTAAATAAAAATAGATTTATATCAGGGTATTAAAAACAGGGTTATAGACCAATGAAAAACACATCAAATACAATTAAAATGAACATTGTTCATACATTAAACACACTTCCCTAACACCTTCAGCTTCTGTTACTTAGCTCGATGACCACCCTGTCTTGAAGACTCTCCTTGTTCTTGCTTTGGTCGTTTCATTGCAGCTGAGTTGAGTTCTTGGTTTCTGAGTCTTTGTTCTTCCTTTCTGAGATTTTGGACAAGTCTGTGGAACTCAGGTGCGATATCTGCTTGGTCTTTCTCAACCCGTATCATGTAACAAATAGCCCTACGGTATTCTACTCTTGTGAGCTCCACCACATCGCCTCCTCGATCATTAACTGCTTCTTGTTGTGGCTGTGGGCGGAGCTTTGGAATGATTCCCATTGCCGGGAGTCCGCAGACTATGATCTTCATTGCTTCCATTTCTGAATCAAAACGTAAAGCAACACTAAATTAATATTTAGACAACAAAATTTCTTAGTGAATTCCAGACACCATATGTGACAGTAGTAAATCAGTTAAGAAATATTACCCTTGATATGAAACCCTGAATTGAAGCAAAAACCCAGAATTTATGAACCTGCAGACAGAGAAATCTATCAGCTCCTGTCTAGCAATAGTCTCATCTAGGTTTTTTAAAGATATCAAGAGAAAGACCTAACATTCTGGGTGGCTGCTTCTAAACGCTCCAACTGCTCGAGTTTCTTCCTTATTTCTTCAATCTCTGTCAAAATCAATAGAACCGAGAAGTGAGACAAGTAGCTATAACCAGAAAGGAAACATAGAGTTCAGTACAGAAAAATAATCAACTTAAATTAGACACAGAACTTAGACGAATGTCAGATAAGATACCGAAAGAAACAGATTAGAGACGAGATGCGTAAAGAAACAGTTTAGAGATAGATGCGATTATGCGAGAGATACATCGATAGATACCTGGATAACGGCGAAGGATAAGAAACGGCTTCAAAAATTGAGATACAAACCCTAAATCACAGTGAGTATCAATTTAAGGGCCAGTTAGCTTGATAGAGATACATGGATATTGAGAAAGATACAGAGATAGATAGGAATTCACCGGTGGGCAGACGAAAGCCGATGAGAGCCCACTTCGTTCGAGAGACAAGAGAAAGCGAAGAGGCGAAACCCTATCTTTGCTCTGAGAAACAAAAACGAAGATATTAAATCCTTCTCGATATATTAACACAAAAGGATAAGTTTATAGGGAATTTTGGTAAAGGGGCAATATATTTACTATATTAAATAAACAATAATACTGGGGTTTGTAACCTTTTGGAATTTAGAGTTTAAGGGATTATAATTTAGGGTTTAGAGCTAAGGGTTTAGGGTTTTAGGGTTTATATCCTTTGGGTTAATGATTTTGGTATTAGATAGGTTTATTTTAATTTGGTTTTAATGTATACATATATAGGGTCTACTATTAGTGTTTAGGGGTTAGTTTTTATTATAATTTGTTTTAGGATTTCTAAATTAGAGTTTAGGGTTTGAGGGTTTTTGATAGGCTTTAGTATTTTATTTTTAAAGATTTACATTTTCGATTTAGAGTATATCATTTAGTTTTCATTTTAATTTGTTTTGGGTTTCTAAATTAGAGTTTAGGGTTTAAGAGGTTATGTGTTAGGGTTTAGGGTTGAGAGTTTAGTTTTTATTTTAAGTTTTTTATATTAGGGTATAGGTTTTTAGGGTTTAGGGTTAGTATTTTTATTTTTTAAAATTTACATATTAGATTTAGGGTATATGTTCTTGTCTAATTTTTATTTTAAAGTTACACTTAAAAATGAAACAAATATTTTGAACACGTGTAAAATAAAATAACATAAGATAGCTTTGTAAAACTTAATAATTCATCAGGAAATACAGTATTCGAACATAAAGATAACAACACAAAGGTTTATAAGGTAACTTCAAACATCACAACCTTATGCAAAAACAAATTTATCATTAGGCCATGCTACTGTTGTACCCAAAGCATCATTGATGCATTCAACTTCCCCATTTGGTCTCCATACTTTGGCCTTTCCATTCTTTACAACTTGGATCCATACCTTGCTAGCATCAGGCCCTAAGGGGACAAAGTGTACTTTGTCTTCAGGATTGGATGAAAGAACTTTGCCTTCTGCAATGATATCTCTTGAATTTTCTAAGTCAGACAATGAGCATTTCTCTTTCTTCTGACCTGGTGAGTTGTTACTCTGCACAACACAACAATATTTAAACTTCCTACGACCATCAAAAACATCATATTGAATTAAATTGTAGTAACAAAATTATACCCCAGGTGATGCTGCATTCTGTGATGATGATATAGGTGATGATGCTTTCGGCGATGATCCTTTTCCAGGAGGAGTAGCCAACTGTAACTTTTGAATGGGCCAGACAATATACTCTTGAAGTGCATGTTCCATCATATACTTGTCAGGAGTTGGTCTCCATAGTTAAGCATCTTTCTTAACCACCTTAACAACTTTCACCATTGTAGCACCGGGTCCAATAGCAATATTGTTGACCATTTCCTTCGGATCAGTTAAACACATATGACCCTCAGCAACTACTACATCCACTAAATTCCAATCATGGATGATGATTGGAATTTGGGATGCCTAATTCAGTTAAAAACACTGTATATATCAGAACAGATCATGTATAAGTTATAGAGATTCATAAACATATGTGGAAACAATTACCGATGAATCATAAGTTTGGTTTTCAGATGGGGTTGGGGAGTCTAGCTCATTGTCCACAATGATGTTATCAGCTGGCCATGCTATTTTCATTCCCACAACTTGGCCAAGTTTTTCAACAGTAGGGGTTGGCCTCCATACATATGCATCTTCGTTTGTTACAGACTTGATAATGACAGCGGTTGCATTAGGACCCAGTGGTATACGACCAACCTTCTACGTTAGTTCACATGAACAGTACTCTCCTTCACAAATAACCACATCCCCTATTTCTGAATACCAGTCCAATATTCGACACCTAAGTACCAACTGGCTACCATTACTATTCAACTCTGAGCTAGAAACATCATCAGATTTGGTTTAAACTAATCAATAAATATATTTTATATTTTCAATTTAGATATTTATTTATTTTACTTTTTTTTATCACGAAATGATTATTATTTAATTAGTAAATATCAAAACTAATATTATTTTTATTGCTATTATTAGTTGCTAATTAGTCGCTAAAATAATCAAATATCAGTCGCAATTTAGTCGTTCATTAGTCGCTAAATTTAGCGACTTAGTAACGACTAATTGTAACAAAATATATATAGTCGCTAAATAGTCGCAATTTAGCGACTAATATAGCGACTAATAAAATTAGCGACCACAGATTAGCGACTAAAGTAGTCGCAAAACATAATTTTGCGACTAAATAGCGACTATTTACGCAGTCGCTAAAAGCCTGTTTTCTTGTAGTGATAGTTGATGAAGACAAGAAGATATCCATATCTGAGTGGGCGAAGATTAGCTTGGATGTAAAGAAGATGTATATAAGTCAAATCAAAATGTGATTTTTAGGGTTAACGTTTTTGTGTGATTCATCTTGTAAGAAGCAATAAATGTATAGGGTTTTTGGTGTTTTTGGTGAGTGAACAAAAGAGTGTACAATTGTTGTTGTACAGTAAAGTCGGGTAACTTAGGATTAACTTAGGATTTGATCAGTATCGATTCATATGGGTGAAGTTGATTAAATCTAATTGACAAGTTCATGTGTAATTTATTCAAGAGAATTCTACTAAAACCTATATTTTGAGTTTTATGTAGTATTGGTATATCTTCTTCAAAAATTATGTTAATGTTAACATAGCGAGTTGGTTTACAATCAGTTAATCTAGGGTTTGATTGGTGTTGATACAATAAAAACGTTTGGGGTATACAGCTTTAGTTGTTACCAATCACAAAAGCGGTTCAAAAGCTACAGTAAAAGCGATTACTCTCTACTTTTTATTACCGTTTTCGCTAACAGCTTTTACTAACCGCTTTCACTTACAGTTTTGCACTATTCAACCGTTTACCACTTCCGTTAACCGCTAATATAACCGTTCCGTTTTTGGTCACCAATCGATCCCTAATGAATGAGCTAGTATGACCGAGAAAGGTCATCCACAGAATATTTAAATGGGTCGAACCCCAATCCTGGCTTAGTATTACTACTTGGTATATGTATTTTTTAAGATTTGAACTTATAATATTTGTTCTTTAACATTCTACGGAAACGTATGTACATTAGTGTCCTGTTTTTTTAAATGCGAAGATACATACGTGTTTAACGGTGAATAGGTGGATTAAGTCGCTTGAAAGGTTCCCTAAAATTTTGAGCCGTAGATTGGCATATCAACACCTGTGTGATTCCCCCTTTATTTATGTTTATATTTTATTTTCTAAGTAGCTGAATACACGTGGATGTTAGAACTTTTTACTTATTTGATTTTGGAATTCAATAATTCATGAAAAATGGTGTAAGATGGTTAGACTTGGACATTTTCATATTGTGCAAAGAAGACTTTCGATGTCCTTTTAAAGAAACTACACTTAAGAAGGCACAATTAAAAAAAGTAATGATGTTTGTTTCAGTTAAATTTTCGGAGCAGAAAACATTTTTTTTTTGAACTTTTCATCATTTTATTTTATTTGTCGAATTATTTTTATGATGTTGTCGGTTCAAACCAGTTTTAATAAGATAAAATGTTTTAAAAAGCGTTTATGAAGTTAATGGTGCAGAAAACCATTAATTGTATTTTATTTGTCGATTTTCTGCATGATATAGTTGGTTTCATACCATTTTTCATAAGAGTAAGTGTTAAAAAGTAATGAGGAAAACTAAGTTAAAGTACTGTTAAAAAAAAGGAGTAATGATTAAAACTAACTTCAATCTATATTATTAAAACATGTGATTTTTTTAGAAAATAACATTTAATCATGTGTTATATTACAGTTTGTGCCACTGCATTTAATAAAGATTTTTGGGTTTCATTAAGGATATTTTGGAATTATTAGATTTTGGACTATATGTGGGCCATACTAAATATTCTCTAATTAATGATTTTGTTCCAAAATATATTGAAAATATCTTTTAATATCTTTTAATATATTTTTTTATTTTAAATATACATATATATATATATATATAATATTTTCTGATTTGTTAAGAAAATATTTTTTTCGATTTTCTTTTTTAGAAAATAATTATTATTTTTGAACTTATTATTAAATTTATTATAAAATAATTTTAATTATATTTTTATATAAATATTCTCTTATTTATTATTCTATTCAAAATATATCTTCATAATATCTTCTTTATAATTAAAATATGAATATATATTTATATTATTATAAAACCTTATAAAATATTTTAAACGTCTTGATTTTTAAGAAAAAAATAATTACTAAATTAAAATTTATTAAAAAAAATAATTTTAGTTACATTTTAATCTATTAGATTAGCATAAAAAGCCTTATATTTAGACCATTATGAAAAATTAAACATATTGAAAATATATTAACGATTTCAATTATCTATACTATTTAAAACAAAATTTGACTACTCGAAACAGGTTATAAAGATGTATTAACTAATATCAATTGATATATTTTTAATTTGATAAATATTAAAATTATTCAATAATTATATTATTGGAATATATGACGAATTTGATTACGGTTGATGTTTTTACGATGACAGTTTTTAAATGATTATTTTATCAAAATTTTAAAATACTTAAACTAGTATAAGTTGGGTTGAAATATAGATTAATTTGTTTTAATTTAAAAAAATAAATTAACCAATTTTAATTATAGAAACATTAAAATGAACTTAAATCAATCCAAAAATATTAAATGAACGGATTATCATGTATTAAGTACATTTTGATCTATATAATAAATATAAAAATCTTTATATTTAGACCATTTTAAAACGAGTCGACAGATATAATAACCAAATTCAATTATCTATACTATTAAAAACAAACTTTATCTATTGGAATGCAGTTTAAAAATATGCATTAATCAATTTCAATTGATATATTTTAAATTTATAAAATATTAAATTTACTTATAAATTCATAACGACACGTTAAAACTATACTATTTAAAACAAACAATTATCTATTTAATTATATCGAAAACCTAACATATCAAATCTAACAACTTTTATATTAATAAGATTGTATTATATACAAAATTATTGATTTAACAACTTTTTACTAGTGAAATTACGGGTTGATATATGTTAGAATTAACTTAAATAAAAACGTCAAATAAAATATACATGCATTTTTACAGCAAATAAGTTAAACTAAGTACTACTAAAAATAACAATAAACCACAACTATTAAAACATAAGTTAACAATATCAAAACAAAATTTATTAAATTTCTTCTCATATTTTGCACCATATCATCATATTTTTCACTTGATATAGATTAGATTGAATAGTTAACAAACTTAATTTATTAAAATATAAATTTAAAATAAAATAAAAAATTTAAAAAAAAAAACAAAAAATTCATGCGTTTTTAGCGCGGATCAAAATCTAATTCTACTTAAATGTTTTTAACATCATCGCCAATGTTATGTAATATTAACGGCAACATGTTTAAAAGTTTAGTCATTTTAGAAAATTGCGATTAGCATATATAACACATGAAGCAATTAATGAACGTGTTATTCACATTTTTAAAAGGTAAAATTGTTGTGAAACAGTGATACTGCTGAAATTCAGCTTGGATTTGTTGGGCCTAACATTTTAATAAACAATTTGGTTTATAAAATACTATAAGAGTTGAAAAGAAATGGGTATGGGCCAATAAAATTGATCATTCTTTTGCTCTCCAAACTTAAGTGAAACTTAATTTGTCCCACATTGGAAGCAAAAGAAGTTTTGGAGTAGTATATATAGACATGGTCAAACAATTGGTTACATGGCTGTGGAGAGAGAAGGGAACACACACACGCGTCGTCGCCGCCGCCATCCGGCCGGCTCGGCTCGTGGTTCATGGTTCGTGGAATGAAGCTCCCGCGCGTATATTTTTTGGACAAAATTCATAAGAATTTTTGAACCATTAAACAAATTAATTCAAAAATTAAATTCGAATATTTGTAACTTACGACCATTAACTTCGCAAGATCTCCGCATTTAGTTACACGATTTCTGTAACGTTTTGCGAGATTCTTTCTGCGCAAGTTTGACTGAACCATTCCTCTCATATATATCTGAAACTCCTCTATACTCGAAACATACTCGAAAACTACACATAGAAAAATAATCTTTTCTGAAACTTTTCTACAACTCGAAAAAAACTAGCAATCTCTATGTCTTCTTTTTTCTACCAAATCGTAAGTCTAAGAGTATTCGTAGAATTCAAGTGAAGGAATTTCTAACAGTTCTAATCAGGATTAGCAACCCTAGTCTGAATTCCGAGCTTAGGATCTAAGGTTCATATAATTGAATCTATGGGATCTCAGATTTACCTGTTGATTTGCAGCGGAAGTATTAGCAGATAATCGAGATCACGAAGCGCCTCAAATGCTGCGCCTCTACCGGTATCCACACGCACACAAACTGGACCGCAGGGATGCTAGTGCCTTACAGAGATCTAATCTCCAGAGAGGTTTATTTCTGTGTTCTGGTGGCTGTGAATTAGGTTAGGGACGAGTTTAGGTCGACCATATATCTTATATATGTCGGCTTAAACCACAACGGAATTAACCAACAATTAAACCGAATTAATCTGATTAATCCGCGAGTGCATCGATCGATGCACTCTCTGCAACGATCGATGCTGTCCCAGAACATTGATATCGAATGCATATCACATATGCATTCACTGGATCATTACATTAATGATCAACCTCGTCTTTAACGCCCAGTTTGCTTAGGTGTGTGACCCTGTAGGATCATATAACACTAGCAATGAGTTCTCAACTCATTGATCATAAGTGGCTTCTAGCAAAGCGTTATGACTACCTAGTGTTATGTGATTGTCTTATCTCGACTGTACGACTTTCACTGAGAGCAAGTACAATAGATTTCAGGACATTCCCAACAATCTCCCACTTGTACTGGAATCATCTATTCCTTTAATCCCTTTGTAGCTATATCTCAATCTAGCATAAGGCAAGAATTGTGTCATCCTTATTAAGCCAGATCACGTTTATCGAATCCCGATTTGTACTGATAAAACAAACGACTGACAATCATCTCGTTTGAGCGCGGCCACGCATTTCCAGTATCAAATCTTCGATAGGCCCAGAGATATTTAACTCATGTTATATAGAAGGTACAAATCTCATCTTGTTCCATCCATGTCTCTTTTATATCTCATGATACGCCTAATCAGTGTCTTTATGATCACCAGTTACGACTGACGTTTGACAAAGTCAAGACGAACCAATCCATATAAGAGAGGACATGATGAACTCAGGTCTAAGGACTACTCTCTTTAGTCGTAATGAGAAACTCTTATGACACTCATATAACATCTTGTAGAGTTCTCATTAACGGGTCAAGTCCGATCATGTGTTCTCTAACACATATCTATGTGATTGACTTTAATACACTTATTAAATGACTCCATGAAACATAGTCATCAGTCACCTCACATACTAGTCTCACGTGGTTGTTAGTGTCCCATTTTAACAACCTCGACTAGGGACCATTTATAATTTATGTCATTTGTTTCTTATAGGGTTTCATGATCAAGTCACATACTTGATAACCTATAAAATGTCATAAATTACTTTGGGACTATTATTTAATAACACAATTAAATAATGCTGAAACAATTTCATTAAAACAACATAACCAAATTATGTTTTACGAACATCAAGTCATAACTAAAAACCAAATATAACTCCCACTGAAAACAAGATCATGTCTTAAGAAATCTAATGCCTACAGCAGCAGTGTGAAACTCATGCTTAGGCCTTGGGAGGGGCTTGGTCAGCGGATCAGCTACGTTCTCATCCGTTGGGACTCTGCTGATCTTCACATCTCCTCTATTCACAATATCACGGATAAGGTGATATCGCCTTTCTATGTGTTTGGATTTCTGGTGTGATCTAGGTTCCTTTGCTTGCGCAATGGCTCCATTGTTGTCACAATACAAAGCCACTGGCTCAGAAATTCTAGGAATCACACAAAGTTCAGTGATGAACTTCTTGATCCAAACAACCTCCTTTGCCGCTTAGAAGCAGCGAGGTACTCAGCTTCAGTTGTGGAATCTGCTACAGTGTCCTGCTTGGAACTCTTCCAGCTGACTGCACCGCCATTCAGGCAGAAGATGTAACCAGATTGCGATCGGAAATCATCTTTGTCTGTCTGAAAACTTGCGTCTGTGTAACCACTTACTACCAGCTCATCACTTCCTCCATATACCAAGAATTTATCCTTAGTATTTCTCAAATACTTCAGAATATTCTTGACTGCTGTCCAGTGACTTTCACCTGGATCCGATTGGTATCTACTCGTCATGCTTAAAGCACAAGCAACATCTGGACGAGTACAGAGCATGGCATACATGATGGATCCCAACGCCGAGGCATAGGGAATCCGACTCATGCGATCTCGCTCAGCAGGTGTCTCAGGACACTGCTTCTTGCTGAGACTTATGCCATAAGACATTGGTATGAAGCCCTTCTTGGAATCTTGCATTCTGAACCTGTGTAAGACTTTATCGATATAGGTGTCTTGACACAGTCCAATTAGCTTGTTTAATCTATCTCTATAGATTCTTATTCCAAGAATATACGCGGCTTCTCCCATGTCTTTCATTGAAAAACAACTTCCGAGCCAAGTCTTAACAGACTGTAACAACGGAACGTCATTTCCGAGAAGAAGTATGTCATCTACATACAACACGAGAAATGCAACTGCGCTCCCACTAGTCTTCTTGTAAACACATGGTTCTTCTTCGCTTCTGATGAAATCAAACTTTTTGACTGCTTCATCAAAACGAAGATTCCAACTCCGAGATGCTTGCTTCAATCCATAAATGGATCGATGAAGTTTGCATACTTTCCTAGCTGCATTTGGATCGATGAAACCTTCGGGTTGTGTCATGTACACATCCTCTTCCAGAATTCCATTAAGGAAAGCTGTTTTCACGTCCATCTGCCAGATCTCATAGTCATAATGAGCAGCTGTTGCTAGGAGAATCCGAATGGATTTAAGCATGGCGACAGGTGAATAGGTTTCTTCATAGTCAATACCATGAATTTGTTTGAAACCTTTTGCCACTAGCCTTGCTTTATATATCTGAATATTTCCATCCACATCAATTTTCTTCTTGAAAATCCATTTACATTCAATGGGTCTTGCACCATCGGGTAAATCAACCAAAGTCCATACTTGGTTCTGTGACATGGATCCCATTTCGGATTCAGCGGCTTTCAGCCACTTTTCGGAGTCAGGGCTCATCATCGCTTCTTCAAAATTCGCTGGCTCGTCACTGTCAATGATCAACAAATCATGACAATTGGTTACGAGAAATCCATATCTCTCGGGTTCGTGACGGATCCTTTCGGATCGGCGAATTTCAGGCTCCATAGGCGCCGTCTCTACAACTCTTTGTAGATCCAACTGTTGCTCTTCCTCTACGAGTTGAGCATTTTCCTGCGGTCCTCGAACTTCTTCGAGTTGTACTTTACTCCCACTGTTTCTCTTGGAAAGAAATTCTCTCTCAAGAAAGACGCAGTTCCGAGCAACAAACACTTTGTTCTCGGATTGGTTGTAAAAGTAGTATGCCTTGGTTTCCTTAGGATAACCAACGAAGTAGCATTTATCAGATTTGGGCTCGAGCTTATCTGTAATTAATCTCTTAACATAAGCTTCACAACCCCAAATCTTCAGGAAAGACACATTCGGAACATTTCCAGTCCACATCTCATGTGGTGTCTTTGCAACTGATTTTGACGGAACCCTATTAAGTGTAAACGCATACGTTTCTAGAGCGTATCCCCAAAAAGATAATGGAAGAGTTGAGAGACTCATCATTGATCGAACCATATCTAATAAAGTCCGATTCCTCCTCTCAGACACGCCATTCCATTGTGGTGTTCCAGGAGGAGTGAGTTGTGAAACAGTTCCACAATCTCTCAAATGATCACTGAATTCTTGGCTTAAGTATTCTCCTCCACGATCTGATCGAAGAGCCTTAATACTTTTGCCAAGTTGATTCTGTACTTCATTTTGGAACTCTTTGAACTTTTCAAAGGATTCCGACTTGTGTCTCATTAGATAGACATAGCCATACCTGCTAAAATCATCAGTGAAGGTAATGAAGTATCGAAAATTTCCTCTGGCACTTGTGCTCATTGGGCCGCATACATCTGTATGTATAAGGCCCAATAGGTCACTGGCCCTTTCATTTTGTTTGTTGAAAGGGGCCTTCGCCATTTTGCCTAGTAAACAAGATTCACATTTCTCACATGATTCATAATCAAAAGAGCCCAAAAGCCCATCACTATGGAGTTTTTGAATCCGTTTCTCGTTTATGTGGCCCAAACGACAATGCCATAGAAAAGTCTGATTCGTGTCATTTGATTTGAATCTCTTAGTGTTAATGTTATAGATTGGTGTGCTTTGGTTTAAAACATAAAGTCCATTCTCTAATGGGCTGCTACCATAAAATATATCATTGTAATCAAAAGAACAACATTTATTCTTTATTGAAAACTGATATCCTTCCACATCCAAAATAGGAATAGAAATAATATTCCTGCTTATCGCAGGTACATAGTAGCAATTATTAAGTTTTAACACCAAACCAGAAGGTAAAGACAAGTTATATGTTCCTACGGCTAATGCAGCAACTCTTGCTCCATTTCCCACGCGCAGGTCCACTTGTCCCTTCTCCAACGTCCTACTGTTGCTTAGGCCCTGCATATTTGTACAAATATGAGCACCACAGCCGGTATCTAATACCCAAGAAGTAGAACCAGAAGTAGTAATATTTACTTCTATAACATAAATACCTGAAGATGAAGTCTCGAAAGTCTTCTTCTTCTTCTTCTTCTCTTCCAAGAATTTGTTGCAATTTCTCTTCCAATGCCCATGCTCTTTACAGTAATGGCACTTATCATTCTCAGACGGGCCCGGCTTGGGCTTCGGGGCTGGCGCAGGCGTGTCCTGGTTCTCAACCTGGACTGCCTAGCCCTTTCCCTTGCCTTTGCCAAGTTTCTTAAACTTCTTACCCATTGTACCATAAGTACATTAGGAGTGCCCTTCTTGATATTAGGCTCAGCTGTCTTGAGCATGCCATGCAGTTCAGTCAACGTCTTCGTCAAGTTGTTCATGTTATAGTTCATAACAAACTGATCATAACTTGACGGCAGTGACTGCAGAATGATGTCAGTAGCCAACTCTTGGCTAATGGGACAATCCAGTCTCCCCAGGTTATCAATATAACCCATCATCTTAATGACATGAGGACTGACCGGACTGTCCTTTGGTAGCTTGCATTCAATGAGAGATTTAACCGTCTGGTATCTCTCAGTTCGTGCTTGCTCCTGAAACATGCTTTTCAGGCTAGTAATCATCTCCACTGGCGACTCCACGTTCTCGTATTGCTTCTGCAAATCCGAGTTCATGGTAGCCAACATGAGACAATTCACATCGACCACATCATTGGAATGCTTATCCCAAGCACTCCTTTCTGCATGTGCAGCATTGGCTCTCGGTTTTTCAGGGAGAACAGTTTCCAGGACATAGTCCCTTTTCTCCTGCTTGAGAACAATTCTCAAGTTCCGATACCATTCGAGAAAATTCGATCCATTTAACTTGTCCTTCTCAAGGACGGATCGCAGGGAGAAAGAGTTATTATGAGTGTTAGTCATAGCTGAGAACAAAGAAAGGAAAAGGTTTAGTTATGATGTTCAAGAAATGAGAAATCTTAACCTTTTAAGAAAACTCGCATTATATTCAAAACAATGTTTCCTCAGATGAATATAATGATCCAAGACCCATACTTCACTAAACTTGAGTGAGCCACTGGCTATCACCCAAATTTAGCGATCTAGGTAAGCAACTACTTTGCTAGTTATATCCAATATAACTCTTGGTTGTGGATCGACATCTCATGTCCAATCCACCTGATGTCTCTGGGCCCAAAACGATTTTGATAGCCCAGTCAAGCAAACCAATCTCTTCAGTCATGTAATTGTTGATGCCTTGCACTGCAAGCCCATTAACACGATTACTTCATGCCTTACTCATGTAATTGTTGATACCTTGCACTGCAAGCCTATCGTACAATGAAATGAGTCTTGACAGTTGACAAGATTGGAAAGACATCAAGTATTACTTGATATTTGGTTGAGGAACGGAACCATTTAAAACGTTCAGTTTTACTATGTTTTAATTCTTATAATTAATTGATTTGTCTTGCTTCGGTTCTGTGATTTCAGGTTCAATAACCCAATCATCAAACCTGATGTCGACCGACACTACTATAGTGTCGATCGATGCAGGATAACCATAAGCAATCCGCGATAACCGATCAATCCAATTGATCCGGTTTTGAATACCGGTCAGCGTCGATCGATGCTACATTAGCATCGGTCGATGCCAACCTAATCAAAACAATCGCAATTAAACCATTCACAGTGTTCGACCATCTTTAACCAAGCTCGATAACCGGTCCAATCCAATTGAACCGATTCATCAATCTCACGAGGTTTGTGTCGATCGATGCAACATTTGTGTCGATCGACACTAGGCGAAAACTGAGTTTTATTCGGGTTTTCGCCCTGTGTCGATCGATGCCGGATTGGCAACGATCGACACCATGCGAAAAACCCTAAATTTTATTTGGGTTTTCGCCCTGTATCGATCGATGCCGGATTGGCATCGATCGACACCATGCGAAAATACCCTAAAACGTTTTCGAACAGAACCCTAAACTAGGTTTTTCATGAAAACGAATTTTAGCAAGTTTGTATCAACCATACACAGATTCAGATTCAACCAATCTAATCAACATTCTACTGATTCAATGGAACCCTAAAGCTCCGATACCACTGAAGGAATTTCTAGCGGTTCTAATCAGGATTAGCAACCCTAGTCTGAATTCCGAGCCTAGGATCTAAGGTTCATATAATTGAATCTATGGGATCTCAGATTTACCTGTTGATTTGCAGCGGAAGTATTAGCAGATAATCGAGATCACGAAGCGCCTCAAATGCTGCGCCTCTACTGGTATCCACACGCACACAAACTGGACCGCAGGGATGCTAGTGCCTTACAGAGATCTAATCTCCAGAGAGGTTTATTTCTGTGTTCTGGTGGCTGTGAATTAGGTTAGGGACGAGTTTAGGTCGACCATATATCTTATATATGTCGGCTTAAACCACAACGGAATTAACCAACGATTAAACCGAATTAATCTGATTAATCCGCGAGTGCATCGATCGATGCACTCTCTGCAACGATCGATGCTGTCCCAGAACATTGATATCGAATGCATATCACATATGCATTCACTGGATCATTACATTAATGATCAACCTCGTCTTTAACGCCCAGTTTGCTTAGGTGTGTGACCCTGTAGGATCATATAACACTAGCAATGAGTTCTCAACTCATTGATCATAAGTGGCTTCTAGCAAAGCGTTATGACTACCTAGTGTTATGTGATTGTCTTATCTCGACTGTACGACTTTCACTGAGAGCAAGTACAATAGATTTCAGGACATTCCCAACATCAAGTTCGCAGATTCTTTGATCGAGTGTCACGATCTTAGTCTCATAGCGGCTGTATTCTGGGATTCATTATCTCATCAAACCGTTACACTGCGGGAGATATTTTGAATTAAGGAAAGAGATCATCTCGCCTCCGCTAAATCGTTTTCCTCAATCGTTTTACATTGGTTTTATCAAACAGTTTTTGCTTCCGAATTTCAGCACCCTACAGTCTTAATTCAAAATAATCCGCTTCATTCTTATCGCTTGAATCAGATTCAGAAACTACTGTAGAAAAACCTTTTTCATACGATTCTACAAAACGTTTTCAACTAGTGTTCGGCGAATTCTATACGCAATTCCGCTGATCGTTTGTTCAACAAAACGATTTATTTTTCAGATTCGATAAACGATTTCCGCGAAAGCCTTTTGGGGAGTTTGCGAAACGTTATATCATACGATCTAAACGATCAATAAGCGATTTATCGCTATTACAAGTCTGTTACAAAAACTGACTTTATTCTTCTGTTTTTTGAACAGATGTCTCTTACTGGTAACTAAGAGAATGATGCGTCCAGTGATTAGACACCCAACACACATGAGAATGATCTACCACTCGCTGTCCCAACGCCAACTGTGCCCACCGCACTGATCGCTCCAGACAAGTTTGATGGTTCCGACTTCAAACAATGGCAATCAAGGATGCATTTCTTCCTTAGCGCCATGAATCTGGATAGGTATCTCACAGAGACCAAACCAGTGTTGCCGGCTGATAACACTGATAAGCGTGCTCTCCTAAGCGTTGAGGCGTGGATCCATGGGGATTTTCTGTGCAAAGGCTACATCACAAGCCGCCTGGTGAACGATTTGTACAAGGTTTACCACAAGATCAAAACTTCAAAGGATCTTTGGGAAACTTTGGAAAAGAAGTACAAATCGTACAACGTATGCTCCGGAAAATTTGCTACTGCAAGATTTCTCCGATTCAGCATGGTGGATGAAAAACCCATCATGGAGCAAGTGCATGAACTTCATATGCATTGCCAAGAGATAGCAGATGAAGGAATGAAGATCTGTGAAACATTCACAGTGAATTGTTTCGTCGAGAAGCTTCCACCCAGTTGGAAAGACTTCAAAAACTATCTTGATCACAAGCATATATCGCTGACTTTGGCAAATCTGATTTCCAGGCTGCAAAATGAGTCTTTGAAGCGCAAGGGCAAGAAAGAAATGTCCGCCAAGACTGAAATGTCTCCTTCTCACAACGCCAACATGGCTGAGTACAAAGGAAAAGGCAAAGGGAAAATCATTCCGACCAAAGGTGCACCTAACAAGATGGCTCCTCAGTCATCCACTTCTTTTAAGAAGGAAGGTCCCTCGGGCAAGTTTGTTGGGAAATGCACCTACTGCCACAAAAAGGGACACAAAGCTGCAGAATGTCGCCGCAAAGCTAAGGATCTCAAAGCTCAAGTCAACTTGACTGAAGAAGACCTATGTGCGGTGGTCACTGAAGCCAATGTGGCTGAAGAAAATGCGGATAATCCCAAAACGTGGTGGTATGACACCGGTGCCACTACACACATCTGCATTGACAGGGGCATGTTTTCCACCTACCAGAAGAGCAAGACTGAAGCTCACCTTCTGATGGGAAATGTGTCACACTCCAAGATTGAAGGCACTGGCAAAGTGGTTTTGAAGATGACTTCAGGAAAAGAAGTTACTCTCAACAACGTGAAGCATGTGCCAGACATGAGGAAGAACTTGATCTCTGGAACTCTGCTCAACAAGCATGGATTCGCCATCAACTTTGAGTCTGACCAACTGATCATAAGGAAAAATGGGGTGATCATTGGGAAGGGTTTTGTTAAAGATGGGCTTGTCAAAATGTGTGTAATGACAGTTCTCAAAAACGATGTAACCACTTCCAATGCAATTAATAAGAATCCAGTTTCTTACTTGGTTGAGTCTTTTAATATTTGGCATGAAAGATTAGGACATGTGAATTATAAATCTGTCCAAAGATTGATGAATTCGAATCTAATCCCAAAATGCAAAATAAACAAAGAAAAATATGAGATATGTGTACAAGCAAAACTCACAAAAACACCATCCCCTAGTGTTGAAAGAACAACCGAATCTCTAGGCTTAATACACACAGATTTGTGCGACTTAAAGTTGGTACAAACTAGAGGAGGTAAAAAGTATTTCGTTACATTCATAGATGATTGTACAAAATACTGCCACGTATACTTGTTGCGTAGTAAAGATGAAGTCTTGGAGAAATTCAAAGAATATAAACTCGAAGTTGAAAATCAACTCGGGAAAACAATAAAAATAGTTAGAAGTGATAGAGGAGGTGAATATGATGGACTATTTAATGCGTTTTGTCAAGAAAAAGGCATTATACATCAAACTACCGCTTCCTACTCACCAGACTCTAACGGAGTTGCGGAACGAAAGAACCAAACTCTAAAAGAAATGATGAATGCAATGTTGCAAGAATCTGGGTTACCCCGGAACCTGTGGGGGGGGAAGCGCTCCTTACCACAAATTATATCCTTAACAAAATACCGCACAAAGTAACTGGCAAAACGCCATATGAACTTTGGAAAGGTAAAGTACCTTCGTACAAATACCTAAAAGTGTGGGGGTGCCTAGAAAAAGTCGCAATACCACCTCCGAAAAAGGTCACAGTCGGACCTAAGACAGTTGATTGTATCTTCATTGGATATGCACACAATAGTAGTGCTTATCGGTTTCTGGTTCACAAATCAGACGTACCAGATATCCATGTAAATACAATAATGGAATCAAGGAATGTGTCTTTCTTTGAACATATCTTTCCATGTAACGATAAAAAATGAAATCGTGAAGAGAAAGATCCTAGCACCTCTATAAACGAGGCTAGTACTTCTGGTTGTTCATTAGATGAAGTGGACGAAGAAGAAGAACCAAGACGAAGCAAAAGAGCTCGTAAGGAGAAATCTTTCGGTCCTGACTTCATGATGGTCTTTCTCCTAGAGAATGAACCAAGAACGTACACTAAACCAGGCGCACCTTCTTGGAAGGAAGCTGTCAATAGTGAGATCGACTCCATTATGCAAAACCATACATGGGAAATAACCGATCTACCTGAAGGTTTTAAAGCACTAGGGTGTAAATGGATATTCAAAACAAAATTGAAAATCGATGGCTCAATTGATAAGTACAAGCCTAGACTTGTGGTACAAGGATTCCGACAAAAAGAAGGTCTGGACTTCTTTGACACCTATTCTTCTGTAACGAGAACAACTTCAATCAGAATGCTGATTGGAATCGCAGCCTTAAGAAATATGAAAATACATCAAATGGATGTTAAAACAGCTTTTCTAAATGGTGATTTAGAAGAGGAAATATATATGAAACAACCCGAAGGATTTGTTGTCCCGGGAAAAGAACACAAAGTTTGTAAACTTGTGAAATCATTGTATGGACTTAAGCAAGCTCCGAAACAATGGCATAAAAAATTCGACAACACAATGATGTCAAATGGATTCAGCATAAATGAATGTGATAAATGCATCTACATAAAGAATATTCCAAGCGGGTATATTTTATTGTGCTTATATGTAGATGACATGTTGATTATTGGCAGCAATAAAGACATGATCCAACAAACTAAGAACATGCTTACTAGAAAGTTTGACATGAAAGACATGGGTCTTGCAGACGTCATCCTAGGAATAAAAATCACAAGAACTTCAGACGGAATCGTTCTGACTCAAGATCACTATGCTGAAAAGATACTTGAGCGATTCAAAAACTACTCAAACGGCACGGCAAAAACTCCAGTTGATTCTCAACTTCACTTGACCAAAAATTCAGGTGAAGCTGTGTCACAAGTAGAGTATGCACGCGTTATTGGGAGTCTTATCTACTTAACCAACTGTACTAGACCAGATTTGGCACATGCAGTAAACGTACTAAGTCGCTACACAAGTAATCCAGGTCACAAACACTAGAAAGCTATAACAAGAGTATTAAATTACTTAAGACATACGAAAAGTTATGGTCTCCACTATGGTAGAGAACCCGCAATTTTGGAGAGATACAGTGACGCAAACTGGATATCTGATTCCAAAAATTCGAAATCTACAAGTGGATATGTCTTTACCCTTGGAGTCTGAATTCATAGCACTAGACAAAGCTGCTGAAGAGGCTGAATGGCTTCGGAATTTCCTGGAAGATATTCCATTATGGGAGAAACCAGTTCCGTCATTACGTGTACACTGCGATAGCCAATCGGCTATAGCCCGGGCACTGAATAATCTCTATAATGCTAAATCACGTCACATAAGAAGACGACATAAAACCATTAGACATCTGATCTCAAGTGGTGTAATCACAATAGATTATATCAAATCAGCTAACAACCTAGCAGATCCATTTACTAAAGTTTTGTCACGAGATCAAGTTGTAAAATCATCGAAGGGAATGGGTTTAAAGCCTATAACTCAAGAGGATGTTTGATGGAAACCCCACCTACGTGACTGGAGATCCCAAGATGTCAGGTTCAAAGGGACAACTAAATTGAACATAATCTTACCAAGCACTGAAAGACTTCAAGTCTTTACTCAGTTCCCAATATGATAAAAATGTTAACATACATAAGGTTTATGTGTGTAAAAAGGATAAGCATAGCTTTTAATGATAAGTCCATAGTTTTGATATATCAATGGAGTATTAAAGACACTTCTTAAAACAAAGACTACTGGAAAATCACCTAAGTGAGTGTGAAATGGGGCCGTTTCTAGGAGAATGAACAACAGGCTAAATTCTCCAAGTTCACTCATGACTAACCAGGCATGTTCAATGCCAAAATGAACACAATAGAGAACTTAGTTCTACGATAAAATGAAACTGAGTTATACCTGTTGTCTCGGTTTACATAAAACTCTGGGTGGTTCAAGACATCATGTTCACCTCCTGGCCGAGTGAACCCGGCAGATATTAACAATGAGTGGTTCAAGGCTGAAATATGCTACTATCTCAAACACAGTGATTTTTCGCTTATACTCTCGGAAGTTTGTCTAGTCTAGTCGAGTCTGTCCAGTCATTCTAGTCGTCCTATGTTTAGAGTCATTTTTATTCATGTGGGGGATTGTTGGGCCTAATATTTTAATGAACAATTTGGTTTATAAAATATTATAAGAGTTGAAAAGAAATGGGTATGGGCCAATAAAATTGGTCAAGCCTTTTGCTCTCCAAACTTAAGTGGAACTTAATTTGTCCCACATTGGAAGCAAGAGAAGTTTTGGAGTAGTATATATATAGACATGGTCATACAATTGGTTACATGGCTGTGGAGAGAGAAGGGAACACACACGCGTGCCGCCGCCGCCGTCTGGCCGGCTCGGCTCGTGGTTCGTGGTATGAGCCTCTAAAGAGGCTCCCGCGCGTATATTTTTTAGACAAACTTCATAAGAATTTTTGAACCATTAAACAAATTAATTCGAAAATTAAATTTGAATATTTGTAACTTACGACCATTAACTTCGCAAGATCTCCGCATTTAGTTACACGATTTCTGTAACGTTTTGCGAGATTCTTTCTGCGCAAGTTTGACTGAAGCATTCCTCTCATATATATCCGAAACTCCTCTATACTCGAAACATACTCGAAAACTACACATAGAAAAATAATATTTTCTGAAACTTTTCTACAACTCGAAAAAAACCAGCAATCTCTCTGTCTTCTTTCTTCTACCAAATCGTAAGTCTGAGAGTATTCGTAGAATTCAAGTTCGCAGATTCTTTGATCGAGTGTCACGATCTTAGTCTCATAGCGGTTGTATCCTGGGATTCATTATCTCATCAAACCGTTATACTGCGGGAGATATTTTGAATTAAGGAAAGAGATCATCTCGCCTCCGCTAAATCGTTTTCCTCAATCGTTTTACATTGGTTTTATCAAACAGTTTTTGCTTCCGAATTTCAGCACCATACAGGATTTCATTAAAAAAACAGGATTTAGATCAAAAATTTACAATACACAAGAGAAATAGGAGCAAAGAAAAAACAAGTTACTCGGTACCAAAATAGTTACAAACTTATCACCTTAGACTATCCCTTGGTGTTAATAAACTGAATCAATAATATCACCTCAACATTGGTCAATGTAAAAGAACGTGACATGTGTAAGATCTCAACTCGTTCTATCCGAAGATAGGAGGAGTTTTAGGGTTTTCTTGAGGGATTTCTAAAAGAAGGATTTAATGAACACGGTGAGAATTTAAGAGATTAGGGTTAAGGTCCTAATTCCGAGATGGAACAAGGCGGTGGTGAAAGATGCTAAAAGTTGCCGAGAAGAAATTAGGTCAACTTGATAACTCGAATTTCTCTTAGGCGAAAGTGTTGTGTAAAAGCGTATCTTTATTCGATAACGAGGTGCTCCTTTTATAAGTTTACAAAGTCGGTTTCAAAAATAAAGGAAAGTCGAGATAAGCTGAAATATTCCTGATATCTCGGGTTCAATATATGGAATATTCCTTAATTCGGCGCCGCCATTCTTTTCGCTTCTCTGGCGGCTTTTATTTGAACCCTAGATGCAAATCGATTTGAGCCGACCTGGTTTTAACCTAGTTTTACCGGGTTGGGCTTTTCATCTCCTTGCTATTCCGGGCCGTCCTTTAATCATGAATGGGCTTCAAATGGAAAGGTGCTAACTTTGACTCCAACAATAAGCCCCCCCCCCCCCAGTAAGGCGACTTGCCTAAGTCGGCGGTGCGAGGGATTTTGGTTGGTTCATGAAATGATTTAGGTGGGCCTACAATTTCCGAGATGGGCTTGATTTCCCAAATGGATTATTGCTGATTGGGCCTCGACCCATGAATCGAATCGATTTAGTGGAAATCGATGCGTCATGCGAGTATCGAGGCGTCTTCTAGGTAGTCGTGGCCGCAATGATAGCTACAGGAAACGAGGCATTTTGGCTTACTGGATACGACAGCTTATCTCTATAAATATCCTCCTCCTCTCTTCATTTCCTCATTTCTACGCGAGCGAAGGAAGTGAAGTCTTGAAAAAGGTAATATTTTGCTCTCTCTACCGGTTTTGTTTTCCGATCTAAGTTTCGCCGTCATTCCACCGTAGATTCTTCAGGATTTTTATATTCGGGTCATCCTTTATTTGTTGTGTTCTTCGTCTGTTCATCACCAAAGATGTCATTGATCCGTTGCTCGTCAAATAAAGACAAAGAGATTGTTTCTGTGTCGTCTGGTGAGAAATCTCCCGCTCGGCGCGTTATCTCGACCGGATCGTCAAGTATGTCTTCTGACATAAGACGACATCCTTGTTATAACGCTTTGAAGGAGTTTGAATACCGTCGCGAGATAGCACAATTGACGGATACGGCAACGAGCTCGGGCCGCCGAGAGCAGCGATCTCGAGATTCTGATTCTAACGTGCCGGGGGACGAGCCGACCTCCGAGAAGGGTGATTCTGATGATTCGATTTCTTCGGCCGAGTTTCCGATTACTTTGACAGGAAGTTTTGCAAACGTGTTTCAGACCCGTTCCAAAGAGAAATCGATCAGATCGGCATTGTCGGGATGTGGCGCTGATCCTTCGATCAAGTTTATCATTCCCGGACCGAGGGATCGTCCATGGAATCCTCCGCCCGGTTATGTTTGCCTATACGAGTCTTATTTTGTCAACGCAGATACGTCGGGATGCCGACTTTGGCTGCCCCTACCGGACTTACTGGTTTCGTACTGTTCTCGTCGAGAAATTGCCATCTCGCAGTTATCGGCAACCGCGGTCCGACAGATGGTCTGCCTTCTTGTTCTGGGGACCGAGTGCGGCATTCCTATCAGCGTTAGGATGTTTGAAGAAATGACCTCCATAAGTCATATGAAGAACAGTCCTAGGTGCTTTACCATCAGAATGAGGGCGGATCAAGGGGTCGTGGTGAATGCGCCGAGTAAAACGCGTGTTTGGCAGAGGTCCTACTTTTACGCCGAGATAACACCATCGGTCATCCCTGCTGGCCACGATCCTCCCAGATCGTCGTGGAATACTAACATTGGTAGATAACCCTTTTTCGAATTCTTTATTCCGCGGTTATTTACTCATTGCTTCTTCTATTTGTAGTGCGTCATCCCTTCTTCAAACCGTACCCAGACGACTTCTTCGCGACAATTGAGAAGATTCGGAGTCTTAGTCTCCGCAAGTGGAAGGAGATTACTCGAACGCGGATCAACGGGTTGCGTCCGAAGATTGATAAAGGTACTGTCTTTTCACTCAAAAGTTTTGATTTTTGATTCTAACGCCGTCTTGGTTCTTTCAGTTGATTGGGATATTTCAGAGAAAGTCAGCGCAGCGGATTTGGAAAAGCCTAGGATGGGTAAGCCTAAGAAGATAACTGTCGATTACTCCAAGACGCTTGCCTCGGCTTCTACCTCAGCCGAGAAATCCAAAGAGATCTCGCCGGCTCATCCTTCTCAAGATGGTGGCGAGTCGGCGCCTGCTTTGATCGAAAAGGCATCTATCACGAAGAAATCGGGCACGAAGCCTACTGCCGCGGTTCCTTCTGCGATGCCTCCTCCAAAGGCCCCTTCTATCAAAGCTCCCCCGAAGGCTTCGTCGAAGAAGAGGTCGGCTCCCGAGACACAGGAATCAGAGGGTCCATGTAAGAAGATGAAGTACCTTGCTGCGTGGACCCGGCTATCTTGGGAGAGGGGTGACGTGATCGATGCCGGCTCGAATGTGAAGAAGCCGTTATTTTCTCGTAAGGAGATTGTGATGACTCGGCCTTGCACTTCTCAGAAGGACGCGGATACTGCAACCAGGCCGTCCATTCATAACTTCGCTTATCATTACGAAAGCGAGGTTCCCTTCGTCCAAAATACCCAGGCTTGCTTCGACTTGCTTTCTTGTCTGAGAGGAAGCGACCGTGACTGGCCTTCCCAGGAGACGCTCCCACATTCTGAAGCGATCCTTAACTTGAAAAGGTCCGAAGCCGAGGTACATTCTCCTTTCTTCTTTTCCTTAGTTTTTACCAGTGAAGTTTGTTACTGAGTTGAAATGTTTCCAGTTGATCGCGGCGTCAAACCGGGTCGTTCTCGAGAGTTCTTGGGATGCCCACTCCTTGATTGAGGCTCTGAAGAAGCGAGAGGTTCAGCTTTAGAAGTTGAAGAACGAGAATCGTCAACTGTTGGAGAGATTTCACGAGGCGGAGGACAAGGTGCGCCGTGCTGACGAGAAGGCAAAGGCTGATCGCGAGATGTATGAATCGGAGGCGTTACGTCACAAAAAGCTTTGCGAAGATAACGTTTTGAAGGAAAGGAACCGTGTTGAGGCCGAGATGAAGACGCGGGTCCAATCTCGTTTCGATCTCTTTCATCGATTTGTTAACGATCATGAGATGACGGTTAAGAAGCAGGTAGAACTCGGTCAAATCTCTGGCCTTAGATAGTGTCTTCTCAAGCTGAAGGACGACGGAGTCCCGATTCCCGAGTCGGTACTGGCTCAAGTTACGGTGGATGAAATTCGCGTTGAAAAAGAGTTCGATGCCATGGATATCCTTACTCGGGAGGATCTGAAATTTGAGCTTTCGCCGATTCAGCCTTCGCTGCATGTCTCGACGTGTCGGGATTCGCCGTCTTTGGTTCTGCAAGATATTAACCATTTTGGTACTAATGTCGGGCTCGTTCTTGAAAGTCAGGTAGGCGTTGTTCCGGACACTCAGGATGCAAGCGACGGAGTCGAGAAGTCTGCTGAAGGGGTTGATAAGGCGGCCATGACCTGATATCTTTTTAAGTTTTTGATGCTTCTTTCCTTTGTAATTTATGTAGTATGTTTTGTAAGACTTGGTTTTCCTCTTTTTAGGAGAACTTTTTTTTATTTAACCCGTCTTTTTAGACTTGCAAATCGTGGCATGATCCAAATCGGTCTATTCTTGTATTTAAATTTGTGTTTTCTCGCAAATTTAAAACAGATAGCGATTCAAGTCTATGTTCTTTGTCATAGGGCGGTTTTGCGAGGCTTACGTATGCTCGGCTTTTATTGTCCCAAGGACAAACGAATGTGCGAGGCTTGAGTGCTCGGCTTATTTTTTATCGCCTGCCTCGAGGAACGTACGAGTACGAGCCCGGTTTTTATAGTGCGAGACGGATCTCGGCTTTCCTCTACCGCGATGTGCACCTCGCGTATAGAGGAGACCATGCCCCTGGCCAGGGGGTATGATGCTAAATGTTGCGAGTCTTATCGAATGCTCGGCTTACAGTCGAGGCCGCGTTGGACTTCAACTTTTGCGAGTAAGGACTCGGCTTATTGATAATTACGACTAAGCATAAGTTAAAAGGGGTCGACTGACTCGGTGTTACCATAATAGAAGTTCGAATTCTTACCTTAATCATGTCGGCTCGGTATACAAATAGAATTTTATTTAGATTTGTGACTGCGCCGATGAAGGCTGCCTACGTATCCTCCGAAGAAGAATCAAGTCACTCGTAGTTCATACAATGTAGTTTTTTTTTTTTTTTTTTTTTTTGGCGCAGGGCCGATAAGAAGTATTCCTTCAGGCTCGCTGAATTCCATGAGCGCGGCAAGGATTTTCCCTTCATTGATTCGAGTTCGTAGACACCGGGTTTAACGACCTTCGTTATCTTATATGATCCTTCCCATTTGGCGCCAAGTTTCCCGGCTCTCCATTCCTTTGTGTTCTCGTAAACTTTCCGAAGCACATAGTCGCCGACTTGGAAGTGTCGTTCTCGCACTTTTCGATTGTAGTATCGAGTTGCGAGTTGCTGATAATTCTGAATGCGTAGGAGGGCTCGGTCGCGTTCTTCTTCAATTGTGTCCAGTGCATGAAGTAGCATCGTTTCGTTGATTTCGCTATGTTGAGGCATGAGGGCTCGGCGAAGGGTGTAAACATTTGCCTCTGCCGGGACCATTGCTTCCACGCCAAAGGCCAAGGAAAACGGGGTGGAACCAGTTGCTCGGCGAGGTGTGGTTCGGTGTGACCAGAGAACTCCGTCTAATTCGTCGGCCCACACTCCCTTCTTCTTTTCGAGGCGTTTTTTGATGCCGTCAATGATGGTTTTATTGGTCGCCTCCGCCTGACCGTTCCCCTGAGGGTATCTTGGTGTTGACTTGCTGAGCCGTATATCCCATTTTTTGCAGAAACCTTCGAATAGGTTGGATATGAATTGGGAACCGTTATCTGTGACGATCTCGTATGGCAGTCCAAATCGGCATATGATGTATTTCCAAACAAAGTTTTGAACCTGGATGTCGTGTATCGATACGTAGGCCTTGGCTTCGACCCATTTGGTGAAGTAATCCATCATGATTACGAGGAAACGCCTTTGGTTAGAGAGTGGTAATGGTCCGACTATGTCCATGGCCCACCTCATGAAAGGATAGGCTGCCGTGGATGTTGTAAGTAATTCGGTGGGGCGATGTATGAATGGCGCATGTCGTTGACACTTCTCGCACTTATTGGAGTAAGCTTCGCAGTCTGCCAGCATAGTCGGCCAATAGTGCCCGTTAAGCTTTATCTTGAGAGCGAGGGATCGACCTCCCGAATGATTTCCGCAGGCTCCCGAATGGGTTTCTTCCAGAACTCGGCTGACTTCGTCTCCGTGTATACACCTGAGAAGGACCTTGTTGGCAGAATACTTGTACAGGGTGCCGTCGTGCATTGTATACCTTGCGCATTTGACTTTCAACCGCCGTGCTGTCCATTTATCCTCTGGAAGTATTCCTTCTGTCAAATATTTCCGTATTTCGTCTCTCCAGTCCGTCTCGGAATCTATCAAGAATGCAATCAGCTCGTCGTGCCCGACTTGGAGGATAGATGGGCCGATTTGCTTGATAATCATTATATCCGTATCGATGATTTCTTCATGACCGCTGTCGGGGGGGGGGGGTGGGATACTTGGTTCATGAATCGTTTCTATCGGGATACGCCGACATAGATCCGGATTGGGGGTTGACGCCAGCGATGCAAGTGCATCTGCCGGGGCGTTGTCTCTTCTTGGAATTTGAACTATGTTAAAGAATTCGAACGTGCTGGTAAGTTCTAGAGCCGCTTTCTGATAAGCTTCCATCCTTTCGTTCTTAGCCTTGTACTCTCCATTTATTTGATTTGCCACAAGCATCGAATCACAATGAGCCAGTAGGTTTCTGACCCCGATTTCTTTTGCTAGTCTAAGGCCGGCCAGTAATGCTTCGTATTCGGCCGTGTTGTTCGACGCTGTGAACCCGAGACGGAAGGATTGTTCTATTATCTCTCCTGTCGGCGATATGAGACGTACTCCTACCCCGGCTCCGCATTTTGATGATGCGCCGTCAACAAACAATTTCCAATTCGTCTCCTCCTGAGTTTTTAGGTCCTCATCGGGAGACAATTCAACTAGAAAGTCGGCGATTACCTGCGATTTGGCTGTCGTTCTGTTCCGGTATTCGATATCGTACTCGCTGAGTTCTACCGCCCACTTCGCCAGCCGACCTGACTGTCCAGGACTGTGCAAGATTGTTCTGAGAGGTTGACTGCTTAGCACGGCTATCGTGTGAGATTAAAAATACGGGCGTAATTTCCTTGCCGAAGTCACTACTGCGAGGGCAATTTTTTCTATGGCGAGGTATCTTACTTCAGCTCCGTTTATAGTCTTGCTGATGTAGAAAATCGGCTTCTGTTCGCCTCTGTCCTCTCGAACTAGGACTCCGCTGACTGCAGTTGTTGAGACCGCGATGTATAAGAATAATATCTCACCATTTTCTGGTTTTGATAACACTGGCGGGTTTGAAAGGTAGTCTTTCAACCGAATAATGGCTTCCTGGCATTTGTCGTCCCAGATGAATCTTTTGTTTCCTCGGAGAAGTTCGTAAAAGGGTAAGCACTTGTCCGTCGAACGAGATATGAATCTGTTCAGGGCGGCAATGCGACCGGTGAGCCGCTGTACTTCCCGAGTATTTATGGGCGAAGGTAGATCGATGATAGCCGAGATCTGCTTCGGATTAGCCTCTATACCTCTTCGAGTCACAACATAGCCAAGGAATTCGCCTGAAGTTACTCCGAACGTGCATTTGGCCGGGTTTAATTTCATTCCGTACTGGTTTAGGATGCTGAAGCATTCCTTCAAGTGTCCGACGTGCTGGGATGCGGTCAGTGATTTTACCAGCATATCATCGATGTACACTTCCATGGTAGTGCCGAGTTGTCCTGCGAACATCCTGTTGACGAGTCGTTGGTACGTGGCGTCTGCGTTTTTAAGGCCGAAGGGCATGACTTTGTAGCAGTAAGTGCCGCGTTCCGTTATGAAGGCTGTTTTCTCACGGTCATCTGGGTTCATCAAGATCTGGTTGTAACCTGAGAACGCGTCCATAAACGACAATAACTCATTCCCGGCTGTAGCTTCTACGAGCCGATCGATATGAGGGAGAGGGAAACTGTCTTTTGGGCAAGCTTTATTGAGGTCCGTGAAGTCGACGCAGACCCTCCATTTCCCGTTTTTCTTTTTGACTACCACCGGGTTGGCTAACCAATCGGGGTATTTTACCTCTTGGATGGAACCGGCGTCGAGAAGTTTATCTACCTCGTCATTAACCGCCTTAGCTCTCTCAGAGCCGAGTTTTCTCCTTTTTTGCTTTATCGGCTTGTAAGTCGGATCCACATTAAGCTCATGAGTCGTAATGGATGGATTAATTCCTTTCATGTCCTTTACCGACCAGGCAAAGGTCGATACGTTTTGTTGCAGGAATTTAACCAATTCATCCTTCAGGGCTTGCGGCAACTCTGCCCCGATTCCCACGCACTTGCTTGCGTCTGATTCGTCGATGATAACTTGTTGGATGAGATCCTTGACCGGCCCTTTTTGGCTTTGATTCGTGTTGATCAAGCAGGATGGCACCCTGAGCCTGTGTTCCTTCGCGAAGCAGGATCGACTTGTTCGTTGGCAGCCCTTCACGGTCTGAATTCCCTTAGGTGTTGGGAATTTCAGGCACTGATGATAGGTCGAAGATACCGCCTTCATGCTGTATAACCAAGGCGTGCCGAGAATAACATTGTAGATGGTCGGCTTGTCGATGACATGGAATTTGACCATCTTGTTGATTCCTCCGGCGTAGACTGGTATTTTGATCGTACCGATTGTGTAAGTCGTTTCGCTTGTGGAACCGGTTAGTGGTTTGGCCTTCTGCTTAATGTCATCTTCCTTAATGCCCATTTCTTCAGGGTGTCCAGGAATATCAAGTCGATGGAACTGCCTGTATCGACTAAGATTCGAGATACTTGGCAACTTCCAATGAGAAGCTCGACGACTAATGGGTCGTTGTGGGGGTAATGCGTCCCGTATAAGTCTTGATAGGTGAATGTAACAGGCGGTGTTGGAATTGTGTCCAGTAATCTCGGTACTGTCTCTAGAAAGTAAGAGTATGTCAATGATCAGACATAAGTCATATAATACTGGGGGTCATGATGGCTTGCTAGAGTCCGCTCATGATCTATAAGTCTTGGACTTATTGCCTTTATTATATGATCCCATATGGGTCACACGCCTAAGCTAACAGGAAAATGTGTAGGAACGGTTTAGCAGAAGTACGGTAAAAGTGCTAGGCATTTACTGTACTTAGAGAGAATAAAACGGTTTAGCTACTCTGTGTCGATCGATACACAAGGTGTGTCGGTCGACACAGTGCGCGAATACCGTCGAGTTAATTGGTGTTTGGGCCAAATGGCCCAAACGGAACATGACGAGTTTTGTGTCATAAAACTCGAGTTCAGACTGATTAACCCTAAGAAAACAGCCGTAAACTCTCTCTCTCTCTGCGCCGAATTCCTCTAGTGGTCTAGCAGCCGTTTCCTGTGATCGCGTGTGTGAACCTTTGGAGGATTCATCCCTCGGTGTTTCTCTGATCTCAGACATACCATCTATTTCCGCTGCAAACAGGTATAAGGTGAGATCATCATTTGTTTCTATTCTGAGAAGAACCTAGATCGCATGTTTAGGTTGATATGAATCTAAGAATTGAATCAGGATCAACTAAACGTTCCTTCAGTGGTATCAGAGCCAATGGTTCTGGTTTTTCTTGTTTAGATTCAATGTTTAGGATTGTTTTCTTGTTTAAAAGTGTTTTGAATCAACTACTGATAAGAGAAACCATTTAAGCAACAAGAATTGAAATCTAAACACACATAAAATTGCAAAAACCAAGCTATATGATTTGGTAGAATGCGATTTCAAGAGGTCTGTATCGACTGCGATCGCATGGATCGATCGATACGATCGCATGGATCGGTCGATACAGTCTATCGGCTAACCCTGTTAACGCGTGAAAGCATCGATCGATACAGGATCGATGCAGGTTCGATATTGGTGCATCGACCGATGCGGTTGGTGCACATCGATCGACACGGTTAGGTTTTTGGCTCGGATCCGTGCATGCGTAAGAGCATCGATCGATACAGGATCGATGCACGATCGATGCAGGATCGATGCTGAGAGCATCGACCGATGTGGTTGATGGATCGATCGACACGGTTGGTCCATCGATCGACATGGTTAGTTTAAGGCTCGGTTTAATTTTGATTAAAATTAATTCGTCCTGGTTTAATAAACAGATTTAATAATTTTATTAAGTCTGGTTAAACCGGGACAAGAAATCCAATGTCGAAAGAATTATTGGATTTAGTGCCTAAACCAGGATTTTCTAATTTGATTTGGTTGGACCAAATAAATTGAGAAGATCCGGTTTAGTAAATAACCGGTTGACAATTGTGGTCATCGTAGTAATTAAAATTTGGTTAGACCAATTTTAATGAACCAGACCGGTTATGTCATTTAATTGGACAATTGGGTCATGTCTTGGACATGGACCAATTCTTGGGCCTCGGGCCAAGAAGTTAAAACAATTGGGCCAATTATTTGAATCTTTCTTCAGATTAATTTAAAATTTATTTTATAAAGAATATAAATCGATTTTAAATTAAAGTTTCCGATATTTTGAAATTAGAAAGTTTCTTAATTTATAGAAGTTTCTAGATTTGCATGATTCGGATTTTAAGAAATTTCTAAAGTTAGAAAGTTTCCGGTTTTAGAAAGTTTCCAATTTTAGAAAGTTTCCAAAAATAGTAGGTTTCCAAAAATAGAAAGTTTCCCGAAATAGTAATCTTCTATTTTGGGAATGATTTTTTTTTTAAATAAACCTACGAACCTCAAATAATATCAAGCGTTGGGTGTCTTGTCCATTCTATGTCAGCTGTCGAAGCCCATTCAATTGTATTCATGGCCTTACAGTGTGAGGGTGTCTGCTTTTGCGTGGATAAGACGGTTTGTGATTCATAAATGTCATTGGGAGTCCCAGACATTAATGATTACATGACTGTATAGTCTGGTTTTCTTGACTGGGCCATCGGGAGTCCCGGGCCTTGAGACATCAGAGTGGATTGGGCCTCGGGCCCAGATTCACAACCAAGAGTTATATCACGGATATAATTAGCCGACATAGGGCTTACCGATATAAGCTAAGGTTGGGTGACGGCCAGTGGCCCACTTTAATCTTAGTTATATGTGGATCTTGGAATCATTATATTCTATTGAGGGTAACTTATGTTATTGAATATAATGCGTGATTAATCATATTAAATTTAATACGAGATTAATCATATTGAACATTTTAACTAAAATCCTTTTATCTTAATTTTCAGTTATGACTAGCACAAACAATCAAAACACTTTCTCGATCCGGTCTGTCCTTAAGATGGACAAGCTGAACGGATCAAATTTCTTGACTTGGTCGCGGAACCTGAGGCTAGTCCTCAGACAGGAGAGAAAGGACTATGTCCTTGAGAGAACTCTCCCCGTGAGGATCGGGTCCAATGCTTCTCATGCAGTATATGATGCTTGGAATAAGCATTATAATGATGCGGTAGATGTGCGTGGTCTGATATTGGCTAGCATGGACTCAGACTTGCGGAAGCAATATGAGAACATGGAGTCGCCAATAGAGATGATCAGCAGCCTGAAATTGAAATTTCAGGAGCAGATAAGGGTGGAGAGATACCAGTTGGTTAAGTCTCTCACTAGCTGCAAGCTACCAAATGATCATCCAGTGAGTCCTCATGTCAGTAAAATGATGGGTTACATTGATAACCTGAGGAAACTGGATTATCCAGTTAGCCAAGAGTTGGCAACTGAAATCATTCTGCAGTCACTGCCGTCAAGCTATGATAAGTTCAGAAAGAACTATATCAAGAAAGGCTTAACGAAGACGCTGACTGAACTGCATGATATGCTCAAGACAGTTGAGCCAAACGTGAAGAGTACCCTGTACAATCTCATGAATGAGAAGGGTGAAGACAAAGTTGTCCAGATTTTGAATCATGGCAAGCGTGTGTCTTCTGAGCCCGAGTCAGATACCTCTTGCGTTGGTAAGTGCTGCTACTGTAAGGAGACAGGGCATTGGAAGAGAAATTGCATTAAATTCATGGAAGATGATGAGGAATTGAAGTTGATGTATGAGACTACTTCCTCAGGTATTCATGTTATTACTTCAAGTTCTACCTTAAAGGTATTGGATACTGGTTGTGGCACTGATATTCGTGATAATATGCAGAGCCTAAGCAACAGTAGAACGTTGAAGGAAGGGCAAGTGAAACTACATGTCTGGAAGGAGCTTGGGATGCTGCCTCAGCTGTAGGGTTTTCACTTATAGATCCCTTTTAGGCTTGGTTTTGTATTAAGTAATTGCTACAATGTACCTGCTTTAAGCAGAATTGTCTTTCATTTTCTTGTAAGAATTTGAATGTTTTTCATTTTGATAAAAGACAAGTTTTGTTCTTTTGATCTTAATGAAATATTAATTGTAGCACCCTATTCATGGAATGGGTTTTATATCTTAAACCAAAGAGTGCCTAAATGTAACATAAATACCGAATTGGTTTAAATCTAATGAATTAAACCTGATTTTTCTTGGCATAAAAGTCTTGGTCACATAGAGTAAGTCGGATTCAGAAATCCCATAGTTATGGACTGTTGGGCTCATTTGATGAGATATCTTATGAGACTTGAATTCTGTTTACTGGACCAAAAGGAAAAAGGGCCTATCTTAGCCAAGCTAGAGAAAGGCCCAAAGGCTTATTGGACCTGGAACATACTGATGTATGTGGCCCAATGAGCGGTAATGCCAGAGAAAATTTCCTGTACTTCATTGTCTCTACTGATTACTTCAGTGAGTGTGACTGTGTTCATTTGATGAGACACAAGTCGGAATTCTTTGACATGGTCGAAAGAGTTCCAGAATGAAGTATAGGATCTGAGTGACAAAAGCATTAAGACTCTGGATTAAATCACGAGTGAGAATACTTAAGTCATTGATTGTGTGATCATCTTAATGAGTGTGAAATCGTTTCACAGCTCATTTCTCCTGAAAACCTGAAGGTGTTTCTGTGAGAAAGAATCAGATCTTATTAGAAATGATTAAAGATGAGTCACACGAATCTTCCATGATATTATTTAAGAATAACGCTCTAAAATATCTAAGTTTACGCTGAAATAGTTCCACAAATATCAGTTGAAAGACACCACGTTAATGTGGATTGGAATCGATCCAAATTTGTCTTTACTGAGTATTTGTAGTTGTGCTACTTCGCTGGTTGTCCTAGAGAAACTAAGGCTTGTTACTTTTACGTCCAATCTGTTTTCTAAGAAGGGAAGTTATTTTCCAAGAAGAACAGTGGGAGTAAAAGCATAACTCGAAGTTTTCTTAGGGAAACCAAGGCTCGGTACTTTTACGACCATTCTGTTTTCTAAGAAGGGAAATTACTTTCCAAGAAGAACAGTGGGAGTAAAAAGTATTTTTACGACCATTCTGTTTTCTAAGAAGGGAAGTTACTTTCCAAGAAGAACAGTGGGAGTAAAAGTACAACTCGAAGAAATTCGAGAAATACAGGAGGCTGCTTAACCTATTGAGGGAGAGCAGCGGAAGGATTTACAGATTTCTGTAGAATCTACACCTGTGGAGCCTGAAGTTCGCAGATATGAAAGAATCAGTCACTAATCCGAGAGTGAATTCTCGTCATTAGTTCAGCCTGATGATCATTGAATGTTCGCATGATCTGATGATCATTGAAAGCGACGAATCTGCGAAATCCTAGGAAGCGAAAGTGAGCCTAGACTCCGAAGAATTACATTTTGTGTAAGTTGGCTTCATCGATCCATTCATGGATGGAAGCAAACATATCGGAGTTGGAATCTTCGTTCTGTTGAAGTAGTCAAAGTTTTGACTTGAACAGGAACGAAGCGGAACTGTGTGTTTACTAATAGATTAGTGGGAGCGATATTGCATTTCTCAAAGTGTATGTCGATGACATACTGATTCTCGGATATAACGTCCCAACGCTGTAGTCGGTAAAGGACTAGCTTGGGAGTTGGTTTAATGATTGACATGGGTAAAGCCACGTAGTTCTTGGATTTTGGATCTAAAGATAGAGATCCAAAAGAGCTGGTAGGACAAAGTCAGGATTCTTAAATTGACAAAGTCCTACACATTTTGAACAATCCAAGAAGGGTTTTATGCCAATGTCACATGGCATTAAGTTAAGCAAGATACAGTATCCTACGATAACTGCTGAGCTTAAATGCATGGATAAGATTCCATATGCGAAGGCAATTGGATCTATCATGTATGCCATGAAACGTACTTGTTTGATGTTGCTTTAATGTTAAGCAAGACAAGTAAAGACCAGTCAAATCCAGCAAAGAAACACTGGATTGCCGTAAAGAATATCCTAAAGTATTTGAGGAATACTAAGGATAAATTCTTGAGTTACGGAGAAAGTGAGGTGCTACGAGTCGATAGAGTCTGAAAGGCAAGTTTCCAATAGACAAAGATGATTTCCGATCACAGTCCGGTTATATCTTGTGTCTATCTGGCGGTGCAAGGCACTGTTGCTGACTCCATGACTTAAGCTGAACATTTCGCTACTTGGGAAGTGGCGAAAGAGGTTGTTTGGAAAGAAGAGTTCGTCACTGAACTTGATGTGATTTCTAGCATAGATGAGACTAGCTGCACATCAGATGTCCAAACACCTTGAGGATATGTATAACCTATTCCGTGAGATAAATGACAGAGATGTTAAGTAGATCAGCAAGTTTCAACGAATGAGAACGTTGCTAATATATTAACGAAGCTACTCCTTAGGCCTAAGCGCGAGTTACGGACTGTTGCTGTAGGATAAGTGAAATTAAGATAAAGTCTCAATTTCAGTGGGAGTTATTAAAGGGCTTTATTTAGTTATTGGATATGTTCTTGAAATAACATTTAAGATGTTTAATGAAATTATTATTTCAAGATTATTTTAACTGTGATGAAATAATCGTTCCAAAGTGATATGAACCATTTTATAGGTCATCGAAGTAAATGACTTGATCTTGAGTCATCGAAGTCATTTAGCTTGATCATGAGACCCTATATTTGATAGATGTTTATATCATCCCGTCCCTAGTCGAAGGTTGTTGAAATTGGAACACCAACAACCGTGTGAGACTGGATTGGTACGTGACTTATGACAAAGTCTCAGTGTGTCATAGATGCGCGGCATCAAAGTCAGTACATAGGTGTATGTTTGGGAACATACGACCGGACAAGACCCGCTTATAAGAACTCTTCAGGATATTTATATCTGTGTCATAAGAGATTCTTACTACGACTATAGAGTATAGTCCTTAGACCTGAGTTCGCATGCATGTGACTGCACATGGACTGATGCACTTTGATCATTGTCTAACGCTATCGTTCTGCGATAGTTATAAGGACCTTGTTTGGGTACATTATGAAATGAATAGTTTACAGTGATGGAACAAGACGGAATTTGTCCCTCCAATATAAATGGAGTGAATATCTCTAGGCCAATCGGAGATTTGAATACTGGAAAATGCATGGCCATGCTCAAACGGACTGTCCCGAGTCGTTTGGATTGTCAGTATCAAATCAGAGTCCGATGAACAAGATTAGGTTTTATAAGGATGACACCAATCTTGCCTTATGACTAATCGAGATATTGTGACAAAAGGATTATGAATACGGAGATTCCAGTACAAGTGGGAGATTGTTGGAATTGTGTCCAGTAATCTCGGTACTGTCTCTAGAAAGTAAGAGTATGTCAATGATCAGACATAAGTCATATAATATTGGGGGTCATGATGGCTTGCTAGAGTCCGCTCATGATCTATAAGTCTTGGACTTATTGCCTTTATTATATGATCCCATATGGGTCACACGCCTAAGCTAACAGGAAAATGTGTAGGAACGGTTTAGCAGAAGTACGGTAAAAGTGCTAGGCATTTACTGTACTTAGAGAGAATAAAACGGTTTAGCTACTCTGTGTCGATCGATACACAAGGTGTGTCGGTCGACACAGTGCGCGAATACCGTCGAGTTAATTGGTGTTTGGGCCAAATGGCCCAAACGGAACAGGACGAGTTTTGTGTCATAAAACTCGAGTTCAGACTGATTAACCCTAAGAAAACAGCCGTAAACTCTCTCTCTCTGCGCCGAATTCCTCTAGTGGTCTAGCAGCCGTTTCCTGTGATCGCGTGTGTGAACCTTTGGAGGATTCATCCCTCGGTGTTTCTCTGATCTCAGACATACCATCTATTTCCGCTGCAAACAGGTATAAGGTGAGATCATCATTTGTTTCTATTCTGAGAAGAACCTAGATCGCATGTTTAGGTTGATATGAATCTAAGAATTGAATCAGGATCAACTAAACGTTCCTTCAGGCGGATCATCCGATAATATCGGTTGTGGCGCATTTTTCGCGGCTAGCGCTTTGCGTTCATACTGTCTTATTGACCTTACAGAGTCGTTGACCGAGATCAGCCCGCCCATTATCATATTGATTCGTCGGATCGTTTTGGGGGCCTCGCCCTCCTCGTCTTCTTCTTCTTCGTTGCGATCTCGCTTTACTGCTACACTTTTCACTCGGTGTTGCTGTTTCTTCGCCCCCTGCTTGGGCTGTTTGTCGTCAGCTTGCTCTTCGCGACTTTGCTTTACTTCCTCCCTTATTTCGTCTATGGATGCTTGTATCTGACCGCTTTTAAGCCGTGCATAGAGTGCGTCCTTGAGAGTCCGACACTCCGAAGTGTTGTGCGAGGTTGTCTTGTGAAATTCACAGAACTTTTCTTCTTCGTGGACCTCTTGAGGCGCTCCCTCTTTGTCCTGTCTGTTCCACGGTTTATTTGGTCGTTGACTGCCGGAGTTGCCGACTACCATTGTCGTTTTCCCTCCTTTGTCGTAGTGCTGCCTTGGTTCCCGTTCTTCTTTTTTTCCGTAAGCCGGGCCGCTCCATGTTTCTTGGCCAATGCTACCTTTTGTTCATCCAGTTCGATGAACTTATGCGCGCGATGGAGGGCGTCTTCGATAGTCATTGGTGGGTTGAGAACTAGGTCTTGATAGAATGGCGTCTCGTGCCACACGGCGTGCGTCAGGGCCGCTATGGTAAACTTGTCCGGTGCCTCGGCGCGTGTGACGGCGATTTTGAAACGGTCAATGAAGGATTTTAACGTTTCCTTCCTATCCTGAGACATTGACATCAAAGTGTTTAAAGAGGTGTCTTTACTTACGTAGGCGAAGTGGTGTCTTACGAACGCTCGTGAGAGATCCGAGAAGTTGCTAATTGATTCGGCCGGGAGTCGGGAGAACCAATTCAACGCGTCTCCGACAAGTGTCTCCGCAAACAGCTGACAGAAGCCGATATCACGCTCTCTATCCGTCGAGAATCGGGCCTTTGCTGCTACGATTTTGAAAGTGGTTAGATGCGTTTTAGGATCTCTTGTCCCGTCGTATGTCGGCAGCTTTAGCTTGTCCTTGTGTCGTATATAGGTGTTTGCGATTCGTGATGTAAACGGTGTCCTCGTGGTCTCCTCGATGATCCGATCGATCTCGGGGGCAGACCCCTTTGTGACCTCGATCTGTAACTCTTTGAGGGAGTCCTTCAGTTTAGCCAGCTGCTTTTCGACCTGGTTGTGACTGGCTCCACGAATCTGCGTTTTATGAGTTTCCTCGTGGGACGCACCTTGCTCGCGGCGATGGTCTTCTCGGTGCGAGTAATTCTCATGTCGTGAATTCCTTCTGCGTCGCGAGTCCTGAGTGTACCGAGTTTCATGGTTAGCATGCCCGTCTTTGTCGGGAGTGTACCTTTCTTCATACCAGTCGTCTTGTTCTTGACGCGATCCTCGTCTGTGATTGTCCGGGTCTCGCTTTCGATGCGAGCTTCGTTCATGGTCATCCTTTCCATCACGTCCTCGGCGCGGATGTCCCTGATGGTCCGATTCCAGCTCCCGGCGATTTCCTTCTGGTGTGTCACAGAATAATTGTTTGGCGACCTTATTTTTTACCTTTGGGGGAATATCTCTTGTGGATTTCCTCGATTGTTGGTCTGAACGAATTCGGTCTTGTTCAGACTGCAACAGATCGATTCTTTCCGAGAATTCTTTTATCAACTCGTTCTGGGAGTCAATTTTTGCCATTAGGGTAGCCAGGAGCTCGTCTTTCTCGATTTGTTCAATGGTTTTGTCGAGTGACGGGATACGTTTATCGTCGTCTCGGCTTTTCTTTGTTTTGACGGCTCGTGGCTGTTGGTCGTCGAGCGCCGCGTTGTCATCCTCATGATCACTTCGGTCGCAATCGCTCTCTCCGTGATCGCTCAGTTTGACTCTTGGGTTGTTTGGGTCGATTTCGTTATCGTTTCCTGTCATCTCGTTCAGAAAACTCTTTTAGAACTCCCCACAGTCGGCGCCAATTGTAAGATCTCAACTCATTCTATCCGAAGATAGTAGGAGTTTTAGGGTTTTCTTGAGGGATTTCTAAAAGAAGGATTTAATGAACACGGTGAGAATTTAAGAGATTAGGGTTAAGGTCCTGATTCCGAGATGGAACAAGGTGGTGGTGAAAGATGCTAAAAGTTGCCGAGAAGAAATTAGGTCAACTTGATAACTCGAATTTCTCTTAGGCGAAAGTGTTGTGTAAAAGCGTATCTTTATTCGATAACGAGGTGCTCCTTTTATAAGTTTACAAAGTCGGTTTCAAAAATAAAGGAAAGTCGAGATAAGCTGAAATATTCCTGATATCTCAGGTTCAATATATGGAATATTCCTTAATTCGGCGCCGCCATTCTTTTCGCTTCTCTGGCGGCTGTTTTTTGAACCCTAGATGCAAATCGATTTGAGCCGACCTGGTTTTAACCTAGTTTTACCGGGTTGGGCTTTTCATCTCCATGCTATTCCGGGCCGTCCTTTAATCATGAATGGGCTTCAAATGGAAAGGTGCTAACTTTGACTCCAACAACATGAATAGGTAAGAGACCAATCGTGACAACACATAATCCAGAGGATTCTTAGTAGTGTGCTGGCCCGTAGAGGCCTCCCAAAAGTGCAAAGCTTTTCTCCGGTAGGACCAAGATTGGCCCTCGAGTGCAAAGACAGAAAGGATCTTTTCTTCTATTGTACATAACATAAACACATATCATAGTATATACATATATTTAGGTGTATAAATACGGATCAGAACATTTGGTCTTTTAAAAATTAATTTGCTATTTACTATTTTTAGAGATATATTTTAATATTTGATTTGCTTCAGAATTTTACGGATATTTATTTTTTCGAATCAAATCAAAGTGAATATCGAACCCGGATTAGATTTAACGAATATATTATCCATGTCTAGTATCATCCACACTAAATGCAATTTTAGAGCAAGTTTTTTTTCTATCCATTCTAAAATAAAGAATAGTTGAGATGAAATAAACTCATTTTCCACACTAGTTTGGAGTAAAAGTTAACATTAATTTTTTTGAATTTATATTTTTGTCAGTAATTTTGAGTACTTTGAAAAGTTATAAAATAAAAATTCATTAACTTTAAACTCTATTTTTATTCTACAATACTACAAAGTAGAATAATTACATAATTTACTAAAGCTTAAAAAGTTAATATGTAAATTTTATAAATAAAACCTATTAATAATTTTTTTTAAAAAATAAATATATTTCATTTTAGAGTAAAAAAATAAAATAATACATTATAAATACAACTGCATTTTGTAGCTATTACGTTCTCGAGATGAAAGTAATACATTGGAGACAACTAAATATTTATGTATGTAACACGAGAAATTAAAATCACATATTTTGGTTATGCATATATCATTAAAAATGATTAATAAATCTAATATATAATGGCTGAAGAGAAAGCTCATTCCAAATGATATATCAACCCCATTTTCATTAGTCAACTTCATTAATTTCTTTTCCAAACTCATTATTAAATCAAATAAATATATAATAAATTATCTAAAATAATTTAATTTGAATTTAGTTAGTTAAAATTATTAAAATATAAATATAGATTAATCTGAAATTGAATTTTAACATAGAGTTCCATAAATATATAATTATTATAAATTATAAAATTTAAATACATCTTTTATATTATTGTGTAATGTATTAACAAATATAATTAAATCTTAATATAAGTTAAACCATATTATTAAACTAAAAAGAAATAGGAAATTATAGCAAAAACATATTTAATAAAAAATGTAAATTATAATTATTAGTGGTAAATTGAAAAAATGATAAAATGAAATAAGATAATAATAGAAACAAATAAATAATAACAAAATTAAAAAAAAATTAATCAATGAAATATATGCATAAATCAAAGAAATATAAAATGATGGATAAAAATTAAAAAATTAAGATTTGATATACTTAAAATGTATAAATAACAATAAAATGTATTTTAAATAATGTATGAAAGTATTAAAAGTATTATAAGAAGGTTGAACGAAATAAAAATTCAAAAAATAAATTCATAAAAATTGATAAGTAAAACCTGTAAAATATTATAATATTTTAAGTAATATAGCTTGTGAGCGCATGTTTTTCATATTATTATGATAGTGAAAATAAAAATACAAATTAGAAATTAAAAAATTATATTAAGAAAATAACAAAATTATATTAAATATTTACATAATAAAACAAAAGGTGCGAGTTTTCTGCTAGTTTATAATATAATAATTGATGTGAGTTTTCCATTGATCGAAACATCAGTATTTTAAGTAATAAAAATTAAGATATATATAATTTTAATCATAAAATTTAAATTCTTATCATAAAATATAAATTTTAATATTATCAAATATTAAAATATAAATATGAAATAAACTAAAATTTAATTTTAATATAATAAATAATATATAATATAAGATTGGAATGCATCTTTTAATATTTTTATGTGACTTAATATTCATATCCCAACAAAAAAAAGAAACTAATTCTTTAATATAACTAAAAACCAAATTATGAGATCAAAGTTAGAATTATATGTTAAAAAGATTTGAGCAATTGAAAAAGAAACTCTGGAACTAAAAGATTATATAAGACAAAATATATATTCAATAAAGAATCAAAATGATAATTATAACAAAAGTAGAAGAAGAACATAAAAAAAATATAAATTTTTTGAAAATATTAAAAAATAAAAAGAACAACAATAAAATCATATTATTTATAACATAAGCTGAAACATTATGCATTTTAATGTTGTTCTTTGTAAATAATTAGGATCTTCGAAAAATAAGAAAATTATAAACAGAAAATTAAAAAGTATTAATAGTCAAAATAAAAAATATTAAAACAAATGAAATATTCGAAAATTAAAATAAAATTTACCTATTAGCAAATAAAGAGTAGACGTTTGTTAGGTCTATATGGGCAACAAATGCTGAAACGAAACTCCCGTAAATTGATGAGTTTTACAAGTGGCAGAATATGGAATTGCAAAACATATTAGAACAGATTATCAAATAAATAAAAACCCAAGAAATTTAACAATTTGAAACCAAGCTTTTTCTCACAGTTTAAAATGACGTGGCAAAGACCGAGAGAAAGTTTCATTTTTTTTTGGTCAACAAGTTTTATCTTTTATATGTTAGATTTTTTTTTGTCAACAGATTGAATTCATGGACCGAGTTCAAAAACAAACGGATTGAAGCCCAAACCAGAAAGCAAAACGACACAACACAAATAGATAAGGACGACACGCGGATCACCCGCCACACGTCAATACCATAATGACTCTGGCATGCACCAAACGTGTTGCTCATTGATGGGAACCGCCGGGAAGCGCCAGGCCCTCGCCGAGGAAACGAGGGGACGCCCACCAAACCGACTTGCTGAGATGACCAGGAACCGCTTGCCGATCTAGAACCCCCGAAACCGTCGCTCTCACCTGCAACCAAAGAAAGCCAGTGAAGAAACTCAATAGAAGACCACCGAGGTCATGGAGACGCCGCCGTTGTCAGGATCGAAATCCGACAGGATCCACATAAAGCTTTTCCTCAAAGCCGTGGCACGACCACGATATTAATCCAGGTAATCGGAAGAACCAAAGCAGAGCACCGCACAATTAAAGCAGGGGGACAGCCGAAAGATACAGAGAGGGTGAAGATCGAAATCCTCACACACGAGGAACACCGGGTAAACCCCGAGAAATCCGATGAATCGAAAAGTAAATCGGCCATAGAAAACATCTGGATTTATTAGGATCAAAGGCTTAAAGCCGAGCCCCGATCGAAACAAAACGAAAACACACCAAACGAACCCATCACCAATAAACAGAGAAAAGAGGAGATAGGGTCGAAAAACACAAAAGACTAGAAATTAAAAGTAACCCGATCGCCGATTTGGCCTAGCGCCACCACCAACGATCGGAAAACGAAGCAACGTAAGGACGACTTTTGGATAGAGAGAAGCGAGAGAAAAGAAGAGAGAGAAACTTTTTTTGATCTATAGTCGAGCGACTAAGTAATCTATTTATATGTTAGATTAGATTACAAATATTTACAATAATCTCTGTGTTTGTTTTTCGTTAAAGTTATCCATCATTTCTTTTCTTTTTTCTATCGTCGTTATCCGTCATTTCAGTATGCGTCATATCGACATATGTCCTTTTTCTCAGCCATTTTTATAGCTTTAAGTCAACCAGCTTTAGATCCTACAATAATATAGTCGTCATTTTATTAATATATATCATTATCTCTCTCTGTGTTTTGAAAGTTCTGCTGAATCATGTCAAGAATTGCGGGATTTCAAATTATTAGTTAATTAAAAAGAAGATAAAAAACATAAAAACTGCTAGATTTTCTTTCGGAAAAACAAGAAAAGTATTGAATACAAAAGGTTTACTACTACTATGATCAATAATACATCGAATGCAAATAATTTTTTTTAATAGGGTTTTTATTTCATAAAAACCTGTTTCAAAAAAAAAACAGGAACAAAACCTTATAAGAACGCAATTTTGACAGATCTGCCTTTCTTGATTACAAAACTAGCCAGAAAAATCTTAACCATGATTGTAAAACAGAGACAACATGAAGAATATTTCCATGCTCTCTTTACAACGGAATCAAACGACATTTGACGAGGTTATTACTCCACAAACACAGACTGAGACTGAGGCGATCACAGACTTGGAGAATGAATTCAAGAATTCCTCTCCTTCCTAGATACAAAGCAACTTGAAAGATAAGACGCATAATCATATTATGATTTGAATTTGTCGCTGGGTCTTTCAACCATATAAGCCCATCTTCGAAAAGAGAAGAATACAATACTTGGATCTTAGAGAAGAAGAAAGACCAAACTTGTGAACTAAACATGCAGTCGAAAAACAAATGTTGCCTCGTTTTTAAACCCGTGTTACACAATACGCAACCATCGGGAACCGACAAGCCTCAGCTCCTCAGTTTGTCTCTTGTCATTAACCTATTACTTTCAACTAACCAAGTAATAAACGCATGCTTCAGAGTTATATTCGAAAACCAGACTCCTTCGAACCAGTATACTTTTGGTCCTTGAAGATTTAGGAAGTTCCAAACCTTTACTGTCGAGAACTTGTCCGAGGGAACTCCATAACTGATTCTCCATAAGTACTTGTTATCTTCCACCTCAACATTCTCCAGATCCGACGCTGGAAGACACGATTTCAGAAGCTCAATTACCGGACGTCGGCTTCTTGAACGAGTAATCCACCAACTGTTATCACACAACACCTCTGCAATGATAGCTGATGAGTGAAGTCCCAAAACTCTAGGGCCATTAATCCATGCCATGTTTGTAACGCCCTCTTCCCATTTTCCGCTGACCGACGAGCTGACCGGCCAACAATCAAACAAGAACATGACCGATCGAATCCGAGCAGTCATACGAGAAGAGTTTGTCACAATACGAAAGCCAGAGACAGTCCTGTTTGAGACAAAGGCTCGAACCAAAACACCTTTGACTTCGTTTACCTCGTTTCCACGATGTTGGTACTGGATTTCCCTCGAAGAAATCCGGCCCATTAACAAATAAAACAAAGGCCCATAATCATGAGCCCGCTCCATAATCAAGACAGAGAGATCGACCGTTATCCTTTGTTGGGCCCATACGATTGACATCTTGACAAGGCCCAAGCAACGCCGAAGTGAGAGGCGATCGAGCTCGAGCTCGCTAGGAGACGATGTGGAGATAGAGCAACCTGGTCTTCGTCGGTTTAACTGATCCACGCAAATCTCGGAGATCGTTATCACGGCGAGGCCGAAATATCGGAACAAGAAGATCAAAGTCGAGAGTATTTAAAGAAGAAGTGGCGATTTATTCAAGACATTTCAACCCTAATTAAGAATACTTCGACTAGATAGCTCGATCATCATGCTTTGTACTCTCTTTTCGATTGTGTTTTTCTATCTCGACGATCAATCTCAATAAAGTCTTTGATTCATAGGAAATATATACCATTTCTATATCCAAAAGTCCAAATCCACGATTATAAATTCTTGGTGTGAATCTCAGATCTCACATTTGGCGCCGACTGTGGGGATTATCTATAGTTTTTCCTGTCTTAAGAATCAGATCCTAGATCCGATAGATCGAGATGAATCCCGACCAATCTGGCGCTCCCAGCGCCACACCGCCAGTCGACCACCCTCAAACGGTCGACAACGTTCCCCAGAATACCGACGGGGTAAGAACCATGGGTTAGACCGATGGCGTGTTGACGAGCTCTGCCTCAGTCTCCACGACTTCGGCACCAGCCGGCTCAGTCGCTCAAACACTCGCGACGAGCCAGACTCCGACAAACGTTCTATCAGGAACTAACGATCCGAGCAGGAATTGGGTGTGGATGAGAAATTATCCAATTTCCGCCCCTGCCTCAGGAGGTGGATCTGGAACGCCCAAAAACTTGATAGGTGTAAGTTTTAATCATATTCTACTGCAAGTGCACAGGTAATGCAATTATAGTATAAAAGGTATCAAATCCCACAGAGACTCTCAGTCACACGATAGATTATGAGTAATTCGAATTAAGCTAAGCGAATCAGATTGTAAAACAGTAAACAAGACAACAAGTAAACAAATGAAGTGAAGGTGATTAAGCAATCAACAAAGACGTCAGGTTTCAGGAATTTCTCAGGATATCAGGAAATCAGATTAACAAACAGTCATGATTCAATCTATGGGCGTTCTTGAACTAGAATCACATGAGTAAAACTAACCAGCTTTCGCTGCGATAGTTATCTATATCTAACAACCGAGCAGACCAACTTTCATTGCGAATCATAGAGTTCTAGACATGCATTAATTCCAAGTTCGTTTGTTCACAACTTCTCTAAACCAAATTTCTTTGCGAATAGATAAGTTGCTCACCAAAATCCTTTCTAGTTAATTAACCAACTGTCGTTGTGTAAATCAACCTAATATCAATAATCTAAGTGGCCAGTTCAGATTAAGCGTTAAGAACGATTTAGATTATAGATCCTAATCAATCAATTATTCTAACATTCCTTTAAATCCCTAATGAGAATCTCTAACCTAACAAGAGATCTACTCAGACATAGCAATCATAACAGAAAACATAGTCAAAATAGATATCATAGAATAATCAAAGGAATAAGAACAGGGGTTCGAAATCAAGTCTCTCTCGAGAACAAAACCAGCCCCAAAATCTCCTAATCTCTCTTCAAGAAAAGCTTAGCCTAAACAGTGGCTGCCAAACCTAATTTAATAGCTAAAACACGTTTTGGGTCCACTACAAAAATAAGGGACATTGATAGCACATTGTAATAGCACGATTTTCACAAGTGCTATAATATATAATTTTCTGATTTTGATTACTCTATTATAGCATTATACTAATGCTAAACGGAAATTTTACTAAACAAAAACAAAAAAATGATTTTAGAGCCCAAATTTTATGATGGCGCCAACTTTTTTGGTAAAAACTTAATTTTTGTGTTATGTCTTCTTCCACGGATTGATATTTTTCATCTCTAGCTTCTCTTGTTTATTTCTCTCCTCCTCCATAACAATCTCCACCGCCTTCCTCTCTTCCTTGTCTGTTTCTCACCGATCCTCCGAATGCTTTCTTCTCTTCCTCCTAAAAGCCCGTCGTCCTCCTCCGCATCCAAGCCCTAATTTCTCCTGACCTAGCGCTTACGAAGAGGTAACAAGTTTCTTTTTTTTTGCGATTCAGAAACACCCCTTTTAAGACCTTAATCTGTGATTCATTTTGTCTCAGTTCGTTTGGATTGTTTCAAAGTCGGGAACTTTTTCTCTGAAAATGGCGAACGAAATCGGATTCTTCGAACTTAACACCGGAGAAAAAATCCCATCCGTCGGTCTAGGGACATGGCAGGCTGCTCCTGGCGTCGTCGGAGATGCTGTCGCCGCGGCTGTGTAGGTTCGTCTCTGATTTCCATTTCATATGACTGATCGCTAGAGATTTTTGGATAGATTTCATGGTTTGATTTCAGATCTTTACAGAAAATTTTATTTTCTCTCAGTGTTTGTTGATCTCAGGATTTAGGGATTGAATTGGAGATTATTTTTGATAGTTGAAGAACTGAAAAATCATTTTTCGTTTTATGCAGATTGGGTATCAGCATATTAAATCCATTCTATTGCTCACCGATCTGAATATTTGAATCCTCTAATCCTTACATCTCTCTTAAGTTTAGTCTGTGATGGCCTTTTAGGTTCCATTATCTTCTCTATTGCTTATGGATCATGGGATCTGAAACCGAGTTTTGACTTTCTATAAATTTTGAACCTGCAGGTTGGCAAAGTTCTGAAGAAGTTATTTGAAGATGGTGTAATGAAGCGTGAGAAGCTATTCATCACATCAAAAATCTGGTATTTTTGTTCATAACGTTCTGCAATGTTTTATCATTTCTTACATGTTTTCAGTTTCCCTTGCGTCTGCTAAGTCCCTAGCGTATTATATACCTATAAGTTATGCCCTTACAGGTTGACTGATCTTGACTGCTTTGTTAACCAAAGATATCTATAGTATTTCCATTTGGCTAAATCAAATCTCAAATAATCCGATGAACTAGAATGTAAACACTGCTGATCTCTCACTTGTCCTGTTGTAGAACTTGGAAAACATCAAGAAATTTATTGATCATTGGTAACCTCTGTAGCCTCATGATATACGGAACTGCCACCATGCTCTATAGCTCACACCTTTCTGTCTCTTTCATAGTAGATAAATTTACCAACTGCTTTGATTCAAGAGCTTTAGCATGAGGAAACTCATCATTCACTTCTTTTCTTGATCAGCAAAACGGATTCAGATGATGAAGAAGGAACAGAACAACAAAGTGCCTCATTGGTGGGTGCAAATGACAGCTCTGAAGATAACAAAGTGCATGAAACAGAAGAAGCACCTGAAAGGGACATTGATGATGTGAAAGAGATCGAGAAAAGCAAAGAAGACTCAGAGGGAAAGATGAGTTTAGTGCCAAAAAACAGGCTGAGACAAAGACTAACGAGGAACTCAGCTCTCTGCTAGACTGCTAGTTTATTAACGTCAATGTTGTTGAAGAAACTGTATAAGCTTTTGAAAGAGACGACATCGTTTGGTCTATTTTTGGATGTTGGTGGAGAGACCAAGCTTTTGATTAGATAGAGGGTTTAGGACTCGAGAGCAGGATGTTTTTTCTTTTGTTCTATGATGATGATGATGTAATACATTTCCAACATTGTAGATCTTATTCTATGAGATAATGATGCACGACATCTCTTGTTTGTTGGTATCTCTTATTCATTGAGAGATTTGAGATTGGTTGCAAACATACAAAATCATGATTTTGATTTTAGGGTATATTTAGGGATTAGAGGTTTGAAATATTATTTGTTTGTAATTTTCGAAATTGAACAAAAATACAAAATTCATAACTTGTAATATTAGAAATTTAATTTTAATTAAATAACCTTAAAAATAAAATTTTCAAATAATATAAAAGTAAATGTTTCATAAACATTTGATTTAGAGTTTAGGGTATTGGAAGGTTTAGGGTATTGGAGAGATTATGGTATTTGATTTAAAGATTAGTGTATTGAAAAATTTAGGGTATTGCAATTAATTTCTTTTTAATTATAGCATAACTTATTGTCTCTTGTATTATTTTATGATATAAATAGGGTTTTGGCTAATGAAATACAATTAATTGATTAGTTAGTCTTTGATTGGGTATGTGTATAGGGTTTAGGGTATTGGAGAATTAGGGTATAGGGTTAGGGTATTGGGTATGTGTATAGGGTTTAGGCTTGCAATATATTTTTCTAATTATTTTAAAAATAAAATTAGGGTTTAGGGTAATGGAGATCATATCTAATTATAAAACCTAAATCATATCATAAATGAATTAAACATAAAAATTACAATAAATTAGTTTTTATTCTATGAACATAAAATCAGAACAAAAATATTTGGAACATATAAAAATATTTTTCATTAATAATATAAACAAAGATTTATACAGTTTTTTTAAAAGAGATAAGAAAATAAATAAATATTTTGAAAGGGGAAGTAAAAAATTGTGTTTGAGAGCCCAAATTTTTGCTGAAATTTTTTGTTTTAGAGCCAGAATATTTGGTTTATCCCGGCAAAATATCTATCTTCCCCAAATCTCTAATTTCCTAAAAGGTTTCAAGTGTCGAACTTTCCATCCTATTCCTTCTTCCTCGCCATCTCTTCTCTTCGCAAACTATCGATTCTCTGTCAATATCTGAGAAATCAAACACAAATCACAAGCTTTCTCTGTTTTCACTTCCTCTCGCTATTTCTTAGCTCTTCCTCTATCCTTATCTCTCAAAATCAAAGAAAAATTTCCCACAAACCCTAAATCGATCTCTCCAATGATTGGTCGAAGAGAAAAGAAACCAAGAGTTGTGCATGTTGCTGGAGGAAGAGGAAGAGGTCGAGGGAGAGGTGGTCGGTCGAACCCTTCTGGTGGACTCAGCTTCCTCCGGTCTTTTGCTCAACAGTTTGTGGGTTTGTTGTGCTGCATCATCGTCTCAGATTCAGGTTTGTTGGGCTGCATCATCGTCTCAGATTCAGACAAGAGTTTCTTCAATGGAAGCTGGTAGTTTTGCCATATTGGTCACCTTTGTATTCACTGGTTTTGTCATCCCATACAGTAAGACGTTTGCGCTATTTTCATTTCAACCTTGTTCCAAAGTTCCATTAAAACATGACGCTGGTTTGGTGCAGAAAATATGCCAGGGTGGCTGAGATTGGGTTGTCTGTAAACGAATTTCTAGCTCAGCGGTGGCAGCAAGTGATTCTCTCTTCCCATACTTGTTTCTCTTCATCTTCCAAGACTAATCAGTCTACGTTTGCAGATGCAACCCACAAACGTTACCTTGGGGAGAACCATACTCGAAAGCCGAGGACAGAACTATGATGATTACATGTACTGGGTTGGTTCTTCGTCCGCCACAATCCGGAGAGCAGTGCTTGAAGAACGATTGAAAGGGTAAAGTTATGTTAGTACTTAGCTTATATATGTCTGTTTAGTTAATTTTTAGTATAACAAATAACATGTACATATACAACATAGTAGATGTAGTGCTCTTCTGCAAAACGTTCTTTAGTTCTTCCATGCTTTTACAGTCAATGAACAATGTACTTATACGTGGTTGAACTGTACAGACGTGTAAGTTATAGATTGAGTGTTGTGTTGCTAATGATTTTGTGTGCGTATATATAATCAACAAGTTTGTTTATCATGGTTCAGACGTGTATCTGCTTAATGATGTACTGAGCGCAGTGGATTCACAAGTAGGCTGTTGGATTTTGAAAAGAGCACTTTTAGGTCGTCTTGTTAACAAAAAGACGCGTATTATGCGCACTCACAACATTCAGGTTAATTTTAAATCTCATTTACAATGCACCCGGCAGTTGATACAGGTTTACTTCTCGTACCTAATTCTCCATTATATTGTCTGATTTTTGCATATTTCTATCTCTATCCTCTTATGTTGTGTTATCAGTGACATTTTCGACTCTTGGTGAGAAGACAACTGTCATGTCTCCTGAAGTATTTGTAAAAGCGGGAATACCATGTTGCAGGTAATGGTTTTCACATGTGTTCTCTGCTTACTCATGATCTTGTTGTTGTCTTTCATTTCTCTTGTATAGTTAGAAAATAAAAACTCTTAATTGCTTGTTATCAGGATAGTGCAAAATCCTGGAGAGTTTTTCGTCACTTTTACAAGAGATTATCATTTGAGGTTTAGTCACAGTAAGCAAGCAAGCGACCTTAAGTCTCTTTTCAATGCTTAACGTTGACAATAACTTATATTATCCATTGGGAGCTTGAGGATTCAATTGTGGAGAAGAATGTACAGGAAACTCAAGCTTTGATTGTGTAGCTATGGTTCAACCAAAAGAAGCAGCAGCTAGATATCTCATGTCTGCAGATTGTAATGGTGTTTCTTGGCCTTCTCCAATCCCAGATGAAGGAGTTTTTGGACCAGAGAATTTGATAAGAAACGTGTATACAGAGTTTCTTGTTTTGCATTGAGTTAGAATATATGTACTTAATATTGGTGTAGAACATGTTTAAGTTTATTAATAAAATCAGTTTTTAAAATAAATTTCAAATATATATTTTTTACACATAATTGATATAATATATATATATATATATATATGAAATATTTTGTAGTAGACCACACATACATTAAATTAATGCCATCATAGCTTATATTATTGCATATAAAAAACTGTTACGAAGGTTTATATCATGGCAAAATTATTGCATATAAAAAACTGTTACGAAGGTTTATATCATGGCAAAATTAACGAGCTGTAATAGATAGTACTATAGCATATAGATGTGCGCTACCAATACAAATTAGAGCATTATGTCTATGCTATCATATAATAAGTATACCACGTACATATAACGCTATAAAAGAATGCATCAAACATAGCAATCAACAATTAACGCTATTATATACAAACAATAACATAGCGCGAAAGAAAAGTTATGATAGAGGGGTGGTCTATTATAGCTGCCGCTGTCAGAGCGTTTGTGGAAACGCTATCTATTACGTACGATAGCTTGTATCGTGTGCTATGAATGTTGATTTTTCTTGTAGTGGTCTTTCTGTAAATATGGAAAACTTCTAGGTAAATTTGCAAATCTCCAAAAGCTGTATTTTTGATGCGCAGGAATTTCGTCATGTAGTGGTGTCGACCGACACAGAGGTTGTGTCGACCAACACAGAGTGCAGACGAACCCAATAAACTCTGTGACATCCATGTAAGCTGCCAAATCACTCCAAAAGCTCCCAGAATCTCCAAATAAGCTCCAAACGTACCTAAACCTGCAAAAGACTCTAAAGACTCCAAATACAAGGTTAAAGACTCAATATATACATATATATCATGGTTGAAAACCTATAAAAACCATGATATATCAAACGCCCAGACCTAACTCGCCACTGCCTTCTCCCCACAGCGACAAAACCCGGACGACCTCGCTGAAATCCGTTCGATGTTGAGCCTATTGGTGAACCGAACGAGAAGCAACGAGGCAAATGCACGGGCCCAAGAGATCGCAAATCGTTCTTTGGCCGCGCAGCTCGATGAACAGGAATGGCGCATTAACGCCCGTCTCGAAGAGCTCGCCGGCCAAAACCAGGGGGGTAGATCAACACGTGATCCACGAACCCCCATAAGTCCTCCACCGCGCACACGCTTGGACTTCTCCTAGGTAGTAACTCCCCCAGGAGCGTCGGGAAATTTTGCTAATACTTCAAATAGCGGCTTTCGCCCTATAATGACCCCTATCGCGACACCGACTCCATTCAGTTCGAGTTCAATGGTCACAGACCCAACCGGATCGGGAAACTGACCATTACCCCGGCCACCACCTTTCCCGAATAACTCCAATATCCGGCCGAGGAAACTAGGAGGCTCTGCTTTCGCCTCGAGCTCGGGATACCTTAACCGATCAAATACGATACAGTTCCAAACGTCGCAGGTCGACCAGACAAGATCGATTCCAACAATCGATCTTCTCGACCCCGTTTTCCCTGAACAAACGTCAAATCATGCCCAAGCCCAGTTCGCGCCTATAGTAGGCGATGAACACGATATGTTTAGACAATACATCGAGCAGGCTAAGGCCCAGTTCGTCAGTCTGAGCTCGAAAGTTCACATGGCAACGAGCGCGGCGCCCGACATCGATCGAGTGATCGAAGAAATGCAACAAACGCCGTTCACAGACCGAATTGCCTTTACAAGAATCCGGGAAATCAAGAAAACAAAATTTTTGGAATTCTCTGGAAAATCGGACCCGAAAGCCCATATCAGGGCATTCTGACTAGCAATGGCAAGGGTATACCTCACCGATGAGGAGAGAGAGCCGGCTTTCTGCAGGCTCTTCGCCGAAAACCTATCGGGCTCCGCCCTAGAATGGTTCGCCGGACTAGAAGAAAGGTCCATCGACAACTTCACCCAGTTCATGACGGCTTTCCTCAAACAATACTCCTTCTTTATCGAGGTAAAGACTACTGAGGCAGCTCTATTTGGCGTCTCTCAGAAACCCGACGAGACACTTCGCTCGTACATCGACCGATTTAAGGAAATAAAATCCAAAATCGCAAACCCACGAGACGAAGTAGCTATAGAAGCACTGAGACGTGGACTGTGGTATTCGACCAGATTCCGCGAGGAAATAACAGTCCGCAAACCTCAAACACTCGATGACGCCCTTCATCGCGCATCGGCCTTTGCTCGTCTCGAGGACGAAACCACGGCCCTTAGAGAAAAGCACCGAAAAGAAAAGAACTCGTCGGGCTCGCAGAACTCGAACTAAAAAAAGATTCCTGTAAATCAGGAAACATCAATGCGGTCGAGAGCCCGAAGAGCTCGAAGAAATTCGAGTTCGACAAGGACAATTCTGTGATTTTCACAACAAAAAGGACACTTGACCGAAGAATGCTATACTCGGGCCAAAGCCGAGGGTCAAAAACGAGAGTCCGAAAGAAAACAAGAATTATAAGTCGAGGAACAAGCTCCATCTGACAAAAAGGAAAGTAAACAGACCAAAGAGTCAAACACCAAAAAGCCTTCTCAAAACAAACGAGAACTGTCTAAGGAGCCAGAATCTCCTGAAACCCTCCCCCAGGGGTCGCGAAAGCGAGTCGAGGTCATTCTCGGTGAACTCAGCTTGTGCGGCACCCCGGGAGGCTCGGCGCTATCTCCACCTCCAGCTCCTAGTAAGAGTTTATGCTCATGAATCAATCTCCCTCGTCTCTACGGGGGGGGGGGGGGTGGTGTGTGTATGGGTCATACCTCCTAAACGAGTTGACTTCATCTTCAGTGGCTCTAAGCTTTGCCGAGACTCGGTCAATTCAATCTAAGCTCTTCAAAGAAGGGTCGAGACCGACAAAGGAGGGAAAATCCCAATGTTAGGTCCAGACAACGAAATCACTTTCCACGAGAGCGAGACAAACAATCTTGACAAACCACATGACGATGCTCTTGGTAGATGTCCACTTTTACGACGCATTCCGAAAGATGGATTTCAACGACTCTGAAATCGTCAAGGAAAAGACACCATTGGTAGGGTTCGCTGGCGAAACAACATACTCAATGGGCTCTGTCTTCACCCCAGTAATTGCTGGAGGAATTCGAAGAATGACAGAGTTTGTTATAGTAGATCGGCCAGCTCCCTACAACGCAAGTCTAAGTCGACCATGGATATACGACATGAAAGCGGTACCATCGACCTACCATCAATGCGTAAAGTTCCCAACTCCCAAAGGAGTAAAAACCATTTACGGAAGTCAAAAGATTTCCCGCCATTGCTATATGAACGGATACAAGCAGATTGAGAAATCCCACGCATACCAATTACGGAAAGAGGAAGAGCTCTCCACCATGCAAACCAAAAGGTCGAACGACCCAAGTCAAATAGGACCCCCAAAGGACCTCACAACCCAAGTTTGCATAGACGACGCTCATCCCGAAAGACTTGTCGGCATCGGAATTGACCTACCGGAGCCAGTTAAAAATGAACTGATCTCTTTCCTTAAACAGAACGTCGATTCCTTTGCCTGGTCTTCAGCAGACATGAAAGGGATCAACATCGACGTAACCGGCCACGAGCTGAATGTCGACCCAACGTACAAACCGGTAAGACAAAAACGCCGAAAACTTGCCCCGGAGCGAGCTCGAGCCGTCAACGACGAGGTCGATCGGTTATTAAAAATTGGATCGATCAGAGAGGTCAAGTACCCCGACTGGCTCGTGAACCCCGTGGTGGTCAAGAAAAAGAATGGGAAGTGGAGAGTCTGTGTAGATTTCACAGATCTCAACAAAGCATGTCCGAATGATAGCTTCCCACTCCCACACATCGACCGACTGGTCGAAGCCACCGCCGGACATCAACTACTGTCCTTCATGGATGCCTTCTCGGGGTAAATCCAAATACTAATGAACCCCGAGGACCAAGAAAAGACTGAAGGATTGTTTAGTGTTTGTCCTGGTTTAATTCTGTCAGATTAAACTCTACTAAACATATTGGATCTAGGTTCTTTGCAGAATCATAAAGGGATCTCAGTAAATACCTTGTTTATGCAGAGGATTAGAGAGGTATTGTCAGAGATCAGCAGAACCGCCAAGGGACAGCTCCTCCAGAGGTTCACACACGCACACTTCAGGAAGAATGGCTGCTAGACCAGAGAGGAGGGAGGCGCAGAGAGAGTTGAGAGAGAGAGAGCTAGGTTAAGTTTTATTTATAAAACTTATGTCTAGTTCTTTTGGGCTTTTGGGCCCAAGTCCCAATCTGATTAAATCCCTTAATCTAAGGCCCTTTAATCTCTCTAAGTACAGTAAATGCCTGGCACTTTTACTGTACTTCTGTTGAACCATTCCTTTATAGTTTCCTGTTAGCTTAGGCGTGTGACCCATATGGGATCATATAATAAAGGCAATAAATCCAAGACTTATAGATCATGAGCGGACTCTAGCAAGCCATCATGACCCCCAGTATTATATGACTTATGTCTGATCATTGACATACTCTTACTTTCTAGAGACAGTATAGAGATTACTGGACATAATTCCAACAATCTCCCACTTGTACTGGAATCTCTGTATTCATAATCCTTTTGTCTCAATATCTCGATTAGTCATAAGGCAAGATGAGTGTCATCCTTATAAAGCTTAATCATGTTCATCGGACTCTGATTTGACACTGACAATCCAAACGACTCGGGACAGTCCGTTTGAGCATGGCCATGCATTTTCCAGTATTCAAATCTCCGATTGGCCTAGAGATATTCACTCCATTTATATTGGAGGGACAAATCCCGTCTTGTTCCATCACTGCAAACTACTCACTTCATAATACACCCAAACAAGGTCCTTATAACTATCGCTTAACGACAGCGTAAGACAATGATCAAAGCGTATCAGTTCATGTGCAGTCACATGCATGCGAACTCAGGTCTAAGGACTATACTCTATAGTCGTAGTGAGAATCTCTTATGACACAGATATAAATATCCTGAAGAGTTCTTATTAGCGGGTCATGTCCGGTCGTATGTACCCCAACATACACCTATGTACTGACTTTGATGCCGTGCATCTATGACACCCTGAAACTTGGTCATAAGTCACATACTAATCTAGTCTCACGCGGTTGTTGGTGTTCCAATTTCAACAACCTTCGACTAGGGACAGGATGATATAAGCCATCTATCAAATATAGGGTCTCATGATCAAGCTAAATGACTTCGATGACTCAAGATCAAGTCACTTACTTCGATGACCTATAAAATGGTTTATATCATTTTGGAACGATTATTTCATCACAGTTAAAATAATCTTGAAATAATAATTTTATTAAAACATCTAAAAAATGTTTTACAAGAACATATCAATAACTAAATAAAGCCCTCAAACTCCCACTCAAATTTAGATTACATTTCAATGTCTCTAATGCCTACAGCTTCAGTCAGGTACTCGAGCTTAGGCCTTGGGAGTGGCTTTGTCAATGGATCAGCGACATTGTCATCTGTCGCAACTCGGCTGATCTTGACTTCCTTTCTATTAATGATATCACGTATCAAGTGAAATCTTCTTAGTATATGCTTGGATTTCTGGTGTGATCTTGGTTCCTTTGCCTGAGCTATAGCACCATTGTTATCACAAAACAGTGCCAGAGGCTCAGCTGCATTTGGTATCACACCTAGTTCAATAATGAACTTTCGTATCCAAACAGCTTCCTTCGCTGCTTCTGAGGCGGCGACATATTCAGCTTCTGTAGTGGAATCAGCAACGGTGTCTTGCTTGGAGCTTCTCCAACTAACTGCACCGCCATTCAGACAAAAGATATAACCGGACTGTGACCGGAAATCATCTTGGTATGTCTGGAAACTTGCGTCCGTGAATCCACTGACTTCAAGCACATTACTTCCGCCGTACACCAAGAACTTATCCTTAGTATGTCTCAGATACTTCAGGATATTCTTGACGGCAATCCAGTGGCTTTCTCCTGGATTTGACTGGTATCTACTCGTCATGCTCAATGCATAAGCAACATCAGGACGAGTACAGATCATGGCATACATGACAGATCCTATTGCAGATGCATAAGGAATATTCTTCATGCGCTCAAGCTCAGCAGCCGTCGTTGGGCTCTGCTTCTTGCTTAGCGTTGTGCCATGTACCATTGGTGTGAAGCCCTTCTTGGAATCTGCCATGCTGAATCTATGCAGGACTTTGTCAATGTATGAATCTTGACACAAGCCTATCAGCCTTTTAGATCTATCCCGGTAGATCCTGATTCCAAGAACGTATGCGGCTTCACCCATGTCTTTCATGGAAAAACAACTTCCAAGCCAGTCCTTTACCGACCGCAGCATTGGTACGTCGTTTCCGAGAAGGAGTATGTCATCGACATACAGAATAAGAAATACTATCTTGCTCCCACTAGTCTTCTTATACACGCATTGTTCTTCTTCGTTTCTGATGAAGTCAAATTGCTTGATCGCTTCATCAAAACGAAGATTCCAGCTCCTCGATGCTTGCTTCAATCCATAAATGGATTTATGAAGCTTGCATACTTTCCCAGCATTCTTTGGATCTATGTAACCGTCAGGTTGTGTCATATACACATCCTCTTCCAGAATTCCATTCAGGAAGGCGGTTTTCACGTCCATCTGCCAAATTTCATAATCATAAAAAGCTGCAGTTGCTAGTAGAATCCGAATAGATTTCATCATAGCCACTGGGGAATATGTTTCATCATAATCCACACCGTGAACTTGCCTGAAACCTTTTGCCACCAACCTGGCTTTATAAATCTGGACATTTCCATCCACGTCGATCTTCTTCTTGAAGATCCATTTACACTCGATGGCTTTTACACCAGCGGGTAAGTCAACCAATGAAAACACTTGGTTGACCGACATGGAGTCCATTTCGGAATCAGTGGCCTTACGCAACTTAGAGGAATCTGGGCCCATCATGGCTTGATTGAAGTTCGATGGTTCATCACCATCAATGATCAGAAGATCATGACAGTCAGTCACGAGGAATCCTTGATATCTCTCGGGTTCGTGACGGATCCTTCCGGATCTTCGAACTTCAGGTACTACAGGTTCAGGCTCTACAATTTCTTGTAGGTCCTCCTGCTGCTCTTCCTCATTAGGTTGAGCAGTATCCTGTGTTGGGAATGTCCTGAAATCTACCGTACTATCTCTAGAAAGTATGATAAGTGTCGAGATCAGACATAAGTCATAAATACTGGGTGATCATGATGGCTTGCTAGAGTCCGCTCTTGATCTATAAGTTTAGGACTTATTACCAGTATTGTATGATCCCTAAGGGTCACACACCATAGCTAACGGGAAAGTTAAATGGAATTAATACGGTAAGATGCAGTGGCATTTACTGTATTGGATCAGAGAATTGGGCCAGACAAAATGCAGTTTTTGCCTGATTTGTGTCTTGGGCCCAAATGATTAATGAGCCATTAGTCAAATGACTTGGGCCCATTAATGAGAGATAAAAGAATTCGAAACCCTAAGGAAGAGGCTAACCCTTGCGATTTCTTCTTGGTGGCCGCGAGCTTCATCTCTCTCTCTAACCTCTCTCTCTGATCTGATCCATCTCTTTGGTCTAGCAGCCATCCCGGCTTGTAAGAGTGTGGATACCGAAGGAGGAGCAGGTTGTTCATCTGTTCTAACTGATCTCATCATTACCATCAATTATCCGCTGCAATCTGAAAGGTAATGATCCATGTTTGGTTTGATTTATGATTCGTTTTGCAAGAACCTAGATCTGTTTAAGGTTATGTGTTAGGTTGTAATTGGGAATTAAACCTTGAACAAACACAATAATCCTTCAGTGGTATCAGAGCTAAGGTCATTAGTTTCTTGTAAAATTGGATCATATGAATGTTTAAAGGTTTTTGAATCAATTGAATGAATTAAAAAATTGATTAAAATCATTAAACCCTAATCGTTTGATATGGTCTCGTAATGATCATGTAATGATTGGCCGATATGATTGTGTTTTGCGATCGCTTTAATTAAATGTGTCGATCATGTTATTTGATCAATCACGATGGCCGATGTTTGATTAATTAAATGAGCCAATTAATTTTGTGGGCGTGTGATCATGTGTATGCGTGTGATCATGTGAGCCGATTATTAAAAACCCTAAGCTCGTTTTCGATCACGTGTGATGCGATCGCTTTTGTTAAGAGAGATCGATCATGGAATCAAAACGAGGGTGATCATGGCTTGTGATCGAGAGACCGCGTGATCGTGTGATGATCGAACGCGTGATCGATAGGCCGTGGTCGATGGCAAGGGACGGATCGGGATGTTCGGCCGGTTGCGATGATCGATCGTTTGCGATCGTGAGCAGCCGCAAGGTCTCGAATGGTTCATGGGCCATCGATTGCGTTAATGGGCCGAGTTGGATCTTGGATCCGATCGTTTGGCCCGTTAAATTTTACGTCCCGCGAATAGTCAATCGGTTAAACCGAGCTTCGCGGTTCGTTGCCTAAAACCACACCGATTTAACCGGTCCATTTAATTGGCGGTTAATTGTGTGTTTAAAAACTTAAACCGCAAGTTAAATCAAATTGGCTAAAACACTAGGTGTTTCTTCCCGGTTTTGGATTTAACTGAACCGATCCAATTTAATTGGTGGTTCAAGCGGTTAACCCGAATCGCGGTTTGCTAGAAATTATTTAATACATGGTATTATTTAATTTCTGGTTAAACCGGATTGAAATTCAAAAATTGAATTTTAACCTAAACCGAAGGCTGGTCTAAGTTTGATTTGGTTGGACCAAATAATTTAGAGCTGGTCTGGTTTAGTAAATAACCGATGGTTTTGATAGTTAATTTGGTCTTGGACCAGAATTAATAAACCGACTCGGTTATGTCAAATTATTGGGCCAACTGGAATTCTATGGTCTTGGGCCAAGAATTGGGCCTATAATTTGTAACCCAACCCAAAATATTTATAAAATATTAAATAAGAAATTTCTATTTTTAGTAAGTTACTAAATTTAGAAAGTTTCTAAAATAAGAAAGTTTCCCAAAATAGTAATCTTCTATTTTTGGAAATAAAACTTAAAAAATCCTCAAAAACAATATCAAGCTTGGATGTCTTTCCAATCTTGTGAGCTACTTAACACTTATTCGATTACAGATATGGCTTACAGTGTGAGGTGTCTGTTTTTCGCGTAAGTAAAGTAGTATATAGTCACTAATTTCATTGGGAGTCCCAGATTTTAGTGATTATTTGGCTGTAAGAGATTGGTTTCCTTGACTGGGCCATCGGGAGTCCCGGGCCTTGAGACATCTGGTGAATTTGGGCCTCGGGCCCAATTCACAACCGAGAGTTATTGGTTATAACTAGCTGTGTGTATGCTTACCAAGTAAAGCTAATTCTGGGTGACGGCCAGTGGCCCACTTTGGATTTAGCTAAACATGGGTCTCGGAATCATTGTATTCTTATGAGGTTAAACAAAGAAATTTTGAATGCAATGCGAGTTTTCTTATAAGTTATTAAGATTACTCTTTTATGAACTAAATAACTAAAACTCTATTTATCTCTAAATTTCAGCTATGACGAGCACAAACAATCAAAACACTTTCTCGATCCGGTATGTCCTTGAGATGGACAAACTGAACGGATCAAATTTCTTGACTTGGTCGCGGAACCTGAGACTAGTTCTCAGGCATGAGAGAAAGGACTATGTCCTTGAAAGAGCTCTCCCCGTGAGGATCGGGTCCAATGCCTCTCATGCAGTATATAATGCTTGGAATAAGCATTATAATGATGCGGTAGATGTGCGTGGTCTGATATTGGTTACCATGGACTCAGATTTGCGGAAGCAATATGAGAACATGGAGTCGCCAATAGAGATGATCAGCAGCCTGAAATTAAAATTTCAGGAGCAGGTAAGAGTGGAGAGATACCAGTTGGTTAAATCTCTCACTAGCTGCAAGCTACCAAATGATCATCCAGTAAGTCCTCATGTCAGTAAAATGATGGGTTACATTGATAACCTGAGGAAACTGGATTATCCAGTTAGCCAGGAATTGGCAACTGAGATCATTCTGCAGTCACTGCCGTCAAGCTATGATAAGTTCGTAAGGAACTATATCAAGAAAGGCTTAACGAAGACGTTGACTGAACTGCATGATATGCTCAAGACAGTTGAGCCAAACGTGAAGAGTACCCTGTACAATCTCATGAATGAGAAGGGTAGGTTTACTAAACCTAATGCTGACAAGGGTGAAGACAAAGTTGTCCTGATTTTGAATCATGGCAAGCGTGTGTCTTCTGAGCCCGAGTCAGATACCTCTTACGTTGGTAAGTGCTGCTACTGTAAAGAGACTGGGCATTGGAAAAGAGATTGCATTAAATTCATGGAAGATTATGAGGAGTTGAAGTTGATGTATGAGACTACTTCCTCAGGTATTCATGTTATTACTTCAAGTTATACCTTATAGGTATTGATTACTGGTTGTGGCACTGATATTTGTTATAATATGCAGAGCCTGAGCAACAGTAGAACGTTGAAGGAAGGGCAAGTGGAACTGCGTATCTGGGAAAAGCTTGGGAAGCTGCCTCAGCCGTAGGGTTTTCACTTGTAGATGCCTTTGAGGCTTGGTTTTGAATTAAGTAATTGCTACAATGTACCTGCTTTAAGCAGAGTTGTTTTTCATTTTCTTGTAAAGAATTTGAATGTTTTCATTTTGATAAAGACAAGTTTTGTTCTTTTGATCTTAATGAAATGTTAATTGTAGCACCCTATTCAAGGAATGGGTTTTATATCTTAAACCAAAGAGTGCCTAAAATGTAACATAAATACCGCAATTGGTTTAAATCTGATGAATTAAACCTGATTTTTCTTGGCATAAATGTTTTGGTCACATAGAGTAAGTCAGATTCAGAAACCCCATAGTTATGGACTTTTGGGCTCATTTGATCGGATATCTTATGAGACTTGAATTCTGCTTACTGGACCAAAAGACAAAGGGCCCATCTTAGCCGAGCTAGAGAAAGGCCCAAAGGCTTATTGGAGATTGAACATACTCATGTATGTGGTCCGATGAGCTGTAATGCCAAAGAAAATTTCCTGTACTTCATTGTCTCTACTGATTACTTCAGTAAGTGTGACTGTGTTCATTTGATGAGACACAAGTCGGAATTCTTTGACATGGTCGAAAGAGTTCCAGAATGAAGTATAGAATCTAAATGACAGAAGTATTAAGACTCTGGATTAGATCACGAGTGAGAATACTTAAGTCATTGATTGTGTGATCATCTGAATGAGTGTGAAATCGTTTCACAGCTCATTCCTCCTGAAAACCTGGAGGTGTTTCTGTGAGAAAGAATCAGATCTTATTAGAAATGATTAAAGATGAGTCACACGAATCTTCCATGATATTCTTTAAGAATAACGCTCTAAAAATATCTAAGTTTACGCTGAAATAGTTCTACCAATATCAGTTGAAAGACACCACGTAAATGTGGATTGGAATCGATCCAAATTCGTCTTTACTGAGTATCTGTAGTTGTGCTACTTCGCTGGTTGTCCTAGGGAAACCAAGGCTTGTTACTTTTACGTCCATTCTGTTTTCTAAGAAGGGAAGTTACTTTCCAAGAAGAACAGTGGGAGTAAAAGTACAACTCGAAGAAATTCGAGAAATACAGGAGGCTGCTCAACCTGTTAAGGGAGAGCAACGGATGGATTTACAGATTTTTGTAGAATCTACACCTGTAGAGCCTGAAGTTCGCAGATATGAATGAATCAGTCACTAATCCGAGAGTGATTTCTCGTCATTAGTTGAACCTGATGATCATTGAAAGTTCGCATGATCTGATGATCATTGAAAGCGACGAACCTGCGAAATTCAAAGAAGCGAAAGTGAGCCCGGACTCCGAAAATTACACTATGTGTAAGTTAGCTTCATTGATCCATTCATGGATGGAAGCAAACATATCGGAGTTGGAATCTTCGTTCTGTTGAAGTAGTCAAGGTTTTGACTTGAACAGGAACGAAGTGGAACTGTGCGTTTACTAATAGATAAGTGGGAGCAATGTTGCATGTCTCATAGTGTATGTCGATGACATACTGATTCTCGGAAATAACGTCCCAATGCTGCAGTCGGTAATGGACTGGCTTGGGAGTTGGTTTTGTGATTGACACGGGTAAAGCCACGTATGTTCTTGGATTTTGGATCTAAAGATAAAGATCCAAAAGAGCTGGTAGGACAAAGTCAGGATTCTTAAATTGACAAAGTCCTACACGTAATCAGCAATCCAAGAAGGTTTTATGCCAATGTCACATGGCAATTCATTAAGCAAGATACAGTGTCCTGCGATATCTGCTGAGCTTGAATGCATGGATAGGATTCCATATGCGACGGCAATTGAATCTATCATGTATGCCATGACACGTACTTGTTTTGATGTTGCTTTAATGCTAAGCAAGACAAGTAAAGACCAGTCAAATCCAGCAAAAAAAAAAAATCACTGGATTGCCGTAAAGAATATTCTGAAGTATTTGAGGAATACTTAGGATAAGTTCTTGATTTACGGAGAAAGTGAGGTGCTACAAGTCGATAGAGTCTGAAAGGCAAGTTTTCAATAGACAAAGATAATTCCTGGTCACAGTCCGGCTATATCTTGTGTCTAACTGGCGGTGCAAGGCACTGTTGCTGACTCCATGACTTAAGCTGAACATTTCGCAGCCTGTAAAGCGGCGAAAGAGGTTGTTTGGAAAGTAAAGTTCATCACTGAACTTGATGTGATTCCCAGCATAGATGAGACTAGCTGCACATCATAGGTCCAAACACCTTGAGGATAGGTATAACCTATTCCGTGAGATAAATGACAGAGGTGTTAAGTAGATAAGCAAGTTTCATCGAATGAGAACGTTGCTAATCTATTAACGAAGCCACTCCTTATGCCTAAGCACGAGTCGCGGACTGTAGCTGTAGGATGAATGAAATTAAGATGTAGTCTTAATTTCAGTGGGAGTTTGTAAAGGGCTTTACTTAGTTGTTTTGAAAGGTTCATGTAAACATTTTAAAATGTTAATGAAATTTTTATTTCTGGATTATTTTAACTGTGATATAAAATAATCGTTCCAAAATGATTCATGTCATTATATATGGGCCATCGAAGTACATGAGTAGACTTGATCCTGAAACCCCATATTTAACGAAGTGACATAAATCATAGTGTCCATAGTCGAAGGTTGTTGAAATTGGAACAACAACAACCTGTTGAGACTAGATTGTGTTGAGACTTATGACCAGGTTTCGAGGGGTCATAGATGCGCGGCATCAAAGTCGACACATAGGTATATGTAGGGGAGCATATGACCGGACATGGCCCGCTGATGAGAACTCTGCAAGATATTAATATCTGTGTCATAAGAAGTTCTCATATACGACTATAGAGTATAGTCCTTAGACCTGAGTTCGCATGCATGTGGCTGCACATGGAGTAATGCGCTTTGATCATTGTCTAACGCTGTTTCGTAACTGGGAGCTATAAGGACCTTGGTTGGGTGTATTATGAATTGTGTAGTTCATAGTGATGGAACAAGATGGGATTTGTCCCTGCCGTTTAACGGAGGTAATATCTCTAGGCCAATCGGAGATTTGATAGCTGGTAAGAGAATGGCCATTCCCAAACGGACTTGCCCAAGTCGTTTGAATTGTCAGTATCAAATCTGTTCCGATAAACATGGTCTGGCTATATAAGGATGACACGCATCTTGCCTTATGCCAGATCGAGATATTGAGACAAAAGGATTAGGGAATGTAGGATTCTAGTACAATCGGGAGATTGTTGGGAATGTCCTGTGTAGGATTCCAGTACAAGTGGGAGATTGTTGGGAATGTCCTGAAATCTACCGTACTATCTCTAGAAAGTATGATAAGTGTCGAGATCAGACATAAGTCATAAATACTGGGTGATCATGATGGCTTGCTAGAGTCCGCTCTTGATCTATAAGTTTAGGACTTATTACCAGTATTGTATGATCCCTAAGGGTCACACACCATAGCTAACGGGAAAGTTAAATGGAATTAATACGGTAAGATGCAGTGGCATTTACTGTATTGGATCAGAGAATTGGGCCAGACAAAATGCAGTTTTTTGCCTGATTTGTGTCTTGGGCCCAAATGATTAATGAGCCATTAGTCAAATGGCTTGGGCCCATTAATGAGAGATAAAAGAATTCGAAACCCGAAGGAAGAGGCTAACCCTTGCGATTTCTTCTTGGTGGCCGCGAGCTTCATCTCTCTCTCTAACCTCTCTCTCTGATCTGATCCATATCTTTGGTCTAGCAGCCATCCCGGCTTGTAAGAGTGTGGATACCGAAGGAGGAGCAGGTTGTTCATCTGTTCTAACTGATCTCATCATTACCATCAATTATCCGCTGCAATCTGAAAGGTAATGATCCAGGTTTGGTTTGATTTATGATTCGTTTTGCAAGAACCTAGATCTGTTTAAGGTTATGTGTTAGGTTGTAATTGGGAATTAAACCTTGAACAAACACAATAATCCTTCATCCTGTTCATCTTGAATTTCTTCAAGCAGTACCTTACTCCCACTGTTTTTCTTAGAGAGAAACTCCCTCTCAAGAAAATTACAATCCCGGGCAACAACAATCTTGTTCTCGGATCGTAGGTAGAAGTAATAAGCCTTGGTCTCCTTCGGATAACCAATGAAGTAGCATTTATCAGACTTTGGTGTAAGCTTGTCAGAGATCAATCTCTTGACATAGGCTTCACAACCCCAAATTCTAAGATAAGACAGCACTGGAGTTTCCCCAGTCCACAATTCATATGGTGTCTTAGCTACTGCTTTTGATGGCGCTCTATTTAGAGTGAACGCTGCTGTTAGCAGAGCATATCACCAAAGGGATATTGGAAGGTCTGTGTGACTCATCATAGACCGAACCATATCCAATAAGGTTCGATTCCTTCTCTCAGATACACCATTCCATTGAGGTGTTCCAGGAGGAGTGAGTTGGGAAACTATCCCACACTCTCTCAGATGATCACTGAACTCTTGGCTCAAGTATTCTCCTCCTCGGTCGGACCGAAGAGCTTTAATGCTTTTGCCAAGTTGGTTCTGTACTTCATTTTGGAATTCTCTGAATCTCTCAAACGATTCAGACTTATGTTTCATTAAATAAACATATCCATACCTACTGAAATCATCAGTGAAGGTAATGAAGTACTGATAGTTTCCTCTTGCATTTGTGGACATTGGGCCACACACATCAGTGTGTATCAGGCCCAATAAGTCACTGGCCCTCTCGTTGGTATTAAAGGGGGCCCGCGTCATTTTGCCCATCATGCAGGATTCGCATTTCTCACATGACTCAAAGTCAAATGAGCCAAGAAGTCCATTCGAATGGAGCCTCTTAATGTGTTTCTCACTGATGTGCCCTAAACGACAATGCCATAGAAACGTTCGGTTCTCCTCATTAGGTTTGAACCGTTTGGTATTAATGTTATAAATTGGTGCGGATTGATCAAGTATGTAAAGCCCATTCGTAAGAGGGGCACAACCATAGAACAAATTATTGCGATTGAAGGAACATAATTTATTCTTAACTGAAAATCATAACCTTCCAAATCCAACAAAGAAACTGAAATAATATTTCTGCTTATCGCAAGTACAAAATAGCAGTTATTAAGTTCTAAAACCAATCCCGAAGGTAAAGACAACAAGTATGTGCCTACAGCTAGTGCAGGAACTTTCGCTCCATTCCCAACTCGTAGCTCCACTTGTCCTTGCTTCAGCCTCCTACTGTTGCTGAGTGCCTACATATTAGTACAAATATGAGCCCCACAACCAGTATCCATAACCCATGAGGTATTATCAGAAGTAGTTGTATTAACTTCTATAACAAAAATACCTGATGAAGAAGTCTCCAGAGTCTTCTTCTTCAATTCCTTTAGACCTTCCAGGAATTTCTTACATTCTCTCCTCCAATGCCCTGGTTCTTTGCAGAACCTGCAGATGTCAGTAGGCCCAGCCTTGGACTTGGGCTTGGGCTTGGACGTGTCCTTGTCCGAGACTTGAACAGCCTTAGCCTTTCCCTTGTCCTTGGCAGAGGATTTCTTAAAGCCCTTGCCCTTTTGCACCATAAGCACGGTTGGGTCCTTGGCTTTCCTCAAGTTGGGCTCTGCAGTCTTGAGCATTCCATGAAACTCAGGCAACGTCTTAGTCAAGCCATGCATGTTGAAGTTCAGAATGAACTGATCATAGCTTGCAGGCAAAGACTACAGAATGATGTCGCATGCAAGTTCATGGCTGATAGGGCAGTCGAGTTTCTGAAGATGATCGAGATAACCCATCATTTTCAAGACATGAGGACTCACTGCCGCATTTGCAGCCATCTTACAGTCTAAGAGGTTCTTAACTGTCTGGAACCTCTCAGTCCTTGCCTGCTCCTGAAAAAGCGATTTCAGGCTTGCCATTATCTCGATGGGCGACAACACACTCTCGAACTGCATTTGCAGTTCAGGAGTCATGGTTGCCAACATCAGGCAATAGACATCATTTTCATCTGACGAATGCTTTTCCCAAGCATTCTGCAGATTCCTGGCGGCATTGTTTGGAGGCCTCTCGGGGAGGGGATCACGAAGGACATATTCCTTCTTCTCCTGCTTGAGGACCAGCCTCAAGTTCCTTGACCACGTCAGGAAGTTCGTTCCAGTCAGCTTCTCCTTGTCGAGAACAGACCGGATTGAGAATGTGTTTTGTGTACTTGTTGTAGTCATTGCTGAAATTTAAGATAAAAGGATTTTAGTTAATATGTTCAATATGATTAATGTCGCATTATATTCAATAACATTAGTTACCCTCAAAAGAATATAATGATTCCAAGATCCACATATAACTAAGATCAAAGTGGGCCACTGGCCGTCACCCAACCTTAGCTTATATCGGTAAGCCCTATCTCGGCTAATTATATCCGTGATATAACTCTTGGTTGTGAATCTGGGCCCGAGGCCCAATCCACTATGATGTCTCAAGGTCCGGGACTCCCGATGACCCAGTCAAGAAAACCAGACTATACAGTCATGTAATCAATAATGTCTGGGACTCCCAATAACATTAATGAATCACAAACTGTCTTACCCACGCAAAAGATAGACACCCTCACACTGTAAGGCCATGTGTACAATTGAATGGGTTTCAACAGCTGACATAGACTGGACAAGACATCCAACGCTTGATATTATTTGAGGTTTATAGGTTTTCTTAAAATCTCATCCCAATATAGAAGATTACTATTTTGGGAAACTTTCATTTTGGGAAACCTTCTGTTTTTGGAAACTTTCATAATTGGAAACTTCCTAAAATTGGAAACTTTCTAACTATAGAAATTTCCTAAATATCCAAAACATGCAAATCTAGAAACTTCTATTCCAAGAAACTTTCTAATTTAATATTTTGGAAACAAATTAATTTAAAATCGAATTTTAATAATTAAATAAAATTTTAAATTAAATCTGAAGAAGAGACTCAAATAACTGGCCCAATTGTTTTAACTTCTTGGCCCAAGGCCCAAGAATTGGTCTATGTCCAAGACATAACCCAATTGCCCAATTAAATGACATAACCGGTCTGGTTCATTAAAATTGGTCTAACCAAGATTAATTACTACGATAACCACAATTGTTAACCGGTCATTTACTAAACCGGATTTTCTCAATTTATTTGGTCCAACCAAATCAAATTAGAAAACCACTGGTTTAGGCACTAAATCCAATTTTAAACGACATTGGATTTCTTATCACGGTTTAACCAGATTTAATGATTTTTATTAAGTCTGTAAACCGTGACGATTAAATTTTAATTATTTTAAACCGAACCATAAACCAAACTGAACCGGCACAAGTTGTGACCATCGATCCGGACAGCGCAGGCTTCACGCGATCGGGCAAGCTCGGGTCGTGCGATCGGGACGAGAGCGGGACGAGAGCGGGACGCGATCGCTGTCGATCCATGCTATCGATCCTCGTGATCGATCCATGCGATCCGCTCGGCCGATCGGTCCATCTCTCGCGCCTTAACGCCGATCGGACCGACGACGCAACACGATCCATGATCGGTCCGTGCGTCATGTACCGATCCGGACGTGTGATCCTTTGCCGATCAACACTCCGACGCATACCAATCCAAATGGATCGGTTCATGCGGTTTCGATTAGGGTTTTTATAGGTTTTAGTTCTTTTGTTTCTTAAGTGTTTTCTTATCAATTATTTCAAGCAATGATTGATTCATACACTTCTAAACAACCTAAACATGATTCTAACAAGAAACCCTAATAGAACCAATGGCTCTGATACCACTGTAGGATTGTTTAGTGTTTGTCCTGGTTTAATTCTGTCAGATTAAACTCTACTAAACATATTGGATCTAGGTTCTTTGCAGAATCATAAAGGGATCTCAGTAAATACCTTGTTTATGCAGCGGATTAGAGAGGTATTGTCAGAGATCAGCAGAACCGCCAAGGGACAGCTCCTCCAGAGGTTCACACACGCACACTTCAGGAAGAATGGCTGCTAGACCAGAGAGGAGGGAGGCGCAGAGAGAGTTGAGAGAGAGAGAGCTAGGTTAAGTTTTATTTATAAAACTTATGTCTAGTTCTTTTGGGCTTTTGGGCCCAAGTCCCAATCTGATTAAATCCCTTAGATTTAATCAGGCCCTTTAATCTCTCTAAGTACAGTAAATGCCTGGCACTTTTACTGTACTTCTGCTGAACCATTCCTTTATAGTTTCCTGTTAGCTTAGGCGTGTGACCCATATGGGATCATATAATAAAGGCAATAAATCCAAGACTTATAGATCATGAGCGGACTCTAGCAAGCCATCATGACCCCCAGTATTATATGACTTATGTCTGATCATTGACATACTCTTACTTTCTAGAGACAGTACAGAGATTACTGGACATAATTCCAACAAAGACTTCGTTCATAACTGATCGAGGCACGTACTGCTACAAAGTAATGCCTTTCGGACTAAAAAATGCAGGAGCGACTTACCAACGCCTTGTCAACAAGATGTTTTCAGGACTCCTGGGTAAAACCATGGAAGTCTACATCGACGATATGTTGGTCAAATGGGCTATCGAACTTAGCGAGTATGACATAGAATATAAGGATCGGACGTGCTTAAAAGCGCAAATACTGGCTGATTTCATAATTGATCTCCCTCCGACCATCGAACTCGACCCAACCTCCGCCAAGAGATGAAAACTCTACGTCGATGGAGATCACTCGAGGCAAGGATCCGGAGTTGGAGTAAAACTGGTCTCCCCCACGGGCGAAGTATTATAACAGTCATTCAGACTGAGCTTCGCCGCATCAAACAACGAAGCAGAATACGAAGCGTTAATAGCCGGGCTCAGACTAGCAATAGCGATAAGAGCCCGAGAAGTAGACGCCTTTAGTTATTCCTAATTGGTCACGAGCCAATATCATGGCGACTACGAGGCCAAAGACGAACGGATGGAAGCATACCTACGGGTAGTCCATACGCTCGCCGAACAGATCGAATTTTTTGATTTAACACGGATCCCGCGAGGGGAAAACACCGCAGCCGATGCCCTAGCCACGTTAGCCTCGACATCAGATCCTAATCTCAAAAGAATCATACCAGTCGAGGGGATCGAAAAACCGAGTATCGACATAGCCCTGATAGCTCTGTCCTTGAAAGAGGACGAGCCTACCGTAAAGGATGACGTCAAACACAAGGAACATCCCAAGGACACCAGTCACGACATCATCGCGATTGATGATGATCCCGACCCAAGAAACGCCGTGTACGTCGCGAACGTCCCCGATGGACCAATCCAAGCTGCATCCATTAGTCAAGGACCTGAGCCTAACAATGACGAAGATTGGAGAACTCCGATCATTCGATACATAACAAATGGCGAAGTCCCCGACGAAAAATGGGAAGCGCGGAAACTCAAGACGCAGAGCGCAAGGTACTGTGTCACGCAAGGAGAGCTCTTTAAAAGAAGTCTCTCCGGACCTTACCTCAAATGCCTCGATAAAAAGCAAGCCCTAGCCGTGATCCCGCAGGCCCACGACGAATCCTGCGGAAGCCATTCCGGAGGACGAGCCTTGGCCGTACGAATCAAAAGGCAAGGCTATTTTTGGCCAACAATGGCCGCCGAGTGCGAATCTTTCTCCAGCAAATGCGACAAATGCCAAAAGCACGCCCCGATTATCCACCAGCCATCGGATAAACTCTCCTCTATCTTCTCGCCATACCCATTCATGCGATGGAGAATGGATATCGTAGGACCTTTAGTCGCATCCGGCAAAAAGAAAGCCACGCACCTATTGGTGATGACGGACTACTTCACCAAATGGATTGAAGCAGAGTCGTACCAAAAGGTTAAAGACGTTCACGTTAAGGAGTTCGTCAGGCGAAACATCGTTTGCCGACACGGATTACCCCACGAGATCGTCACCGATAACGGACCTCAGTTCATATCAAACGCGTTCAAAGAGTTCTGTAGAACCTTGAACATAAAGCTGAATTACTCAACGCCCCTCTATCCTCAAGGGAATGGACTGGCAGAAGCAGCTAACAAGGCAATCATGAACAACCTCAAGAAAAGACTCAATGAGTTCAAAACGAGCTGGAGCGACGAGCCCACAGCCGTACTCTGGGCTTACCGGACTACCCCCCGCAAATCTACCGGCGAGACTCCCTTTTCGCTGGCTTATGGAATCGAGGCGGTAGTACCAGCTGAAATCCTCGTGTCAAGCATCCGCAAAGAAGAATGCCCACGTCAATAGGAACTTAACAAAAAGATGATAACGGACGAGCTCGATCTCGTCGACGAAAGGAGGAATCTCGCACTAGCTCGAATCCAGAACTACCAACAAGCCGCAGCGCGCTACTATGATTCCAGAATTAAAACTCGAAGGTTTCAAGTAGGGGAGCTCGTCTTACGGAAAGTGTTCGACCATAAAAAGGAAGAACACGCTGGAAAGTTAGGAGCAAAGTGGGAAGGTCCTTACCAGGTCACCGACGTTGTGAAGGACGGGGTCTACCGACTCAAGTCGGTGAAAACCCAGAAGCCTGAACTACGACCCTGGAACATCATCAACCTCTAAAAGTACTTTCACTAAGAGTACGCCAACATAAATGAACTACGAAATGGCTTTATCCCCTTAAAAGGGTACGTAGGCAGCTCAACCTCGAGCGCAGCCGTCCCCCCAACACAAATCTCTTACCAAGCTCGACAACTTCAAACGAAGTCGCACTAGCTTATCTTTGTGAAATCAAAATAAGTCTCTCGATCAATGTCTCTTCCCGTTGTAAAAGTCAGAGTCGCTGCGAAATACTTCGCCTTCATCAAGTGATATGAAATTATCTCTTCGAAAAATCAAGCGATATGAAATTATCCCTTCTGAGCGGCCTGAAATGGTCACTCCTAACTAAAGTGATATGAAATTATCACTCCTAATCAAAGCGATATGAAATTATCACTCCTAACACAAGTAATATGAAATTATTTCACGCAAAGCGACCTCCGCAAGTACCCAAAACGGATCTATGTAAGTCTACCTCGATTCATCATATACTTAGCAATTCTCATTTCAGTTCATCGCCAAGCTCGAATTTTACATCGGGAAAGAGTTGTATCTCGGACAATTCTCGACAAAGAGCTCGGGCTCAAATACGATCGACCTAAAAGTTCATTGAGAACTCCCCAAGGAAATTTGATCCAAGTTATTTATTCGACCTCTCTGAAAAGGTTCGAACTGCCACGACGACCAAACTTTATGCTAAGGCATTAAAATAGTAAAATCTATGCTAAGGCATGAAAGATTGAAAAGAAATTCATTAAAAGGACTTGACGCCCTCAAATTCGTAAAAGCCCATCAGAGGGCAACATCGAAAACAAAAAGGCCCCCCCGGACAACCATAATACGAAAAGAAATCTCCTTCAAGCAGCAATAAAACGATCAAAATTGTTGCGATCGCGAGGAAGCCTCGTCTCCATCCTCCGCCTGATCGCCAGTAGAGCCAACCCCAGTCGGGAGATTTGATCCATATTGATCGAGACAGGGAGCAGCTGGCGGCGGAGCATGCGCTAAAATAACCGAGTCGTTTGACACCGCCGGCAAGTTTAACTTGCCAATGCTGAAATCAGAAACCACTGCGGATTTCATCTCCTCCATGGCCGCCCTCTTCTTATCAGCCAACGTCAGTACTTCCTGAGTCAGGTCGATCTCACCAGAGGCAAACTCCGCGATGAGTTCGATATTGGCCAAGGTCTCTTGGAGGCGGATCTCAGCGCTGGTTTCGGCCTTCCGCCTTTCGCTTTTCTCCTTGATCTCCTTAAGGATCTCCAAGTACTCCCCGCTCATTTTCTTCCTCGCCTCATGAGCCGCGACCTTCACGTCGAAGTCCCTCCCCACGAGGACCCTCTCCAGATCAGCTCGATCCTGAGCAGCTTGCAAAAAAGCGACCTGGCTCGCTTCTTCGGCAGCCAGATTTCGACCCACAGCCGCTTGGAGCTTCTGAGAAAAATCCTCCTCCCGATTCTCGAGAATCAGTAGTCGAGCCTTGATCCCTTCGTACCGAGCCAACCTCCTTTTAAACTCCTCCTCTCGGACCAAGGAGCCCTGCAACTGCATATTCAAATCAACGACCGTCTTCTTGACGGCCTCAAGTTAGCCCACCCGCGATCCTTCGCGCAGCTCACGCTCGGAATTGGCCACAAATCCATTCGTAGCCTCCAGAAACTACATAAAAATACTAATGCTGAGTTCTCCAAACAAAGACAAGGAAAACGAAGCACCACGACCATTACCTTTCCAATGGCTGTTGTTATCTCGGTGTATGAATCACCAAGGACCATGTCTCCAATAGCCGGGAGCTGGACACCCGCAGGCGTAAAACGCCTCAGCAGACAAGCTACGCTTCCCGGCGTCCCGATATCTTCGCCCGATCTCCTCGATCTCTCCCTGGTGTCGACCCTCCGGCGCTTCGGCACGGGAGCTCCACTACCGCTCTGGACGCCCGGTTCCAACGAACCACTCGGATAGGAGTCGCGTAAAATTGGCTCCTCGGACGGTATCGGATCAGCCTCCCGGGTAATCAAAGAAGAGGGAACACCGTCCGTCTCTACGACGGCATCGGTGACCCATGTGCCCAAGGGAAGACTGGGAGGAAGGGGAGGAGGAGAATCACACATGGCAAAAAAGATGGCGCTGCTCAGATTTCCATCCCTCACCTTCTTCGCCAAATTCACAGGTTCCTTCCCATTTCGGCGACTCCTCGCTCTCCGAGATAGTTTCTCGCAAGGAGGAGTACTAGCGGTTGAACCATCATCCAAAGGAGGACGACCTGCAAAATTATTTTAAAAAAAAGAGAGGATTAGACCTTTTCTAATAATGACAAACAAAACGTCACGGACAGACAACTCACTTTCTCCTGTCTGCTCGACAATACGAAGCGGAGGTTGGACGGCTCGAACCGGGGAAGCCCGGGGAGGCACGGGAGAAAGTGGTAAGTCCCGAGGAACCCGAGGTCGATCCCGCAGAACCCGCCCGAGATCGATCCTCAGAGCAGCCTGCACGCGCTCCACTGTAAAACTGTCCCAATTGATGGTACCCCTCCTCAGTCGGGTTATTAAGGCCTCTGTAATCAGGTTGAGAGTGAGCGATTCGGGAGACTCTGCAATATAGACTGAAACCAGTCAGGAGCAGCCTAACAACAAAAAGGAGGATCGAGTATTAAACCACAAATCTTACCGACGCTGGAAGCCCACCGCGAAGGAACGACTGAGAAATCAAATTCCCCAACCGAATGATGGGTTATCCTAAAGAAAAAATACCGTTCCCTCCATACGTCCCTCGTTGGGATACCATCGAAGATCCTCCCGAAACGAGGAGAAAGGCGGTACGTCCCCGGAAAACAAGTATCCTGCTTTACCGAGCAAACTCGCATGAGCTCCTCAGGCACGAACTCAATCCCCTCTTCTGCGGCCCTGACCCCAAGTCCGATGACGTACCGAACAAAATTTGGCATCATCTGATGAAACGCCAACTGGAGTTGGGCCAGCACTAAGAAAATAAGGCGGGGAATGAGGAAGAAGAGCCCGCATTTTTCAAAATAGGCGTAGGAGGCACAACAGTAGCCTTCCACGACGGTCTCCAGCGAAATCGCCAGTGATGGGATGACAATTTCTACTTCCAGCGGAATCCGGCACTGCGTCCGTAACCGTTTAATGAGATTCTCGGTTAAGATGGACGGCGGATGCGGACCAAATGATCCCACCGCCGCGCTTGTACTAGCTCCCGTTGCGTCTCTCAGAGCCATGAAGAAGAGTATACCGAAATAAAAGGAAGCCTCTAGAGAAGGTTTCTGACAACAAAAAGAATACGAGAGAAAAACTAGAGCAAGAAAGAAACAAGACGCAAATGAGAAGAGGGAAAGTTACCCTCGACAAAATGAAGAATTATCTGTAGTGGGAATCGTGCAGAATCTCGAGCGAACGATTCCCAACTCGTAATAATTACGAGAAAATCAAGACGGTTGAGACTCCTCGCCTTCCCCCATCTTAACCGTCGATTCAAGATCGACGGTCACGAATACATGACAGCCGAGCCACGTCAGCGAAAGATAGAGTCTGAAAAGACTCTTCGTGATCCTCGAATCTCAGCCGTTAGTAGTCGACCAGATACACGGTGGGAGATGAGGCTCTCTTAATGAATACACGCCACGACTGCCGACGCGCCAACAAGCAGGTCATTTCGACCCACACGCCCGTCCTCGACCATTGGATCGAAACAAGATCTACGGATAGGGTGAAAGTAATCATTAGGCGTGCACTTCTTCCCAAGAATGTCAACCGCCCATCAACCTCGACTTGTCGAAATTAATGGGATGGGGGCTATTGTTGGTACTGGATTTCCCTCTAAGAAATCCGGCCCATTAACAAATAAAACAAAAGCCCATAATCATGAGCCCGCTCCATAATCAAGACAGAGAGATCGACCGTTATCCTTTGTTGGGCCCATACGATTGACATCTTGACAAGGCCCAAGCAACGCCGAAGTGAGAGGCGATCGAGCTCGAGCTCGCTAGGAGACGATGTGGAGATAAAGCAACCTAGTCTTCGTCTGTTCAACTGATCCATGCAAATCTCGGAGATCGTTATCACGGCGAGGCCGAAATATCGTAACAAGAAGATCAAAGTCGAGAGTATTTAAAGAAGAAGTGGCGATTTATTCAAGACATTCCAACTCTAGTTAAGAACACTTCGACTAGATAGCTCGATCATCATACTTTGTACTCTCTTTTCGATTGTGTTTGTTCTATCTCGACGATCAATCTCAATAAAGTCTTTGATTCATAGGAAATCTATACCATTTCTATATCCAAAAGTCCAAATCCACGATTACAAATTCTTGGTGTGAATCTCAGATCTCACACACGATACGAGGCTTTTCAACCCATACCGCTTCCACGAGTTGTGTTCGGTTCGGACTAAACCGTATATCAGGGAATTATTCCATTTTTATTACTTTGAAAAGATAAATCTTATTCATAACAATATATGGGTCTAATACAAATCATTTAGCGAGCGCTCAAAAAAATCCAAAACCGAAAATAAGTCCAAATGCGTAAACAACCGATACCCAATGCCAACCCGAGACTATTCCGAGTGTCCCACGCGTCCGCCGAGCTACACCAAACCTGAAAAACACAAAAGAGTCTAATGAGCAATCTAAGATTACCCAGTGAGATGGCTCCCAACTAAAGGCTGCTATCAATCTAATAATCCCGCCCAAACCCAAAATAACAATCAAGTATAATAGTCGATCACGTGCTACAAAGACGTGATGAGCTCCACAAAACACAAGCATTCAAATAACATCACAATCATCAACGAATGAAATCGAGAACACTGCGGCACATGTTCTTGATTAGACTCGATCTATCTATCGCGGCACTACACAACTCCACACCATCTGGGCCCACTTTGAGAACTCGGTGACTTCCACGGGAACACTTAGCTGCCGCCACGGTAGCTAAAACCTCCCAGGACTCCTAGACGATAACACGAAGTCCAACGGCTAGGACACCGTTCTCCGTCCATCGACACGCGGTGACTCAAGTTACCCCCCCCCCCCGGCAACACGAGTTTCCATGCAGTCCGGCCCTAGGACGCGACCCCGTAGGCGTCACTTAGTAGGCTAACACCATAACCAGCACCACTGCACGAAGGCACATGTCCGATCAGGTAACTACTCGAGGATCCAATCGGGTCGGAAGTACCGGAACGCCATCTCTAGACTTGCTGGATCTAACGCGTCCTATAGAGTCCTAATAACAGCAATGTAAACAAGCAGACTCACTTGGACTCTATCACGCAACAACAACAAGGTCAACTAGAGCTACTATCACAATCCCCAATCAATCCCGTCCCGCAAATCCTATCACCAACCTCCACATCACCCGACCTTACACTTACCCGGTCCCGCACCAGAGCAAGTCTCTACTAGTACGGTCTACTCGGTCCAACACCAAAGTAGATATATAGTCACACAATCAACAGTCTACTCGGCCCACCACCGAAATAGATACACAACCACACAATCAATAATCACAACACCACACAAACAGTTATTTAGGTTTATTAGTCCTTTAACATTTCCTTAACCTTTACTCATCCATTCCTTAACCTTTACTCACATTCAATCCGCTACCTTGGGATTAGTGGATTACTAATCCCGTAGACGGCTCATTAATCACACCACTTCTTTTACTTATCACTTCCTAAGTATCTTTTAATACGTCTCCGATCCGTGGGTTTAGAGTTAGTAAGATTACTAACTTCCCGACATCTCATTATTCATTAACTTCCATTCATTACCTTTAACCCGACTAACTAACCCACCCCGTTCTTATATCCTAAGTGCGTTATGTCTTTTAACCGTACTTTAATCAACTCATACTTTCCCGTATATAGATTTCTTTATATACGTTCTTAAATACTTATATATGCATATACGTCATAGCATGCCGTTCTAGATGTATGCATCACTCAATCAAGCAATCAACGAACTATCAATCAATCAATGAAACACCCAATCAAGCAACAACGAACTATCAACGATTACGGATATAAGCGAACTAGCATGCATCCCTTACCCTACCTATCTCATAGATTAACCGAGTTATTAAATCAACCTAACCGTTCTAACCAATTCAATCAATCGGGTATGCAACCTAAACTACGGTTTATCAATTATGGATCTATATGATCTTAACTAAATGCAACACACAATTAGCCGGCTCACAGTGTTATTATGACGACGGATGGATGGATTGACGGACTAGCAGAACAACGAGGCCCGGCACGAACCCAACGCTAACCCGAACCTTCCCCGAACCTCCGTTGCTTTGACCCGACCTTAACCCGCACTTGACCATACCGCTGACCTTAGCGATTCTGATCGAACCCCCGGACCATCTTCTATCTCTTCTTTTCTCTCCACTTTCTCTCTCCTCCCTCTCTCTTTCTCTTCTTCTTCTCCTCTTCCTCCGGCTTCTTTTTCTTCTTCTTCTTCTCCTCCACGCTTATTCTCTTCCTCTCCTTCTCTCTTTCTCTTCTCTTTTTCTTTGTTGTTTTTTTGGTGTGTTGGTGTGGAGAAATGAGAAGACCTCACCTCCTTTTTATAGCAACCTCAAAGTGATTATATGTAGCCATGTGTCCATCCACTTTTCCCTCCCATGCTCCTTCCACGTCTCCCTCCCATGAAAGGCCAGAAACAACTCTTTTTTAGCATCCATTTCACATCTAGAAAGCCCACTTAGAATCCCTTTGGATTTGGACCCAAAACTTCTTGAAAGGTTCATTGAACCATGAATTCACAAAGCCTCTTCTTCCCTCTTGCATGAATTTCGTGGAACAAGCCTATTAATGGGCTTGAATTAGGTTCATAATGACTTCAGCTAGAAGCTCAGATCAGCCTAAACCAAGCTCAAGCTCCCTTGAATTTGTTTTGAGTTTTTAGTCATTAATTACCCATTAATGATCTAAAATTTATAACTTGATCTAGGCATCAAATCTTTCTGAATCCTTTTAACCATAGCTTCTACATCTTCTAATGGATCTGTGGTAAAAATCGCATAATTTTTGGTGGCCTTTAGAGGGTCTTCTTTCTTGCCCGAACATTGTATCGGTTTCTCAGAAAAACCGGTTTTAAGTTTACTATTTTAAAAACTCTTTGGCTGCTTCTATAAATCCACCAATCCTCATTTTACGATTCCAGATGCTTTTAGATGAATTTAGAAATTTGAATCATCTCAAATGGACACTCGTAGCTCCGGTTATAGATTTTAGAAGTTTTGTCGGTTTTATCGGTTTCCTTTCCCGATAATTCGAAAAACTCATCTATGGTCCGTTTCCACCACTCTTGGTCTTCTAAATGTTTTCTTTCTTTCAAAAGAATAACATTTGGCGTGTCTTAGCTTCCGGCTCACATTTTTCTAAAATTACCAAAATGCCCCTCGTTGACTTCTTGACTGTCCGTTGACCAATTCTCGATACAGGGTATTACAACGTTGATTTACGGTCCTTGATGTTGGGAATGTCCTGAAATCTACTGTACTATCTCTAGAAAGTATGATAAGTGTCGAGATCAGACATAAGTCATAAATACTGGGTGATCATGATGACTTGCTAGAGCCCGCTCTTGATCTATAAGTTTAGAACTTATTACCAGTATTGTATGATCCCAAAGGGTCACACACCATAGCTAACGGGAAAGTTAAAAGGAATTAATACAGTAAGATGCAAGGCATTTACTGTATTTGTACAGAGAATTGGGCCAGACAAAATACAGTCTTTTTGTCTGATTTGGGTCTTGGGCCCAAAAAGCCTAATAGGCCATTAGTTTAATTACTTGGGCCCATATAAGGGAGGAAGGAGGCGCCAGTAAGCCCAAGGGTCTGCGATTTTAGGTCTGGCCGTCCTCCTCTCTCTCTGTTGTTCCAGCTTGGTCTAGCAGCCTGATCCAGTAGCTTGTAAGCGTGTGGATACCTAGGAGGAGCCGGTTATCATCAGCTCTCATTGATCTCTTCATTACCAATCCGCTGCACTAATTACAAGGTAATGATTCCGATCTGGTTTATGATTCAACTGCAAATCACCTAGATCCTAGATGATTATGTGATAGGTTGTAACCTGATAATTAAACCTATGAACCAACATAATCCTACAGTGGTATCAGAGCAAAAGGTCGTTAGGTTTTTGCTTTTTGGATCATACAAGGTTGTTTATTAGTTTGATGAATCGATTTTATTGAGTAAAATTTGATTAGAAAACTTGAAAAACCTAATTAACAAATCGCATAATCCGATTGAAACCCATCGGTATGCGTTGTGGGCGCCCGTGTCGATCGACGAGGGAGCGTGATATCGATCGATATCGATCGGATCGATTGCTTCTCGCTGTCCCGATGACCCGATCGCAACGAGCTGATGCACGCGAGTATCGATCGACGCAGGAGCGTCATATCGATCGATATGCTGGCGAGAGGCATACGTTCCGCGAGTAGCCAATCGGTTCAGCCGAGCTTCGCGGTTCGTTCTTCCCAAACCCGCGACAATGAACCGATCAAACCGATTGTGGTTCATTGTCAGCTTTAGCTTAAACCGCAAGTTAAGTCAAAATTGGCTAAAACACAAGGTGTTTCTTCCCGGTTTTGGACTTAACCGAACCGATCCAATTTAATTGGTGGTTCAAGCGGTTAACCCAAATCGCAGTTTGCTGGAAATTATTTAATACAATTGGTATTATTTAATTTCTGGTTAAACCGGATTTAAATTTAAAAAATTGAATTTTAACCTAAACCGAAGGCTGGTCTAAGTTTGATTTGGTTGGACCAAATAATTTAGAGCTGGTCTGGTTTAGTAAATAACCAGTTGGATTAAGTAATTAATTTGGTCTTGGACCAGAATTAATGAACCGACTTGGTTATGTCAAATTATTGGAATTATGTGGTCTTGGGCCAAGAATTGGGCCTATAATTTGTGACCCAACCGAAAACTTTAATAAAACATTAAATTAGAAAGTTTCTTTGATTAGAAGTTTCTGTTGTTAGGAAATTTCTAAATATAGTAAGTTTCTGAATTTAGAAAATTTCTAAAATAAGCATGTTTCCCGATTTAGAAAGTTTCTAAAATAAGTAGGTTTCCTAAAATAGAAAGTTTCCATATTTAGTAAGTTACCTGAAATGGAAAGTTTCCCAAAATAGTAATCTTCTATTTTTGGGAGGAAATCTATTGAAACCTAAAATCCTCAAAAACAATATCAAGCTTGGATGTCTTGCCCAATCTTGTCAGCTACTTAACGCTTATTCAATTACAGATATGGCTTACAGTGTGAGATGTCTGTTTTTGCGTAAGTAAAGTAGTATATAGTCACTAATTTCATTGGGAGTCCCAGACTTTAGTGATTATTTGGCTGTAAGAGATTGGTTTCCTTGACTGGGCCATCGGGAGTCCCGGGCCTTGAGACATCTGGTGAATTGGGCCTTGGGCCCAATCCACAACCGAGAGTTATATGGATATAACTAGTTGTGTGTATGCTTACCAAGTAAAGCTAATTCCGGGTGATGGCCAGTGGCCCACTTTGGTTTTAGTTGAACATGGGTCTCGGAATCATTGCATTCTTATGAGGTTAAACAAAGAAATTTTGAATGCAATGCGAGTTTTCTTATAAGTTATTAAGATTACTCTTTTATGAACTAAATAACTAAAACTCTATTTATCTCTAAATTTCAGTTATGACTAGCACAAACAATCAAAACACTTTCTCGATCCGGTCTGTCCTTGAGATGGACAAACTGAACGGATCAAATTTCTAGACTTGGTCGCGGAATCTGAGGCTAGTCCTCAGGCAGGAGAGAAAGGACTATGTCCTTGAGAGAGCTCTCCCCGAGAGGATCGGGTCCAATGCCTCTCATGCAGTATATGATGCTTGGAATAAGCATTATAATGATGCGGTAGATGTGCATGGTCTGATATTGGCTACCATGGACTCAGATTTGCTGAAGCAATATGAGAACATGGAGTCGCCAATAGAGATGATCAGCAGCCTGAAATTGAAATTTCAGGAGCAGGTAAGAGTGGAGAGATACCAGTTGGTTAAGTCTCTCACTAGCTGCAAGCTACCAAATGATCATCCAGTGAGTCCTCATGTCAGTAAAATGATGGGTTACATTGATAGCCTGAGGAAACTGGATTATCCAGTTAGCCAAGAATTGGCAACTGAGATCATTCTGCAGTCACTGCCGTCAAGCTATGATAAGTTCAAAAGGAACTATATCAAGAAAGGCTTAACGAAGACGCTGACTGAACTGCATGATATGCTCAAGACAGTTGAGCCAAACGTGAAGAGTACCCTGTATAATCTCATAATGGAGAAGGGTAGGTTTACTAAACCTAGTGCTGACAAGGGTGAAGACAAAGTTGTCCAGATTTTGAATCATGGCAAGCCTGTGTCTTCTGAGCCCGAGTCAGATACATCTTACGTTGGTAAGTGCTGCTACTGTAAAGAGACTGGGCATTGGAAGAGAGATTGCATTAAGTTCATGGAAGATTATGAGGAGTTGAAGGTGATGTATGAGACTACTTCCTCAGGTATTCATGTTATTACTTCAAGTTCTATCTTATAGGTATTGGATACTGGTTGTGGCACTGATATTTTTTATAATATGCAGAGCCTAAGCAACAGTAGAACGTTGAAGGAAGGACAAGTGGAACTGCGTGTCTGGAAGGAGCTATGGATGCTGCCTCAACCGTAGGGTTTTCACTTGTAGATGCCTTTGAGGCTTGGTTTTGTATTAAATAATTGCTGCAATGTACCTGCTTTAAGCAGAGTTGTCTTTCATTTTCTTGTAAGAATTTGAATGTTTTTCATTTTGATAAAAGACAAGTTTTGTTCTTTTGATCTTAATGAAACATTAATTGTAGCACCCTATTCAAGGAATGGGTTTTATATCTTAAACCAAAGAGTGCCTAAATGTAACATAAATACCGAATTGAATTAAACCTGATTTTTCTTGGCGAAAATGTTTTGGTCACATAAAGTGAGTCGGATTCAGAAATCCCATAGTTATGGACTTTTGGGCTCATTTGATCGGATATCTTATGAGACTTGAATTCTGCTTACTGGACCAAAAGACAAAGGGCCCATCTTAGCCGAGCTAGAGAAAGGCCCAAAGGCTTATTGGACCTTGAACATACTCATGTATGTGGCCCGATGAGCAGTAATGCCAGAGAAAAATTTTATGTACTTCATTATCTTTACTGATTACTTCAGTGAGTATGACTGTGTTCATTTGATGAGACACGAGTCGGAATTCTTTGAAATGTTCGAAAGAGTTCCAGAATGAGGTATAGAAACTGAGTGACAGAAGTATTGAGAGTCTGGATTAGATCACGAGTGAGAATACTTAAGTCATTGATGGTGTGATCATCTGAATGAGTGTGAAGTCGTTTCACAGCTCATTTCTCCTGAAAACCTGGAGGTGTTTCTGTGAGAAAGAATCAGATCTTATTAGAAATGATTAAAGATGAGTCACACGAATCTTCATGATATTCTTTAAGAATAACGCTCTAGAAATATCTAAGTTTACGCTGAAATAGTTCCACCAATATCAGTTGGAAGACACCACATAAATGTGGACTGGAAATGATCCAAATTCGTCTTTACTGAGTATTTGTAGTTGTGCTACTTCGCTGGTTGTCCTAGGGAAACCAAGGCTTGTTATTTTTTACGTCCATTCCGAAAACGAAGTTAGGTTGTTCGGAATTCTGTTTTCTAAAAGGAAAGTTTCTTTCCAAGAAGAACAGTGGGAGTAAAAGTATAACTCGAAGAAATTCGAGAAATACAGGAGGCTGCTCAACCTGTTGAGGGAGAGCAGCGGATGGATTTACAGATTTCTGTAGAATCTACACCTGTAGAGCCTGAAGTTCGCAGATCTGAATGAATCCGTCACTAATCCGAGAGTGATTTCTCGTGATTAATTGCCATGATCTGATGATCATTGAAAGTGACAAACCTGCGAAATTCACAGAAGCGAAAGTGAGCCCGGACTCCGAAAAAAATTTATACTGTATGTAAGTCAGCTTCATCGATCCATTCATGGATAGAAACAAGCGTATCGGAGTTGGAATCTTCGTTATGTTGAAGTAGTCAAGGTTTTGACTTGAACAGAAACGAAGTGGAACTGTGCGTTTACTAATAGATAAGTGGGAGCGATGTTGCATTTCTCATAGTGTATGTCGATGACATACTGATTCTCGGAAATAACGTTCCAATGCTGCAGTCGGTAAAGGACTGGCTTGGGAGTTGTTTTTTTTATGATTGACATGGGTAAAGCCACATATGTTCTTGGATTTTGGATCTAAAGATGAAGATCCAAAAGAGCTGATAGGACAAAGTCAGGATTCTTATATTGACAAAGTCCTACACGTTTTCAGCATTCCAAGAAGGGTTTTATGCCAATGTCACATGGCATTACGTTAAGCAAGAAACAGTGTCCTACGATATCTGATGAGCTTGAATGCATGGATAAGATTCCATATGCGTCGACAATTGGATCTATCATGTATGCCATGACACGTACTTGTTTTGATGTTGCTTTAATGTTAAGCAAGACAAGTAAAGACCAGTCAAATCCAGCAAAGAATCACTGGATAGACGTAATAAATATCCTCAAGTATTTGGTAAATACTTAGGATAAGTTCTTGATTTACGGAGAAAGTGAGGTGCTACAAGTCGGTAGAGTCTGAAAGGCAAGTTTCCAACAGACAAAGATGATTTCCGGTCACAGTCCGGTTATATCTTGTGTCTGTCTGGCGGTGCAAAGCACTGTTGCTGACTCCATGACTTAAGCTGAACATTTCGCAGCTTGGGTAGCGGCGAAAGAGGTTGTTTGGAAAGAAGAGTTCATCACTGAACTTGATGTGATTCCTATCATAGATCAGGCTAGCTGCACATCAGAGGTCCAAACACCTTGAGGGTAGGTATAACCTATTCCGTGAGATAAATGACAGAGGTGTTAAGTAGATCAGCAAGTTTCAACGGATGAAAACGTTGCTAATATATTAACGAAGCCACTCCTTAGGCCTAAGCACGAGTCGCGGACTGTAGCTGTAGGATAAGTGAAATTAAGATGTAGTCCTAATTTCAGTGGGAGTTTGTAAAGGGCTTTATTTAGTTGTTTTGAAAGGTTCATGTAAACATAATATTTTATGTTTATGAAATTTATGATTTCTGGATTATTTTAACTGTGATATAAATAATCGTTCCAAGATGATTCATGTCATTATATATAGGCCATCGAAGTACATGAGAAAGACTTGATCATGAAACCCTATATTTAACAAAATGGACATAAATCAGAGTGTCCATAGTCGAAGGTTGTTGAAATTGGAACACCAACAACCACTTGAGACTAGAGTGTGTTGAGACTTATGACCTAGTTTCATGGGTCATAGATGCGCGGCATCAAAGTCGACACATAGGTATATGTAGGGGAGCATATGACCGGACATGACCCGCTGATGAGAACTCTATAAGATATTAATATCTGTGTCATAAGAGGTTCTCATCTACGACTATAGAGTATAGTCCTTAGACCTGAGTTCGCATGCATGTGGCTGCACATGGATTGATGCACTTTGATCATTGTCTAACGCTGTTTCGTAACTGGGAGCTATAAGGACCTTGGTTGGGTGTATTACAAAGTGTGTAATTCATAGTGATGGAACAAGATGGGATTTGTCCCTCCTGTTAATGGAGGTAATATCTCTAGGCCAATCGGAGACTTGATAGCTGGTAAGAGTGTGGCCACACCCAAACGGACTTGCCCAAGTCGTTTGCATTGTCAGTATCAATTCTGGTCCGATGAACATGATCTTGGCTATATAAGGATGACACACATCTTGCCTTATGCCAGATCGAGATATTAAGACAAAAGGATTAGGGAATGTAGAATTCCAGTACAAGTGGGAGATTGTTGGGAATGTCCTGAAATCTACTGTACTATCTCTAGAAAGTATGATAAGTGTCGAGATCAGACATAAGTCATAAATACTGGGTGATCATGATGACTTGCTAGAGCCCGCTCTTGATCTATAAGTTTAGGACTTATTACCAGTATTGTATGATCTCAAAGGGTCACACACCATAGCTAACGGAAAGTTAAAAGGAATTAATACAGTAAGATGCAAGGCATTTACTGTATTTGTACAGAGAATTGGGCCAGACAAAATACAGTCTTTTTGTCTGATTTGGGTCTTGGGCCCAAAAAGCCTAATAGGCCATTAGTTTAATTACTTGGGCCCATATAAGGGAGGAAGGAGGCGCCAGTAAGCCCAAGGGTCTGCGATTTTAGGTCTGGCCGTCCTCCTCTCTCTCTGTTGTTCCAGCTTGGTCTAGCAGCCTGATCCAGTAGCTTGTAAGCGTGTGGATACCTAGGAGGAGCCGGTTATCATCAGCTCTAATTGATCTCTTCATTACCAATCCGCTGCACTAATTACAAGGTAATGATTCCGATCTGGTTTATGATTCAACTGCAAATCACCTAGATCCTAGATGATTATGTGATAGGTTGTAACCTGATAATTAAACCTATGAACCAACATAATCCTACACTTGACCCCGTCCAGTTGTCGTACAAAAACTTGCCGTCAAACAGGACCCAATCTCGCAGAACACGAACTGACGAGCTAGCGGCTTTAACCTGCATAGACTCTTTGACACCCAACTTGAAGCTTGTGGAGTAGCCAATTCCCAGAAGTTTGTTAATCTGATTAGGTTCCCATGAAACCCATAAGGACCCTCCTGAAGCGAATAGCAACCAAATAAGTTTCAAACACAATACCTTATTCCATGATTTCAGTTGCATCAAACCCAAGCCTCTATTCTCCTTCGAGGAACACACTGAAGCCCAACTCACTTTTGCTCCGCGAGCCGACGGAATCGCCCCTTTCCACAAGAACGCACTACACATTCTATCAATCTCTTCAAGGCATTTGTTTGGAAGAATGAATATTGAATCCCAAAAGGTTATTGTCGAATAGATCACCAAACGGATTAACTGGAGACGACCAACAAAATACAAGAACCGAACTGTCCAAGACGAGAAACGATGCGAAATTTTATCAATAAACTGCTGGAAATCCTTTCTTTGCATCTTCTTTGAGCTTAACGGCATGCCCAAATACTTAACAGGGAAGGGGCAATGTTTCCGACCCATACGATCAACTAACTCTTTTATTGCAGCAAAGTTGGCACCATCCAAAAACATGGCCGCCTTGTGCATGTTTAAAGACAATCCGGATACACTTTTAAACTCCTTCAAAATATCCAGTATGCTCACCAATGATTCTTCTGAACCATTAAAGAAGATAACAACGTCGTCGGCAAAGCTGAGATGAATCACTAGGGGTGCGTCACAAAGAGGATGATGCCCAATTATGCCTGACATTGCTCCTAGATCCATTTGTTTAGACATCATGTCCATTGCCAATACGAAAAGTAGCGAGGATATCAGATCTCCTTATCTAACTCCTTTTATACCGTCAAAGAATCTGATGATCTCCCCATTAAAAACAATGCTATATGATGGAGTTGAGATACATTGCTTATCCAGTCTATAAAAACCGCGGGCAACTCTAGGGCCTTGAGAATATTGATGATGAAATCCCAATTCAAATTATCTTAAACCATTGATAAGTCAATCTGCAGACATCCACAAGTAACTTCTCCAATAGAATGAAAATCCATTACTAGCTCAGAAGCTAACAATACGTTTTCACAGAGCATTCTTCCTTCGACAAATCCGACTTGGGTACCTTGAACCACTTGAGCTACGAAAAGCTTTAGCCTCTTCTTTAAAATCTGAGCAATGATCTTATAGATTGTTGTACATAAGTAAACCGGCCTGAATTGAGTTAATCTGTTCGGCCCATGTACCTTAGGCAACAACGCAATTGCCGTCGCATTGAAGTCTTTTAGCAGTCGACCAGCAACAAAGAATTCCTGAACCGCAACCACTACATCCGGACCCATGACACTCCAAGCTTCAACATAGAACTCCTTAGAAAAACCGTTCGGGCCTGGCGCCTTGTTATTTAGCATTTTGAACAATGTTTGTGTAATTTCCTGCTCCGTTGGAATAGCCACAAGCTGCGCCGCCAAACCTTCAGAGCAAAAATCCTGCAACTCTCTAATCTGATTAACAGATTGGAACGACCTCAGAATTTACCATCCCTATGAGGTCACAAAATTAATCAATTCCAAACTCGTCTATTCGAAGCCATGTATCATTAATCAGATATATGATTGCATTTTGCGCCTGATGAGCCACTACAACTTTGAAGAAGTATTATGTACAAGCATCCCCTTCAGAAATCCATCTAACCCTCGATTTTTGGCGTTAGTTAGTTTCCAATGCAAGAGCGAAAAAGTTCCAGTTCTTGCGAGCCTGAAACTCCGTTCTTAACAAGGTGATAGTCGGGTTTGATAATAGCTCAGATTGTACCTTCCAACTCTGTTAAGGCGTCTTTTATCTTTTGCTGTAAATTACCAAAACCTTCTCTATTTAGCAACCTGCAGCAAAACTTTGCTTCTCTCATTTTCCGCTGTAGAGAGAACATTTTAGATCCCACCATGACTTATCTATCCCATGCTTCTTTAATCCGAACAAGAAAGGGTGGATGAGAAGAGAGAAAGGAGAAATACATGAATGATTTTGTGCTCCTTTGGATACAAGAGTCCATACTTATCAGGCAAGGAGCATAAGTTGAATCCCCGAGAGCTTCAAACCGAGCAAACAAATCTGGAAAAGCCGACAACCACTCTTTATTAACCAAAGCTCGATCTAACTTTCTCGATAGAGGATCTTCCGATCTTCCATTCGACCAAGTTAGAAAGAAAACCTTAAACGAAAAGTATACTAACTCGTTAGTCTCAAGGCATACTCGAAAAGCTGCCATCCCTCGTAGTGTAAGATCATACAGGAAGGCTGAGAAGTGTTCATTCGCATTAAGGATCTGATTAAAATCCACCTCTAAAATCCAAGGATTGTAGCGTACATGCGAGTTGTTCTTTATGTTTGTGATCTCCTTGTTGGGATAGTGTCCTGAAATCACACCTGTACTCACTCCTGTGATAGTTGTGTGTCGAGATCTGACATTCGTATAATACTGGGCGTTTGCAATGCTTTGCTAGAAGCCTCTTGCAATCTGTAGGTCGTGGACTTACTGCCAGTATTATATGATCCTATAGGGTCACACACCTAAGCGAACTGGAAGCTACGACATGGGAATGATCATTGTGGCAATGATCATGTTATGTGTATTGAAATACACATAAGAATCGATATAAAGGTGTTGTGTCGATCGACACAGCTTGTGTGTCGGTCGACACAGTTCGGATTTTCCGAACAGGTTTTTCGGGTTATGGCTTAATTGAGTCTGGCCCGTTAAGCACGTTTAGGTCGAATAAAAACGTGTTTAGTTCGACCTAAACAATAGAGCCGTCCAGTTTTCTTGACAGAAACACTAGACACACCAGAACCTTTCGATCCCCATTGATCCGGCACTAGCATCCCGTTTCCAGCGAGCGTGCGTGTGTATCTGGTAGAGGCAAAGCGTTGCGTTGCTCCATTGATCTCGTTCACCATCTCTTCCGCTGCCAAAAGGTAAGAACGAGGTTGGTTCTAAATTCAATATAACAAACCCTAGATCCATTGAGAACAACAGTGGTATCAGAGCATGCTTAGGGTTTAGCTATTGAAACTGGTAATATAAAATCGAAACTTGATGTTGTTGATCTGTATATTGCTTGCTAAATCGTGTTTTCATAGAATAATTCTCGGTTTTGTTCCTGTTGAAAAGACGAAGAATTGATGAAAACGCACTGTGTCGATCGACACAAAGCGTGTGTCGGTCGACACGCCGCGGCGCAAAATGTAAAATTTTAGGGTTTGTCGCAGGGTGTCGATCGACACAAAGCGTGTGTCGGTCGACACAGAGCGAAAACTCGCGAATAAAATTTAGGGTTTATCGCACAGTATCGATCGACACAAAGCGTGTGTCGGTCGATACAAAGCGAAAATCCGTAAATAATTCTAGGGTTTCGATCTGAGATCGAGTACCCGTAATCGTGTTGCGTCGATCGATACACTGGGTGTATCGGTCGACACAGGCAATGCGATCAGATAGATCGGTTCAATTGGATTGGACCGGTTATCTAGCTCGGTTAATTTTATTAACCAAATTGATTCTGGTTTGGTCATATCGATCGACACACAGTGTGTGACGATCGACATGGACCATTAAACCGAACTGGTTCAATTGAATTGAATCGGTTAAGTAAATTCGATCCGGTTTGACCGGTTATCGAAGAACGGTTTAAATAGAGTTGCGTCGATCGATACCAATGGTTGGCGTCGATCGACACAACGTCCGCAGACATGTTGGTTTGACCACAAATTTGCATGAACCAGAATAATTTAATCCTAAAAGTATTAGATGAATCTAAATTTAACAAAACTAAATGTTTTAATTAAAAGTTATTATTTTGATATATATATAGTGAATATAAATCAAGATAAGAATAGTTCTTTTCCTCAACTAAATATCAAGTGATCTTGATGTCTTGCCCGATCTTGTCTACTGTCAAAACTCGTGATGTTGTTGGGTATCCTTGGAGTCCTTGGTATCCACAGCAAAATGAGTAAGGCAGGTGGTCAGTGACAGACTTGCAGTGCAACTGTCATTGATCACAAGACAGATAAAAGATTGGTTATACTTGACTGGGCTGTCAGAAGTTATGGGCCCAGAGACATCAGAGTGGATTGGACATAGTTTGTCTTATTCACGACCAAGAGTTGTACTGAGTACAATTAGCAATGATGCTTACCTAGATAACTAAAGCTTGAGTAACGGCGAGTCGCCCACTCGAATTTTAGTAATCTGAGGATCTTGGCACATTGTATTCATATGAGGAAACATAGTTTGAATACAATGCGAGTTTTCTTATTAGATAAGAATTCTCATTCCTTGTGCTTTATAACTAAAATCTACCTTTTGTTTGAATTACAGCTATGTCTGTCTCAAATCACATCAACACTTTCTCACTAAGATCCGTCCTTGAGAAGGACAAGCTAAATGGATCTAATTTCTTGGAATGGTATCGGAACCTGAGAATAGTTCTCAGGCAAGAGAACAAGGAATATGTCCTTGAAAGAGTTCTCACCGAGAGGCCACGTTCCAATGCTCCGCAGACAGAAAAGAATGCTTGGGATAAGCATTCAGCGGATGTCAAAGATGTTAATTGTCTAATGCTGGTGACTATGAACTCTGAGCTGCAGAAGCAATATGAGAACGTGTTGTCACCCATTGAGATGATTAACAGCCTGAAAGCTTTGTTTCAGGAGCAAGCTCGCACAGAGAGATACCAGACGGTTAAATCTCTCATGGATTGCAAGCTGGCTAAGGACAGTCCAGTAAGTCCTCATGTCCTTAAAATGATGGGTTACATTGATAACCTGGGGAAACTGGACTGTGCCATTAGCCAGGAGCTGGCCACTGACATGATTCTGCAGTCATTGCCGTCGTGTTTTGATCAGTTCATTATGAACTACAACATGCAAAATATGACTAAGACATTGACTAAGTTGCACGGTATGCTGAAGACAGCAGAACCAAATCTCAAGAAGGCTACTCCCAGTGTCCTGATGGTACAAGGGAATAAGAGGTTTAAGAAACCTAAGAAGGGTAAGGGTCAGGCCCAGGTTGTCCAGACTGAAAGTCAGGACAAGCCCAAGCCGAAACCCAAATCCGGGCCTTCTCTTGAGGATAAGTGCAACTACTGCAAGCAGTTGGAGCATTGGAAGAAAGACTGCAAGAAGTTCATGGAAGATTACAAGAAGCTGAAGAAGACGTATGATGCGTCTGACTCAGGTATTTATGTTATCGAACTTGGTATTATATCTTCTCGTCCTACTTCATGGGTATTGGATACCGGCTGCGGTGCTCATATTTGTACTGATGTGCAGGCACTAAGAAACAGTAGGACGCTGAAGAAAGGACAAGTAGAGCTACGAGTCGGGAATGGAGCTAAGGTTGCTGCACTGGCCGTAGGCACCTACGAGTTGTCTTTACCTTCGGGCATGGTTTTAATTTTGAATAATTGCTACCATGTACCTGCGATTAGCAGAAACATAATTTCAGTTTCCGTTTTGGATTTGGAAGGTTTTGATTTTGCTGTTAAGAATAAAGTTTGTTCTTTTAATCGTGATGGTAATTATTATGGTAGCGCCCCATTAAATAATGGGTTATATCTATTAAACCAAGAAATGCCTGTCTTTAACATAAATACAAAGAGGTTTAAGTCCAATGACGAAAACCCGACTTTCTTATGGCATTGTCGTTTGGGCCATATCAATGAGAAACACATCCAGAGGCTCCATCGAAATGGGCTTCTGGGCTCATTTGATTTTGAATCATGTGAGAAATGCGAGTCTTGTTTGGTGGGCAAAATGGCTAGAGCCCCTTTCAACAGACCAAATGAAAGGGCCAGTGATTTATTGGGCCTTGTTCATACTGATGTATGTGGGCCAATGAGTACTGCTGCCAGAGGAAACTTTAAGTACTTCATTACCTTTACTGATGATTTCAGTAGGTATGGCTATGTCTATTTGATGAGACACAAGTCAGAATCCTTTGATAGATTCAAGGAATTCATGAATGAAGTACATAATCAACTTGGCAAAAGTATCAAAGTTCTGCGATCGGATCGCGGAGGAGAATACTTAAGCCAAGAATTTAGCGACTATCTGAGCGAGTGTGGAATTGTTTCACAACTCACTCCTCCTGGTACACCCCAATGGAATGGAGTGTCGGAGAGGAGAAATCGAACTTTATTGGATATGGTTCGGTCTATGATGAGTCATTCTAATCTTCCACTATCCTTTTGGGGATATGCTCTAGAAACGTCTGCGTTTACACTGAATAGAGTGCCATCTAAATCAGTAGAAAAGACACCACATGAACTGTGGACTGGGAACGTTCCTAGTCTGTCTTTCCTAAGGATTTGGGGTTGCGAGGCTTATGTCAAACGTTTAATATCCGACAAGCTTGCACCCAAATCAGATAAATGCTATTTCGTTGGTTATCCTAGGGAAACCAAGGCATACTACTTTTACAACCAATCTGAGAACAAAGTATTTGTTGCTCGGGACTGTTCTTTTCTTGAGAGGGAGTTTCTCTCTAACAAAAACAGTGGGAGTAAAGTACATCTCGAAGAAATTCAAGATGCACAGGAGACTGCCCAACCTATTTAGGAAGAGCAGCAGTTGGATCCACAAAGTTCTGTGGAACCGGCGCCTGTGGAGCCTGAAGTTCGCAGATCCGGAAGGATCCGTCACGAACCCGAGAGATACTATGGATTTCTCGTAACCAATTCAAATGATCTGATGGTCATTGAAGGTGACGAACCAGCGACCTTTGCGGAAGCAATGATGGGCTTGGACTCCGAAAAGTGGATTGGAGCCTCTAAATCCGAAATGACATCCATGTCAGAGAACCAAGTATGGTCCTTGGTCGATTTACCTAGTGGTTTAAAAGCCATTGAGTGTAAATGGATCTTCAAGAAGAAGATTGACGTGGATGGCAATGTACAGATTTACAAAGCGAGATTGGTGGCTAAAGGTTTCAAACAAATTCATGGTATTGACTATGATGAAACCTATTCCCCAGTAGCTATGCTTAAATCTATTCGGATTCTTCTAGCGATTGCTGCTCATTATGATTATGAGATTTGGCAGATGGATGTCAAAACCGCATTCCTGAATGGTATTCTGGAAGAGGATGTGTACATGACACAGCCTGAAGGTTTTGTCGATCCTAAAAACGCTGGGAAGGTATGCAAGCTTCATAAATCCATTTATGGGTTGAAGCAAGCATCACGGAGTTGGAATCTTCGTTTTGATGAAGCAGTAAAACAATTCGGTTTCATCAAGAACGAAGAAGAATCATGTGTATACAAGAAGACAAGTGGGAGCAAAATTGCATTTCTTGTACTGTATGTCGATGACATACTCCTCCTCGGTAATGACGTTCCGTTGCTTCAGTCTATTAAGACTTGGCTAGGAAGTTGTTTTTCCATGAAAGACATGGGAGAAGCCGCATACATTCTTGGAATCAGAATCTACAGAGATAGAACTAACAAGCTGATTGGATTGTGCCAAGACACTTATATTGATAAGGTGTTGCACAGATTCAGGATGCACGATTCCAAGAAGGGCTTCATACCAATGTCTCATGGCAAGAGTCTCTGCAAGAAGCAGTGTCCTGCGACACCTGCTGAGCGAGAACGCATGAATAGGATTCCTTATGCCTCTGCAATAGGATCTATTATGTATGCCATGCTCTGCACTCGTCCAGATGTAGCTTACGCGTTAAGCATGACGAGTAGATACCAATCTGATCCAGGTGAAGCTCACTGGACAGCTGTCAAGAATATTCTCAAGTATTTGAGACATACTAAGGATAAGTTCCTTGTGTATGGAGATAGTGATGAACTTGTGGTGAATGGATTCACCGATGCGAGTTTTCAGACGGACAGAGACAATTTCCGATCACATTCTGGATATGTCTTCTGTCTAAATGGCGGTGCGGTGAGCTGGAAGAGCTCTAAGCAGAATACCGTAGCTGACTCCACAACGGAAGCTGAATATGTTGCTGCTTCAGAAGCGGCAAAGGAAGCTGTTTGGATCAAGAAGTTCATGACTGAACTTGGTGTGGTTCCTAGTATCTTGGAGCCAGTGGCTTTGTTCTGCGATAACAATGGAGCCATTGCTCAGGCGAAAGAACCCAGGTCACACCAGAAGTCCAAACACGTTGAGAGGAAATATCATCTGATTCGTGATATTGTCAATAGAGGTGATGTGAAGATCAGCCGAGTTCCGACAAACGAGAATGTCGCTGATCCTCTAACCAAGTCACTCCCAAGGCCTAAGCATGAGAGTCATACGACTGCTGTAGGCATTAGAGATCTTAAGATGTAATCTTGATTCTAGTGGGAGTTTTGGATTTTGTTTTAGTTATAATAAGACACTATTGTAAACATTCTTTTAGAAGTGTTTAATGAAATTTGATTTCAGCATTATTTATTGTGATCTAAATAATGGTCCCAAAAATAAGTTTATGACATATTATAGGTCATCAAGTTGAGAACTTGATCATGAAACCTTATAAGTTAATAAATTATTTTGTCCCTAGTCAAGGTTGTAGAATCGGGACACTGACAACCGTTAGAGACTAGATTGTGAGGTGACTGTTGGCTAAGTTTCATGGAGCCAATGATATGATTATCGCAGTCAGTCACATAGATATATGTCAGTGGACATATGATCGGACATGACCCGCTAATGAGAAGTCTACAAGATAGTAATATCTGTGTCATAAGAGGTTCTCATTACGACTATAGAGTATAGTCCTAAAACCTGAGTTCATCATGCTTTCTTGCATATGAATTGGTACATTTTGACTTTGTCAAACGTCGATCCGTAACTGGCGGCTATAACGACACTGTTCAAGTTTATCATGAAGTATGCGTTGAAACAGGGATGGAACAAGATGGAATTTGTCCCTCCTGTATAACGGGAGATAAATATCTCAGGGCCTATCGAAGATTGAATACTGAAAGAATGTGTGGCCGCACTCAAACGAACTGTAGTTCAGTTGTTTGTAATGTTCAGTATGAGATCAGGAGTTCGATAAACACGATATTGTCTTAATAAGGATGACACAAATCTTGCCTTATGCCAAATCGAGATATAGAGACAAAAGGATTATAGGAATTTATGATTCCAGTACAAGTGGGAGATTGTTGGGATAGTGTCCTGAAATCACACCTGTACTCACTCCTGTGATAGTTGTGTGTCGAGATCTGACATTCGTATAATACTGGGCGTTTGCAATGCTTTGCTAGAAGCCTCTTGCAATCTGTAGGTCGTGGACTTACTGCCAGTATTATATGATCCTATAGGGTCACACACCTAAGCGAACTGGAAGCTACGACATGGGAATGATCATTGTGGCAATGATCATGTTATGTGTATTGAAATACACATAAGAATCGATATAAAGGTGTTGTGTCGATCGACACAGCTTGTGTGTCGGTCGACACAGTTCGGATTTTCCGAACAGGTTTTTCGGGTTATGGCTTAATTGAGTCTGGCCCGTTAAGCACGTTTAGGTCGAATAAAAACGTGTTTAGTTCGACCTAAACAATAGAGCCGTCCAGTTTTCTTGACAGAAACACTAGACACACCAGAACCTTTCGATCCCCATTGATCCGGCACTAGCATCCCGTTTCCAGCGAGCGTGCGTGTGTATCTGGTAGAGGCAAAGCGTTGCGTTGCTCCACTGATCTCGTTCACCATCTCTTCCGCTGCCAAAAGGTAAGAACGAGGTTGGTTCTAAATTCAATATAACAAACCCTAGATCCATCGGGATCCAACACTCCTCCCATAACACCCTTTGTTCCACCTCAGTGTTACAAGCATACACACACGCTATTGAACGAGATATTTGAGATTGGATCCAAAATGGCACAAAAAAAACAATTGCTCAGATCTCTTAAGAACAATAACAGAGATGGCTGGATCCCAAACTACCCAAATCTTATCCCTTTCCGAGTACTCATAATTATTATCCCACCGTCAGTTTGGAAAAGTGGCTGATACTATACTTTTGGCGCTATCCTCACGAACATGTATTTCCAAAATAGCTCCGAGAAGAGGCTTCAATTTATTTAATCAACTTCTGACAACTCTTTGACGAGGAAGGTTGTTTATGCCTATAATGATCCAACAAAAGATCTTAATATTTACACAAAAGGGTAAAAGTGCAGCCATTACTTATCTGAGATTTGCCACCTTCTTCGAGGCCATTCCCCGATTAAGATGGTCAAGTCTTGAGTCAATTTTCCAAACGAGTTGCCATTTCCAGCCAATCTTTTAGTTTCCCTCCTTTCTCTCTGATATATGCATAATTTAAGGGGTTTTAACATCATAATTTACTTAGTTTTATTATATATTACATCTACTTTCATGCATTTGAATTAAAAATCATATACTTAGGTAATTAGTGTGTCTAGGAATGAGTTTGCATATTTTAGTATCTTTTGGAATATGTCTTAGTCTGAAAAGTGCTTTGGAGTTTTTTATGAGGCTTGGATGATTTTTGAAAACAATTAGAGGAAAGAAAACTGAAGAAGAGTTTGTGTCCCAAGTGTGATCAACAATGGTGTGCTGATCAAAGTAAAGAGTCAACAAAAGTGGGCTGACCATGCAACATGATTGCAACATGCATGCAATCTGAGGAACTCGTCCAATCCAGAAGCTTTTATACAAGACAAAACAAGAATCCATCGAGCCTTCAGAGGGCTTAACAGCGCGATGTACTTGTATCGGCCCAAGCCCACTGGCTTCACCATGCCAATAGAAGTTTAGCGAACAAGGTACAATCCAGTCGTAACTTTATCGACCATATGTATCGGACAATGACCAGTCGATGGCCGCCTCCAGCAGCTCTCATCATACATACTCAGCCCGATGGACATCCTCGATGGATTTCTCTCCGATGCTCATAATTACAAAAATGCCATTATGGACTAAAAACACTATATACTTATTTTAGATCAATTTTGAATGATCAATCTCCTTTCTTATGTTCTTCTTTCACCCCATTTTGAATCAAAAACAATTTGTATACTTTTATTTTGATTTGAATTAAGTACTTGTTATCTTTAATTTCTTTTCTCTAATCATGATTTCCATTATTATCCCTATGGATTTTGATGGGATCAATATAATTAGTGAGTAGTCTCTTTAGGTTTTGAGATGATGTAGACTAGGGTTTGATTAGATATGATCTAAGAGTGTTTAATGCTTAATTTATATTAATTCTTCTCTATTAGGTTGTTCTCTATGCTAGATTGTAAGACATTATGTTTTTCTTTACTCACAAAGTGTTTGATGAAATGCTTGTTAGAACCTAATTAGATATTTTGCATGCTTAGCCAATAATAATTGATGTTTAAAGTGTTTAATAGTCAAATATTTTGCAATCTTAATTGATACTTAATCATAATTGAGATATTATTCTTGATTATGAGTTAATTAAAGGGATTTTTCCTTAGACATAGGATTGATTTTGACTTGAGTTCAAGAATAAGGATTAAAGCTTGTCTGAATGGTTTAATGATTGAGATTGAATTCATGTTGTCTTGGATTTGATATTGAGAAATGAATTAATGCTTTATTAGTATAGGGTTAGTTACATGAGAATGTGATTAGCTACTTGATAGATCATTGAACCTTCCTTATTTGCTTGTGTGATTGATTAACACCTATATAAGATCATCCCTTGATAGTTCTAGCTCCTTGACCTCATCTTAGGCCCTTTATCTTATCTATTGCTTAATCTCGTTTCTCATTTACTCACTTGTTTGATTTCTTTTATCACTTAGGTTGTTAGCTTAAAATCAACTTTAATTGACTTAGCTCTTTGAGTTGTATGCATTCCTTTTGGATAGACTCACCACACCCATTGGATTGATAAAACCTTGAATATTACAATGATTAATATGGTATTTTGAGGTTATTGATATAACAAGAACTAAAAATGTCCTATATCACTCTCTTCCTTTGATTTTTATAGCTTTTCCGGTTAGGATAAAGCCTTCATCATCAACAACCTTTAATTATTTCTCCGGATCAGTAAGCACATGTAAATTCCTCCCAAATGCCATCGTCTTCGAGATGGAGTCATCCTCTGAACGCTTCTCAGAATTTGACAGAACTTTCGAAGCGGAGTCGTCCTCTGAACGATTCTCCGACACACACTTCTTTACCACACTGATATAAGAACTCTCGCCCACCAAACAACTTCGATTGCTTTCAAATCATTTCGAGTACTCTGTTTTTCTTTTTCATGGAAGCTCTGTCGCGAACTCTTCTATGGAGGTGGGACTCTTTTACATCTCCCCTATCTCGCGTCCTTTTATACTGAAAACCTTTCGAGTCACAAATTTCTCTTTCCTCAATTTCCTGCATTTGAGCTATGTTTTTGCCTTTCATTTCCATATCCAAGTTAATATCAATGGAAGTTTCCGCTACTATCACCTTGTCCTTGTCAGGCGCGACCTTTCTCTTTTTCATCAACGAGAGAGGACAATGATTCAGAAGATGTCCAAACCGCTCACAATTAGTACATTTCGGAGGTAGACGCGGATATACAACCTTGAGCCTGACCGAACATCCTTGAGCATCTCTAACTACAATTGTTGTTGGAGGATCAGCTTCCAACGCAATCTTAACTTTCACCTTAGTGTCTCAAAAATGAAAGGGGTCCAGTTTCGATTTCTCCGTGTGGAGAGGCTCTCCAATGGCACTCGCGATAACACTTATGCCGTCCAAGGAATACATCTGCGGTGGAACGTTCTTGAGACGGCCCAAGTTAGAGCGGACTTTAGCTCTGACATTTCCAAAGATGCCTCCGGAGACCACAAATATACTGAAAAAGCACAATTTCCAGCTTGCCAATAGCCAACTTGAAGGACCCATTCTCAAGTCAGACGCAAGGAATGAATATCAAGCACGATGTACTCGAAACAAATCAAATTGTAAACTAACTGCACACCTTGTTTAGATCATGAAAGATCTTCGCCAACGGTGGAACGAGGCCATGAAATTGAACAATCAAGTAATCTTTCCATAAATTTGAAATCACCAATAAAACAAAAGTTGGTACGTGAACAACAGGAATTCTCTTCTTTTAGAACCGAATATTCGATTTTCCTCAAATTTTTTAAAGGCGCCTTGAATCTGTCTACATAAGAAGGAGCTCATATGGACGAAATAGATGTCGGAATCGAGGTGGTGACCAGACCTTAAATCGTGAGCTCCGAAGACGCTGTAACTTGCGGCGGAGGAGAGGCCAAAACAGGGTTGACTACCGACATGTTAAATCAGAAAGGATCCGAGTTGATTGGGCGCCGCAAACGGATTTTGTAAGGATCTGAAAATTTATCAGGATTGACTACCGACATGTTAAATCAGAAAGGAAGCAAAATGGATGGAGAATCCACCAGTGGGGGCCGACGAAAATAATATTTTGATGAACCCTAATTGCTTTTTACTCTTTTCTCTCAGACACGGAAAACGAGAACCAAGTATTTTATTTATTTAACGAATTTGAATGCAAATATGCAACCCGGTTTTACCAAAAAAATATATTCAACCCGAAAGAAAATACAAGATTTCACAAAACAAAAATTAACTGCAATAAAAAGCATATTACAAAATGGAGTTAGCCATTTTAAAGACCGATTTATACCCATTTATTTTCTTAAAATTTTTTAAAAAATTATATACTGATTTGAGACAATTTAATTTATTGCAATGGATGCAACATTTGATCTAATATGAAAATTTGTTGACAAAAAAAAATCTAATATGAATTTTTTAACTAGATAAACATCTGAAAATATAGTTGACAAAAAACATCAAATAGTATATATGTTTTCTATTAAAAATGAAAAACATATTTTTTTGTTCCGAGCAAGAAAAATGATAAAAACAAATAAAACACGCGGTCCCCACATGGCCCATACGTGTCAGCATCGCGGTTTCCACTCGTAATAAGAAGACAGCAGAAAGGGCAGTTTTGTCTAAACGTAAATAAATCCCAATCTCTACCTGCCTTCTGTTGTTTTTTCCTCTCTCACATAAGCTTCCTTCACGTTCTATTTTTCTTCCTTTCTGTTTTATTTTATACTATTACTTTTATCTCAGAGATCTCTCGCCGGAAAAACTCTCCCGGCGAATCAGCTCCGGTGCTTTTTTTTTTAACTAATAAGATGGAGTCAGAATTTCAGCAGCATCACTTCCTTCTCCACGATCATCAACACCAGAGACCAAGAAACTCGGGATTGATTCGTTACCAATCCGCGCCGAGCTCTTATTTCTCGAGCTTCAGAGACAGAGAATCGATTGAAGAGTTCTTAGATCGACCGACTAGTCCCGAGACGGAGCGAATCTTGTCTGGCTTCTTACAAACCACCGACACAAGCAACAACGTCGATAGTTTCCTCCACCACACTTTCTCTAAGCAAAACAGTGGCGGAACGGAGAATAAACCTCCGGAGGTGAAGACTGAGGAGGAGGAGGAGACGACTGAGATTGATATTCCGGCGACGTCGATGGAGGTCGTCGTCGGTGGTGGTGATGTTGAGATTTCAGTGGCTCAAGAATCAGTCGGGTATGATTCTGTGGTGCAGAGTTTAGTTCGGAACAAACGACCACGGGAGAAAGATGATCGGACTCCGGCGAATAATCTCGCTCGACATAATAGCTCACCAGCCGGATTGTTTTCCTCCATAGATGTGGAAACAGGTTCGTAGTGAAATCTTTCCTTTCTAATTTTATAAAAATTAATTTCAAATTATTTCCTTATCTGGAAACCTTTCTGGTAACTTTTTGAGAATATGCTGTGATTTGATAGGACAAGATTTGGATTCAATAATTAGCAATTAATTAGAGACAGTAGCAGAATCTGCAACTTGTAACTATTTAAATACAGAATTGAAAGTATTCAAAGTTTGAAGTCTTTTTAGATGTTTGAATCTATAATCAAATTTGGGGTTTATCTCTTACAGCATATGCAGCTGTAATGAAAAGCATGGGAGGTTTTGGAGGAGGTAATGTGATGAACACTGAAGCTTCATCTCTTACTCCTAGAAGCAAGCTTCCTCTTCCTCCATCAGCTTCTAGACCCATGAGTTCGATCCCTGAGATTGATGATGATGTCAAACCCGTTTTCTCCTCGAGATTGCCTCCTCGAACACTCTCCGGTGGCTTTAATCGTTCGTTTGGGAATGAAGGCTCTGCTTCTTCTACTAAGCTTACGGCAATCGCAAGGACCCAATCTGGTGGTCTAGACCAATACAAAACCAAGGTATGAGTGAGCTCATAAGGAGTTATGTTCTGTCTATGATTCTGCCATTGGAACAAGCAAGTTTTGATTGATTTGGAGTGATGAAATTATTTAACAGGATGAAGATTCAGCTAGTAGACGTCCTCCTTTGGCGCATCACATGAGTTTGCCTAAGTCTTTATCAGATATTGAACAGTTACTCTCAGATTCTATCCCGTGTAAGATCAGAGCCAAGCGTGGCTGCGCTACTCATCCTCGGAGCATTGCCGAGAGAGTAAAAACTCCTTCTCTTACTATTATGTGCAGTGACATTAGTTCAAATGATAATATGTATCTTAATTTCTTGTAAGATTGTATATAAATGTTTCCAAAACGTTGTGGTACAGGTGAGAAGAACAAAGATCAGTGAAAGAATGAGGAAGCTGCAAGACCTTGTTCCAAACATGGACACGGTGACATCGATCTTCCTCTCTTCTTTTTCGTTTTCTGGTGCTTTCACGTTCTTTTATTCAATATGTATTTATAATCTTCAATTGATATGCAGCAAACAAACACAGCAGATATGTTGGATCTTGCAGTTCAGTACATCAAAGACCTGCAAGAACAAGTCAAGGTAATGGTCTCACTTGTACTGCACACTAACTCTCTTGTTTCTCTTTATTAAAATCCGATAAAATTGGATTTTTGGTCAGGGGCTCGAAGAGAGTCGGGCAAGATGTAGATGCTCTAGTGCGTGAAGCTAAAAGCCGAAGTATGCGCGCGCGTGCCAGGGATTTGTGCATATAGAAGTTTCGGTTGGGCCTATGGAGAAAGTCGAAGATAAAGAAGTAGAGAAGAGATCATGAACAGAGCTAACTTTTGGTGGCTGATTATCGAAAAGGGTTTTGTAAAATTGGAACCTTTTTTGGTTGGGGGAAAAGAAGAAGAGGAAAGTAAGCTTTACGTTATGGTTCGAACTCCGAAGCTATTTGTATGTTCTCACTTATTACTACACCCAAAAAGATAATGAAAAAGCAGAAGAGAAGTGATATGACAAGTTTCTTTTATTGCAACTCAAAGAATAATTAAGGGTAATTAATTTGCTTTGCTTTGTTGGTACATAGAACCATCAGCAAACATGTCTTAGGTTCTTTGCCCAAGATATTATTCAATTTCATAAACCTTGCAACAAGAAACTTAGAGCTGCATTTCAGTTTTTTCTTAAGCATCTTACTAAGCACTATAATCACATGTGAATTCGTAACAAAGCAATGCATATTTATGTAATTGGGTCCATTTTCGGTCCTGGATCTATTCTCTGATATCGGTGTGTCAGTCCGGAAAGCTTAAAACACTTTAGTTACTAACCTTACAATTGTCATATTATATTTTCCGTACTTTTCTTCATGAAAAAGATCATCGATCTTTCATTTGTTCCAACTGAATTATGTTTAATTCTGGAATTTTTTTTTGAATAAATGATCAAAAAGATAAATATAATTTGATGATATAATAGTCGATCAATTCTTTTAAGTTTAAAATATTACAATTTTTATATTTTACGAAAATGTTACTTTTTATAATAATTTCTTGTTTTTAATCGGCCGTACAAAGCATATACATCAGACTCCATAAGTCTTGTCCATAAGATGGGCAAAATAATGCCCGCGTTATAGTTGGGGACCATGTCTTGTTTTTTTTGCTCTTTAGGGGAGTCATGTGAATGTGCACTAAGTTGTAGGAGTGACACGTGCCAAGATGTCACAATTTGTTTTCTTCTTGAGGATACAAGTGTTAATCATCAACTAAATCCATAAAGGTTCGTTAGGTCAAAAAGTATTTGCCAATTGATTACATAGGCGATTATGTGCGCATCTGTTCTTCTATAATGCTCTCAGACATATTTCCATTATCAAAATTTATCATGCTCGCATACCCTCACACATGTCCACTTACGAATCTCGTAACTCAAAAATGAGAGTATTCGGGAAGCAACTTTTAATCTCTCTAGATGTTTGAAAGCCTTATTATCATCTGCAAGTTAAAAAAAGGGGGATTGTATTATTCTAAAAAGCTCTGCTAAAAAGGTTAAAAATACAGAGCATAATCCATTGATATATAATCTATATCATGTTTCTCATAATCGAGGGGAATATATAATACATATATTTCCATTGTTGACTGGAAATTTCAAATAGTAAAAAAAAAAAATCCAACCGAAAGTTTCAAGTGAAAATGTCTATTGATGTTAATATATTTTGTTCAACCCATTGTATATAAACTAGCAGTATTCAGAAAATCCTTGTCAACAACCTAACATGGTAGATTATTTGTAGTTATAAAAGCTTTACCATATTATCAACTAAGAGCTTGAGATTACTAAGAGCTTTTTAAGTTAACGAGAACTGGATTTTGATTCGCGTTAAAAAGCGCGGATTTATGTTTTTTTCTTTCTAAATAATGCTTTTATCTTAAATTTATATTTTATAAACTATATAATTCAATCTATATCAAGTGAAAAAATATGATGATTTGATGTTAAATGTGTTGATTCGAATAATCACAACGATCAATTCAATAAATTGATCTTAAAATAAGGAATTTGGATAATAAGATTAAAAAGACCGAAAGCAATAGCAAGAATAGACTGGAAAATCTAGTTTTTATTATGATCGAAGCCGAAATCGACGTTAGTCGCTAGCTTTAGGGTTCGAGTACAAAGTGTCTATGCCTCAACTTAGTCTTTTCCCGTGCAAGAAAAATATATTTATATCAGAGGATCTAGGATTTTCCCATATATTCTCTCGGATATTTTTTACAAAATCTGAACTTAGATAAATTTTATTTCATTTAAGAAGATTTGCATTTATATTATTCCTCATGGAAAATATGTTAAATTAATATATTTATCTCTTTATATGCTGGTCGGCCGGAATATTATCGCCAAGCCTCCTCGTCGTTGCCGAGCTACTTCATGTTGGGCTGACTCCTTCCTATGCAGATTGGATCTTCGATGGGTCGTTCAACTATTGGACCGGGCCTAAAAGTGGTGCTAAACCCATCTCCAACAGAAAGCCCCCCAGTTCGTTGTGCTGAGTGGAGCTTAAGTCGGCGAATTTAATAACGATTCGGCCCGTTAGCTAGGTCGGCGTGTCCTCTCCTTACCGTGTTTCCCTTATTAATTGCTTTTGACCTGAAAATCTCCGCGTGCCTCAAAATTATTCAACGCACCTCTTCTTCCACCACTAAATGCCCGCCGTGTATTTAGAATGTCGTGTCGCTTTAACTCCGCATTGGTAACCGTCGTGTCACTTCGGTAACTGTTGCTTTTTGTGGTATAAATACGGCCTCCTCCTTCATCATTTTCCATCATCTCCACTTCCTTCTTCTTCTCTGCTTCTGCTGATTCTTTCTATTCCTCCTTTTCATTCTATCTCCCTTCCTTCCTTAAAGATGATGGTAAAATTTTTGTTTTTCCGATGTTCGAATCTATGCCGTCCTCCAGAATTTCATCCGATCGATCTTGTCGATGAGTTTATGCTCTTTTTTCAAAAGGAAAGCTCGTCGGTTTCTGGATTTATACCGATGGTTGCCTCCATTTGTCACCCTTCCAAACTTAAGGGCGGCGCTCAAGTCCTTCGCTTGGATCGATCTAATGTGTTGTTGATTTCAGGAACGCGGTCTGGTCTGCTACTTCTAGGATCAGTTGCCTTCTACGTAAAATTCTTTTCTCAGATTTTCCTTAGATATTTATAACCCGACATTTTAACCTTCTTGTTTTTGCAGAGCAACTAACAGTACATCAAAGCAGACCTGTCTTGGAAAATGTGGGCATATTGTTTCTTTGGGGATCCGTCTACAGCGCTCAGTCGACGGCGAGGTGGGAGTTTTTTGGAGCGGTTAGGTCGGCACTTCGGGGTCTTCTTTACTCCATGAAGATCCACCGTCCGGCCTTAAACGTCATCGCGGTTCCCATATTTGAAGCTGGCTATCAGGGACGAGCCTTGCAAACAACAAGCGACGAAATCATCTTTCAAGAAAGGTCCTCGGCGGCGTGATGTCTGTTTTGAGATCGGTTCCTCTGGGCTACTTTATCTTCAGGAGAACATTGGTGCCAGTGTTGATTTCATAACAGTTTCTTTTTCATTGGCAGTCTTGTTGGGAGAAGATGACGCAATCTTCATCGTCGAGAAAGTTGTTCGGTTTCTTGCGGGAGAGACCGGTCCTCGGACGGAAATCGACTTTCAAGAAAATAGTTTAGCTCCTTTTTCTGTAGCTCGAGATGGAAGCTAAAACGGGCCAAATGTTCTTCTTTTTAAATAAAGAAAATATTTAGAAGACTAGAAATGGAAAGAACATGTTTTAAACGAGTTTTTCAGACTATCGGGAGTGGAAACCGATATAAACGAAGAAACTTGCCGTAACAGGAGCTACGGGTGACCGTTTAAGGCGATTCAAAATTTTAAATTCATCTAAAATCATCAAGAATCTGATTATGTGGTTTGGAAAATTTATGGAAGCATATATGAGGTTTAAAATACTAAACTAGGAATTGGCCGTATCAATACGTCGGGATGGTTCGGGAATAAGAAGCTTCTAGAAAATGATTGGTGCAATGTCTTTGGCCAGAATGGACCCCCAAGAGACAAATGTCTTTTCCTCCCTGTCATTACCTATCTCTTTTAGATTCATGAACATTGAATTAAACATCTGATGTTGTAACTTGGAGAAAAAGTTAAACTCGCATGGTTGCTTGTGCTGCAGCTTGCGTTCGCCATTCAGCTCGCGTCAGACCTCGCATGAGTTAGATAGCTTATTTGTACCCCAATCATCATTTTCTCTTTGGAGTGAGCATTCGGTTTTCTTGTTTTTTATGTATGTATACCGAACTAGAACTAGAAGAAAACTCAATTTGGTACAGGTCCGGATTAATAGTTTCGGAAAAATAAACAGTTAATAAACACTTGTGTATACATTTTACATAACTCAAATTTGTTAGTATTAAGGCTATATTATAATTAATAATACAGTTTTCTTATGAATTTTGCCTCGTATTAGTTGCTCTGACTTCAGTTTCAAATTCGTTTTTGTTTGGTTTGAAAATATTTTTTCCGGTTGAATAAAAGCTGGCTTGTCCGAATACAATTGGGCATATATTCTTAGCTGCAGTTTTTTGTGTCCACTTTGCTAAATATATGTTAACAATGCCTAATGGAGTGAATGATTTAGTGTTAAAAACGAGCAGATTGTGCGTGCGTTAGAAGGAAACGTATCGTTGTCAGATCTTAACGAAGGGATGAGACCGGGTCAAAGCAATGTATACAGCTCATATGGAGGAAGCACTGATTATGCCTCGAGCCAATATAATGATTACATTAAAAAGTTTAGGAAAATGGCACTTGGAACTCAAGAGTACAACACAACCGGCGAGTACAGTAATCCAACCAGTGACTATGGACTGTACCCGTCTGGTTCGAGCAGCGAGGGCCAAACCACACGCGAAATGGAGATGGGGAAGATTAAAAGAACCGGTCAAGGTTATTGTTGAAGATAGACCAAGATCGGAGTGAGAGAAGCTAAAGCTCAGCTCTCGAAGTCAAGTGGTGGAGCTTGAAGATAAGAAGAAGAAGTTTAACGGGTTGGTTAAAAGCCGTTAGAAGAAGAGTTCAACGGATTAGATCCGTTAGAGGTTAATGACACTGTCCGTCCATGTGTACAGCTAGATACCCGACTTAGGTGATTGTATAAAGTCGGGTTAATCACGGTTCATCTCTCTCTCAGTTCATTCTTGATTTGTAAACGAGGTAACGAGTTGTTACTGAATAAAGATAGAGAGAGAGAGAGAGAGAGAGAGAGAGTGAGTCCGTCAAGCGAGTTGTAAGCTCCGACGAGTTTTTAGTCGGAGAGTTCTTAGTGGATTGCTGGATTCCCAGCCCCGGTGAGGATAGCTGCCACTCTCATCGAGTGGTGAGGTGAACACCGGGTTAACAATCTCGTGTGTTCTTGTTTGATTCGTTCTTTGTTTTTCTTTCGATTTCATCTTGTGCGATTCTTAAGTTGAGCTCTCAATCGGACTTAGATAGGTTTTAGTTTCACAAATTGGTATCCAAGCGCTGGTTAGCGTTCGGATTGGAGGTGAATCGAAAATGACGTCTATGACGAAGGTAACCTCTCAGCGAATCGAAGTCAGTCTATTCGAAGGTACATGGGATTACAAAATATGGAAGAAAAGGATGATCGCCAATCTTACGGTGAAAGGACTAAAGGATGTTCTCTCGGAGAAATCACAAGAACTGATGATCAAAGATTCAGAGGAAAAGGATCCTGAAGCTAAATCAAAGAGGGAAGCTGATGATGCAGCAAGATTGGAGTGAGATGAAAAGGCACTCAACATGATCTTCATGTGTGTTGGAGACAGGGTCCAGAGAAAGCTTGACAAGTGCACAACTGCTGTTCAAGCTTGGGAGAAACTGGATAGTCTATACATGAAGAAGACGCTACCAAATTGTGTTCATGCTCAACTCAAGGTCTACTCCTTCAAGATGCAGGATGCAAGATCGATAGACCAAAACGTGGATGACTTCCTGAAGCTGGTCAATGATCTAAGCAATCTCAGTATAGAGATTCCGGATGAGGTACAAGTTATCTTACTTCTTAACTCACTGCCAAACAGGTATGACTCTCTTAAAGAAACCCTTAAATACAGTCGTAATGCTATCACCGTTGATGAAGTAGCTAGTGCAGCTAAGTCTAAAGAATTAGATTACAATGAATCTGCTAGTTCTAAGACAAATGGTGAAGGAAATTTTGTAAGAGGCAGAACTGAATCTAGGGAAAATAAGAACTCAAACCATGGAAAGGGTAAACAGAATAGATCTCGATCTAAGTCTAAGGATGGTAAAAGAGTCTGTTGGATTTGTGGGAAAGAAGGTCATTATAAAAAACAATGCTACAAGTGGTTAGAAAAAAATAAAGGAAAAGAATCTGATAAGGTTGAATCTAGTTATGTGAAAGATGATGTTAATGATCTTGTAGGACTTGTAGTGTCAGAACTATGTATTTCTACAGGTGATACAGATTATGAAGAATGGGTTATGGATACTGGATGTTCTTTTCACATGACTCCAAGAAAGGACCTCTTCATTGACTATCAAGACACTAAGGACTGCAAAGTCAGAATGACAAATAGCACAGTTACAGAAGTCAAAGGAATGTGTTCTATCATATTCAAGAATGCAGATGGCACTATTTTTGTCCTCACTGAAGTCAGGTATATGCCAGGGATCTCTAGGAACCTCATGTCTATGGGTACTCTTGAAGGGAAGGGCTGTGAATTCAAAGGAGGAAATGGTATTTTTAAAGTAGTAAAGGGATGTACAGTCGCCATGAAAGGAAAAAGGAAAGCTTCTCTGTACATCTTCAATGGAAATGCTCTAAAGTCTGAGGAACAAACATAACTAAACACCTTTTGTTACTCAGGGTATGGAAGATCAGGCTAAGCTCTGGCATAGCAGAATGGGACACATAGGGCAGAAGGGACTAGAAGTTCTTGCAAAGAACGGATGTCTAAAGGACTGCAAAGTCACATATATCAAGTTTTGTGAAGATTGCATTATAGGAAAAACTCACAGGGTTAGCTTTGGTCCAGCAAAGCATTTAACTAAGGAGAAGTTAGATTATGTGCACTCAGACTTATGGGGATCTCCAAATGTTCCCTTAATTCTTGGCAAGTGTCAATACTTCATAAGCTTCATTGGCGACTTCTCAAGGAAGGTCTGGATATATTTTCTAAAGTTCAAAGATGAAGCATTGACAACTTCATGAACTGGAAACGTATGGTGGAAAATCAGTCAGAGAGAAAGATCAAAAGGCTGCGTACGGATAACGGACTGGAGTTCTGTAACAAAAGGTTTGATCAATTCTGCAAAGAAGAGGGGAATAGTAAGGCATCATACATGTGCTTACACACCCCAACAAAATGGAGTGGCAGAAAGACTAAACCGCTCTATCATGAACAAAGTCAGATGTATGTTGAGTGAGAGTGGGTTTGGGAAACTTTTTTTGGGCTGAAGCAGCTGCTACTGCAGTGTATCTGATTAACAAGTCACCTTCCTCTGCTCTGGAGTTCAAGATACCTGAAGAAATCTGGACATCTGAAATGCCAAGCTTACTTGGATTAAAACGGTTTGGATGTCTGGCCTACATTCATATTGATGATGGGAAACTAAATCCAAGGGAAAGAAAGGATTCTTTACAGGTTATCCTGAGGGATTTAAGGGATACAAAAGTGTGGGTAGTGGATGATCAAAAGATCACCATAAGCAAAAATGTGGTTTTCCAGGAAGACAAAGTTTTCAAAGAGGTTCACAAAGAAGCTGGAAAAGAATAGGAAGACACGTCTGAGTATATAAGCTTTGAATTTCCTACGGATACTGATGAAGATCAAGATTATTCTCAAGGGGGAGCAACACCAAATGATGCTCAACATGAGTTTACTTCACAAATGGAAGAAACTGAAAGCTTAAGTCAAGACAGAAGCAGGCCAAGGAGAGAAATTAAGTTCTCTGCTAAATATACAGATTATGAATGTGGCTTTAATGATGGAGAAGATGAGTATGACTGTCTCGTGTGTTACATGTCAGAAGATGGAAGTTCATAACCCTCTACTTATCAAGAAGCTATGAGTGATTCAGATAGTGAGTGGAAGGAAGCAGCAAATGAAGAGATGAACTCTCTTACCAAGAATCATACTTTTGATCTTATAGACAGACCTAAAGATCAGAAAACCATTGGGTGCAAATGGATATTCAAAAAGAAACCAGGAATTTCAGGGGTTGAGGCTCCAAGATACAAGGCCAGGCTGGTGGCTCAGGGTTTTTCCCAGAAAGAAGGCATTGGTTTTAAAGAAGTATTTGCACCGGTTGTCAAACATGTATCAATAAGATACATTCTATCTGCATTGGTGCATTACAACATGGAGCTACAACAACTTGATGTTAAAACAGCTTTTCTACATGGTCATTTAGATGAGAGGATTATTATGGAGCAACTTGAAGGTTTCAAGGATAAAAGATACCCTAACAAAGTATGGATTCTGAGGAGATCATTATATGGTCTTAAACAATCTCCACGCCAATGGAATAGGAGGTTTGACGCGTACATTGTAAAGATTGGATACTCAAGAAGTGAATATGATGTGTGTTTACTATAAGAAGCTAAAAGATGGAGCATATGTTTATCTATTGCTCTGTGTGGACGAAATCTTAGTAGCGTCAGTCAACAAGGAAGAAGTTCAGAAGGTAAAGACACTGCTAAGTAAGGAATTTGAAATGAAGGACCTTGGAGACGCCAAAAAGATTTTGGGAATGGAAATAGTCAGTGACAGGATCAAAGGGGGTTTAACTATTTCTCAAGAAAGTTATCTATCAAGTGTTCTATCTAACTTTGGTATGGATCAGTCTAAATCAGTTGCCACACCTATGGGAGCTCACTTTGAGCTGAAATCAGCAACTAACAAAGAAGCCATGGATCAAGCTGAGTTCATGTCAAAGATACCTTACCAGAGTGCTGTGGGAAGTGTGATGTACTCTATGGTGGGCACCAGACCAGACCTAGCTTATTCAGTAGGTCTGATCAGTCGCTTCATGAGTAAACCCATCAAGGATCACTGGCTTGCGGTCAAATGGGTTCTTAGATACATCAAAGGATCTCTTGAAATGAAGTTGAGTTTCAAAGATAAGGGAGATTTTGTGATTAGAGGATACAGTGATTCTGATCATGGTGCAGATAGAGATCATAGGAGATCTATCACATGTATGGTGTTCACTGCAGGTGGGAACGTGGTCAGTTGGAGGTCTTCACTTCAAAAGGTTGTGGCTCTTTCAACGACTGAGGCAGAATACATTGCTTTGTCTGAAGCTGTCCGAGAAGGTGTCTGGCTACGAAGTATTGGTACTGGATTTCCGTCTAGGAAATCCGGCCCATTAACAAATAAAGCGAAGGCCCGTATTCATGAGCCGCTCCAAAATCAAAGACAAAGAGATGAGCTGATTCTTTCGTTGGGCCCAAACGAATAACGCTTTGACAAAGCCCAAGCAATGCCGAAGTGAGAGGCGATCGAGCTCGAGCTCCGCAGGAGACGACGTGGAGATAGAGAAAAATTGGTCTTCGTCAGTTCAACTGATCCACGCAAATCTCGGAGATCGTTATGAAGGCACGGCCGAAATATCGGAACAAGAAGATCAAAGTCGAGACTATTTAAAAGAAGAAGTGGCGATTCATTCAAGACATTCCAACCCTAGCTTAGAACACTTCGACTAGATAGCTCGATTATCATACTTTGTACTTTCTTTTCGATTGTGTTTGTTCTATCTCGACGATCAATCTCAATAAAGTCTTTGATTCATAGGAAACTATACCATTTCTATACCTAAAAGTCCAAATCCACGATTACAAATTCTTGGTGTGAATCTCAGGTCTCACATTTGGCGCCAACTGTGGGGACTATCTATAGTTTTTCCTGCCTTAAGAATCAGATCCTAGATCCGATAGCTCGAGATGAATCCCGACCAATCTGGCTCTCCCAGCGCCACACCACCAGTCGACCACCCTCAAACGGTCGACAACGTTCCTCAGAACACCACCGGGGTAAGAAACATGGGTCAGACCAACGGCGTGTTAACGAGCTCTGCCTCAGTCTCCACGACCTCGGCACCAGCCGGCTCAGTCGCTCAAACAATCGCGACAGGCCAGAATCCGACAAACGTTTTGTCAGGACCTAACGATCCGAGCAGAAACTGGGTATGGATGAGAAATGATTCAATTCCCAATCCCATCTCAGGATGTGGATCTGGAATAACCAGACCTAATTCACCGCTGCCATCTGCTCCACAGAGATAAGGCCCAAACGACCTCGCTGAAATCCGTTCAATGTTAAGCCTATTGGTAGACCGAACGAGAAACAACGAGGCAAGCACACGGGCCCAAGAGATCGCAAACCATTCTATGGCCGCGCAGCTCGATGAACAAGAACGACACCTTAACGCCCGACTTGAAGAGCTCGCTAGCCAAAACCAAGAGGGTAGATCAACACGAACCCCCATAAGTCCTCCACCGCGTACACGCTTGGACTTCTCCCAGGTAGTGACTCCCGTGGGAACGTCAGGAAGTTTCGCTAATACGTCAAGTAGCGGCCTCTGCCCTATAATGACTCCTATCGCGATACCGACTCCATTCAGTTCGAGTTCAATGGTCACAGATCCAACCGGATCAGGAAACCGACCATTACCCGGGCAACCACCTCTCCCGAACAACTCTAACATCCGGCCGAGGCAACTAGGAGGCTCTGCCTTCGCCTCGAGCTCGGGACACCTTAACGGGTCAAATACGGTACAGTTCCGAACGCCGCAGGTCGACCAGACGATATCGGTTCCAGCAATCGATCTCCTCGACCCTGTTTTTCCGGAACAAATGCCCAATCAGGCACAAGCCCAGTTCACGTCCGCAATAGGAGATGAACACGATATGCTTAGACAGTACATCGAGCAGGCTAAGGCCCAGTTCGACAGTCTAAGCTCAAAAGTTCACATGGCAACGAGCGCGGCGCCTGATATCGATCGAGTGATCGAAGAAACGTGACAAACGCCGTTTACGGACCGGATCGCCTTCGCAAGGATCCGAGAAATCAAGAAAACGAAATTCCAGAATTCTCTGGGAAATCGGATCCGAAAGCCCATATCAGGGCATTCCGACTAGCAATGGCAAGGGTATACCTTACCGACGAGGAAAGAGAGCCGGCTTTCTGCAGACTCTTCGCCGAAAACCTATCGGGCTCCGCCCTAGAATGGTTTGCCGTACTGGAAGAAAGGTCCATCGAAAACTTCACCCAGTTCATGACGGCTTTCCTCAAACAATATTCCGTCTTTATCAGGGAAAAGACTACTGAGGCAGCTCTATTTGTCGTTTCCCAGAAACCTGATGAGCCGCTTCGCTCGTATATCGACCGATTTAAGGAAATAAAATCCAAAATCGCAAACCCGCGAGACAAGGTAGCTATAGAAGCACTGAGACGTGGATTGTGGTATTCAACCAGATTCCGTGAGGAAATAACAGTCCGCGAACCTCAAACACTTGATGACGCCCTTCATCGCGCGACGGCCTTCGCTCGCCTCGAGGACGAAACTATGGCCCTCAGAGAAAAGCATCGAAAAGAAAAGAACCCGTCGGGCTCGCAGAACTCGAACTCAAAAAAGGATTCCCATAAATCAGGAAACGTCAATGCGGTCGAGAGCCCGAAGAGCTCGAAGAAATTCGAGTTCGACAAGGAAAAATTCTGTGATTTTCACAACAAAAGAGGACACTCGACTGAAGACTGCTATACTCGAGCTAAAGCCGAGGCTCAGAAGCGAGAGTCCGAAAGCAAACAAGAGTCCGAAGTCGAGGAGAAAACTCCATCCAACAAAAAGGAACGCAAACAGACCAAAGAGTCAAACACCAAGAAGCCTTCTCAAAATAAACGAGAACGGTCTAAGGAGCCGTAATCTCCCGAAACCCTTCCCCAGGGGTCGCGAAAGCGAGTCGAGGTCATCCTCGGCGAGCTCAGCCTGTGCGGCACCCCGGGAGGTTCGGCATTATCTCCACCTCCTGCTCCCAGTAAGGGTCTACGCTCACGAATCAATCTCCCTCGCCTCTGCGGGGAGGGGGGGGGGTGTACGGGCTATACCCCCAAAACGATCGACTTCATCTTCGGTGGCTCCAAGCTTTGCCGAGACTCGGTCAATTCAATTGAAGCTCTTCAAAGAAGAGTCGAGACCGACAAAGTAGGGAAAATCCCAATGTTAGGTTCAGACCACGAGATCACCTTCCACGAGAGCGAGACAAGTAATCTCGGCAAACCACACGATGACGCTCTCCTCGTTTGTCTAGTAGTGGGGGATGTCGAACTCTCAAGGATAATGATAGACACAGGAAGTTCGGTGGATGTCCTCTTTTACGATGCGTTCAAAAAGATGGAATTTAACGACTCCGAGATCGTGGAAGAAAAGACACCACTAGTAGGATTTGCTGGCGAAACAACGTACTCAATGGGCTCTGTCTTCGCCCCAGTAATAGCTGGAGGAGTTCGGAGAATGACAGAGTTCGTCATAGTGGATCGACCAACTCCCTGTAACGCGATTCTAGGTCGACCATGGATATACAACATGAAAGCAGTACCATCGACCTACCATCAATGCGTAAAATTCCCAACTCCCAAAGGAGTAAAAACCGTGTACGGAAGTCAAAAGATTTCCCGTCATTGCTACATGAATGGATACAAGCAGATTGAGAAATCTCCCACGTAGGTATTACAGAAAAAGGAGGAGCTCGCCACCATGCATACCAAAAGGTCGAATGACCCAAGTCAAATAGGACCTCCAATGGACCTCACGATTCAAGTTTGCATAGACGATGCTCATCCTGAAATACTTGTTGGCATCGGAATCGACCTATCAGAGCCAGTCAAAAACGAATTGGTCTCTTTCCTTAAACAGAACGTCGACTCCTTTGCCTGGTCTTCAGCATACATGAAAGGGATCAACATCGACGTAACAAGCCACAAGCTGAATGTCGACCCAACCTACAAACCGGTAAGACAAAAGCGTCGAAAACTATGTCCAGAACGAGCTCAAGCCGTCAACGACGAGGTCGATCGGTTATTAAAAATCGGATCGATCAGAGAGGTCAAGTACCCCGACTGGCTTGCGAATCCCGTTGTGGTCAAGAAAAAGAACGGGAAGTGGAGAGTCTGTGTAGATTTCACGGATCTCAACAAAGCATGTCCAAAGGACAGCTTCCCACTCCCGCACATCGACCGACTGGTCGAAGCTACCGCTGGACACTGTGAGATCTGAGATTCACACCAAGAATTTGTAATCTCGGATTTGGACTTTTAGGTATAGAAATGGTATAGTTTCCTATGACTCAAAGACTTTATTGAGATTGATCGTCGAGATAGAACAAACACAATCGAAAAGAGAGTACAAAGTATAATGATCGAGCTATCTAATCGAAGTGTTCTAAGCTAGGGTTGGAATGTCTTGAATGAATCGCCACTTCTTCCTTAAATAGTCTCGACTTTGATCTTCTTGTTCCGATATTTCGGCCTCGCCTTCATAACGATCTCCAAGATTTACGTGGATCAGTCTAATTGACGAAGACCGAGTTGCTCTATCCCAACGTCATCTCTTACCGAGCTCGAGCTCGATTGCCTCTCACTTCGGCATTGCTTGGGCCTTGTCAAAGCGTCATTCGTTTGGGCCCAACAAATGAATCGGCTCATCTCTTTGTCTTTGACTCTGGAATGGTCTCGTAATTACGGGCCTTTGTCTTATTTGTTAATGGGCCGGATTTCCTAGAGGGAAATCCAGTACCAACAATAGCCCCCCAGCCCATTAATTTTCGAGAAGTCGAGGTTAATGGGCGGTGGACGTTCTAGGGAAGACGCGCGTGTGTCTCGGGTATTGAAAACCTAATGATTGCTTTCGCCCCATCTGTAGATCTTGTTTTGATCCGACGGCCAAGGTTGGGCGCGTGGGGCGAGCCGAACTGCTTTTTAGCGCGTCTGCAGTCGTGGCGTGTATTGGTTTTGAGAATTTCATCTCCTACCGTGGATCTGGTCGATCATCGATGGCTAAGATTCGAGGGTCGCGAAGAGTCCTTTCAGGCTTGTTCTTTTGCTGTTGTGACCTAGTTTTCGGGCGCTCGTAGCCGTCGATCTTAAATAAACGGTTATAGTAAAAAGGAAAGTGAGGAGTCCAAATTACCTCGATTTTCTCGTAATTACTATGAGTTCGGAATCGTGTGGTTAAGATCTTGCACGATTCCCACTATAATTTCTCTTATTTGCCGAGGGTGATTTCTTTTCTTCCCACTTTCGCTTCTTCCTTTACTTTTGATCTGGTTTTTCTTCTGTCGTCGGAAAATTTCTTCTCCTAAGCAAAAACCTTAGCTTTCTTTACTCCGACACACCGTTATTTATGGCGTTAAGAGATGCTACAGGGGCCAGTACAAGTGCGGCTGCGGGTACGTTTGGCCCGCATCCGCCGTCTTCCTTAACCGTGAACCAAATCGAACGGTTGCGGAGGCTTTGCCGGATTCCACCGGAGGTGGAAATAGTAATTCCGTCGCCGGCGATGTCGCCGGAGACTGCGGTGGAGGGCTACTGCTGCGCCTCATACACCTACTTTGAGAAGTGCGGGCTTTTCTTTCCTATTCCCGCTTGATCTCTTTGGTGCTAGCCCAGCTTCAATTGGCATTTCATCAGATGACGCCGAACTTTGTCTGATACGTCATCGGATTCGGAGTCCGGGCTGCAGAAGCGGGAATCGAGTTCGGTCCCGAGGAACTTATGCGGGTCTGCTCCGTGAAGAACAATACTCGCTTCCCGGGGACGTACTATCTCTCGCCTTGCTTCGGGCGGATCCTTGAACATGTTCCGACGAAGGATGTATGGAAGGATCAATACTTCTTTTTTAGAGTAACTCATCATTCGGTCGGGGATTTCGACTACTCGGTCATCCCGTCTCGGTGGACGTCTAGCGTGTGTAAGAGCCAATTTTTAGTGCTTGATTCTTGTTTTGCTGTCGGGCTATCCCTTACTATATTTTGTTGGGATTATGTCCTGAAATCACATTGTACTCACTCTAAAGATAGTTGTATTGTCGAGATCGGACAATTCATGTGATACTGGGTAATCATAATATTTTGCTAGAAACCGCTTATGACAAATGAGTTGTAACTCATTTCCAGTATCGTGTGAACCTACAGGGTCACACACCTAAGCAAGTTGGACATAGTCCATATGGGATTGATCATTGGCAAATGGTCTGGTCGATGTGTATTGGATACACATCGAATATAAGTTTCAAAGAGGTGTATCGATCGACACCATTGGGTGCGTCGGTCGATACAGAAGGTGTGTCGATCGACACCACTAAGTGTGTCGGTCGACACAATGGCAAGACCGAAACTGATGTTTCGGTTCACCTCGAGGTCAATATATAAACTCGTTTTATGTATCTCGACCGAGGAGTTGTTCTTGTGCGCCGCCCAGAGTGTTTTCTTAGAGAGAAAACACAGAAACCTCAAGAAACAAAGTTCCCAGGAGATCCGAGCCCCGGTACTAGCATCCCGGCGGATTCCAGCATGTGTGCGTGTGGACTATCAGTAGAGGCGCAGCATCTGAGGCGCTGGAGATCTCTTGTTTATTTGACCCTATTCCGCTGCCAGTTTCCAGGTAAACACGAGATCAGATCCATGATTCGATTAACTAGACCCTAGATCCTAGGCTATCGGGAACTCGCGAGAATTCTGAATACGGTAGAATTGGCTCCAAGTTCCTTCAGTGGTATCAGAGCCTTAGGGTTTTCCATTGAATCAGTCTGTTTAATTGAATCTAATGAATTGAATTCGCTCATAAAAGTTTATGAACAATAGCATGTTAGATCGATTTAAACAGAACTCCGATTCTGTGTTTTCGCACGGTGTCAATCGACACACTGGGTGTGTCGGTCGACACAGAGTGGCGAAGTTCGACAGAATCGGCGGCTAGGGTTTTTCGCGAAGAAAAACCGAAAGCCTTCTGTGTCGATCGACACAGGTTGTGTATCGGTCGACACAGAGCAGATTCGGTCACGTATCGATCGACATAGTTTTGTGTCGGTCGACACAGACCGAGCGAATGGTTAATCGGTTCAATTGGATTGGACCAGTTATCATGCTTGGTTAAGTCCGAATGGATCGGTTTAAATTGGATGAATTGGTTTAATTGGATTAAACTGATTATCTCGATTAGCATAAACCGATGGGTAAAATCAGTTTGATTGGATAAGTCGGTTCAATTGAATTAGACCGGTTATCGCAATCAGTTGAAACTGGTTTAAACGGTTTAAATAGGATGAATTGGTTCAATTGGATTGAACTGATTATCCCAATTAATATAAACCGATTGGTTAAGATCAGTTTGATCTGATAAGCCGGTTCAATTGAATTGAACCGGTTATCAAAACTGTCTTCGGTTAAGGTCTATGTCGACCGTCACACACGGGTTGTGTCGATCGACATGACCGGTTCGATGAACCGGGTTAATTGGATTAACCGGTTATTGAAGTCCGGTTTTGTTTGGTGGTATCGATCGACAGACATAGTCTGCGTCGATCGACACAGTATTCGAAATTCTGGTTATTGAACCTTGAATTTGCAGAAACCAAACTAGACTTAAACCTTGATCAAAGCTTAGCTTCAATATGGTCAACTGTCAAGACTCATTTCGTTGTGTGATGTCTAGCCAAGAGATTGATGTCCACAATTACGTGAGTAAGGCAGGTAATAATGTTGATGGACTTGCAGTGCATTGACATCAACAATTACATGACCTAAGAAATTGATTTGCTAACTTTTTTGGGTTTAGTTTCCTCAACTAAATATCAAGTGACCTTGATGTCTTGCCCAATCTTGTCTACTGTCAAGACTTGTTTCGTATGTTGGATAGTCTTGGAGTCCTTGGTATCCACTGCTACATGAGTAAGGCAGGTGATCATTGATAGACTTGCAGTGCGACTGTCAATGATCACATGGCTGAAGAGATTGGTTTACTTGACTGGGCTATCAGAAGTTCTGGGCCCAGAGACGTCAGAGTGGATGAGACATGGATTATCTCATCTGCGACCAAGAGTTGTACTGGGTACAATTAGCAAAGGTTTGCTTACCTAGATTGCTAAACTCTGGGTGATGGCGAGTCGTCCACTCAGATTTTAATGATGTATGGGTCTTGGATCATTATATTCATAGAGGAAACGTTGTTTGAATATAATGCGAGTTTTCTTATTAAATAAGATTTCTCATCATATACATAACTAAATCTTTGTTTTTCTTGGATTTTAGCTTATGTCTATGACTACTTTCTCGTTGTGATCCGTCCTTGAGAAGGACAAGTTAAATGGATCCAACTTCCTGGATTGGTATCGGAATCTGAGATTCATTCTCAAGCAGGAGAGCAAGGACTATGTCCTTGAAAAGGCTCTTCCAGAAAGGCTTGAGACCAATCGCTCGCATGCAGCATATAATGCTTGGAATAAGCATTATATTGATGTGGTAGACGTGCGTGGTCTGATGTTGGCTACCATGAACTCGGACTTGAAGAGTCAATACGAGAACATGGAGTCGCCAATAGAGATGATCACCAGCTTGAAACTGAAGTTTTAGGATCTGGCACGAGTTGAGAGATTCCAGATGGTGAAGTCTCTCACTGGGTGCAAACTACCAGAGGATGCTCCAGTAAGTCCTCATGTCATTAAACTGATGGGTTACATTGATAACCTGGGGAAACTGGAATGTCCTGTCAGCTTAGAGTTGGCTACTGACATCATTCTGCAGTCACTGCCGTCAAGCTATGATAAGTTCATTAAGAACTATATCAAGAAAGGCTTGACAAATATGTTGACTGAGCTGCATAGCATGCTCAAGACAGCAGAGCAAAACATCAAAAGGGGTAAAAGATTTGAGAAATCTTGTATAGACAAGGGTGAAGGCAAGGCCGTCCAGATTTGGAATCAGGATAAGCCTCTGTCATCATATAAGCCCAAGTCAAGCCCATCTGGTGTTAGTAAGTGCTTCTACTGTAATGAGTCGGGCATTGGAAGAGAGATTGCATTAAATTCTTGGAAGATTCACAAGAGATGGAGAAGATGTATGGTACTTCTTCTTCAGGTATTGTGTTATTAATTCAAGTTCTACGTTAGTATTGGATACTAGTTGTGGTACTGATATTTTTTGAAATATGCAGGACCTAAGCGACAGTAGAACGTTGAAGAAAGGACAAGTGGAACTGCGAGTCTGGTATGAAGCAATGGTTGCTGCATGAGCCGTAGAGATTCTCCACTTGTAGGAGCCTTTCATACTTGGTTTTAGAAATTAAGTAATTGCTACTATGTATCTGCCTTGTGCAGAAATGTCTTTCATTTTCTTGTAAGAATTTGAATGTTTTTCATTTTGATAAAAGACAAGTTTTGTTCTTTAGATCTTAATGAAATATTCTATGGTAGCACCCCATTTGGAATGGGTTTTATATCTTAAACCAACAAAGACAGAATATAACACAAATACTAAAGGTTTAAGTCTGATGACTTGAACTCGACTTTTCTTTGGCATAGTCGTTTAACCACATAGAGTGAAGCGAATTCAAAGGTTCCATAGTTTTGGACTCATTCGATTGTTAATCATTTGAGATATGAATTCTGTTCACTGGACCAAATGACTAAGGCCCTTTTAGCAGAGCTAAAGGAAATGGGCCAGAGGCTTATTGGTCTTTACACAGAATGATGTATGCGGCCCAACGAGAATTAGTGCCAGAGGAAACCTTCTGTACTTCATTACCTTATTGATGGCATCAATAAGTATGGTTGTGTTCATTTGATGAAACACAAGCAGGAATCCCTTGAGGAGTTCCAAGATGAAGTGTAGAACCGATTTGACAGAAGTATTGAGATCCTCGATTGAATCGCGGAGGAAAATACTTAAGTCAAGAATTGGGTGATCATCTAACAGAATGAATCAGATCTTATTAGATATGCTCCGATTAAAGATGAGTCACAGGAATCTTCCATAACGATTTAAGAATACGTCCTAAAACGTCTGTCTTTGCGCAGAAAAGAGTTTCTTTCAGAATCAGTGAAAAACACCACATTGGATGTGGACTGGGTGATTTCCAGATTTATTTTTCTGATTAATTGGGATTGCAAGGTTTGTGTAAGACAGTAGTCAACAAACAAACTTGAACCCACATATGATAAGTTCCACATCGCTGGTTGTCCTAAGGAAACCAAGGCTTAGTACTTTTATTGTCTAGAACTGTGTCTTTTAAGAAAGATCATACTTTCAAAAGGAACAGTGGAAGTAAAAGTACACATCGAAGAAATTCGATAAACACAGGAAGCTGCTCAACCTGTCGAGGGAGAACAGCGGTGAGATCTACAAAGGGCTGTAGGATCTACACCTGTGGAGCCCGAAGTTCGCAGATCCGAAAGGATCCGTCACTAACTCGAGAGTGATTTCTCGTAACCAATTGTCGTGATCTGTTGATCATTGAAAAGTGACGAGCGTGCGAAATTCAAAGAAGCGATGGTGAGCCCCAACTCCGAAAAATTGGCTGGGCATGAATGTTAGCTTCATCGATCCAACTCTGGATTGAAGCAAACATCTTGGAGTTGGAATCAACATTCTGATAATGTAGTCAAAAGTTTTGACTTGATCAGAAAGAAAAGAAACCATGCGCTCACAAGAAGACTAGTGGGAGCGTAATGGCAATTCTCACACAGTATGTAGTTAACATACTTGAATCTCACAAACGATGTTCCGACGCTAAAGTCTTGTCAAGATTTGGGTCGGAAGTCAAATGGAATGATAGAAATGGGAGAAGCTGCGTGAATTCTTAGAATCAGAATCTGTTGATATAGATTGAGTAAGCTGATTAGATCGTGTCAAAATCCTTATTTTGATAAGGTATTGGACAATTCTAATGTGCTTGATTCCAAGAATGGCTTCATAACAAAGGTCTTATGTCAATAATCTGAGCAAGATGAAGTGTCTTGGACACTGGCTGAGCTAGTAACAATATTAGCAAGAAGAAGTGTTTCTGAACACTGTCTGAACTAATATTAATGAGTGTGAGTTCTAATGATGCTGCAATAGAATCCATCATGAATGCCATATTTTGCGCTCGTCTAGATGCAGCTTACGCATAAAGCATGACGAGAAAATACCAAAATATTCCGGTAAGAGTCACTGATCAGTTGCCAGAAATATCCCAAGTGTTTGAGAAACACTAAGGATAGTTTCGTGGTGAACTGAGGAAGTGACGAACCAGTTGAAAGTAGTTAGACGGACAAAGACGAATCCCGGTCCCCACCTGGTTATGTCTCTTTGTCTGAATAGCGGTGCTATCTGTTGGAAAGGCTCCAAGCAGTGGACCGTAGAATAGTGCTCTTATCCGAATGGCGGTGTGGTTTGTTGAAATCGTTTCAAGCAATAACACCGCAGTCTCTCCCACAACCTAAGCACCGGATTTATTCTGTTGCTGTAGGTATAAGATATCTGATGAGATGATCTTGATTCTAGTGGGAGTAACTTTAGTTATGTTATAGTTTTCTTTACATAGACATGCTTTGGTAGTGTTTCTGTAAGTTAAACTGACATCAGTATTATTTAATTATTGGATAATTAAATAATAGTCCCAAAGTATTTTATGATCATCGTATAGGTCATCAAGTTGAGGACTTGATCATGAAACCCTATAAGTAAAAGATGACATAAATTATGATTGTCCCTAGTCGAGGTTATTGAAGTGGGGCACCAATAACCGCGCGAGACTAGTATGTGAGGTGACTGTTGGACTAAGTTTCATGGAGTCAATGATATGATTATCACAGTCAGTCACATAGATATATGTTGGAAAACATATGATCGGACATGACCCGCTAATGAGAACTCCACAGGATAGTTATATCAGTGTCATGGGAGGTTCTCATTGCGACTATAGAGTATAGTCCTTAGACCTGAGTTCATCATGCTTTCTAGCATATGAATTGGTGCGTGTTGACCTTGTCAAACGTTGTTCCGTAACTGGCGGCTATAACGGCATTGCTTGTGCGTATCATGAAGTATGTGTAGAAACAGGGATGGAACAAGATGGGATTTGTCCCTCCTGCATAACGGGAGATAAATATCTCAGGGCCCATCGAAGATTTGATACTGAGAAAATGCATGGCCGTGCTCAAACGAGGTGATTGTCAGTCGTTTGTTTTATCAGTATAAATCAGGAATTCGATGAACATGATGTTGGCTATAATAAGGATGACACAGTCTCTTGCCTTATGCCATATCGAGATATAGAGACGAAGGGATTATAGGAATAGATGATTCCAGTACAAGTGGGAGATTGTTGGGATTATGTCCTGAAATCACATTGTACTCACTCTAAAGATAGTTGTATTGTCGAGATCGGACAATTCATGTGATACTGGGTAATCATAATGTTTTGCTAGAAACCGCTTATGAAAAATGAGTTGTAACTCATTTCCAGTATCGTGTGAACCTACAGGGTCACACACCTAAGCAAGTTGGACATAGTCCATATGGGATTGATCATTGGCAAATGGTCTGGTCGATGTGTATTGGATACACATCGAATATAAGTTTCAAAGAGGTGTATCGATCGACACCATTGGGTGCGTCGGTCGATACAGAAGGTGTGTCGATCGACACCACTAAGTGTGTCGGTCGACACAATGGCGAGACCGAAACTGATGTTTCGGTTCACCTCGAGGTCAATATATAAACTCGTTTTATGTATCTCGACCGAGGAGTTGTTCTTGTGCGCAACCCAGAGTGTTTTCTTAGAGAGAAAACACAGAAACCTCAAGAAACAAAGTTCCCAGGAGATCCGAGCCCCGGTACTAGCATCCCGGCGGATTCCAGCTTGTGTGCGTGTGGACTATCAGTAGAGGTGCAGCATCTGAGGCGCTGGAGATCTCTTGTTTATTTGACCCTATTCCGCTGCCAGTTTCCAGGTAAACACGAGATCAGATCCATGATTCGATTAACTAGACCCTAGATCCTAGGCTATCGGAAACTCGCGAGAATTCTGAATACGGTAGAATTGGCTCCAAGTTTCTTCATATTTTTCATTAATAGAGGCTCCAGAATCGCTTGCTATGAATCCGATTACGGAGGCTCTGATAACCCAGCTAAGAAGGGGCGCTGTTACTTGGGGGAGCTTTACAGTTGCACGTGTGCAAGCCGCTTTGCGGATCAACCCTGAGCGGGCTCCGGCGGATTATCCGCAGGTACCTCGCAACTTGGTGCCTTCTTCGGAACCCTCCCGGGCTCCCGTGGTCCAAGCTGCTCGGCCTCGACTCCGTAATACCGAGCGGACAGGAGAGAGTGAGTCGTTTGGCTATGATTTTTTTTCTATGTATCGCTATTTTGATCTATCTGACCCCATTTTTTGTATGCAGCTCGACCTCTTCCGGGCGACAACTCGACTATCAACAGCCCTCCTCGCGAGAGATCGTCCCGTAGAGTGAGCAGTCGTCGGCACGGGAAGGACCCGGTCGATCTGATCGACAAGATGGAGGCGGGCAATCTTAGGAATGCCCTTCTCTTTGCCTTAGGCCGGGCCCCTCCTCCTCCTCCAGCTTGTCCCCCTCCTCCCACTCGGACTTTGCTTCCCCGGAGACGGGAACAGAGGAAACAGCTGCAGAGGTTGCGGACTCGTCTCCTCCTTTGTCGGTCGGGAGGTGGTTGTGCCTCGGCCCGAGGCGATCATCTCGCACGACCTCGACCGGATAGCTCCGGGGGGTCTGACCGTCAAAGTCGGGGAGGTTCCCTTCCTCCTTCGCCGAAGCGTCGTAAGATAGACGTAGGAGGGAGTCCGGAAGAGTCGGATCAAGAAGAGCGTTCGGTCGCCGACGACCCAGAAGGAGCGGTCCGTCTGCTGAGGCGCTTAAGGCCTGCGGGTTCTCAGTTCCCAGCTGTTGGAGAGATGATTCCTGGTGGTTCGTATTCCGAGATGATGTCTTTCGTCGGAAAGGTGAGACATTTTTGTTTTTGGCCTCTTTTTTCTCTAGATTGTTAATTCTCTCTCATTCCTGCCAACTTGGCGTTCTTCGCAGGCTGTTGAAGCTGTGAACACGTATGCGGCTCGTGCCGAGAACGAGGTGATAGAGGCTCAATCTTACGAGCTTGAGTCTGCTCAGGAGGCTGCTACCCAGATGAATGCCGAGCTCTAGGAGGCTTTGGCTAGGGAGGAGCGCTTAAAGAAAAAGTTCGCGGACCATGCTGCTGCGGAGACCAGAATTGCATGGCTCGAGAGGAGAGAGGAGGAGCTGTTTTGTCAGCTTAGCGCCGCCGAGGCTCAAATTCGAAACGTGGAGGAGTCGAGTCGGGTCGCGTTCATAAGGCTCGGAGGGAGCTCAATGACCAGTCCCTGACTATTCTGGCTGGAGTTAAGGAGAAAGCCGAGAAGAGGAAGGCCCAGACTAGTGCCGAGATCCCTCTCCAAGAAACTCTGGCCAACATCGAGCTCATCGCTGAGATCGCAGCTGGAGAGGTGGATATGACCGAAGAGGTGCTTATGTTGGCCGAGAAAAAGCGGCTCGCCACAGCGGAGATGGAGGCCACGGCAGTCTCTAATTTTAGCATCGGCAGGCTTGCCTTGCCGGCAATGTCGGAGGATTCCGTGACCGGGGGAGATACTCCGCCTGTTCCTCAGACTGAGACCGATCCGGGGGCGATCGACGAGGTCGACTCTCGGCCGGGAAGGGAGGCGGGTGACGAGGCGGAGGTCCAGGTCGGAGACTCCTCTTTTGCTGCGTTTTAAATAAAACCTGTTGTTGTTATTGCCCGAGGGGGCTTTTAACTTCTTTTTTAGACTTTTGGTTTTGCCCTTAGTGGGCTTTTGTGATATTGAGGGCGCCAAGTCCTTGTTTTATTTATGCTTTCTTTTTTTAAATCTTTCATGCCTTAGCATAGATTTCGCTGTAGAACGCCTTAGCGTAGAAACGGTTGTTACGGCAGCTCGTTCCTCTTTAGAGAGATCGAGCGGACAACTTGTCTCAAATTGCCTTAGGGAGTTCTTTGCAAACTTTTAAGTCGATTTTATTTGAGCTCGAGCTCTTTGCCAAGAGTAGTTTGAGGCGCGACTACTTCGTAATGTAAGATTCAGGCTTAATCGCTGAATTGAAAAGAGAAATATTAAGTATGAGAACGAATCGAAGTAGACTTACAAAGATCCGATTTGGAGTGTGCGTAGAGGTTGTATGATGGAATAGCTCTCTCGACCTCGTTATTTTTTGCTTGAAGGGAGGGGGTAGCCCCCCGATTCTTTTAATCCGTATAAGGTTTAGAAGAATTGTGGGTTTTTGAGGGATCATTCTGGATCTCTTGCTTTGGGACGATCATTTCAGTTCGTTCGATTTGGGATGACCATTTTAGGTCGCTCGTTTTGGGACGATCATTTCAGCTCGTTCGGTTTGGGATGACCATTTTAGGTCACTCGTTTTTGGGACGATCATTTCAGCTCGTACGGTTTGGGAGGACCGTTTTAGGTCGTTTAATATTGAAGAGATCATTTCATACCACCTTAGCTTTTGAAGAGATAATTTCAAATCTTTCGCTATTTGAAGGGATAATTTCATATCACTCGATTTGGGGGAGGCCATTTCAGGTTGCTCGGAAAGGATAAATCAATATCGTTTGTTTCTGAAGGGATAATTTCATATCACTTTAGCTTTTGAAGGGATAATTTCATGTCACTTTGCACAATGTAATGGTAACGTATTTCGCAACGACTCTAACTTTTGCGACGGAAAGGGACGTTTGATTGAGAGAATCATTTTGATTTCACAAAAATGAGCTACTATGACTTCGTTTGAAGTTGTTGAGCTCGGTAAGAGCTTTGTGTTGGGGGGGGGGGGCTGCGCTCGGAGTCAAGCTGCCTACGTACCCTTTTAAGGGGATCAAGCCATTTCGTAGTTCGATTATGTTGATGTACTCTTAGTGAAATTACTTTTTGAGGTTGATGATGTTCCAAGGTCATAGTTCAGGCTTCTGGGTTTCTACCGACTTGAGTCGGTATACCCCATCCTTCACAACATCGGCGACCTGGTAAGGACCTTCCCAATTCGCTCCTAACTTTCCAGCGTGTTCTTCCTTTTTATGGTCGAACATTTTCCGTAAGACGAGCTCTCCTACTTGAAACCTTCGAGTTTTGATTCGGGAATAATAGTAGCGAGCTGCGGCTAGTTGGTAGTTCTGGAGTCAAGCTAATGCGAGGTTCCTTCTTTCGTCGATGAGATCGAGCTCGTCAGTTATCATTTTGTTGTTAAGTTCCTCTTGTCGTGGGCATTCTTCTTTGCGGATGCTTGACACGAGTATTTCGGCGGGTACTACCGCCTCGATTCCATAAGCCAGCGAGAACGGAGTCTCACCGGTGGATTTGCGGGGGCTAGTCCAATAAGCCCAGAGTATGGCTGGGAGCTCGTCGCTCCAGGTTGTTTTGCACTAATTGAGCCTTTTCTTGAGGCTGTTCATAATTACTTTGTTAGCTGCTTCTTCCAGCCCGTTCCCTTGAGGATAGCGTGGTGTCGAGTGAGTGAGCTTTATGTTCCAAGTTCTGCAGAACTCTTTGAACGTGTTTGATATGAACAGAGGTCCATTATCGGTGACGATCTCGTGGGGTAGTCCATGTCGGTAAACGATGTTTCGCCAGACGAACACCTTAACGTGAACGTCTTTAACGACTCAGCTTCAATCCATTTGGAGAAGTAGTCCGTCAGCACCAATAGGTGTGTGGCTTTCTTTTTGCCGGATGCGACTAATGGTCCCACGATGTCCATTCCCCATCGCATGAATGGGTATGGCGACGAGATAGAGGATCGCTTCTCCGACGCTTGGTGGATAATCGGGGCATGCTTTTGGCATTTATCGCACTTGTTGGAGAAGGACTCGCAATCGGTGGACACTGTTGGCCAAAAATAGCCTTGCCTCTTGATTCGCGCGGCCAAGGCTCGTCCTCCGGAATGGCTTCCGCAGGATCCGTCATGTGCTTGTGTAATCACGGATAGGGCTTGCTTTTTATTAAGGCATTTAAGGTAAGGTCCGGAGAGACTCCTTTTAATGATCTCTCCTTGCGTGACGCAATACCTTGCACTTTGTGATTTGAGTTTTCGTGCCTCCCATTTGTCGTCGGGGACTTCGCCATTTGTAATGTATCGAATGATCGGGGTTCTCCAATCTTCGTCATTGTTAGGCTCTGGTCCTTGGCTACTGGATGCGGCTTGGATTGGTCCATCGGGGACGTTCGCGACGTACATGGCGTTTCTTGGATCGAGATCATCATCGATCTCGACGACGTCGCGACTGGTGTCCTTGGGACGTTCCTTGTGGTTGACATCGTCCTTTACGGTGGGCTCGTCCTCTTTCAGGGATAGAGCTTTCAGGGCTATGTCGATGCTTGGTTTCTCGATTCCCTCGACTAGTATGATCCTTTTGAGGTTAGGATCTGATGTCGACGCCAGAGCGGCCAGGGCATCGGCTCCGGTGTTTTCCCCTCACGGGATCCGTGTTAGAACGAAGAATTAGATCTGTTCGGCAAGCGTGTGGACTACCCGTAGGTATGCTTCCATTCGTTCGTCTTTGGCCTCGTAGTCTCCGTGATATTGGCTCGTGACCAATTGGGATTCACTGAAGGCGTCTACTTCCCAGGCTCCTATTGCTATCGCTAGTCTGAGCCCGACTATTAACGATTCGTATTCTGCTTCGTTATTTGATGCGGTGAAGCCCAGCGTGAATGACTGTTCTAATACTTCGCCCGTGGGGAGACCAGTTTTACTCCGACTCCGTATCCTTGCCTCGAGGAAGCTCAATCGACGTAGAGTTTCCATCTTTGGCCCGAGGTCGGATCGAGTTCGATGGTCGGGGGGGGGAGCTCGATTATGAAATCTGCCAGCACTTGCGCTTTTAGGCACGTCCGAGCTTTGTACTCTATATCGTACTCGCTAAGTTCGATAGCCCATTTGACCAATCGACCAGACTGGCTTGGACTGTGAAGGATGGTTCTCAGAGGCTGAGAGGTCATCACTATGATCGAGTGCGATTGAAAGTATGGTCGGAGTTTCCGAGCTGATGTCACTAGCGCTAAGGCGAGTTTTTCCATGGCGGGGTACCTGGTTTCAGCGTCGATTAAGGTCTTACTGATCTAGTACACCGGCCGTCGAGACAGCTAGGTAGAGGTAGAGGGGTTCCCCTTCTACTGGTTTCGCCAGTATGGGTGGTTCGCTTAAGTAAGCTTTGAGCTGAGTGAACGCTTCTTTGCACTTTTCGTCCCAGAGGAACTTCTTGTTCGCTTTGAGCAGGTGATAGAAGGGTAGACATTTAACAGTCGACCTCGAGATGAAGCGGTTCAGAGCAGCTATTTTGCCAGTCAGGCGCTGGACTTCTCGCGTTGTTCTGGGAGATTTCATCTTTATGAACGTCGCGATCTTCTTGGGGTTCGCTTCGATCCCTCTTTCGGTCACTAGGTAACCAAGGAATTCTCCTGAGGGGACCCCGAAGGTACACTTGGCTAGGTTGAGTTTCATCCCGTATTTATTGAGAATGATAAAACATTCTTTAGGCTGGGGGATGTGATCCTCATACCTGGAAGATTTGACCAGCATGTCGTCGATGTAGACTTCCATGGTTTTGCCCAGGAGTCTTGAAAACATCTTGTTGACGAGGCATTGGTAAGTTGCTCCAGCGTTTTTCTGTCCGATGGGCATGAATTTGTAGCAGTACGTGCCTCGATCAGTTATGAACGAAGTATTTTCTTGGTCCTCGGGATTCATCAATATTTGATTGTACCCCGAGAACGCGTCCATATAGTAGTTGGTTTCCAGCGGTAGCTTCGACCAGTCGGTCGATGTGCGGGAGTGGGAACCTGTCCTTTGGACATGCTTTGTTGAGATCTGTGAAATCTACACAAACTCTCCACTTCCCGTTCTTTTTCTTGACCACCACGGGATTCGCAAACCAGTCGGGGTATTTGACCTCTCTGATCGATCCGATTTTTAGTAACCGATTGACCTCGTCGTTGACGGCTTGAGCTCGTTCCGGACCTAGTTTTCGACGTTTTTGTCTTACCGGTTTGTAGGTTGGGTCGACATTCAGCTCGTGGCTGGTTACGTCAATGTTGATTCCTTTCATGTCTGCTGAAGACCATGCAAAGGAACCGACGTTCTGTTTAAGGAAAGAGACCAATTCGTTTTTGACTGGCTCTGGTAGGTCGATTCCGATGCCAACAAGTCTTTCGGGATGAGCATCGTCTATGCAAATTTGGGTCGTGAGGTCCTTTGGGTGTCCTATTTGACTTGGGTCGTTTGACCTTTTGGTCTGCATGGTGGCGAGCTCCTCGTCTTTCTGTAATTGCTACGCGGGGGATTTCTCAATCTGCTTATATCCATTCATGTAGCAATGGCGGGAAATCTTTTGACTTCCATACACGGTTTTTACTCCTTTGGGAGTTGGGAATTTTACGCATTGATGGTAGGTCGATGGTACTGCTTTCATGTCGTATATCCATGGTCGACCTAGAATTGCGTTATATGGAGCTGGCCGATCCACTATGACGAACTCTGTCATCCTTCGGACTCCTCCAGCTATTACTGGGGCGAAGACATAGCCTATCAAGTACGTAGTTTCGCCAGCGAACCCTACCAGTGGTGTCTTTTCTTCCACGATCTCGGAGTCGTTGAATTCCATCTTTTTGAATGCATCATAAAAGAGGACATCCACCGAGCTTCCTGTGTCGATCATTATCCTTGAGAGTTTGACATCTCCCACTGCTAGACAGACGAGTAGAGCGTCGTCGTGTGGTTTGTCGAGATTGCTTGTCTCGCTCTCGTGGAAAGTAATTTCATGGTCCGGGCCTAACATTGGGATTTTCCCCCCTTTGGTCGGTCTCGACTCTTCTTTGAAGAGCCTTGATTGAATTGACCGAGTCTCGGCAAAGCTTGGAGCCACCAAAGATGAAGTCGATTCGTTTAGGGGGTATGGCCCGTACACACCCCCCCCCCCCCCCCCGCAAAGACGAGGGAGATTGAGCTATGGGAATTCGTGTTAATCTACCCCCTTGGTTTTGGCTGGCGAGCTCTTCAAGACGGGCGTTAAGGCACCGTTCTTGTTCATCGAGCTGCGCGACCATAGAACGGTTTACGATCTCTTGGGCCCGTGCGCTCGTTTCGTTGTTTCTCGTTCGTTCTACCAATAGGCTTAACATTGAACGGATTTCAGCGAGGTCGTTTGGGCCTTATCTCTGTGGAGCAGAAGGCATCGGTGAATTAGGTCTGGTTATTCCAGATCCACCTCTTGAGATGGGATTGGGAATTGAATCATTTCTCATCCATACCCAGTTTCTGCTCGGATCATTAGTTCCTGACAAAACGTTTGTCGGAGTCTGGCTTGTCGCGATTGTTTGAGCGATAGAGCCGGCTGGTGCCGAGGTCGTGGAGACTGAGGCAGAGCTCGTCAACACGCCGTCGGTCTGACCCATGTTTCTTACCCCGGTGGTGTTCTGAGGAACGTTGTCGACCGTTTGAGGGTGGTCGACTGGTGGTGTGGCGCTGGGAGAGCCAGATTGGTCGGGATTCATCTCGAGCTATCTGATCTAGGATCTGATTCTTAAGGCAGGAAAACTATAGATAGTCCCCACAGTTGGCGCAAAATGTGAGATCTGAGATTCACACCAAGAATTTGTAATCGTGGATTTAGACTTTTAGGTATAGAAATGGTATAGTTTCCTATGAATCAAAGACTTTATTGAGATTGATCGTCGAGATAGAACAAACACAATCGAAAAGAAAGTACAAAGTATGATAATAGAGCTATCTAGTCGAACTGTTCTAAGCTAGGGTTGGAATGTCTTGAATGAATCGACACTTTTTCTTTTAAATAGTCTCGACTTTGATCTTCTTGTTCCGATATTTCGGCCGCGCCTTCATAACGATCTCCGAGATTTGCGTGGATCAGTTGAACTGACGAAGACCAAGTTTTCTCTATCTCCACGTCGTCTCCTGCGGAGCTCGAGCTCGATCGCCTCTCACTTCGGCATTGCTTGGGCTTTGTCAAAGCGTCATTCGTTTGGACCCAACAAATGAATCGGCTCGTCTCTTTGTCTTTGATTCTGGAACGGGCTCGTAATTACAGGCCTTGGTCTTATTTGTTAATGGGCCGGATTTCCTAGAGGGAAATCCAGTACCAACAGACACCAGCTCCTATCCTTCATGGACGCTTTCTCGGGGTACAATCAAATATTAATGAACCCCGAGGACCAAGAAAAGACTTCGTTCATAACTGATCGAGGCACGTACTGCTACAAAGTCATGCCCTTTGGACTAAAAAACGCAGGAGCAACTTACCAACGCCTCGTCAACAAGATGTTTTCAGGATTCCTAGGCAAAACCATAGAAGTCTACATCGACGATATGCTGGTCAAATCTTCCAGGTACGAGGATCACATCCCCCAACTAAAAGAATGTTTTATCATTCTCAATAAATACGGGATGAAACTCAACCCAGCGAAGTGCACATTCGGGGTCCCATCAGGATAATTCCTTGGTTACTTAGAAACCGAGAGAGGGATAGAAGCGAATCCTAAGGCGCTGCTCTGAACCGTTTCATCTCGAGGTCGACTGATAAATGTATACCCTTCTACCACTTGCTCAAAGCAAACAAAAAGTTCCTCTGGGACGAAAAGTGCGAAGAAGCGTTCACCCAGCTTAAAGCTTACCTAAGCGAACCACCTATATTGGCGAAACCAGTAGAAGGGGAACCCCTCTACCTCTACCTAGCTGTTTCTACGGCAGAAGTAAGTGGAGTCCTGGTTTGCGAAGAACAAAACGAACAACGGCCGGTGTATTACATCAGTAAGACCTTAATCGATGCTGAAACCAGGTACCCCACCATGGAAAAACTCGCTTTGGCGTTAGTGACATCAGCTCGGAAACTCCGGCCATACTTCCAATCACACTCGATCATAGTGATGACCTCTCATCCCCTGAGAACCATCCTTCACAGTCCAAGCCAGTCAGGACGGCTGGTCAAATGGGCTATCGAACTTAGCGAGTATGACATAGAATATAAAGCTCGGACGTGCCTAAAAGCGCAAGTGCTGGCAGATTTCATAATCGAGCTCCCTCCGACCATCGAACTCGACCCGACCTCCGCCAAAAGATGGAAACTCTACGTCGATGGAGCTTCCTCGAAGCAAGGATCCGGAGTCGGAGTAAAACTGGTCTCCCCCACGGGCGAAGTACTAGAACAGTCATTCAGACTGGGCTTCGCCGCATCAAATAACGAAGCAGAATATGAAGCGTTACTAGCCGGGCTCAGACTAGCGATAGCAATAAGTGCCTGGGAAGTAGACGCCTTCAGTGATTCCCAATTGGTCACAAGCCAATATCACGGCGACTAAGAGGCCAAAGACGAACGGATGGAAGCATACCTACAGGTAGTCCACACGCTCGCCGAACAGATCGAATTCTTCGATCTAACACGGATCCCGCGAGGGGAAAACACTGCAGCCGATGCCCTGGCCTCCGTGGCGTCGACATCAGATCCTAACCTCAAAAGGATCATACCAGTCGAGGGGATCGAAAAACCGAGCATCGACATAGCCCTGAAAGCTCTATCCTTGAAAGAGGACGAGCTTACCGTAAAGGACGATGTCAAACACAAGGAACGTCACAAGGACACCAATCGCGACATCATCGAGATCGATGATGATCTCGATCCAAGAAACGCCGTGTACGTCGCGAACGTCCCCGATGGACCAATCCAAGCCGCATCCACTAGTCAAGGACCAGAGCCTAACAATGACGAAGATTGGAGAACCCCGATCATTCGATATATTACAAATGGCGAAGTCCCCGACGAAAAATGGGAGGCACGGGAACTCAAAATACAAAGTGCAAGGTATTGCGTCACGCAAGGAGAGCTCTTTAAAAGAAGTCTCTCCGGACCTTACCATAAATGCCTTAGTAAAAAGCAAGCCCTAGCCGTGATTACACAGGCCCATGATGGGTCCTGCGGAAGCCATTCCGGAGGACGAGCCCTGGCCGTACGAATCAAAAGGCAAGGCTATTTTTGGCCCACAATGGCCACCGAATGCGAGTCCTTCTCCAACAAATGCGATAAATGCTAAAAGCATGCCCCGATTATCCACCAAGCGTCGGAGAAGCTCTCCTATATCTCATCGCCATACCCATTCATGCGATGGGGAATGGACATCGTGGGACCTTTAGTCGTATCCGGCGAAAAGAAAGCCACGCACCTATTGGTGATGACGGACTACTTCACCAAATGGATTGAAGCAGAGTCGTACCAAAAGGTCAAAGATGTTCACGTTAAGGAGTTCGTCTGGCGAAACATCGTTTGACGACATGGACTACCCCACGAGATCGTCACCGATAACGGACCTCAATTCATATCAAACACGTTCAAAGAGTTCTGTAGAACTTGGAACATAAAGTTGACTTACTCAACGCCACGCTACCCTCAAGGGAACGGGCTGGCATAAGCAGCTAACAAAGCAATCATGAACAGCCTCAAAAAAAGGCTCAATGAGTGTAAAAAGAACTGGAGCGCTGAGCTCCCAGCCGTACTCTGGGCTTATCGGACTACCCCCCCCCCCCCCCCCCCGCAAATCCACCGGTGAGACTCCCTTCTCACTGGCTTATGGAATCAAGGCGGTAGTACCAGCCGAAATCCTCGTGTCAAGCATCCGCAAAGAAGAATGCCCAAGACAAGAGGAACTTAACAACAAGATGATAACTGACGAGCTCGATCTCGTCGACGAAAGGAGGAACCTCGCACTAGCTCGAATCCAGAACTACCAACAAGCCGCGGCTCGCTACTACGATTCCATAATCAAAACTCGAGGGTTTCAAGTAGGAGAGCTCGTCTTACGGAAAGTGTTCGACCATAAAAAGGAAGAACACGCTGGAAAGTTAGGAGCAAAGTGGGAAGGTCCTTACCAGGTCACAGACGTTGTAAAGGACGGGGTCTACCGACTCAAGTCGGTAGAAACCCACCAGCCTGAACTAAGACCTTGGAACATCATCAACCTCAAAAAGTACTTCCACTAAGAGTACACCAACACAATCGAACTTCGAAATGGCTTGATCCCCTTAAAAGGGTACGTAGGCAGCTCGAATTCGAGCGCAGCCGCCCCTCCAACACAAAGCTCTTACCGAGCTCAACAACTTCAAACGAAGTCTCACCAGCTTATCTTTGTGAAATAAAAATAAGTCTCCCAATCAATGTCTCTTTCTGTCATAAAAGTTAGAGTCGTTGCGAAATACTTCACCATTACCTTGTGCAAAGTGATATGAAATTATCTCTTCAAAAACTAAAGTGATATGAAATTATCTCTTCAGAAACAAACGATATTGATTCACCCTTTCTGAGTGACCTGAAATGGCCTCCCCTAAATCAACCGTCCCAAAAAACAAGCGACCTAAAACGGTCCCCCATATTGAACGAGCTGAAATGATCGTCCCAAAAATAAGCGACCTAAAATGGTCCTTCCAAAATCGAACGAACTGAAATGATCGTCCCAAATTAAGCGATCCAGAATGATCCTTCAAAAACCCATAATTCTTATAAACCTTATGCGGATTAAAAGAATTGGGGGGCTACCCCCCCTCCCTTCAAGCAAAAAGCAACGAGGTCGAGACAGCTATTCAAGCAAATGACCTCTGCACACACTCCAAATCAGACCTTTGTAAGTCTACTTCAATTTGTTCTTATATACTTCACATTTCTTGGTTCACATTACGAAAAAGTCGTACAACGAACTATCTTTGGCAAAGAGCTCGAGCTCCAATGCAATTGACTTAAAAGTTCGCAAAGAACTCTCTAAGGCAATTCGAGATAAGTTATCTGCTCGATCTCTCTGGAGAGGATCGAGCTACCGTAACAACCGTTTCTACGCTAAGGTGCAAAACAATAAAATCTATGCTAAGGCATGAAAGATTTGAAAAGCAATTCATAAAAAAAAAGAGGACACGATGTCCTCGAGTTCGAACAAAAAGCCCACTAAGGGCAACACCAAAAACAAAGAAAAAGCCCCCTTGGGCAACAAGCGTCTGAAAAAGAAATTAAAAGCCCCTTAGGGCAGCAACGAATAAAAAAAAGACTAGAACTGCTTGGAAGGAGAGGAAGCCTCGTCTTGATTCTCCGTCTGATCTCCAGTCGCCCTCTCATCCTCAAGTCGACCTTCGACCTCATCTCTAACTCGCGAGCTAACTCCGGTCGGAAGGTTCGACCCATACTGATCAATGCGAGTAGCCGCCTGGTTCAAAGGGCGCGCCAAGATCACGGAATCGTCAGACATCACCGGCAAGTTAAGCTTGCTGATACTGAAGTCCGACACTGCTGCGGCGTTCATCTCCTCCATGGCCAACCTTTTCTTCTCGGCCAAGTCGATCACCTCCTTGGTCAGATCCAGATCGCCAGAGGCGAACTCGGCGATAAGCGCAATTTTTGCCAAGGCCTCTTGAAGCCTTATCTCGGCACTCACGGCGACCTTCCTCTGTCTCTCCTTCGCTGCAATCCCCTCAAGAATCCCGAGGTATTTACCATTCAACCCCTTCTTCGCCTCGTGGGCTGCCACCTTGATGTCGAGTTCTCGATCGGCAAGGACCTTGTCCAAACCAGCCTGACATTGCGCAGCCCGCATATCCACAACTCGACTCGCCTCCTCGGCGATCCGGCTCGCCTCCTCCGCGGCCGAAACCTGATCCAAGGCCCCCTGCAACTGCTTGTTCATGCCGCTCACCGTTTCCCTTAGCTCTTCTTGCCAAGCCAGGGCCCCCTGCAACTGCGCGTTCAGGTCACTTACCGTCTTCTTGACAGTCTCGAGTTCACTCGCCTACGGTATTTCACGCAGCTCACGCTCGCACCTCGCCGCATACCTGTTCGCAGCCTCCAAGGCCTACACCAAGATAAAGGTTAGGCATAAATAAAAACTCTTCAAAAAAAAAGGAAAGGAATCGATACCTTCCCAGCGGCCGCCATCATCTCGGTGTAAGAATCACCGAGGGCCATATCCCCGATAGCCGGGAGCTGAACACCTGCGGGCTTAAAATGTCGCAGAAAATAAGCCACACCCTTCGGGTTGTCCGCAATCGGACATTCCTTCTGGTGCCTAAAGCGCTAGTTAAAAGACCCGGAGGACCCAGAAGAGGCTGGCCTCACCTCCATGTTCTGGCTCGATCTTCTCGAGCTCACCTCCGCATTTGGTTCTTTGACGCTTCGCTGCCGGAGGAGGAGGGTCGCCCCGACTCCGACCATTCGACCCCCTCGAGCCATTCGACCGGGAAATACGCAGAGCGGGCTCCCCAGAAGGGACCTGGACCAGTTCTTGCCCGGTCAAAGGGGGAGGCAAATCCTCCGCCTCCATGTCAGCTTACCCAGATCCTGCAGCCGAGGGAAGAGAGACCTGAACAGGGTTAGGAAGAGGGATCGAAGGAGGAGGAGGAGGAGCCTCGCCCATCGCGAAAAGCAGGGCGTTGCTCAAGTCACCGGTTTTCATTTTCCTCGCCAAATCGACGGGATCCTTCCCGTTCCGACAGCTGCTCGATCTTCGTGACATCTTTTCAAAAGAAGGGGTGCTGGCGGTAGTGTTGGGATAGTGTCCTGAAATCACACCTGTACTCACTCCTGTGATAGTTGTGTGTCGAGATCTGACATTCGTATAATACTGGGCGTTTGCAATGCTTTGCTAGAAGCCTCTTGCAATCTGTAGGTCGTGGACTTACTGCCAGTATTATATGATCCTATAGGGTCACACACCTAAGCGAACTGGAAGCTACGACATGGGAATGATCATTGTGGCAATTATCATATTATGTGTATTGAAATACACATAAGAATCGATATAAAGGTGTTGTGTCGATCGACACAGCTTGTGTGTCGGTCGACACAATTCAGATTTTCCGAACAGGCTTTTCGGGTTATGGCTTAATTGAGTCTGGCCCGTTAAGCACGTTTAGGTCAAATAAAAACGTGTTTAATTCGACCTAAACAAGAGAGCCGTCCAGTTTTCTTGACAGAAACACTAGACACACCAGAACCTTTCGATCCCCATTGATCCGGCACTAGCATCCCGTTTCCAGCGAGCGTGCGTGTGTATCTGGTAGAGGCAAAGCGTTGCGTTGCTCCACTGATCTCGTTCACCATCTCTTCCGCTGCCAAAAGGTAAGAACGAGGTTGGTTCTAAATTCAATATAACAAACCCTAGATCCATCGGGATCCAACAGTGGTATCAGAGCATGCTTAGGGTTTAGCTATTGAAACTGGTAATATAAAATCGAAACTTGATGTTGTTGATCTGTATATTGCTTGTTGAATCGTGTTTTCATAGAGTAATTCTCGGTTTTGTTCCTGTTGAAAAGACGAAGAATTGATGAAAACGCACTGTGTCGATCGACACAAAGCGTGTGTCGGTCGACACGCCGCGGCGCAATTATAAAATTTTAGGGTTTGTCGCAGGGTGTCGATCGACACAAAGCGTGTGTCGGTCGACACAAAGCGAAAACTCGCGAATAAAATTTAGGGTTTATCGCACAGTATCGATCGACACAAAGCGTGTGTCGGTCGATACAAAGCGAAAATCCGTAAATAATTCTAGGGTTTCGATCTGAGATCGAGTACCCGTAATCGTATTGCGTCGATCGATACACTGGATGTGTCGGTCGACATAGGCAATGCGATCAGATAGATCGGTTCAATTGGATTGGACCGGTTATCTAGCTCGGTTAATTTTATTAACCAAATTGATTCTGGTTTGGTCATATCGATCGACACACAGTGTGTGACGATCGACATGGACCATTAAACCGAACTGGTTCAATTGAATTGAATCGGTTAAGTAAATTCGATAAGGTTTGACCGGTTATCGAAGAACGGTTTAAATAGAGTTGCGTCGCTCGATACCAATGGTTGGCGTCGATCGACACAACGTCAGCAGACATGTTGGTTTGACCACAAATTTGCATGAACCAGAATAATTTAATCCTAAAAGTATTAGATGAATCTAAACTTAATAAAACTGAATGTTTTAATTAAAAGTTATTTTTTTTGATATATATATTGAATATAAATCAAGATAAGATTAGTTCTTTTCCTCAACTAAATATCAAGTGATCTTGATGTCTTGCCCGATCTTGTCTATTGTCAAGACTCGTGTCGTTTGTTGGATATCTTGGAGTCCTTGATATCCACTGCAACATGAGTAAGGCAGGTGGTCAATGACAGACTTGCAGTGCAACTGTCAGTGATCACAAGACAGATAAAAGATTGGTTATACTTGACTGGGCTGTCAGAAGTTCTGGGCCCAGAGACATCAGAGTGGATTGGACATAGTTTGTCTCATTCACGACCAAGAGTTGCACTGAGTACAATTAGCAATGATTTGCTTACCTAGATAACTAAAGCTTGAGTAACGGCGAGTCGCCCACTCGAATTCTAGTAATCTGAGGATCTTGGCACATTGTATTCATATGAGGAAACATAGTTTGAATACAATGGGAGTTTTCTTATTAGATAAGAATTCTCATTTCTTGTGCTTTATAACTAAAATTTACCTTTTTGAATTACAGCTATGTCTGTCTCAAATCACATCAACACTTTCTCACTAAGATCCGTCCTTGAGAAGGACAAGTTAAATGGATTTAATTTCTTGGAATGGTATCGGAACCTGAGAATAGTTCTCAGGCAAGAGAACAAGGAATATGTCCTTGAAAGAGTTCTCACCGAGAGGCCACGTTCCAATGCTCCGCAGACAGAAAAGAATGCTTGGGATAAGCATTCAGCGGATGTCAAAGATGTTAATTGTCTAATGCTGGTGACTATGAACTCTGAGCTGCAGAAGCAATATGAGAATGTGTTGTCACCCATTGAGATGATTAACAGCCTGAAAGCTTTGTTTCAGGAGCAAGCTCGCACAGAGAGATACCAGACGGTTAAATCTCTCATGGATTGCAAGCTGGCTAAGGACAGTCCAGTAAGTCCTCATGTCCTTAAAATGATGGGTTACATTGATAACCTGGGGAAACTGGACTGTGCCATTAGCCAGGAGCTGGCCACTGGCATGATTCTGCAGTCATTGCCGTCGTGTTTTGATCAGTTCATTATGAACTACAACATGCAAAACATGACTAAGACATTGACTGAGTTGCACGGTATGCTGAAGACAGCAGAACCGAATCTCAAGAAGGCTACTCCCAATGTCCTGATGGTACAAGGGGGTAAAAGGTTTAAGAAACCTAAGAAGGGTAAGGGTAAGGCCCAGGTTGTCCAGGCTGAAAGTCAGGACAAGCCCAAGCCGAAGCCCAAATCCGGGCCTTCTCCTGAGGATAAGTGCAACTACTGCAAGCAGTTGGGGCATTGGAAGAAAGACTGCAAGAAGTTCATGGAAGATTACAAGAAGCTGAAGAAGACGTATAATGCGTCTGACTCAGGTATTTATGTTATCGAACTTAATGTTATGTCTTCTAGTCCTACTTCGTGGGTATTGGATACCGGCTGCGGTGCTCATATTTGTACTGATGTGCAGGCACTAAGAAACAGTAGGACGCTGAAGAAAGGACAAGTAGAGCTACGAGTCGGGAATGGAGCTAAGGTTGCTGCACTGGCCGTAGGCACCTACGAGTTGTCTTTACCTTCGGGCATGGTTTTAATTTTGAATAATTGCTACTATGTACCTGCGATTAGCAGAAACATAATTTCAGTTTCCGTTTTGGATTTGGAAGGTTTTGATTTTGCTGTTAAGAATAAAGTTTGTTCTTTTAATCGTGATGGTAATTATTATGGTAGCGCCCCATTAGATAATGGGTTATATATATTAAACCAAGAAATGCCTGTCTTTAACATAAATACAAAGAGGTTTAAGTCCAATGACGAAAACCCGACTTTCTTATGGCATTGTCGTTTGGGCCATATCAACGAGAAACGCATCCAGAGGCTCCATCGAAATGGGCTTCTGGGCTCATTTGATTTTGAATCATGTGAGAAATGCGAGTCTTGTTTGGTGGGCAAAATGGCTAGAGCCCCTTTCAACAAACCAAATGAAAGGGCCAGTTATTTATTGGGCCTTGTTCATACTGATGTATGTGGGCCAATGAGTACTGCTGCCAGAGGAAACTTTAAGTACTTCATTACCTTTACTGATGATTTCAGTAGGTATGGCTATGTCTATTTGATGAGACACAAGTCAGAATCCTTTGATAGATTCAAGGAATTCAAGAATGAAGTACAAAATCAACTTGGCAAAAGTATCAAAGTTCTGCGATCGGATCGCGGAGGAGAATACTTAAGCCAAGAATTCAACGACTATCTGAGCGAGTGTGGAATTGTTTCACAACTCACTCCTCCTGGTACACCCCAATGGAATGGAGTGTCAGAGAGGAGGAATCGAACCTTGTTGGACATGGTTCGGTCTATGATGAGTCATTCTAATCTTCCACTATCCTTTTGGGGATATGCTCTATAAACGTCTGCGTTTACACTGAATAGAGTGCCATCTAAATCAGTAGAAAAGACACCACATGAACTGTGGACTGGGAACGTTCCTAGTCTGTCTTTCCTAAGGATTTGGAGTTGCGAAGCTTATGTCAAACGTTTAATCTCCGACAAGCTTGCACCCAAATAAGATAAATGCTATTTCGTTGGTTATCCTAAGGAAACCAAGGCATACTACTTTTACAACCAATCTGAGAACAAAGTATTTGTTGCTCGGGACTGTTCCTTTCTTGAGAGGGAGTTTCTCTCTAAGAAAAACAGTGGGAGTAAAGTACATCTCGAAGAAATTGAAGATGCACAGGAGACTGCCCAACCTATTGAGGAAGAGCAGCAGTTGGATCCACAAAGTTCTGTGGGACCGGCGCCTGTGGAGCCTGAAGTTCGCAGATCCGGAAGGATCCGTCACGAACCCGAGAGATACTATGGATTTCTCGTAACCAATTCAAATGATCTGATGATCATTGAAGGTGACGAACCAGCGACCTTTGCGAAAGCAATGATGGGCCCGGACTCCGAAAAGTGGCTTGGAGCCTCTAAATCCGAAATGACATCCATGTCAGAAAACCAAGTATGGTCCTTGGTCGATTTACCTAGTGGTGTAAAAGCCATTGAGTGTAAATGGATCTTCAAGAAGAAGATTGACGTGGATGGCAATGTACAGATTTACAAAGCGAGATTGGTGGCTAAAGGTTTCAAACAAATTCATGGTATTGACTATGATGAAACCTATTCCCCAGTAGCTATGCTTAAATCTATTCGGATTCTTCTAGCGATTGCTGCTCATTATGATTATGAGATTTGGCAGATGGATGTCAAAACCGCATTCCTGAATGGTATTCTGGAAGAGGATGTGTACATGACACAGCCTGAAGGTTTTGTCGATCCTAAAAACGCTGGGAAGGTATGCAAGCTTCATAAATCCATTTATGGGTTGACGCAAGCATCACGGAGTTGGAATCTTCATTTTGATGAAGCAGTAAAACAATTCGGTTTCATCAAGAACGAAGAAGAATCATGTGTATACAAGAAGACAAGTGGGAGCAAAATTGCATTTCTTGTACTGTATGTCGATGACATACTCCTCCTCGGTAATGACGTTCCGTTGCTTCAGTCTATTAAGACTTGGCTAGGAAGTTGTTTTTCCATGAAAGACATGGGAGAAGCCGCATACATTCTTGGAATCAGAATCTACAGAGATAGAACTAACAAGCTGATTGGATTGTGCCAAGACACTTATATAGATAAGGTGTTGCACAGATTCAGGATGCACGATTCCAAGAAGGGCTTCATACCAATGTCTCATGGCAAGAGTCTCTGCAAGAAGCAGTGTCCGGCGACACCTGCTGAGCGAGAACGCATGAATAGGATTCCTTATGCCTCTGCAATAGGATCTATTATGTATGCCATGCTCTGCACTCGTCCAGATGTAGCTTACGCGTTAAGCATGACGAGTAGATACCAATCTGATCCAGGTGAAGCTCACTGGACAGCTGTCAAGAATATTCTCAAGTATTTGAGACATACTAAGGACAAGTTCCTTGTGTATGGAGATAATGATGAACTTGTGGTGAATGGATTCACCGATGCGAGTTTTCAGACGGACATAGACGATGTCCGATCACAGTCTGGATATTTCTTCTGTCTAAATGGCGGTGCGGTGAGCTGGAAGAGCTCTAAGCAGAATACCGTAGCTGACTCCACAACGGAAGCTGAATATGTTGCTGCTTCAGAAGCGGCAAAGGAAGCTGTTTGGATCAAGAAGTTCATGACTGAACTTGGTGTGGTTCCTAGTATCTTGGAGCCAGTGGCTTTGTTCTGCGATAACAATGGAGCCATTGCTCAGGCGAAAGAACCCAGGTCACACCAGAAGTCCAAACACGTTGAGAGGAAATATCATCTGATTCGTGATATTGTCAATAGAGGTGATGTGAAGATCAGTCGAGTTCCGACAAACGAGAATGTCGTTGATCCTCTAACCAAGTCACTCCCAAGGCCTAAGCATGAGAGTCATACGACTGCTGTAGGCATTAGAGATCTTAAGATGTAATCTTGATTCTAGTGGGAGTTTTGGTTTTTGTTTTAGTTATAATAAGACGCTATTGTAAACATTCTTTTAGAAGTGTTTAATGAAATTTGATTTCAGCATTATTTATTGTGATCTAAATAATGGTCCCAAAATAAGTTTATGACATATTATAGGTCATCAAGTTGAGAACTTGATCATGAAACCCTATAAGTTAATAAATTATTTTGTCCCTAGTCAAGGTTGTAGAATCGGGACACTGACAACCGTTAGAGACTAGATTGTGAGGTGACTGTTTGCTAAGTTTCATGGAGCCAATGATATGATTATCGCAGTCAATCACATAGATATATGTCAGTGGACATATGATCGGACATGACCCGCTAATGAGAAGTCTACAAGATAGTAATATCTGTGTCATAAGAGGTTCTCATTACGACTATAGAGTATAGTCCTAAGACCTGAGTTCATCATGCTTTCTTGCATATGAATTGGTACATTTTGACTTTGTCAAACGTCGATCCGTAACTGGCGGCTATAACGACACTGTTCAAGTTTATCATGAAGTGTGCGTTGAAACAGGGATGGAACAAGATGGAATTTGTCCCTCCTGAAAAACGGGAGATAAATATCTCAGGGCCTATCGAAGATTGAATACTGAGAGAATGTGTGGCCGCACTCAAACGAACTGTAGTTCAGTTGTTTGTAATGTTCAGTATGAGATCAGGAGTTCGATAAACACGATGTTGGCTTAATAAGGATGACACAAATCTTGCCTTATGCCAAATCGAGATATAGGGACAAAAGGACTATAGGAATTGATGATTCCAGTACAAGTGGGAGATTGTTGGGATAGTGTCCTGAAATCACACATGTACTCACTCCTGTGATAGTTGTGTGTCGAGATCTGACATTCGTATAATACTGGGCGTTTGCAATGCTTTGCTAGAAGCCTCTTGCAATCTGTAGGTCGTGGACTTACTGCCAGTATTATATGATCCTATAGGGTCACACACCTAAGCGAACTGGAAGCTACGACATGGGAATGATCATTGTGGCAATGATCATATTATGTGTATTGAAATACACATAAGAATCGATATAAAGGTGTTGTGTCGATCGACACAGCTTGTGTGTCGGTCGACACAGTTCGGATTTTCCGAACAGGCTTTTCGGGTTATGGCTTAATTGAGTCTGGCCCGTTAAGCACGTTTAGGTCGAATAAAAACGTGTTTAGTTCGACCTAAACAAGAGAGCCGTCCAGTTTTCTTGACAGAAACACTAGACACACCAGAACCTTTCGATCCCCATTGATCCGGCACTAGCATCCCGTTTCCAGCGAGCGTGCGTGTGTATCTGGTAGAGGCGAAGCGTTGCGTTGCTCCACTGATCTCGTTCACCATCTCTTCCGCTGCCAAAAGGTAAGAACGAGGTTGGTTCTAAATTCAATATAACAAACCCTAGATCCATCGGGATCCAACAGGTAGAACTATCGTCTGAAACAGGCCGATCTGTCTATAAAACGGATTTGGGTCAGCTCAGTAAGCATAAAAGCGTATAGTACGAAAACCCTTGCATAAATCAATCAGAACACTTACTCTCTCCAGTCCGCTCGATAATCTGAAGCGGAGCCTGAATGATTCGGGTCTAAGCGAGCTGATGGGGGAGGCGAGAATCGTCTTGCGAAAGCCGAGATCGGTACAAGGGAGATCGTCGGGCCGCAGGACCTAGAGCAGCTCGGATTCGCTGATCTGAGAAATTAGACCACCGGATATCTCCTCTCCGAAGACGAGCTATCAGACTCGATGTAATTAGATCCAGAGAAAGTGACTCAGGAGCCTCTACAGAGAAAAACCAAAGGATTATTAACGAACAACTTAGAGTCGACCAAAGACATCAAGGCAATCAGGGAAACTAATGAACCCTAAAAGCTAACCAACGCTAGCCGCCCATCTCGTCGGAATAACCGAATAATCGAAAGCCTCGACCGAGTGACGACTGATCCTGAAGAAAAAATATTTACTCTTCCACACATCCCTCGTCGGGATCCCGTCGAGAATCTTCCCTTGACGAGGAGAGAGGTAGTAAGTTCCGGGAAAATGAGTGTTATGCTTTACCGAACAAACCCTCATCAACTCCTCGATCCCGAAATTCACGCCCTCTTCGACGGCTCTGACTCCGAGCCCGATGACGTACCAGACAAAATTCGGGGTCATCTGATGAAAGGCCAGCTGGAGCTGGGCCAAAACCCACGAGATAATGCGAGGGATTGGAAAAAACAATCCGCATTAATCGAAGTAGGTATAAGAGGCACAGCAATAGCCCTTGACGACCGTTTCCGGCGACATTGCCAGTGATGGGATGATTATCTCCACCTCCGGCGGGATCCGGCATTTTGCCCGCAACTTCTGTATGTGGTCTGCGGTCATACTGGATGGTGGATGGGGACCGAACGGTCCCGCCGCCGCAGTCGAACTCGCCCTAACTACACCTTTTCGAACCATGATGATTCGGTGTATCGGAAAATTCTTTTAAACAGAGAGAGACGAAATCTCCATAGAAAAGTCTCGGAATGACAACAAAAGGAATAAGAGTGAGAAGCAAAAAGAGATGAAATGAGGGAGAAGAAGTTACCTTGTCGATTTGTAGTGCGAACAGTAATGGGAATCGTGCTAGGTAACTTCCCCTTTTAAACTATCTCATGCTCGATATCTATGGGATCTTTCATATCCCGCAATCTCAACCGCTCAATTCGAAAATTTTAAATTATTACGAAAAAAGATCGAGGCAGTTGGTATCCTTCGATTCCTTGCAATCTCGACCGTTGGTATAAGATCTAAGGGCAAGAATGAGTGATTGACGATTAAGTCACATCCGCTGTGTCAACGGACGCGCCTCAAACAGGTTAATCTAACCCACGCACCCAATCTTGGCCATCCGATTAAAGTGTGATCCGCGAACAAAGCGAAAGCAATCATTAGGGTTTCTCTGATATCTAAGGAACGCGCGCGTCTTCCCGAGAACGTCCACCGCCCATTAACCTCGACTCATCAAATTAATGGGCTGGGGGCTATTGTTGGTACTGGATTTCCCTCTAGGAAATCAGTCCCATTAACAAATAAAGCGAAGGCCCGTATTCATGAGCAGCTCCAAAATCAAAGACAAAGAGACGAGCCGATTCTTTCGTTGGGCCCAAACGAATAACGCTTTGACAAAGCCCAAGCAATGCCGAAGTGAGAGGCGATCGAGCTCGAGCTCGGCAGGAGATGACGTGGAGATAGAGAAAACTCGGTCTTCGTCAGTTCAACTGATCCACGCAAATCTCGGAGATCGTTATGAAGGCCAGGCCGAAATATCGGAACAAGAAGATCAAAGTCGAGACTATTTAAAAGAAGAAGTGGCGATTCATTCAAGACATTCCAACCCTAGCTTAGAACACTTCGACTAGATAGCTCGATTATCATACTTTGTACTCTCTTTTCGATTGTGTTTGTTCTATCTCGACGATCAATCTCAATAAAGTATTTAATTCATAGGAAACTATACCATTTCTATACCTAAAAGTCCAAATCCACGATTACAAATTCTTGGTGTGAATCTCAGATCTCACACGAAGGTTTTCTGAATAGATAGAACTTGCTCAAGACTCAGTGGAGATCTATTGTGACTCTCAGAGTGCAATAGCTCTGTCAAAGAATGATGTTCATCATGAACGCACAAAGCATGTAGCTGTCAAGTATCACTTTATAAGAGATCTGATCAGTTTTGGAGAGGTACATGTTCTAAAGATATCAACAGCTTACAATCCATCTGATATCTTTACTAAGGTTATCTCAGTTGCAAAGTTAAAGGAAGCATTGAAGATGCTTCGGGTAACTAAGGAATAAAGATCAGACATGCTGATAAGGATGTATCATCCGGTAAAGGATGATGGAAATTTTCGGTTGCTGAAAGCTCATAAGTTATAGTTATCATCTTTCATCCGGTTAAGGCTTGAGGAGATTTCAAGAGATTGAAGTCTGAAGTATTGAAGTCGATCTTGTCTAAGGGGGAGTTTTGTTGAAGATAGACCAAGATCGGAGTGAGAGAAGCTAAATCTCAGCTCTCGCAGTCAAGTGGTGGAGCTTGAAGATAAGAAGAAGAAGTTTAACGGGTTGGTTAAAAGCCGTTAGAAGTAGAGTTCAACGGATTAGATCCGTTAGAGGTTAATGAACTCTGTCCGTCCACGTGTACAGCTAGATACCCGACTTAGGTGATTGTATAAAGTCGGGTTAATCACGGTTCATCTCTCTCTCTCGGTTCATTCTTGATTTGTAAACGAGGTAACGAGTTGTTACTGAGTTAAGAGAGAGAGAGAGAGAGAGAGAGAGAGAGAGAGAGAGAGAGAGAGAGAGAGAGAGAGAGAGAGAGAGAGAGAGAGAGAGAGAGAGAGAGAGAGAGAGAGAGTCCGTCAAGCGAGTTGTAAGCTCCGACGAGTTTCTAGTCGGAGAGTTCTTAGTGGATTGCTGGATTCCCAGCCCTGGTGAGGATAGCTGCCACTCACATCGAGTGGTGAGGTGAACACCGGATTAACAATCTCGTGTGTTCTTGTTTGATTCGTTCTTTGCTTTTCTTTCGATTTCATCTTGTGCGATTCTTAAGTTGAGCTCTCAATCGGACTTAGATAGGTTTTAGTTTCACAGTTATAGTGGACCATCTCTTTAAACCATAAGAGCCGAGAGAAATTGCAGGGATTTTTTTTTTTTTTTTATTAACTGAAGATTTGAGGAAATTGCTTTACTCTTAACTGAAACCACTACGGTGTAAGTATGATACGTTTTAAGTTATTTTTTCTTTGGTTCCTTAGAAGATTGTGGATGCTGGTATTAAGATGGATGATGGGTTGAATATTATTTTTACATTCTTTCTTTTTTTCTTCTTATGATGTTTAGAGCTAAAATGTTGATTTGATCGTGTGATGTAGCTGGTTCTTCATGAAGAACTGTTTTGTTGGGTTTTAATTGGCCTAGTTCGGTTAAGTTCCAACAGTGTTCCTTGTACATATCTACCCGTAAGTCTTGGCCAATATTCAGGGCTGTGAATAACTTCAATCAATGCCCATCTTGATGATTAATCATATATTTTTCTCTAGAATAATTAGCACAAGTGACAAACTGTATCAGAAATCAGAAGAATAGGAAACCATGTAACAACAAATATTTTTGTACGATTTCTTCTATTCAAAGGGAGGTTTACATACGGAATGTCATAAAGTTATTTTAAATCGACTAAATTTTTCTTTTGCGTCGAGTTGCTGAATGTGAACCAAACTTGGAACATAACTGAGGAGATGTGACCGAGCATACGATACACGATAATAAATTCCTTCAAACATATTTTCTCCAACAATGTAAATTCCCATACGCTCTGCATTATATCTGTCACTACCACACACGACTACCAGTTTATTCTCCTCGTCCACCAAGAAACTTGACGTAATTAATGTCATCATAAATTTTTTACGTAAATCCACTACTAAGAACACGCTCCACGACAAGTCTTTGGCTTCATCAATCTTAGTATTGGTCACCCATATCTTCATCTCTAAAGAAAGTTTATCAAACCTCAACAACGCAAGTTTCTCTTCTCTGACAGCTGACAGAACCACAGTCTCATCACCATCACTCTTTAAAGGAAGAGACAGACGTCCAAATCTCTCTGTTGTGTAATCAAACACGACTATGGAACTAACCGGATGGTATTTTCTATAATTACCATCAAACCAGTAAGTATTACCCTTTAAAGATACAGGCCCAGATAAATAATACGTGTAATACCAGTCCCTCTCACACATGACTTCATCGAGAACTCTCCATGAATCAGAGTTAAACTCATAGATTCCAATCTTAGTGGCTGCCACATCTTTCTGGTCTTCAATATATATAATATAGCTAAAGCTCAAGATTTTGTAGCTATCGCAAGATTTTTTCTTGTTTTCGTATCCTAGAAAATAGTTACAACGCGCTACGCAATGTTTATTGGATTTGATCCGTCTGGTTTGACCCGTACAAGGGTTCCACACCACCAGCCTATCGCCGTAAAGGGTGCTGGTCAATAATAAACCGTCACAGTGAAAGATTTCAAATACTTCTACACGTTTTGAATCCTTTAGACTGTTAAGTGTACCTGTAATCTCAAAGGTTGGATCAAAGCTGTTGTGGATTCCATGGAGATTGATGATGCATGAATAAACCGTACGACCTCTCTTTAAAATCAGTTGCGCAGCTGCTTTACCCTTGTTCTTCTTGACGAATGTTGTATCTTTGAATAAAGCATACCATCGTTTGCAAGTAGATCGCAATTGTCTTAGAGTCGTGGCCGGAACCCTAGAAAGTATTTCGGATTCTAAATCCAGCGGAAGATCGGAGATCATCATTGTTTCTCTATCTCCCAAGACGGCAAAGAGAAATTAGGGTTCTATGGCCACTTTGTTTTATATCAAAGCCCAAACAGGCATGAGCACAAGAACAATACGAACCTTTTAAAGGGCCCAACTACATAGATCCAAATGCAAGAATGTCCTTGTCCCTCTTCTATTTGTTATTTTTAAGATAAGTATATATTTTTAAATCAAAGTTGATTCTCTTTTGTAATAGTAATCAACCCAATCACATGATCCAATATATTCATCCATCCCGAATATCTTAAATTCCTTATTCCATTAAGTCATAACACAAAAAATCTAATTTTACTTAGGTTTTTATTTTTTTTTCTCTCTCTTCCTCTTCTTACTCTAGTGATGAATATAAGATTGAAATCACTCCAACTTATAATCACTCAATAATCAAGAGATTCCAAGGTCGATAATCAAGATATTCCAAGTTTAATCTCGGAAATGTGAATGAAGTCAAGATGATGGTGATTGATTCGCCCAATCAATGGACGAACAAAGCTGTTGAATCACACAATAAGATTAATGCACATGTCTTCGGTCAAACTAAGTGAATCACATACTTAGGAACTAAAGAACTAAAACACAAAGAAACTCGAAACTTTATGAAAAGAGAAACAATTTCTATTATTTTAAATTCATCAAGAGTGTTTTGTACATTTTGTTAATGAGAGATTATAAAGAGCTCATGGTAGTCTATTCTAGGGCCACAAATGGTCATAAAACAATAAGAAAAAGAAATAGATCAACAGACTTGATGAAAAATAATAAAAGTAGTTCTTAGCTTTAATTAAGAGAATCTTGGTCCAAATAAGAAAAGTTGATGTCTCATTTGTATCTAAATGGTTTTGGTGGATAGGTGAGCTTCTTTTGAACCTTCTTTCTTATTTGAATGGTCTTCAATTAGTCCACAATCAGACTAGGAAGGAGATGTTGCAATGTGAACACATTAAAATCACTCGGTCCATAAAAGGCAAGTTTTGGGACTAGGTAATCTTATGTGGTTTGTGACAGCTAAGGGTGCCTCTTTAAAGTATTTTCTTTTTATGAAAGGTCTCTATATCGTGGATGAACTGAAAATGAAAGAGTTGTTGTGTGAAATCTTTTAATGTCCATATGTGAATGCATCTGAATAAGGCAAATGTGTAAACATTTGGATCCGCTTGATCTTGTAGGTGGCGGTGCATGTGAAGATGTTAGATGACTCTCTTTATTGGTTTATGTGTCTTATGAATGATTATAAGTCTCTTCTGGTCGCGAAAATGTTGTTTGTAAGTGATTATACCCATGAAATTCCAAATAAGGCAACACATCCGAATAAGGCAAATGTGTAAACATTTTGATCTGCTTGATCTTGTAGGTGATGGTGCATGTGAAGATGCTAGATGACTCTCTTTATTGGTTTTATGTGTCTTATGAATGATTATAAGTCTCTCCTAGTCGCCGTCTTGTTTGTAAGTAATTATACCCGTGAAATTCTAAATAAGGCAAGACGAGCACTACAAGAAAACAAGGCCATAATTGACAAATTTTCCGACGGAAAAAATTCCGTCGAAAATTCCAACAGATTTCCGACGGATAATCGACGGTGACAAAGTCATCGGATTTTCGTCTGTAAATTCTGACAGAAACTGATTCCATCGGAAAATTTACGACGATTTCCCGATGACAACTTGTATCCGTCGATGATCAATCGGAAACCTGTCGATCCCATGTTACCGTTAATAGATACGTTAATATAGCCGTTAATGTTACCGTTGGACCGACAACATACCGATGAATTACTAACGGTAACGGCTCTATCCGTCGGTTTTCCGTCGGTTTATTTCCTACAAATACCAAACACAATTGGAAAACACAGTAGATCTAGTGGTTTTGGATCTTATCTAGGTTGTTAAATTGATGTGTGTTTGGTTAGTTTCTTTAGGAATGTTTTTTTCAAACGTTTGATAGCGCTTTAAATGTTACTAAACGTTGGCAATTACCAAAACTCTTTAAAAACGTTTGTATATTGATCTATAAGTTTTCTAATTTTTTCTTGCCCAAAACCTATTTTTATAGAATTTTCTCAAATAAATTATTTTTAAAATCGATTTATATTTTTTTATAAAAGTTTTATAATATTTAATGTTATATAATTACGTTTTATAATTTATATGATTTAAAAAACGTTCCTAAAATTTTAATGTTTTTAAAACATCTTCTATAATTTGAAAAACGTTTTATAGTTTTTACGATTTATAAAAAAATTTATAATTTTTATGTTTTTATAAAAACTTTTTTTTTAATTTTTATGTTTTTATAAAAAGTTTTATATAATTTAAAAACCTTTTATAAGTTTTATGTTTTTTAAAATGTTTTTTTTAAACGTTTTATAATTTTAATGTTATATAAACACGTTTGTAGACTTGGACTAGGAACCATACGACGCTCGTGGAGAAGGGTTTCCACCGGAAAGTGAAGAGCCACTATTCTCACGTCCTCAAGGAGTGGAAGCAGAAGTAGGTTTTAGGGGAAGGCCCGTAGGGAGTGAACCTCACACTGTTTGTCGGGTTCATCTTTCATTGGTTCATGCCTGCTACAACAGCGGACTCTTCGACGCATTCCCAGAACCGCTAGAGTGAGAGAAATGGCTTGGGGATAGCGTCGCATAACGCGGGAGCAAAGAGCACTGTACAATGGAAGATTGACTCTGTAAGTATCGTTTTTAAAATGTTCAATAATGTAGTTAATTAAATACTAATGACCGTTTAAAAAATGTGCAGAAACAAAAGACAGGACGAAACCCGAGGTTTGTTGAGCTCACTGAGGAGGGCCATAAGAACAAGACTAAGGGCGAGATCCAGGATCCGATCGCTCGAAGAATCGTAGAGTCGGCAAAGAGGCGGGTGGAGGAGGGCCAAACCCAACAATCCGAGGAAGTCGGCTCAACGGAGGAGTTACCGTAAAAAAAGATCAATGTGATCTTCCTCGAGGTAAATTTGTGTGTTTACTAAAATTTTATATCTCTTAATTACTTTGCTTTATAACTAATATTTTTAGTAACTTTGCAGGAAAGGCAGCGCAGGAAAGGCCGTGTTTTCGGTTTAGGAAACTTGGGGGAGGGAGTCTCGACTCCGCATTCCCCCTTCCATACGGAGATTGACTCCTTTACCGAAGCCTTGAGAGAAAAAGACGCGGAAATTGAAGCTCTGAAGGCGAGTCAGGCGAGGTTTGAAGCTCAGCTGCGAGAGGAAAGGGCGCAGATTGAAGCTCAGTTGCGCGCGGAAAAGGAAGAAAATGAAAGGAAGATGAAGGCGATGCAAGATGAGCTTTATAACTACATCAACTTTGGCACTGTTCTAGGAGGATCGGAAGGGACAACACATGTAACAGGACCGAGAGTGGAAACATGAGCATCGAGGACGGGGACTGGTACGGGTACAGCCTCTGTAGAGGGAATGGGGACGGGACTGAGACCCAATGTGGATCCTAATCTTATGTAATTTTACACTTTTGTTTTTATAAATATTTTTAACAAATTTAATAATAAATTTAATAATAAAATTCCGTATAAAATATATTTTTAATTTTTAAAATTTAATACATAATTATATAAATTTTAAATAAATAATATATTAAAAATAATAATTTACGAACCATCGGTTATAATCCGTCGGCACACCGTCGGTTCAGAGCCGTCGGTAAACCATCGGTTAAACACTTTCGGGAAATCGTCGGTTTAATCTGTCTAAAAATCATCGGTTAAAAACCGTCGGTACACCGTCGGTTAAGAACTGTCGGTAAACCATCGGTTAATGCCCGTCGGGAAACCGTCGCTAATCTGCTGTCGGTTAACCGTCGTTTATTTGCCTTTGGAAAGGTAAAAACCTATCGGTAAATCGTTGGTAAACCATTTGTTTATTTACCATCGATAAACCGTCTGTAAAATTTCAATTGGAAATCTATCGGAAATTACCGAAGGATTTCCAACGGATATTATTCCGACAACATGGAACCAACGGTTTTAACCAGACGGTAAACCCTCGGGAAAGGCCTTTACTGGCGGTTTACCGACAATTTCTGATGTGTTGTGTTTTTGAGTGTTTTTAGGCATGATTAAGAGTGTTATTTAGCTTTAGGAAAAGCATTTAGACAACATTATTGTGTCTTAACTTTAGGTTAGTGCATTTAGGCATCATTAGGTTAGGTGTGCTTTGTTTGTTCTTTTTGTAGGTGGTGGATGACCAAAAGGAGCACCAAGGAATGGTGGAGAAGTTAGGGACCAAAGGAGCACCTTGACAAAGTTGAAAAACAGCTAAGGATCGAGCTGGAACCTCATAACGGGCTCTCGCAGCGGCCTCCCCAGGCCGCTATGAAGGACACGCGGAAGACACAATTCTCCAGCGGCCGGCACAGCGGCATCTCCAGGCCGCTGGGCACTCATAGCGGCCTCTCGCAGCGGCCACCCCAGGCCGCTACGAAGGACACGCGGAAGACCAATTTCTCCAGCGGCCCGCGCAGCGACTCACCCAGGCCGCTGGGCATTCATAGCGGGGTTCCGCAGCGGCCTCCCCAGGCCGCTGTGAACCTACTTTTTCACACATGCCACTTTTTCTTTTACTTTTGGCTTGTAGACCACCCCATGTGTTTGTGGTCGACCATTGCACGTTTTTAGATCTATTTAAGGGCTCTTAGTGTGTATGAAGAGCCATATCACATTTTGTAAACAATTCTCTCCAAAGATTTCAATCTTTTTTTATGCAATTTTAGTTCTTGAGTTTTCTTCTTGTTCATCTTATTTTCTTGTTGAATCATGTTTTGTTTGATGTTTGCTATGGCTAGAGAATAGTTTTCTTTAAGTTTCTGGGTTGAGGAAAGGTAAGGGTGATTCAAAACATGGTTTAGGTTGCTTAGAACTTGGGAGCTTGATTTCTTACTTGCTAGAAGTTCTTAATGCTAGGATTGAAGTAGCTAATCAATTCCTTGATCTTAAATGTTGCTAGCACCGAGAGGTGTAGTTTATGTTTGAATCTCTGTCAAGTGCTTTACATTCTTAGCCAACGAGAGTTGATGTTTAAGGTGTTTAGTGGTAATAAGAACTTGGTATTAATGCATATTTATCTTGAAATTGCCAACGAGAGTTGATGTTAATGCTTGATAGATATAGGGTTGCTATCATGAGAATGGAGTAACTTTGTTTGTTGTTCTTGGCCTAAGAAATCACCCATAGTTGCTTAATGTTTCTAAACAATTTATTGATCACCCGAACCGAAACTCAACCCAAGGAGCTTATCTTTTAATCAATTGTTTTCAATCACTCGTTGCTCTGTTTTGTACTCTGTTCTAGTTCTGTTTTAATCTCATAATTGTTATTTTATCAAGTTAAATATGTTTGGAATTTGTTACTATTGTTAGTTTTAGGAATAAACTCACAAACTCATTTTGATTGCGCTTAGACTAATAAAACATCTGTATTCTTAGTGCGTTTGATCACCCGAGTGGATTGACACCTCGAAAATTACATCGACTAGGTTGTAAACTTGCAACTGAAGTAGTAAAGAGGAACTAGATTTTTGCTTATCAAGTTTGGCGCCGTTGCCATCTTGGGTGTTTAATTGAACCATTGAGATTTGGTGTTTAATTGGGACTAAGTCATTTTATTTCTGTTTTACTGATCTTCTCTACCTTTTTCTCTTGGGTTTTACAGGTGAATGAACTTGAGGAGCAGGGGACCAACAAACCTTGTGCCAAGAGTTGAAAACATCAAAGCATTGGAAAGAGAGATTTCAAGAAAAAAGAGAGCAGAAAAAGGTTGACAGGAGAACAAATAGATATGGCTGACCCGGAACAACAACAACAGGGAGGTGGAATGAACAACGAAGGAAGAAGACCCCAACATCCACAAAGAGTAACTAGAGCCATTGGATATTATGACGAACCAAACATCAACGACTACAATTCTGGAATCACTCCACCAAGGTTCGACAACAACAACTACGAAATTAAAGCCAGCATCATCAACATGGTTGAAAGAAACAAATTCCATGGCCTACCTATGGAGGATCCACTAGACCACCTTCACAACTTCGACAGAGCTTGTAGAACAGTTCGCATCAATGGAATTTCTGAAGATGCAATGAAGCTCATACTGTTTCCATTCTCACTTGGAGACAAAGCCCACGAATGGGAGAAGAACCTTCCACAAGACTCAATCACTTCTTGGGATGAATGCAAAAGACTCTTCCTGTCCAAGTTCTTCTCCAAATCAAGAACAGCAAAATTGAGGAACGAGATTTCCAGCTTCAAACAAAAAACAACAGAAAACTTTGGAGAAACTTGGGAGAGATTCAAGAGCTACACCAACCAATGCCCTCACCACGGTTTCACCAAGGAAAGTCTTCTCAGCACATTATACAGAGGCATACTCCCAAAGTACAGGATGATGCTAGACACTGCTAGCAACTGAAACTTCCTGCAAAAAGATGAAAGAGAAGCCATGCAACTAATTGAGAACTTGGCCACCAGTGACACCAACTATGGGGAGGACTATGACATGACCTACAGAGAAGGAGGAGACAGAGATGATTCAAGGAGAGAGATCAAAGCCCTCAATGAGAAACTGGATAAGTTGCTTAAAGCAAACAAAAGGGAAGTAAACTTTGTGGGAGAATTTGATCAACACCAAGGATACATAGAAGATGATACTGATATGTGTTTTGATGGACAGGTTGAGATGAATTATATTGGAGGACAAGACTACAACAAAGGATTCAACCAGAACTACATGAATCACCCCAACTTCTCATACCGAAGTAACAATGTGGAGAACCCACAAGATCAGTCTTACCCCCCTTTAAAGCAACAAAACACACTTCAAGGAAACTTCCAAACAAAACCAGCTTTCAACAATGGAAACTTCCAGCAGAGGCAACCCTACAACAACCAAGGCAACTTCCAACAACGCCAACAGTACAACAACAACCAAGGTAACTATCAAGGTAACCAACATCTTCAGGGACAAGGAAGTTCAAACACCTACCAAAAAACAGATGATCAAACACAAATGTTGAAGCACTTTATAGAGAGTAACAACAAAGCCATGGAGGAAATGAAGACACAAATGGAAAACCTAGCATCAAGAGTTGGGAACATGGAGCAATCCAACAAAGCCGGACCATCATCAAACCGTCCTCCAGGCTTCCTCCCTGGAAAACCGGAGCAAAACCCAAAAGAGTATATCAATGCCATCACGCTAAGAAGTGGAAGAGAGTTACCATCCAAAGAAGCCATTGAGGACAATGAGAATCAAGCTGGGGGGATGGATTTTGAACTTGAAGAAGAGAAGGAAACCACTGAGAAGAAGAGGCATGATGAAGAAGAAGTCAAAGATATAAAAGGGAAAGGCAAAATGTATGAGGAAACAAAGGAGAAAGCAAAAACCGGTTCAGCCTCTACATCCAAGGAGAAAGTTTTCGTACCACCAGCCTATGAACCCAAACTCCCCTTTCCTGGAAGGTTTAAGAAGCAACTCTTGGAGAAGTATAGAGCACTCTTTGACAAGCAAATGGAGAAGATTCAGCTCACCATGCCATTGATGGATGCATTCATGCTTGTGCCTCAATATAGCAAATTCCTCAAAGATGCAGTCAAAGAAAGAACAAAAGAGATGGAAGGAATAGTTGTCCTAACCCACGAGTGTAGTGCCATCATCCAGAGAAAAACCAGTCCAAGGAAGCTAGAAGATCCGGGAAGCTTCACTCTACCATGCGCTTTGGGGCCACTCTCCTTTGAGAGATGTTTATGTGATCTTGGAGCAAGTGTCAGCTTGATGCCACTCTCAGTAGCAAAGAGCCTTGGTTTCACACGCTACAAAGAGTGTAGAATCTCACTTGTGTTGGCTGATAGGTCAGTAAGACTTCCAGTTGGTATGCTTGAAGACATTCCGGTCATGGTTGGTAATTTCGAAATACCGACAGATTTTGTGGTTCTAGAGATGGATGAAGAACCAAAGGACCCTCTGATCTTTGGAAGACCTTTCCTAGCCACTGCTGGTGCCATAATTGATGTCAAGAAGGGAAAGATTGACTTGCACTTAGGAAAGAACCATATCCTCAAGTTTGACATCAATGAGGTGATGAAGAAACCGACAATTCAAGGGCAGGCCTTTTAGATCGAAACGTTGGATGCTTTGGCTGATGAATACTTGGAAGAACTAGCCATGGAAGACTCCTTGGAGATGGTCATGACCACAAAGAAAGACGTGAGTGAGATGATCGACAAGGAAGGACATGAGTATGCAAAACTGCTGGATTCTCGCAAGGTGTTGTAAGGGAATGATCAATTCTTGGAACTTCCTCAAGAAGTCCACAGTATCAAATCCATGGAAGGAGAAGAAGCAACCAAACCAGCTAACAATGGTGAGTCTAGATTGGACAGTGACTGGTGTGAGCTGAAGGCACCTAAGGTAGAACTCAAACAACTTCCCGAAGGGCTAAGGTACGCTTTCTTAGGATCCAACTCATCGTATCATGTCATTGTGAGTGAAAACCTTGATGAAAATGAACTAAACTTACTCCTAAGTGAATTGAGAAAATATAGGAGAGCCATAGGTTATTCACTTGATGATATAAAAGGATTGTCACCCACTCTTTGCACCCATAGAATTCACTTGGAAGATGAAACAATGACTTCTATTGAGCACCAAAGGAGATTGAATCCTAATTTGAAAGAAGTTGTTAAAAAAGAAATTCTGAAACTCTTGAACGCAGGGATTATCTTTCCTATTTCAGATAGCACTTGGGTCTCACCTGTTCATGTAGTTCCAAAGAAGGGAGGTATAACTGTGGTCAAAAAGGAAAAGAATGAACTAATCCCTACAAGAACTATAACCGGTCATAGAATGTGCATTGATTATAGGAAGTTGAACTCAGCCACCAGAAAAGACCACTTCCCTCTCCCATTCATTGACCAAATGCTTGAACGCTTAGCAAACCATCCATACTATTGCTTCCTGGATGGGTATAGTGGATTCTTTCAAATACCCATCCACCCAAATGACCAAGAAAAAACGACATTTACATGTCCCTATGGCACCTTTGCATATCGAAGGATGCCATTTGGGTTGTGTAATGCTCCAACAACATTTCAAAGATGCATGATGTCAATTTTTTCCGATCTAATTGAAGAAATGGTTGAAGTATTTATGGACGATTTTTCTGTGTATGGTTCTTCGTTTGCTGCTTGTTTGTCTAACTTGTGCAGGGTACTTCAGCGTTGTGAGGAGACAAACTTGGTGCTGAACTGGGAGAAGTGCCACTTCATGGTGAAAGAAGGAATAGTTCTTGGGCACAAGATTTCAGAACAGGGAATTGAAGTGGACAAGGCTAAGATAGATGTGATGATGGGTTTACAGCCACCAAATTCAGTCAAAGGGATCAGAAGTTTCTTGGGACACGCTGGATTCAACCGACGGTTTATCAAAGACTTTTCAAAGATCGCAAGGCCTTTAACAAGGCTGCTGTGCAAGGAAACAGAGTTCATTTTCAATGAAGAGTGCCTAGAAGCGTTCAACAAGATCAAGAGTGCACTTGTGAGTGCACCGATAGTGCAAGCTCCAGATTGGGACCTTCCCTTTGAGATCATGTGCGACGCAAGCGACTATGCAGTTGGAGCAGTCTTAGGCCAGAAGAAAAACAGGAAGCTCCACGTGATCTATTATGCGAGCAGGACCCTTGATGATGCTCAAACCCGATATGCAACCACAGAGAAGGAACTCTTGGCGGTAGTGTTTGCATTTGACAAGTTCAGATCATACCTGGTGGGATCAAAATTAGTTGTATACACAGACCATGCAGCTTTGAGGCACTTGTTGGCTAAGAAGGATGCTAAACCAAGGTTGTTGAGATGGATACTTTTACTCCAGGAATTTGACCTTGAGATACAAGACAAGAAAGACATTGAGAACGGAGTGGCTGATCACTTGTCAAGGCTGAGGATTGATGAGCAGGTACCAATAGATGATTCTCTACCGGAAGAACAACTTCTCATGATTCAGAGTTTGAGAGACGGGTACAACACAGTCTTGAAGATGGAAGAAGCGAAAAGTTTAAAAGACGAGCAGTTACCATGGTATGCAGATTTTGTCAACTACCTAGCATGTGGAAGGGAGCCACCCAACCTCAACAGCTACCACAAGAAGAAGTTCTACAGGGATGTTACTCGATAATATTGGGATGAGCCATACTTATTTAAGAGGTGTTCAGACGGACTTTACAGGAAATGCGTTCCAGAAGAAGAGATGAAAGGGATCTTGTATCACTGCCACGGCTCAGAGTATGGGGGACACAACGCTTCATTCAAAACCGCTACAAAAGTGCTACACTCAGGTTTTTGTGGCCCAGCTTGTTCAAGGATGCTCACGGATATGTGACAAGATGTGATGTCTGCCAAAGAAAGGGCAACATTGGAAGAAGGAACGAGATGCCACAGAACCCGATACTAGAAGTTGAAGTATTTGATGTATGGGGGATTGACTTCATGGGACCTTTCCAATCCTCTTATTGGAACCAATACATCCTGGTAGCAGTGGACTATGTGTCGAAATGGGTAGAGGCCATTGCAAGTCCTACAAATGATGCAAAGGTAGTTATTAAGCTATTTAAATCAATCATATTTCCCAGGTTTGGCATCCCAAGAGTTGTGATCAGTGACGGAGGAACTCACTGTTGGAATTATGTCCAGTTATCTCTGTACTGTCTCTAGAAAGTAAGAGTATGTCAATGATCAGACATAAGTCATATAATACTGGGGGTCATGATGGCTTGCTAGAGTCCGCTCATGATCTATAAGTCTTGGACTTATTGCCTTTATTATATGATCCCATATGGGTCACACGCCTAAGCTAACAGGAAACTATGAAGGAACGGTTCAGCGGATGTACGGTAAAAGTGCTAGGCATTTACTGTGCTTGGAGAGATAGAAGGGCCTGATTAAATCCAAGGGATTTAATCAGACTGAGAATTGGGCCCAAAAGCCCAAAAGGAACTAGGCATAAGTTTTATGATTAAAACTTAACCTAGCCACCTTTTTCCCCTAAGCCTCTTCTGCGCCTCTCTCTCTCTCTCTGCGCCTCCTTCCCTACTGGTCTAGCAGCCAATTTCCTGAAGTGTGCGTGTGTGAACCTTTGGAGGAGCTGTCTCTTGGTGGTTCTGCTGATCTCTGACAATACCTCTCCATTCCGCTGCATAAACAAGGTATTAGGTGAGATCCTTTATGATTCTGCAAGAGAACCTAGATCCAATCTGTTTAGTAGGTTTAATCTGAATGAATTGAACCAGGATGAACACTAAACAATCCTTCAGTGGTATCAGAGCCATTGGTTCTGTTAGGATTTCTTGTTTAGAATCATGTTTAGGTTGTTTAGAAGTGTTTGAATCTATCTATGATAAGAAAACACTTAAGAAACAAAAGAATTAAAACCTAAACAAACACTAATCAAAATCGCATGTACCAATCTATAGTGAATCGGTATGCGTCGGAGTGTGATCGACCGAGGATCGCACGTCCGGATCGGACATGACGCACGGACCGATCATGGATCGCGTCGCGTGGTCATTCCGATCAGCCGAGAGACGCGTCCCGATCAGCGGATGGACCGATCGATCGCACGATCGCGAGAGATCGACCGCGATCGCGTCCCACCTCTCTCGGCCCGACTCGTCCCGATCGGCCTTGACGCGCGAGAGATCGACAACGATCGCATGGATCTCGCGTCCTGCATCTCTCGGCACGTCCCGTCCCGTCCCACCGTCTCGTCCCGATCGCGTGAAGCCTGCGGCTGTCCGGATCGCGTCCCGTTTTCTCGATCGCGTGAAGATTGCGACTCGGTCGTGATCGGTTCACGTGATCAGTCGGTTCGGTTCGGTTAATGGTTCGGTTTAAAATAATTAAAATCTTAAACGTCACGGTTTAATAATTACAGATTTAATAAAATTTATTAGATCTGGTTAAACCGTGATAAGAAATCCAAAGTCGTAAAATTGGATTTAGTGCCTAAACCAGTGGTTTTCTGATTTGATTTGGTTGGACCAAATAAATTGAGAAAATCCGGTTTAGTAAATAACCGGTTGACAATTGTGGTCATCGTAGTAATTAATTTTGGTTAGACCAATTTTAATGAACCAGACCGGTTATGTCATTTAATTGGACAATTGGGTTATGTCCTGGACATAGACCAATTCTTGGGCCTTGGGCCAAGAAGTTAAAACAATTGGGCCAGTTATTTGAGTCTTTTCTTCAGATTTAATTTAAAATTTTATTTAATAATTGAAATTTAATTTTAAATTAATCAGTTTCCAAAATCTGAAATTAGAAAGTTTCTTAGAATAGAAGTTTCTAGATTTGCATGTTTTGGATTATAGGAAATTTCTATAGTTAGAAAGTTTCCAATTTAAGGAAGTTTCCAATTTTAGAAAGTTTCCAAAAGCAGTAGGTTTCCAAAAATGGAAAGTTTCCAAAAATAGTAATCTTCTATTTTGGGAATGAAATTTTAAGAAAACCTATAAACCTCAAATAATATCAAGCGTTGGATGTCTTGTCCAGATTATGTCAGCTGTTGAAGCCCATTCAATCGTACACACGGCCTTACAGTGTGAGGGTGTCTATCTTTTGCGTGGGTAAGACAGTTTGTGATTCATCGATGTCATAGGGAGTCCCAGACATTAGTGATTACATGACTGTATAGTCTGGTTTTCTTGACTAGGCCATCGGGAGTCCCGGGCCTTGAGACATCAGAGTGGATTGGGCCTCGGGCCCAGATTCACAACCAAGAGTTATATCGCGGATATAATTGGCCGAAATAGGGCTTACCGATATAAGCTAAGGTTGGGTGACGGCCAGTGGCCCACTTTGATCTTAGTTATATGTGGATCTTGGAATCATTATATTCTATTGAGGGTAACTGATGTTATTGAATATAATGCGAGATTAATCATATTAAATATAATGCGAGATTAATCATATTGAACATATTAACTAAAATTCTTTTATCTTAAATTTCAGTTATGACTAGCACAAACAATCAAAACACTTTCTCGATCCGGTCTATCCTTGAGATGGACAAGCTGAACGGATCAAATTTCTTGACTTGGTCGCGGAACCTGAGGCTAGTCCTCAGGCAGGAGAGAAAGGACTATGTTCTTGAGAGAGCTCTCCCCATGAGGATCGGGTCCAATGCCTCCCATGCAGTATATGATGCTTGGAATAAGCATTATAATGATGCGGTAGATGTGCGTGGTCTGATATTGGCTACCATGGACTCAGACTTGCGGAAGCAATATGAGAACATGGAGTCGCCAATAGAGATGATCAGCAGCCTGAAATTGAAATTTCAGGAGCAGGTAAGAGTGGAGAGATACCAGTTGGTTAAGTCTCTCACTAGCTGCAAGCTACCAAATGATCATCCAGTGAGTCCTCATGTCAGTAAAATGATGGGTTACATTGATAGCCTGAGGAAACTGGATTATCCAGTTAGCCAAGAATTGGCAACTGAGATCATTCTGCAGTCACTGCCGTCAAGCTATGATAAGTTCAGAAGGAACTATATCAAGAAAGGCTTAACGAAAACGCTGACTGAACTGCATGATATGCTCAAGACAGTTGAGCCAAACGTGAAGAGTACCCAGTATAATCTCATAATAGAGAAGGGTAGGTTTATTAAACCTAGTACTGACAAGGGTGAAGACAAAGTTGTCCAGATTTTGAATCATGGCAAGCGTGTGTCTTCTGAGCCCAAGTCAGATACCTCTTACGTTGGTAAGTGCTGCTACTGTAAAGAGACAGGGCATTGGAAGAGAGATTGCATTAAATTCATGGAAGATGATGAGGAGTTGAAGTTGATGTATGAGACTACTTCCTCAGGTATTCATGTTATTACTTCAAGTTCTACCTTATAGGTATTGGATACTGGTTGTGGCACTGATATTTGTGATAATATGCAGAGCCTAAGCAACAGTAGAATGTTGAAGGAAGGACAAGTGGATCTACATGTCTGGAAGGAGCTATGGACGCTGCCTCAGCCGTAGGGTTTTCACTTGTAGATGCATTCGAGGCTTGGTTTTGTATTAAGTAATCGCTACAACGTACCTGCTTTAAGCAGAGTTGTTTTTCATTTTCTTGTAAGAATTTGAATGTTTTTCATTTTGATAAAAGACAAGTTTTGTTCTTTTGATCTTAATGAAATATTAATTGTAGCACCCTATTCAAGGAATGGGTTTTATATCTTAAACCAAAGAGTGCCTAAATGTAACATAAATACCGAATTGGTTTAAATCTGATGAATTAAACCTGTTTTTCTTGGCATAAAAGTCTTGGTCACATAGAGTAAGTCGGATTCAGAAATCCCATAGTTATGGACTGTTGGGCTCATTTGATACGATATCTTATGAGACTTGAATTCTGCTTACTGGACCAAAAGGCAAAGGGCCTATCTTAGCCAAGCTAGAGAAAGGCCCAAAGCCTTATTGGACCTTGAACATACTCATGTATATGGCCCAATGAGTATTAATGCCAGAGAAAATTTCCTGTACTTCATTGTCTCCACTGATTATTTCAGTGAGTATGACTGTGTTCATTTGATGAGACACGAGTCATAATTCTTTGAAATGGTCGAAAGAATTCCAGAATGAGGTATAGAATCTGAGTGACTGAAGTATTGAGACTCTGGATTAGATCACGAGTGAGAATACTTAAGTCATTGATGGTGTGATCATCTGATTGAGTGTGAAGTCGTTTCACAGCTCATTTCTCCTGAAAACCTGGAGGTGTTTCTGTGAGAAAGAATCAGATCTTATCAGAAATGATTAAAGATGAGTCACACGAATCTTCCATGATATTTTTTTTTAAGAATAACGCTCTAGAAATATCTAAGTTTACGCTGAAATAGTTCTACCAATATCAGTTGAAAGACACCACTTAAATGTGGATTGGAAATGATCCAAATTCGTCTTTACTGAGTATTTGTAGTTGTGCTACTTTGCTGGTTGTCCTAGGGAAACCAAGGCTTGTTACTTTTACGTCCATTCCGAAAATGAAGTTAGGTTGTTCGGAATTCTGTTTTCTAAAAGGAAAGTTGCTTTCCAAGAAAAAACAGTGGGAGTAAAAATATAACTCGAAGAAATTCGAGAAATGCAGGAGGCTGCTCAACCTGTTGAGGGAGAGCAGCAGATGGATTTACAAATTTCTGTAGAATCTACACCTGTAGAGCCTGAATTTCGCAGATTTGAATCCGTCACTAATCCGAGAGTGATTTCTCGTGATTAATTGCCATGATCTGATGATCATTGAAAGTGACGAACCTGCGAAATTCGCAGAAGCGAAAGTGAGCCCTGACTCCGAAAAATTACACTGTGTGTAAGTTAGCTTCATCGATCCATTCATGGATAGAAGCAAACATATCGGAGTTGGAATCTTCGTTCTGTTGAAGTAGTCAAGGTTTTGACTTGAACAGGAACGAAGTGGAACTGTGCATTTGTAATAGATAAGTGGGAGCGATATTGCATTTCTCATAGTGTATGTCGATGACATACTGATTCTCGGAAATAACGTTCCAAAGCTGCAGTCGGTAAAGGACAGGCTTGGGAGTTGTTTTTAATGATTGACATGGGTAAAGCCACGTATATTCTTGGACTTTGGATCTAAAGATAGAGATCCAAAAGAGCTGGTAGGACAATGTCAGGATTCTTAAATTGACAAAGTCCTACACGTTTTCAGCAATCCAAGAAGGGTTTTATGCCAATGTCACATGGCATTACGTTAAGCAAGAAACAGTGTCCCACGATAACTGCTGAGCTTGAATGCATGGATGAGATTCCATATGCGTCGGCAATTGGATCTATCATGTATGCCATGACACGTACTTGTTTTTGATGTTGCTTTAATGTTAAGCAAGACAAGTAAAGACCAGTCAAATCCAGCAAAGAATCACTGGATAGACGTAATGAATATTCTCAAGTATTTGGAAAAATACTTAGGATACGTTCTTGATTTACGGAGAAAGTGAGGTGCTACGAGTCGGTGGAGTCGGAAAGGAAAGTTTCCAACGGACAGAGATGATTTCCGGTCACAGTCCGGTTATATCTTGTGTCTATCTGGCGGTGCAAGGCACTGTTGCTGACTCCATGACTTAAGCTGAACATTTAGCAGCTTGGGAAGCGGCGAAAGAGGTTGTTTGGAAAGAAGAGTTCGTCACTGAACTTGATGTGATTCCCAGCATAGATGAGACTAGCTGCACATCAGAGGTCCAAACACCTTGAGGGTAGGTATAACCTATTCCGTGAGATAAATGACAGAGATGTTAAGTAGATCAGCAAGTTTCAACGAATGAGAACGTTGCTAATCTATTAACGAAGCCACTCCTTAGGCCTAAGCACGAGTCGCGGACTGTTGCTGTAGGATAAGTGAAATTAAGATGTAGTCTTAATTTCAGTGGGAGTTAGTAAAGGGCTTTATTTAGTTATTGATATGTTCTTGTAAAACATTTTAAGATGTTTAATAAAATTATTTTATGATTATTTTAACTGTGATGAAATAATCGTTCCAAAGTGATATAAACCATTTTATAGGTCATCGAAGTAAGTGACTTGATCTTGAGTCATCAAAGTCATTTAGCTTGATCATGAGACCCTATATTTGATAGATGGCTTATATCATCCAGTCCCTAGTCGAAGGTTGTTGAAATTGGAACACCAACAACCGCGTGAGACTAGATTGGTATGTGACTTATGACAAAGTCTCAGGATGTCATAGATGCACGGCATCAAAGTCAGTACATAGGTGTATGTTGGGGTACATACGACCGGACATGACCCGCTTATAAGAACTCTTCAGGATATTTATATCTGTGTCATAAGAGATTCTTACTACGACTATAGAGTATAGTCCTTAGACCTCAGTTCGCATGCATGTGACTGCACATCAACTGATGCGCTTTGATCATTGTCTAACGCTGTCGTTAAGCGATAGTTATAAGGACCTTGTTTGGGTGTATTATGAAATGAGTAGTTTACAGTGATGGAACAAGACGGGATTTGTCCCTCCAATATAAATGGAGTGAATATCTCTAGGCCAATCGGAGATTTGAATACTGGAAAATGCATGGCCATGCTCAAACGGACTGTCCCGAGTCGTTTGGATTGTCAGTATCAAATCAGAGTCCGATGAACAAGATTAGGTTTTATAAGGATGACACTCATCTTGCCTTATGACTAATCGAGATATTGAGACAATAGGATTATGAATACAGAGATTCCAGTACAAGTGGGAGATTGTTGGAATTATGTCCAGTTATCTCTGTACTGTCTCTAGAAAGTAAGAGTATGTCAATGATCAGACATAAGTCATATAATACTGGGGGTCATGATGGCTTGCTAGAGTCCGCTCATGATCTATAAGTCTTGGACTTATTGCCTTTATTATATGATCCCATATGGGTCACACGCCTAAGCTAACAGGAAACTATGAAGAAACGGTTCAGCGGATGTACGGTAAAAGTGCTAGGCATTTACTGTGCTTGGAGAGATAGAAGGGCCTGAGAATTGGGCCCAAAAGCCCAAAAGGAACTAGGCATAAGTTTTATGATTAAAACTTAACCTAGCCACCTTTTTCCCCTAAGCCTCTTCTGCGCCTCTCTCTCTCTCTCTGCGCCTCCTTCCCTACTGGTCTAGCAGCCAATTTCCTGAAGTGTGCGTGTGTGAACCTTTGGAGGAGCTGTCTCTTGGTGGTTCTGCTGATCTCTGACAATACCTCTCCATTCCGCTGCATAAACAAGGTATTAGGTGAGATCCTTTATGATTCTGCAAGAGAACCTAGATCCAATCTGTTTAGTAGGTTTAATCTGAATGAATTGAACCAGAATGAACACTAAACAATCCTTCACTCACTTCATCAATAAGGTGTTTGAAAGTCTTCTTAGGAAGTATGGAGTGAAACACAAGGTAGCAACACCTTACCATCCTCAGACCAGCGGGCAAGTAGAAGTATCAAACCGGCAAATCAAAGCTATACTGGAGAAGACTGTCGGGAGTTCAAGGAAAGACTGGGCAAAGAAACTTGATGATGCTCTTTGGGCATACAAGACTGCCTTCAAGACACCTATTGGCACTACACCATTCAACCTCTTGTATGGGAAATCATGCCACCTACCAGTTGAAATGGAGTACAAGGAAATGTGGGCAGTGAAGTTGTTGAACTTCGACCTTAAGACAGCAGCAGAGAAGCGGCTCATCCAACTCCAGGAGCTTGATGAAATCCGATTGGATGCCTATGAGAACTCAAGGATTTATAAAGAGAGGACCAAAGCATTTCATGACAAGAAGATAGTCAAGAAAGAGTTCAAAGCAGGAGATCAAGTTCTGCTGTACAACTCCCGGCTGAGACTATTCCCTGGAAAACTCAGATCAAGGTGGTCGGGCCCATTCTCCATCAAGGAGGTAAGACCCTACGGAGCCATTGTTCTTCTCAACAAAAATGGAAGTGAGTTCACTGTGAACGGACAAAGGCTCAAGGTCTACTCAGCATCAAACCCCGTGGAAGAGGAGGTATCGATTCTTCTCACGGAACCAACCCCAACCTGAGAAAGTAAGAGAGTCAAGCTCGAGACTTAAAACAAGCGCGCTTGGGAGGCATTCCCATGTTATCCTTTGTATATAGTGTGTGAATTTTCTTTGATTTGATTTGATTGGTGTGCTTTTGTGTGATTTTTATGAGTGTTTTAGTTTTGTGTGTGAGTTTTCAGGCATGTGGAAATGAACGGAGGCAAGGATGACCTTAAAGAAAGGCCGGATCAAGGAAAAGAGCTCACAGCGGCCACCCACAGCGGGGTACCTGGGCCGCTGTGAGGTACATGCGGAACATCAAATTCCGTAGTGGCATGCACAGCGAGGACGGCTAGCCGCTACGGTCGAAAAACACTCACAGCGGCCAGGCGCAGCGGGGTACCTGGACCGCTGTGGGAAATTTATGCGAAAGTCGAATTATCGTAGCGGCAAAGGCAGCGGGGTCATCCAGCTGCTGCAGGTAAGAAAAATCCATAGCGGCCAGGCGCTGCGGGGTACCTGGGCCGCTGTGGACAAAATTTGCGAAACATCATTTTTCACAGCGGCCCACACAGCGAGGGAGCCAAACCGCTACAGGTAAAAGACCCTCACAGCGGCATCCGGCAGCGGGGTACCCGGGCCGCTGCGAGGTTATTTCACGCGTTTATCCACCGCGGCCCAGCCTCTCTCTCTCACTCTTCTTCTCAAAACTCCATTTTCGTCTAAAAACTTGAAAATTGCGATTTATCTCTCGGTTTTTCACCAAATTCAGTGATTTCTTGTGCTATAACTCACGATTTTTCATCATCTTCCTGTCTAGTATCATAATCCATCGTCAAATCGAACCAAGGTATGAAATTTCGGATCCATTGTTCTTCATGGCAAAATTTCGATCTCGATTTTTGTGGTCCTTGATGTTCTGAACTTGCTCACTGAATGATTCTGGACACACCCATGCTGACAATTCGAAAAACTATCGGCTAAATTGCTTGAAATTCGTATTTTTCAGATTCTAGGGTTCTTGGATAGTTGAAAGTTGAAATTTGGGGAAAATGTGATTTGATTGTTCCTAAGGCTTTGATAGGATATCTTGATCATACTTTGCAAAAGGAACCATGCCAAATTCATAACACATTGAGAATTGTGTGGAAAAAGAAAGAACCTAATGAAGAACATGATGAAAAACTTGAGATAATGCTGGAATTTGAGTGAAAATGATTCCTAGATGACCTTTGGAGTTGGTAATAGCCTATAGGAGGATTGTTTGAGGAATTATTGGTTGAAAACTAAAATGCTCAGACTATAGGCATTGCTTTTGTGTTGATGTTTACGCGGATTGATCACTTTAAATTTGCATCTATGCAGATGGTAAAGACCAAAAAGAGAGCTGGCCAGGCGGAGGAAAGCACACAAACTCATCGCTCGGGTAAGGAACCAGCTGTTCAAAATGAGGATGATGACGAGATGCTTGAAGTCTCAAGCAGTAGTGATGAAGAGATAGGGAAACAGAAAAGAAAGAAAGTGGCGAAGAAACCCGCACAGAAACCGGCCAAGAAACCAGCAAAGAAGAAGAAGAAGGTCCCGAAAAGTTACACTTTTGGGCAGATACGGATCAAGCTGGATTCGTACACATGGACTGAGACAAAGTTCGGGGATCTAGAAGTCTGTAAGAAGCTGGGTATCTATGACGACGTGATGACTATGTTGAGCGCCATGAGCTTAGAGAGCTTGATGCTGGGAGAAGCCTATCCGGTGTATAGAGAAGCATGCCATCAGTTTATGTGTATCTTTAAGGTAATAGAATACACGGATGGATATTCCGAGGAGAGTGGATATGGGCACGTAACCTTCACCTGCGGTGGGAAAAGGTACCAGATAAGTTTCAAGCAGATATCCCAACTTCTTGGATTCCGAGACATGTGGAACAACCAGCTGCCAGAGATTGGACTTCTCCCCACAGTGATATGGAGCACGATCTCCCGGACTCCCTACGAGACCGGAAACATGAAGAATTCGGATATTGCACACCCAGCAATCCGATATGTGGAGAAGCTGCTGGCTTACACCTTGTTTGCAAGGAGGGAGAACAACAAGGTATTAGAAGAAGGGCTGAGGTTTCTGGCAGTAGGTCTACAGCCGGTAATGACAGAGTTTGATGTCCCGGAGATTAACTACGGGAACTACCATGAGCTGGGTATGGTAGGGTACTTCATGAGACAATTATCGGCTATGAGGAAGAAGGCGCTGAGATCACATGACAGGACACCGGTGTTCAGGTTTGGAGGACTATTGACACCGAGCTTCAGGGCATTGGGAATCCTGCTGGTCAACGGGAAAGCATCATCGAGGTTGGACGAGAGCCACCTCAACAGGACCTACTTCCTTGCTGGGAAGATACATGACAGAATCGCTTACACCTTCAGGGCCGGTCCGCAGCAAACCGCAAATGTGCTTCTCCCAAACTTGGCCATCACTTCTCTATAGGACAAGAACAACATCATGTTCACACCTGACCCGCGATACTTCCACAGCTCGGTTGTAGAACCGCTTGAGACCCTGAACAAGAAGAAGAAGAGGAAGGCAGCTGAGACCTCCTCGCAAGGTGTGGTAGCAGGTACAAGCAGCGGAGCAGGTCAAGCTACTGAGCCAGCAGAGGATACTGAGCAGATCAGGCCACCGAGTCCTGTCTACGGGACTGCCCGTTATCGCCTCCATGCTTCCGATGAAGTGATTCAGGGAGCACAGTTGATGGAGGCTCATAGCTACATCCGGAAGCTGGAACGCTGGAACAAGCTTCAGGATAGAACCATTGGGAAGCTGGTAAAGTTGGGACGCAAGACAAAGAAGGTGTACAAGGAGAAGACGAAGGCACTGAAGCGACAGGTTAAGTACTTGGCTTACATGGTGACAGGGAAGAAGGGAAAGGTGCAGAAGCGAAGGCTACTCATCAAGCGAGGAAGAGGCAAGCTCGGAGGATTTCCCGAGGCAGCAGTACCAAGGAGAAGGTGCCAGCTCATCCGGAAGAGCACATGGTCGCGCTCCCCTTGATGAGCGACGTCGCAGAGCCAGACGCCACATCCCACCACCATCACCCGGCTCCAGCAACGAGTCCCTATCCCTAGGAGAGGAAGAGGACGACACCTCACCTCCTTACTACTGAGGTAACCACCACCACTTTGTACATAGTTTTCAGTTTATTTTTCTTTTACCATCTTTAGCTCTCCTAAATTTGCTTTCACACCGAGCCGGTGTGAAGTAAGTTTGGGGGGGTGATCACCTAACCACATTTTATTTCTCTTGAGTCTTTTACTTTTGTGTGATGCATTGTGAATAATTATGTTTTTGAAAAAACCAAAAAAAAAAAATTGAAAAATTTGAAAAACATAAAAAAAGAAAAGAAAAGCATTTAGTTTCATATTTGTCGCTTTCTTAGGATTGAGTCTAGTAGCATTCTAGGAAGCATTTGCATAGGAGACAATGATATAAATGCCTTGCAAGAAATCATGATTTTAGAACTCAATATGATGCCCTTGTTAATCATACCATGTTGCTTAAACAGCCCTTAAAACACTTGTAAATTTCGAGCTTTGATCACACCACTCCAATACGTTTGTCAAGTAGGATACCCTCAACTTTGAAATCAACTCACTTATTGGACTTAAATGAATTTAATCTTCTCACTTATGGGTTTTAAATGCTTGATTATGGTCACTACATACACACTTGGATTATCTTTACCTCATTTTACCACTCTTTGTTAATCCAAGTGGCCATTCTCACTCTTAGAATGGTTTCCACACCTTAATACCCTACCCTTTTCTTTCAAACCTTCATTGAATTGATTGAGTGAGGCCTCTTTTTGATAATGCTAACATGTGCAAAAGGTTAAAAGTATGAGAACGACAATGATTAGCTCTCATAGGCTAGTCTAGGAGTTCACATATTGGTTTAGCATTTGGGGTATAAGCACTTGAAATGGGATTGGGAATGAGAAAAGAAAAAGAGTGAAATGGGGAGTGAAAGAATAAAAGACCAATGGCTTGTAAAAAGAAAAGGGAAACACTTGGGAAAAGAAAATGAAATGGGAAAACTCTAAGTGCAAAATGAAAAAGAAATTGAAAGATAAAGAGTTTAAGGAAATGAAAAGATTAACTTCTCAAGACCCAAAAATGAAAAAAGTCAAAATGGTTGAATTAGAGAATGAAGGGAGATTGGCTAATTGGGAATGGGAAACACTTTGGGTAAGATTATGAGAGTTGAGAATTGTATGCATGAATTGTTCTTGTCTTGCCACATTTTGCAATATGTCTAGCATTCCTTTTTCTTGAGAGTTAGCCACCAAAATAAAAGATAAAAGCCTTCCTCTAAACACCACTTGAAGCCTTTTAATGCCAAGCCAATTGATTGAGATCTAATCCCCATTTGTGAGACTTCACTTTGATAAGAAGAATGAATGTAAAAGTTGGTGGAATGTTGAGTGGTTGAATCTTGACAATGTGCTTAAGAGAATAAAATTTGGTGTGTTGATAAGCCTTGAGAAATTAGAGTGGATTAGGGAGTTTGTTTTTGCAACATGTTATCATTTCCTAAGGACATCATATTGAAGGCTAGAGTAGATTTCTTTGGTTATGAGTCTCCAACTTCAAACCTCTCCCCTTTGTTCTTATTGTTGTTTGCTTGAGGACAAGCAAGAAAACAAGTTTGGGGGAGTTGATGTGTTGTGTTTTTAGTGTTTTTAGGCATGATTAAGAGTGTTATTTAGCTTTAGGAAAAGCATTTAGACAACATTATTGTGTCTTAACTTTATGTTAGTGCATTTAGGAATCATTAGGTTAGGTGTGCTTTGTTTGTTCTTTTTGTAGGTGGTGGATGACCAAAAGGAGCACCAAGGAATGGTGGAGAAGGTAGGGACCAAAGGAGCACCTTGACAAAGTGGAAAAACAGCTAAGGATCGAGCTGGAACCTCACAGCGGGCTCTCGCAGCGGCCTCCCCAGGCCGCTATGAAGGACACGCGGAAGACACAATTCTCCAGCGGCCGGCACAGCGGCATCTCCAGGCCGCTGGGCACTCATAGCGGCCTCTCGCAGCGGCCACCCCAGGCCGCTATGAAGGACACGCGGAAGACCAATTTCTCCAGCGGCCCGCGCAGCGACTCACCCAGGCCGCTGGGCATTCATAGCGGGGTTCCGCAGCGGCCTCCCCAGGCCGCTGTGAACCTACTTTTTCACACATGCCACTTTTTCTTTTACTTTTGGCTTGTAGACCACCCCATGTGTTTGTGGTCGACCATTGCACGTTTTTAGATCTATTTAAGGGCTCTTAGTGTGTATGAAGAGCCATATCACATTTTGTAAACAATTCTCTCCAAAGATTTCAATCTTTTTTATGCAATTTTAGTTCTTGAGTTTTCTTCTTGTTCATCTTATTTTCTTGTTGAATCATGTTTTGTTTGATGTTTGCTATGGCTAGAGAGTAGTTTTCTTTAAGTTTCTGGGTTGAAGAAAGGTAAGGGTGATTCAAAACATGGTTTAGGTTGCTTAGAACTTGGGAGCTTGATTTCTTACTTGCTAGAAGTTCTTAATGCTAGGATTGAAGTAGCTAATCAATTCCTTGATCTTAAATGTTGCTAGCACCGAGAGGTGTAGTTTATGTTTGAATCTCTGTCAAGTGCTTTACATTCTTAGCCAACGAGAGTTGATGTTTAAGGTGTTTAGTGGTAATAAGAACTTGGTATTAATGCATATTTATCTTGAAATTGCCAACGAGAGTTGATGTTAATGCTTGATAGATATAGGGTTGCTATCATGAGAATGGAGTAACTTTGTTTGTTGTTCTTGGCCTAAGAAATCACCCATAGTTGCTTAATGTTTCTAAACAATTAATTGATCACCCGAACCGAAACTCAACCCAAGGAGCTTATCTTTTAATCAATTGTTTTCAATCACTCGTTGCTCTGTTTTGTACTCTGTTCTAGTTCTGTTTTAATCTCATAATTGTTATTTTATCAAGTTAAATATGTTTGGAATTTGTTACTATTGTTAGTTTTAGGAATAAACTCACAAACTCATTTTGATTGCGCTTAGACTAATAAAACATCTGTATTCTTAGTGCGTTTGATCACCCGAGTGGATTGACACCTCGAAAATTACATCGACTAGGTTGTAAACTTGAAACTGAAGTAGTAAAGAGGAACTAGATTTTTGCTTATCAATTTCCTCTGTCGGTTTTCAAGTGTTTTTTTGTAGTGGAGAATCAGCCGGTTTAAAGTTTAATAACTCCTTCGAATGAACTCATATTGGGTTGATTCCAACTTTACATGATTCCTTAATGAATCAAGATTCCATAACAAGTTTTATTGTTGTTGATTTTTATCCTGGTTAAGTCGGAATGCTTTAGTGAGTGATCGTGTGTTTTCTTCGGGTCCGGTTGACGTCTGCCGGATTTTATCTTCAATATCTTCTTCATGTGGAAATATTTTGAACCAATTCCAGTTATCCATGACTTATTGATGAGTTAAATTTCTAGAAGAAGTTGATTTGTAGCTTAAATCCTCCTGGTTGGGTATATATATATACTCCAAGACATGCACACATGTCTCTCATATGCTCTGAGACATGCACACATGTCTCTGATATGCTCAAGTTGCTTCTCTCCAAGGGCATGAACCGACTGAAATAACTCTCCTCTAGGATACTTGGTTGATGATAACTTGATGTCCTCATCATACTCTCCCTCATATAAAGGTTTTGACCTCGAAACATTATAATTTGCACCAAGAGGAAACAAGTTAGTTTTCGTTCATTTTTGTGAGCGTGGGGTCTTACCTTTGTAGTATTGTGGTTTGTGATATGTGGGACATCAAAGGATTCTCCTTTGAGCAAGTAAGATAGAACACTACTTTTCTCTTGTCCGGGCGTTGTGGTTCCCTTTGTACTGATGAGTTTTGAAACTTCCTCTTCTTTAGTAACTTTGGTTTTTGCCATCTTTGAGGTCGGTTCCCCTTGGTCTATCTGGTGTAACTTCCTTATGACCTGCAATGATCTCATATTTTGGATAGGAAACAAGTGTATTATGGCAGTCATTGTATTTTTATAAGCAAAAGAACGTGAATCAAACTGGATTAGTTCATCTAGTTTCTTGTTTACAAGTGCTTTAAGAAAAGAAATATGATATATAGGTTTTGTTACTAAGACTTTATCTTCATTTGGTTCTTCTAGATTAATTTAATTCATGATCACAGTCTTTGAATCATCATTGATTAGTTGAAGAATGGGGCACTTACATGATCAAAACTCTTGGTGAATTTTGTTTCCTTTGATGCCACAATGTGTTGAGTAAATGTGTTATCCGGTGGATTTTCTTGGATCGGAATACGGCTGATGTTAACTTCATGATATGTTACCTTCTTTGGCGTGCCTATACCTGCATCAAATTTTTTTGGCAAAGACAAATGCATCATACTGATATTGAAAAATAATGAATCAGATTTAGCCATTGCAACTTCTTTAGAGTTATTTATTTCTGATTCTAATAACAAAGTGATAACTACTTGTCTAGTGAGACAAATTGCAGCATAATGACCTCTTTTATGAAAACCATACCAAGTTATATCAATTACCTTTGAAAAATTAGAGGAATTACAATGCTCTGTTTTTTTTGGGGCTTATATAATGGATTTGCACTTATCTTGTGAGCTATGATTTTCGTCCCACTTTTCTTGAACTATATCTCATAAGACAATTCTTTTCAATGTGTCCAGCATTAGTGTTGACATCCATTTTTTTGAAGTGTTAAATATAAGCCTATTTGGAAGGTAGTTTTTTGTGGGGTTTTTATATTGATCTACTGGAATACGGTAGTAGGCCTGAGATTCTTCTTGTATCCACCATGTAGAATTCTCTAAAATTAATGTGTCAATTGCATATGATAGTTTCTTCTCCTTTGGGATGTTTTGAGACGTAGTTAATGCTCTATGTTCTTTTCCCACAAGTAAGCTTATGGTCCTTGTTTATGACCTGAAAAGTTTAGAAACTGCGAATCAAAACGCTCACATATATCACCAAGGTTCCTTTGCCTGATGTTGGATGAATTTGTGCACTCTAAATCTTTTTCCTCCTGCTCTAGCGCATCTCCAAAGCTTGATTCTGATTAAGCCTCGTTGGTCCAGTGTTCTTCATCATGCTTGTAACGCTCCTTTCCCATTATCCGCTGACCGCCGTGCTGACCGGTTAACATTTAAACAAGAACATGACCAAGTCGAACCCGAGCAAGCCAAACATGAAAGTTTCGCCACAAGACGAAGCCAGAGACAGTTTGGTTTGAGACAAAGGCTCGCACTGACCCGTCCTTGACCCCACTATCCTCATTTCCACAGTACAAAGCTTCATAACTTGTACTGCTTCTGTAAGTTGTGTCGGTTCAGAATAAACTCAATATTAGGGAAGCATGTTCATTTCTAAGAAATCAAACGGTTACATAATGTTTAACAATCTTTACAAAACAGTTTGCCAATAATCGAAAACAACAACAAATCTCAATAAACAAATTGGCCCAAAGCCGAACAGATAGAAAACCCAAAACCCTCGAATCAAAACTCCGCCTCAAGCGATCCTTAAACTACAACGAAGACCTCCCGCGTCCGTCACTGCTAAACTTGAAAACACAAAAAGAGTCTAATGAGCGATCTAAGATCACCCTGCGAGACGGCTCCTCACTACGGCGTCTAATCTATCTAACAACTATGAAATCTCGCCCAAACCCCCCCCCCCCCCCCCCCCCCCCAAAAAAAAACAAACAAAAAGGTAAACGGTTGATCACGTACTACCACGACGTGTCAAACCCACAACACACAAGCACTTACCAAAAGAGAAAGAAAGCGATTAAGGGAATTGAAGCACTGCGACACATGCTTTCGATTGAAACTCGATATATCTATCGCGCACTATGAAAAAACAATACTCGCACACACTGGGCCCTTACGATCTCGGTAACTTCCATGAGTTTACGTAGCCACCTAAAAGGTAACTAACCCACGACTCCCAGATGTAAACACGAAGTTTCACGACCTAGGACACTGCGCTCAGACTCTATCAACCATACACAATAAATAATCAATAAAGATCACAACACAATGTCCCGCAAGTCTATACACACACACACACCAACACCACCACCCTGACTCGGCGCCGTACTGAGTCAGCAGGTACGAACTTAACCGGTCCCGCGACCGGGTTATGTGTCCACATGGACCGCTCGGCCGAACACTGAGACGATCTAACAGGCCTGCACAACAAATCTTAACAGCAACAACACAATCACACAACAACCACACAAGCAAGCCTATTAGGGTTTCTAATATCTTTTAAGTCATTCATTACACACTTTTAATTCATATCAACAACGGGTTTCAGATTTTACTTCATTTTTGTACGCTACTTTGGATTAGCGGATAGCTAACCCGTAGACGGCTCGTCACACAATCACACGTTTACTCATTCTTTCCTTAAGTATCTTTTAATCATTCCTCGATCTGTCGGTTTAGAGTTAGTAGCTTATTAACTCTCCAATGTTTCATGATTTGTTTAATTAATTCATTAATTAACCCATAACCCATTATTAAACCTAATCCCGATCCCATTACATACTCTATATATTTGTTTAGGTTTAATTCTGTATTTTAATACCGTCTTAATTTCCGTTCATAGATTCATTCAATAATGTTCCTTTCATATGCATAGATGCATATACAGTCCTATCGTGCAACGTCTATATGTATGCATAAAATAATATCTCTAACAACCTAGAGGCACACAACGGTTTAATCCTTCTAACCATACTGTCCTAGCATGCATCTCCGAACCTTAACCGGTTTACAGTTAACCAATCATCAACATTTATCAATCAATCATTCAATACGGGTATGCAACTCCAGATCTACATTTTCTCAGTTCCTAGTCTATATGCTTATAACTACTTTCAGGTTTTGAGCCGACTCACAGTGAATTGGCGGGGAATGACGGATCTGACGCGGTATGAATCCTTAGACCTCCAAATTGAACCCGAACAATCCGACTCGAACTCCGAGAATCTCCAAACACACGAGCACCTCTAGAACCGGCTGAATCATAACCAGCAGGAGTCAAACGCGTTGAGTGGCGTTGACCACAACGTTGACCGGCCATTGACCTGCGTTGACCACCATTTGACCGTTGACCAATCCTGGACCGTTGACCACTCCGGTTAACCCAACTGAACCAGCTGAACCACCAAACCAAGTCACAATTGACCGATTTAGTTAAACCGAATCAAGGTCAACTGTTGATCAGCGTTGACTTTGGCTTTGACCGGTTTAAACTAAACCTATCTCAATGCTAAACCAACTCAAATCCATGTTGAGCCAATCCTTATTCAACTTTGATGAACCGGCTGAAGAAACGGCGGCGGAAGAGATCTCTGGCGACTTCTCAGGCGTTGACCAGGGGCGGCTCCGGCGTTGACTGGCCGGAATTGGCTTCTCCGGTTACTGGCGACGAGATCTGACGACTGAGAACACTCCTAGACCCACCAGGAAGCTACTAAGAGGTGAGAGGAAGCTTGAAACACCAAAGGAAAAAGAGAAAAGGAGGAGAACCTCGCCGGCGGCAGATATCTGACAACGGCGACGGCGAGGAATGACCGACGATTGGAGAGGAGATCAATAGGAATCTAATGGTCCGAGTAGTGAGTGATTTGGACTTATGGTTGAAGAGTTATGGAGTTTCTTTTGTTGCAAGTACTGAAGAACAGTCAAGAACACTTTAAATGTTCTTGAGTTTCTATGAAGATTCAAAGGATTTTTCTGGGTTTTTCAGATGAATCTGGATAGATGAGAGAGTTAAGGTCGTGGGTATAAGTTAGAGAGAGGTTTGGATTATCAAAAATGAGTTTTTGGTATAATAAAAGTGATATGATGGTTTATTCTCTAGATTCATGCATCAAGACCATGCAATGCATGTAACCAAGAGATTTGTCACCATCAGGTGAATAACACATGTCCCTCAGGGTGTTCTTTTTAAAAAAATCCTTCCCTAAACCGAATTAAACCACTCCTAAACCCGTCTTGTTACGTTGCTTTGATTTCCTCGTTTTTACGTTTAATATTTTAACAATCCCTTCATTGTTTTCATAAATTCTCAAACTTCACAAAACTGATTCTACCTGCTTTAAGATTAATTTATCAATTTGAATCACCTCATTTGGAGTTCCGTAGCTCTGGTTATGAATTTTTGAAGTTTGCTCGGTTTTCTCGGTTTTCCATTCCGATACGCCGAAACGTTCATTTAAGCTCCGTTTCTTCCACTTCTGGTCTTGTAAATGTGTTTTATGTTGAAAAGAAAGAACATTTGACTCGTCTCGGCTTCCTTCTTAACTTTTGGCAAAATTACCATTTGCCCCTGAACTTTGGCGAAATTACAACTTTGCCTTTGTTGACTTTTCTTCTGCATGTTGACCACATTTTTAGAAACAGGGTTTTGCAATGCTTGTCTCTATTTTCTAAGCTAATTTTAGAATCACTTTATGCATCCTATGTTTCAGCATCTTGGGTGTATTCTCTTCTGCAAGAGTGAGGGCTGGATTTTTCTTCACGCCATGATGCACCTTCGTGGGATCTTTTTCTTTGAAGTCATGTTCAGGTTCAAATTCCATTTCTTTATGGGTTGGCTCGTCTTTATAAATGATTCCAGAATCAGTAATGTCATCCCATGATCCTCCCACAGCTTCCTCACGCCATTCTTCACTTTTAGAGATGTCCAGGGGCAAAACTAGAGTAATAATTATGGAGGCACATGCACCCGTAATAATCTTTATATATAAAAATTTGTTAATAAATCCAAGGAAAATTATTAGGTCAAGTAGTAAATATCTTCTTGTGCACCCTAACAAATACATGTTCGAACCTTCTCCCTTTTTTATATATAGATTTAAGCTAATGTGCACCCATTAAATTAGTCATCTAAATTCGCCTTTCAAAACTAGTCCAAGGCTCTTCTCCACTCTCATCCTCTTCTCCCTCTAGGCTGATTTCATATTCATCTCTTACATACCTTGACTTTTTTTTTCGTGATCATCCTCTTCAAGGTATTCATAATCGCATATTACTCCCCATGAATAGTCTGGCTCTTCACCCTTGTCAATTACAGAAGTGTTGAACTCACTTCTCTCATCTTTTTCATATTCTCTAGGTTTATGGTCTTCTTTCAATGTGTCTCACATAACAAAAAAGAAGGAAAAATTAGAGTCACTTTCCCAATATTGGAAATAGAAAGCAAATAACAAAAAAGGAAATAACACTTATATGTATATTTTAAAATGTTTTGGTCTTGTAATCTTTATATTAATTGAGAAGTGCTTTTGGCTTTATATTCATTCTCAAAACGATTAACCTTAGTTTATATTATCAATTTTATTTTATTTTATTTTATTTTAGCGATAAGTACAAGCTCATATTAAAAATAAAAAAATCAAGATGATAAATACAAACTATTTTTGAAATAAGAGTTTTAAATATTTATATATATGATTGTTGTAGATAATAAAATTTTATATAGTAAATTTTAATTATTTATATAGAATTTGAATTTCGATAAATATAAATAATAATTAATATGTATACTAATGTTTATATATAGTTATCTTAATAAAATTAGGTTTTTTATTTTGTTAACCTTACTTTATATTATCAATTTTATTTTATTTTATTTTAGAGAAGTACAAGCTTATATTAAAAATACAAAATTAAGATGATAAATACAAAATTATTTTTGAAATAAGAAATTTAAATATTCATATATATGATTGTTGTTGATAATAAATTTTTATATAGTAAATTTTAATTATTTATATAGAATTTGAATTTCGATAAATATAAATAATAATTATTATGTATAGTGATGTTTATATATAATTATAATTTATTATAACTAATATAAAAATATGTTTACAAAGTAGATTTAGATATATATATATATATATTATTTTAAATAATAAATTTTTATTATTTACTTATAAATTTTTAATAATAGGTTAATATAATTATAACTAATATGATATAAATATTTTTAATAAATTATTATTGCTAAATTAAATTAATGATTTAAAATATTATTTATAGCTATGCGCAAAACAAATGGAAAAACAAAACAAATTTTTATAATTTAAGAAACAAAAATTTTAAAATGAGTTCAAAAGAAATGAAAAAAAAAATTGAAAACAAAGAACAAAGACAGAAAACCTTTTATGGAGTTTTTTCTTAAAAAAAAAATAATAGAAATTCAGAGAAAAGAACTGTAAGTAAGTTATTTTTGTTGTTTTCGTTTTATAAAAAATCAAACTAATAAGAAATTAAACAATAGAAAATCATTTTTTATGAGTTCTTATTATATGATATCAAAATTAAACAAAAGCATAAAACATTTTTTAGGATTTTCGGTTTTATAGATTGAAACAAAATGCAAAAAAATAAAATTGAAAAGGATAAATGTTGGATGAACACAACCCAGATATAAGATATTTAGCTCTAATACCAAATGATACAAGATTAGAATCACTCCAACTTGTAATCACTCAATAATCAAGAAATTTCCAAGCTTAATCTCGTGAAATGTGGAATGAAGTCGAGATGATAATGATGATAGGTGATTGACTCGCTCAATTAATGGACAAACAATGATGTTGTCTCACACAACAAGCTTAATCCTTATGCCTTCAATAGAAATAAATGAATCACAAACTTAGGAACTAAAGAACTAAAACACAAAGAAACTCGAAACTTTGTGAAAAGATCAATGATTTCTATTACTTCAAATTGATCAATGGTGTTTTTTACATTTTGCTAATGATAGCTTATAAAGAGCTCGTGGTAGTTTATTATAGGATCACAAATGGTCATAAAAGAATAAGAAAAAGAAAATAGACCAATAAACTTATGGAAAAGAATAAAAAGTAGTTGTTAGCCTTAAATTGCGAGAATCTTTGCTAAATAGGAGAAGTTGATATTTCATTTGTATATGAATGGTTTTGGTGGATATGTGAGATTTTTTTGAACCTTATTCGTGCACAATCAGATTAGGAAGAAGTTGTTTCAATGTGAACACCTTAAAAGCACTCAGGTCAATATAAGGCAAGTTTTGGGGCTGAGTTATCTTTTGTGGTTACAGCTGGGGTGCCTCTTGAAAGTGTTTCCTATATTTTAAAGGTCTCTAAATCGTGGATGAACTGAAAATGAGAGACTTTTGTGTGAACTGTTTTAATGTGCATAGTGTGAACGCATCCAGATAAGGAAAATGTGTAAACATTTGGATCTACTTGATATTGTATGTGTTGGTGCATGTGAAGATGCTAGATGACTCTCCTGATTGTTTGTATGTGTATTATGAATGATTATAAATCTCTCATAGTCGCCAAAGTTGTTTATAAGTGATTATATCCATGACCTTCTAAATAAGGCAAACCAAGAATAACCCGATATAAAAGTTGAATAAATCCTTCATATGAACTCTTATTGGGCTGATTCCAACTTTTCAGGATTCCATGATGATTCAAGATTCCATTAAAAACTTTTATTGTTGCTTGGTTTTATCCTGGTTAAGTTGCAATTTTTAAATTAGTGATTGTGTGCCTTCTTCAGGTTCATTGGAGGTTTTCCGGATTGTATCTTCAATATCTTCTTCATGTGAAAATATTTTTAATCAATTCCATTTCTCTGTGACTTCTTGTTGAGTTAAGTTTCTGGAAAAAGTTTATTTTTAACTTAACTCATCCTGGTTAGGTAGATATACTCCAAGACATGCATACATGTATCTGATATGCTCAACCTACTTCTCTCTAAGGAAATGGACCGGCTGAAAGCATGATATATCATGTTTTCTAGGTTTTCAACCATGATATATGTGTATATATTGAGTCTTTAACCTTGTATTTGGAGTCTTTAGGTGTTTTATAGGTTTTAGCACGTTTGGAGCTTATCTGGAGATTCTGGGAGCTTTTGGAATGATTTGGCAGCATACATGGATTTCACAGAGTTCACTGGGTGCGTCTGCACTTAGTATCGCCCGACACTAAGTGAGTGTCGCTCGACACTAAGTGAGTGTCGCCCGACGCCACTAAAAGACGAAATTCGTGTGCGTCAAAATACAGCTTTTGGAGAATTATAAGATTTACCCAGAAGTTTTCCTTATTTACAATTCGACCCCAAAACGTGTTTTAGACAATTAATTAGGTTTTTGAGCCATTGTTTATGCTAAGCTTTATTCTATCATAGATTGGGAGATTTGGGGCTGATCTTGTTCTCGAGAGAGAGAAGATTTCGAACCCCCTATTCTTACTCTTTGGATTTCTATCTGATTTCTATTTTTATCCTGTCTATTGCTATGATTGATATGTCTGAGTAGTTTTCTTGTTAGATTTAGGGATTCTCAATAGGGATTTCATGGAATTATAGATCGATTGATTAATTGGATTCAAAACATCTAGTTCTTCATCTAGGTTGTTCTTAATAAAAATCTAAATTAGCTACTAAGGTTATTGATATAAGATTGATTAGCGCAGCGAGAGTTGGTTAATTAACTAGAAAAGAACCTAACTGAGAAAATAATCTATTCGCAAAGAGATTTGGCTTAGGGAATTTGTGAACGAAAGAACCTGAATTAAATGCATGTTTAGAACTCTAGAATTCGCAAAGAGATTTGGTTTTCTAGGTTGTTAGAAATAGTTACCATTCGCAGCGAAAGTTGGCTTGTTATATGATTGTGATTCTAGTTCTAGAACTCGATATCTGAATTTTGTTGATTGGTTGATCTGTGTTCCTGATTTCCTGAGAACTTCCCTAAGTCTAGCGCCTTCGTTCATTGATCACACATCGTTTGCTTCTTGCTTTCTTACTGCTTTCTCATTTGTCTTTCTTAGCTTAATTCAACTACTTATAATCTATCGCGTGAACTGGGGTCTCTGTGGATTTGATACCCTTTGTAATACGATTGCATATCTGTGCACTTGCAGTTAGAATAGGGATTAAAACTCGATCTATCAAGTTTTTTGGCGCCGTTGTCGGGGACTCTTTGAGTTCGCCGATAGATTTTGTAATAGAATTTAGTCTAAGTTTTTTGTTTTCTTTGTTATTGAACTCTTTTCGTGTTTTTCTTGTTTCTGCAGGAAACCATTGAGAAAGAGCACTCAGTGTCGATCGACACCGACTTAGTGTCGGTCGACACTTTTCGTGGAAGCAACCAGGAAGGTTCAGAAATCTTATAGGATGATGAATCTGAATGTTGTTGTGTTGACTCGGGATGCATAAGGTGTTCTGAGAGATCCGCAAAACAACCCCTACAATGCTCAGGTACAGAGAATAGATGCTGAAGGAAATGTGATCCCTGAGCCTGAGCTACAGATTGTTAATCCTCCTGCTAGGAGGACACTAGCTGATTACAACAGACCTTACGAGTTCTACGCCAACAGGTCTGCGATTGTACCTCCTGATTTTGAGAGGAATGATTTTGAGTTGAAGACTTCATACTACGCTTTGGTGAGGCAGCATCCTTTTCATGGACTCCCACATGAGCATCCTATGGATCACATAGAGGACTTTGAGTCTCTTGTCACTGGAATGAAGCATAATGGAGTGAGCTATGATTACCTACACTGCAAGCTTTTTCCTCACTCTCTTGGAGGATAAGCTGCTAACTGGTTGAAGCAGATTCCACTTAGGACTCTGACTACTTGGGATGCAGTGAAGAGGGAACTCATGAGATACTTTTATGATGATGCTCACTTTGATAAGCTTAAACAGGATCTCTTGACCTTCAAGCAAGGATCTACAAAGCCTTTCAAGGCATCCTGGGTGAGATTCAAGAGGTACCAAAGAGATTTTCCACACCATAGTTTCTCTGAAGTTCAGCTGCTGAGAATCTTTTTCAGAGGTGTGGATTTGTGGTATCAGATGGCTATGGACGCAGCAAGTAATGGGAACTTCTACACCAAGTCTCCAGAAGGAGCCAATGAGCTTATTGATAACGTGGTAACTAGCAATAGGGTCAAGAATGCTGATGTGGAGAGACAGAAGAATGGTGGCAATGCTGATAGCTCACAGATAGCTGAGTTGAATGACATGATCGATTCTGTCCACAACATTCTGCTTGGAAATGAAGCAGCCCCATGAGGCATCTGAAGTTGGAGAGTGTGCACAAGAAGCTGTGAATTACATTGGAGGGTCTGGATTTTAGAAGTATGGTTCTCAAAATCATGCTTCTTTCACTCAAAAGTCTGCATTTCAGAAGTCTTTCCAACAACAAAACAATTCCTTCACAAGGAACCATGGAGCTTCTTCTTATCAGACGCCTCCTGTTACTAATGCTCATGAGAGTAGATTGGAAGCTATGATGGAGCAGATGCTTGAGGGGTAGACAAAGACCACTGTAGACTTCAACAAGAAGCTTGATGATGTGTATGAAGATCTGAATGGGAAGTTTGAGTCTTTGAACACTCATATGAGGCAGATGGATGCACAAGTGGCTCTGATTTCAAGTTATGTCAAAGGGAATAATGTTCAGAATGCTCATGTCAACGCCATCTCAGTTCCGGTTGAAGATAGACTGGATCAGAGATCCGATTTTGGAGTTAAGGCTGTGGAAATCGTGGAAAGCAGAGAAGAATCCGAGCCTGCAGACTCAGCGTCGATCGACACTGATCATGAGTGTCGGTCGACACTCCTTGAAAACCCCGAGTTCAAGAGTTTTGACGGACCGAAATCGACCGAGATCGACATTGATCTTTTGACTGTAGCCCTCAGTGTCGATCGACACCCTCTTAATGTCGGTCGACACCTAGTTCTGACGACAATTTCGAGTTCTCATGACGAACGAAAATCGACCATGCCCGACATTGAAGTGTCGACATCACTTAGTGTCGACCGACACCACTTCTGCGTCGGTCGACGCTACGGTCGGGCAGGCCCAATTTCGTCCAAATCTGATGTTTTTGCTAAGGAAAGGGTCCACAGACCTCCTATACCGTTCCCCAGAGTTCCTTTGAGGTCTAAACATGAGCAGAATGTGGTCAAATGCATGGTGGTGATGGATAAGGAGCTGAATGAAACTCCACCAGCTGATGCCTCGCGAGTTCACCCTTGTGTGCAGAGATATGAGAAGAAGATAATCTCTACTGATGGAGATTTGAAACAAGGGATGATGATTGAATCTAAGCGAGTCAGTTCCGTGCTGAATCAGATTCCAGAGAAGCTTCCAGATCCAGGAGTATTTGCGCTAGATTGCTCTATCTTCGAGAACAACTTCAAGCACTCCTTATGTGACTTGGGATCTAGCGTGATTCTTATGCCATACTCTTTGGCTGAGAGATTGGGATTGACAAACTTCCAGCAGACTAGGATCTCTATAATCATAGCCGATCGATCGAAGAGGATTCCAGAAGGAGTTCTTGAGGACATCCCTATCCAAGTTGGAAATTACTCAATTCCAACAGACTTTGTGGTGCTGAAATATGATATGGAACTAGATGATCCTTTACTACTTGGCAGATTCTTCTTAGCTACAGCTGGAGCAGTGATTGATGTGAGGCATGATCTGATTGATCTCCACCTAGGAGATAAGCCTCTGCACTTCAAGATGGATAAGCTGGGAAAGTCCACCATTGATGGTCAAGCCTTTAGTGTTGAAGTGGAGCAAGAAATTCAGATTGGTAATGCTACAGTGTCTGATATAGGAGGAGAGAAGATGGTGGTTCGTCAGGAATCTACTCTAACATCTTCAGAGCCTCCAACTGCTCATAAGCAGAAAGCTCCAAACATCAGACCTCCACAAAAATGCATCCTCTAAACTTAAACCTCCTAACTTCATTGATGTGAATGCAGGGAAACGATCTATTACACCCAACCTACGCTCCCACTCTGGATCTATTCTACCTTTCCTTGGACAAGCTCATGCTGATACTACTTACAAACCTCCATGGATGAGGAGACTTTCGCAGAGGCACTCACAGCCTCTCTTAAACCCCCCCCCCTCCCCCCAAGAGTCTGATCTCCTACCCATAGTCAAGCTAATGACTAAAAACAAGCGCTGAGTGGGAGGCAACTCACTGTAGGGTCAGTTTTCTCTTCTTTTTTGGTTTTTAGTCTTGAGTCTTTTGATTTGTCTTCATGTTCATGTGTGTTAGAAACGTGAGAACAATTTGCAGACAACAGTGTCGATCGACACTCCATAGTGTCGGTCAACACCAAACTCAAAAACGCAGACAGAAATCGAGCACACTCGATTCAGAGCAGATGAGTGTCGACCAAAGCCATGTGTCGCTCGACACTGGCCGGGTGTCGGTCGACATTCAACACGTTTGTAGGTAAGGTTTCGGTTTTTTTAATTCTCGGTTTACTTATGCCTTGTTCTCACGAACCCAAGCTGCGATAACACTGGGGACACTGTTGTTTAAGTGTGGGGGAGGTAGTTACTGACCACTGTTTGCTTTCTTTTCTTAGTGTCAGTCCTTTGTTTTCAAAACTATTTTATTGAGTCAAAATGTGTATGAAACTATGATTTTTTGAGGAATTTTTTGACTGGAACATGAACTAAGTGACCATTGGACTGACTTGCAGTATCTCTATGACTATTAGAAAACCCCACACATATCAACTTACCAAGGACACCCATATCTAACCAGGTATTCAGAGGATCCATCACTAACTTCACCTCTAATCCTGACCTTATTTTCTCACTTAGGGGCTTGGTATCTCTGGATCGGATTCCTCTGATGTACTTGACATAGCTTATGATCATGTCTGAGTTTGGTTTCTGATTTTACCCTCCCTTGAAAGTTAAAAAAAAAGAGAGAGAGAGATTAAAACTGCGGATAACCTAGTAGCTTCGAAGTGGTCACGGGAGTGGTAGAGACCCCTATTACCTCATGTGTATCCATGGAAATATGTCCAAAGTACACCCCGAATAAAAAGGGAAGAGCACTGATAGAAAAAATAAAATGATACTCAGCGGGGAAAAATCAGTGTTAAGGGAGAAAGGGAAAAGAAAGGAACTAGGATCCGATAATTTGGTGGTCAGAAACTGAATGAGTTGAGTCCATGTGTCCTCTGATTGATACTCCCTCTGTGAGACCTCACCTAATTGTATACATAGGGGTAGTGTGGTGAACTTGAATGTCCTAATCTGATTGTGGAGTTTAATTGGGACAATTGCTAAGTGTGGGGGAAGTACATTGTGGTCTCGATCTCTACAGAAAAGTTTTCAGTGGCTTACTAAGTGAATGTGAATGCGAAAGTTCTTAAGACGAAATGATTTTCTGAGTTTTCAAACCTCTTCCTTATGCTTTGGTTCTTTACTTGCTTGAGGGCAAGCAAGAGCTAAGTGTGGGGGAGTTGATATATCATGGTTTTTCAAGGTTTACAACCATGATATATGTGTATATATTGAGTCTTTAACCTTGTATTTGGAGTCTTTAGGTGTTTTACAGGTTTTAGCACGTTTGGAGCTTATCTAGAGATTATGGGAGCTTTTGGAGTGATTTGGCAGCATACATGGATTTTAGAGAGTTCATTGCGTGCGTCTGCACTTAGTGTCGCTCGACACTAAGTGAGTGTCGCCCGACACCACTAAAGGACGAAATTCCTGCGCGTCAAAATATAACTTTTGGAGAATTGCAAGATTTACCCAAAAGTTTCCCTTATTTACAATTCGACCCCAAAACGTGTTTTAGTCTATTAATTAGGTTTTTGAGCCATTATTTAGGCTAAGCTTTATTCTATCATAGATTGGGAGATTTGGGGCTGGTCCTGTTCTCGAGAGAGAGGAGATTTCGAACCCCTTTTTTTACTCTTTGGATTTCTGTATGATTTCTACTTTTATCATGTTTATTGTTATGATTGATATGTCTGAGTAGTTTTCTTGTTAGATTAGGGATTCTCAATAGGGATTTCATGGAATTATAGATCGATTGATTAATTGGATTCAAAACATCTAGTTCTTCATCTATGTTGTTCTTAATGCATAGTCTGAATTAGCTACTTAGATTATTGATATAAGATTGATTAGCTGAGCGAGAGTTGGTTAATTAACTAGAAAAGAACCTAGCTGAGCAAATAACATATTCACAAAGAGATTTGGCTTAGGGAATTTGTGAACGAAAGAACCTGAATTAAATGCATGTTTAGAACTCTAGAATTCGCAAAGATATTTGGTTTTCTAGGTTGTTAGACATAGTTAGCATTCACAGCGAGAGTTGGCTTGTTATATGATTGTGATTCTAGTTCTAGAACATCGTTGTCTGAATCATGTTGATTGGTTGATCTGTGTTCCTGATTTCTTGAGAACTTCCCTAATTCTAGCGCCTTCGTTTATTGATCACACATCGTTTGCTTCTTGCTTTCTTACTGCTTTCTCATTTGTCTTGCTTAGCTTAATTCAACTACATATAATCTATCGCGTGAACTGGAGTTTTTGTGGATTCGATACCCTTTGTACTACGATTGCATATTTGTGCACTTGCAGTGAGAATAGGGATTAAAACTCGACCTATCAAAGCACTCTCCTATATTTGCTTAGTTAATGATTAGTTTATGTCCTCATCATCCTCCATTTCATTTCTTTCTTCTTCCTCCTTCCCAGCGGTGTGAGTTCTATTGGATGGGGTTCTATACGAGCGTTCTGATTGGGGAACGGGGCAACACCCATGAAGCTTCACCTGATGGCAAATACAAGAAGAGTTCGGCAATATTTGGGATCTTCCTTGTTTTCTGTCTTCTTCTTTCCTCGATTATGGTATCCACGTCCACGTAGTAAAACAAATTTGACTGGTATAACTAATATGTGTTGTATAACTAGGTGTGATAGTCTAATTAATTATACCGATTGTGCATAGTTGTACCAGTTTTTTCATGTGTTTATTTGTGCAGTATTTAGACAAATCTCGCATAGTTGAATGTATTGGTACCCGTTTTTCCAAATCTAATAGCTTAATAATATAAAACAATGATCAACACCTTCTTATAATATTAAAGAAAAAAAATACAAGTTATATAAGTAAGTTCTTTCGCTCTCAAAGTTATATAATACAGATAACAATCTTGGCAGTGTGAATCGGTATTGCAAGGATAATTGAGACAACTTGGCAAGCGTGAATCCCTACAGTGTTGCGGCCAGTCGCAAACAACACTATCTTGTTGGAGCATCTCCAACAAGTACTTTGTTAACTGTGAACCATAAATGTTCATCGTCTCAAACAAGTTAACCCTTGCTTCTAACCGTCTAATATGTCGCTTTCCTATGTGTGTAAATCCATCACATATAGCAAAGATGGCTATGGTAAAATAGACATGGCCAGACTTCCTCCGAGGCCGGGAGAGTGTTTGAAGTCCTTCTGTCAGTAAGCCGTGTTGGCAAATCAGCATGATACTTTGGAGGTAACATGCAGTGTCGTGTCGTGCAGCGACAAACCAATTGAAAAAAATCCTAGTCATAATATAAGGTAGAGAAGGGAGGGTTGGGTTAAGATATCGATGTCTGGAAGAACCTTCAATACTTCCTCATCGAATACAAGGTTCATTCTGACTCTCCCGCTAAGGATCAGTGACCCGAGATGTCTAAAGCTTTTTGAACTTACCAAACACACAATTTCAATGGCAACATCGTACATAAGTTCAAAGAACGTAAAAAGATGCCATGGGGGGGGAATATTAGGAGAGAAGTTGCAGAGAGATTTTGCATAGAGATTTTGAAGAGCTAATTTGCAATTGCATAGATAAGTTTGTCCTGAGAATATAAGATTTTAGTAGTAATACGAACACTTTTATGATGGACTGGACATTTAACCACTACATTTATAATTTACTTAACCACATTTATCAACTAGGTACGAACTAAAATAAAAGTTTGTTACCTGCAGCAAATGTAAAAGAGAAGAAGACAAACCTTCAATGGGTTGATTAGGGTTGCAGGTTACGGAGTAACGAGTTACTTCGTGTTTTTCCCGAGAACACTACAGTGAACCACTAGTTACTAACGCTTTATGTGACAAAAGAAAATTAACCCCCACATCTATAATTTACTTAAAACCAAAATAATTTGGTAAGTACATGGTTAATTTGGAATGGCCTGGTTAAATTAATATTTTGTACAACTACATAATTTGGTATGACTGGCTTAATTTGGCACAACTTTATTAAATCGGTATTTTTTACAACTAAATTATTTGGTACAACTATGATGATACAAACATAGAATGCAAAGATAGTTATAGAAACAAAGATATCCTAAACATCTTTAAGTTTTGCAATCTCTCCAGCATGTTTTTTCAGCTCCAAAAGCATTTAGTTGATCTGAAGCTCATGGTGTGTCATGGTTCAAAATTTCTTTGACTTCTCATCAACCTTGGTGTCTCACTTGTCTCATTTTCAGTCGAGTGTAGGTATGTATGCATGATATACCATGGATTTTAGGGTTTTTGACCATGGTATATGTGTTATTTATCGAGTCTTTTACTATGTTTTAGAGTCTTTTACAGGTTTAATCAGGTTTGGAGCTAATTGGAGATATTTGGAGCATTTTGGGACTTTTGGGACGTTTTGGCCGAGAGCTTAACTCACTGTCCGATTTATTGATCATGCATCGACCGACACACCTTGTGCATCGGTCGACACACTAGCGAGATGGGCCGTACGCGTCGGTTTAATGAAGTTATGACGATTTGCAAAGAAGCCCAAGATAGTTCCAGTATTTACAAAGAAGCCCCAATTCGTGTTTTAGGTTATAAATAGAGTTTTTGAGCCATTGTTTAGGCGACGCTTTTCTTAAGTTTTATTTTATTTCAGATAGAGTTTTAGGGGCTGATCCTGTTCTCGAAAGAGAAAGGATTTTGAACCCCAGATCTTTACTTTGTTTTATGATATTTGGTTTTCTACTTATGATATTTTCTGTCTCGATGAACATGTCTGAGTAGTTTACCTGTTAGGTTGAAGGATTCTCATTAGGGATTTCAGAGAATTATAGTTCAATTAATCTGTAGAGATTCATATCTGCTAGTTCTTTATCTAAGTTGTTCTTAATGCTAAATCTGAAGTAGCTAATCAGAGTTATGATGTTAGGTTGATTAATTCAGCGGAAGTTGGTTAATTTAACTAGAAAGAACCTAGATAAGCAATTAAACTTCTCGCAAACGAAAGTTTGGTTTAGGTTAATTGTGAACATATCAAACTTGGAATTAAGGCTGGTTTAATCTGTTAGTTCTCGCAAACGAAAGTTTGGTTTGCTGCACTTAGACTTAGAGAATTATCGCAAAGGAATTTGGTTAATTCTATATCCGTGTTTGAGTTCTAGAATAGTTATCGATTAGATCTAGATAGATTGATTGCTTGCGTTCCTGATTTCCTGAGAACTCCTGAAACCTAACGCTTCGCCTTCTTGCTTACAAACTCACTTGATTTACCTTGCTGTTTTGTTTACTGTTTTCATACCTGCTTTGCTTAATTAAATCTGAACTACTAATAATCTATTGTGTGACTGAGAGTCATTGTGGGATTCGATACCTTATATACTACGATTGCATTAACTGTGCACTTGCAATAGAATAGGGATAAAACTATACAACCTATCAATGCACAACCTTGGTCACAACTGGTTCTTCAACGTTTTCTTCTATCTCTTTTTGTTCTTTGATTGCGATCGAACCCATCTTCATTTATCTGCAATCATTGTCGTTGTGTCAATATGATTTGAAAGCTGACATCTCAAATAAATCCACATGTATGAGACATAAATTAAATCCTCTTCTTATGCATTCAGAGTGATCTTGTTCAGTAAAGGTTTTTCTAGGTTTGCAATGACAAGAATGTAAGATCTCAACTCGGTCTATCCGAAGATAGCAAGAGTTTTAGGGTTTTCTTAAGGGATTCTAAAAGATGGATTTAAGAACACGGTGAGAGGATGAAAATTAGGGTTTTGATTTAGGTTTCCGAGATGGAATAAAGCGGTGGAAGAAAGCGGTTAAGTCGCCGGTTAGAAATTAGGTTAAAGTCGGCTCTAATTCTCTCAGGCTAAAAGTATTATGAAAAGCGTGAGTTTATTGAATGATCAGGTCCCCCTTATAAAGGGCTACAAAGTCGGTTTCAATAAAGGAAAGTTGAAATAAACCTACATATTTCCTAATATCTCGGTCCTGATTTTATAGAATATTTCCGTATCTTGATGTCGCTTACGCGCCGCCTTTGCTTTATTTCACCTTGCATCTTCTAAAACCTAGATGTAGGACGGTCGAACCGAGTCGGGTTTAATCCATGTTTTACTGACTTGGGCCCTAAACCGTCTTTCCTTTCTGGGCCGACCTAAATTCCTGAATAGGCCTTTTTAATGCAAGTGCTAATCTTGACTCCAACAATAAGCCCCCCCCCCAGTGCGGCGACTTGAGTTTATTCAAGTCGGCGTTGCGATGAGTTAACTTATGGTTTAGGAAGTAATTTTTCGTGGGCCCAGACCCTTTATCATGATGAACCTTCCTTTCCAGGCCCAAACTGGCGGACCGATTTCGGCCTTACCAAAAATTGGTATGAATCCAATCGCGAAGATGTGGACCAGTTTTGTTGAAAATCGGATTGATTCTTGGTCAGACCGGTTCGTAGCTATGAGAAACGAAGCCTCGCCTAGGGTAATTATTGTCTCGGACACGACGCCTTCATTTTCACTTTAAATAGTCCATTTTCACTTCTCACTTCTTCATTCTTGCTCAAGCAAAGAAGATAAAAGGTAACTTTTGCTCTCCACCGGTTTTTATTTTACGATCATTTCTCCGCTGTCGCTCAACCTTAAGTTCTTAGGATTTTAGATCAAACTCTTTATTCATTGCGTGCGTTCTTCATATGTTCTTCAAAAGTCATGTCTTTGATCCGTTGCTCTGGGAATAAAGATAAGGAAGTTGTTACTGTCTCGTCTGCGGACGATTCATCGAGTCGTCGTTCTGTTTCATCTGATTCGACATCTTCGAGTCCTCCTTCCGACTTGAGGAATCATGCTGTTCACCATGAAGTCGATGAGCTTCAACGTCGTCGCGAGTCAGCACGACAAACTGATGCCGCAGAGGTTTCAAGTCGAGAGAACTTTATAATTCCTCAGCTCCGGGATTCTGATTCGGATGAAGATGATGTCGACATCGAGAAGGTCGATTCTGATATTGATAACCGTGATAACGACATCTTTCCTGGGTTGTCGGCTGCCTCCACGGAGGCATATGACAATGTTTTCGAGACTCGTTCCGCCGTTGAATCGGTGACCTCGACGCTTCAGGGGTGTGGAGCCGATCCGAGGATCAAGTTTCTCTTGTACGCTTGATCGACCCTGGACTCCCCTGCCTGGTTACATGACTCTCTACGAGTCTTATTTCATTAATACTGATGCCAGAGGTAACCGTTGTTGGTTTCCACTCCCCGACTTGCTGGTCTCTTACTGCCACCGTCGTGAGATCGTCATTTCCCAGCTCTCTGCCGTCGCGGTGTGCCATATGGTGGGTTTCCTCGTCCTTGGAGCTGAAGCCGATTTAACTGTCTCTTTCAGTATGTTTGAAGAGATGACTTCCATCAATCCTATGACGAAGACCAGTCCAGGATGTTTTGCGGTTAAGTCGAAGAGGGGTCATCGTGTGATAACAAATGCGCCGAACAAAATCAGCAACTGGCAGAGATACTACTTTTACGTTGAGATGACTCCCTTGGTAGTTCCCGATGAACACAAGGAACTCATCAGATCGTCTTGGAATACAAATTTTGGTAGATGTAGTTCTAAACTCGTCGTTTAATGTTCACGAGTGATTTACTTAATTTTTGTTTTGTTGTTGCAGTTCATCATCTGTTTCTCAAGCCGTACCCTGATAATTTCTTTCAGATCCTTGAGAAGATTCAAGCTCTTGGCCTTCGCAGGTGGTCAGAATTAACTCGGGAGCGTATTAACAGCTCTCTCCCGCGAATCTCAAAAGGTATGTCGTTGCGTCGGTTCGTAGCGTGATATTGCGCGTTTCTTAGTTTTGATCCTCTCCCTTTTAGTCAAGTGGAATACAAAGGACAAGGTCACTCCGGAACAGCTTGTGAAACCAAAGAGGATGGGCAAGGTGCAGAGAATTGAGTCGGTCGACTACTCGCAGAAGATTTCATCCAAATCTTCGCCATCTGTTAAGTCGACTAAGGAAAAAGATGCGCTTGCGTTATCCCAAGGCAGCAAAGATCCAACTGACCCTGGTGAAACTTCGGCTGCTCCCCAAGCCATAGTGAGTTCAAAGCCAAATACGGCGACTTGTCCTCCCAAACTTCCGCCGAAGGCTCCGTCTAAAAAGAGGGTTGCGGAGGATAATTCGAGCCAGGAAAAGCCGGCGAAGAAATCTGCTAAGGCAAGAAAAACCGTCCAAGAGGCTTCTTCTGAGAAGGCGGCTAATGATAAGCCCGCTAAGGCTAAAGACCCGTGGCAACGGTTCTACAAGATAAACGGGGATGTCGTCGATTCTTCCGGCAACAATAAGCCCTTCTCTTCTCTAAAGGAGATTGTTTTGGTCAAACCTCGGCGTGAGTTGAAGGAGGGCGAAGTCCGTCCGTCAATTCATAACTTTGCTTATCAGTACGTGAGCGAGGTTCCGCTTATTGACAACCCTCGGGCATGCTTTGACATGCTGACGTGTGTGCGAGGGAATGAAACAGACTGGCCGGTTTGGGAGGAGATGCCTCACTCTGATGCCATCCTCAAGCTGAAGCAAGCTCAGGCAACGGTGAGTGCCTTTGTCGATTCTTCGTCTGTTTTTGTGATGATTTTTTTTAACAAAATTTCTATTTTCAGATGATTGCGGCTTCAAACCGCGTAGCCCTTGAGAGTTCCTGGAGTGCTCAGAAGATGGCGGATGCTGTCACAAAACGGGATAAGCTTATTGAGAAGGCGAAGGAAGAGAGAAAAACCCTTGAGGCGCATAACTTGGAGCTTAGGAACAAAGTTCGCGATCTAGAGGAAAATCTGCGCTTGTCGGAAGAGAAGGCGAAAGCCGACGTTCTCAAGTTCCAGGCGAAGAAGAAGAGTCAGCAGCAATTTTGCGCTGGCCTGGTTCAGAAAGAGAGGAATCGCGTCGAGGCCGCAGTTAGGGCGAAAGCACAGAATTCTTTCGATCTCTTTCAACGCTTCGTCAAAGATCAAGAAGAGGCGACCAAGCTGCAAGTCGAACATGGTCAAATTTCCGGCCTTAGAAAATGCTTGACCAAGCTTAGCGGGGAAGGTGTATCCATTCCTGAGTCGGTCTTTGATCAAGTCGCGGCTGATGAAGACTAGATAAATGCCAAGTTCGACAATCTGGAGGTCGTTACTAAAGAGGAATTGACTTTCATTCTCTCGCCAATCCGCCACCAGCTCTTGAACTTTTATCGTGATTCTCAACCTCGTGTTCCGAGGAACATTGATGAATTTGGGACTAATCGCGGAGTGATCCCGGAGGTTATACCTGCCGACCTTATTCAGTCAGTTAGCACGGAGATCGCGACTTTGGATGGTGTCTCTAAGGCGCAGAATGTGATTGTTGAAGCTGAGAAGGTTATTGAACCATAGAAGTCGGCGGGGGCCAAATAATTTTTTTTTTTTTTTTTTTGTATCGGCTTTATGTAATGATCCTCTCCTCTTGTCTCCTTTTTATAAGACTTTATTCCTTTCTCCTCTTTTTGGTTAAGAAGAAGTTTTAAGTTTATTTTTGTGTTTATCCTTTTAGTCGGATAGGACTCTTGCTTGGCGACTTAGATCGAGCTAACCTTGCATTTAAATTTGTTCTTGACAATTTAAAACGGATAGTGACTTAATGCCATAAAATATAATTAAATCGGACTATTCTCGTATTAAACTTGATTTTTTGACAAATTCAAACATATAGCGATTTAATGTCATAAATATATTTAAATCGGACTATTCTTGTATGAAACTTGTTCTTGACAAATTCAAACAGATAGCGACTTAATTAGATTTTGCCATAAGGAGGTTTGCGAGGTTTATGTGTGCTCGGCTTATTTAGTGCGAGACGGATCTCGGCTTTTTCTCACTGCGATGTGCACCTCGCGCGCAAGGAAGACCACACTCCTGGCCAGGGAGCATGATGCTAGTGCGAGCCTTTGCTCGGCTTTCTGCGAGCTCCTACACCCGACTTTTGCGAACTAAAAAGTTCGGCTTTCTGCGAATTTCTAAACCCGTCTTTTGCGAATTAAGAAGCTCGTCTTTGGTTTGCGAGTTAGAACTCGGCTTTAGTTTGCGAGTTAGAACTCGGCTTTAGTTTGCGAGTTAGAACTCGGCTGTTTTGCCTTCGGTGAGCTTTCAACGCGGTATAGGCTGTAAGATAAAATTTTATTAGATTTTGCGACTGTGCCGATGAAGGCTGCCTACGTATCTTCCTGGGAAGAATCAAGTCGCTCGTAGTTCATACATAGGATTTTTTTTTTGGCGCCTGGCGTGGCCGTCTTAGAAGTATTCCTTCAAGCTCTCTGAATTCCATGATCGCGGCAAGGCTTTGCCCTTCATTGATTCGAGCTCGTAAACTCCAGGCTTGACGACTTTCGTAACTTTGTAGGGTCCTTCCCACTTTGCACCGAGTTTGCCCGCTCTCCATTCTTTTGTGTTTTCGTAGACCTTGCGTAGGACATAATCGCCGACTTAAAAATGCCGCTCTTTGAATTTCTGGTTATAGTACCGAGTTGTGAGCTGTTGGTAATTTTGAATGCGGAGTAGAGCCCGATCTCGCTCTTCCTCTATTGTGTCGAGGGCTTGAATCAGCATTTTCTCATTGATATCGCTATGCTGTGGCATAAGAGACCGGCGGAGAGTGTAGATGTTTGCTTCTACTGGGACCATTTCTTCTACGCCGAAGGCTAATGAAAAGGGGGTAGCTCCCGCTGCGCGGAGAGGGGTTGTTCTATGCGACCAAAGGACTCCATCCAACTCGTCAGCCCAGATTCGTTTTTTGCTTTCAAGTCGCTTTTTGATGCCGGCAATGATAGTTTTGTTTGTGGCTTCGGCTTGTCCGCTACCTTGAGGATATCTTGGTGTCGACTTGCTAAGCCGTATATCCCACTTCTTGCAGAATCCTTCGAATAGATTCGAAGTGAACTGTGACCCATTGTCCGTGATGATCTCGTAAGGCAACCCGTACCGACATATGATGTATTTCCAAACGAAGTTCTGAACTTGGACGTCATGAATTGCGACATAGGCCTTAGCTTCTGCCCACTTTGTGAAGTAGTCGGTCATGATTAGTAAGAAACGCCTTTGATTGGATAGTGGTAACGGTCCAACGATGTCCATCACCCATCTCATGAATGGATAAGCCGCAGTCGAGGTTGTAAGCAATTCCGTAGGTCGATGTATGAACGGCGCATGACGCTGACACTTTTCACACTTATTAGAATAAGTATCGCAATCGGCTATCATAGTCGGCCAGTAGTGACCATTTAGCTTGATTTTGAGAGCGAGAGACCGACCCCCGAAATTATTTCCGCATTCTCCTGAATGTGTTTCTTCGAGAACTCGGCTTATCTCGTCTCCTTGTATGCATCTAAGAAGGATTTTGTTAGCCGAGTATTTGTAAAGGATACCGTTGTGTATAGTGTATCGTGCGCTTCTGACTTTAAGTCATCGCGCCGCCCACTTGTCTTCTGGAAGCTTTCCTTCCGTCAAATATGCTTTTATTTCATGTCGCCAATCCTCGTTGTCATCTGTTAAGAGTACAATGAGCTCGGTGTTTTTTGCTTGACCCTCAAGACATGTGTCGCCTTCGCTGTTTCGTTGGATCGTGAGAACGATATAATCAGATTCTTCGTGATTGCTTTCGGGAGGCGGGATGCTTGGATCGTGAATTGTCTCCACTGAGATTCGTCGGCAGAAGTTGGGATTCGATGCCAGAGATGCGAGTGCATCTGCTGGGGAATTTTCTTTCCTTTGTATCTGGACGATATCAAAGAACTCGAAGGTGCTGGTGAGCTCCAATGCCGCCTTTCGATAGGCTTCCATTCGCTCGTTTTTAGCTTCGTAATCTCCGTTGATCTGGTTTGCGACAAGCATGGAATCGCAGTGAGCTAAGAGAAGTCGTACTACAATTTCTTTGGCTATCCTGAGGCCCACCGGCTAACCGGGCCTCGTACTCGGCTGTATTATTAGATGTTGTGAAACCCAGCTTGAACGATTGTTCCAACACTTCTCCGGTTGGTGATATGAGTCGTACTCCTACCCCGGCTCCTCTTTTAGATGAAGTGGCATCTACAAATAGCTTCCAGTTCTTGTCTTCTACCTGAGTATTGACATCTAGTTCGGGCGATAATTCTACAAGGAAATTGGCTATCACCTGAGACTTAGCGGTTTTCCTGTTTCTGTACTCGATGTCGTACTCGCTAATCTCAACTGCCCACTTTGCTAGACGGCCAGATTGCCCTGGACTATATAAGATTGTCCGAAGAGGTTGGCTACTCAGCACAGCGATTGAATGTGATTGGAAGTAAGGCCGTAACTTTCGTGCCGAGATAACAACTGCGAGAGCCAGTTTTTCCACCGCGGGATATCTGGTCTCGGCTCCATTCATCGTCTTGCTTACGTAAAAGATTGGCTTTTGCTCCCCTCGATCTTCTCGGACCAGTACACTGCTGACCGTAGTTGTTGAAACTGCGATGTACAGGAAGAGTGTCTCGCCATTTTCGGGTTTTGAAAATATCGGCGGGTTCGATAAGTAGTCTTTGAGTTGGATGAAAGCTTCCTGACACTTGTCGTCCCATACAAACCTTTTTTTTCCTCGTAGGAGTTCATAGATGATGGAACTTGAGCCAATTCTAACATCAGTTTGAATCCTGTCAGGTTCCTTAAGCCTAGGATCTAGGGTCTAGTTAATTGAATCCTTACCGATCTAGCGTTTACCTGGAGATTGGCAGCGGAAGAATGAGCAGGTAAACGAGATCTGGAGCGCCTCAATCGCTGCGCCTCTATCGTAGTCCACACGCACACAAGCTGGAATCCGCCGGGATGCTAGTACCGGGAATCGGATCTCCTTGGGATTTCTGTGTGTTTCTAGAGAAAGAAGATCAGTTTTTCTGTCAAGAAAAACTGTCTGCGACGGCACGCTCTCTTAGGTCGAAATACAAAACACGTGTATATATTGACCTCGAGGTAAACCGAAACATCAGTTTTGCTTTCGCCCTTGTGTCGACCGACACACCCATTGGTGTCGATCGACACACATCTTGTATCGACCGATGCACCCAATGGTGTCGATCGACACACCTCTTTTAAACACGATATCAATGTGTATCCAATACACATCGATCGGACCATATGCCAATGATCAATCCCATACCAAGTGTATCCAACTTGCTTAGGTGTGTGACCCTGTAGGTTCACACGATACCGAAAATGAGTTACAACTCATTTGTCATAAGCGGTTTCTAGCAAAACATTATAACTACCCAGTATCACATGAATTGTCCGATCTCGACAATACAACTATCTTTAGAGTAAGTACAATGTGATTTCAGGACATAATCCCAACAATCTCCCACTTGTACTGGAATCACCTATTCCTATAATCCCTTCGTCGCTATATCTCGATATGACATAAGGCAAGAGACTGTGTCATCATTATTATAGCCAATATCATGTTCATCGAACTCCTGATCTGTACTGATAAAAACAAACGACTGACAATCACCTCGTTTGAGCACGGCCATGCATTTTCTTAGTATCAAATCTTCGATGGGCCCTGAGATATTTAGCTCCCGTTATACAGGAGGGACAAATCCCATCTTGTTCCATCCCTGTTTCTACACATACTTCATGATACGCATAAACAATGCCGTTATAGCCGCCAGTTACGGAACGACGTTTGACAAGGTCAAAACGCACCAATTCATATGCTAGAAAGCATGATGAACTCAAGTCTAAGGACTATACTCTATAGTCGTAATGAGAACCTCCCATGACACTGATATAATTATCATGTGGAGTTCTCATTAGCGGGTCATGTCCGATCATATGTTCACCAACATATATCTATGTGATTGACTGTGATAATCATATCATTGACTCTATGAAACTTAGTCCAACAGTCACCTCACATGCTAGTCTCGCGCGGTTATTGGTGTCCCACTTCAACAACCTCGACTAGGGACAATCGTAATTTATGTCATCTTTTACTTATAGGGTTTCATGATCAAGTCCTCAACTTGATGACCTATATGATGACCATAAAATACTTTGGGACCATTACTTAATTATCCAATAATTAAATAATACCGATGTCAGTTTTAACTTACACAAACATTGTCATAGCATGTCTATGTAATGACTATAACATAACTAAAGTTACTCCCACTAGAATCAAGATCATCTCTTCAGATATCTTAAACCTACAGCAACAGAATAAATCTCGTGATTAGGTTGTGGGAGAGACTGCGGTGTTTTTGCTTAAAACAATTCCAACAAACCACACCGCCATTCAGATAAAAGCACTATTCTACGGACCACTGCTTGGAGCCCTTCCAACAGATAGCACCGCTATTCAGACAAAGAGACATGCCAGGTGGGAACCGGGAATCGTCTTTGTCCGTCTAACTACTTTCAACTGGTTCGTCACTTCCTCAGTTCACCACGAACCTATCCTTAGTGTTTCTCAAACACTTGGGATATTTCTGGCAACTGTTCAGTGAATTTTAGCGGAACATATTGGTATTTTCTCGTCATGCTTTATGCATAAGCTGCATCTAGACGAGCGCAAAATATGGCATTCATGATGGATTTTATTGCAGCAGCATAAGCAATCACACTCATTGATACTAGTTCAGCCAGTGTTCAAAAACACTTCATCTTGCTAATATTGTTACTAGCTCAGCCAGTGTCCAAGACACTTCATCTCGCTTAGATTATTGCCATAAGACCTTTGGTATGAAGCCATTCTTGGAATTAAGCACATATGAACTGTCCAATACCTTATTAACATAAGGATTTTGACATGATCCAATTAGCCTTTCTGATCCATTCCAATGGATCCTTATTCCAAGAACTTTCACGGCCTTCTCCCATGTCCATCGTTAAATTTGACTTCCGACCCAAATCTTGACAAGACTTTAGCATCGGAACGTCGTTTATGAGATTAAGTATGTTATCTACATATAATGTGAGAAATGCAGCTACGCTCCCACTAGTCTTCTTGTAAACGCATGGTTTCTTTTCTTTTTGATCAAGTCAAACCTTTTGACCACATTATCAGAATGTTGATTCCAACTCCAAGATATTTGCTTCAATCCAGAAATGGATCGGTGAAGCTAACATGCATACCCAGTAAATTTTCGGAGTTGGGGCTCACCATCGCTTCTTTGAATTTCGCATGCTCGTCACTTTTCAATGATCAACAGATCACGAAAATTGGTTACGAGAAATCACTCTCGAGTTAGTGACGGATCCTTTCGGATCTGCGAATTTCAGGCTCCACAGGTGTGGATCCTACAGCACTTTGTAGATCTCACCGCTGCTCCCCCTCAACAGGTTGAGCAGCCTCCTGTGTTTATCGAATTTCTTCGATGTGTACTTTTACTCCCACTGTTCCTTTTGAAAGTATGATCTTTCTCAAAAGACACAGTTCTGGACAACAAAAGTAATAAGCCTTGGTTTCCCTAGGACAACCAGCGAGGTAGAACTTATCGGATTTGGGTTCAAGCCTTTCAGCTATCATCCCAAATTATCAGAAACAACTTACTTGAAAAACTTCAGTCCACATCCAATGTGGTGTCTTTCAATTGATTCTGATTGAAACCCTTTTCTGCGCAAAGACAGACATTTTGGAGTGTATTCTTAAATGATTATGGAAGATTCCTGTGACCCATCATTAATCAGAGCATATCTTAATAAGATCTGATTCATTCTGTCAGATGATCACCCAATTCATGACTCAAGTAGTTTCCTCCGCGATTCAATCGAGGATCTCAATACTTCAGTCAAATCGGTTCTACACTTCATCTTGGAACTCCTCAAGGGATTCTTGCTCGTGTCTCATCAAATGAACACAGCAATACTTTATTGATGCCATCAATAAGGTGATGAAGTACAGAAGATTTCCTCTGGCACTAATGCTCGTTGGGCCGCATACATCAGTATGTGTAAGGCCCAATAAGCCTCTGGCCAGTTTCCTTTAGCTCTGCTAAAAGGGCCTTAGTCATTTGGTCCAGTGAACAGAATTCATATCTCAAATGATTAATAATCGAATGAGTCCAAAACTATGGAACTTCTGAATCCGCTTCACTCTTTATGGTTAAACGACTATGCCAAGGAAAAGTCGAGTTCGAGTCATCAGACTTAAACCTTTAGTATTTGTGTTATATTCAAACTTACGCTGGTTTGAGATATAAAACCCATTCCAAACGGGGTGCTACTATATGATATTTCATTAAGATCTAAAGGACAAAACTTGTCTTTTATCAAAATGAAAAACATCCAAATTCTTTGCAAGAAAATGAAAGACATCTCTGCACAAGGCAGATACATAGTAGCAATTACTTAATTTCTAAAACCAAGCATGAAAGGCTCCTACATGTGGAGAATCTCTACGGCTCATGCAACAACCATTGCTTCATACCAGACACGCAGTTCCACTTGTCCTTTCTTCAACGTTCTGCTGTTGCTTAGGTCCTGCATATTTCCAAAATATCAGTACCACAACTAGTATCAAATACAAACGTAGAACTTGAAGTAATAACACAATACCTGAAGAAGAAGTACCATACATCTCCTTCATTTCTTGTGAATCTTCCAAGAACTTAATGCAATCTCTCTTCCAATGCCCCGACTCATTGCAGTAGAAGCACTTTCTAACACCAGATGGGCCTGACTTGGGCTTATAAGATGACATCGGCTTATCCTGATTCCAAATCTGGACGGCCCTGCCTTCACCCTTGTCAAAGCAAGATTTCTCAAATCTTTTACCCTTTATGATGTCTTGCTCTGCTGTTTTGAGCATGCCATGCAGCTCAGTCAACGTCTTCGTCAAGTTATTCTTGATATAGCTTTTGATAAACTTATCATAGCTTGACGGCAGTGACTGCAGAATGATGTCAGTGGCCAACTCTAAGCTGACAGGACATTCCAGTTTCCCCAGGTTATCATTGTAACCCATCAGTTTAATGACATGAGGACTTACTGGAGCATCCTCTGGTAGCTTGCACCCAGTGAGAGACTTCACCATCTGGAATCTCTCAACTCGTGCCAGATCCTGAAACTTCAGTTTCAGGCTGGTGATCATCTCTATTGGCGACTCCATGTTCTCGTATTGACTCTTCAAGTCCGAGTTCATGGTAGCCAACATCAGACCACGCACATCTACCACATCAATATAATGCTTATTCCAAGCATTATATACTGCATACGAGCGATTGGTCCCAAGCCTTTCTGGAAGAGCTTTCTCAAGAACATAGTCCTTGGTCTCCTGCTTGAGAATGAATCTCAAATTCCGATACCAATCCAGGAAGTTGGATCCATTTAACCTGTCCTTCTCAAGGACGGATCGCAACGAGAAAGTAGTCATAGACATAAGCTGAAATCCAAGAAAAACAAAGATTTAGTTATGTATATGATGAGAAATCTTATCTAATAAGAAAACTCACATTATATTCAAACAATGTTTCCTCTATGAATATAATGATCCAAGATCCATACTTCACCAAAATCTGAGTGGGCGACTCGCCATCATCCAAACTTTAGTTATCTAGGTAAGCAAATCATTGCTAATTGTACCCAGTACAACTCTTGGTTATGGATGAGACAAACTATGTCTAATCCACTCTGATGTCTCTGGGCCCAGAACTTCTGATAGCCCAGTCAAGTAAAACCAATCTCTTCTGTCTTGTGATCACTGACAGTCGCACTGCAAGTCTGTCAATGACCACCTGCCTTACTCACGTAATTGTGGATACCAAGCTCTTGGCTAGACCATCACACAACGAAATGAGTCTTGACAGTTGACCATATTGAAGCTAAGCTTTGATCAAGGTTTTAAGTCTAGTTTGGTTTCTGTAAATTCAAGGTTCAATAACCAGAATTTCGAGCATTGTGTCGATCGACGCAGACTCTGTCTGTCGATCAACACCACCAAACAAAACCGGACTTCAATAACCGGTTAATCCAATTAACCCGGTTCATCGAACCGGTCATGTCGATCGACACAACCCGTGTGTGACGGTCGACATAGACCTTAACCGAAGATAGTTTTGATAACCGGTCCAATCCAATTGAACCGACTTATCAGATCAAACTGATCTTAACCATTCAAATCGGTTTATACTAATTGCGATAACTGGTTCAATCCAATTGAATCAATTCATCCAATTTTAAACCGTTTTAACCAGTTTCAACTGATTGCGATAACCGGTCCAATTCAATTGAACCGTTTTATCCAATCATACTGATTCAACCCATCGGTTCATGCTAATTGAGATAATCAGTTCAATCCAATTAAACCGATCTATTCGGACATAACCAAGCATGATAACTGGTCCAATCCAATTGAACCGATTAACCATTCGCTAGGTCTGTGTCGACCGACACTCAACCTGTGACGATCGACATAGTAGGCTTTTAGGTTTTCTACGAGAAAACCCTAGCCGCCGAATTTTATCTGTGTCGACCGACACTTAACCTGTGTCGATCGACACTCGACCGAATCTTTTCTGTGTCGACCGACACTCAACTTGTGTCGATCGACACAGTAGGCTTTCAGTTTTTCTTCGCGAAAAACCCTAGCCTCCGATTCTGTCGAATTCGCCATTCTGTGTCGACCGACATACCTAGTGTGTCGATCGACACCATGCGAAGACAGCAGTTCATCGTTTCAATTCACAGACAAAACCGAGTTTTTCTTAATTAAAACTTGAAACACCAAGCATAGGTCTATTCAAATACATAAGTTTTCGAATTATATGCTTAAGATTCAATGATTAAACCCTAATGCTCTGATACCACTGATTAAACTTGAGCCAATTCTAACATCAGTTAGAATCCTGTCAGGTTCCTTAAGCCTAGGATCTAGGTGAAGGAATGTTTAGAAGAATCCTGATTCAATTCCAGATTTAGATTATCCTAAACATGCTGATCTAGGTTCTTCTCGAATAGAAACAATAGAATGATCTCACCTTATACCTGATTTGCAGCGGAAAGGGACGGTATGTATGAGATCAGAGAGCCACCGAGAGATAACTCCTCCAGAGGTTCACACACGCACACCAATCAGGAAGAAGGCTGCTAGGCCACTGAGGAACTCGGCGCAGGAGAGAGAGAGAGGCGCGGCTGGTTAGGGTTGGAGAAGAAAAAGACTCGAGTTTTACTTATAAAACTTGTCCAATTCCGTTTGGGCCGTTTGGCCCAAATACCAAATAACCCGAAAGCGTTCGCGCACTGTGTCGATCGACACTCCTTGTGTATCGATCGACACAGAGTCGCCAAACCCTTTTTTTCTCTCTAAGTACAGTAAATGCCTAGCACTTTTACCGTACTTCTGCTAAACCGTTCCTACACATTTTCCTGTTGGCTTAGGCGTGTGACCCATATGGGATCATATAATAAAGGCAATAAGTCCAAGACTTATAGATCATGAGCGGACTCTAGCAAGCCATCATGACCCCCAGTATTATATGACTTATGTCTGATCATTGACATACTCTTACTTTCTAGAGACAGTACCGAGATTACTGGACACAATTCCAACAATCTCCCACTTGTACTGGAATCTCTGTATTCATAATCCTTTTGTCACAATATCTCGATTAGTCATAAGGCAAGATTGGTGTCATCCTTATAAAACCTAATCTTGTTCATCGGACTCTGATTTGATACTGACAATCCAAACGACTCGGGACAGTCCGTTTGAGCATGGCCATGCATTTTCCAGTATTCAAATCTCCGATTGGCCTAGAGATATTCACTCCATTTATATTGGAGGGACAAATTCCGTCTTGTTCCATCACTGTAAACTACTCATTTCATAATGTACCCAAACAAGGTCCTTATAACTATCGCAGAACGATAGCGTTAGACAATGATCAAAGTGCATCAGTCCATGTGCAGTCACATGCATGCGAACTCAGGTCTAAGGACTATACTCTATAGTCGTAGTAAGAATCTCTTATGACACAGATATAAATATCCTGAAGAGTTCTTATAAGCGGGTCTTGTCCGGTCGTATGTTCCCAAACATACACCTATGTACTGACTTTGATGCCGCGCATCTATGACACACTGAGACTTTGTCATAAGTCACGTACCAATCCAGTCTCACACGGTTGTTGGTGTTCCAATTTCAACAACCTTCGACTAGGGACGGGATGATATAAAACATCTATCAAATATAGGGTCTCATGATCAAGCTAAATGACTTCGATGACTCAAGATCAAGTCATTTACTTCGATGACCTATAAAATGGTTCATATCATTTTGGAACGATTATTTCATCACAGTTAAAATAATCTTGAAATAACAATTTCATTATTAAACATCTCAAATGTTTTACTAGAACATATCAATAACTAAATAAAGCCCTTTACTAACTCCCACTGAAATTAAGACTATATCTTAACTTCACTTATCCTACAGCTACAGTCCGTGACTCGTGCTTAGGGCTAAGGAGTGGCTTCGTTAATAGATTAGCAACGTTCTCATTCGTTGAAACTTGCTGATCTACTTAACATCTCTGTCATTTATCTCACGGAATAGGTTATACCTATCCTCAAGGTGTTTGGACTTCTGATGTGCAGCTAGTTTCATCTATGCTGGAATCACATCAAGTTCAGTGATGAACTCTTCTTTCCAAACAACCTCTTTCGCCGCTTCCCAAGCTGCGAAATGTTCAGCTTAAGTCATTGAGTCAGCAACAGTGCCTTGCACCGCCAGATAGACACAAGATATAACCGGACTGTGATCGGAAATCATCTTTGTCTATTGGAAACTTGCCTTTCAGACTCTATCGACTTATAGCACCTCACTTTCTCCGTAAATCAAGAACTTATCCTTAGTATTCCTCAAATACTTTAGGACATACTTTAGGAAACTTGATTCTTTGCTGGATTTGACTGGTCTTTATTTGTCTTGCTTAACATTAAAGCAACATCAAACAAGTATGTTTCATGGCATACATGATAGATCCAATTGCCGACGCATATGGAATCTCATCCATGCATTTAAGCTCAGCAGTTATCGTAGGACACTGTGTCTTGCTTAACGTAATGCCATGTGACATTGGCATAAAACCCTTCTTGGAATGCTGAAAACGTGTAGGACTTTGTCGGGATAAGAATCCTGACTTTGTCCTACCAGCTCTTTCGGATCTCTATCTTTAGATCCAAAATCCAAGAACTACGTGGCTTTACCCATGTCAATCATTAAACCAACTCCCAAGCTAGTCCTTTACCGACTACAGCTTTGGGACGTTATATCCGAGAATCAGTATGTCTTCGACATACACTTTGAGAAATGCAATATCGCTCCCACTAATCTATTAGTAAACACACAGTTCCGCTTCGTTCCTGTTCAAGTCAAAACCTTGACTACTTCAACAGAACGAAGATTCCAACTCCGATATGTTTGCTTCCATCCATGAATGGATCGATGAAGCCAACTTACACAAAATGTAATTCTTCGGAGAGTTCGGGCTCACTATCGCTTCCTTGGATTTCGCAGATTCGTCGCTTTCAATGATCATCAGATCATGCGAACATTCAATGATCATCAGGCTGAACTAATGACGAGAATTCACTCTCGGATTAGTGACTGATTCTTTCATATCTGCGAACTTCAGGCTCCACAGGTGTAGATTCTACAGAAATCTGTAAATCCTTCCGCTGCTCTCCCTCAATAGGTTAAGCATCTTCCTGTATTTCTCGAATTTGTTCGAGTTGTACTTTTACTCCCACTGTTCTTCTTGGAAAGTAACTTCCCTTCTTAGAAAACAGAATGGTAGTAAAAATACTTTTTACTCCCACTGTTCTTCTTGGAAAGTAATTTCTCTTTTTAGAAAACAGAATGGTCGTAAAAGTACCGAGCCTTGGTTTCCCTAAGAAAACTTCGAGTTATGCTTTTACTCCCACTGTTCTTCTTGGAAAATAACTTCCCTTCTTAGAAAACAGATTGGACGTAAAAGTAACAAGCCTTAGTTTCTCTAGGACAACCAGCGAAGTAGCACAACTACAAATACTCAGTAAAGACAAATTTGGATCGATTCCAATCCACATTAACGTGGTGTCTTTCAACTGATATTTGTGGAACTATTTCAGCGTAAACTTAGATATTTTAGAGCGTTATTCTTAAATAATATCATGGAAGATTCGTGTGACTCATCTTTAATCATTTCTAATAAGATCTGATTCTTTCTCACAGAAACACCTTCAGGTTTTCAGGAGAAATGAGCTGTGAAACGATTTCACACTCATTCAGATGATCACATAATCAATGACTTAAGTATTCTCACTCATGATTTTAATCCAGAGTCTTAATACTTTTGTCATTCAGATCCTATACTTCATTCTGGAACTCTTTCGACCATGTCAAAGAATTCCGACTTGTGTCTCATCAAATGAACACAGTCACACTCACTGAAGTAATCAGTAGAGACAATGAAGTACAGGAAATTTTCTCTGGCATTACTGCTCATTGGGCCACATACATCAGTATGTTCCAGGTCCAATAAGCCTTTGGGCCTTTCTCTAGCTCGGCTAAGATAGGCCCTTTTCCTTTTGGTCCAGTAAACAGAATTCAAGTCTCATAAGATATCTTATCAAATGAGCCCAACAGTCCATAACTATGGGATTTCTGAATCCGACTTACTCTATGTGACCAAGACTTTTATGCCAAGAAAAATCAGGTTTAATTCATTAGATTTAAACCAATTCGGTATTTATGTTACATTTAGGCACTCTTTGGTTTAAGATATAAAACCCATTCCATGAATAGGGTGCTACAATTATATTTCATTAAGATCAAAAGAACAAAACTTGTCTTTTATCAAAATGAAAAACATTCAAATTCTTTCAAGAAAATGAAAGACAACTCTGCTTAAAACAGGTACATTGTAGCAATTACTTAATACAAAACCAAGCCTCAAAGGGATCTATAAGTGAAAAACCCTACGGCTGAGGCAGCATCCCAAGCTCCTTCCAGACATGTAGTTTCACTTGCCCTTCCTTCAACGTTCTACTGTTGCTTAGGCTCTGCATATTATCACAAATATCAGTGCCACAACCAGTATCCAATACCTTTAAGGTATAACTTGAAGTAATAACATGAATACCTGAGGAAGTAGTCGCATACATCGACTTTAACTCCTCATCATCTTCCATGAATTTAATGCAATCTCTCTTCCAATGCCCTGTCTCATTACAGTAGCAGCACTTACCAACGTAAGAGGTATCTGACGCGGGCTCAGAAGACACACGTTTGCCATGATTCAAAATCTGGACAACTTTGTCTTCACCCTTGTCAGCATTAGGTTTAGTAAACCTACCCTTCTCATTCATGAGATTGTACAGGGTACTCTTCACGTTTGGCTCAACTGTCTTGAGCATATCATGCAGTTCAGTCAGTGTCTTCGTTAAGCCTTTCTTGATATAGTTCTTTCTGAACTTATCATAGCTTGACGGCAGTGACTGCAGAATGATCTCAGTTGCCAATTCTTGGCTAACTGGATAATCCAGTTTCCTCAGGTTATCAATGTAACCCATCATTTTACTGACATGAGGACTCACTGGATGATCATTTGGTAGCTTGCAGCTAGTGAGAGATTTAACCAATTGGTATCTCTCCACTCTTATCTGCTCCTGAAATTTCAATTTCAGGCTGCTGATCATCTCTATTGGCGACTCCATGTTCTCATATTGCTTCCGCAAATCTGAGTCCATGGTAGCCAATATCAGACCACGCACATCTACCGCATCATTATAATGCTTATTCCAAGCATCATATACTGCATGAGAAGCATTGGACCCGATCCTCACGGGGAGAGCTCTCTCAAGGACATAGTCCTTTCTCTCCTGTCTGAGGACTAGCCTCAGGTTCCGCGACCAAGTCAAGAAATTTGATCCGTTCAGCTTGTCCATCTTAAGGACAGACCGGATCGAGAAAGTGTTTTGATTGTTTGTGCTAGTCATAACTGAAAATTAAGATAAAATGATTTAGTTAATATGTTCAATATGATTAATCTCGTATTAAATTTAATATGATTAGTCACGCATTATATTCAATAACATAAGTTACCCTCAATAGAATATAATGATTCCAAGATCCACATATAACTAAGATTAAAGTGGGCCACTGGCCGTCACCAAACCTTAGCTTATATCGGTAAGCCCTATATCGGCTAATTATATCCGTGATATAACTCTTGGTTGTGAATCTGGGCCCGAGGCCCAATTCACTCTGATGTCTCAAGGCCCGGGACTCCCGATGGCCCAGTCAAGAAAACCAGACTATACAGTCATGTAATCATTAATGTCTGGGACTCCCAATGACATTTATGAATCACAAACCGTCTTATCCACGCAAAAGCAGACACCCTCACACTGTAAGGCCATGAATACAATTGAATGGGCTTCGACAGCTGACATAGAATGGACAAGACATCCAACGCTTGATATTATTTGAGGTTCGTAGGTTTATTTAAAAAATTCATTCCCAAAATAGAAGATTACTATTTCGGGAAACTTTCCATTTTTGGAAACCTACTATTTTTGGAAACTTTCTAAAATTGGAAACTTTCTAAAAACGGAAACTTTCTAACTTTAGAAATTTCTTTAAAATCCAAAACCCGCAAATCCAGAAACTTCTAATTTAAGAAACTTTCTAATTTCAAAATTTCGGAAACTTTAATTTAAAATCGACTTTATAATTTTATAAAATAAATTTTAAATTAATCTGAAAAAAGACTCAAATAATTGGCCCAATTGTTTTAACTTCTTGGCCCGAGGCCCAAGAATTGGTCCATGTCAGAGACATGACCCAATTGTCCAATTAAATGACATAACCGGTCTGGTTCATTAAAATTGGTCTAACCAAATTTTAATTACTACGATGACCACAATTGTCAACCGGTTATTTACTAAACCGGATTTTCTCAATTTATCTGGTCCAACCAAATCAAATTAGAAAATCCTGGTTTAGGCACTAAATCCAATAATTCTTTCGACATTGGATTTCTTGTCCCGGTTTAACCAGACTTAATAAAATTATTAAATCTGTTTATTAAACCATGACGAATTAATTTTAATCAAAATTAAACCGAGCCTTAAACCAACCATGTCGATCGATGGACCAACCGTGTCGATCGATCCATCAACCACATCGGTCGATGCTCTCAGCATCGATCCTGCATCGATCGTGCATCGATCCTGTATCGATCGATGCTCTCACGCATGCACTGAACCGAGCCATAACCCTAACCGTGTCGATAGATGTGCACCAACCGCATCGGTCGATGCACCAATATCGAACCTGCATCGATCTAGCATCGATCGATGCTTTCACGCGTTAACAGGGTTAGCCGATAGACTGTATCGACCGATCCATGCAATTGTATCGATCGATCCATGCGATCTCCGATTGTATCGACCGATCCATGCGATCGTATCGATCGATCCATGCGATTCTGGCCGATTCTCATTCGGTTGTATCGACCGATCCATCCATTGCATCGATCGATGCAATGCGATCACAGTCGATAGTTCTTTATGAAAATCGCAAATTCCAAATCAATATAGCTTGGATTTGCGATTTCAAGTGTGTTTAAGGTTCAATTCCTTGTTGCTTAAGTGATTTCTCTTATCAATAGTTGATTCAAAACACTTCTTAAACAAGAAAACAATCCTAAACATGAATCTAAACAAGAAAAACCAGAACCTGGCTCTGATACCACTGAAGGAATGTTTAGAAGAATCCTGATTCAATTCCAGATTCAGATTATCCTAAAAATGCTGATCTAGGTTCTTCTCGAATAGAAACAATAGAATGATCTCACCTTATACCTGATTTGCAGCGGAAAGGGACGGTATGTATGAGATCAGAGAGCCACCGAGAGATAACTCCTCCAGAGGTTCACACACGCACACCAATCAGGAAGAAGGCTGCTAGGCCACTGAGGAACTCGGCGCAGGAGAGAGAGAGAGGCGCGGCTGGTTAGGGTTGGAGAAGAAAAAGACTCGAGTTTTACTTATAAAACTTGTCCAATTCCGTTTGGGCCGTTTGGCCCAAATACCAAATAACCCGAAAGCGTTCGCGCACTGTGTCGATCGACACTCCTTGTGTATCGATCGACACAGAGTCGCCAAACCCTTTTTTTTCTCTCTAAGTACAGTAAATGCCTAGCACTTTTACCGTACTTCTGCTAAACCGTTCCTACACATTTTCCTGTTGGCTTAGGCGTGTGACCCATATGGGATCATATAATAAAGGCAATAAGTCCAAGACTTATAGATCATGAGCGGACTCTAGCAAGCCATCATGACCCCCAGTATTATATGACTTATGTCTGATCATTGACATACTCTTACTTTCTAGAGACAGTACCGAGATTACTGGACACAATTCCAACACTAGGGTCTAGTTAATTGAATCCTTACCGATCTAGCGTTTACCTGGAGATTGGCAGCGGAAGAATGAGCAGGTAAACGAGATCTGGAGCGCCTCAATCGCTGCGCCTCTATCGTAGTCCACACGCACACAAGCTGGAATCCGCCGGGATGCTAGTACCGGGAATCGGATCTCCTTGGGATTTCTGTGTGTTTCTAGAGAAAGAAGATCAGTTTTTCTGTCAAGAAAAACAGTCTGCGACGGCACGCTCTCTTAGGTCGAAATACAAAACACGTTTATATATTGACCTCGAGGTAAACCGAAACATCAGTTTCGGTTTTGCCCTTGTGTCGACCGACACACCCATTGGTGTCGATCGACACACATCTTGTATCGACCGACGCACCCAATGGTGTCGATCGACACACCTCTTTTAAACACGATATCAATGTGTATCCAATACACATCGATCGGACCATATGCCAATGATCAATCCCATACCAAGTGTATCCAACTTGCTTAGGTGTGTGACCCTGTAGGTTCACACGATACCGGAAATGAGTTACAACTCATTTGTCATAAGCGGTTTCTAGCAAAACATTATGACTACCCAGTATCACATGAATTGTCCGATCTCGACAATACAACTATCTTTAGAGTAAGTACAATGTGATTTCAGGACATAATCCCAACAATAGAAGGGCAAGCATTTGTCCGTCGAATGAGATATGAACCTATTCAGGGCGGCTATTCGACCAATTAGACGTTGTACCTCTCGTGTATTCCTGGGAGATGGTAAGTCAATTATGGCCGAAATTTGTTTCGGATTAGATTATATTCCTCTCTGGGTTACCACGTATCTGAGGAACTCTCCTGATGTCACGCCGAACGTACACTTTTCCGGGTTGAGTTTCATTCCATACCGGTTGAGGATGTTAAAACATTCCTTTAGGTGGCCGAGATGCTGAGAGGCAACTAAGGATTTAACCAACATGTCGTCAATGTAAACTTCCATTGTCGTGCCGAGTTGTCCCGCGAACATTCGATTGACCAATCGCTGGTATGTAGCGCCGACATTCTTGAGGCCAAACGGCATAACTTTGTAGCAGTAGGTTCCGTGTTTCGTTATGAATGCCGTCTTTTCTCGATCGTCTGGATTCATAAGGATTTGATTATACCCTGAAAATGCATCCATAAAAGAAAGCAACTCGTTTCCTACCGTGGCTTCAACGAGTCGGTCAATGTGTGGTAGAGGGAAACTATCTTTTGGGCAGGCCTTGTTGAGGTCGGTGAAGTCCACGCAGGCTCTCCATTTACCATTTTTCTTCTTGACAACGACCGGGTTAGCAAGCCAGTCAGGATACTTCACCTCTTGAATCGAGCCGGCATCAAGCATTTTATCCACTTCGCCATTGACGGCCTTGACTCTCTCTGGGCTGATCTTATGCCTTTTTTGTTTGATCGGCTTATAAGTCGGGTCAACATTAAGCTCATGAGTCGTGATTGAAGGGTTGATACATTTCATATCCTTTACCGACCACGCAAAAGTCGCATCATTTTGATGTAAGAAGGTGATGAGCTCCTTTTTGATATTTTCGGGTAACTCTGCGTCGATTCCTACACATTTGCTTGCGTCGGAGTCATCGATGACAACTTGCTGGATAAGTTCCTTCTCGAGACCTTTCTTTCCTTCTTCTGTATTGATCATACACGATGGTACTCTTATCTTTTGCTCTCTTGCGAAGCATGACCGGCTCGCCCTTTGGCATCCTTTGACCGTCTGGATTCCCTTAGGTGTCAGGAATTTTAAACATTGATGATAAGTCGAGGATACCGCCTTCATGCTATATATACATGGGGTTCCGAGAATAACGTTATAAATGGTTGGTTTGTCGATGACATAAAACTTAACCATCCTGTTAACTCCCCCTGCGTAAACTGGCATCTTGATCGTTCCGATTGTATATGTCGTCTCGCTTGTAAAACCGGTGAGCGGCTTAGCTTTCTGCTTGATATCTTCCTCCTCGATCTCCATCTTCTTAAGTGTGTCTAGGAAGATCAGATCTATCGAACTCCCGGTATCAACCAATATCTGAGATACCTGGAAGCTTCCGATAAGTAGCTCAACCACCAGTGAGTCGTTATGAGAATAATGGGTGCCGTAGAGATCTTGGTCACTGAAGATGATGGGAGGATCATCTAAGAGTATCGGTTGAGGTGCGTTTTGCTCAGCTAACGCTAGGCGCTCGTATACCTTGATTGATTGTACCGAATCGTTTACGGAGATTAGGCCGCCCATAATCATGTTGATTCTTCGGACGGCTTTAGGAGTTTCCTCTTCGTACTCTTCTTCTTCTTCTCGGTCGCGTTTCAAAGCTATGCTTTTGATGCGCCGCTGCTGTTTGCCTTGCTTGGGCGCTTGTCCCTCGACTTTTTTCTCTTCTTGTTCGGATTCTCCCTTCAATCTTTCTATTTCCGCTTTGATTTTTTTCGTCTGAGAGTCGGGCATATAGTGCGTCTTTGAGGTTCCGACATTCAGCGGTGTCGTGCGAGGTGGCTTTATGGAACTCTCAATATTTTTCTTGCGTAGTGGAAGCGGCTTGCGGTGCTGTTTCTTTTCCCTCCTTGCTTCGTTTGTTCCAAGGCTTCGATGAATGTTGCTTGTCGGTGTTGTTGACAACCATTGTTGTTTTGGTACCTTTGTCGTAATGCTGCCTAGGTTCTCTATCTTCCTTTTTATCGGCCTGTTTGGTCGAGCCGAATCTTTTTGCTAGGGCTACCTTCTTTTCTTCTAATTCCACAAATTTGTTTGCTCGGTGAAGGGTGTCCTCGATGGTTAATGGCGGGTTGACGACCAGTTCCTGATAAAACGGTGACTCATGCCAGACGGCGTTTGTCAGAGCCGCGATAGTGAATTTATCTGGGGCTTATGCTCTCGTCATGGTTGCTTTGAACCGTTCTATGAAGGCTCTTAACGTTTCCTTCTTTTATTGTGACATGGACATCAGCGCGTTTAGCGACGTATCCTTGTTTACATAGGCAAAGTGATGTCTCACGAAAGCTCTAGTAAGGTCCAAGAAGTCGTTAATTGACCTAGGCGGTAGCCGAGAGAACCAGGTTAGTGCATCTCCCTCTAGGGTCTCAGCAAATAACTGACAAAAACCGATATTGCGTTCTCTGGACGATGAGAACCGTGCCTTAGCTGCCATGATCTTGAAAGTCGTTAGGTGAGTGGCGGGATCCTTTGTCCCATCGTACATCGGCAGTCTGAGCTTCTCCTTCTGTCATATGTATATGTCTGTGATGCGCGATGTGAAAGGCGTCTTTTGAGTCTCTTCAATGATCCGATCAATCTCTGGAGTGGATCCTTTTACGCTATAAACCTCACCCTTTAATTATTTTAGGGTATCTCTGAGATCGGTCAATTTCTTCTCAACTTGGTTACGGCTTGCTCCGCGGATTGGCGTCTCATGAGCCTCCTCGTGGGATGTACCTCGCTCGCGGCGATGGTTATCCCGGTGTGAGTCGTTCTCATGTCGCGAATTCCGTCTTCGGTGTGAGCTTTGGTCGTGCCGAGTCTCGTAATCAGCGTGCTCATCTTTATTGGGTTAGTACCTTTCTTCGTATCAGTTGTCTCTTTCTCGATGTGAGCTCCGCTTAGATTCATCTGGGTCCTTCTCTCGACGGGAGCTCCGTTCGTGCTTGTTCTCCTCACTACGTTCCCGGCGTGAGTTTCTCTTGGGCTCGCCATATCAGTTTTTTTCTCGGTGGTCTCCTTCTGGTGTATCATAGATCAGTCGTCTAGCGACTTTATCTTTCACCTTTGGAGGCACCTCTCTTTTGGATTTCCTTGACTGTTGGTCTGAACGGATTCGATCTTGTTCCGACTGTAACAAGTCAATTCTTTCCGAAAACTCCTTGATCAAATCGTTCTGTGAATCGATTTTGGCTATTAGAGTGGCCAGAACTTCGTCTTTTTCTACTTGTTCCGACGTTTTGTCGGGTGGCGGGATATGTTTGCCGTCGTCTCGCCCCTTCTTTGATTTGGAATCTCGTAGCTGTTCGCCGTTGAGTGCCGCGCTATCGTCCTCGTGATCACTGAGATCGTAATCACTTCCTTCAGTTTCAACCATAGGGTTTTCGTCTGGGTCGATACCGTTGTGATTTCCAGCCATCTCGTTCAGAAATTTCTTCTAGAAATCCCCACAGTCGGCGCCAATTGTAAGATCTCAACTCGGTATATCCAAAGATAGCAAGAGTTTTAGGGTTTTCTTAAGAGATTCTAAAAGAAGGATTTAAGAACACGGTGAGAGGATGAAAACTAGGGTTTCGCTTTAGGTTTCCGAGATGGAATAAAGCGGTGGAAGAAAGCGGTTAAGTCGCCGGAGAGAAATTAGGTTAAAGTCGGCTCTAAGTCTCTCAGGTTAAAAGTATTATGAAAAGCGTGAGTTTATTGAATGACCAGGTCCCCCTTATAAAGGGCTACAAAGTCGGTTTCAATAAAGGAAAGTTGAAATAAACCTACATATTTCCTAATATCTCGGTCCTGATTTTATAGAATATTTCCGTATCTTAATGCCGCTTACACTCCGCCTTTGCTTTATTTTCGACTTGCATCTTCTAAAACCTTAGATGTAGGACGGTCGAACCGAGTCGGGTTTAATCCATGTTTTACCGACTTGGGCCCTAAACTGTCTTTCCTATATGGGCCGACCTAAATTCCTGAATATGCCTTTTTAGGGCAAGTGCTAATCTTGACTCCAACAAATAACATGAGCCACATATAGATGAATAAATTGAGATGTACTGGGATAAAGTTTAACTGGCTCTCCTAGAAAACGCAGCCCCACATCCATGAATAGATTCTCAGAAGCACCATATAAATTCAACTAAATTGGCATGGCTGAGATATCCATTTTGAGATTTGTAGCTTTTGGGTTCCACTCTTGGAAAACCAAAGGTATTTCACCGATATTCCAAAATTGTTTTCGCAGAAGCTCCTAGAGGTTTAGCCATCGTAGGAACGCCTCGTCTCAGGTTCCTAGGAGGCTCAAAGCGCAAGGCCTCCAAGGAATCAACTCTAGTAACCTCAGTAGCAGGAAGCTTCACACACCACTCATCTGAATCTGCGTCATGATAAACCCAAAGCATCTCTTCTTTTATCCAAGTAGTGTTCTTCAAATGACCATAGTACATCCACACCCTCTTTTTGTTGCACTCTCTCCCAGAAGTAGGGATCCTGAAATGCTGGAAAATGGGAGTAAGTAACACTACAAGAAAACCGGGTATTGATAGCAGAACAGCATAGCACGAATTTGAAAATTGCTATTATAGATGGTTTGATTGGTTTGAGTATTCTATTACAGCAATAAGTTAGTGCTAAACCGTTTTTCATTAAATAAAAAACCCACGTTGGATTTTAGAGCCTAATTTCTGCTATCCCGCCCTAGACCGCCAATACTTAGTAAAAAAACAAAGATTTGGGAGCCTTTATTCATTTCAGATCCGTGAACAAAAAAATGGAAAATACAAAACACATCTCCCTTGATTTCTCAGACATACCATCTCCAACCACGACGACGACGACCACAACCACCAAGAAACTCGTCGCCGGCGATAATCCCTATCGTCTGACGCCTCTCTGATGTTTGAATCGCCGGCGACCACAACCACCAAGAAACTCGTCGCCGGCGATAATCCCTATCGTCTGACGCCTCTCTGATGTTTGAATCGCCGGCGACCACAACCACCAAGAAACTCGTCACCGACGATAATCCTTGTACATCATATTATCCTTTGAATCCACACCGGAGGAGACCATTCAAACGACGGTGGCAGAAAACCTTGTCGTTGTTTACTCCAAAACCTGGTTCTCGTTGGTTCACTCTTCTCATACTATTCTTCTCTAAATCACAATTCGGTTGTTCAATTGAAGACTGATTTGTGCCAATTCCGCAATTGACCTGAGTTTGTGGTGAATATATTGGTTTGAATGTTTGCATATTCTCTTTAGGATACTCCGAGTTTCAATCCTAGTTCAGAACTATAAGATTATGATGATGGAGTAATGCTTAGAAGGGTTTGTAATTGTCCGACATATAGCTTCCACACCTTAGAGATTATGTGATTTCTTTATTTAGAAAGTACTTGGACAATATATTGATTGGCTTGTTGATGAAAAATAATCACAGTTAAGGGATTTCTAGTGAGAACACATTTAACAGTCTAGATAAAGCATGAACAATACTGAAAACCAACCAATCAGATTTTTCTTAGGAGTTTCCTTGTTGGCTTTGATCTGCAGGCTTCAGTGGATCATTTCATTTCCCTTTTTCTTCTAGTATCTCTCGCTCTGATCTCATTTATATGACGCATATAAGGATTATGATAATGTCTATAAGCTCTCTTTTAGCTCCAGACTTTGTTCAGAAAATCAGCATTGGAGAAGTTTAGCCATAAAATGATGTGGAGATCATGTGTTAGGAGGTCTATTTACTGAAATTGATACTCTGTACATTGTTATGACAAGCAAGATGGTATACTTTTGAACTTCATTCTTTACATTATAAAAACTTCTTATCTTAAGAAGGGAAAGCGTTTGTATATTGCCAATATAAGGTGTCTCATTACTCGTTGCTTGATTTCTCAGGTTGAAGAGTACAATGGAATGCTTACACAGCCCCATAAGGCTGTCGTAGGAGTGAATGCCTATGCTCATAAAATCCTACCAATGTTACGCGTGTAAAAAGGTACTACATAAAATCCTTTTTGGGATTAATATCCTTCAATGAATGTCCTCTCAGAAGACAAATCTTGCTTGAACATGAACATTTGTTTGTTTGCTGTTGTACAAGATGCTCTCTAACAGGGAATCTGCTAGACGGTCTAGAAGAACAAAGCAAGCACACCTAAAAGAGCTAGAGTGTCAAGTATGTCAATCTTGCCACATATGTATCTTTCTTTTTACCTTACTCAGCTCACTTATTACAATCTTCGATAGGTTTCACAGCTGCGTGTGGAGAATTCCAAGCTCATGAAGGAGCTCACTGGCGTAACTCAGACATTCAATGACGCAACTGTAGAAAACAGAGTATTGAAAGCCAATATAGACATTTAATCACTTAAGTGATTCGTTTGGTCCCTCAACATTGATCAATGTTGATTGCATTTTATTTCATCTTTTTAATTTTCCATCTATTTTTGGAATATAGGAGGATTTATGGTCGCTGGGATGTGTGGTGTTGGAGATGTACACTGGGAAAAGACCATGGTGGCATAAAGACTACGATCTTGAGTATCTCATGAACTGCTATGAGCCATTGGTTCCGAATGATCCTCCTTGTGATGTGAAACACTTTATCATGACTTGCTTCTTGGGTAGAGATGAGCAGCCTCCGGTGAAGGATTTGGTGAAAATTGCTCAGAGGCTCAAACAAAGATCCAATGAATTGAAGGCTCAAACATTTTATCAGATAACTACTTCGATCCCACTTTATCAGATAACCACTTCGATCCCAATTCATGACTCATGTAATCCTTCTCTGTTTTTATTTATTTTTGCCCTAGAAGGATTTGTCTTAGTGTTTATGTAATTTGTAGACTCTTTTCTTCATTATTAATGAAAGTTTACGTTGTACCAAGACACACTTCTCAACAATATTATTTTCTTGATTACAATACACTCCACACTATAATTTTTTTGTTTGATTTAGTATTATAACACAGAGAATTTTTTAGTTTGATTAAAGGAGTAGGGTTTGAAATATAATTCCTTTATAGTATAAAAATTCAAATTAATATAAAAGTTAAAATCTCACAAACACATTGTATATAGTTTATGGTATTGGAGGGTTAGGGTTTAGAGTTAGGGTATTGATAATTTCTTTTAGTGTAAAAGTTCCAATTAATATAAAAGTTAAAGTCTCACAAACACATTGTATAGGGGCTAGGATATTGGAGGGTTAGGGTTTAGGGTTAGGGTTAGGGTATTGATAATTTCTTTTAGTGTAAAAGTTCCAATTAATATAAAAGTTAAAGTTTCACAAACACATTGTATAGGGGCTAGGATATTGGAGGGTTTAGAGTATTGGAGGGTTAGGGTTTAAGGTTAGGGTTTAGAGTTAGGGTTAGTCTAAAAAAATAAATTTTCCAATTAACACATTGTATAAGGTTTAGGGTATTGGAGGGTTATGGTTTAATGTTAGGGTATTCAACATTATTTTTCATCTTAAATTCTAAAACCTTAACTCTCTACCACAACCCTAAACCCTAAACTTCTAAACCTCTAATAATAAACACTAAACATAACTTTCTTATTTTTTCATTTAACATAAGAAAATACAATAAATTATTGTTTTACTTTAAAAACATAAAATTGGAAAAGAAAAAAATTAGAAACATATAAAAATAATTTTTTCATTAATAATATGAATAAAGTATTTTATAAAGTTTTTTTAAAAGAGATAAAAAAAAAATAAACTTTTTGATAGGAGAAGTAAAAAAAGTGTGTTTTAAAGCCAATTTGTTCTAAAACTTTTGGTTTTAGAGCCTAACTTTTTATATTGAGCGCCAAACCCCAAAATTTGGTAAAAATAACCCTAATTTTTTCTGAGTAGAGAACAAAAATCCTCTTAGTCTCGCCCTTTGCCTTACTCTCTCGCACTGTCACAGAGGTTTCGATTTCATCCTCTACCTCTTAAAGCTTTGCTCTCATCCTCTTCACTTTATGAATCCATTCTCTCATGCTCTTCACTTCACGAATCATTGCTCTCTTTTAGTTTTGTTCGTCGTCGATCATCTCTATGAAAACCCTAGAATCGAGCATCGCTCTTTTCACTCGATCTTTCTTCCTATTTCACGATTTCTATCTAAGGTACGATATTTCTGGTAGATTTTTTAACGATTTATGCCTAAGATTCACCTAATTTTCTTTAACCACTGTGTCAAATTTTTTGTAGTTGTTGCATTGAGGGTTGCGACCTCCAGCGGATCTCCATCCTCAGAAGCCGAAGAGAGGTTTATGGTGAGTGTTCTCTAGCCTAAAGTTTTATTGTATGTTCAGCTTAGATCCAGTGATTTTGCTCATGTTATATTGTTGTTCTATTGAAGTGAGGAGTTACAAGCGAGACGGATGAGTTAATATTTGAGAATAACTGATGAGATTGTTGGTTCTCTAACCCTGATTCGGGGCATTCTATTTCCTTAAATTTTCTTTGTATGTCTTGATTTTAACTTACAAGTATGTTCTATCTGTGAAACTAAACTAGGCTCTGGTTTTTGTTTCAAAACAGTTGTAGCTGTTTCCGATCGTTTAGCTGAGTTTTTTTTGTTCTGATGTTTTTTGTTTTCTTGTGTTGCAGAATGAATAGTGATGCACTGAACGAATTGGACTTGATGCTGCTGGTGAAAATCTTGGGGCTCTTGGATTGAACCTCGAATCCACTGGCCCTGGTGTATTTGATGCATTGTTTTCGAGTTTTTCCATGATTCTGGTGACCGAGGTTTGTGTGCTTCTATCGGATATTGCTATTTCTGCTGATTTGTTTCAAGACCCCGAAAGCTACTGTTTTATCTGGTGCCCTTTCAGCTTTGTTTGTTACGACTGTAAGTTCAAGATTGGTCGAATATTCTACTCATTGTGTTTAATTCAAATTAGTTTCTTATATTTCTTGATAAATTATAGTAATACATAGAGATGGTATCTAAATCTGTATTACATTTATATACTTTCCACTGGACATAGAAGCACAACTACTGGTATGTACTTCACTCTCTTCCAAATTCTAGTATACTATATTTGTTACGAGTTTTGTCTCCCTAAAACGTATTTTGCAGAGATTAAACTTATCCAATCATCTTTTACTTTTTAGAGCCTCTTGTCATCATAATTTGGAACTCCAGTTTACTTGAACTTTATGTCTTGGTATCTAAGTGTACCTCGCATTATGATGTTTATGGACTTACTCATTTCGCTTTGGACTCACAGATTTCAAAATTTGGTACTTTAACCTTCTTATTAGCTTCTCTTTTTACTCTTTATAACTCAGAAGAGAGTAAGACGGGAGAAGAAATGCATTTCAACAATCTAGAATGATATTGAAACATATATTTTTTAACAGATTCACAGTAGAGGTGGACAGGTCTATAAAAGACTTAACTATAACCACAGTATGTTGGTGATGTTGATTATCTGAGCAATAGAGAAGATGACTATGATGGAGACAGCATGATGACTCTACGCCATGCCTCTGATCCTTCGTAATGCCTAGTTATTTGCCTTGACAAACGCAGTAACATTGCTCGCTTCATCAGCGACATCAACAGTCACACCCGTGAGTTTCTGTTCCTTTTTATTTGGTATCTTGTAAAATACAAATGAAATTCATCTTTTGCTTCGACTGGTTATCGAAATTCCCAACTTTGTTGGTTTGGTTTTAGTGAGTAGTTGATTTCTCCTGTTTGACAGAGTGTTGATTTCTATGCGATAAATATGGACTTTCAAGCTCTGTTGCAGTCTTCTGCAGAGAACCCACTTCAAATTGGAGAGTTCCTAACTCCTGGCCATGGTTAGTCTCTCAATAGATAAGTAATGTTAGTCCTTATTTGTTAAAGTGAGTTTTGGTATGAAGAAGCTAACACATTCGTCTATGTTAACACAGGTACTGGAAACCCGCTTCTAGGAGAACAAGCTGCAGAAGAAACAAGTTGCTTTAATGACGTTTGTAATATAGATGTTTTGTTAGGAATAAAAACTCAAACAAATTTAAGTTTGATATTATGTTTGCAATTCTAATTTTATAAAATTTTAATTATTTATGCAATTCCAATTGATTTTCAAATCATAATTCAAAATAATATTATATAATAATTTTTTTATAATTCCAATTAACATTAAATATGGCAAAATATAAAAGTGTTAATAGGATATACAATAGCCATAAAGATTAATAATAACACAACAACTATAAAACGCTAGTAAAAAGTATAATACAACCCGAAAATATTGCCACCAAAATATGTATTATTGCACGAATAATATGCTGCATTAATTTATAAAATAGCGATAAACCAATGCTACTGAAAATTATATAATCACATCAAAATTAGCGCTATCGTAGACAAATATATGATAGCATCTCAAATTAGTGCTATAGTAGATGGCAGACCTAAGATGGCAGCGGCAAACATAGCGTTTATGGAAACGGTATCACAGACATATGATAGCGTTTTCGTGGGGCTATTAATACCCATATTTCTTATAGTGTAAACTCCCTACGGACTCAGTCTTCTTCCCAGAAAATGGCATAGTCTTCAGCTCGCACAAATGGTCTGCAAAAACTGCTCCCAAATTCAGTTGGGGAGTTGGATCTTGCAAAGGTGTCTCCTCGAACAAGTGACTCACTCCAGTGTATAGTAACTGCAACTCCAGCTTCCTTTGCTTGTTCACCTCAGTCTTGCAAAGGAGAGTGTATCCCAAAATGCGCCCAACATATCGCAGGACCGGATGGCACAACTGTATCTGCTTCGTATGGCGTGAGTTATACAGCTCACATCCAATGTGGTCCCAGAAAAACTGACAACTCTCAGTGTCCCACCCCTTAACCAGAGAGCAATGAGTGGCCTGATCATCAAAGCCATAAATTCTGCAGAGATCACGAATGCTGATCCGATACCTGAATTCGTCACACATGAATGTGAATGTGCCCTCTCGAGCTTTCCTGAGAATAGGATAAGTGTAGTAGACACTAAAAGTGGACAATAGCTATTGCACCAAGTCAGGATAGAGGTCATAGCTCCTCATCGGCATAGTCCCTAGCCCCATCTGTCTCGTAACCTCTAGCACCTCCTTATCAAATCCCAAGAATCCGACAGGTCGGGTAGTCTGCAAATCGTGTAGGCTTGAGAGTCATGTCATGCCACACGTTGTAGAACAGTGTGTCATAATCGTCCCAAGTCTCAGAAAATGGTCTCTCTAAGCACGCAGTACTCTCAATCACTGTCTTAGCATCATCCGTCCATACTCTAGTCACGTGAATCTTTTCCTGCTCTCCTTTAGACCAAGGAGAACGCACTGTGCCAACCTCGCCAGTGTAAGGAGCATGCATAGGAGATGTGCGTACGAACCAGTCGACATGTGGTTCATTATCAGTAGGCACATTCCGTCTCTTCCTCGGTGCCATCTGAAATCAAAGACACAAGAAACAACTTGCATTTAAGCCTAAGCTCTAAGATCATCAAATTCAAGCACATAAACGCATATCATCTCATTCAACCATCAGTAGCTATCAAACCAACATCTAGTGCAACCAAATTCGTCATACAATCTGTCCTGAATCAGATATCCGAAAGACTTGTCATTGAATCGAAAAATTCTCAAAAACCTTTCTAAATCTGTCAATGCACGCACTAAGGTAGTATCAAATCGTCACTAATAGGCCTAACAAAGAATCAATTCCATTCTAGGAGCAACAAATCATGATAAAGTTTGGATTTTTCTACCTTTGGCCGAAATGAAAATGGAGAGAATCAGGACACATACCTAAAACCGGTTGAAATGGATGATAGAAATGGATATATATCATAAAATCAAGTGGATTAGGCACTAGAATCGTCAAAAACGAGTGAGAAATGAGGGTGATCGAGTGAAATGCAATTTAGGGTTCTATGGGATAATTCGCGAAATGGGTAAGAAGAGAGAAAGAAAAGTTCTCGGGTACTTACCTTACTCGGGCGTGCAACGATCATTGCACATAGTGTGACGATCGATGCAAATTAAGACCGTCAAACCAGTCTGATTTTCGGTTTAGTTCACGTACCTTTGATTTCTATGATAACCGGGTGTGTCGATCGCTGCACATGGCAGTGACGATCGTCACACTGCGATTCAGTGTCTTGTACCATTTTCCATGCGACGATCGCTGCACAGGACCGCAACAATCGCCACAAGGCGATTTCCCTCGTCAAATATCTCCCTGCGTCGATCGTTGCACAGGACCGCAGCGATCGACGCAGTTCTCAAACTCCTAATCTGCAATAAAAACACACCAAAAACAAAAACAAAAACAAAACGTAAAATCCTAAGAAAAACACCAAGATGAATATGTACAAACCTAACAGTGGGTTGCCTCCCACTCAGCGCATGTTTAAAGTCAATAGCTTGACTGTGACACATGGTCAGATGTCAGGTGGTTTCGCCAAAGGCAGAGCATGCCTTGGCGAAATTATCTTCATCCATGGTGGCGTATATGCATTGTGTGCATGAGACTAACCGAGGAACTTGGGAATAACAGCCAAGTCAAGTAGGAACATTTCGTTTCTTGACTCTATTCCCTGCAAAATTAGCATCAGAGTTAGCATACTTAAGGTCAGAGAGTGTGTACCTTTGCTCGATCAGATGTGGCTTAGGTGTGATGTTTGGAGATTTTTGCTTAAAAGCAGGTACAAGTTTTGAAGATGTTAGAGCAGGCTCAACATGAACTGCCATATTCTCCTCTCCAATGGGAACCTATAATTCCACCTCAACACTGAAGCTCTGTCCATCAATGGTGGATTTCTGCAGTCTTTCCATCTTAAACTCCAAAGGTTGATCTCCCAGGTGGAGAGCAATCAAACTATGTCTCACATCAATTACAGCTCCAGCAGTAGCTAAGAATGATCTTCCAAGCAGAATGGGATCATCTGGCTCAATTTCATACTTCAGCACCACAAAGTCTGTTGGAATAAAGTAATTTCCAACTTTGAGAAGGATGTTCTCAAGAACTTCTTCTGGATGTCTCTTTGATCGATCGGCTAGGATAAGAGTGATCCTAGTGGGCTGGAGATCCATCATTCCCAATCTCACAGCCACAGAGTATGGCATGATATTCACCTTTGAGCCAAGATCACACATTGATCTCTTGGATCTGCTTTTGTAGATAGAGCAATCTAACATAAACCCCCTGGATCCTTAATTTTCTCAGGAATCCTACCATGAAGAACAACATTGCACACTTCAGAGACCATGAAGACACCTTCTTCTTCAGTCATGTCACTTGAAATTATGTCTGTAACACATCTCCGTACCATAGGAATGTTCTTAACAGCATTAATCAATTGGGTTTCAGTTAGCTTTTCTCTCATTATCTCCATGCACTTTTCTAACTGAATCTCTTGCTTGGACTTCCTAGGGAAAGGAATCTTCGGTTTGTAGATTCTTTCCTCAGCTGCACTTGGTTTCCCTGGAGAGACTGGCTGCTCACGTCCATGGTGTCGATCGACACTAAAGTGGTGTCGATCGATGCTGACACTCGAAAGTTGTGTCGATCGTAGCTCATCTGCGTCGATCGACACAGTATCTTCATCTCGAGAAAGTCTCGGAATTTTCAGCTCTAAAGCCTTAGTATCATGACTCTGCTCAGCTCCATCTTCTGCTAAAGCTGCCTCAACATGTTCTATCTGTACACCTTCTTCCACTTGCTTTATTCTAGCATCCAGATTATCAACTCTGCTTGTCAAAGTCTCCAATTTTCCACTCAGATCTTGATACATGAATTCCATCTTTCCATTCACATATTGTGTGATCTTATTATGTCCCAGAAGTAGCTGCTCCAGCATGGACTCCATCTTTGTCTGCCCATTGGTGGGAGGAACTTGGTGAGATGAATAGCCATAATCATTCGATCTCGGAGCTTGTCTCTGCTGATTCCTATATGTCTGTCAATGGTGATCATCTTCATCTATATAATTCACCTCTGCAAACCTTTTAGCCACTGCATCAGATCGGAATTGCCTCTTCCTAAGTAGGATGTCGTGGACAGAATCAACCTTGTCCCTCATCTCAGCCATCTGCAAGCTATCATCTCTGCCACCAGATCTATGCCTCTCCTTGTCAGCATTCTTGACACTATTGCTAGTTATCAAGTTCTCAATAAGCTCTTTAGCTTCCTCTGGAGTCTTGGTATAGAAGTTCCCATTGCTTGATGTGTCCATAGCTCTCTAATACCAAAATTCCAAACCTCTGAAAAAGGCACATAAAAGCTAGCTCTCTGATACCAAAAGTCCAAACCTCTGAAAAAGGCACATAAAAACTGCACCTCAGAGAAACCATGGTGTGGACAATCTCTTTGGTACCTCTTGAATCTCATCCAAGCTGCCTTAAAAGACTCTGTAGGTTCCTGCTCGAATGTCAAGATGTCATGTCTAAGCTGTTCGGATCTAGCATCGTCATAAAAGTGTCTAAGGAACTCCTTTTTGACTGCATCCCAAGCTGGTGGTAGCTGTTTCAACCAGTAAGCTGCTTCCCCTTTAAGAGAGAATGGGAAGAGCTTACAGAAAAGGTAATCAGAATAAACTCCCTCAGCTTTGATACTACTAGACAGTTCCTCGAATGTATCTATGTGATCCATAGGATGCTCGCTAGAAAGACCATGGAACTGATGTTGCCCAACCAATGCGTAGTACTCTGGTTTCAGCCTATACTCAGCTCTGGTAAATGGAGGCGGTCGAATCGCAGACCGATTAGCATAGAATAGATCTGGTCTATTATAGTCAGCAAGTGTCTTCTTCTGACCAGCCTCTTGTTGTGTAGATTCTGCGCCCACGGCAACCTCAGGTATGATGGGGTTTCCTTCCCCTTCCAGTTTCTGACCTTTCGCGTTGCGTATATGACCCTCTTGGTATCGTAAAATGCCGTCCTCGCCGCGAATCAGAATAACAGGCTCCATAGAGAGAAACCTGCTAAGCGCTCAAGCTCTCAGCATCACGGCACGGGTTTCGCTTTGTATCGATCGATGCAGGATGAGCATCGATTGATGCAGTGCGATTCCTGCAACACCCAAGAAACAAAAAACGTAAGTAAACAAGAAAATTAAGAAAAATGCTTAGTCTAAATTCTAATATTGAATCTATCGGCGAACTCAAAGAGTCCCCGACAACGGCGCCAAAAACTCGATTGGTCTAGTTTTACTCCCTATTCTAACTGCAAGTCCACAATGATGCATATGTAGTACTTAGGGTATCGAATCCACAAGGACTCCGGTCACACGATAGATTATGAGTAGTTCGAATTAAGCTAAGCGAAATAGATTCTAAAACAGTAAACAGAATAGCAAGTGAACAAGTGAGGTGAAGTGGGTGTAAGCAATTAACGAAAGCGTCAAGTTTCGAGAAGTTCTCAGGATATCAGGAAATCAGATTAATAACAGTCAAGATTCAATCTATAGCGTTCTTGAACTAGAATCACAGAAGTAAAACTAACCAGCTTTCGCTGCGATAATTATCTATGTCTAACAACCTAGCAAGCCAACTTTCATTGCGAATCCTAGAGTTCTAAACATGCATTAATTCCAAGTTCGTTCGTTCACAATTTCGCTAAACCAAATTTCTTTGTGAATAGATAAATTGCTCATCTAAATCAGATCTAGTTAATTAACCAACTTTCGTTGCATGAATCAACCTAATATCAATAATCTAAATGGCCAGTTCAGATTAAACATTAAGAACAGTTTTAGATGAAGAACTAGATGATGAATCTTAATCAATCAGTTATTCTAACATTGCTTCAAATCCCTAATGAGAATCCCTAATCTAACAAGAGATCTACTCAGACATAGCAATCATAACAGAAAACATAGTCAAAATAGATATCATAGAATAATCAAAGGAATAAGAACAGGGGTTTGAAATCAAGTCTCTCTCGAGAACAAAACCAGCCCCAAAATCTTCTAATCTCTCTTCAAGAAAATCTTAGCCTAACAAGTGGCTGTAAAACCTAATTATAAAGCCTAATCACGTCTTGGGCTTCTTTGTAAATATCAGGAACTTCTGGGCAAAACTGCAATTTATGCATTCTTCATTAAACTCGCCGAGAAAGCTCATCTCGCTCGTGTGTCGATCGATGCACAATGTGTGTCGATCGTTGCAATACTCTGTTTTGGACAATGAACTCAATCTCTCGGGTCAAATCACCAAAATGCTCCAAAAAGCTCCATAATCTCCAATTCCGCTCCAAACGTGCATATACCTAATAATACGTGTAAATGACTCTAAAAAAAACCAAAAGACTCTAAAACACACTTATATCATGGTCTAAAACCGGTGAAAACCATGATATATCACTATGCTAAATAATCCAACTCTCGTTGAGATTATTTCTATATCTAGCAAGCTAGCGATCCAAATCTCTTTGTGATTCTAGAGTTCTAAACAAGCATTAAGAACAGGTTCTATCGGTTCACAATCTTCCTAAACCAAATCTCTTTGCGTCTAGTCAAATTGCTCACTCTAAGTTTGGTTCAGATTATAACTCACACTCTCGTGCTATTGTCAATTATCTTAGATCTGATTTTAACTCACACTCTCGTGCTATTGTCAGAAATCAGTGTTAAGCACAACTTAGGTGATGAACGATAAGATAGTGAATCCTAATCAATCAATTATCAAGCAAGCATAAACCTTTGTGAGAATCCCTAAATCTAACTAGGTTACCACTCAGACATAAAAGCAATTAAACAACACATCATGAATAGAAAACCAGAAACTGAATAGATAGAAGTAAAGGGGTACAGAATTCTTCTCTCAAACGTTACAAGTAGCAAGAATCAGCCCCTAGCCAAAATCTCTCAATCTCTCAAGCAAAAACAAAGTTAAGAACAAGATTCGAGAATAATAAGTCTGAAACCCTAATAAAACTCTCTAAACACGTTTTGGGGTCAGATTAGAATATAGGAAACTTCGGGGTCTTTTATGCAGTTCTTCAAAACTTGTCTAAACTCAGCGCATAACTTCTCTCGGGCTTAGTGTCGACCGACATTAAAGGTAGTGTCGGTCGACACTCCATCGTGGTCGAGACACTATCTTCAGCTCGTTGCACAAATCACCAGAAACGTCCTAATATCCTCTCTTTGCTCCAAACGCAAGCTTACCTGTAAAAGACTCAATAGACTCTAAAAACCAGGTTAAAAACTCAATATGTACACTTATATCATGGTTGAAAACCTAGAAAAACCATGATATATCAACGACCGAGGCCATGCTTATGGCATTGGAATTCTAGGAGAGTCTCATGCCTCCGGAAAGTGCAAGTACCCGGGTAGCTATTCGACTTACAACTCGCTCCAAGATCATCTCGAAGAAGCTAATCACCAACTAGCCACATAAGTGGCTGAGCTAGCTCGACAAGCTAATGAGCAGAAGTAGTTGGTCATGGTGCAAAAATATCTTCAGCAAACTGACCCAGCATACTTATATTTCTGCAAATTCCAAACAACTGATACAACAACTCACTCTGCTCCTACTCAGTAGGAACACTTGTATTCTATAAACTTGTTCTGTTTTTTTTTCAAGACAATGTGTATACATTTAGGTTTAAAATATCATGTTTATAATGTTTATAATATCATGTTTATAATGTTTAGATTCGTAATTTAATTGAAGAATCAAAATAAAAAAACCAAAAATAGTGGAAAACCAAAACCAAATCGAAATTAATTTCATATCCCGGTTTAAGTTGTTAGTCGCTAATTCGTCACGATAATAATCGATATTTAGTCGCTAATTAGTCGCAATATAGACAAAATATACTTAATATAGTCGTTAAAACGTCGCTATATAGTCGCTAACATAGTCGCTATCATAGTCGCTATATGGTTGTGAATTTAGCGACTACCTAGCGACTAAACATTTTAGCGACTATAAAGCGACTGTTTATTAGTCGCTATATTGGTCGCTACTGAGTCGCAAAATTTAACGACTAAGTAGTGACTAATATTTACAAAATATATATTCACTAATTAGAGACTAATATAGCGACTAATTAGGATTAGCGACTAACTACTTTAGTCGCTACTGAGTCGCATAATTATATATTTGTGTTAGATTCTAGAGTGAACCGCAAAGTGAACTAAAGCTTAAAATAGTTAAAACGGATTTGTGTTAATTGATGAAAGGGTTTACAAAGGACTCGAGCTATTGAGCAATTATAAGTACTAAGTAAAGTTGAATGTATTGAGAATAAGATGATCATGAGTGAAGATGGAGCTTCCTCTTTTATAGCTTTACGGGTTCAACTACTCTTCTCCATTTCCGGAGTCGGCTCCAGCGTCTTCCATCATATTCGGGATTCTTGTGGACTTGACCTCCTCAGCTGATCTCCTGAGCTTACGTCGATCTTGCATATGTTGCTGAATTGTCGTCCACGTCCGTAGTTGGGTGAATCAGGCCTTCTGCCTTGCTGGGCCAGGTCGTGATACAAATTGATAATGGGTCTCGATCGCTGGCCCAAGATGAAGTTTTTATCCAACTAAATTCACTGAGGAGAATGGGCCCAAACATATATCATGGAAAACATAGAAGCAATAGACAGTCTCCAGTTATCCCGCAAAAGCATAATACAGAGAATTGGCATACACTTATTCAGAAATACAATGGTTGCTTCGATTGATTCTTGTGTTTGCTATTACATAAAAAAACTCGAAAACAAATCTAATAGGTTGAGACTCATTTCGAAAAACTCCCATGCTGAACCATCACCATCACCATCACGATCTTGTTGCATCTTAGAGATAATCCGATTAAAAAGACCCTCAAGCTCCTTCCTTTTATATTCAAACTCATCAGCTTCAGCCAACTGGTTCCCATCAAGCCATTGAATCGCTTCTTCAATCGAAACCTTAAGCTTCTTCTTATAACCAGCTGGTAACTTGTGACCCTCGCGGACCATGGTGTTCCTCAAGCCAAATGCATAATTCTCAAGAGCAATCTTAGCTTCAACATTCTTCTTATATTTTTCATCTTCTGATTTATACTTCTTAGCATCTTCCACCATTTCCTCAATCTCCTCTTTCGAAAGACGACCCTTGTCATTAGTGATAGTAATCTTTTTCTTCAGTCCAGTCTTCATGTCCTCAGCAGAAACATTCAAGATACCGTTCGAGTCAATGTAGAAGGAGACAATGATTTTAGGGACACCGCGTGGAGCTGGAGGGATACCTCTGAGTTTGAATGTTCCGAGAAGGTTGTTGTCTTTGGTACTAGCACGTTCTCCTTGATAGACGTTGACCGCAACTATAGTTTGGTTATCCGTGATAGTATGGAAGACGTCTTCCTTGTTAGTCGGAATCGTCGTGTTTCTTTTGATCAAGGTGCGCATTACACCACCCTCGAGTTCTACCCCGAGCGATAGCGGCGTGACGTCGAGGAGGACGATATTCCGAACATTTTGGTTACCTTCACCAGTCAACATCGCTGCGTGAACAGCTGCACCATAAGCCACAGCTTCGTCAGGGTTAACCGACTTGCAAAGCTCTTTACCATTGAAGAAATCTTGAAGCAATTTCTGAACTTTAGGGATACGTGTGGAACCACCAACGAGAACAACATCGTCAACACTGCTCTTATCCATCTGAGCATCACGAAGACAGCTCTGAACCGTCTCCATGCATTTCGTAAAAAGATCCATGTTCAGTTCCTCAAACCTAGCTCTCGTAATCTTCGAGATAAAATCAATTCCTTCGAACAAAGAATCTACCGCAATCTTAGTTTCCGCGGTTGAAGAAAGTGTTCTCTTTGCTCTCACACAAGCTGTTCTCAACCTCCTTAACGCTCTCACACTACTTCTGATATCCTTCTTATTCTTCCTCTTAAACTCTTGCACAAAGTGGTCAACCACTCGGTTATCGAAATCTTCACCACCAAGATGAGTATCACCAGCTGTTGCCAGCACCTCGAACTTTCCTTCTTGGATGGTGAGAAGAGACACATCGAAAGTACCACCTCCAAGATCAAATATCAAAACATTCTTCCTACCAAACGCTCTTTTATCCAAACCGTAAGCGATTGCTGCTGCGGTTGGTTCGCTGAGGATTCGCATAACGTTTAAACCAGCGATCACTCCTGCATCTTTTGTCTTGCGACGTTGAGAGTCGTTGAAGTAAGCCGGGACTGTGACCACGGCGTTTTTGATCCTTGAGCCGAGATATGCCTCCGCGGTTACACGCATTTTGTGTAGTATCATTGACGAGATTTCTTCAGGTGCGAATTGTTTCTCTTCTCCTTTGTAGAAGACGTTGATCATTGGTTTATCTGCATATCCTGGAGTGATTTTGAATGGCCATAGCTTCATATCGCTTTGAACAATTGCGTCACTGAATTTACGACCAATCAATCTCTTCGCATCTGTCACCAAATTAGCAACAACAACAAAAACTCACAAACCCTAAAAATCGTTTCTGCAGTTAAGATCTTCCTATAATCCATAAAAAAATATAACATACCGAAGCTGGTGTTAGTCGGGTTCTTAGCGACTCCATTCTCAGCAGCGTCACCAATCAACCTCTCAGTATCAGTGAAGCTGACATAAGACGGCGTCGTTCTGTTACCTTGATCATCAGTTATGATCTCAACACGATCATGTTGCCATACTGCAACGCAAGAGTAAGTAGTACCGAGATCGATTCCGATGGCTGGTCCTTCTCCTCTGTCCGCCATTATCACTAACAGAAAAATGGCTTTGAAACTGAAAGCGAAGACAAACGGTTTTTGAGTTTATAAAGAGATTAGGCTTAGGATTTTTGAGATGTTAATAAGAAAAAAGCGTGAGAGTTGAGATTTTATATAATAACCAAAATTATTATTAATTGATGGGAAGAGTGAGAATCCGCGATAATGAGTGACGATGATGGTTACCTTTTGATGGGAAGACGACGAACACGAAGAACCGGCGGCAAGAATTGTAGAGAGAGAGTGAGAACCGGGCGACCAGAATATGTTTGAGAGGTTTAAAAGAATTCGAGAGGTTTGAGAGAATTTAAAGAGAAAAAATGTTGATGTAATTGGGTGGTAGATTCGTATAACATTAAGTGAGGTTGACTTGGAATTGTCCAAGTCTTCGAGTTGTCTCACCCACATATTTTCTCGACAACAAACTACAGAACCACACAACGATTACTACCATATACTGGTATTGTCTTGTCTTTATCATTTCATTTAAACGTGATTGATACGTCGAGTGTTTACCATAGAAATTCTAAAGTTCAGATAAGGTCTAGAGACGACTTTGAGTCTACGCTTTTTGGAAATATCCTTCCTCCCAAATTGACTCAAAACAAGAACAGTTTCTTTTAAGTAAACCATTAAACCAAAAGCCGCCACATTTTAATATTCAAAATTCCACAATTTTAAAGTCAGGAGATATTAAAGAGAGAATGTGTGATCAATGATAAATAAAGAGATGCCTACTAAGCCCAAGTAGCTGAGTCACTAGGGTTGTTTGATCAACGAGGGCCGTCTCGATATTTCGATTGCATGCAATTTATCATGCAAGAAAATACAAGATCCACTTACAGATTGATTTCATTAATTGGAATGAAAACAAGAACAAAGAAAACTGTAAAAGGACTGTATTAGTGTCCAAGTTCCACCACAATCACAACAGAATAAATATTTCAGACAACCTATATAGACTATATAATATACACTACAAGAAAACTTGTATTTAGCCACGAATTTTTTCGTGGCTAGAGTCAATAATCCGTGGCTAGTTCGCCCTTAGCCACGAATAGCCACGAAAATATTTCGTAGCTTCGAGCTCGTTGCCAATGTTTAACCGTGGCTAGTCGTAGCAACCTTGCCACGGTGTAGCCACGTGTAAAGGAAATATCATTAAGGACTATTTTGTAATAACTTTGTAATTAGCTTACCCTAGTTATGTATGCTCCCTATATATATGTTGTAATCATTGTCTTAATAAATCATTCAGCTTCTTAATTCTATATGGTATCAAGAGCCACGATACCCTAATCCCAAAACCAAAACACTTTTTTTTCTTTTTTTCCAAAAGCCCTCTTCAATGGCGGCTGCAACCAATTCAGCAGACACCATCCAAGTCAATGATCAAACCATTTTCAATCTCAATACCTCAAATGTTACTAAACTAACAGCAACAAACTACCTCATGTGGAGCCTCCAATTCCATGCCCTGGTAGACGGTTACGATCTCGCCGGCTACCTTGATGGAACACTTGCCATCCCTCCTCCTACGGTCACTGTCAATGGCCTTGTCTCACCCAATCCGGCGTACACTGTCTGGAAGAGACAGGACCGTCTCATCTTCAGTGCTCTTCTTGGCGCCATCTCACCTTCAATCCAACCGATTGTCTCCAGATCTGAGAAAGCTGCTGATATATGGCAAAAGTTAGCGACTACGTACGCTAAACCCACCCGTGGCCACATTCAACAACTGAAGCAACAACTCAAAACATGGACCAAAGGATCCAAGTCCATAGACGAATACGTCCAGGGTATTGTTACTCGTGTGGACCAACTTGCAATCATGGGCAAGCCACTCGACATTGAAGATCAAGTTGAAGCGATTCTTGTTGGGCTTCCTGATGAGTACAAGACTGTGGTAGATCAAGTCGAGAGCCGTGATAGTCCACCCACAATTGCTGAGCTACATGAGAAACTACTCAACCAAGAGAACAAACTGCTCACAATGGCTGCAAATGTCACTCTTCCTGTCACTACAAATGTGGTCTACAACCGCAACAACGGTAACAGCTCGCATCGTTACAATAAACACAACAACAACAAATCTACTCAGCCGTGGTATCCGTCGAACAGCAACAACAACACACGGCCATCGTTCCGACCATCAAAGCCTTACCTCGGCAAGTGTCAGATCTGCAGTGAACAAGGGCACAGCGCTCGTCGCTGCCCGCAGTTCCAGAGCATAGCTCGCTCAGCCAACCCGCCACAGTCCAGTCCGTTCACACCTTGGCAACCAAGGGCCAATGTAGCTGTCGCTTCTCCCTACAACGCAGACAATTGGATCCTTGAAAGCGGTGCGACACATCATATAACAAATGATCTCAGCAACCTTGCTCTGCATCAGCCTTATGATGGTGGTGAGAATGTTCTCATTGGTGATGGATCTCCACTCACCATTACCCACACTGGTTCACTCTCGCTACCCTCTAACTCTCGCTCTCTTGCACTTAACAGAGTTCTTTATGTCCCTGATATAGCTAAGAACCTTGTTTCTGTATACCGGTTATGTAATGCTAATAAGGTGTCTGTTGAATTCTTCCCTGCATCATTTCAGGTGAAGGACCTTCGTACGGGGACACCACTGCTTCAAGGAGCAACCAAGGGTGATCTGTATCAGTGGCCGTTGCGCGTATCATCACCACAAGCCATGTTCGCAAGCCCTACATCCAAAACAACCTTAGCTTCGTGGCATTCGCGTCTCGGCCACCCATCACCACCCATCTTAAACTCGCTTATTTCTCAGTTTTCCTTAGCAGTTTCTGATTCAAAAAATAAACATCATTTCTGTTCTGATTGTCATCTTAATAAAAGTCACAAACTTCCCTTTTATCAAACATCAATCACCTCTGTTCGTCCATTACAATACATGTTTACTGATGTGTGGTCTTCTTCAGTTACAGCCTTTGATAACAGTCGTTACTATCTGATTTTCGTGGATCATTACTCCCGCTACACCTGGATTTTCCCATTACAAACCAAATCACAAGTAAAACCAGTGTTTCAAGCCTTTAAACCACTTGTTGAAACCCAATTCCAAACCAAGATCCAGAACCTTTACTCCGACAATGGTGGAGAGTACATAGCTCTTAGACAGTTTCTGCGTGAGAGTGGTATCAGTCATCTAACTACACCACCACACACTCCTCAGCATAATGGGATCTCTGAACGGAAACACCGGCACATCGTCGAGACTGGTATGTCGATGTTATCCACAGCAGGTATGCCAAAACACTTCTGGCCATATGCGTTTAAGACGGCTGTGTACCTAATAAACAGACTATTGTCTCCTGCGTTGGGCAATGTCTCACCTTACTACAAGCTTTTTGGTGCACAACCACATTACGAGAAGCTAAGAATTTTTTGGCAGCCTTTGTTTTCCATGGCTCCGGCTATATACGAAGCACAAGCTTGAAGATAAGTCAAAAGCGTGTGTTTTTGTGGGATACTCGTTAACACAGAGTGCATACCTCTGTCTAGAGGTTAGCTCAAACCGAGTTTACACTTCTCGACATGTGATTTTTAACGAGAACAGCTTCCCGTTCAGAGATCTTCAGAATCAGCAGACATCAGTAACTGAGCCAGAAACTGCAACACCACTTCGAGTTGCTTTACTTCCTCCCACTGCATCGTCACCCGCTGCTGTGTCCCCAAACGAAGGTCTTCACCAACACACCGCAGCAACATCCTCTCCGCTCTCACTGCCAACTACTCAGGTACGCGATTCTATTCTCTCAAACTCGCCACCACAAAACTCCCAAAGATTACTTGGCCATAGGCCCTCTGGTCAAACCAGCAACCACCCTATAAGCTCCACTGAAATAGACCCCACTGGTCCATCCTCTTCTACCCTGAGCCCCATTCGTGAGACAACATTACCACTTGCAACTTCTTCTCAACCACCTATACCTACGACCACCATTACTTCATCACTAAATATACAACAACCTCCACCACCCAAACGTACTACTAAAACCAGTACGTCATCGCGTCCACCTCCTAAAACCAAGCCACCACCAAACAATGCCCACAAAATGACCACCCGAGCCAAAAATCAGATTGTCAAACCCAAAAAGAAAATGTCCTTTACCGTTACCATCTCTAACCCACTTTCTTTCTCGCCCGAACCATCAACCTATAAACAGGCCCTTAAAGATGAACATTGGCGGAAAGCCATGTCTGTGGAGTACGATGGTCAAATTGAGAAACAGACATGGACTCTTGTCCCTCCTGCGCCAAATCAGAATGTTGTTGGCTGTCGCTGGGTGTTCAAGACAAAACTGCTCCCAACCGGTGATCTCGACAAGTACAAAGCTCGTCTCGTCGCCAAAGGTTATCATCAACAATACGGGCTTGATTACAAGGAGACCTTCAGCCCTGTAATCAAAGCGGTAACGATTCGACTGGTTCTAGGTGTTGCTGCAAGTAAATCTTAGACAATCAGACAATTGGATATCAATCAAGCTTTTTTACAAGGCACCTTAAAAGAGGAAGTCTATATGATTCAGCCTCCCGGATTTGTTGATTCAGACCGACCTGACCATGTTTGTCGTCTGCACAAAGCGATATACGGATTAAAACAAGCACCACGCGCTTGGTATCTTGAGTTGAAGAACTTCTTGGTTTCCTGCGGATTCCACAACAGTCTATCTGATGCTTCTCTATTCATCTTCAACCGAGATCACACACTGATTTATATATTGGTTTATGTTGATGACATCATTGTCACAGGTAACCAATCTGATGTTGTCCAAGGAATCATCTCGTGTCTGTCTGATCGTTTTTCGCTCAAGGATCAGGGTGATATAAACTACTTTCTCGGTATAGAAGTGACTCGCACATCAGCAGGTCTACATTTAAGTCAACGAAAGTACATCCGTGACCTGCTAATCAAGACCAACATGCTGGAAGCCAAGGCCGTTGCAACACCGATGCAAACTACACCTCATCTCTCTCGTGATTCAGGCACTATGCTAGACGATGCGTCTGAGTTTCGCAGAGTACTAGGAAGTCTTCAATATCTTGCATTCACGCGTCCTGATATCTCTTTTGCTGTCAATAGACTATCTCAATACATGCATTCACCCACGACGGATCATTGGCAGGCTGTTAAAAGAGTATTGCGCTATCTTGTTGGGACCACGACACACGGTATCTTCCTCTCCAGTCAAAATCCACAACGCTTACATGGCTTCTCCGACGCAGATTGGGCAGGAGACCAAGACGACTACATGTCAACCAACGCATACGTAATTTATCTGGGCAATCATCCTATTTCTTGGTCATCTAAAAAGCAGAATGGAGTTGCTAGATCATCGACTGAAGCAGAATATCGAGCCATCGCCAACACAGCTTCTGAAATTCGCTGGATCTGTAATTTGCTTACTGAGCTGCGTATCCAGCTACCAACGGTACCGGTTATATACTGTGATAACGTGGGCGCAACATATCTCTCGGCCAACCCTGTTTTTCACTCACGTATGAAGCACATCGCTCTCGATTACCACTTCGTCCGGGGTCACATTCAGTCAAACGCACTCCGCGTCTCTCATGTCTCAACAAAGGATCAACTCGCCGATGCGTTGACGAAACCACTATCGCGGCCTGCCTTCACTCGCGCTTGCTCCAAGATCGGAGTCACCAAGGTCCCTCCATCTTGAGGGGAGATGTAAAGGAAATATCATTAAGGACTATTGTGTAATAACTTTGTAATTAGCTTACCCTAGTTATGTATGCTCCCTATATATATGTTGTAATCATTGTCTTAATAAATCATTCAGCTTCTTAATTCTATACCACGAACCTATTCGTGGCTATTCGTAGCTACGACTAACCACGATATATTTGTGGCTATATTGCTACGAATTACCACGAATTGTTCGTAGCTCTATAGCTACGAAACACCACGATATCTTCGTGGCTTTCTAAAAAAAAATTATAAAAAAAAAATAATTTAATTTCATATAATAATTATTAAAAACAAATAAATTATAAATTTTATAAAAAAATTATTTGCATTACATAATAAAATAAATAAATAACAAAATCTAAATAAAAATAATTAAATTACAAAACTTAAATAAATAAAACAAAACAATATTCTTCTGGCCGTGCGAGCTCCTCCGTGACCATGGACCGCCGCAGCACCGGTGCACCACCGTCGCACCACGTAGAATCGACCGTAGCACCATGGACCGCCTTCGCCGAACAACACCACCGTCATCTTCAACACCATCAGACGCAGCTCATCAGATCTGATTCAAGAACGCCGTTAACACCTTCGTATGTGGCGTCTCCGGTAATATCATCGGCTGTCTTCTTCCATCGATCGATGTAGCGTCTCCAATGACGAGACCGCATTCACACCCTGCGACGAGGGGCCAGATCTTTGTCTCTCTGCATCGTCTTCTCCCCGGCGGCTCTGCATCGTCTTCTCCCCGGTGGCTTTGCATATGACGACTCCGTCTTCTTCCTCGGCTGCTCGAAGCTTCATGGTCGATGTGAAGAAATCGTGAGGAGAGAAGAAATCGGCGAGGAGATGTCTTCGTCTGCGTCTCTGAGAAACTGCCATCGTGTCGCCGGAGATTGTGGCTTCGTCTTCGGCCGGAGACAGGAGCGGAGGAGAGAGGAAGAGTCGATCTGCTTCTGCCGCCTTCGGGATCTGCTTCTCCTACACACGTCTTGGTCTTGGTCTTCGTTCTGCTTCTCCATGGTTTGATTTTCAGATACAAAAAAAAATATGAAGATGAAAGCTTGACGGCAAGATTGGTAAAACAAAGACAAAAAGATTAGGTTTAGATTAGAGTCAGATCCAACGGTTGTGATATATTCTGAGATGGAGATCCAATGGTGTACAGATTAAATCTGTGTGCTTATTAAAATGAAGTCTGAGCCATTAATTTTTTTAGTCAATGGTTTAGATGTTGATCCATGTGATAGGCTCTTAGCCAATAAGATATTTTAGATATAATTAATATATAATAATCCAAAACAAATGATTTTAAAATAATAAAAATTGTTAAATATTAATTTTAAAATATTTTAAATTAAAAAGTGTAAGAAATAGAAATTATAAAATTGTTAAATTTTATAAATCATTTTAAAATAATAAGAATAATTATATATACCAACTAAAATGATTAAATTTTATTTTAATTTTTACATAAATTTTAATTTAAAAGTGTTAAAACTTAGTTTTGTATATGTTTTAGTATTTATAATTTTATTTGTTAGAGTTTTATACTTAGATTTAGAGTTTTAGGGTTTGTTTAGGGTTTGTTTAGGGTTTTTGTTTGAATAGTATATATGTGTAATATATATATGTGGTTTAAATAGTAGTTGTATGTATATGAGTAATAGTTTAAAGTTTTGACTTTGGTTATAGTTTAGAGTATAGGGTTTTGAAGGTTTATAAGTGTTAAATATTAGTTTTGAAAATGTTATAATATTTAAAATGTTATTAATAAGAGTTTTAGTTATACTTTAGAGTTTTAGGGTTTGTTAGTGTTTAGGATTTTATGTATTAGTTTTTTTTGTTTATACTAATTAATAATCTTAATTTGGATATGTTATATTAATTAGAATATTATATTTTTGTTTTATATAATTAGGGGTTTGGAGTTTATTTATGATTAGAATTTAGGTTTTATATATACATGTTATATATAATTGTGGTATTGGATTTGAAAATAATAGTTTTATTTATATATAATCAAAGGTTTGTATTTTGATTTTATAGTTTATGATTAAGTGTTTAAAGTTTAGTGTTTGGGGTTTTAGGGTATATTTAGGGTTTAGGGTTTCGAATAGCCACGGATAAATTTGTGGCTATCTGTGGTTATTTAGCAATTCGTGGCTAAATATCCACAGATAGCCACGAAAATGTTCGTGGCTAAGAAAGCCACGAATAATGCGTAGCAGTTCGTGGCTAAATCCTTCCACGATAATTTCGTGGCTATTCGTGGTTAAATTAGCTACAGATAACCACGAAATTGTTTGTGGCTAAGATAGCCACAAATAATGTCGTAGCAATTCGTGGCTAAACCTTTCCACGACTAGTTCGTGGCTATTTGTGGCTAATTATCCACAGATAGCCACAAATATTTTTTCGTGGCTGAAAAATTCTTAACCACGAACTATTCGTAGCTCGTTCGTGGCTAAAAACAGTTTTTCTTGTAGTGATAGTATCATCTAAAATTTCACTTATTGTTTTGTTAGAAGAGCAAATGCTATCAACTCAATATTTCACTTATTGTTTTGTATACAAAATAAGGTGCATAAACCGTGCTGCAGCAGTAGATACCCAAATACAACAAGTCAAAGGTCCGAACATCATTCTTTAAACGGCTGACTATTTGAGAGGCTTCATTCCCTAAAAGCTCAGAAAAAGGTGAAGCGCCAGCCAAATAAAAAGTCTTGCGCGTGGACCTGACGTGCGTCTCTCGTTTAGATCTAAAGCAGCTCACGCAGGAAACTCTTCTCCGGCGCGTCTCGCCTCTTCGGCGTCGGTATTTTCCGGCGATCGAGGAGGGCTCTTCTTCTTCGTTCTTCTTTGCCGTGCGCCGGTCGTGTCTGAAACGGAGAGCTTGCTTGTGAGTCGGAGATGCATATCGAGCTGGATATGCGGCGAAGCTTCCTTGCTCTGGCGGCGAGCTCTGGAACTTCGATGGTGCTCCGGGACACGACCTTGCCAGCTCTGATCGGATCTTCTATCTGAGGACGACGATGGTGAAGGCGGATCTCGGTCTATGGTCTTCTTCGCGGAGGCATTCTCGGGATATCGCCGGTTCGCATCTCGCGGTGGCTTTCCCTGTGGTTCAGTGGGATAACGGTGGCTTGTGGCTGACGGCGACGGCTATGCGGCTCTTGACCGGTTAAACCCCTTCGGTTTGCTTTTTCTCCCCGACGGCAATCGCTCCTAGCTTTCCGGCCATGGATTCGTGTTGTACGGTTGGTCCTAAAACTAGTCTTTAGTTCGATGGTTCATTATGAGCTCTAGAATGAAGGATTATGATGATTTAGGTTTAGACTTGGTTAATCTGGTTAGTGAAGGTTAGGATTTGGCTAGGTTTGCACTTGTTCTTGTCCTTGGCCCTGATTTTTGAAATGTGGAGGAGGTAGTAAAGATGCGATCATGGTGATGCTTCGGTTTATCCTTTGCTATTAAGCTCCGTTTGATAGCGTAATCCCGTGTGTAAGACCGGATACAGGAGTTTATGACACTACAAGAAAACAGACCATTACCGAGGGAAGAAACCGACGGGTTTCCGTCGAAAAACGCCTTTTCCGACGGATTTCCGACGAAAAAAGTCCATCATTTCTATTTCGTCGGTAAAAGTTTTCCGTCGGTATTTCGTCTATAATTACCGACGGATCACCGACGGTAAGAAAACCGACGGATGACCGACAGTTTATCGACGTCCGTTTACCGACGGACTTGTGACCGTAAACCAACGGTTAACGCCGACGGTTTACCGACCAAAAACCGACCGTATATATCGACGGTATTCCGACGAATAATATCGACGGTATTCCGACGTATAATACCGACGGTAATCTGACGTTTAATACCGACGGTTTTCCGACGGAATATTACCGACGGTTTTCCGACGAATTTATTTACCGACGGAAAACCGACGGAATATTACCGATGGGTTTCCGACGGCCTATAACCGACGGTTTTCCGACGGAATGTTATCGATGGTTTACCGACGGATAATCAAAAATTAAAAAAAAAAAATATATTCGCAAATTAATTAATTAATTAAAAAACAAAACGAAAATGAAATTATTAAAATTATTCGAAACATGTTTTGAAATTACATTCGTCCATTAAAAAAATTACATTAAACGGGGAGCGGATCCCGGATCCCGCTCCCGCTCACGTCGTCTTCTTCTTCACCTTCTTTCCCTTTCCCTTCCCCCCACTCTGGTTCGCCGGTGCGGCTTTTGGAAGCTGGGCTTGCTGCTGCATGAAGTACTCAAACCGTTTATTCATCTCATCGAACCTCTTCTCGTTTTCTTCCTCTTTTTCTGCCATCCGGGCTTCCATCCGCGAATGACTAGCCTTCAACGCTTCGATCTCCGCATCTTTTTTCCTCAAGACTTGGGCATAGTCCTCACCTTCCAGACGAAAACGGGAATGCGGTGTCAACACTTTGTCCGCCAAGTTTCCCAAACACAAAAACTCGTCCTCTTCTCCTCTCAGTTTCCTGTAAAGTAAATATGTTATGGATTTAAGTTAGAGTTTAAGGTTAAAACATAATTCAAATTTTATTTAATTTAAAAATTTAACGTGAGGAAGACTTGGTTGATTTGTTCGTCAGGTATCTCCTCCGTTGAACCGATTCCTTCGGATTGGGTAACCACCTCATCCAAACGCCTCTTCGTCGACTCCACAATCCTCCGAGCAATTGGATCCTGGATTTGGCCTGTTTCCTTATTCTTGTGGCCATCCTCGATGAGCTCAATATGAGTCGGATCTCGCCCTCCTTTCTTTTGTTTCTGCAAAAACAATTTTGAACTTAAAATAAAAATAACTTAACATATTGAAAATTAAAAAAAAAAAAACTGCTTACCAAGATTATCTTCCTTGATGCGGTGCTCCTTGCTCCCGCATTATGAGTTGCGATCCCGGCACCCTCCCTATCACTATTACGGTTCTGGGAGTTCGTCGAAGAGAGTGATGCGGCTGCAGGCTTACTCCAATGACGAATGAGGCCCTTCCAAGTATCGCTCTCTTTGTTAATACCCTTTGGAGTTTCATTACGGCACCACTTCTGTTTCCAAGTGTTGATGACGTTAGAGTAATGCGTTGATGCCTTTAGGTGGAACTCCTGTTCCACCAAAGTTGTATACTTCCTATCCCAAGTATACTCTTACTATTCAAAACAAAAAAAAACAAAAAATATGTTAGAATTAAACACTTTAAAACTAAATTATATAGAATAATAATAATATTTAACAAAGTTACAAGGTAATTACCGCGAACTGGCGGAACCAGTTATGCCTATCGGATAAAGGCATTTCCCTGTACGTCGGGTACCCGTACTGGAGCATGATGTACATCATTCCCAAGATGCTCTTCGTGACCTTGGATTCGGTCAACGTAAACCTAATAAGACGGAAAAAGGTTTACCAAAATGTATATACTAAAAAGTGTAAATGGGAATATAAAGTTATAAGTTTTATTACCAGTACGTGCCAGGGATGGTCTCGTAGTAAGGGTCGAGACGTTTGAGCAGCTCGCGTCCCGGTTGATCGACTAATGCCGATATCTCATCGGCAATAGACGGCAGGACGTAATGCGGCGCCTGAGACACAAAATGACTCCCACTAGGACCCTCCGGCATAGTCTCAGACGTTCCCGGCTGTGTCTGATCCGGTGTGGGTCGCACCTGAGTCGACCGAGATCGTCGGGCTCTCGGTTGTGATTGCTGGACCGGCGGCTGTGCCACCTCATTCAGCGGGATTTCGCTCATAATGTCCTCAAAGGTCAGAAAAGTATCCCTACAAACCAATCAAAAATTTAGATTCACATTGCTATATGTAACTTATACAACAAAAAATTAAACAAAACTTTGAAAAATCTTTTATAAGATTGGAAACATTTTTAAAATTCCAAATCAAAAGCCAAAACGTTTTTTATGTTTTAAAATAAATTTCAAAAACCTTTTTTAAGATTTTAAAAAATTTCAAAAACGTTTTATAAATCATAAAAAATTTAAAAACGTTTTAAAATCAACAAAATTAATTTTTAAAACGTTTTAAACTTCAAAATAAATTACAAAAACGTTTTAGAACTCATAAAAATTATAAAAACGTTTAAATATCCAAAACAAAATTCAAAAATTACCCCAAAAATATATTTCATGATTCTTAGCATAGTTCAAGTGTTCAATAAGTTTTAAAACGTTTAAAACGTTTTAAATAGCGTTTAAATCTTTAAGAGAAACAAAAAAGGAATTCACAATATTCTTAGCCAAACAATCCTAAATCCTAGCAACTATATTGTTCAATCCATTAGTCTCAACCTATACTACCTAATCAACACATGCAACCATTTCTAGAACCTAACCAAGAGATTTATGCAAAATCAATTGGTTAAAAGGATAACTTACATGTTAGTGGTGTTGGTGGCGGTCGGAATTGAGGATTAACGGCGATAATACGACGGATTGTTAGAGAGAAGTGGTCGATTTCGCGTGATGAGAGAGAGAGAAGTTTTAGAGAAATGGAGAAGAAGAAGTCTGAAAACCGACGGTTATCCGTCGGTAATTAAAAAAGGTAATTGGTGGAAGGCTCTGTTCGAAACCCCCCACCTCGAACCATATATTGTATACCCTTAACCAGTTGATCCATTTAGTGTTAGTCGTTTATGTTTACATTGTATTTCTATATATCCTTAACCGTTTGAACAAAACAAATAAACATAAAATGGTAGAAGGCTCTACTGAAAACCGAAGGTTATCCGTCGGTAATTAAAAAAGGTAATTGGTGGAAGGCTCTGTTCGAAACCCCCCACCTCGAACCATATATTGTATACCCTTAACCAGTTGATCCATTTAGTGTTAGTCGTTTATGTTTACATTGTATTTCTATATATCCTTAACCGTTTGAACAAAACAAATAAACATAAAATGGTAGAAGGCTCTACTGAAAACCGAAGGTTATCCGTCGGTAATTAAAAAAGGTAATTGGTGGAAGGCTCTGTTCGAAACCCTTAACCAGTTGATCCATTTAGTGTTACTCGTTTATGTTTACATTGTATTTCTTTATATCCTTAACCGTTTGAACAAAACAAATAAACATAAAATGGTAGAAAGCTCTACTCGAACCCCCCACCCGATCTCTATGTTCTCTCTCTTTAAACCAGTTGTGCCAATTACAAATACTCGTTTAGTTTTACATCTTAATTGTATTTATTGTTATGCTATTTTTGATTATTAAGAAAAATAAGTAAAACATAACATAACTTCTATTAATAACGAAATTTAAAATTATATTAAACATTACATGAAAATAAAATAGCATAATTAAAACATTGTTCAGTCATTATTCGGGGAATCGTTCCCGAACCAATCTCCGATGTCAGTCTCTTCCCAAAGCTCGACCATGCGGTTCCAATCCACTACTAACATCCATGACGGTCTTCCTTCTCCTCTTAGCCATTGCAGTTTCGCCCGACGCATTTTTGTCTGGAAAACACGCCTAGCGACCCGGTGGAATTCTTGCCAAACCGCGAAGATTATTTCCGGATCAAAATTAAAATAAGCCTAAAATTTAATAAGTGAAGAATTAGTAATTGTATAATTTTAAAATAATGATAAAAATATAAATTATTTACCAGGAAATCCTCGAACCATAACTCTTTAACGTTTGTCGGGACATTGTAGTAAGCTAGATAACCTCCAACAAACCGAGCCTCTATCAGGTCGCTAATAACAGCGAGAATTGCAGCATTGTAACCGAACCAAATGGTCCGGTTTTGGCGGTAAGGATCCAGAACAGGAAGATGGTCTCGTCCCGGTTGAGTTAATTCCCGAATTAACCAAGAACGCCATGAAGGGGACAGAAAAACGAAATCCATTTTCGGTAAGTTTTTGTTTTTTTTTTGTAGAGAATCTTAGATTGTATGATGAAAAAAACTTAGAAATGTCCGTACATATTTATACAAAAAATTTCGACGGAATTTCCGTCGGAAATTGATTTAAGTTGACCGTTTAATGCAGAAAACCGACAGAATTCCGACGAAGAACCGTCAAACAATTCCGACGGATTTCCGAGGGAACGTGGTTTAGGGTTTCAATTAGGGTTTATGGTTTGACATTTTTTACTGGTCACAAATATATGTAACATTAAGAATGAGTTTTATAATTACACGACTCAATTTGAAGAATATTAGGATAATCATAAGTTAGAGAGTGTTTGACAATAACTTATTCTTAAACGTTATTGTACAATTCGAAATGTTTCCGGCCGACGTGTTTTAATCCATTTTCGGTAATCAGACAAAACATGTCATAAAGATCAGATACTGAAGAGTAATAGTATATACTAACATTGCATTGACTAGTCGAAATCCTAAACCCTAAACCCTAAACCGTCAAAAATTCGTCGGAAATTATCGCAGAATACCGTCTTAAATTCTAATATCGACGGATTTCCGTCGGAATAAGTTTTTATCGACAGATTTCCGTCGAAATTTATAATTTATAAAAAAACAAAGTGAACCTCGCACCATGCGAGGTTCGAACACAGATGCATTGAAGGCTGGAAGGGGTTAATGAACCTCATGTTCTTTCGCTTTAAACCAGTAGAACCATTTAGTGTTAGTCATTTAGGATTACATATTAATTGTATATGTAGTAATTGTTGGGAATGTCCTGAAATCTATTGTATTTGCTCTTAGTGAGAGTTGTATTGTCGAGATGAGACAGTCATATAATACTGGGCAATCATAATGCTTTGCTAGAAGCAACTTATGATCAATGAGTTTAGAACTCATTGCTAGTGTTATATGATCCTACAGGGTCACACACTTAAGCAAACTGGACATATAATATGAGGTTGATCATTAATGTAATGATCTAGTAAATGCATATTTGATATGCATTCAATAACAGGTTTCTGAGGCTGTGTCGATCGACACACGAGGTGCATCGATCGACACAGATCGTGAATGACCCGATTAACTTTGGTTTAATCGTTGGTTAATCAGGTCGTGGTATAAGTCAACATATATAAAATATATGGTCGACTTTTACACCCAATCTAACCTAATTCACAGCCACCTAAAGAAACAGAAAACCTCTTGAGAGATCTGATCTCTAAAGGCACTAGCATCCCACCTGTTCAGTTTGTGTGTGTGTGGATACCAGTAGAGGCGCAGCATTTGAGGCGCTTAAGAATCTCGATTACTTGCAAACCTTCCGCTGCTAATCACTAGGTAACTTCGAGATCTCTAGATTCAATATATCTGAACCCTAGATCCTAGGCTATGGAATTCATACTAGGGTTGCTAATCTAATTAGGAACTGCTAGAAATTCCTACAGTGGTATCAGAGCCTTAGGGTTCTATTGAATCAGTAGCATGTTGATTAGATTGGTTGAATCTGAATCTCTGTATAATTGATACAAGCATGCTAAAACTCGTTTTAATCAAAGTAATCTAGTTTAGGTTTTTTGCTTGAAAACGATTACGGTTTATCGCACTGTGTTGATCGATGCCAATCCGGTGTCGGTCGACACATAAGGATAACCCGAATAAAATTTAGGTTTAACCTAACTGTGACGATCGACACAAGAGTTGTGTCGGTCGACACAGACTTTACGGTCAGGCTAATTGGTCCAATTGGATTGGACCGGTTATCTAGCTTGGTTAAACCGCAAAACGGTTTATTGCGATTGAGTTGACAAGGTTAGCATCGACCGACACTAATGTAGTGTCGATCGACACAGACCGGTTATCATAAAACCGGATCAATTGGATTGATCGGTCATCGCAAATTGGTTTTGGTTAATCTGCATCGATTGACACTATAGTAGTGTCGGTCGACACAAGATCCGCTGATTTAGGTTATTGAACCTGAAATCACAGAACCAAACCAAGATAAATCAATTTAATTAGAAGAATTAAAACATAATAAAACTGAACGTTTTAAAGGTTCCGTTCCTCAACCAAATATCAAGTAATCCTTGATGTCTTCCCGATCTTGTCAACTGTCAAGACTTGTTTCATTGTACGATAGACTTGCAGTGCAAGGTATCAACAATTACATGAGTAAGGCAGGAGGTAATCGTGTTGATGGGCTTGCAGTGAAAGGCGTCAACAATTACATAATTTAAGAGATTGGTTTACTTGACTGGGCCATCAAAATCGTTTTGGGCTTAGAGACATCAGGTGGATTGGACATTAGATGTCAATCCACAACCAAGAGTTATATTGGATATAACTAGCAAAGTTGTTGCTTACCTAGATAGCTAAAATTTGGGTGATAGCCAGTGGCTCACTCAAGTTTAGTGAAGTATGGGTCTTGGATCATTATATTCATTTGAGGAAACATTGTTTGAATATAATGCGAGTCTTCTTAATAGTTAAGATTTCTCATTTCTTGAACATCATAACTAAACCTCCCTTGTTTTCAGCTATGTCTAGCACAAACCATCATAACAATTTCTCCCTGCAATCCGTCCTTGAGAAGGACAAGTTAAATGGATCCAACTTTCTTGAATGGTATCGGAACTTGAGAATTGTTCTCAAACAGGAGAAAAAGGACTATGTCCTTGAAAGAGTTCTCCCTAAGAAGTACCGAGCCAATGCATGGCAGTCAGAAAAGGATGTTTGGCATTATAATGATGTGGTCGATGTGAGTTGTCTCATTTTGGCTACAATGAACTCGGATCTGCAGAAGCAATTCGAGAACGTGGAGTCGCCAATAGAGATGATCACTAACCTGAAAAGTATGTTTCAGGAGCAGGCACGAACTAAGAGATACCAGACGGTTAAGTCTCTAATTGAGTGCAAGCTGCCAAAGGACGGACCAATTAGTCCTCATGTCATTAAGATGATGGGTTATATAGATAACCTGGGGAAACTGGATTGTCCCATTAGCCAAGAGTTGGCTACTGACATCATTCTGCAGTCACTGCCGTCAAGCTATGATCATTTTGTAATGAACTACAATATGAATAACTTGACAAAAACTTTGACTGAGTTGCATGGGATGCTCAAGACTGCTGAACCTAACATCAAGAAGGACACCCCCAAATGTCCTTATGGTACAAAAGGGTAATAAGTTTAAGAAACTTGGTAAGAACAAAGGTGATAGCAAGATGAGCTCGATTGTGAATCCAAGCGAGTCTGGCCATGCTCCTAAGGTTAAACATGGTCCTTCTGAAGATGTTAAGTGCCATTATTATAATGGTTATGGGCATTTGAAGAGAAACTGCAATAAATTCCTGGAAGATTATGAGAAGCTGAAGAAGACGTACGAGACTTCTTCTTCATGTATTTATGTTATAGAAGTAAATGTTACTTCTTATGGTTCTACTTATTGGGTATTAGATACCAGCTGTGGTACTCATATTTTGTGAAAATATGCAGGGCCTGAGCAAAAGTAGGATTATGGAGATAGGACAAGTGGACCTGCGCGTGGGAAATGGAGCAAGAGTTGCTGCATTAGCCGTAGGAACATTTCATTTGTTTTGCCTTCTGCTTGGTTTTTTAAGAACTGCTACTATGTACCTGCTATAAGCATAAATATTATTTCTATTCCTTGTTTGGATATGGAAGGATATCAGTTTTCAAATTAAGAATAAGTGTTATTCATTTGATTACAATGATATATGGAATTGGTTAGTAAACCAATCTCCGACGTCGGTCTCCCGCCATTGGTTCACCATCAACCTCCAAGACCTCGCAGGAATCCAAGCAGGTCTTCCTTCTCCTCTTTCCCAACGTAGCTTCAACCGCCGCATTTTTGTCTGGAAAACCCGCCTAGATATGCGTATGGTATTAGCGTTTTTCACATATTTGGTGAACCAAAACTTTGAATACTCAAGCAGATCAAATGAGTGAAAATGTATCCAAATTTAGATTAGATATGCGTATGGTATTAGCGTTTTTCACATATTTGGTGAACCAAAACTTTGAATACTCAAACCCACAAAGGTTCACCGGATCATCGGATATACCCAAACGTTAAATTATGTAACCAGATATATATACATGTGATCATGCATATTGCTGGTTCAGTCGTCTCCTCAAACCCAGAACACAGAGCCTTGAGTACTGCACTCTTCTCCAACTTTCCTGCAAGGATAAATTTATTTAACAAGATAAACTACATGTTTAGAAAAGTCTAATGTGAACACTACAAGACAAACCTCGGTACTGTCTATTGTTGACAACCAAAGTAGGCAATATGGTAACATCACCCCTTGAACCCTTGCCAACCTACATAATACGTCAAATCCAAAAATGGATTATTCATGCTTCTCTCATAACATAACTATTAGATAAGATAAATATAAGTAATTTACTTGAGCATCTTGTTCTTCCTTTAGAACTGGATTGTCCGAGTCAGCATCAGGGTCTCCCATACACTTGTCAAGTTTTCTACTATCAATTCCTGTAGAGACATAGAAGATATGCCTTATTCTCCCGAAAAAGAAAGTTCTTTACTTTTGACCTATAAAAGAAACACTCACCAAGAGATTTGATGACAGAATAAGCACATTATTTGTTGTATTTCTTCTCCTTCATGGGACATCTGATCTGAAAATCAGTGACATAATCCCACCAGACCCAGGGTTTACCAGTTTCATTCTCCACCTTGTAAACGCAAAGATGTCTCAGATTTTCCACAACAACGTCTTTTCCATCGTATCCAGAGCTGAAGTCCTGTTCTGGATCAGGAGCGCAGTATCTTCCCTTGTTGATACACTGAGACTTGCACTGTCTGCTCAATGTGAAAGTGTGAGGGCAATACCAAGTGATGTCATGAGGTCTGAACTGTGTGTAACCGCCTTTCTCAAGAATCTGAGCGGCTCCCTTGAAATCTTTCACAAATTCCATCAACATATCGCACTTATCTACAAATATTAATATATGTAAAACATGTGAATCTTCTTCTGTAATAAAGTAGCCTTTTCACTCTTTTTTTTTTGATAGTAGCCTTTTCACTCTTTGTGTTCGTTAAGTGTTAAAGCTCACGAATCAAACAGCATATATATTAAGGTTTGAAGACAGAGACACATACAGAAAGCTCAACACCAAATCGTAACTATAACATGCCAAATTCTCACTAAAACCCAGAAATCGAAAAGTATGTCTAAATCTCTGTACTTTAGCTAATTTAACCGTAAATGCATTTCAATCCAACATTAAAATGTTTAAATATCCTCTCTGAAAATCTAGCTGAAGAAAAATTAAGCTGAATATACGATTAAACGAAACCCTTGAAGTACATAAAAGAAGAAAGAAAGAACCTGCAAGAGAGTGAAGGCCAGGCGAGGTTATGGTTGGTGAGCCAGTCGTAGAGAATGGGGACGAGACCTTTCCACAGAGAGTACTTCTCGTCGACACTCGGCTGCTGCGTTTTCTTTCCGTTTTCCTTCAGTTTGCTTCCGCTCTGCTGCTACGACGATGGCGTCTGAGAATCGTCCTTGCTCTTAGGTTTCCGACCTCTCTTAAGATTGAGTCTTGACGACCCCTTGGCAACTAGTGCGACACATCCACACTTCACTCTAATCTCTATCTTTTCCTTTTTGTCAAAATAATCAAATCAAAATCCCACGAATAAGAGTTTAAAGAAACAGATCTAATCGAATCAGACGAAAACCCAGATTCGGAATTACAAACCCTAGTTAAGGAGATAGCTAATTAAGACAAAGCTTCAACGTGTTAGATCGTTCTTCGTGAATATGGAAATATCACCGCTGAGGAGGATGAAATCAGAGGCAATTGATTATCGCGGTGAAAGTGGACGGCGAGCTTTGGGATGAGACAAGCTTTTGGGGTGTAATTTGTGTGTTGGTTAGGTCTGTTATTTGTGTAGATGTTTTTTAATGGAGAAGAGGGAAAAACCAAAGTCTTTGGCGGTCTCAGAAAAATTTCGTGAAGTCTTGGCGGATTAAGTCATTTTTGTTTCCCGCTTATTAATTTATTGTCTTAGCGTAATTTATATGCTATTAAAAGTAATAAAAATTAGAAATTAAGTTTTAATAGCAGTTTAGAAAACCGTGCTATTATATTATGCTATCAATGCTCATAATTTTTGTAGTGCACTTAGAACCTAGACTTAAGATTATTAAATTGGCACGAAAGGGTGATTTAGAATCTGAACTATTTAGGTTGAGCAATTTAATTATCTGCAAAGAAATTTGGTTTAATTGAATTGTGAACAAATTGAACATGCACTTAAGGCTAGTTTAATCTGTTAGGAATTGTAAAGAAATTTGGGTTTATACTAATTAGACTTAGAGAATTCTCGCAACGAAAGTTGGTTAATTCTATATATGTGTTTGAGTTCTAGAACCAAGCTTAATCTGATCATGACTGATAATTGATCTGCTTGTGTTGATTTCCTGAGAACTCCCTGGACTTAACACTTTTAGTACTTGTGAAACAAAACCGAATTTGCTACTGATTTACTTTCTGCTTAGTTTTCATTATTTCTGATTTGCATCGCCTAGCTTAACTTGAGGTTCTATAGTCTATCGTAAGATTTCTTGAGTCTATGTGGTTCGATCCCTAGATACTACAATTGTCATGTGCACTTGCAGTGTTAACTTAGGGAATTAAACTCTGAGCATATCAAAGACTCCTTTGAAGTTTCCATTACTGTGTTTCCAGAGAATAAGGTCATCATTTGTTTCTCTCAGGTTCCTTACCCTCTCTATTTCATCCTCCACCATGTTTAGTAAGTCACTGTGATGTCTTCGTCTCCTATGGGAAAGCATTTCCTCACCAACCGTTGTTGTTTCCTGGATACCAAGATCAATGAAGCCCCTGCGACCAAGAGTATCTAAGAGATATCCCAAAGAACTCCAATTATCAAACCAGAAAAAAGAGTTGCGGCCATTTCTTATTTCCACCCGAGTGAAATTCTTTGCAAAGTCTCGATGTTTTAGGATCTTTCCCCACATCCAAGACCCTGACATTGAGCCTTTCTTTAGCTCCCAAAAGGAACCCTTCCTTATCAAATAGTGCCTCAGACAGTTTGCCCATAAGGAGGACGTTGGAGATAATATGTGCCATACTAGCTTCAGTCCATAAACCGTATTAATCTCCTTTCACGGTCTTAGTCCTAATCCCCCTTCTTTTTTAGGTTTACAGACTTCACTCCTTGCAATATTGGTTTTCGTTGAGTTAAGGGAAGTACCAGACCATAAGAATGCTTAACATAGTCTTTCAATCTCCTTACGACAAGCTCCAGGCAGTTTGAAAGCTTGCAACCAAAAATTAGCCAAACTCATAATCACCGAGCTAATAAGCACGCCCTGCATAGGATAGGAACCTACTTGTCCAGGAGATGATACGGGATCTTATCTTTTCAATCAGCGGTAAGAAGTCGTTGGCTGTCATTCTTTTTGTTAGTAGTGGTAATCCCAAGTACCGGACAAGCAATTCTCCAGTTCCAAAAGGAAATGTGGAAACAATTTCAGCTTGATTCCTATCTGATATCCTTGCCATGAACAAAGTAGACTTCTCCAAACTTATCCTGAGGCCAGACATTCTTTCAAATTCCATAAAGACTGAGAGAATACCTTCAATTGGTCGTTTTGTTCCATCTGTAAACACCATGAGATCATCCGCAAAACAAAGATGGGTGAGGTTTAGAAGTTGACACCTTGGATGGAACCGAACTCTCGTATCAGTGATGCTGCATCTAACATCTTTGATAGAACATTTATACATATTACAAACAAGTACGGTGATAGGGAACAACCTTGTCGTAAACCTCTAGCACTCTGGAAGTATTCAGCTAGTTCACCATTGACTTGAACAGAGAATGAAGCAGTGGAGACACAATCCAATGGACGAACCTTGGAGGAAAGTTGAGAGTAGTAAGCGTATTTAGGAGAAATGGCCATTGGACAGAATCGAAAGCTTTTGAGATGTCTATTTTCATAACACACCTTGGAGAAATCGTTTCCTTATGATAACCCTTTACAAGTTCTGTAGCTAACAGCAGGTTCTCCGTAAGAAATTTGTTCTTGATAAAAGCATACTGGTTCAAAGCAATAAATTTAGGCATGATTACCTTCAACCGGTTTGCTATAATTTTCGATATGAGCTTGTACAACACATTGCAGCATGATATTGGCCTATAGTCCTTCATTTCCCTAGCTCCTTCTTTCTTCGGAATCAAGGCAAGAATAGTAGAGTTCAAACTTTGGGAAGGAACCCCTTTATGAAAAAGGATTGTACCGCAATGGTGACATCCTTACCAACAATATGCCAAGAATCTTTGAAGAATTCAGTTGTGAAACCGTCAGGCCCCGGTGCCTTGTTACAAGGCATCTCTAAACAGAACCTACCTTACCTCCTCCTCCGTAATGTCCTGCTCAAGTATTACCTTGTCGTCTTCACTATGAGTGAAATCCAGCATGTTTTTAAGTGATCCACAGTCGGTTCCTCTAACTCTCCTGGAATGTAAGAGAGGAACTTCCAGAAGTATCGTTCTGCTTCTTTCTTAATCTTCTCTGTCGAGTTTACTATGTCACCGTTTGGGCATAAGAGCTCTCGTATTGTGTTGCTTGCCAAACGAGCCTGAATTGCACTGTAAAAAGCCTTATTATTTCTATCTCATACTTGTATCCAGTGCATCTTTGATCTCTGTTTGTAAAACCCTTCCTCCAGATCCGCCAATAAACTCCACCTCTTCCAAGCTTGAGCCTCCTCCTTTACTGCTCCAGGAGATTGATTTGTTAGCGTTGTGTTCTGCCGCTCACATAGCTGATCATATGCTTCTTTAGTTTTCCGCTTAAGATTCCCTATTTTCTTTTTACTCAACAGCTGGAGGTGAGGCTTTTGTTCTTTAGCTTCTTTGTGAGTCAAAATATAGCTGAGGTCGAGTGAAACAAACTCTATGTCCCTGTCCAATAATTTTCCATCAAAGCTGAGAACTCCGGCATCTTTGTGAGCAGATTTACAAACTTAAAAGGTTTCTTTTTCTTACTACTTCCTCTTCTTTCATAGCTATCCGACACCACATGTGATCAGAACAGCCCCCTGGTTCATATATATTGTGACTTGTTGGAAATTGTTGCATCCATTCTTCATTTATCAACACCCGATCAAGTTTCTTACACACCGTTCTTTCATCCCTTTTATTACACCAAGTGAATAAAGGGCCTTGCCACCCCATGTCATATAAGTTGCAACGGTCTATTACTTCTCTAAAATATCTTGTGCCTTGAGTAATATGAGGAGAGTTCAAGAAACCCGAATGATCTTCACCTTCCAAGATTTCATTAAAATCTCCCATAACTATCCACGGTTGTTTCCGGAACATAGGAGATCCATAATGATATTTCATATCTTCCCACAGCTCTCTTCTCTCTTTTGGTGTGTTATAAGCATAGACAAAAGAACACAAAAACTCATTACCCATTCCATCCATTAGCGCAGAGCATGTAATCATTTGGGCACTTTTGTATATCGGAGTCATTCTAACCGAAGGACCCCAAACTATCCAAATTCTCCCAAGCTGATTAAACTCGTAGTTAGACATGACGTCCCAACTTCGAAAGGTTGTGTTTATTATTTTCTCCATCCTTCTTTTTACTCTTGTTTCCAATAAGGCACCAAACTGCAAAGAAAACTTATTTATCCATAGATTGACTACCGACTGCTTTGAGAATTTATTAAACCCGCGAATGTTCCAACAAAAACACATCATTAGTTGCGACGAGTATTTCGTTTTATACCCGCATCTGGGACCTTCTTGGCTGTCTGAGTTGGCTGATTTTTCTGAAGTTTTTGAGTTGTTCTTTTTAGACGTGTTTGCGTCCTTTGAGAGTTCTCCTCAACCTCATCATCATGCCCATTTGACTGAGTTGTGCTTACATATGCCTCACTGCTCATATCCACCTCCTCATTTTCTATATCAACATTGTCGCCATGTTGCAATCTCCCCCTCTTCTACTACATACTCTAAGATTGCATATCTGGATGGTGATGCAATCTGAGTTTTACTAGGAACCAGGTTTGCATTATTAGCAGCGAGTCTACTAGTTTTTGATGGGCTCTCCCACTCCATCAGTTCTCTTTGTCTTCTCCGACCTTTCATCCTGTTTAATACCATTATCCACTAACTCCTTAACTCCACTTTTAATAACCTCAATAGAAACACCCGTGTTATCTTCTACAAAAGACACATGATCACCACTTTGGTCATTTCCTTGAACCTCTGTTACATCCGCTGCCGCAGTCTCCTCTGCTACAGCCACATCCCCAACATCCTCTATTACCAGCCATTGCCACAGCCTCCACTGTTACGCCCTCCTCTGTTCTTTGGGTGTTTTGACTCTGACATTCCTTGTTGTTACAGTCTCCACTGTGTTTATTACCCGTTGGTCTATTCACAATACATGTCCGTCCTAAATGACCCCATTTTCCACATCGGTTGCATCTTTGAGGTAGCCAAGGGTAATTGTAAGATACAGTGAATGGATTTCCATTCTTAGTGAAGCGAAACTGCCTTGGTAACTCCTTAGTGAGATCCGCATTCACGAAGACCTTTGCAATCTCAAAATTAGAACATGCTTCTATTTCAGTGTGCAGACGCACTGGACCACCCGCTGCACTCGAAATGAAACGGATCCCTTCTTCAAAGAACATGTTCATAGGCACATTTTTTAGATGCGCCCATAACGGTACTGAAGTTGTGTCTTGAGCCTTTTTCCTGTATTGGATCCCACTTTGATACAACCATGGGAACCCCAACTATATTCCACATACCTCGACGAAGGATCCTTGATCGTGACATAAAATTTGGTATGCGAAACTTCATTATCGTTGAGTTCACGGCGAAGACATCAATCTTCTGCGTATGATCTCCCAAAGTTCAGATTTTGTTAACAATCATATGTGCTTTCGCAATATGAGATGTTGTTGATAGGAATCTCCTTATCACAAAATCATTCCACAGAGGCAGAGCATTCTCCAAGACCTCAGTTGGTATCTCTATTGATTTGCATCTGCTCTCCTCAGAAAAATCAATATCATATTTTTTTATACTCTGTTTTTTCTTTACCATGTTAGCGTACGAGACTTGTTTTGTTGCAGGAGATGAAGGATCCTCAATAGGTATCTCTGGATTCACCACCACCTCTGAGTGATGGAGATGTTTTATCGTTGTGGAGGTGGTTCCCGTGGTCGCGTAGAAGCTCTCCGGTTGAAATTGATCGGAGTTTTTGATATACCATGGATTTTAGGGATTTTAACCATGGTATATGTCTTCTTATCGAGTCTTTTAGAGTCCTTTGGAGTCCTTTTATATGTGTTTTCAGGTCTAGGTATGTTTGGAGCGGATTTGGACATTATGGCACATTCTGGAGCTATTTGGAGTATTTGGCCGAGAGAGAAGAAGTCACTGCACATATCAGACAAGTGTGTCGATCGACACACTATGTGCATCGATCGACACAAGGTCGACAAAGACACATCTCGGCGAGTTAATGGAGATTTATGGAAATTGCACTTTGGCCAAGAAAGTTCTCATAATTACAAAAAAGTCTCAACCGTGATTAGATCATTATATTAGGGTTTTTAAGCCATTGCTTAGGCTAGGCTTTAAACGTCTTTACTTACTCGTTGTTTTATTCAGAGAGAGAGAGATTTGGAACTCATATTCTTTGTTTCTCTTTTATGATACTTGGTTTTCTATTCATGGTGTCTTCTGTTTCGATGATCATGTCTGAGTAGTTTACCAGTTAGGTTTAGGGATTCTCACAGGGGATTTCATGGAATTATAGGTTAATCAATCTATAGGGATTCATATCTGTTAGTTCTTCATCTAAGATTGTTCTTAGTGCTTAATCTGAAGTAGCTACCTAGATTTATGATGTTAGGTTGATTTTCGCAACGACAGTTGGTTAATTAACTAGAAAGAACCTAGATGAGCAATTTGACTATTCACAAAGAAATTTGGCTTAGGATAATTGTGAATGAACGAACCTGTGATTAATGCTTGTTTAGAACTCTAGAATTCGCAACGAAAGTTGTTTTGCTAGGTTGTTAGACATAGATAGGATTCGCAACGAAAGTTGGCTTCTTATACTTTTGTGATTCCACTTCTAGAACAGTTCTTAATTAGATCCCGATTGATTGATTAGCCTATGTTCCTGGTTTCTTGAGAACTCCCTTGACCTGACGCCTTCGCTTCTTGATTTACAACCGATTACTTTACTTTTCTGCTCTGATTTACTGCTTTCTACTGTTTTACCTAGCTTAATCTGAATTTCTATAATCTATCGCAAGAATCTAGAGTCTCTGTGAATTTGATACCCTATATACTACTGTCACGTCTGTGCACTTGCAGTGTAGACCTAGGGATTAAAACCTGATCGTATCAGTTTTCGGTGGAGATAGGTCCCTCATCCGACAACTTTTCCTCAATATTCTCTTTACTTTTCCCTTTATCAGTTACTTTTGGTGGAAATTAAAGTGGATATTGGTGTCCAGAGAAATTGTTTCTCTCTCTTTGTCTCTCTCTCTCTCATCATTTTTTGCTCTCAAATGTAATTGATACCCTAGTCAAGTGTTTCATTGAATCTATCACTAATGTTCAAGACTGGTTCTGAAATTTTTGAAGTTATAATCATTTAGTGTAAAGTTTGCTAATTTTTTTTTTTTTTTTAGTTTGGAAACCATAAACTTATTTATGTTAGATTAATAGATTTTAGAAATCAAGACCAATGTTGTGTTCATGACCAGCCCTACTGTCACTAGACGATGCTATAGTTGATATTTGTATTAGAAGGCCTCCAGTGTCTGTGATGCGGAGCCACACGCTTTATGGTTTAGATTTAACACTTGTTTTGTATCAGTTTGTTAAATAAGTATCAGTATCAGTTTGTATAAGTTTTAAATTTTATCCTACAGGAGGCGGCTCTGAAGTTAGGTGTTCTCACTGCGGAAGAGTTTAATATTATTGACAGATACCACATTTTCTCTCTTAAAATAAGTAGAAATTTAAGAATATTGAAATCGATTTAAAAAAAAAAAAAAGAGAGACCGAATAAAATAGAATCTTTTTTGGCATCAATAATAAAATAGAATTGAACGTATCATTTGAGATGGAGTCCTAAGATACATCCCATTTTTTCCTCTCACCTTAACCTAGTGCCGTCAACTCCAGATTTCGCCTCTCCGGCGCGTCCGACGTCGTCCTGCGCCGGCTCGTCGCCGGAGAGGGCTCTTTCCTCTTCTCTTTAAAGCCTCTTTCACTTTTTGGCGGTGGTGTCGTGTCCTTGTGTCTCTTCTTTTATCATGTCTTCTGCCTCGTTGTGGTCTAGATCTGGTTCATGGTTTGGTCAGAGGCGGGTTGTGTTCTGCCATTAGGTTCTCAGTCTTCCCTCTGGTCCCCTCCTCTGTTCCTTGCTTCCGGTGTTGCTCTCATCGGCACATCGACGGCAGTTGATGTGGTGGTCAGATTATCTTCAGACGTTGTGATGTTGGTTTGCATCGGTGGTCTCTGTTTCCACTGCCCTCTCCGCTCATCGGCTTCCGAGCTTGTGGTGGTGAGTCGTTCCCTCGCCGTTTTTTCTGCCGACCAGTCCCTGGTTCAGATCCGCTCCTCCTGCTCCATCCTCTCGCTCCAGTAATTCACATGAGGTCTCCATTTTAACTTCAGGTGCTTTTGGCCTGTGTTTTATGGTTCACTTCTATGTTGGTTGATGGTTAGCAATCGTATACAGTTGGTTCCTCTTTGTATTTCTATTGGTTACTTTGGTAGGGTTATCTCTGCTACGAGTCTGTTGATCTCAGCTGGTGTTGGTCTCTGTCTGAGGCTGTGGTCTCTGTTACCACTTTGAATAAGGTCTCATGTTGTTCATGGGGTTGATTGTACCGGTTTGGTTTGTGTTTGTTGTATGAAGATTTGTGGTTCCCATAGGTCCTCGTTTCTAGATCGTGTGGATTTGTATCTGGCTCCGCCGTTCTCTCCGGCACTGAGAGCTAGATCTGCGGTGGTGAAGTCTTCCGGAAAAAGCGCTTGGTGGTTGAGTGGCGTTCTTGGTTTCTTTGGATGATTTGCTCTTCTGTGCTGCTCTTCATTCGGTGTAGATTATCGGCGTTCATCTCCCAGGTCTCATGTTCAACCGTCTAGCGAGTGTTTTACCGATTATTCAGTTTGATCTATCCATGGGAAAGTCCGGATCTCTTCGATCTTCGGTATGGTTTATCCATAATCTTTCTTGGTTTTATTTTTAGGAGTAATTGTATCTGGTTTTATCTACTATTCAAGCTCTTCTAGTGATATCTTTTGACAAGCTAGCCAGACGAAGCTGAAAGAGACTACCGAAGAAGATCTATCTATTTTACGAGAATTCTCATTGATAAAGGTATTGAAAGTAAAATATTGGAAGGCCGCCTGCTAGTGTGGGATCGGAAGCATCCTGTTTTTACTTTGTCACAGAAAATCCTTATGTATGGTATCGCTATTGTATCATGGTTATGTTGTTTCCACCAATATGCTGGTGGGAAAGATCAATAGCTCCTGATGGTATTTCATACATCGAGCTTCTTCATATGTTGTAATTTGTGGAATCAGATATAATAAAACAGTGTTAAAAAAAAAAGATACATCCAATTATGTACCGACATGTCACCTACTATTCCCTCGTATGGATCGATTTCTTACCTTACATAGTCCATGTCATCTTTCGCACGTGCCATTACTCATCTCCCCTTTTTTTTTTTAAGTCGGCTACTATTCATTCATTAAGGGCTCAAAGTAAGCTAAACAGTTATAGGATATATGAGTGAAATATAAAATTATAATAAGCTTAATGGGCTTAAACCGGCCCAAACAAACTAACCGAAAATTTTGGTCGGATGACATGGAGACACCAACTCACGAGGTGAGAGGACACGCGTCAGAAGCCGATGCAGTCCGACATGCAATTCACCGCCGGTAAGGATTTCGGTACCAAGCTATTAGCTTCACTATGCGACCTGCCCGATCTAACTCCACCATATAAACCACAACACCACCGCATCAGGATTAAAACTCCAAAATCAACACCATAAGAACTTTTCCTTGCGCTTCATAACTGGAAAATCCTTAAGCGGATTAAAGCCCATACAAATTAAATTACCGTCGCACCCGTATAACTTTTCGGGTATCGAACCAACCGACTTCAAGCGCTCAGCATGTTGCGTGAAGAGAGGGATAGATCGCCGGAGGTTGTGGGGAAGGACCACAGTGAAGAAGATCAGAAAACGGGTATATAACCTGGAAAAGGAAAAGCCAAATCCGGTGTTCCTCGGAAGCAGAGTCAGACAATCACCAACTTAACGTACAGAGGAAAACTGGTGGTGATGGTTCTGAATCTTATTTGGCGGATAAGAATCCGCAGCTAGAGCACACCTATAAACAGAAACAAAAGCCAAAAGGGCAAAAGTAACCCGGTCCGCCGGCTGGACCGGAGTCGTCGCCGGCGGCCGGAAACGGTTGCAAATCAGATGTGTCGAGTTCTAGAGAGATGGGGTAGAAAGGAAGAGAGAGATCACCTCCTCTCCCCAGTTTAACTTTCATTAAGTGTCGTCGTCTCTTTTTTTTGAAAGAAAAGAGAGATTTCTGAGTCTGCGAGAGAGAAAGAAAGAAAGATTTCCATTTCAGCGAAATATAAGGTTTGTGATCTCTTCTTCTTCAGTTCGATCCTTGACTCGGGTGATGAGTTTTTGAATTTTGACCAGGTCAAGCCAGGTCCGAGTGCCGAAAATGGAGACACATGTGAACATTATGATCTCTTAGTCAAATACCAATACATCTCGGATGCACTCATTGTTCTTGCCTACTTCTCCATCCCACTCGAGCTTATATATTTCGTGCACAAGTCGACCTTCTTCCCTTACAAATGGGTGATCATGCAGTTTAGACTTGGAGCCTTCATAGTGATATACCATAGATTTTAGGGATTTTAATCATGGTATATGTGTCATTTATCGAGTCTTTTACTATGATTTAGAGTCTTTTCAGGTGTTTATTAGGTACAAGCACATTTGGAGCATATGTGGTGATTATGGCACTTTCTGGAGCTAATTGGAGTATTTGGCCGAGAGATAGACTTCACTATCGATATTTCAGAGCTGCGATCGACACGCTATTGGCATCGATCGTTGCATATGCGAATGGGCCAGACTTGGTGGTTTAATGAAGAATGCTGATTTTGCAGAAAAGCCCAGATATTTACACAGAAGCCCAAAACGTGTTTTAGACTATATATTAGGGTTTTTAGCCATTTGTTTAGGCTACGCTTTTCTTAAGTCTTATTTTATTTCAGAGAGAGTTAGGGGCTGATCCTGCTCTCGAGAGAGAGAGGATTTTGAACCCCAGATCTTTACTTTGTTTTATGATATTTGGTTTTCTACTTATGATATTTTCTGTCTCGATGAATATGTCTGAGTAGATTACCTGTTAGGTTGAAGGATTCTCATTAGGGATTTCATGGAACTATAGTTAAATCAATCTGTAGGGATTCATATCTGCTAGTTCTTTGTTTAGGTTGTTCTTAATGCTTAATCTGAAGTAGCTAATCAGAATTATGATGTTAGGCTGATTAATGCAGCGGAAGTTGGTTAATTTAGCTAGAAAGAATCTAGATGAGCAATTAAACTTCTCGCAAACGAAAGTTTGGTTTAGGTTAATTGTGAACATATCAAACTTGGAATTAATGCTGGCTTAATCTGTTAGTTCTCGCAAACGAAAGTTTGGTTTGCTGCACTTAGACTTAGAGAATTCTCGCAAAGGAATTTGGTTAATTCTATATCCGTGTTTTGAGTTCTAGAACAGTTTCTGATTAGATCCAGACTGATTGATTGCTTGTGTTCCTGATTTCCTGAGAACTCCTGAAACCTAACGCTTCGCCTCCTTGCTCACAAACCACTCCTGCTACTGATTTACTTTTCTGCTCTGCTTTTAGTTTAATCACCTTTGCTTTCTCCTAGTTTAATCTTTTATGTTCTTATCTATCGTTGACCGGAGTCCCTGTGGATTCGATACCCTAAGTACTAAAACTACATCACTGTGCACTTGCAGTTAGTATAGGGTTAAAACTAGACCTATCAAGTTTTTGGCGCCGTTGCCGGGGACTCTTTTAAGTCTTCGATAGATTTGAACTTACGGTTTAGACTAGGTTTTTTTTTTTTTTTTTTTTTTTTTGCTACTAATTTTTTTTCTTTTCTGCTCTTGCGTTTCAGGTACGCCTGTAATCGCACTGCATCGATCGACATGGTCCTGTGTGTCGATCGTCACATCATCGCGCTTGCATCGATCGACGCTTCCACTGCATCGATCGACACATATCGTAGGAAGATGTATGATTTCTTTAGTCCAGAGATTGATAATTCACAGATAGCTGGGTTGAAGAGTAAAGTTGACTATCTGCATAGCCTTCTACTTGGAAAGTATGCGCAAGAAGCTATCAACTGCGTTGGAGGGAATGAATTCTACAGTCAGGAATCAGCTTTTCAGGGACCTTTCCAGCAACAGAGTAATACCTTCTCGAGGAACTATGGTATTTCTTCTTACCAAGTACCGCCTGCACCTACACATAAGAGCAGATTAGAAGCTATGATGGAACAGTTTCTTGAGAGAGAACAACAGATCACTGTGTCCTTCAACTCAAGGATGGATGCATTGCATGAAGATCTGAATGAGAAGTTTGAATACTTGAGCACACATATGAAGAAGCTAGATGTCCGAGTTCAAACAGCTGAAACAATGCAAAGGCATAATGAAGCTAAGAGAGCTGAACGGAAGCTGCACATCAAAGCTGTGACCTTAGGGGATGAGATTGAGTTGCTAGGTGAAGAAGATAGCATAATCTCGGATTTTCTGGATGAATATTGTCTGTCTGATACATGCATCGATCGACACCCCCTTAGTGTCGATCGACACGCCATTCTGACGGCAATTTCGAGATCTTACGACAAACAGAATCGCCCTGCATCGATCGACACACATCATGCAACGATCGACACAGAACGCAGACATGACCAGAAACCTGCAACAGTACCAGAACGAGTCTATAAGCCCCCTGTGCCATATCCTAAGGTTCCTAAACCCTCTAAACAAGAGCTAGAAGTGGCTAACTGCACGAAAGTGATTGATAAGAAGGTGAATAAAACACCACCAGTTGAAACTTCGCGAGTTCATGCAAAGAAGATGATCTCCACTGATGGTCATCTGAAAGAAGAAGTTCAGATTGGTGGAACTACAGTATCTGATAGTGGAAAGAAGAAGATGGCGGTTCCTCTTGAACCTGCTCTAACATCTTCAGTACCTGCAACTGCTCATAAGCAGAAAGCTCCAGACATCAGATATACATCAAAGGTAAGGTACAAATCACCTAAGCTTAAACCTTCTGATCACATTGTTTTGAAAGCAGGAAAACGCAGTAGACCGCCCAAGCTTCGCTCCCGCCCTGATTCTGATTACTCTTTCCTTGGAAAACCTCATGATCATAATGCCTATACACCTCCTTGGATGAAGAGATATTCACAGAGACACTCAAAGTCTCTGTTGAAACCGCCTTGAGTCAAATCTCTTCCAATAGTCAAGCTAATGACTAAAAACAAGCGTTGAGTGGGAGGCAACCCACTGTTAGGTTCGTTTTTGTTTTTGTCTTTTTTTCGTTTTGATTTGGTATTTTTAATTTTTCTGTTTAAGTGTGTTCAGAGCTGAGGGAAACAGGAATAATCGCATTGCATCGATCGACACACATTGTGCATCGGTCGATGCACTCGCGATTTAACGAATTGATTGCGGTTCAGACATCGGTTATCTACATAACCGCGAGTGATAATCGCCTTGCATCGATCGACACCCTTGGGCATCGATCGACGCAGGGCGACGACAGGTAAGTAATCTGCAACTTTTCGGTTTGTTCTTCAATTTGATTATTCTCACCGAGCTCATGCCTTGATTACACTGGGGACAGTGTAGTTTAAGTGTGGGGGAGGAAGCTACTGACGCACGCTTTTGTTTTCTTAGTTTTTCAAAATTTGTTTTATTGAGTCAAAATTTGTATGAAAATATGATTTTTCGAGGAAACTTTTCGCTTGAACAGGAACTAAGTGACCATTGGACAGACTTGCAGAGCCTCTCTGACTATTAGAAAACCACATCACAGATCAACCTACTGGGAACACCCACATCACTTCAGGTATCAGAGGATCCTTTTACTGACTTCAAACTTAATACTGACTTAGATTTCTCACCTAAGGGCTTGGTATACTTTGTGTCGGATTCCCTTGTTAGTTCTGACACAGCCTGTAAACCTATCCTATTTAGTTCCCTTCTCCCCTTCCATAAAGTAAAAAAAAAGATAATAAACTGAGGATGAGTTAGTAACTCCGAAGTGGTCACAGGAGTGGTAGAGACCCCTATTATCTCCTGTGCGATCCATGGAATGTGTCCAAAGTACACCCCATAACGGGAAGAACACTGATAAAAAAAATAAAATGATACCCAATGTGGGAAAAATCAGTTGTTAAGGAAGGGAAAGAGAAGAAAGGGACTAGAGAAAGATAGTATGGTGGTCTAGAGCTGATAAGGTAAGAATCCAGGTGCCCTTTGATCGATACTCCTTAGGTGAGACCGCACTTAAATACTTGCAGAAGTTAGTAGGGAGAATTTGAATGCTTGAATGTGATTGTGGAGTTTACTTAGGACAGTTGCTAAGTGTGGGGGAAGTACATGTTGGTCTTGAGTTCCGTAGGAAAGTTTTCAGTGGCTTACTAAGTGAATGTGATTGTGAAAGTTCCTAGGACGAAATGAGTTTCTGTGTTTTCAAACTTCTTTTCTTATGCTTTGGTTCTTTACTTGCTTGAGGACAAGCAAGAGCTAAGTGTGGGGGAGTTGATATACCATGGATTTTAGGGATTTTAACTATGGTATATGTGTCATTTATCGAGTCTTTTACTATGATTTAGAGTCTTTTCAGGTGTTTATTAGGTACAAGCACATTTGGAGCAAATGTGGTGATTATGGCACTTTCTGGAGCTAATTGGAGTATTTGGCCGAGAGATAGACTTCACTGTCGATATTTCAGAGCTGCAACGATCGACACGCTATTGGCATCGATCGTTGCATATGCGAATGGGCCAGACTCGGCGGTTTAATGAAGAATGCTGATTTTGCAGAAAAGCCCAGATATTTACACAGAAGCCCAAAACGTGTTTTAGACTATATATTAGGGTTTTTAGCCATTTGTTTAGGCTACGCTTTTCTTAAGTCTTATTTTATTTCAGAGAGAGTTAGGGGCTGATCCTGCTCTCGAGAGAGAGAGGATTTTGAACCCCAGATCTTTACTTTGTTTTATGATATTTGGTTTTCTACTTATGATATTTTCTGTCTCGATGAATATGTCTGAGTAGATTACCTGTTAGGTTGAAGGATTCTCATTAGGGATTTCATGGAACTATAGTTAAATCAATCTGTAGGGATTCATATCTGCTAGTTCTTTGTTTAGGTTGTTCTTAATGCTTAATCTGAAGTAGCTAATCAGAATTATGATGTTAGGCTGATTAATGCAGCGGAAGTTGGTTAATTTAGCTAGAAAGAATCTAGATGAGCAATTAAACTTCTCGCAAACGAAAGTTTGGTTTAGGTTAATTGTGAACATATCAAACTTGGAATTAATGCTGGCCTAATCTGTTAGTTCTCGCAAACGAAAGTTTGGTTTGCTGCACTTAGACTTAGAGAATTCTCGCAAAGGAATTTGGTTAATTCTATATCCGTGTTTTGAGTTCTAGAACAGTTTCTGATTAGATCCAGACTGATTGATTGCTTGTGTTCCTGATTTCCTGAGAACTCCTGAAGCCTAACGCTTCGCCTCCTTGCTCACAAACCACTCCTGCTACTGATTTACTTTTCTGCTCTGCTTTTAGTTTAATCACCTTTGCTTTCTCCTAGTTTAATCTTTTCTGTTCTTATCTATCGTTGACCGGAGTCCATGTGGATTCGATACCCTAAGTACTACAACTACATCACTGTGCACTTGCAGTTAGTATAGGGTTAAAACTAGACCTATCACATAGTTCTCTCTGGAGCCACCCATTTTATCAACATTTGGATGTTTTTCATGCACTCCGTGGCCATCGTGATGACTATCGCCTACACAATTGTGTCGCTGAATTATGCCACCACGCTGAGATCTTATTCAACGTCGTTTAGGGAGGAGAAGGACATCTCTGGGCCCCTTCCGATGAGTTCGGGATATGATATATACCAGAACGTTTAATATATATATATATATATATATATATATATATATATATATATCTTTCGCATCAGTGCTAATGTTTCTTATGTGTCGGATTGTGGGGAGCTCAGACGCAGAGATCCCTGCAGAGCTTCGATATCGGTGGTGAGCGCGAGCGAATGCCCAAACCAATCGTCCGCGCTTTTGGCGTCTTCAAGAAGTGCGCTGCTAAGGTAAAAACACTCTAAGCTATAGGTTTTGGGGACTTTTTGCATCTGAGTTGTCATTTGTATTCTTCTTTTTGGTTCGTGATTAACTGAGTATATAACTGTTGGAACAAATTTTCTAATGAAGACATATTAAAGATATGGGATTTATTAAAAATGTATATTTGAAAAAAAAAATGAGTTAAGCCCATAAATACATATGTTTTATTGAGAAGGGAAAGTTTTCAATTTGTGGAAACTTGGTAGACAAGTTTGTGTGCGGTCCAAGTGATATATCATGGTTTTTACATGTTTTAGGCCATGATATAAATGTGTTTTAGAGTCATTTGCATTGTTATCGAGTCATTTACAGGTGTTTATTAGCTTTTTTTTTTTTTTTTTTTTGACAACAGGTGTTTATTAGCTACATGCACGTTTGGAGGATTATTGGAGATATTGGAGCATTTTGGGCGAGTTTTGGAGCAAAAGCCGAGAGAGCTGATTTCACCAAGTCATATCGACCGATGCATCGATCGATGCACTCTTTGTGTCGATCGTTGCATCCCTGCGCCAGCACATTAATGAAGACTTTGGAAAATTGCAGTTTTGCCCCAAAAGTTCTAGTATTTACAAGAAGACCCCAACTCGTGATTAGACCTTTATAATTAGGTTTTTGGTGTTTTAATTTAGAGTTGCTTTCATACTATTAGCTTTTTAGAGAGAGAGACTGAGAGGCTGATCGTTCTTGTACTACAGAGAGAAGATTTCGAACCTCTTTACTCTTTACTCTTTGATTTATATGATATCTATTTATTCATTGATTATGTTTTCATTGATCATGTCTGAGTAGATTCATAGTTAGGTTTAGGGATTCTCTTAAAGGTTTTAATGACTTGCTAGATTTAATTTATCAGTTAAGGATTCATAACTTATTTGTTCTTCAACCTGAATTGTGCTTAATACTAGTTTCTAACCTGATCACTTAGAATCTAGACTTTAGGTTTATAAATTGACACAAAAGTGTAATTTAGAATCTGATCTATTTAGGTTGAGCAATTTAATTATCCGCAAAGAAATTTGGTTTAATTTAATTGTGAACAAATCGAACATGCACTTAAAGCTAGTTTAATCTGTTAGGAATTGCAAAAAAAAATTGGGTTTCTGCTAATTAGACAGAGAATTCTCGCAACGAAAGTTGGTTAGTTCTATATATGTGTTTGAGTTCTAGAACCGAACTTAATTTGATCCTGACTGATAATTGATCTGCTTGTCTGATTTCCTGACAACTCCCTAGACTTAGCGTTTTTAGTTAATTGCTTACAAACCACTATTGCTACCTGATTTAGTTTTCTGTTTGATTTAATGCTTTCACATCTGTTTCACCTAGCTTAATTTGACGCTCTATAATCTATCGTAAGATCCAGAGTCTCTGTGGATTTCGATATCCTATATACTACTAGTTTACGTCTGTGCACTTGCAGTGTAGATCTAGGGATTAAAACTCTGATCGTATCACCAAGTCGAAAAACTTAGTGGACAAGTATGTGGATTTGTTACACAATTCGGCTTATTTCCAAAAACTAGCATTCTCTAATCCTATATGTAAAGGACCCTAAGCCTCTCTTGTAGAGCATCCACAACGATAATCACACAAAGAAAAACACAAAAAGAAGTTTCTTCAATTCCTTTCTATTTTAGGTTAGTGTCTAATTGAGAGTATTTTAGTTCATATGTTCGACAGAGCCGATATCGAGTGTTGCGATACAGTTTCCTGTGGTTTTGACCTGTCACACTACAAGTGATTCTTTAAGTTAAGGAAATAGATCAAATCTTTTCTACTCTTTCTGTTAAATCGTTTTGATATCGTTTCCTTAACTCTTATTGTTTATTCGTGATTAAATCGCTTTTACCGTAGTGCTATAAATTTGGTTCTACAATCTTAATTCAAAGAAATCCGTTTTTGTTATATAAACACCAAATGGATTTAATCGCGAGTAAATAAACGTTTTTCAAACAATTTCTCTTCCGCTTATGATACTAAGAACGTTATCAACGCTAAATGTAGCGAATGGGATTCGCTAATGTAGAGGCAGATTTTAAAACCAGTTTCCAAAATGGTTTTAGAAGGATTTCTAATAAAACGCAGCGTACATCTCGAATAGTTTCGTAACGATTTTCGTGATTAGTTTTTTGTGTTTCTTACAAGTTTATTGATTGCGACCGATAAACTATGTCACTGCGATTACCAAACGATTTCAAATTGTTTCTTTAAAATCGCAGTCTATGAAAAACATAAACCCGATTATCAAACGTGTTTTAAACGCTTTGACGAATGCTCTGTGGAGGTTCGATATTGCGCTTTTAGCGGTCTAATCGGTTCGATATCGGTTAGTTAAATTGCGATTTAAATTCTGTATCGAAACAAAGAGTTTCTTCCGATTTTGATAGAATTCTCTTTTCGTTTAATTATTTATTAATTAAAACGGTGTTGATTAGGATTTCGAAAATCTTAAATAAGTCAACGATATAATCATTTATGAGAGAGGCTATACTATTTGATCTGGTTCTCTTCGGTTTAAAGCTTTTGGTTAATTGGTCATATTAAATCATTTAAAAAAGTGAGTGGACCAATTTAACTAATTTTCTTACGGTTATTTAATCTTCAACAATAAATAAATTTATTCTACTGCTTTCACATCTGTTTCACCTAGCTTAATTTGACGCTCTATAATCTATCGTAAGATCCAGAGTCTCTGTGGATTTCGATACCCTATATACTACTAGTTCACGTCTGTGCACTTGCAGTGTAGATCTAGGGATTAAAACTCTGATCGTATCAAGTTTTTGGCGCCATTTCCGGGGAGTCTCTTAAGTCTTCAATAGATTTGAGTTTAAAGTTTAGACTAGGTATTTCGTTTTTTTTTGTTTTTCGTTTTTTTGGTGTTCGTTACTAATTTTTCAGTTTTTCTTTCTGTCTACGTGTGTTTAAGGTCTGATATCGCTTTGCATCGATCGACGGATCTTTTGAATCGATCGACACAAGGCGAATCTCTAGTTGAATCGATCGTTGCACATCTCTGCATCGACCGACACAGTGCGATTACCGACGGTTTATGCAGAAGCGTGAGACCAGAAGTGATCCGAACGCGAATCTTGTGAATCTCAGGCTTGAGGAACTTGCTAGACTAGAGAGAACAAACAGAAAAGGTCAAAGAGCAAGGATGAATAACAATCGTTTGATTCTGAGACCTGATGCTGGAGGTGTTCTGAGAGACGACCAGAACAACCCGTATAATGATGCTGGGCAAAGGATTGATGCTGAGGGACGTGTGATCTCTGAACCTGTGCCTAACCCTCAAGGACAGGGGCAGATGGTTGTTGTTGAGAGGAATCTTGCTGACTATAACCGTCCGGATGAGTTTCATGCTAATCGGTCAGCAAATGTACCTCCTAGGTTTGAGCGGAATGATTTTGAGATCAAGACTGTCTACTACTCTCTTCTGAGGAAAAATCCTTTCCATGGTCTCCCACATGAGCAGCCCATGGACCACATTGATGACTTTGAGAACTTCATCACTGGAATGAAGTATAATGGGGTGAACTATGACTATCTCTACGTTAAGCTTTTCCCCTATTCTCTCGCTGGAGAGGCTGCAGCTTGGCTGAAACAACTTCCACCTGGGAAGTTTACTACTTGGGATGCTGTGAAGAGGGAGTTTTTGAGGCACTTTTATGATGATGCTCTCTCTGATCAGTCGAGACAGGATATTCTCACTTTCTCCCAAGGTCCTAAAGAGCCTCTTAAGTATGCTTGGATGAGGTTTAAGAAGTACCAGGGTGACTGCCCTCACCATGAATTCACTGAAGTAACACTGCTGGGCATTTTCTTTAGACTTATAGATCTCCACTACCAATCTGCATTTGATAATGCCAGCATTGGCAATTTCAATACCAGGACACCGGAGCAGGCTAAGACACTGATTGACAACTTGGTGAGCAGTAATAGCACCAAGACTGCTTATAGGAGAAGGAAAGAGACTGGTGGGAAGATTGATAATCTGGAGATTGCTGATATTAGGAACAAGCTGGACATTGTTCATAGTTTGTTGACTGGAAAGAAGGCTGTCCATTTTGCTCAGGATGTTGAAGTGTTTGAGCCTGAAGAAGATCATCAGAAAGAGGATGTGAACTACATTAGTGGCTCTGGATTCCAAGGAAATAGGTTTGGTAATCAGCAAAGTAATAAGTTCTTCAATGGTAGACAGAAGAGTGCTTTCACAGGCAATCAGAACTCTTCTGGATATGGACAGACTGCTGGATTTCAGAAACCTTTTCAGCAAGGTAATTCTTATCAGAGGACTTATGGATCAAGCTCCTATCAGACTCCTCCTACTGGTAGTGCTCATGAGAGCAAGATGGAAGCCATGATGGAGCGGCTGCTGGAAGGACAGACTAAGACTGTTAAAGACTTCAACAAGAAGCTGGATACTGTGTATGAAGATCTTAATGGAAAGTTTGAATCCTTGAGTACACATGTCAAGCAGTTGGATACACAAGTAAACCAAATTTCAAGCTCAGTCAAGGGAAAGAATGTCATGGACACTCACATCAAAGCTTGGTCAGTTTATATTGATGATGGGTCAAACCGAGGAGAGAAATTTGAGTTTAACACAGCTGAACTCGTGGGAGAAGCAGAAAAACCCGAGAGTGTTGATGAGTTAGCTGCATCGATCGATGCACCTAATGCATCGATCGTTGCATGTCGTGAAGCAGATTTACTTGTTTCTTCTGGTATTGCGAACGAGAAGGTTCACAAGTGATAGGTCTCGAGTTTTACCCTATACTAACTGCAAGTGCACAGCAAATCAATTGTAGTATTTAGGGGTCGAATCCACAGGGACTCTAGGCAATGATAGAACTAAGAACTTAAAGAGTTTAAAACTATGAGAAAACAGATTGTAGTGAATAACTAAGAGCAAGCAAATAAGGTAAATCAGGTAGCAGGTTGTGGTTGTAAGCGATAAACTAAAAGCGCTAAGTCTAGGGCGTTCTCAGGAAATCAGACAAGCAGATAAATCATTCAGTCATGATCTAATTAAACTCAGCTCTAGAACTCAAAACACAGATATAGAATTAACCAAATTCCTTTGCGAGAATTCTCTAAGTCTAAGTGCAGTAATCCAAATTCCTTTGCAATTACTAACAGATTAAACCAGCATTAATTTCAAGTTTGATATGTTCACAATCTAATTAAACCAAATTACTTTGCGAGTAATTAAATTGCTCAACCTAAATAGTTCAGATTCTAAACCACAATGTCGTGTCGTATTTAGCAACCTAAGATCTAGATTCTAATTGATCAGGTTAGAACTAGCATTAAGCACAATTTAGCTTGAAGAACATTTTATTTATGTGAATCCTTAACTGAATTAATTATATCTAGCAAGTCATGAAATCCATATGAGAAACCCTAAACCTAACTATGAAACTACTCAGACATAGATGATGAAAACATAATCAATGAATTAATAGCAATCATAAAAGAGATTAGAATAAAAGGGGTTCAAAAACTTCTCCAAAATAAATGTAGTACAAGATCAGATCAGCCCCAAAAGCTCTAAAAACTCTCTGCTCTAAGTTATGATAGCGTAAGTTAATAAAACACCAAAATCCTAATTATATAGGCTAAATCTCGGCTGGGGCTTCTTTGTAAATATTGGTAACTTCTGGGCCAAAGTGTAATATCTTCATTTTTCATTAAACCGCCGAGTTCGGCCCATCTCTCTAGTGTGTCGACCGATGCACAATCGTGTGTCGGTCGATGCAGTCCTGTTTTCTGGACAGTGAGCTCAAACTCTCAGCCAAACACTCCAAAAATCCCCAAAATGCTCCAATATCTCCAATTCTGCTCCAAACCTGATTATACCTGTAATAGACTCTAAAAGAACACAAAAAGACTCTAAAACATACTTATATCTTGGTCTAAAACTAGTAAAAACCATGATATATCAACTCCCCCACACTTAGCCTTTGCTTGACCTCAAGCAAAACAGAGAACTAGAATGTAGTGAAGAGGTTTGAAAACTCTTCAGAAACTCTTTTTGTCCTAGAAGCAACAACACTCAGATTCCCCTTAGTAAACCACATGAAAGAATCAACCTGCAGACATCAAGACCAACATATACTTCCCCCACACTTAGCAATTGTCCTAAGTAAACTCCACAATCACATTCACCCATTCAAATTCACCCTACTGACTTCTGCAAGTATTTAAGTGCGGTCTCACCTAAGGAATATTGATCAAAGGGCACATGGACTCTTACCTTGCCAGCTCTAGACCACCATACTATCTTTCTCTGGTCCCTTTCTTCTCTTTTCCCTTCCTTAACAACTGATTTTTCCCCATTGGGTATAATTTTATTTTTTTTATCAGTGTTCTTCCCGTTTTGGGGTGTACTTTAGACACATTCCATGGATGCACATGAGGTAATAGTTGTAGCTACCACTCCCAGAGACCACTTCGGAGTTACTAACTCATCTTCAGTTTATTACTCTCTTTTTTTTACTTTATGGAAGGGGAGAAGGGAACCAAATAGAACAGGTTTACAGGCTGTGTCAGAACTAACAAAGGAATCCGACTCAAGGTATTCCAAGCCCTTAGGTGAGAAAATTAAGTCAGTATTAAATTGAAGTCAGTAAAAGGATCCTCTGATACCTGAAGTGATGTGGGTGTTCTCAGTCGGCTGATATGTGTCTGGGTTTTCTAATAGTCAGAGATAATCTGCAACTTCATCCCAATGGTTACTTAAGTTCCTGCAAGTGCTGCTAATTTTCTCAAAAATTCATTGTTTCTTACTTCAAAATTTTGACTCAATAAAACAAATTTTGAAAAACTGAACTGACTCTAAGAAAACAGAAAGATAGGAGTCAGTAGCACCTCCCCCACACTTAAGACACACTGTCTCCAGTAGTGTCAAGCGAAGGATTGGTAAAAAGAAAGAAAAATTTGTTAATGGATAGGTTAAGTTCTGTCGGATTTTTACCTCTGTCGCACAGGCATCGACCGTTGCACTAGGTGCATCGACCGTTGCTGTGCGATGTTAGTGGTCGATCGTTGCTCAGGACCGCAACGATCGCTGCAATGCGATTTCTTGCGTTGTGACGATCGACACAGTGGTGTGTTGATCGACGCACTGCGAATGCTCGATCAGTCAGCAAGTTAGCAGGTTAGTCCGTTGGAAATTCTAAGATTTCGATCCTGCAAGCTGAAAACACTGAAAACAGAGTAAAATCAAAGCAACTAATGTATCAAATCAAGCACAACCATCCAAACATACGAAATCCTAAGAAAAACAAAAGCAAAAGTGCAAAGAAAAAGAAAAGATAACAGAATACAGAACCGAATGTCTGAAAATGGAGACTACGCTCACTCGCTCGCATCATCTATCCCAGCATATGGATCAGTACCGCCGGAATCCTCAGGAGAACGTTGTCTGCGTCGAGAAGGTGTTGGATGGTGTATCTGTGGCTGTCTCCTGCAAGTGCAGGTACGCATGAAGTTCCAGATGACCCGTAGAATACCATCTGAATGCTCTCTCCACTCTGCCTCAGACATATCACCATAAGGCATCGTAGGCTCTGGAAAAGGTCCAACATCATCAGCAGGGGCAGCAGCAGGCGCAGGAGGTACAGAGGAAGATGAAGCTCGTGTAGAGGGCTCTCCCAGCGGATGAGCCATAGAAGGGACTCTGCGCTGCTCCCTCGCAGGAGGCTGGAATCTCAGGGCATCCAGCGTATCAATCTGTGTAAGTCCAGGAGCAGGAAGATCCACACCACACTTCTCAGTACTCTGATCATAATAAACCCAAACGCGTCCCTCCTTGAGCCAGGTAGCGCTCTGTAGGTGGCTGAAATCAAGGAACTCCTTGGCAGTGTTACACTCTGTGCCCTCTAAGGGAATCCTGCAGTGCATGAAGATGGGAGTAAGATGGCTCCCGACTGTCTCAGTATCAACACCATCAAATGGCTTTGTCTGCAGGTCGCATAAGTGCTGAGTGAAAATAGCTCCCAAGTTGAGTCCCTTAGTGGGATCTCTCAAAGGGGTATCCTCAAACTGATCCCTTAATCCGATGAACAACATCTCCATCTCAAGCTTGCCCATATTGTTGGCTTCAAACTTGCACAACAAACTCCAACACAAGATACGCAAGACATATCTCAGAACAGGATGCCTAACCTGCTTCACCGGTGTAGTCCTCGAGTTGTATCGACCACTGCCAATACACTCCCAGAAAAACTAAGCTTCCTTCGGATCCCACTCAAGACTCATGCCAATGCGTCTTGGCTCAGTGCTAAACCCATAGATCCTGCAGATATCTAGTAAAGGAATCCGATACCTGGCTCCTAAGCACATGAAGGTAAAGATACCTCCTGAAGCACTCCTGCTGTCTGGGTCCGGATAAACCACTCTGCAAGTGGCTAGCAGCTGTCTTACCAACTCTGGGTACAAATCATAAGGCTGCATAGGCATTGTCCCTAGACTAATGCCCTTACACACTGTAAGAACCTGCTCATCTATCCCCAGACTCTTACAGGTAGAGTAGTCTGCAAACTTGGTTGGCTTAATCGTCATCCCACACCAACCGTTGTACAGCAATGTGTCAAAATCATCCCACTGGTTAAGAAGTGGCCTCTCTGTAAACTCAGTTGTCTTGAGGAACTCAGAAATATCATTTGGCCACTCTCTCACTGACGGGATCTCTGTCTTGTCTGCTCTAGGCCACGGTAGTGCTATTGCCGGACCAACTCTCACATAAGGCTCAGGATTTGGTGATTCCCGATGGAACCACTCTGGTAGGGGAGGGAACTGACGTGTGGCGGTTGCTGCGGTGGCTCTGCGTTTACGGGACAGTCGAGGAGGCATCTGCAAGAAATCAATAAACATGTAAGTCACGGCAGAAATCTCTGTGAAATCGCGAAGCAACGACCGTTGCACTAAGGCATCGATCGTAACAAGGCGATCCCACATCGTCGATCAAAATCCCTAAAATCGCAAAGCAACGACCGTTGCACTAATGCATCGATCATTGCAGGGCAATTTTTACAGATGCTAAAATCGATCCAAAACCGTAAATCTAACTCAACTTCAGCATGCATTCAACACAATCAGTCTAAATCGGGCTAATAAGAGCACATAATCATCATTCTTAGATCAAAATCTCTTAATTCCAAAAACCCCTAAAAATTGAATCTGAAATTCATAAAAATGAGGCACATTACCTTGGATACGCTCGAAATGGGTTAGAGGACCAGATAGAGTAAGTAAAACGAGTGTAATAGCACTTTGAATCAACAAGAATGGTGAAGGAATGAAAGATTTAGGTGATAGGGGTTTCGGTCGTACGGACGGCGAAAATGGAGAAGAAGAAAGGAGAAAAGGGTTTAAGGCACTTACCTCGATCTTGGGTGCAACGACCGTTGCACAGGAGCAACAATCGATGCTAGTTGAACCGAATCGATTCCGGTTTAACGTGCGTACCTTAATTTTGTAATTTTAACCAATTGCAACGACCGTTGCACAGGGCCGCAACGATCGTCACAATGCGATTCATCTCCTCGTCGTAATCTCCTTGCAACGACCGGTGCATAAGTGTATCGGTCGTCACACATCTCCAGATTTGAGTTCTGTATCTGAAACTTAGCAAAAACAAAAACATGAAATCCTAAGAAAAACACCAAAAATAAGAAAGAAAAACACTTAAACATAACCGTGGGTTGCCTCCCACTCAGCGCTTGTTTATAGTCATTAGCTTGACCGGACGAACAAGATTAGTTTGCTGGAGATCCTGACAGAGACTTCAATTGCCTCTGTGCAATCCTCCTCATCCATGGCGGAGAATAAGCTGTATCAGAATGATCTTGTCCAAGAAAAGAAGGAGTAAACTGCTCTCCAGGATCCAAAATCACAGTATCACTTGGCTGCTTATCATCTCCATCCATAATGGTGAATGTATGTCCATCAATCAGCGGTTTGCGCAGCTTATCCATCTCATAACGCAGCGGCTCATCTCCCAGGTGGAGGTCAACCAGACTGTGTCTAACATCTATTACTGCTCCCATTGTAGCCAAAAATGGTCTCCCAAGTATCAACGCATCATCAGGATCACTGTCATACTTCAGCACTAAGAAGTCTGTTGGAACTAAATAGTTTCCAACTCTCACCGGGATGTCCTCAAGGAGTCCTTCTGGAACTCGTATAGACTGATCAGCTAGGACAAGAGAGGTCCTAGTAGGCGAAAAATCCAGCATACCCAGTTTCTCTGCCACAGAATATGGCATAAGACTTCCAGAAGCTCCCAGATCACATAGAGAACGCCTAAAGCTATCCTCAAAGATAGAACAATTAAGCACAAATACACCTGGGTCAGGAAGCTTCTTCGGGATCTTGGTCAAGAGCACATCACTTATCTGTTGAGGAATAACTACAACCCAGTCTTTCAGCTCTTCATCCATAGGTAGCATCTTCTTCAAGTACTTTTGCACACAGGGATGATAAGGTGGATCATCAGATGATGGAATTTCTTCCAACTCTTCACCAATCTCTTCCTGCTGCTTAAGCTCTTCAATCTCTTGCTTAATTACTTCAGATACTGAGGGATATAATCGAATGGAATGTGCATAAATCTTCTGCTGAGTAATCTCAGACACTCCAGGGAATAAACGATCAAGCTCTAAATCCGCATTAATGCCTTCAGAAACCTATGAGTATGTCTGTTCACGACCTGCAACGACCGACGCTTGAGGTGCATCCATCGATGCATCACTGTTTTCACAGTTTCTACCCGAGAGATTTTCCCCAAAATCCGAAAATTCAGCCTCTTCCACCAACTCAGCTGTGTTTAGCTCAAATCTCTCACCTAGGTGAGATCCATCATTAATGTACACAGACCAGGCCTTAATATGGGTGTCTGCCACTCCTTTTCCCATCATAGAACTAGAAATCTGACTCACATGAGTATCCAACTGCTTCATATGAGTGTTCAGAGACTCAAACTTTCCATTCAGATCCTCATAGACAGCATCCAACTTCTTATTGCAGTCCACAGAAATCTTGGTCTGACTCTCCAGCAGCTATTCCATCATTGTCTCCATCTTTCTCTCATGAGCAGTAGCAGTAGGAGGAGTCTGATAAGATGAAGATCCATAGGTTCTTTGAGTACCTTGTCCAAAAGGTTTCGGAAAACCACTAGTCTGTCCAAAGCTAGAGGAGTTCTGATTTCCTGTGAAGGCACTCCTCTGTCCTCCATTGAAGAACTTGTTTCCCTGCTGATTACCAAATTTGTTACCTTGGAAACCATATCCTCCAATGTAATTCACATCTTCTTCCTGAGTGTCCTCCTCAGTCTGAATTATCTCAACATCTTGGGCAAAGTGGACATCTTTCTTACCAGCTAGAAGATTACAAACTGTATCCAGCTTAGATCTAATATCAGCAATCTCCAAATTCTCTACCTTTCCACCAGATCTCTTCCTCCTCTCATCAGTAGTCTTGCAACTGTTTCTGCTCACTAAGTTCTCTATCAGTTGCTTCACCTGTTCAGGAGTCCTGGTGTTGAAGTTCCCATTGCTGGAATTATCCAGCGCAGTCTGATATGGAAGATCTATCCCTCTGAGGAAGATACCAAGCAATGTGACCTCAGTAAATCCATGGTGTGGGCAGTCACGCTGGTACTTCTTGAATCGCATCCAGGCAGTCTTAAGAGGCTCCACAGGACCTTGGGAGAATGTCAGAATATCCTGTCTGGACTGATCGGAACGCGCATCATCGGAGAAGTGGCGCAGAAACTCACTCTTCAGGGCATTCCAAGTAGTAAACTGCCCAGCTGGCAGTTGCTTTAGCCATGCAGCAGCGTCTCCAGCGAGACTATGCGGAAAAAGCTTGAGAAACAAATAATTCTGGCAAACTCCATCATACTTCATGCCAGTGATTATATCCTCGAACTGATCAATGTGATCCATAGGCTGCTCCGATGGGTGACCATGGAAATCATTCTGTCTCATCAGCGAGTAGTAGATGGTTTTGATCTCAAAATCGTTCCTCTCAAAACCAGGAGGTACTAAAGCTGACCGGTTTGCATGAAACTCATCCGGTCTGTTGTAGTCAGCTAAAGTCCTCTCATGGACAACCATCTGTCTACCTTGGGCCTGTCTTTGGCCTTGGTTCTGCTTCTGTTGTTGTTGCTCAGGAGGATCAGGGATTACATTCCCTTCAGCATCAATCTGTTGCCCAGCAGCATTGTACGGATTGTTATCTCGGTCCCTCAGGGTACCTTGAGCATCAGGCATTATGATCACCTTTTGTACCATCATCCTTGCTCTTCTTTCTCTTCTGTTAGTCCTCTCTAGTCGTCCAAGTTCGTCGAGTCCGAGATTGACGAGGTTCAAGTTTTGTTTACTTCTGGTTTCACGCGTCTTCATAAACCGTCTGCAATCGTCGTGCAACGATCGATGCAAGAGATGCAACGATCGACTCAACTCAGAATCGCCTGGTAACGATCGACACAGAAGGTGCAACGATCGATGCTAGGCGAATGTCGTACCTGCGACAGAAAGAAAACAGAAAGAAAACAGAGAAAAAAATCAGTAAACAAAACTAAAAATAAAAACAAAAATCCTAGTAAAAATCCTAAGCTCGAAGCTATCGAAAACTCTAAGAGTCCCCGGCAACGGCGCCAAAAACTTGATAGGTCTCGAGTTTTACCCTATACTAACTGCAAGTGCACAGCAAATCAATTGTAGTATTTAGGGATCGAATCCACAGGGACTCTAGGCAACGATAGAACTAAGAACTTAAAGAGATTAAAACTAGGAGAAAACAGATTGTAGTGAATAACTAAGAGCAAGCAAATAAGGTAAATCAGGTAGCAGGTTGTGGTTGTAAGCGATAAACTAAAAGTGCTAAGTCTAGGGCGTTCTCAGGAAATCAGACAAGCAGATAAATCATTCAGTCAGGATCTAATTAAACTCAGTTCTAGAACTCAAAACACAGATATAGAATTAACCAAATTCCTTTGCGAGAATTCTCTAAGTCTAAGTGCAGTAATCCAAATTTCTTTGCAATTACTAACAGATTAAACCAGCATTAATTTCAAGTTTGATATGTTCACAATCTAATTAAACCAAATTCCTTTGCGAGTAATTAAATTGCTCAACCTAAATAGTTCAGATTCTAAACCACATTGTCGTGTCGTATTTAGCAACCTAAGATCTAGATTCTAAATGATCAGGTTAGAACTAGCATTAAGCACAATTTAGCTTGAAGAACATTCTATTCATGTGAATCCTTAACTGAATTAATTATATCTAGCAAGTCATGAAATCCATATGAGAAACCCTAAACCTAACTATGAAACTACTCAGACATAAATGATGAAAACATAATCAATGAATTAATAGCAATCATAAAAGAGATTAGAATAAAAGGGGTTCGAAAACTTCTCCAAAATAAATGTAGTACAGGATCAGATCAGCCCCAAAAGCTCTAAAAACTCTATGCTCTAAGTTATGATAGCGTAAGTAAATAAAACACCAAAATCCTAATTATATAGTCTAAATCTCGGCTGGGGCTTCTTTGTAAATATTGGTAACTTCTGGGCCAAAGTGTAATATCTTCATTCTTCATTAAACCGCCGAGTTCGGCCCATCTCGCTAGTGTGTCGACCAATGCACAATCGTGTGTCGATCGATGCAGTCCTGTTTCTGGACAGTGAGCTCAAACTCTCGGCCAAACACTCCAAAAATCCCCAAAATGCTCCAATATCTCCAATTCTGCTCCAAACCTGATTATACCTGTAATAGACTCTAAAAGAACACAAAAAGACTCTAAAACATACTTATATCATGGTCTAAAACTAGTAAAAACCATGATATATCAATAAGCCTAATACACCCTTCCATGAGGTGTTTGAGATATCTGAGCAAGAACTTGATGAAGCAAGTCAGCTGGAAGTGATGGATGAGAAGTTGGAAGAAGAACCACAACCTGATGATCCACCATATCACCCTTGTGTGCAGGGATACTTGGAGAAGATGCTTCCTATGGATGAAATGTTGAAAGATTGGGTGATAGTGGTCCATAAACAGATCAATGAAGTGTTGCTGACTCAGGTTCCCAAGAAGCTACCTGATCCTGGTATATTTGTGCTGAGTTGTTCCATCTTTGAGGATAGTTTCAGGCGTTCCTTGTGTGACTTAGGAGCTACTAGAAATCTCATACCATACTCCGTGGCAGAGAAGCTGGGAATGACAGATTTTTCACCCACTATGACCTCTCTTGTTCTAGCTGATCAGTCAATAAGGATTCCAGAAGGAGTTCTTGAGGATGTCCCAGTCAGAGTTGGAAACTACTTATTTCCGACAGATTTTTTGGTGCTTAAGTATGCTAGTGAGCCGGATGATGCACTAATACTGGGAAGACCTTTCTTAGCCACAGCTGGAGCAAAGATTGATGTGAGGCATAGTCTGATTGATATTCATCTGGGAGATGAGCCTCTACACTTTGAGATGGATAAGCTGCGCATGCCAACGATTGATGGTCAAACCTTTAGCATTGAGGGTGGATGGGAAGCGCATAGGAGTGAGACTTTGGTTTCTGATCCTAGAGAGGAGAAGATGGTGGTTTCTGAAAATTCCACTATAACATCTTCAGAGCTTGCAAGTGCTTCTAAACAGAAAGCTCCTGACATCAGAACCTCACCAAAGCAAAGGTACGCGTCTTCCAAACTCAGTTCTACTAACTTCACTGCTGTGAATGCAGGAGAACATAGCATCCCTTTGTTCCTTGGACGAGCTCACACTGATAATGCTTACTCTCCACCTTGGATGAGGAGACTTTCGCAGAGACACTCACAGTCTCTGTCGAAACCTTCAGGAGCTTGATCTAGTTCGTCCGGTCAAGCTAATGACGTTAAAAGAGCGCTGAGTGGGAGGCAACCGACTGTTAGGTTTGCACTTTTTCATTTTGGTGTTTTTGTTAGGATTTTACGTTTTGTTTTTGTTTCTGATGGGTTTTGCTTGCAGATCCCGAGAAATCGCAATGCAACGATCGACACGGTCCTGTGTGTCGATTGATTCATGACGAATATCGCATTGCAGCGATCATTGCGGACATGTGCAACGATCGACACATAATCGCAATCGCCAGTACTTAACACATCCTTCACATTTTGTTCTTTTTACCGATCATAAGCTTGACACTACTGGGGACAATGTGTTTCAAGTGTGAGGGAGGTGGTACTGACATTATCTTCTTCTTTTCTTAAGAGTCAGTTATGTTTTTCAAAAATTTGTTTTATCGAGTCAAAACAGTTTAAGTAGGAAACAATGAATTTTTGAGGAGCCAACAACGCTTGCAGGAACTTAAGTAACCATTGGGATTAGCTTGCAGATCAATCTATGACTATTAGAAAACCCAATGCAAATCAACCAACTGAGGACACCCATATCAATTCAGGTATTCAGAGGATCCTTTACTGACTTCGCCCCTAATTTTGACTTACTTTTCTCACCTAAGGGCTTGTTATACATTGAGTCGGATTACTCTGTTAGTTCTGACACAGCTTGTAAACATGTTCGAGTATGGTTCCCTTCTCCCCTTCCCAAAAGTAAAAAGTAAAAAAAAAAGAGTAATAAACTGAGGATGAGCTAGTAGCTCCGAAGTGGTCGCGGAGTGGTAGAGACCCCTATTACCTCTTGGGCATCCATGGAATGTGTCTAAAGTACACCTCATAACGGGAAGAGAACTGATAAAAAAAAAATGATACCCAGTGGGAAAAAATCAGTTGCTAAGGAAGGGAAAAGAGAAGAAAGGAACCAGAAAAAGATAGTATGGTGGTCTAGAGCTAACAGAGTAAGAGTCCATGTGCCCTTTGATCGATAATCCTTAGGTGAGACAGCACTTAATAGTTTATAGAAGTCAGTAGGGTGAATTTGAATGCTTTGGATTGATTGTGGAGTTTACTCAGGACAGTTGCTAAGTGTGGGGGAAGTATATATTGGTCTTGATGTCTTGCAGGTGAATCTTTCATGTGGCTTACTAAGGGGAATTTGAGTGTTGCGCTTCTAAGATGAAAAGAGTTTCTGAAAGTTTTCAAACCTCTTCACCATATTCTAGTTTTCTGTTTTGCTTGAGGGCAAGCAAAAGCTAAGTGTGGGGGAGTTGATATATCATGGTTTTTACCTATTTTAGGCCATGATATAAGTGTGTTTTAGAGTCATTTGCATTGTTATCGAGTCATTTACAGGTGTTTATTAGCTACATGCACGTTTGGAGGATTATTGGAGATATTAGAGCATTTTGGGCGAGTTTTGGAGCAAAAGCCGAGAGAGCTGATTTCACCATGTCATATCGACCGATGCATCGATCGATGCACTCTTTGTGTCGATCGTTGCATCCCTGCGCCAGCACATTAATGAAGACTTTGGGAAATTGCAGTTTTGCCCCAGAAGTTCCAGTATTTACAAGAAGACCCCAACTCGTCATTTGGCCTTTATAATTAGGTTTTTGGTGTTCTCTACGCTTTCATATTATTAGCTTTTTAGAGAGAGAGACCGAGAGGCTGATCGTTCTTGTACTACAGAGAGAAGATTTCGAACCTCTTTACTCTTTACTCTTTGATTTATATGATATCTATTTATTCATTGATTATGTTTTCATTGATCATGTCTGAGTAGATTCATAGTTAGGTTTAGGGATTCTCTTAAAGGTTTTAATGACTTGCTAGATTTAATTTATCAGTTAAGAATTCATAACTTATTTGTTCTTCAACCTGAATTGTGCTTAATACTAGTTTCTAACCTGATCACTTAGAATCTAGACTTTAGGTTTATAAATTGACACGAAAGTGTAATTTAGAATCTGATCTATTTAGGTTGAGCAATTTAATTATCCGCAAAGAAATTTGGTTTAATTGAATTGTGAACAAATCGAACCTGCACTTAAAGCTAGTTTAATCTGTTAGGAATTGCAAAAAAAATTTGGGTTTCTACTAATTAGACAGAGAATTCTCGCAACGAAAGTTGGTTAGTTCTATATCTGTGTTTGAGTTCTAGAACCGAACTTAATTTGATCATGACTGATAATTGATCTGCTTGTCTGATTTCCTGACAACTCCCTAGACTTAGCGCTTTTAGTTAATTGCTTACAAACCACTCTTGCTACCTGATTTACTTTTCTGTTTGATTTAATGCTTTCACATCTGTTTCACCTAGCTTAATTTGACGCTCTATAATCTATCGTAAGATCCAGAGTCTCTATGGATTTCGATATCCTATATACTACTAGTTTACGTCTGTGCACTTGCAGTGTAGATCTAGGGATTAAAACTCTGATCGTATCACCAAGTCAAAAAACTTAGTGGACAAGTATGTGGATTTGTTACACAAGTCGGCTTATTTCCTAAAACTAGCATTCTCTAATCCTATATGTAAAGGACCCTAAGCCTCTCTTGTAGAGCATCCACAACGATAATCACACAAAGAAAAACACAAAAAGAAGTTCCTTCAATTCCTTTCTATTTTAGGTTAGTTTCTAATTGAGAGTATTTTAGTTTATATGTTCGACAGAGCCGATATCGAGTGTTGCGATACAGTTTCCTGTGGTTTTGATCTGACACACTACGAGTGATTCTTTAAGTTAAGGAAATAGATCAAATCTCGCCTCCATATATTTTGATTTCTACTCCTTCTGTTAAATCGTTTTGATATCGTTTCCTTAACTCTTATTGTTTATTCGTGATTAAATCGCTTTTACCGTAGTGCTATAAATTTGGTTCTACAATCTTAATTCAAAGAAATCCGTTTTTGTTATATAAACACTAAACGGATTTAATCGCGAGTAAATAAACGTTTTTCAAACGATTTCTCTTCCGCTTATGATACTAAAAACGTTATCAACGCTAAATGTAGCGAATGTGATTCGTTAATGTAGAGGCAGATTTTAAAACCAGTTTTCAAAATGGTTTTAGAAGGTTTTCTAATAAAACGCAGCGTACATCTCGAATCGTTTCGTAACGATTTTCGTGATTATTTTTTGTGTTTCTTAATGATAGGTCAAGAATTAATCCCTATACTAAACTGCAAGTGCACAGCAATATCAATGTAGTATATAGGGTATCGAAATCCACAGAGACTCCGGTGTTCAATAGCTCAAGAACAGGAATTTAACTAGGAAGAAAGTAATGTAATTGAATTAAAAAAAAACAATGCAAGAAAGTAAATCAGTAGCAGAGATTGTTGGTTGTGAAAGCAAGTAATTAAAAGCGCTAAGTCTAGGGCGTTCTCAGGAAATCAGACAAGCAGACAGTTCATTCAGTAAGGATCTAATTAAGCACAGTTCTAGAACTCAAAACACAGATATAGAACTAACCAAATTCCTTTGCGATAGTTCTCTAAGTCTAAGTGCAGCAAACCAAACTTTCGTTTGCGAGAACTAACAGATTAAACTAGCATTAATCCCAAGTTTGATATGTTCACAATTATCCTAAACCAAACTTCCGTTTGCGCAAAGTCTAATTGCCCAATTTAATTAGTTCAGATTCCTAAACCCCACTTCCGTGATGTATTTAGCAACCTAAGATCTAGATTCTAATTGATCAGGTTAGAACTAGCTTTAAGCACAATTAAATTGAAGAACAGATATAGTTATGAATCCTTAACTGAATTTGAACAAGTCTAGCAAGTCATGAAATCCTATGTGAGAAACCCTAAACCTAACAAGGAATCTACTCAGACATAGATAATGAAAACATAATCATATGATGAATAAAATGCATAAAAGAATAAGAGTAAAAGGGGTTCGAAATCTTCTCCAAATACAGATGATGTAACAAGTTCAGATCAGCCCCAAAAGCTCTAAAAATCCTCTGCTCTTAATTATGAAAGCGTTCTGTAAAGCGTATCTAAAAACTCTATTATATAGGTATAATCTTGGCCAGGGGCTTCTTTGTAAATATCAGGAACTTCTGGATCAAAGTGCAATATCTTGATTCTTCTAAACCGCCGAGTTTTGGCCCATCTCGCTGGTGCAACGACCGTTGCTAGGCATGCAACGATCGACACCTTTCTCTGTTTCGGACAGTGAACTCTATCTCTCGGCCAAACACTCCAAAAATCTCCAAAAATCTCCATTATCTCCAATTTAGCTCCAAACCTGATTATACCTGTAAAAGACTCTAAAAGAACACAAAAGACACTAAAAACACAACTATATCATGGCATAAAACCGGTAAAAACCATGATATATCAACTCCCCCACACTTAGCCTTTGCTTGCCGTCAAGCAAAACATAGAACTAAAGCTTGGTGAAGAGGTTTGAAAACTTTCAGAAACTCATTTCATCCTAGAAGCTACAATACTCAGATTCCCCTTAGTAAACCACTGAAAGAATCAATCACAGGATATCAAGACCAACATGTACTTCCCCCACACTTAGCAACTGTCCTAGGTAAACTCCACAATCACATTCAAGCATTCAAATTCTCCCTACTGACTTCTGCAAGTATTTAAGTGCGGTCTCACCTAAGGAGTATCGATCAAAGGGCACATGGATTCTTACCTTATCAGCTCTAGACCACCATACTATCTTTCTCTAGTCCCTTTCTTCTCTTTCCCTTCTTTAACAACTGATTTTTCCCCACTGGGTATCATTTTATTTTTTTTATCAGTGTTCTTCCCGTTATGGGGTGTACTTTGGACACATTCCATGGATCACATGAGAGAAAATAGTGTTTGCTACCATTCCCATGACCACTTCGGAGTTACTAACTCATCCTCAGTTTATAATTTTATTTTTTTTTTACTTTATAGAAGGGGAGAAGGGAACTAAATAGGATAGGTTGACAGGCTGTGTCAGAACTAACAAGGGAATCCGACACAAAGTATACCAAGCCCTTAGGTGAGAAATCTAAGTCAGTATTAAATTGAAGTCAGTAAAAGGATCCTCTGATACCTGAAGTGATGTGGGTGTTCCCAGTAGGTTGATATGTGATGGGGTTTTCTAATAGTCAGAGATAGATCCTGCAACTTCATCCCAATGGTTACTTAAGTTCCTGAAAGTCTTGTAAATCTTCTCAGAAAATCATAGTTTCTTACTTAAACAATTTTGACTCAATAAAACAAAAAATTTAAAAAAAAAACGGACTGACTCTTAAGAAAACAGAAAACAAAAGTCAGTAGCACCTCCCCCACACTTAAGACACACTGTCCCCAGTAGTGTCCAGCGAAGGATCGGTAAAAAGAAAATAAAAAAATTGAAAAGATGAAATTATGTATGTCGGGTTACCTATGTCGCTCAGGCATCGATCGTTGCACTAAGTGCATCGACCGTTACTTAGCGATTTTCGTGTATGATCGATCGTTGCTCAGGACCGCAACGATCGCTGCAATGTGATTCCATTCGTGTTGTGACGATCGACACAGAAGTGAGTCGATCGTTGCACTGCGATTTTGTCCGAGACCTGCAAACATAACTGCACCAAAAACAAAAACAAACGTAAAATCCTAACAAAAACACCAAAAATTAAGTAGAAAAACACCAGTACCTAATGGTGGGTTGCCTCCCACCCAGCGCTTGTTTAAGGTCAATAGCTTGACCTATCAGAAAGAGATCGAACTCATGGAGGTTTCAACAGAGACTTTGAGTGTCTCTGTGAATGTCTCCTCATCCAAGGTTGCGTATAAGCATTCAGATCATGAGATCTTCCAAGGAACGAACGATAAGGGTCGGGGTGGGAGTGTAGCTTCGGCGGGATTATTTGTTTTCCTGCATTCAAAACAATGTGATCAGAAGGATTAAGCTTAGGTGATTTGTACCTTACCTTTGATGTATATCTGATGTCTGGAGCTTTCTGCTTATGAACAGTTGCAGGTACTGAAGATGTTAGAGCAGGTTCAAGAGGAACCGCCATCTTCTTCTTTTCACTATCAGATACTGTAGTTCCACCAATCTGAACTTCTTCTTTTAGATGACCATCAGTGGAGATCATCTTCTTTGCATGAACTCGCGAAGTTTCAACTGGTGGTGTTTTATTCACCTTCTTATCCATCACTTTTATGCAGTTAGCCACTTCTAGCTCTTGTTTGGAGGGTTTAGGAACCTTAGGATATGGCATTGGGGGCTTGTAGACTCGTTCTGGTACTGTTGCAGTTTTCTGGTCATGTCTGCGTTCTGTGTCGATCGTTGCATGATGTGTGTCGATCGATGCAAGGCAATTCTGTTTCTCGAAAGAACTCGAAATTGCCGTCAGAATGGCGTGTCGATCGTCACTGAGGGGGTGTCGATCGGTGCATGTATCAGGCAGACAATATTCATCCAGAAAATCCGAGATTATGCTCTCTTCTTCACCTAGCAACTCAATCTCATCCCTTATGTTCACAGCATTGATGTGCAGCTTCCTTTCAGCTCTCTTAGCTTCATTCTGCCTCTCTATTGCTACATCTCTTCGTTCAATTTTGATATCCAGCTCCTCCATATGAGTGCTCAAAGATTCAAACTTCTCATTCAAGTCTTCATACAAAGCATCCATCTTTGAGTTGAAGGACCTATCAATCTGTTGTTGTCTCTCAAGGTACTGCTCCATCATGATTTCCATTCTGCTCTCATGAGCTGTAGGTGCAGGCGGTACTTGGTAAGAAGAAACACTACAACTCCTTGTAAAGGGTTTCTGAAAAGCAGATCCGTGACTATAGAATCCAGTTCCTTCAACGCAATGGTTAGCTTCTTGTGCATACTTTCCAAGTAGAAGACTATGCAGAGAGTCAACTTGGTTCTTCAACCCAGCTATCTGTGAACTGTCAATCCCTGAGCTGAAAATATCATTCCGACACATCGTCCTGATGATCTCTTAGTGTTCTTGGTGATTCAGCGAAGTGTGTCGATCGATGCAAGAAGTGCGTCGATCGATGCAATGCGAAATAAGAGAAAACAGAAAAATAAATCAGCAAAAATAAAAAAATAAAAACAAAAACGAAAAGAAAAAGAAAAATCCTAGTAAAACCCTAGGCTCGAAGCTATCGAAGACTCAAAGAGTCCCCGGCAACGGCGCCAAAAACTTGATAGGTCAAGAATTAATCCCTATACTAAACTGCAAGTGCACAACAATATCAATGTAGTATATAGGGTATCGAAATCCACAGAGACTCCGGTGTTCAATAGCTCATGAACAGGAATTTAACTAGGAAGAAAGTAATGTAATTGAATTAAAAAAACAATGCAAGAAAGTAAATCAGTAGCAGAGATTGTTGGTTCTGAAAGCAAGTAATTAAAAGCGCTAAGTCTAGGGCGTTCTCAGGAAATCAGACAAGCAGACAGTTCATTCAGTAAGGATCTAATTAAGCACAGTTCTAGAACTCAAAACACAGATATAGAACTAACCAAATTCCTTTGCGATAGTTCTCTAAGTCTAAGTGCAGCAAACCAAACTTTCGTTTGCGAGAACTAACAGATTAAACTAGCATTAATCCCAAGTTTGATATGTTCACAATTATCCTAAACCAAACTTCCGTTTGCGCAAAGTCTAATTGCCCAATTTAATTAGTTCAGATTCCTAAACCCCACTTCCGTGACGTATTTAGCAACCTAAGATCTAGATTCTAATTGATCAGGTTAGAACTAGCTTTAAGCACAATTAAATTGAAGAACAGATATAGTTATGAATCCTTAACTGAATTTGAACAAGTCTAGCAAGTCATGAAATCCTATGTGAGAAACCCTAAACCTAACAAGGAATCTACTCAGACATAGATAATGAAAACATAATCATATGATGAATAAATTGCATAAAAGAATAAGAGTAAAAGGGGTTTGAAATCTTCTCCAAATACAGATGATGTAACAAGTTCAGATCAGCCCCAAAAGCTCTAAAAATCCTCTGCTCTTAATTATGAAAGCGTTCTGTAAAGCGTATCTAAAAACTCTATTATATAGGTATAATCTCGGCCAGGGGCTTCTTTGTAAATATCAGGAACTTCTGGATCAAAGTGCAATATCTTGATTCTTCTAAACCGCCGAGTTTTGGCCCATCTCGCTGGTGCAACGACCGTTGCTAGGCATGCAACGATCGATACTTTTCTCTGTTTCGGACAGTGAACTCTATCTCTCGGCCAAACACTCCAAAAATCTCCAAAAATCTCCATTATCTCCAATTTAGCTCCAAACCTGATTATACCTGTAAAAGACTCTAAAAGAACACAAAAGACACTAAAAACACAACTATATCATGGCATAAAACCGGTAAAAACCATGATATATCACTTAACTGTGCCACTGCGATTACCAAACGATTTCAAATTGTTTCTTTAAAATCGCAGTCTATGAAAAACATAAACCCGATTATCAAACGTGTTTTAAACGCTTTAACGAATGCTCTGTGGAGGTTCAATATTGCGCTTTTAGCGGTCTAATCGGTTCGATATCGGTTAGTTAAATTACAATTTAAATTCCGTATCGAAACAAAGAGTTTCTTCCGATTTTGATAGAATTCTCTTTCCGTTTAATTATTTATTAATTAAAACGGTGTTGATTAGGATTTCGAAAATCATAAATAAGTCAACGACATAATCATTTATGAGAGAGGCTATACTATTTGATCTGGTTCTCTTCGGTTTAAAGCTTTTGGTTAATTGGTCATATTAAATCATTTAAAAAAAGTGAGTGGACCAATTTAACTAATTTTCTTACGGTTATTCCATGAACTGGATAATCTTCAACAATAAATAAATTTATTCTAATGGATAAAATTGTCTTGTACTTGTCTTTGCATGAGACAAAATTGTTACGCTTGTAATTGCAATTTAAACAAATATTGTTTAAAGTGTTTAATCACTAGTAAAGTGATGTATTTGGGGTTTTGGTTAGTATATTAATTCTTTTTTTTTTCGTTAACGGACTTGAATTTCAATATACCTAACCACACTTATGTGATTGGCAACGGATCTAGTGAGTCGATACTCCAAATTGAGTTTTGGAAGAGGTCATCCACTTGTGATCCCATGTGTATTGTGAAATAATATGAAGTTCTTGAGAAAACGTCGCAAACGTGACAAGGCGAGTCATAATGCTAACTTATTGCAAAGACAAGAGAATGGCTCAAGCCAAATTTTATCAATATAGACATGTGTGGTGTTATCTCTGAATTCAATATGGTTGAGCATAACCCACATGAGTGGAGGTATGATACTTGTGTGACGGTTCATATATGTTCATAAGGGAATTTTTCCCACCTATCATAAAATAATGAGAAGTTGTTCATGGGAAACAATGCACTTTCAAAAGTTGCATGTTGTGCTGAGGTGGTGATGAAGCTCACTCTCACCAATGTCAAGCATGTGCCAGATTTGCGGAAAATCTGATTTATAGCACAATGCTAAATAAGCATGAATTCACTATCAATTTCAAAGTTGGTTAGGTTGTATTCAAAATAGGTTCTATGTAGACAAAGGTTTTGTTAAGTATGAATTGGTCCAAACTAATTTTGAGGTAAATCGTAACCAATGTAACCGAGGTTACTACCTCGAAGAACCTTAAGGTGAATGAAAATAAACCAATTGCTTATGTTGCAGAGTCATTTAATATTTGGCACGAACGTTTAGGACATGTTAACTTCAAGTCTATGAGTAGATTGATGAACATGAACGTGATTCCTAAAAGCAAGATAAGCAAAGATAAATGTGAAGTTTGTGTTCAAGTCAAACTAACAAAAAGCCATCACCGAGCGTAGTAAGAACAACCGAACCTCTAGGCTTAATTCACACGGATTTGTGTGATTTAATTTTTTTGAAAACTAGAGGTGGAAAGAAGTACTTTGTAACTTTCATAGATGATTTCACTAGATATTGATATGTGTGTCTATTACGAAGTAAAGATGAAGCCTTGGACAAGTTCAAAGAGTACAAGCTCGAAGTTGAAAACCAACTTGATAAAACTATCAAAATGGTTAGAAGTGATCGAGGAGGTGAATACAATGAACCTATGCGTTCTGTAGAGAACTGAAGGATTATGTGTTTTTCCATGGTTCAATTCCCAAATTGCAACCTAGCACATAATCTTAAACAGATCTAGGTTCTTGTAACTGAATCATAAACACAAACCTGGTCATTACCTTTTAGATTGCAGCGGAATGATTGTAATGACGAGATCAGATTAGAACAGATGAATACCTGTTCCTCCTTGGTATCCACACGCTTACAAGCACGGATGGCTGCTAGACCGGATGGAATTCAACCAGAGAGAGAGAGAGAGAGAGAGAGAGCATGCGGCTGCTCTTTCAAATCGCCAAGAAAACCATTAGGGTTTCATAACCCAAATGTTGCAATTAATTAACTCACTAATGGGCCCAAGTTTAATTAATTAAACTAATGGTCCATTAGACTTTTGGGCCCAAGACACAAATCAGACAAAAGCCCATTTGTTGTCTGCCCAACTCTCTGTACAAATACAGTAAATGCCTCAGCATCTTACGTATTAATTCCATCTTAACTTTCCCGTTAGCTATGGTGTGTGACCCTTCGGGATCATACAATACTGGTAATAAGTCCTAAACTTATAGATCATGAGCGGGCTCTAGCAAGTCATCATGATCACCCAGTATTTATGACTTATGTCTGATCTCGACATTTATCATACTTTCTAGAGATAGTACAGTAGATTTCAGGACATTCCCAACAATCTCCCACTTGTACTGGAATCCTACATTCCCTAATCCTTTTGTCTCAATATCTCGATCTGGCATAAGGCAAGATGCGTGTCATCCTTATATAGTCAGACCATGTTCATCGGACCAGATTTGATACTGACAATGCAAACGACTTGGGCAAGTCCTTTTGGGAGTGGCCACTCTCTTACCAGCTATCAAGTCTCCGATTGGCCTAGAGATATTACCTCCGTTAAACGGCAGGGACAAATCCCATCTTGTTCCATCACTATGAACTACACGCTTCATAATACACCCAACCAAGGTCCTTATAGCTCCCAGTTACGAAACAGCGTTAGACAATGATCAAAGTGCATCAATCCATGTGCAGCCACATGCATGCGAACTCAGGTCTAAGGACTATACTCTATAGTCGTATATGAGAACCTCTTATGACACAGATATTAATATCTTGTAGAGTTCTCATCAGCGGGCCATGTCCGGTCATATGCTCCCCTACATATACCTATGTGTCGACTTTGATGCCGCGCATCTATGACCCCTCGAAACTTGGTCATAAGTCTCAACACAATCTAGTCTCAAGTGGTTGTTGGTGTTCCAATTTCAACAACCTTCGACTATGGACACTATGATTTATGTCATTTCGTTAAATATGGGGTTTCAGGATCAAGTCTACTCATGTACTTCGATGGCCCATATATAATGACATGAATCATTTTGGAACGATTATTTATATCACAGTTAAAATAATCCAGAAATCATAGATTTCATAAACATAAAATATTATGTTTACATGAACCTTTCAAAACAACTAAGTAAAGCCCTTTACGAACTCCCACTGAAATTAAGACTACATCTTAATTTCACTCATCCTACAGCTACAGTCCGCGACTCGTGCTTAGGCCTAAGGAGTGGCTTTGTTAATAGATTAGCAATGTTCTCATTCGATGAAACTTGCTGATCTACTTAACACCTCTGTCATTTATCTCATGGAATAGGTTATACCTATCCTCAAGGTGTTTGGATCTCTGATGTGCAGCTAGTCTCATCTATGCTGGGAATCACATCAAGTTCAGTGATGAACTCTTCTTTCCAAACAACCTCTTTCGCCGCTTTCCAAGCTGCGAAACGTTCAGCTTAAGTCATGGAGTCAGCAACAGTGCCTCGCACCGCCAGACAGACACAAGATATAGCCGGACTGTGACCAGGAATTATCTTTGTCAATTGGAAAATTGCCTTTCAGACTCTATCGACTTGTAGCACCTCACTTTCTCCGTAAACCAAGAATTTATCCTTAGTATTTCTCAAATACTTTAGGATATTCTTTACGGCAATCCAGTGATTCTTTGCTGGATTTGACTGGTCTATACTTGTCTTGCTTAACTTTAAAGCAACATCAAAACAAGTGCGTGTCATGGCATACATGATAGATCCAATTGCCTACGCATATGGAATCTCATCCATGCATTCAAGCTCAGCAGTTATCGTAGGATACTGTATCTTGCTTAACTTAATGCCATGTGACATTGGCATAAAACCCTTCTTGGATTGCTCAAAACGTGTAGGACTTTGTCAATGTAAGAATCCTAACTTTGTCCTACCAGCTCTTCTGGATCTCTATCTTTAGATCCAGAATCCAAGAACTACGTGGCTTTACCCATGTCAATCACAAAACCAACTCCCAAGCCAGTTCTTTACCGACTGCTGTATTGGGACGTTATTTCCGAGAATCAGTATGTCATCGACATACATTATGAGAAATGCAATATCGCTCCCACTAATCTATTAGTAAACGCACAGTTCCACTTCGTTCCTGTTCAAGTCAAAACTTTGACTACTTCAACAGAACGAAGATTCCAACTCCGATATGTTTGCTTCCATCCATGAATGGATCGATGAAGCTAACTTACATACAGTATAGTTTTTCGGAGTCCGGGCTCACTTTCGCTTCTGTGAATTTCGCAGGTTCGTCACTTTCAATGATCATCAGATCATGGCAACTTTCAATGATCATCAGGTTCAACTAATGACGAGAAATCACTCTCGGATTAGTGACTGATTCATTCAGATCTGCGAACTTCAGGCTCTACAGGTGTAGATTCTACAGAAATCTGTAAATCCATTCGCTGCTCTCCCTCAACAGGTTGAGCAGCCTCCTGTATTTCTCGAATTTCTTCGAGTTACACTTTTACTCCCACTGTTCTTCTTGGAAAGTAACTTCCCTTCTTAGAAAACAGAATGGACGTAAAAGTAACAAGCCTTGGTTTCCCTAGGACAACCAGCGAAGTAGCACAACTACAAATACTCAGTAAAGACGAATTTGGATCATTTCCAATCCACATTTACGTGGTGTCTTTCAACTGATATTGGTGGAACTATTTCAGCGTAAACTTAGATATTTCTAGAGCGTTATTCTTAAAGAATATCATGGAAGATTCGTGTGACTCATCTTTAATCATTTCTAATAAGATCTGATTCTTTCTCACAGAAACACCTCAAGGTTTTCAGGAGAAATGAGCTGTGAAGCGACTTCACACTCATTCAGATGATCACACCATCAATGACTTAAGTATTTTCACTCGTGATCTAATCCAGAGTCTCAATACTTTTGTCACTCAGATTCTATACCTCATTCTGGATTCTTTCGATCATATCAAAGAATTCCGACTTGTGTCTCATCAAATGAACACAGTCATACTCACTGAAGTAATCAGTAGAGACAATGAAGTACAGGAAATTTTCTCTGGCATAACTGCTCATCGGACCACATACATGAGTATGTTCAATCTCCAATAAGCAGAATTCAAGTCTCATAAGATATCCATTCAAATGAGCCCAAAAGTCCATAACTATGAGGTTTCTGAATCTGACTTACTCTTTGTGACCAAAACATTTATTCCAAGAAAAATCAGGTTTAATTTATCAGATTTAAACCAATTCGGTATTTATGTTACATTTAGGCACTCTTTGGTTTAAGATATAAAACCCATTCCTTGAATAGGGTGCTACAATTAACATTTCATTAAGATCAAAAGAACAAAACTTGTCTTTATCAAAATGAAAAACATTCAAATTCTTTACAAGAAAATGAAAGACAACTCTGCTTAAAGCAGGTACATTGTAGCAATTATTAATACAAAACCAAGCCTCAAAGGCATCTACAAGTGAAAACCCTACGGCTGAGGCAGCATCCATAGCTCCTTCCAGACACGCAGTTCCACTTGCCCTTCCTTCAACGTTCTACTGTTGCTCAGGCTCTGCATATTATAACAAATATCAGTGCCACAACCAGTATCCAATACCTATAAGGTATAACTTGAAGTAATAACTGTTGGAATTGTGTCCAGTAATCTCGGTACTGTCTCTAGAAAGTAAGAGTATGTCAATGATCAGACATAAGTCATATAATACTGGGGGTCATGATGGCTTGCTAGAGTCCGCTCATGATCTATAAGTCTTGGACTTATTGCCTTTATTATATGATCCCATATGGGTCACACGCCTAAGCTAACAGGAAAATGTGTTGGAACGGCTTAGCAGAAGTACGGTAAAAGTGCCAGGCATTTGTCGTACTAAGAGAGAGATTAATGGGTCTGATTAAATCCAAGGGATTTAATCAGATTGGTATTTGGGCCCAAAAGCCCAAAAGGAAATAGACAAGTTTTATAATTAAAACTTAAGTCTGATTTTTCCTCCTAACCCTAGCCCCCCCTGCGATTTTCTTCTCTCTCTCTGCGCCTCCCACAGCTTGGTCTAGCAGCCTCTCTTCCTGACGGTGTGCGTGTGTGAACCTCTGGAGGAGTTATCACTTGGTGGCTCTCTGATCTCTGACCTGTTCTCTCTTTCCGCTGCATAAACAGGTAAAAGGTGAGATCTTATTGTTTCTATTCCAGAGAACCTAGATCCGTATGTTTAGGACTGTTTAATCTGAAGAACTGAATCAGGATTAACACCAAAACATCCTTCAGTGGTATCAGAGCTTTTGGTTCTGGTTTTTCTTGTTTAGAATCTCGTTTAGGATTGTTTTTCTTGTTTAAGAAGTGTTTTGAATCAACTACTGATAAGAGAAATCACTTAAGCAACAAGGAATTGAAACCTAAACATATTTGAAATCGCAAAAACCAAGCTATATAACTTGGATTGCGATCGGCCGAGTGTTGAACCGATCGGCTTGGCCGGTTGGATCGCACGACCGAGAGGTGCGATGGATCCGATCGCGAGATCGACCACGATCGTCGGCTTCTCCCGTCCCGATCGCATGGATCCGCATGGATCGCATGGATCTCGGCCCAACCTCGCGTCCCGATCGTCGCCTCGCGTCCCGATCACTCGTCCGGCCATTGTCCCGAGCGTCTCGATCTCGGATCGTCGTGTGCGGCTTGCGGCTGGGCATGGTGATCGTGGAGCTAGGTCACAACCATAATTGGTTCGTGACAATTTCGGTTCGGTTCGGTTTAAAAACTTGATTAAAATCAAAACGTCTCGGTTTAATAAACAGATTTAATAATTTTATTAAGTTCTGGTTAAACCGGGATAAGAAATCCAAAGTCGAAATATTGGATTTTGTGCCTAAACCAGGATTTTCTAATTTGATTTGGTTGGACCAAATAAATTGAGAAAATCCGGTTTAGTAAATAACCGGTTGACAATTGTGGTCATCGTAGTAATTAATTTTGGTTAGACCAATTTTAATGAACCAGACCGGTTATGTCATTTAATTGGACAATTGGGTCATGTCTTGGACATGGACCAATTCTTGGGCCTCGGGCCAAGAAGTTAAAACAATTGGGCCAATTATTTGAGTCTTTCTTCAGATTAATTTAAAATTTATTTTATATAATTATAAATCGATTTTAAATTAAAGTTTCCGAAATTTTGAAATTAGAAAGTTTCTTAAAATAGAAGTTTCTAGATTTGCATGTTTTGGATTTTAAGAAATTTCTAAAGTTAGAAAGTTTCCGGTTTTTAGAAAGTTTCCAATTTTAGAAAGTTTCCAAAAATAGTAGGTTTCCAAAAATAGAAAGTTTCCCGAAATAGTAATCTTCTATTTTGGGAATGAAATTTTAATAAACCTACGAACCTCAAATAATATCAAGCGTTGGATGTCTTGTCCAGTCTATGTCAGCTGTCGAAGCCCATTCAATTGTATTCATGGCTTTACAGTGTGAGGGTGTCTACTTTTGCGTGGATAAGACGGTTTGTGATTCATAAATGTCATTGGGAGTCCCAGACATTAATGATTACATGACTGTATAGTCTGGTTTTCTTGACTAGGCCATCGGGAGTCCCGGGCCTTGAGACATCAGAGTGGATTGGGCCTCGGGCCCAGATTCACAACCAAGAGTTATATCACGGATATAATTAGCCGACAAAGGGCTTACCGATATAAGCTGAGTTTTGGTGACGGCCAGTGGCCCACTTTAATCTTAGTTATATGTGGATCTTGGAATCATTATATTCTATTGAGGGTAACTTATGTTATTGAATATAATGCGTGATTAATCATATTAAATATAATACGAGATTAATCATATTGAACATAATAACTAATAACCTTTTTATCTTATATATTTCAGCTATGACTACTACAAGCACACAAAACACATTCTCAATCCGGTCTGTTCTCGAGAAGGAGAAGCTGACTGGAACGAACTTCCTGACGTGGTCAAGGAACTTGAGGCTGGTCCTCAAGCAGGAGAAGAAGGATTATGTCCTTCGTGATCCTCTCCCCGAGAGGCCTGCTAACAATGCCGCCAGGACTCTGCATAATGCTTGGGAAAAGCATTCGTCAGATGAAAATGATGTGTATTGCCTTATGTTGGCGACAATGACTGCTGAGCTGCAAATGCAGTTCGAGAGTGTGTTGTCACCAATTGAGATAATGGCAAGCCTGAAATCGCTTTTTCAGGAGCAAGCAAGGACTGAGAGGTTTCAGACAGTTAAGAACCTCTTAGACTGTAAGTTGGCTGCAAATGCGGCAGTGAGTCCTCATGTCTTGAAGATGATGGGTTATCTCGATCATCTTCAGAAACTCGACTGCCCTATCAGCCAGGAACTTGCTTGCGACATCATTCTGCAGTCATTACCTGCAAGCTATGATCAGTTCATTTTGAACTTTAACATGCATGGCTTGAGTAAGACATTGCCTGAGCTTCACGGAATGCTCAAGACTGCAGAGCCCAACTTGAGGAAAACCGCCAAGGACCCCAATGTGCTTATGGTGCAAAAGGGCAAGGGGTTTAAGAAATCCTCTGCTAAGGATAAGGGAAAGGCCAAGGCTGTCCAAGTCGCGGACAAGGACACGCCAAAGCCCAAGCCCAAGTCCAAGGCTGGGCCAACTGACATATGCAGGTTCTGTAAAGAACCAGGGCATTGGAGGAGAGAATGTAAGAAATTCCAAGAAGGTCTAAAGGAATTGAAGAAGAAGACTCTCGAGACTTCTTCGACAGGTATTTTTGTTATAGAAGTTAATACAACTACTTCTGATAATACCTCATGGGTTATGGATACTGGTTGTGGGGCTCATATTTGTACTAATATGCAGGCACTCAGCAACAGTAGAAGGCTGAAGCAAGGACAAGTGGAGCTACGAGTTGGGAATGGAGCGAAAGTTCCAGCACTAGCTGTAGGCACATACTTGTTGTCTTTACCTTCGGGATTGGTTTTAGAACTCAATAATTGTTATTTTGTACCTGCTATAAGCAGGAATATTATTTCAATTTCTTTGTTGGATTTGGAAGGTTATGATTTTTCAGTTAAGAATAAATTATGTTCCTTCAATCGCAACAATTTGTTCTATGGTTCTGCCCCTCTTACGAATGGGCTTTACATACTCGATCAATCCGCGCCAATTTATAACATTAATACCAAACGGTTCAAACCTAATGAGGAGAACCGAACGTTTCTATGGCATTGTCGTTTAGGGCACATCAGCGAGAAACGCATCAAGAGGCTCCATTCGAATGGACTTCTTGGCTCATTTGACTTTGAGTCATGTGAGAAATGCGAATCCTGCATGATGGGCAAAATGACCCGGGCCCCCTTTAATAAACCTAACGAGAGGGCCAGTGACTTATTGGGCCTGATACACACTGATGTGTGTGGCCCAATGTCCACAAATGCAAGAGGAAACTATCAGTACTTCATTACCTTTACTGATGATTCCAGTAGGTATGGATATGTTTATTTGATGAAACATAAGTCTGAATCTTTTGAGAAGTTCAGAGAATTCCAAAATGAAGTACAGAACCAACTTGGCAAAAGCATTAAGGCTCTTCGGTCCGACCGAGGAGGAGAATACTTAAGCCAAGAATTCAGTGATCATCTAAGAGAGTGTGGGATCGTATCCCAACTCACTCCTCCCGGAACACCTCAATGGAATGGTGTGTCTGAGAGGAGAAATCGGACCTTATTGGATATGGTTCGATCTATGATGAGTCACACAGACCTTCCAATATCCCTTTGGGGATATGCTCTGCTAACAGCAGTGTTCACTCTAAATAGAGCGCCATCGAAAGCAGTAGCAAAGACACCATATGAATTATGGACTGGAGTGGCTCCAGTGCTGTCTTATCTTAGAATTTGGGGTTGTGAAGCCTATGTCAAGAGATTAATTTCAGACAAGCTTACACCAAAGTCTGATAAATGCTACTTCATTGGTTATCCGAAGGAAACCAAGGCTTATTACTTCTATCTACGTTCCGAGAACAAGATCTTTGTTGCCCGGGATTGTAACTTTCTTGAGAGAGAGTTTCTCTCTAAGAAAGACAGTGGGAGTAAGGTACTGCTTGAAGAAATTCAAGATGAACAGGATACTGCTCAACCTAATGAGGAAGAGCAGCAGGAGGACCTACAAGAAATTGTAGAGCCTGAACCTGTAGTACCTGAAGTTCGAAGATCCGGGAGGATCCGTCACGAACCCGAGAGATATCAAGGATTCCTCGTGACTAACTGTCATGATCTTTTGATCATTGACGGTGATGAACCATCGAACTTCAATCAAGCCATGATGGGCCCAGATTCCTCTAAGTGGCATAAGGCCACTGATTCCGAAATGGACTCCATGTCGGTCAACCAAGTGTTTTCATTGGTTGACTTACCCGCTGGTGTAAAAGCCATCGAGTGCAAATGGATCTTCAAGAAGAAGATTGATGTGGATGGAAATGTCCAGATTTATAAAGCCAGGTTGGTGGCAAAAGGTTTCAGACAAGTTCACGGTGTGGATTACGATGAAACCTATTCACCAGTGGCTATGATGAAATCTATTCGGATTCTACTAGCAACTGCAGCTTTTCATGATTATGAAATTTGGCAGATGGACGTGAAAACCGCCTTCCTGAATGGTATTCTGGAAGAGGATGTGTATATGACGCAACCTGACGGTTACATAGATCCAAAGAATGCTGGGAAAGTATGCAAGCTTCATAAATCCATTTATGGATTGAAGCAAGCATCGAGGAGCTGGAATCTTCGTTTTGATGAAGCGATCAAGCAATTTGACTTCATCAGAAACGAAGAAGAACAATGCGTGTATAAGAAAACTAGTGGGAGCAAGATAGTATTTCTTATTCTGTATGTTGATGACATACTGCTTCTCGGAAACGACGTTCCAATGCTGAAGTCGGTAAAGGACTGGCTTGGAAGTTGTTTTTCCATGAAAGACATGGGTGAAGCCGCATACGTTCTTGGAATCAGGATCTACCGGGATAGATCTAGAAGGCTGATAGGCTTGTGTCAAGATTCATACATTGACAAAGTCCTACAAAGATTCAGCATGAAAGATTCCAAGAAGGGCTTCACGCCAATGGTACATGGCACAACGCTAAGCAAGAAGCAGAGCCCTACGACGGCTGCTGAGCTTGAGCGCATGAAGAATATTCCTTATGCATCTGCAATAGGATCTGTCATGTATGCCATGATCTGTACTCGTCCTGATGTTGCTTATGCATTGAGCATGACGAGTAGATACCAGTCAAATCCAGGTGAAAGCCACTGGATTGCCGTAAAGAATATCTTGAAGTATCTAAGACATACTAAGGATAAGTTCTTGGTGTACGGTGGAAGTGATGTGCTTAAAGTCAGTGGATTCACGGACGCAAGTTTCCAGACAGACCAAGATGATTTCCGGTCACAGTCCGGTTATATCTTTTGTCTGAATGGCGGTGCAATCAGTTGGAGAAGCTCCAAGCAAGACACCGTTGCTGATTCCACTACAGAAGCTGAATATATCGCCGCCTCAGAAGCAGCGAAGGAAGCTGTTTGGATACGAAAGTTCATTATTGAACTAGGTGTGATACCAGATGCGGCTGAGCCTCTGGCACTGTTTTGTGACAACAATGGTGCTATAGCTCAGGCAAAGGAACCAAGATCACACCAGAAATCCAAGCATGTTCTAAGAAGATTTCACTTGATACGTGACATCATTAATAGAAAGGAAGTCAAGATCAGTCGAGTTCAGACAGATGATAACGTCGCTGATCCGTTGACAAAGCCACTCCCAAGGCCTAAGCTCGAGTATCTGACTGAAGCTGTAGGCATTAGAAACATTGAAATGTAATCTAAATTTGAGTGGGAGTTTTGGGGCTTTATTTAGTTATTTGATATGTTCTTGTAAAACATTTTATGTTTAATGAAATTATTATTTCAAGATTATTTTAACTGTGATGAAATAATCGTTCCAAAGTGATATAAACCATTTTATAGGTCATCGAAGTAAGTGACTTGATCTTGAGTCATCAAAGTCATTTAGCTTGATCATGAGACCCTATATTTGATAGATGGCTTATATCATTCAGTCCCTAGTCGAAGGTTGTTGAAATTGGAACACCAACAACCGTGTGAGACTAGATTGGTATGTGACTTATGACAAAGTCTCAGTGTGTCATAGATGCGCAGCATCAAAGTCAGTACATAGGTGTATGTGGGGAACATATGACCGGACTAGACCCGCTTATGAGAACTCTTCAGGATATTTATATCTGTGTCATAAGAGATTCTCACTACGACTATAGAGTATAGTCCTTAGACCTGAGTTCGCATGCATGTGACTGCACATGGACTGATGCACTTTGATCATTGTCTAACGCTGTCGTTCTGCGATAGTTATAAGGACCTTGTTTGGGTACATCATGAAATGAGTAGTTTACAGTGATGGAACAAGACGGAATTTGTCCCTCCAATATAAATGGAGTGAATATCTCTAGGCCAATCGGAGATTTGAATACTGGAAAATGCATGGCCATGCTCAAACGGACTGTCCCGAGTCGTTTGGATTGTCAGTATCGAATCAGAGTCCGATGAACAAGATTAGGCTTTATAAGGATGACACTAATCTTGCCTTATGACTAATCGAGATATTGAGACAATAGGATTATGAATACAGAGATTCCAGTACAAGTGGGAGATTGTTGGAATTGTGTCCAGTAATCTCGGTACTGTCTCTAGAAAGTAAGAGTATGTCAATGATCAGACATAAGTCATATAATACTGGGGGTCATGATGGCTTGCTAGAGTCCGCTCATGATCTATAAGTCTTGGACTTATTGCCTTTATTATATGATCCCATATGGGTCACACGCCTAAGCTAACAGGAAAATGTGTTGGAACGGCTTAGCAGAAGTACGGTAAAAGTGCCAGGCATTTGTCGTACTAAGAGAGAGATTAATGGGTCTGATTAAATCCAAGGGATTTAATCAGATTGGTATTTGGGCCCAAAAGCCCAAAAGGAAATAGACAAGTTTTATAATTAAAACTTAAGTCTGATTTTTCCTCCTAACCCTAGCCCCCCCTGCGATTTTCTTCTCTCTCTCTGCGCCTCCCACAGCTTGGTCTAGCAGCCTCTCTTCCTGACGGTGTGCGTGTGTGAACCTCTGGAGGAGTTATCACTTGGTGGCTCTCTGATCTCTGACCTGTTCTCTCTTTCCGCTGCATAAACAGGTAAAAGGTGAGATCTTATTGTTTCTATTCCAGAGAACCTAGATCCGTATGTTTAGGACTGTTTAATCTGAAGAACTGAATCAGGATTAACACCAAAACATCCTTCAATAACATGAATACCTGAGGAAGTAGTCTCATACATCGACTTTAACTCCTCATAATCTTCCATGAATTTAATGCAATTTCTCTTCCAATGCCCAGTCTCTTTACAGTAGCAGCACTTACCAACGTAAGAGGTATCTGACTCGGGCTCAGAAGACACACGCTTGCCATGATTCAAAATCTGGACAACTTTGTCTTCACCCTTGTCAGCACTAGGTTTTGTAAACCTACCCTTCTCCTTCATGAGATTGTACAGGGTACTCTTCACGTTTGGCTCAACTGTTTTGAGCATATCATGCAGTTCAGTCAACGTCTTCGTTAAGCCTTTGTTGATATAGTTCCTTCTGAACTTATCATAGCTTGACGGCAGTGACTGCAGAATGATCTCAGTTGCCAATTCTTGGCTAACTTGATAATCCAGTTTCCTCAGGTTATCAATGTAACCCATCATTTTACTGACATGAGGACTTACTGGATGATCATTTGGTAGCTTGCAGCTAGTGAGAGATTTAACCAACTGGTATCTCTCCACTCTTACCTGCTCCTGAAATCTCAATTTCAGGCTGCTGATCATCTCTATTGGCGATTCCATGTTCTCATATTGCTTCAGCAAATCTGAGTCCATGGTAGCCAATATCAGACCACGCACATCTACCGCATCATTATAATGCTTATTCCAAGCATCATTTACTGCATGAGAGGCATTGGACCCGATCCTCTCGGGGAGAGCTCTCTCAAGGACATAGTCCTTTCTCTCCTACCTGAGGACTAGCCTCAGGTTCCGTGACCAAGTCAAGAAATTTGATCCGTTCAGTTTGTCCATTTCAAGGACAGACCGGATCGAGAAAGTGTTTTGATTGTTTGTGCTAGTCATAACTGAAATTTAAAGATAAATAGAGTTTTAGTTATTTAGTTCATAAAAGAGTAATCTTAATAACTTATAAGAAAACTCGCATTGCATTCAAAATTTCTTTGTTTAACCTCATAAGAATGCAATGATTCCGAGACCCATGTTCAACTAAAACCAAAGTGGGCCACTGGCCGTCACCCGGAATTAGCTTTACTTGGTAAGCATACACACAGCTAGTTATATCCAATAACTCTCGGTTGTGAATTGGGCCCAAGGCCCAATACACCAGATGTCTCAAGGCCCGGGACTCCCGATGGCCCAGTCAAGGAAAACAATCTCTTACAGCCAAATAATCACTAAAGTCTGGGACTCCCAATGAAATTAGTGACTATATACTACTTTACTTACGCGAAAACAGACACCTCACACTGTAAGCCATATCTGTAATCGAATAAGCGTTAAGTAGCTGACAAGATTGGAAAGACATCCAAGCTTGATATTGGTTTTGAGGATTTTAAGTTTTATTTCCAAAAATAGAAGATTACTATTTTGGGAAACTTACTTGTTTTAGAAACTTTCTAAATTTAGAAACATACTAAAATAGAAATTTCTAATTTAATATTTTATTAAAGTTTTCGGTTGGGTCACAAATTATAGGCCCAATTCTTGGCCCAAGACCACAGAATTCCAATTGGCCCAATAATTTGACATAACCGAGTCGGTTCATTAATTCTGGTCCAAGACCAAATTAACTACTAAATCCAACTGGTTATTTACTAAACCAGACCAGCTCTAAATTATTTGGTCCAACCAAATCAAACTTAGACCAGCCTTCGGTTTAGGTTAAAATTCAATTTTGAATTTAAATCCAGTTTAACCAGAAATTAAATAATACCAATTGTATTAAATAATTTCCAGCAAACCGCGATTTGGTTAACCGCTTGAACCACCAATTAAATTGGCTCGGTTCGGTTAAGTCCAAAATCAGGAAGAAATAGATTGGTCTAACCAATCAATTTTAGCTGATTTTGACCTAACTTGCGGGATAAGGCTAGTGACCATTGAAACGCGATCAGCCCAAGGCTCGATCGGTTCATGCGTCACGGGGTGGGATCGGTTTGATCGTTACAGCATCCGGTTATCAAAACATCATGCGATTATGATACCAAAAAACACAAGCGATCATGCGAGTATCAAAACATTAACAATCGTGACCTTTTTCCAACCATCATCGATCACTAACCATAACCCTTGATAATTAATTCAGAATTTGACTTTTCTTATCGTTTTAAGCAAACACAAGAAGACAAAACCGATTTGTCATCTATCAAACCCTTATGCAACGTTTTCTTATCGATTATTAATGAAGCAAAGTCAACATCGAAGTTATCATCACGAATCAATAATTGAACAAGATAACAAGCGATTTATAACAATCACAAAAGGACAAAAAAAATGATCCTTAAGTCAATTAACAAGCACGATCGTGACTTTCACTGAACAACAAAACAATCGTGATCAACAAAGTCGATAATCTTACGATTATCACGATTATCACTTAACTAACCTTACGATGACAAACGAATTCGATTATCAAGTAAAGTGATCAACATGCGATCATCGGCCACATCCCATACTTTTGATCCGAGACCAAAAAACATGTAGCCAATAAGGGTTTTAAGATTTTAATCAATTTTAATTCATTCAATTGATTCAAAAAACCTTTAAACATTCATATGATCCAAATTACAAGAATCTAATGACCTATGCTCTGATACCACTGAAGGATTATGTGTTTTTCCATGGTTCAATTCCCAAATTGCAACCTAGCACATAATCTTAAACAGATCTAGGTTCTTGTAACTGAATCATAAACACAAACCTGGTCATTACCTTTTAGATTGCAGCGGAATGATTGTAATGACGAGATCAGATTAGAACAGATGAATACCTGTTCCTCCTTGGTATCCACACGCTTACAAGCACGGATGGCTGCTAGACCGGATGGAATTCAACCAGAGAGAGAGAGAGAGAGAGAGAGCATGCGGCTGCTCTTTCAAATCGCCAAGAAAACCATTAGGGTTTCATAACCCAAATGTTGCAATTAATTAACTCACTAATGGGCCTAAGTTTAATTAATTAAACTAATGGTCCATTAGACTTTTGGGCCCAAGACACAAATCAGACAAAAGCCCATTTGTTGTCTGCCCAACTCTCTGTACAAATACAGTAAATGCCTCAGCATCTTACGTATTAATTCCATCTTAACTTTCCCGTTAGCTATGGTGTGTGACCCTTCGGGATCATACAATACTGGTAATAAGTCCTAAACTTATAGATCATGAGCGGGCTCTAGCAAGTCATCATGATCACCCAGTATTTATGACTTATGTCTGATCTCGACATTTATCATACTTTCTAGAGATAGTACAGTAGATTTCAGGACATTCCCAACAAGAACATGGTATCATTCATCAAACAACCGCTCCTTACTCACCAAAGTCTAATGGTGTTGCGGAACGAAAGAACTGAACACTTAAGGTGATGATGAATGCAATGTTGCATGAATCTGGGTTAGCATAGAACAAGTGGGGGGGGGAAGCGCTGCTTATTTCTAATTACATCATTAACAAAATACCACACAAAATGACTGGAAAAACTCCATATGAACTTTGAAAAGGTAAAGTACCTTCGTACAAATACATGAAAGTGTGGGGGTGCCTGGCAAAAGTAGCAGTACAACTCTCGAAAAAGGTCGATCTAAGACGGTAGACTGCATATTCATCAGATATGCACGTAATAGTAGTGACTATCATTTTCTGGTACATAAATCAGATATACCAGATATTCATGTGAACATGACAATGGAGTCAAGGAACGCTTTCTTCTTCGAAGATGTGTTTCCATGCAAGGATAATGGAAATCCTAAGAGAATTTGTGATGAACGAGATGCTAGCCATGAGGCAAGCACTTCTGGCACTTTTATAAACGAAGATGCAGAAGTAGAAGAAGAAATTGAACTTAGACGAAGCAAGAGAGCTCGTAAAGAAAAAACATTCGGTTCAGAGTTCATAACGGCATTTCGAGCAGAAAGTGGGCCAACAAATTTCAACGAATCCATGCCTACACCCAGTGGCGAATCTAGGAAGTTTTATCATAGAGGGCATTTTGTTTTAGGTCTCAAATTTCAAGGGGCATATTTAATTAATTGCTCCAAAACTCATTATATATAGTAAACAAAATTCATTTTTATAAAATGCATAGGGGGCAGATGCACCTCCCTTGTTACATGTAGCTTTGCCACTGTCTACACCTAATGCACCTTCATGGAAAGAGGCTGCAAATAGTGAAATTAATTCTATTATGCAAATCATACATGGGAGTTGGTTGATTTGCCGCAAGGGTGTAACCTCTTGGGTGCAAACCTCTTGGGTGAAAATGGATCTTCACTACAAAAGTTGAAAATAGATGGATCCATAGATAAGTACAAGGCCAGACTTGTACTGCAAGGATTCCGGAAAAAAAAAGAGTTGGATTACTTTGACATATATTCTCCAGTGACGAAAATAACTTCGATTTGTATGCTGATTGGAATTGCAACATTAAGAGATCTTGAAATCCATCAAATGGATGTAAAAACTGCCTTCCTAAATGGAGATTTAGAAGAAAAAATCTACATGCATCAACCTGAAGGTTATGCCCGTATCTATTACGATAGGAGTGGTCACATTATCCGAGATCTATTAGATAATCCCAAAACAATTAATGTAGAGGATCCGTAATTTGGTAATAAATGTTTGGAGTGGATAGGAAAAAAAAATTTAAAATATCTGACGTGAAAGTACACAATTTTTTGTGGTCTTAAAAGTACATAACTTTATTTTGGTTTTCTTTTAAATACTAGAATTTTTAAATTTCGGTACTTTAAGAGATTTAACCCTGGTTAAAGAGTTTAACATATCAATTTAAACAGTTCATTTTTAAAATAAAATGTAAATGTGTTGTAGTGTAAATGTGTGTTTTAATTTTGGTTTGATATTTGGTATCCCTGCTAATCAGTATTTCGTTGGTTCGAAGTGTGGTCTTAGCTTCTTAGCTTGCAGTTTGCTGGTTCGTTGTGGAGTTTGTGGTGAGTGTTGTTTAATCGGATTTTCTTCCCGTTTTGTCTTGATTTCGGTGTTATGTGTTTGGGCAGGCTTTGGTTTCTTCAAATCTGGTGAGATTTGGGTTCGTTAGGTGCTTCTATCCAGGTGATTTCGGATGTTTGGGAGTGCGTTACAACCGTATCCAGAAGACTTTTGGGGGATCGAGTAGTGGTTCTTTCTTGTCGGTAGTAGGGTGTATCCGGGGCCGTGGCTATGAGCAAATAAAAGAAACAATGGCTTATGGCCCTTTTTGGAAAAAAATCAAGGCCCTATATTTTGCTTAATACAATAAGCGCAAATATGGTTATCATTAAGTAACCTAGTCCACTACACAAAAAGAAAAACGTGAGATTAAAAAAAAAAAGGTAGGGTTAGCTAATAATCTAATACACACCCATTCATCTTCTTCTCAATTTTCAAACAGTAGCTCCTAAATTCATCATTTTTTCTTCATCTTCTTTATTGTTTCTAAATTACAAATTTGCAATCAACAATTACTAGTAAGCTTCTTTCATATTATAGTATCATTATTTATAGATTTAAAGGAGATTTGATTTGGGGTTTGGATGGAATTAAGCAAGGACATAAGGTTTATTATGTAGCTGAATCCACATGTCGGCTTATAATAATTATGGTGTTGTGTAGTGCCTACTCCATTAAAACTAATCCAAAAACTCTTTGTTTCGTTGCCTTCCTTTGTTTAGTTTGAAAAAGAGCAATTTCTTAAACAATTATAATTATTATCCATCAAATTAATTACGTTTTTGTGTGAATTGTGATGACTTTGGTATTCTTTTGTTATGAATTAGTGTTTCATATTTGTTTATCTAACGATTTTGTAACATTGTTTTTAAAAAAAAAATTCAGAAAGATGCCTCCAAAAAGTCTTAAAAGAGTGCCGTGTGGAGCAGACAAATTAAGGAAGAAAAAACGACTAGAAGAAGATACAAAAAGCAAGAGAATGGTCTATTCAGGTACTTCAAAAAACCTAAAACTATTGATGAATTCGTAGTAAATAATGATGAACAACATGCCACTGTTGGAGATGATAAAGTGGATGAGGATATGGCTGAGTTTCAAAGAGAAGAAACATTTTTTGAGACAGAGAATGTGGATGTAGTGAATGAGGAGAACTTGAATGAAAAGAGGATGAGCAGAAGGTTGAATGTGGAAAAGATGATGATCCCATGGAGAATTGTGGATTTTTTTATATGTATGATCATGGAAACTGTAAAAACATAAAAAAGGTTGGAATGAATGGAGAGATTTTATGGTTGTCCAAGGCCCGCCAAAAAGACTACCGCTTGATTATAAATTTCCAAGAGATAGTGTTAAGAGGCATTTCTCACATTTGTATTACACAAGAGAAATGAGTGATGGAGAAAAACAAGACCGGCGTTGGCTAGTTTACTCAAAATCGTTGAACAAAATATTGTGTTTTTATTGTAGGTTGTTCAATCATCGTGACAATGGTCAATTGGCATCTACGGGGTTAAGTGATTGGAGAAATGTTTTGAAAAGACTTAGAGAGCATGAATCTGGTCGGGAACACATTGTCTGCATGAATCAATGGGTGGAGTTAGAACTTAGACTACAGGAAAATCAAACCATTGATAAATATGCTCAAGATGAAAGGAACAAAGAGAGGATTCATTGGAGGTAGGTGTTGCTTAGAATCATTTATGTGGTAAAGACACTTTCTAAACAAAATCTAGCATTCCGTGGAAGCAAGGGGAAGACTGGAGAAGATGGCAATGAGAACTTTATGAGTTTCATCGAGATGCTTGCTGATTTTGATCCTGTGATGATAGAGCATTTTAGAAGGTTTAAAGAAAACAAAACTCATTGTCATTACCTCAGCAACACAATCCAGAATGAGCTGATAGCTTTGTTAGCTAATGAGATTAAAGCTATGATCATTAAGTAAATTCAAGGTGCAAAGTTCTTCTCTGTTATTCTTGACTGTACTCTAGATATTAGCCACCATGAGCAAATGACTGTTGTCATCCGGTGTGTAGATGTTTCATCCACTGAAACTAAGGTCGAAGAATTTTTCTTGACATTTTTGAAAGTTGATGATACATCCGGAGAAGGACTTTTTGAGAGCTTCAAGAAGTGTTGATTGCTTTTGATTTGAAAATTGATGATGTGAGGGGGCAAGGTTATGATAATGGTTCCAATATGAAGGGAAAACAAAAAGGAGTACAAAAAAGATTACTTAAGATTAAACCACGAGCATTTTATACACCTTGTGGTTGTCACAGCCTTAACCTTGCTCTTTGTGATATGGCAGTCACTTCTTCAAAGGCAATCTCACTTTTTGGAATCATCAAGCGCCTTTATTGCTTTTTTGCAGCTTCAAATAAGCGGTGGCAAATACTAGAAGATAAGGTAGGAGGCCTAACACTCAAGCGTTTATCTCAGACTCGATGGGAAATTCATGTTGAAAGTGTTAAGGCACTTCGATTTAAGCTCCTAAAATTATGGACGCTTTAATTTATATTGCTGAGAGTAGTGGTGATCCACTGGAGCGGAGAGAAGCTGAGTGTCTTGCAACAAGTAAGACACATGGAATTGGGAGTTTTGAGTTCTTGGTTTCGATGGTCATTTGGTATAATCTTCTTTGTGATGTGAACATTGTCAGTAAGGTTTTGCAATCAGAAGACATGGATATTGATGTGGCTATCTCTCAACTGAAGGGGTTGGTTGCTTATTTTCAGAAGTACAGAAATTCGGGTTTTGAGAAAGCAAAGTTGGAAGCTAAAGTAATTGCGGATTCTATGGAGATTAAGGTTGTATTTTCCAAAAAGGCAAAGAGGGTCATTAGAAGAAAACAACATTATGGTGAGTAATCTGAGAAAGTTAAAGGAAATTATGTCTTATCACCAGAGGAGAGCTTTAGAGTTGAATACTTTATTCAGATTATGGATCAAGCTCTCTACTCACTTAAGACGAGATTTGAACAGTTTGAGAATTATGAACAAATATTTGGATTTTTGTTTGATCTGAAAAAGTTGCAGACAGTGAGTGAGGATATTCTGATGGCATCGTGTATCAAACTTAAAGGTTATCTAACTCATGGGAAGCATTCAGATATTATTGGTAATGATCTTTTCTATGAACTCAAAATTCTAAGAGAAGCTTTACCAAGTGCTACTATGAGGCCTATTGAAGTGATACACTTTCTTAAGAAGGTTGAAGATTTTTATCAAAACTCATGGGTAGCTTATCGAGTTTTATTAACGATTCCAGTTTAAGTTGCATATGCTGAGAGAAGTTTTTCAAAGTTGAAGTTGATAAAATTTTATCTTCGTTCTAACATGTCACAAGAAAGGTTGAGTGACTTGGCTATCATGTCTATCGAAAAAGAGTTGCTTAAATGTGTTGATTTTGAGCGTTTGGTTAACGATTTTATTGGAAAGAAGGGAAGAAAAATTATATTTTAGAATTAATAGTTTGTTTTATTTTGGTTTTTTTTTTTTTGGATGATGATGGTTATTATTGATTTCATATGAATTTGAGAAGATGATGATTTTTTATATATATTATTGGGCCCAATTTTGTAACACCGCTTCCGGTCTCCATATCTCTCGACACGGCTCTGGGTGTATCGTAGCAGCTTTTCAAGAAGTTGATGTTGTCGTTTGGTGGACCGTAGGCAACAAAGACAAATCTTGCTCAAGGTCTTCGCAAGTGTTTCAAATTGCATGTTTGGGTTGTCTCTACTAGGTTTTGGATTTTGTTTTGATTTTATCTGGTTTAGTTATAGGTTTAGTTCCCTTTTCTTTAGGCTTTCTACCGGGAAATGTATTTTTCTTAGGTTTTGTTTCCGGAGATATCCAGTTAGCTACCCTGTCATGGGTTTTGATTCCGGAGATTGTTCTTTTGTTTGTCGGCTTATTTATGATAAAGTGAATTCATATTTTAACACTCATAAAATATAGTTTTAAATTTTAAATATTTTTTTCTAAATAGTGAACTTATATCCAAAGAATTTTTTTTTTAATCTTAACATTAGTGTTTGAAAATAATTATTGTCTTATTAGTGAGATTATAGTTACTTAGTTTTATATTTATGAATATTGTATTTTTATATTTATTTTGTTAGTTTTATTAGAAATAGATTTTGTACCATTTATTTGACTTATTCGGTGAATTATTAATTTCTTTGATTTATTTATAGTGGAGAATCTTTATGTAGTTGTATAAATTAATTGATTTATTAATATATGTTTTAATTATTTTGCTGATTAGATAATGTAGCTGTATAAATTAATTGAGTTATTAATATATGTTTTAATTATTTTGCTGATTAGACACTCTAGATTCTAGATGGAGAAATTATAACTCTCTAATTATATAATTGATTAAATATGAACCCTGATTTACAAATAATTAAAACAAACGATCACATCGATCAAAAAAAAAACAAACGATCACGTGACATGTTTCTTATTTCTTATAACTGAGGCCTTATGAGCAACCAAATTATACATAAAATATTAAGATTTTTGACGATCATGTATAATTCTATGGAAAACTGATGTGAGAACAGTTCAACACGTTATTCTAACCAAACAATAGAATTTATTACACAATAAAAGAAATTATGATAGGAGTGGTTATATTGACCAAGATCTATCTGATAATCTCAAAACAATTAATGCAGAGGATCCGTAATTTTATCTTTAAAATATCTGACGTGAATTTTATTTCTAAAACAAAAATACACAAATATTTTTGCGTTGTCTTAAAAGTACATAACTTTATTTTGGTTGTCTTTTAAATATTAGAACTTTCAAATTTCGATACTTTGACATTGAGATTTAACCATAGTTAAAGAGTTTAACATATCAATTTAAACATAGTTCATTTTTAAAATAAAATGTAAATGTGTTATAGTGTAAATGTATGTTCGTTGTGGAGTTTGTGGTGAGCATTTTCTAATCGGATTTTCTTCCGGTTTTGTCTTGATTTCGGTGTTATACGTTTGGGAAGGCTTCAGTTTTTCCAAATCTGGTGAGATTTGGGTTCGTTAGGGGCATCTATCTATGTGATTTCGGACGTTTGGGAGTCCGTTACAACCATATTCGGAAGACTTTTAGAGGATCAAGTAGTGGTTCTTTCTTTTCGGGTTATTAATTCTTCGTTCTTGGGTTTGTGAGGGTGTATCGCAACAGCTTTTCAAGAAGTTGATGTTGTCGTTTGGTGGACCGTAGACAACAAGGAGAAACGGGACATGTTTGGGTTGTCTCTACTAGGTTTTGGATTTTGTTTGATTTTATCTGGTTTAGTTGTAGGTTTAGTTCCTTTTTCTTTGGGCTTTCAAACGGGACATGTATTTTTCTTTGGTTTTGTTTCCGGGGATATCCATTTGTTCCGTCAGCTTAGCTACCCTGTTATAGGTTTTGATTCCGAGATTGTTCTTTTTTTGCCGGCTTATTTGTTCAACCCATGTATCTTCTCTCTTTTAATCAATATAATTAAGATGGCAAAAAAATTATTTTCACATTGGAAATTTTTTATGATGACTATTTATAATAGTAATGATTGTGTATTTTATCGAATATGCATTAAAATATTATATTTTTATTATCATAATTTACACATAAAATTAAATTTAAATTCATTCAAAATCTTCCAAATCAAATTAATTGTAAGAGTTTATCAAAACATGCAATATATTTTAATTAATGTATTCAAATCTTTAATTGAATAACAATCAATTTCAAACTTTTTTAATGGAAAGATTGTACATAGAAGAACCAATAACATTAAATTTCAAAATCTTTTAATATTGAATTTGTAATAAAATAACTAATAGCACTAAATTTTAATTAATTTTTTTACAATTAATCATTAATAATGTAGATATTATACAACTTATAGAATTAACTTCAAATCACCATTCAATAACACCACTTTAATTATAGTCAGATTTCTAGTCAAACTTACAATCAAAATTTTAAAAATCATTTATTTTTCTTCTAAATTTATACCGCCAATTAACAATATAAAAACCTATTAGCTCTCAACAAAACTCATCAACACCAAAACATAAAAATATATAAAACAAAAGAAAAAACACAAAATAAAAACTATTTTCGAAAAATGGACAAGATCAAATCTTTAGTTGTTGTTAATTTCATCGCAATAATTTCGTTGTTGGTCATTGCAGGTAAATCAAACATTCTCATAATAGTATTCCCAGTTTTTCTAAATATTATTTAGTTATGTTGATGTTTATATTTCCTAGCTTCACTCTTCATTATTTAGTTTTCCAAGGTTGTATATATTATATATTGTTCTAACTAATTTTTATTATTTTTCAGAACAAGCGAATGCGTTCACTGTTGAAGCTGACTGTTTTGGACCATGCAATGATGCTTGTGAACAAACTTGCAAGTCGAAAGGTTACACAAGCTAGATGTGTGGATCATTTAGAGACAAAACGGGTTGTTGCTGCAAACCACCAAAGAAGAAAATCTTTGGACAATCAGTTCAATTGGACAACTAAATCTCTTTTGCATTTGAAAAAACAAACTAAATCTCTTTCGGCATAGTCTTTAATTTGTATGATCCCTAATAAAAACCCTAAAAAAATTAAGCTAAATGTGGTATGGACGAATATATGTTTGGAGTAATCTTTTAAGAAAATATTATTTAAAATAATAATGATATAGAGAATGGTGTTAGTGTTTGCCTAGCTCACAGTCATTAGTAGTATTAGGAGGTATTTGTATTCTTGCTACTTTCATTGTTTCGTATATTGCGTTTTTTCAGTACATGTCATGTAAAAATAAAATTTAGTTAATTCTGCAAAACGAATGACTAAGATTATCCCATGATCCTCATATTTTCCAAGAAAGCAATAGTATATATAAGGTTTCTAATTTTTAAAATAATTTTTGATATTATAATCATTTTTGTAAAGTATATTTGAAATGATTTATTATCATATTTTGTATACGATAAAGTAAATTTATATTTTAACATTCATAAAATATAGTTAAATATTTTAACATTCATTTTATTTAATATTTGATTCATTCTTGTTTAAAATATTTATTTTTATTTACTCTACGTGAAATTGTAATTATATAATTTTATATTTATCAAACATGTTTTGTTTGTTTTCATTCTGTTATTATTTATGAAAATTCTATTTTTATCATTTATTGAATGTATTTGGTCTATTATTAGTTTCTTTGATTTATTTAGAATGTTTATGTAATTGTCTAAATTAATTGAGCAATTGATATATATATATATATATATATATTCTTTTTTTTTGCTGATGTGGACATCCTAGATGAAGAGATAACTCCTATATTATACTTTCTCCGTTTCATAATAAGTGTCGTTCTGACATTTTTCACACAAATTAAGAAACATATTAAAAATTATCTTATACCCCTAATAACTAATTTGACTTTTGATATTCTTGTTTTTCATTGGTTAATATTAAGGTTAAAGTAGGTAATTTATATTAAAATTGCATTGAAAATCTAAAACGACACTTATTTTGAAACGAAAAAACAACCCTACAACGACACTTATTGTGAAACGGATGGAGTATAATACTAGGAGAAAACCCGCGCAAGTGCGCGAATGCGCGAATATTGCTTAAATTTGAAGATATTTAATATATTTTGATATTTATTTGGAGTATTAATATTTATATGTTTTCATTTAAAAAATTTGCATTTTTTCTTTCCTTTTGTGAACATAGTGCTTTTTAAGAGAGAATATGCGCTAAAATACAATTATTTATTTAATTTATTTTATAAATAAATGTTTTATTTTATAAATAAATGTTTTTAGTTATCAAATTTTAAATAAGTTTTTTATAAAATTTTATTTTCTCCAACTTTTTTATCATCCTTTTATTTTTATAAACTATTTAAAATATATATACTTGTTATTTATATTTTTTTCATTCATGACACTCTTAAATGTTTAGTTTTCATTCATAATATTTTAATAGTTTTAGTTATCATTTTAAAATTTGTTATTCTATATATATTTAATTGATTTTGTTTTCTCTTCTGTGTTATTAAATATTGGGAAATTTGGCTAATTGGGTCAAAAAATAAAAGACTTTGTCCCATTAGTATTTTTTCATGTAGATAATGTCTAATTAGGAAAATATTTTTTTTAAACCCGATTTTAGCCTTTCCAAATATAAATTAAAACTAAAAATTTACAAAAAAAATATTAAATGAAACCCTCCTTGTTTTCTCCGTCGCCTTCTCTCTTTTTTCAACCTGCCATCGTCGCCTCCATTAGCGGAAGCTCTGAAACCTCCGAAGCTGCTTCTGAAACCTCACCGCCGTCACTTCTCCTCCGCTTCTACACAACCGCCTCTGCTTATATTTCTCGGTGTCTTCAACAAAAATCTGTCGAGCTCCTTCGAAACCAGTCTTAACATCAGAATCCTTGGCTGAACAAGGACTTCTTCGGCTCTCATCCTCTCCAAGAACTTCCTCCGCCGCTCCACAACACTTCCAGGTGAATCATTCCACACATGCAAATCAAAAGCACTTGGATTTTATTTGGGAAACATTCAATAGCCTCAAAATTGATGTTTTCATTTAACTTAGTATCACCCTTAAAGCAATTTTACCCAATTGAAACTGAACATGGAAAACATATAGCTTCAATCTTAAAGCTGATTTTTTTTTATGTCTGATTCGTCTGGTATGTGAGTGTTTTTTAGAAGTACATGATTGACAAAATTTCCAACTATATCTTCTTTGCTGTTATTTATAACAATTGTGGGATGAAATGTTGGTCTGCTGTCTCTCCATCTTGTTAGTTTTTTTTTTTGCATGTTTAATGTAGTTTGAGAACAACTCTATGATTTCATTATTATTGTATATGGGTTAGAGTCAAAATAACCTTTCTCTTAAGTTTGTGTTAGAGTCAGATTAACCTTTTTGATGTTGTTGTGCGATTGCAGATTGAAGAGTTGATAACGAACGGGTCCTTAAAAGTAGGAGACGCCTGAAATGTTGTGTGTCAAACTTTTATGTAACCACTGCAGCAAATCAAAGTTAGTATAATATTTTTCTTCTTCCTTAATCGATGTGCCTCAGATACCATGATTAAATCTTGTGCTTGCTAAGTATATCCATGTACTAGAACTATTATATGCTTGGATTCAGTTTTTTGTGTCAAACCTGAAAAGGAACACTGTTTTTTTTTTTAATTCTTGTAAGAACAATGCATTTTTCATATACAAGAGCTACGGTCAACTAAAATATGATGTATTCAGTCTGGATGAGAACATGAAGATGTTCATTCAAGGTGTACTCGAAGGGGCTTCTATGGAGGACATGCTTGGGAAGAAAATAGACAGATTAGAGACATATGTCACAGAACTGAGAAATGAGGTCTCGTTGCTTTCATTTCCTAGAAACAGTGGTGAGCCGGGTAACTCTTCAAATCCCACTTGTCCCGGATCCTCTCCGCCAAAAGAGTTTCAGAGACAAGGAAAGGTAAGCAAGAAAAAAAAACCTATGAATCTAAATCTGTTTAAAAGGGTAGGAATGTGTATCTTAATGTGATGTTGTCTTTGTAATCCTAGTGTGTGAAAAACTAAAGTTCTGGTTTGTGTAACTCGTTTGTATGTAATCTGTTGTTCATGTTTGGGAAAGTGTACCTTCCTGTGATGCTATCTTTGTAATCTTATTATGTAAGAAACTATTTATGTTGTTGTTTTTGTAACTGGTTCGTCTGTAATATATTTGGCTAAATGGTTTTATTTAAATGTCTTGGTTTGTGATGTAATTTTTATGTTTGCTTTACACTTGTGTGCGATTAACTTACCCAAACAAAAAGTCTTGTAAAGTAATGTTACGTTGCTCTTTTTCTAGCACACGAAATCCAAACACCGCAAGTTGCATAGATATGGAGCATTGTGATCGATCCAAAAAGAGCAAAACGAATTAACAATGAGATTTTAAGAGGATGAGCCGAAAAATTCATAAATTTTCGAAACAAATCAAGCAAGTTTCGAAAATATTAGTATAGATCATGATCACCATATTCAAATATATCCCAAGATTCTCTCAGATTTTTTGTAACAACCTTGGCAGAATGTACATTCCACCACCGGTAGATCACAGTGAAAGTGGTAGATTGTATATTCTGCGGACGGTAGAATGTAGAAGAAGTAGTAGAAAACATATTCTACCAAATGTCTTGATTAGCAGAATAAAGAGTAAACCGTAGACTACGTTTTCTACGGATGGTAGATCACAGTGAAATTGGAAGATTACATATTCCACCAAATGCGACGATTAGCAGAAGGAAGAGTAAACCGTAGACTCTGTTTTCTACGGATGGTAGATCACAGTGAAATTGGAAGATTACATATTCCACCATAGGTAGATAATATAAGAATTGGTAGAATAGCGTAGAATGTGTGTTCTGCATTTCATAGATCAATTATTATTATTTTTTTTTTAAAACGAGTTTTCACAAAAAAATTAACATTTTAAGTTTTTATTGGTGTGTATATACTTTATCTTATTTTTTAAATATTTTGGTGTTTTATAAATATTATATTTTGATATTTATCAAATATATGTAAGGGTAATGATGTCAAAATTGAGTAAAAGATGAAAAAGTACTAAAGGGACAAATTCCTTTATTTTTTGACCCAATTTGCCAAATTTCCCTTAAATATTTTATATAATTTCTTTTTTATTATCTTTTTATCTCATTTTGTAACATTTTCTATGTGTTGTTAATAATTATTATTTCTATATTTTCATATTTTTAGTTGTCATTTTTGATTTATTAATTTATATATATATATATATATATATATATATATATATATATATATATATATATATATATATATATTGTTTTTTATTGTCATTGTATCTCATTTTTATAATATTTTTCTAGTCTTAATAATAATTATTTATATTATTTGTTATATGGTTCTTTGCTTCTAAATTTCAATTATTGTAAATTTTTTAATAATATTATCATTGATTTTATTTTATTTCTTATGTTCTTATATTTTTATATTTTGTTTTTTATTGTCATTGTATCTCATTTTATAATATTTTCTTTTTAGTCTTAATAATTACTAATTTATTATTTATATTATTTTGTTCTTTGATTTTTTTATTCTAAATTTCAATTATTATAAACTTTCTAATAATAGTATCGTTAATTTTAGTCTTATAATATGATATTTCAATTATATTAAGATTTATTTATTTTTTATTTATTACATAAAATTTATTGTATTTTAAATTTATAATATTTATATATTTATAGATTCTAAATTAAATTTAAATTTAAATTTAGATTTATGTTACAATTTTAACTAACTACATTTAAATTAAATGATTTTACATTAAATTTTATACTTATTTTTAGTTTAGATGATGATATGAAAACTTTTAATTTAAATTGACCAATCAAGGGGGGCTGATGTGTCAGCTTGAGAGAGACCTCTTTTCTCTGATTATATATAGGATATTAATGTTTTGTTTAAAATTTTAAAATTTTCCTAGAAAGCAATGGTATACATAAGATTTCTCAAATTTTAACAATGTTTAATGTTATAATCATTTTATAAAGTATTTTTGAAATTATTTATAATTATTTTAAATGATAAAGTGAATTCATATTTTAACACTCACAAAATATAGTTTTGAATTTTAAATAATTTGTTTCTAACTAGTGAACTTATATCCAAAGAAAATATTTTTTTAATCTTAAAATTATTGTTTAAAAATATTTTATGTCTTATTAGTGAGATTATAGTTACTTAGTTTTATATTTATGAATATTATATTCTTTATATTTATTTAGTTATTTTTATTAGAAATATATTTTGTACCATTTATTTAATGTATTTGGTGAATTATTATTTTTTTTTTATTTATAGTAGAAAATCTTTATGTAGTTGTATAAGTTAATTGAGTTATTAATATATGTTTAAATTATTTTTGCTGATTGGACACTCTAGATGGAGAAATTATAACTCCCTAATTATATATTTTATTAAATATGAACCTTGATTTACAAATAACTAAAACAAACGATAGCATGTCATGTTTCTTATTTCTTATAACCGAGGCCTTATGGGCAATCTAATTACACATAAAATATTAAGATTTATGACGATCATATATAATTCTGTGGAAAACTGATGTGAGGAACAGTTGAACAGGTTATTCTAACCAAACAATAGAATTTATTACACAATAAAAGACTTTATGATAGGAGTGGCCATATTATCCGAGATCTATCTGATAATCCCAAAACAATTAATGCAGAGGATCCGTAATTTTATCTTTAAAATTTTTGACACGAATTTTATTTGTAAAAAAATACACAAGTTTTTTGCGTTGTCTTAAAAGTACATAATTTTATTTTGGTTGTCTTTTAAATACTAGAACTTTCAAATTTCGATACTTTGACATTGAGATTTAACCATGGATAAATAGTTTAACATATCAATTTAAACATAGTTCATTTTAAAAATAAAATGTAAATGTGTTGTAGTGTAAATGTGTGTTTTAATTTCTGTTTGAAATTTGGTACCCCTGATAATCGGTATTTCGTTGTTCGAAGTGTGGGCTTAGCTTCTTAGTTTGCAGTTTGCTGGTTCGTTGTGGAGTTTGTGGTGAGAATTTTCTGATAGGATTTTCTTCCGGTTTTGTCTTGATTTCGGTGTTATACGTTTGGGAAGGTTTTGGTTTCTCCAAATCTGGTGAGATTTTGGTTCATTAGGGGCATCTATCCAGGTGATTTCGGATTTTTGGGAGTGCGTTACAACCATATCCGGAAGACTTTTAGAGGATCAAGTAATGGTTCTTTCTTGTCGGGTTATGAATTCTTATTTCTTGGGTTTGTGAGGGTGTATCGCAGCAGCTTTTCAAGAAGTTGATGTTGTCGTTTGGTGGACCGTATGTAACAAGGACAAATCTCGCTCAAGGTCTTCGCAAGTGTTTAAAATTGCATGTTTGGGTTGTCTCTACTAGGTTTTGGATTTTGTTTGATTTCATCTGATTTAGTTCCCTTTTTTTAGGGCTTTCTACCGGGAAATGTGTTTTTCTTAGGTTTTGTTTCTGGGGAGATCCAGTTGTTCCGCCGGCTTAGCTACCCTGTTATGGGTTTTGATTCTGGAGATTGTTCTTTTGTTTACCGGCTTATTTGTTCCACCCAAGTATCTTCTCTCTTTTAACTAATATAATTAAGATGACAAAAAAAAATTATTTTCACATTGGAAAAATGTTATGATGACTATCTATAATAGTAATGATTGTGTATTTTATCGAATATGCATTAAAATATTATATTTTTATTATCATAATTACACATAAAATTAAATTTAAATTCATTCAAAATCTTCCAAATCTATTATATAATTAGAGCTTTTTCTTTCCATCTAACTATGCCACATCAGCAACTTCTTCTCTAAAAACATTGGGCTTCGATTATTTATATTCATCAAACTCACTATAAAGATTCTCAGACCCATTTACATTTAGAATCCAAAAAGCCCAAAAACACATAAACTTGTCCTATCTATTGCCCAGTAGAACCCTTACATACTACAGAAGCTTCTACTACCTTCTTTCTCTTCTCAAACGCTTCTCCTTTTCAGCTATGAGGCGGTTGTTCTCTGTAACGGTTCTTCATTCCCATTTAACTGTCCTTCTTGACCTCCCAACCTGCATTACTCTCATTCAATTTCACGCACTCTTCACCTACATCAGTTACGGTATCGGATTGATGAGCTCATATAAATCCCCAGCCACTTCCCCAAAATCCACATAGCCACCAGCACAGAAATCCTTCATACACTCAGCCGCTTCTTAGCCCCTGATTTCCGATTCTCCCATGCCAACCCACGATGTTGTCGCCGTTATCAATTCAGCAGCGGTCAGTCTCAAGGACAACGCCGAGGTTCTTTAACAGCAATGGTACCGCCGGATCAGGTGGCGGCGGAGGGAGTAGCAGTAGCGGCGGAATCAGAAATCGGATACCGACGGGAGTGAGCATTGCGCAGCCCGGTCCGATATTTCCTGGTAAGATCGATCTGAAATATACAAGCTCCGATATTAGTAGAAATCCAAGACCTGGATATGTCATAGCAGGATCCGGTTACGGAGCTAGGGTTGTGGGAAGTCCTGAAGGAGGAGAAGAGAGAGTAGGTACTACTACTGCTACAGGAAAACAAGGGAGAGAGATGATGATGATGACGACGGAGGAGTCTGATGATCCAATGGCGGAGATGGCATGTGCAATTAAGCAACTTGGAGATACGTTGTTGAGAACAGAGCAGACGAAGATGGATATGACGAGAGAGATATAAGCGATGAGGATGGAGATATAGATGAAGAGGACGAAGAGGGTACTGGAGTCGCAACAACGAATAGTGGAGGCATTTGCTAAAAGCATGTCAGAAAATTTGGAGGAGAAGAAGAAGAAACCAAGAAGAATATCTTCCTTAGCCGCTGTTGAGTCCTGATCAAAAGAAAGCTAAATGTCTAACATCAGTAATGTTAATTGTATGTTTTTGAGTTTATATATAAAATGGGGAGTTCCGAAGCTTCTCTGATTATAAATGATCCACCTTTTACTAGTTTCCATATGAATATATAGTGGAAAAAATGTTCTTTGATAAAGCTTGAAAATTTACAATAATAAACCAGAGATCAACCAGGATACAACCGAATCAAACCAAAGTAAAAAACCATAATTAACCGAGGGGAACCATTCAAAACCAGGACGAAATTACGATCTTGCCATTGGCATTCTTAAAGGTCACTCACGAGTTCCGCCGCGCCGCCGACATATATGAGCCGGAGAAGCTCGCTGCTCCGGACGGTGTCCTTCCTGCGAAGCGTGGAGACCCGACCCCAGCCTGCGCTCCGGCACCGCCGAATAAGCTCCTTTCTCCTTCTCCCGACGAACAAGCTTTCCTCCGGAGTCCTCCGGCCTCGCCCGGTGGAGCCGCTCCCAGCAAAGCTCCGCTGCCGATGTCACCTCCGCCTTCTTTTCCTGGTTCGAACAAGTCTATCCGCCACGGTTGTCTAGAATCGCTTGTTAGGATAGTGTCCTGAAATCACACTTGTACTCACTCCTGATGATAGTTGTGTGTCGAGATCAGACATTCGTATAATACTGGGCGGTTGAAATGTTTTGCTAGAAGCCTCTTGCAGTCTGTAAGTTGTAGACTTACTACCAGTATTATATGATCCTATAGGGTCACACACCTAAGCAAACTGGAAGCTACGACATGGGAATGATCATTATGGTAATGATCATATTAATGTGCATTGGATGCGCATTATAATCGATATAATGGTGTTGTGTCGATCGACACAGCTTGTGTGTCGGTCAACACAGTTCGGAATTTCCGAAAGAGCTTTTCGGGTTGGGACTTGATTAAGTCTGGCCCGTTAAGCATGTTTAGGTCGAATAAAACTCGAGAGTTTCGACCTAAACAGCAGGCCGTCCACTTTTCTTGATAGAAACAGTAGACACACCAGAGAGATTCGAATCCCGTTGATCCGGCACTAGCATCCCGTTTCCAGCGAGCATGCGTGTGTATCTGGTAGAGGTAAGGCATCTGCGTTGCCCCACTGATCTCGTTCACCATTCTCATTCCGCTGCCAGTTCAAAGGTAAGAACGAGGTTGGTTTTCATTCAATATATCAAACCCTAGATCCTAGGGGATCCAACAGTGGTATCAGAGCGTTGTTAGGGTTTAGCTATTGAATCTGGTGCAATTAATTCGAAACTTGTGGTTGTTGAATTGTTAAAATTGCCTGCTAAATCGTTTTTCTTGTGTAAATCTCGGATTGTATGCATGTTGAAAAAACGATGAACTGTTGAAATCGCACTGTGTCGATCGACACAAAGCGTGTGTCGGTCGACACGCCGCGGAATAACACGTAAAATTTTAGGGTTTGTCGCAGAGTGTCGATCGACACAAAGCGTGTGTCGTTCGACACAGAGCAAAAACTCGCAATAAAATTTTAGGGTTTGTCGCAAAGTGTCGATCGACACAAAGCGTGTGTCGGTCGACACAAAGCGAAAATCCGCAAATAATTTTAGGGTTTCGATCTGAGATCGAGTACCCGTATTCCTGCTGTGTCGGTCGATACACTGGGTATGTCGGTCGACACAGGCAAAGCGATTGGATAGATCGGTTCAATTAGATTGAACTGGTTATCTCGCTCGGTTAATTTTAATTAACCAATTGGTTCTTGTTTGGTAATGTCGATCGACACACAGTGTGTGACGATCGACATGGACCATTAAACCGAACCGGTTCAATTAGATTGAATCGGTTAAGTAAATTCGATCCGGTTTGACCGGTTATCAAAGACCGGTTTAAATATGGTTGCGTCGACCAATGCCAATGGTTGGCATCGATCGACACAACATTCGCAGATATACTGGTTGGACCACAAATTTGCATATACCAGAACAGTTTAATCCTAAAAGTTCTAGATGAACATAAAACTAATAAAACTGAATGTTTTAAATAAACTAATAAATTCTTGGATGTATATTGGATATGCATCAAGATAAAACGGTTCTTTTCCTCAACTAAATATCAAGTGATCTTGATGTCTTGCCCGATCTTGTCTACTGTCAAGACTCGTGTCGTTTGTTGGATATTCTTGGAGTCCTTGATATCCACTGCAACATGAGTAAGGCAGGTGGTCATTGACAGACTTGCAGTGCAACTGTCAGTGATCGCTAGACAGAAAAAGATTGGTTTTACTTGACTGGGCTAACGGAAGTTCTGGGCCCAGAGACATCAGAGTGGATTGGACATAGTTTGTCTTATCCACGACCAAGAGTTGTACTGAGTACAATTAGCAATGATTTGCTTACCTAGATAACTAAAGTTTGAGTAACGGCGAGTCGCCCACTCGGATTTTAGGTAATCTGAGGATCTTGGCTCATTGTATTCATCTGAGGAAACATAGTTTTGAATACAATGCGAGTTTTCTTATTAGATAAAAATTCTCATTTCTTGAGCATTATAACTAAAATCTACCTCTTTTGAATTACAGCTATGTCTGTCTCAAATCACATCAACACTTTCTCACTGAGATCCGTCCTTGAGAAGGACAAGTTAAATGGATCTAATTTCTTGGAATGGTATCGGAACCTGAGAATAGTCCTCAGGCAGGAGAACAAGGAATATGTCCTTACAAGAGTTCTCCCCGAGAGGCCACGTTCCAATGCTCCGCAGACAGAAAAGAATGCTTGGGATAAGAATTCAGCGGATGTCAAAGATGTTAATTGTCTAATGCTGGTGACCATGAACTCTGAGCTGCAGAAGCAATATGAGAACGTATTGTCACCCATTGAGATGATTAACAGCCTGAAAGCTTTGTTTCAGGAGCAAGCTTGCACAGAGAGATACCAGACGGTTAAATCTCTCATGGATTGCAAGCTAGCTAAGGACAGTCCAGTAAGTCCTCATGTCCTTAAAATGATGGGTTACATTGATAACCTGGGGAAACTGGACTGTGCCATTAGCCAGGAGCTAGCCACTGACATGATTCTGCAGTCTTTGCCGTCGTGTTTTGATCAGTTCATCATGAACTACAACATGCAAAACATGACTAAGACATTGACTGAGTTGCACGGTATGCTGAAGACAGCAGAACCGAATCTCAAGAAGGCTACTCCCAGTGTCCTGATGGTAAATGGGGGTAAAAGGTTTAAGAAACCAAAGAAGGGTAAGGGTAAGGCCCAGGTTGTCCAGGCTGAAAGTCAGGACAAGCCCAAGCCGAAGCCCAAATCCGGGCCTTCTCCTGAGGATAAGTGCAACTACTGCAAGCAGTTGGGGCATTGGAAGAAAGACTGCAAGAAGTTCATGGAAGATTACAAGAAGCTGAAGAAGACGTATGATGCGTCTGACTCATGTATTTATGTTATTGAACTTAATGTCATGTCTTCTAGTCCTACTTCGTGGGTATTGGATACCGGCTGCGGTGCTCATATTTGTACAAATGTGCAGGCACTAAGAAACAGTAGGACGCTGAAGAGAGGACAAGTGGAGCTACGGGTCGGGAATGGAGCTAAGGTTGCTGCACTGGCCGTAGGCACCTACGAGTTGTCCTTACCGTCGGGCATGGTTTTAATTTTAAATAATTGCTACTTTGTACCTGCGATAAGCAGAAACATAATTTCAGTTTCCGTTTTGGATTTGGAAGGTTTTGATTTTGCTGTTAAGAATAAAGTTTGTTCTTTTAATCGTGATGGTACGTTTTGTGGTAGCGCCCCATTAGATAATGGGTTATATGTTTTAAACCAAGAAATGCATGTCTTTAACATAAATACAAAGCGGTTTAAGTCCAATGACGAAAACCCGACTTTCTTATGGCATTGTCGTTTGGGCCATATCAATGAGAAACGCATCCAAAGGCTCCATCGAAATGGGCTTCTGGGCTCATTTGATTTTGAATTATGTGAGAAATGCGAATCTTGTTTGATAGGCAAGATGGCTAGAGCCCCTTTCAACAAACTAAATGAAAGGGCCAGTGACTTATTGGGCCTTGTTCATACTGATGTATGTGGGCCGATGAGTACTGTTGCCAGAGGAAATTACAAGTACTTCATTACCTTCACTGATGATTTCAGTAGGTATGGCTATGTCTATTTGATGAGACACAAGTCGAAATCCTTTGATAGATTCAAGGAATTCAAGAATGAAGTACAGAATCAACTTGGGAAAAGTATCAAAGTTCTGCGATCGGATCGCGGAGTAGAATACTTAAGTCAAGAATTCAGCGACTATCTGAGCGAGTGTGGAATTATTTCACAACTCACTCCTCCTGGTACACCCCAATGGAATGGAGTGTCGGAGAGGAGGAATCGAACCTTATTGGATATGGTTCGGTCTATGATGAGTCATTCAAATCTTCCATTATCCTTTTGGGGATACGCTCTAGAAACGTCTGCGTTTACACTAAATAGGGTACCATCTAAATCAGTGGAAAAGACACCACATGAACTGTGGACTGGGAATGTTCCTAGTCTTGTCTTTCCTGAGGATTTGAGGTTGTGAAGCTTATGTCAAACGTTTAATCTCTGACAAACTTTCACCCAAATCAGATAAATGCTACTTCGTTGGTTATCCTAGGGAAACCAAGGCATACTACTTTTACAACCAATCTGAGAACAAAGTATTTGTTGCTCGGGACTGTTCTTTTCTTGAGAGGGAGTTTCTCTCTAAGGAAAACAGTGGGAGTAAAGTACATCTTGAAGAAATTCAAGATGCACAGGAAACTGCTCAACCTACTGAGGAAGAGCAGCAGCTGGATCCACAGAGTTCTGTGGAACCGGCGCCTGTGGAGCCTGAAGTTCGCAGATCCGGAAGGATCCGTCACGAACCCGAGAGATACTATGTATTTCTCGTGACCAATTCAAATGATCTGATGATCATTGATAGTGACGAACCAGCGACCTTCGCGGAAGCAATGATGGACCCAGACTCCGAAAAGTGGCTAGGAGCCTCTAAATCCGAAATGGGATCCATGTCAGAAAACCAAGTATGGACCTTGGTCGATTTACCTAATGGTGCAAAAGCCATTGAGTGTAAATGGATCTTCAAGAAGAAGATTGACGTGGATGGCAATGTACAGATTTACAAAGCGAGGTTGGTGGCTAAAGGTTTCAAGCAAATTCATGGTATTGACTATGATGAAACCTATTCCCCAGTCGCAATGCTTAAATCCATTCGGATTCTTCTAGCGATTGCTGCTCATTATGACTATGAGATTTGGCAAATGGATGTCAAAACCGCATTTCTGAATGGTATTCTGGAAGAGGATGTGTATATGACACAGCAAGCATCACGGAGTTGGAATCTTCGTTTTGATGAAGCAGTAAAAAAATTTGGTTTCATCAAGAACGAAGAAGAACCATGTGTTTACAAGAAGACTAGTGGGAGAAAAATTGCGTTTCTTGTACTGTATGTCGATGACATACTCCTCCTCGGTAATGACGTTCCGTTGCTTCAGTCTGTTAAGACTTGGCTCGGAAGTTGTTTTTCCATGAAAGACATGGGAGAAGCCGCGTATATTCTTGGAATCAGAATCTACAGAGATAGAGTGAACAGGCTGATTGGATTGTGCCAGGACACTTATATTGATAAGGTACTGCACAGATTCAGGATGCATGATTCCAAGAAGGGCTTCATACCGATGTCTCATGGCACTAGTCTCAGCAAGAAGCAGTGTCCGGCGACACCTGCTGAGCGAGAACGCATGAATAGGATTCCCTATGCTTCTGCAATAGGATCTATTATGTATGCCATGCTCTGCACTCGTCCAGATGTAGCTTACGCGTTAAGCATGACGAGTAGATACCAATCTGATCCAGGTGAAGTTCACTGGACAGCTGTCAAGAATATTCTCAAGTATTTGAGACATACTAAGGATAAATTCCTGGTGTATGGAGGAAGTGAAGAACTTGTGGTGAATGGATTCACCGATGCGAGTTTTCAGACGGACAGAGACGAATTCCGATCACAATCTGGATATGTCTTCTGTCTAAATGGCGGTGCAGTGAGCTGGAAGAGCTCTAAGCAGAATACCGTAGCTGATTCCACAACGGAAGCTGAATATGTTGCTGCTTCAGAAGCGGCAAAGGAAGCTGTTTGGATTAAGAAGTTCATGACTGAGCTTGGTGTGGTTCCTAGTGTCTTGGTGTTGGGAATGTCCTGAAATCTACTGTACTTGCTCTAAGTGAAAGTCGTATAGTCGAGATGAGACAATCACATAACACTAGGTAGTCATAACGCTTTGCTAGAAGCCACTTATGATCAATGAGTTGAGAACTCATTGCTAGTGTTATATGATCCTACAGGGTCACACACCTAAGCAAACTGGGCGTTAAAGAAGAGGTTGATCATTAATGTAATGATCCAGTGAATGCATATGTGATATGCATTCGATATCAATGTTCTGGGATAGCATCGATCGTTGCAGATAGTGCATCGATCGATGCACTCGCGGATTAATCAGATTAATTCGGTTTAATCGTTGGTTAATTCCGTTGTGGTTTAAGCCGACATATATAAGATATATGGTCGACCTAAACTCGTCCCTAACCTAATTCACAGCCACCAGAACACAGAAAGAAACCTCTCTGGAGATTAGATCTCTGTAAGGCACTAGAATCCTTGCGGTCCAGTTTGTGTGCGTGTGGATACCAGTAGAGGCGCAGCATTTGAGGCGCTTCGTGATCTCGATTATCTGCAATCCTTCCGCTGCTAATCATCAGGTAAATCTGAGATCCCAGTAGATTCAATTACATGAACCTTAGATCCTAGGCTCGGAATTCAGACTAGGGTTGCTAATCCTGATTAAAACTGCTAGAAATTCCTTCAGTGGTATCAGAGCTTTAGGGTTCCATTGAATATGTAGCATGATGATTAGATTAGTTGAATCTAGATCTTTGTATAATTGATACAAGCATGCTAAAACTCGTTTTGATCAAAGTAACCTAGTTTAGGGTTTTGTTCGAAAAAGTTTTAAGGTTTTTTCCATAGTGTCGATCGTTGCCAATCCGGCATCGATCGACACAGAGCGAAAACCCGAATAAAATTTAGGGTTTTTCGCATGGTGTCGATCATTGCCAATCTGGCAACGATCGATGCAGGGCGAAAACCCGAATAAACCTAGTTTTCGCCTAGTGACGATCGATGCAATTGTTGCATCGATCGACACAGCCTCGCGAGATTGTTGGATCGGTTCAATTGGATTGGACCGGTTATCAAGCTTGGTTAATAATGGTCGAACACTGTGAATGGTTTAAATGCGATTGGTTTTGATTAGGTTGGCATCGACCGATGCTAATGTAGCATCGATCGACGCTGACCAGTATTCAAAACCGGATCAATTGGATTGATCGGTCATCGCGGATTAATTATAAGAATTAAAACATAGTAAAACTGAACGTTTTAAATGGTTCCGTTCCTCAACCAAATATGAAGTGATACTTGATGTCTTTCCAATCTTGTCAACTGTCAAGACCCATTTAGTTGTGTGATAGACTTGCAGTGCAAGATGTCCACAATTTCATGAGTAAGGCAGAGGTAATCGTGTTGATGGACTTGCAGTGCAAGACATCGACAATTACGTGACTGAAGAGATTGGTTTACTTGACTGGGCCATCAAAATCGTTTTGGGCTCAAAGACATCAGGTGGATTGGACATAAGATGTCGATCCACAACCAAGAGTTATATTGGATATAACTAGCAAGGTTGTTGCTTACCTAAATAGCTAAAGTTGAGTGATAGCCAGTGGCTCACTTGAATTTAGTAAAATATGGGTCTTGGATCATTATATTCATCTGAGGAAGCATTGATTGAATATAATGCGAGTTTTCTTAAAAGTTAAGATTTCTCATTTCTTGAACATCATAACTAAACCTTTTTCTTTTCTATGTTCTCAGCTATGACTACTACTCATAATAATTCTTTCTCCCTGCGATCCGTCCTTGAGAAGGACAAGTTAAATGGATCGAATTTTCTCGAATGGTATCGGAACTTGAGAATTGTTCTCAAGCAGGAGAAGCGGGACTATGTCCTTGAAAATGTTCTCCCTGAAAAACCGAGAGCCAATGCTCCACATGCAGAAAGGAATGCTTAGGATAAGCATTCAAATGATGTGGTCGATGTAAATTGTCTCATGTTGGCTACCATGAACTCGGATTTGCAGAAGCAATACGAGAACGTGGAGTCGCCCGTGGAGATGATCACTAGCCTGAAAAGTATGTTTCAGGAGCAAGCACGAACTGAGAGATACCAGACGGTTAAATCTCTCATTGAATGCAAGCTACCAAAGGACAGTCCAGTCAGCCCTCATGTCATTAAGATGATGGGTTATATTGATAACCTGGGGAAGCTGGATTGTCCCATTAGCCAAGAGTTGGCTACTGACATCATTCTGCAGTCACTGCCGTCAAGTTATGATCAGTTTGTTATGAACTATAACATGAACAACTTGACGAAGACGCTGACTGAACTGCATGGCATGCTCAAGACAGCTGAGCCTAATATCAAGAAGGGCACTCCTAATGTACTTATGGTACAAGGGGGTAAGAAGTTTAAGAAACTTGGCAAAGGCAAGGGAAAGGGTAAGGCAGCCCAGGTTGAGAACCAGGACACGCCTGCGCCAGCCCCGAAGCCCAAGCCGGGCCCATCTGAGACTGATAAGTGCCATTACTGTAAAGAGCCTGGGCATTGGAAGAGAAATTGCAATAAATTCTTGGAAGAGAAGAAGAAGAAGAAGAAGAAGACTTTCGATACTTCATCTTCAGGTATTTATGTTATAGAAGTAAATGTTACTACTTCTGGTTCTACTTCTTGGGTATTGGATACCGGCTGTGGTGCTCATATTTGTACAAATATACAGGGCCTAAGCAACAGTAGGAAGTTGGAAAGGGGGCAAGTGGACCTGCGCGTGGGGAATGGAGCAAGAGTTGCCGCATTAGCCGTAGGAACATATAACTTGTCTTTACCTTCTGGTTTGGTTTTAAAGCTTAATAATTGCTACTATGTACCTGCTATAAGCAGAAATATTATTTCCATTCCTATTTTGGATGTGGAAGGATATCAGTTTTCAATTAAGAATAAATGTTGTTCTTTTGATTACAATGATATATTTTATGGTAGCAGCCCATTAGAGAATGGGCTTTATGTTTTAAACCAGACTACACCAATCTATAACATTAACACCAAGAGATTCAAATCAAATGACACGAATCAGAATTTTCTATGGCATTGTCGTTTGGGCCACATAAACGAGAAACGGATTCAAAAGCTCCATAGTGATGGGCTTTTGGGCTCATTTGATTATGAATCATGTGAGAAATGTGAATCTTGTTTACTAGGCAAAAGGACTAAGGCCCCTTTCAACAAAACAAATGAAAGGGTCAGTGACCTATTGGGCCTTATACATACAGATGTATGCGGCCCAATGAGCACAAGTGCCAGAGGAAATTTTCGATACTTCATTACCTTCACTGATGATTTCAGCAGGTATGGCTATGTCTATTTAATGAGACATAAGTCGGAATCTTTTGAAAGGTTCAAAGAATTCCAAAATGAAGTACAGAATCAACTTGGCAAAAGTATTAAGGCTCTTCGATCAGATCGTGGAGGAGAATACTTAAGCCAAGAATTCAGTGATCATTTGAGAGATTGTGGAATTGTTTCACAACTCACTCCTCCTGGAACACCACAATGGAATGGCGTGTCTGAGAGGAGAAATCGGACTTTATTAGATATGGTTCGGTCAATGATGAGTCTCTCAACTCTTCCATTATCCTTTTGGGGATACGCTCTAGAAACGTCTGCGTTTACACTTAATAGGGTTCCGTCAAAATCAGTTGCAAAGACACCACATGAGATGTGGACTGGAAATGTTCCGAGTGTGTCTTTCCTGAAGATTTGGGGTTGTGAAGCTTATGTTAAGCGATTAATTACAGATAAGCTCGAACCCAAATCAGACAAGTGCTACTTCGTTGGTTATCCTAAGGAAACCAAGGCATACTACTTTTACAACCAATCCGAGAACAAAGTGTTTGTTGCTCGGAACTGCGTTTTTCTTGAGAGAGAGTTTCTTTCCAAGAGAAACAGTGGGAGTAAAGTACAACTCAAAGAAGTTCGAGAACCGCAGGAAAATGCTCAACCTGTAGAGGAAGAGCAACAGTTGGATCTACAAAGAGTTGTAGAACCCGCGCCTGTGGAGCCTGAAATTCGCCGATCCGAAAGGATCCGTCACGAACCCGAGAGATATGGATTTCTCGTAACCAATTGTCATGATTTGTTAATCATTGACAGTGACGAGCCAGCGAATTTCGAAGAAGCGATGATGAGCCCTGACTCCGCAAAGTGGCTGAAAGCCGCTGAATCCGAAATGGGATCCATGTCACAGAACCAAGTATGGACTTTGGTTGATTTACCCAATGGTGCAAGACCCATTGAGTGTAAATGGATTTTCAAGAAGAAAATTGATGTGGATGGAAATATTCAGATATATAAAGCAAGGCTGGTGGCAAAAGGTTTCAAACAAATTCATGGTATTGACTATGAAGAAACCTATTCACCTGTGGTCATGCTTAAATCCATTCGGATTCTCCTAGCAACTGTTGGAATTGTGTCCAGTAATCTCAGTACTGTCTCTAGAAAGTAAGAGTATGTCAATGATCAGACATAAGTCATATAATACTGGGGGTCATGATGGCTTGCTAGAGTCCGCTCATGATCTATAAGTCTTGGACTTATTGCCTTTATTATATGATCCCATATGGGTCACACGCCTAAGCTAACAGGAAAAATGTGTAGGAACGGTTTAGCAGAAGTACGGTAAAAGTGCTAGGCATTTACTGTACTTAGAGAGAATAAAACGGTTTAGCTACTGTGTGTCGATCGATACACAAGGTGTATCGGTCGACACAGTGCGCCAATACCGTCGAGTTAATTGGTGTTTGGGCCAAATGGCCCAAACGAAATCAGACAAGTTTTATAAGCTAAAACTCGAGTTTCTGATGGATTAACCCTAACACTCCAGCCGTAAACTCTCTCTTCTGCGCCGAATTCCTCTAGTGGTCTAGCAGCCGTTTCCTGTGATCGCGTGTGTGAACCTTTGGAGGATTCATCCCTCGGTGTTTCTCTGATCTCAGACATACCATCAATTCCGCTGCAAACAGGTATAAGGTGAGATCATCATTTGTTTCTATTCTGAGAAGAACCTAGATCGCATGTTTAGGTTGATATGAATCTAAGAATTGAATCAGGATCAACTAAACATTCCTTCAGTGGTATCAGAGCCAATGGTTCTGGTTTTTCTTGTTTAGATTCAATGTTTAGGATTGTTTTCTTGTTTAAAAGTGTTTTGAATCAACTACTGATAAGAGAAACCACTTAAGCAACAAGAATTAAAACCTAAACACACCTAAAATCGCAGAAACCAAGCTATATTGACTTGGTAGAATGCGATTTTCAAAAGTCAGTATCGGCCAGAATCGCATGGATCGATCGATACGATCGCATGGATCGGTCGATACAGTCTATCGGCTAACCCTGTTAACGCGTGAAAGCATCGATCGATGCAGGATCGATGCAGGTTCGATATTGGTGCATCGACCGATGCGGTTGGTGCACATCGATCGACACGGTTAGGGTTTTGGCTCGTTTCAGTGCATGCGTGAGAGCATCGATCGATACAGGATCGATGCACGATCGATGCAGGATCGATGCTGAGAGCATCGACCGATGTGGTTGATGGATCGATCGACACGGTTGGTCCATCGATCGACATGGTTGGTTTAAGGCTCGGTTTAATTTTGATTAAAATTAATTCGTCCTGGTTTAATAAACAGATTTAATAATTTTATTAAGTCTGGTTAAACCGGGACAAGAAATCCAATGTCGAAAGAATTATTGGATTTAGTGCCTAAACCAGGATTTTCTAATTTGATTTGGTTGGACCAAATAAATTGAGAAAATCCGGTTTAGTAAATAACCGGTTGACAATTGTGGTCATCGTAGTAATTAAAATTTGGTTAGACCAATTTTAATGAACCAGACCGGTTATGTCATTTAATTGGACAATTGGGTCATGTCTTGGACATGGACCAATTCTTGGGCCTCGGGCCAAGAAGTTAAAACAATTGGGCCAATTATTTGAGTCTTTCTTCAGATTAATTTAAAATTTATTTTATAAAGAATATAAATCGATTTTAAATTAAAGTTTCCGATATTTTGAAATTAGAAAGTTTCTTAATTTATAGAAGTTTCTAGATTTGCATGATTCGGATTTTAAGAAATTTCTAAAGTTAGAAAGTTTCCGTTTTTAGAAAGTTTCCAATTTTAGAAAGTTTCCAAAAATAGTAGGTTTCCAAAAATGGAAAGTTTCCCGAAATAGTAATCTTCTATTTTGGGAATGAATTTTTAAATAAACCTACGAACCTCAAATAATATCAAGCGTTGGATGTCTTGTCCATTCTATGTCAGCTGTCGAAGCCCATTCAATTGTATTCATGGCCTTACAGTGTGAGGGTGTCTGCTTTTGCGTGGATAAGACGGTTTGTGATTCATAAATGTCATTGGGAGTCCCAGACATTAATGATTACATGACTGTATAGTCTGGTTTTCTTGACTGGGCCATCGGGAGTCCCGGGCCTTGAGACATCAGAGTGAATTGGGCCTCGGGCCCAGATTCACAACCAAGAGTTATATCACGGATATAATTAGCCGATATAGGGCTTACCGATATAAGCTAAGGTTTGGTGACGGCCAGTGGCCCACTTTAATCTTAGTTATATGTGGATCTTGGAATCATTATATTCTATTGAGGGTAACTTATGTTATTGAATATAATGCGTGATTAATCATATTAAATTTAATACGAGATTAATCATATTGAACATTTTAACTAATAACCTTTTTATCTATATATTTCAGCTATGACTACTACAAGCACACAAAACTCATTCTCGATCCGGTCTGTTCTCGAAAAGGAGAAGCTGACTGGAACGAACTTCCTGACGTGGTCAAGGAACTTGAGGCTAGTCCTCAAGCAGGAGAAGAAGGATTATGTCCTTCGTGATCCTCTCCCCGAGAGGCCTCCTGCCAATGCCGCCAGGACTCTGCATAATGCTTGGGAAAAGCATTCGTCAGATGAAAATGATGCCTATTGTCTGATGTTGGTGACAATGACTCCGGAGCTGCAAAAACAGTTCGAGAGTGTATTGTCACCCATCGAGATAATGGCAAGCCTGAAATCGCTTTTTCAGGAGCAGGCTAGGACTGAGAGGTTTCAAACAGTTAAGAACCTCTTGGACTGCAAGTTGGCTGCGAATGCGGCAGTGAGTCCTCATGTCTTGAAGATGATGGGTTATCTCGATCATCTTCAGAAACTCGACTGCCCAATCAGCCAGGAACTTGCCTGCGACATCATTCTGCAGTCATTACCTGCAAGCTATGATCAGTTCATTCTGAACTTTAACATGCATGGCTTGAGTAAGACATTGCCTGAGCTTCACGGAATGCTCAAGACTGCGGAGCCCAATTTGAGGAAAACCGCCAAGGACCCAAATGTGCTTATGGTGCAGAAGGGCAAGGGGTTTAAGAAATCCTCTGCTAAGGATAAGGGAAAGGCCAAGGCTGTCCAAGTCGCGGACAAGGACACGCCAAAGCCCAAGCCCAAGTCCAAGGCTGGGCCAACTGACATATGCAGGTTCTGTAAAGAACCAGGGCATTGGAGGAGAGAATGTAAGAAATTCCAGGAAGGTCTAAAGGAATTGAAGAAGAAGACTTTTGAGACTTCTTCAACAGGTATTTTTGTTATAGAAGTTAATACAACTACTTCTGATAATACCTCATGGGTTATGGATACTGGTTGTGGGGCTCATATTTGTACTAATATGCAGGCACTCAGCAACAGTAGAAGGCTGAAGCAAGGACAAGTGGAGCTACGAGTTGGGAATGGAGCGAAAGTTCCAGCACTAGCTGTAGGCACTTACTTGTTGTCTTTACCTTCGGGATTGATTTTAGAACTGAATAATTGTTATTTTGTACCTGCTATAAGCAGAAATATTATTTCAATTTCTTTGTTGGATTTGGAAGGTTATGATTTTTCAGTTAAGAATAAATTATGTTCCTTCAATCGCAACAATTTGTTCTATGGTTCTGCCCCTCTTATGAATGGGCTTTACATACTCGATCAATCCGCGCCAATTTATAACATTAATACCAAACGGTTCAAACCTAATGAGGAGAACCGAACGTTTCTATGGCATTGTCGTTTAGGGCACATCAGCGAGAAACGCATCAAGAGGCTCCATTCGAATGGACTTCTTGGCTCATTTGACTTTGAGTCATGTGAGAAATGCGAATCCTGCATGATGGGCAAAATGACACGGGCCCCCTTTAATAAACCTAACGAGAGGGCCAGTGACGTATTGGGCCTGATACACACTGATGTGTGTGGCCCAATGTCCACAAATGCAAGAGGAAACTATCAGTACTTCATTACCTTTACTGATGATTTCAGTAGGTATGGATATGTTTATTTAATGAAACATAAGTCTGAATCTTTTGAGAAGTTCAGAGAATTCCAAAATGAAGTACAGAACCAACTTGGCAAAAGCATTAAGGCTCTTCGGTCCGACCGAGGAGGAGAATACTTAAGCCAAGAATTCAGTGATCATCTGAGAGAGTGTGGGATCGTATCCCAACTCACTCCTCCTGGAACACCTCAATGGAATGGTGTGTCTGAAAGGAGAAATCGGACCTTATTGGATATGGTTCGATCTATGATGAGTCACACAGACCTTCCAATATCCCTTTGGGGATATGCTCTGCTAACAGCAGTGTTCACTCTAAATAGAGCGCCATCGAAAGCAGTAGCAAAGACACCATATGAATTGTGGACTGGAGAAGCTCCAGTGCTGTCTTATCTCAGAATTTGGGGTTGTGAAGCCTATGTCAAGAGATTGATCTCAGACAAGCTTACACCAAAATCTGACGAATGCTACTTCATTGGTTATCCACGGGAAACCAAGGCTTATTACTTCTATCTACGTTCCGAGAACAAGATCTTTGTTGCCCGGGATTGTAACTTTCTTGAGAGAGAGTTTCTCTCTAAGAAAGACAGTGGGAGTAAGGTACTGCTTGAAGAAATTCAAGATGAACAGGATACTGCTCAACCTAATGAGGAAGAGCAGCAGGAGGACCTACAAGAAATTGTAGAGCCTGAACCTGTAGTACCTGAAGTTCGAAGATCCGGGAGGATCCGTCACGAACCCGAGAGATATCAAGGATTCCTCGTGACTGACTGTCATGATCTTTTGATCATTGATGGTGATGAACCATCGAACTTCAATCAAGCCATGATGGGCCCAGATTCCTCTAAGTGGCGCAAGGCCACTGATTCCGAAATGGACTCCATGTCGGTCAACCAAGTGTTTTCGTTGGTTGACTTACCCGCTGGTGTAAAAGCCATCGAGTGCAAATGGATCTTCAAGAAGAAGATTGACGTGGATGGAAATGTCCAGATTTATAAAGCCAGGTTGGTGGCAAAAGGTTTCAGACAAGTTCACGGTGTGGATTACGATGAAACCTATTCACCAGTGGCTATGATGAAATCTATTCGGATTCTACTAGCAACTGCAGCTTTTCATGATTATGAAATTTGGCAGATGGACGTGAAAACCTCCTTCCTGAATGGTATTCTGGAAGAGGATGTGTATATGACACAACCTGACGGTTACATAGATCCAAAGAATGCTGGAAAAGTATGCAAGCTTCATAAATCCATTTATGGATTGAAGCAAGCATCGAGGAGCTGGAATCTTCGTTTTGATGAAGCGATCAAGCAATTTGACTTCATCAGAAACGAAGAAGAACAATGCGTGTATAAGAAATCTAGTGGGAGCAAGATTGTATTTCTTATTCTGTATGTCGATGACATACTGCTTCTCGGAAACGACGTTCCAATGCTAAAGTCGGTAAAGGACTGGCTTGGAAGTTGTTTTTCCATGAAAGACATGGGTGAAGCCGCATACGTTCTTGGAATCAGGATCTACCGGGATAGATCTAGAAGGCTGATAGGCTTGTGTCAAGATTCATACATTGACAAAGTCCTACAAAGATTCAGCATGAAGGATTCCAAGAAGGGCTTCACGCCAATGGTACATGGCACAACGCTAAGCAAGAAGCAGAGCCCTACGACGGCTGCTGAGCTTGAGCGCATGAAGAATATTCCTTATGCATCTGCAATAGGATCTGTCATGTATGCCATGATCTGTACTCGTCCTGATGTTGCTTATGCATTGAGCATGACAAGTAGATACCAGTCAAATCCAGGTGAAAACCATTGGATTGCCGTAAAGAATATCTTGAAGTATCTAAGACATACTAAGGATAAGTTCTTAGTGTACGGTGGAAGTGATGTGCTTAAAGTCAGTGGATTCACGGACGCAAGTTTCCAGACAGACCAAGATGATTTCCGGTCACAGTCCGGTTATATCTTTTGTCTGAATGGCGGTGCAATCAGTTGGAGAAGCTCCAAGCAAGACACCGTTGCTGATTCCACTACAGAAGCTGAATATATCGCCGCCTCAGAAGCTGCGAAGGAAGCTGTTTGGATACGAAAGTTCATTATTGAACTAGGTGTGATACCAGATGCGGCTGAGCCTCTGGCACTGTTTTGTGACAACAATGGTGCTATAGCTCAGGCAAAGGAACCAAGATCACACCAGAAATCCAAGCATGTTCTAAGAAGATTTCACTTGATACGTGACATCATTAATAGAAAGGAAGTCAAGATCAGCCGAGTTCAGACAGATGATAACGTCGCTGATCCGTTGACAAAGCCACTCCCAAGGCCTAAGCTCGAGTTTCTGACTGAAGCTGTAGGCATCAGAGACATAGAAATGTAATCTAAATTTGAGTGGGAGTTTTGAGGGCTTTTATTTAGTTATTTGATATGTTCTTGTAAAACATTCTTATGTTTAATGAAATTATTATTTCAAGATTATTTTAACTGTGATGAAATAATCGTTCCAAAGTGATATGAACCATTTTATAGGTCATCGAAGTAAATGACTTGATCTTGAGTCATCGAAGTCATTTAGCTTGATCATGAGACCTTATATTTGATAGATGTTTATATCATCCCGTCCCTAGTCGAAGGTTGTTGAAATTGGAACACCAACAACCGTGTGAGACTGGATTGGTACGTGACTTATGACAAAGTCTCAGTGTGTCATAGATGTGCGGCATCAAAGTCAGTACATAGGTGTATGTTTGGGAACATACGACCGGACAAGACCCGCTTATAAGAACTCTTCAGGATATTTATATCTGTGTCATAAGAGATTCTTACTACGACTATAGAGTATAGTCCTTAGACCTGAGTTCGCATGCATGTGACTGCACATGGACTGATGCACTTTGATCATTGTCTAACGCTATCGTTCTGCGATAGTTATAAGGACCTTGTTTGGGTACATTATGAAATGAATAGTTTACAGTGATGGAACAAGACGGAATTTGTCCCTCCAATATAAATGGAGTGAATATCTCTAGGCCAATCGGAGATTTGAATACTGGAAAATGCATGGCCATGCTCAAACGGACTTTCCCGAGTCGTTTGGATTGTCAGTATCAAATCAGAGTCCGATGAACAAGATTAGGCTTTATAAGGATGACACCAATCTTGCCTTATGACTAATCGAGATATTGTGACAAAAGGATTATGAATACAGAGATTCCAGTACAAGTGGGAGATTGTTGGAATTGTGTCCAGTAATCTCAGTACTGTCTCTAGAAAGTAATAGTATGTCAATGATCAGACATAAGTCATATAATACTGGGGTCATGATGGCTTGCTAGAGTCCGCTCATGATCTATAAGTCTTGGACTTATTGCCTTTATTATATGATCCCATATGGGTCACACGCCTAAGCTAACAGGAAAAATGTGTAGGAACGGTTTAGCAGAAGTACGGTAAAAGTGCTAGGCATTTACTGTACTTAGAGAGAATAAAACGGTTTAGCTACTGTGTGTCGATCGATACACAAGGTGTATCGGTCGACACAGTGCGCCAATACCGTCGAGTTAATTGGTGTTTGGGCCAAATGGCCCAAACGAAATCAGACAAGTTTTATAAGCTAAAACTCGAGTTTCTGATGGATTAACCCTAACACTCCAGCCGTAAACTCTCTCTTCTGCGCCGAATTCCTCTAGTGGTCTAGCAGCCGTTTCCTGTGATCGCGTGTGTGAACCTTTGGAGGATTCATCCCTCGGTGTTTCTCTGATCTCAGACATACCATCAATTCCGCTGCAAACAGGTATAAGGTGAGATCATCATTTGTTTCTATTCTGAGAAGAACCTAGATCGCATGTTTAGGTTGATATGAATCTAAGAATTGAATCAGGATCAACTAAACATTCCTTCAGCAACAGCTGCTCATTATGATTATGAGATCTGGCAGATGGACGTGAAAACAGCTTTCCTTAATGGAATTCTGGAAGAGGATGTGTACATGACACAGCCCGAAGGTTTCATCGATCCTAATGCTGCTGGGAAGGTATGCAAGCTTCATCGATCCATTTATGGATTGAAGCAAGCATCTCGGAGTTGGAATCTTCGTTTTGATGAAGCAGTCAAAAAAGTTTGATTTCATCAGAAGCGAAGAAGAACCATGTGTTTACAAGAAGACTAGTGGGAGCGCAGTTGCATTTCTCGTGTTGTATGTAGATGACATACTTCTTCTCGGAAATGACGTTCCGTTGTTACAGTCTGTTAAGACTTGGCTCGGAAGTTGTTTTTCAATGAAAGACATGGGAGAAGCCGCGTATATTCTTGGAATAAGAATCTATAGAGATAGATCAAACAAGTTGATTGGACTGTGTCAAGACACTTATATCGATAAAGTCTTACACAGGTTCAGAATGCAAGATTCCAAGAAGGGCTTCATACCAATGTCTCATGGCATAAGTCTCAGCAAGAAGCAGTGTCCTGAGACACCTGCTGAGCGAGATCGCATGAGTCGGATTCCCTATGCCTCAGCGTTGGGATCCATTATGTATGCCATGCTCTGTACTCGTCCAGATGTTGCTTGTGCTTTAAGCATGACGAGTAGATACCAATCGGATCCAGGTGAAAGTCACTGGACAGCAGTCAAGAATATTCTGAAGTATTTGAGAAATACTAAAGATAAATTCTTGGTGTATGGAGGAAGTGATGAGCTGGTAGTAAGTGGTTACACAGACGCAAGTTTCCAGACAGACAAAGATGATTTCCGATCGCAATATGGTTACATCTTCTGCCTGAATGGCGGTGCAGTCAGCTGGAAGAGTTCCAAGCAGGACACTGTAGCAGATTCCACAACTGAAGCTGAGTACCTCGCTGCTTCTGAAGCGGCAAAGGAGGCTGTTTGGATCAAGAAGTTCATCACTGAACTTGGTGTGATTCCTAGCATTTCTGAGCCAGTGGCTCTGTATTGTGACAACAATGGAGCCATTGCGCAAGCAAAGGAACCTTGATCACACCAGAAATCCAAACACATAGAAAGGAGATATCACCTTATATGTGATATTGTGAATAGAGGAGATGTGAAGATCAGCAGAGTCCCGACGGATGAGAACGTTGCTGATCCACTGACCAAGCCTCTCCCAAGGCCTAAGCACGAGTTTCATACCACTGCTATAGGCATTAGATTTCTTAAGATATGATCTTGATTTCAGTGGGAGTTGTATATGTTTTAGTTATGACATGATGTTCACAAAGACATAATAGTTATGTTAATGAAATTGTTTCAGCATTATTTAATTGTGTTAATTAAATATTTATAATGTCCCAAAGTAATTTATGACATTTTATAGGCCATCAAGTATGTGACTTGATCATGAAACCCTATAAGCAATAAATGACATAAATTATAATGGTCCCTGGTCGAGGTTGTTAACGTGGGACATTAACAACCACGTGAGACTAGTATGTGAGGTGACTGATGACCATGTTTCATGGAGTCATTAATAAGTGTATTAAAGTCAATCACATAGATATGTGTTAGAGAACACATGATCGGACTTGACCCGTTAATGAGAACTCTACAAGATGTTATATGAGTGTCATAAGAGTTTCTCATTACGACTAAAGAGAGTAGTCCTTAGACCTGAGTTCGTCATGTTCTCTCTTATATGGATTGGTTCGTCTTGACTTTGTCAAACGTCAGCCGTAACTGGTGATTATAAAGACACTGATTAGGCGTATCATGAAATATGAAAGAGACATGGATGGAACAAGATGGGATTTGTACCTCCTATATAACGGGAGTTAAATATCTCTGGGCCTATCGAAGATTTGATACTGGAAATGCGTGGCCGCGCTCAAACGAGGTGATTGTCAGTCATTTGTTTTTCATCAGTACAAATCGGGATTCGATAAACGTAATCTGGTTGAATAAGGATGACACAGTGCTTGCCTTATGCTAGATTGAGATATAGCTACAAAGGGATTAAAGGAATAGATGATTCCAGTACAAGTGAGAGATTGTTGGGAATGTCCTGAAATCTACTGTACTTGCTCTAAGTGAAAGTCGTATAGTCGAGATGAGACAATCACATAACACTAGGTAGTCATAACGCTTTGCTAGAAGCCACTTATGATCAATGAGTTGAGAACTCATTGCTAGTGTTATATGATCCTACAGGGTCACACACCTAAGCAAACTTGGCGTTAAAGAAGAGGTTGATCATTAATGTAATGATCCAGTGAATGCATATGTGATATGCATTCGATATCAATGTTCTGGGATAGCATCGATCGTTGCAGATAGTGCATCGATCGATGCACTCGCGGATTAATCAGATTAATTCGGTTTAATCGTTGGTTAATTTCGTTGTGGTTTAAGCCGACATATATAAGATATATGGTCGACCTAAACTCGTCCCTAACCTAATTCACAACCTCTCTGGAGATTAGATCTCTGTAAGGCACTAGCATCCCTGCGGTCCAGTTTGTGTGCGTGTGGATACCAGTAGAGGCGCAGCATTTGAGGCGCTTCGTGATCTCGATTATCTGCAATCCTTCCGCTGCTAATCATCAGGTAAATCTGAGATCCCAATAGATTCAATTACATGAACCTTAGATCCTAGGCTCGGAATTCAGACTAGGGTTGCTAATCCTGATTAGAACTGCTAGAAATTCCTTCACTTGGAGCCAGTGGCTTTATTTTGTGACAACAATGGAGCCATTGCTCAGGCGAAAGAACCCAGGTCACACCAGAAGTCCAAACACGTTGAAAGGAGATATCACCTGATTCGTGATATCGTCAATAGAGGTGATGTGAAGATCAGCCGAGTTTCGACAGACGAGAATGTCGCTGATCCTCTGACCAAGTCACTCCCAAGGCCTAAGCATGAGAGTCATACGACTGCTGTAGGCATTAGAGATCTAAAGATGTAATCTTGATTCTAGTGGGAGTTTTAGTTTTATTTTAGTTATGATAAGATGCTCTTGTAAACATTCTTTTGAAAATGTTTAATGAAATTTGATTTCAGCATTATTTATTGTGATCTAAATAATGGTCCCAAAATAAGTTTATGACATATTATAGGTCATCAAGTTGAGGACTTGATCATGAAACCCTGTAAGTTACATATGACATAAATTATGTTTAGTCCCTGGTCGAGGTTGTCAAAGTGGGACACTAACAACCGTGAAAGACTAGATTGTGAGGTGACTGATGGCTAAGTTTCATGGAGCCAATGATATGATTATCGCAGTCAGTCACATAGATATATGTTAGTGAACATATGATCGGACATGACCCGCTAATGAGAAGTCTACAAGATAGTTATATATGTGTCATAAGAGGTTCTCATTACGACTATAGAGTATAGTCCTTAGACCTGAGTTCATCATGATTTCTTGCATATGAATTGGTAAACTTTGACTTTGTCAAACGTCGACCCGTAACTGGCGACTATAACGGCACTGTTCAAGTATATCATGAAGTGTGCGTTGAAACAGGGATGGAACAAGATGGGATTTGTCCCTCCTGTATAACAGGAGATAAATATCTCAGGGCCTATCGAAGATTGAATACTGAGAGAATGTGTGGCCGCACTCAAACGAACTGTAGTTCAGTTGTTTGTAATGTTTCAGTATGATATCAGGAGTTCGATAAACATGATGTTGGCTTAATAAGGATGACACCAATCTTGCCTTATGCCAAATCGAGATATAGAGACAAAAGGATTATAGGAATAGATGATTCAAGTACAAGTGGGAGATTGTTAGGATAGTGTCCTGAAATCACACTTGTACTCACTCCTGATGATAGTTGTGTGTCGAGATCAGACATTCGTATAATACTGGGCGGTTGCAATGTTTTGCTAGAAGCCTCTTGCAGTCTGTAAGTTGTAGACTTACTACCAGTATTATATGATCCTATAGGGTCACACACCTAAGCAAACTGGAAGCTACGACATGGGAATGATCATTATGGTAATGATCATATTAATGTGCATTGGATGCGCATTATAATCAATATAATGGTGTTGTGTCGATCGACAAAGCTTGTGTGTCGGTCGACACAGTTCGGAATTTCCGAAAGAGCTTTTCGGGTTGGGACTTGATTAAGTCTGGCCCGTTAAGCATGTTTAGGTCGAATAAAACTCGAGAGTTTCGACCTAAACAGCAGGCCGTCCACTTTTCTTGATAGAAACAGTAGACACACCATAGAGATTTGAATCCCGTTGATCCGGCACTAGCATCCCATTTCCAGCGAGCGTGCGTGTGTATCTGGTAGAGGCAAGGCATCTGCGTTGCTCCACTGATCTCGTTCACCATTCTCATTCCGCTGCCAGTTCAAAGGTAAGAACGAGGTTGGTTTTCATTCAATATATCAAACCCTAGATCCTAGGGGATCCAACATCGCTTACCTCCTCCTGCCAAGATGGGTTCTCCGGCTAGATTCGCATGCAACGAGGCACGGTCCCGCAAATCTTCACCGCAATCGCCGCGGTGTGGCCACCACCTCCGCGACACCTTCTTGGTGGGTAAACGCCGCCCACCTACTCCTCACCGACAAGAACGAATCCCAAATTTCCTCCCTTCTCCCTTCCCGCGCTCAGTCCAGCCTACGCACGTCCTCCAGCAGAATCGAGCCTCACAACTTACAGATCTGTCGAAGGAAAGGAACTCTGGCACCGCCTCGCCGCTCTGAGAAGAAACCTCACCACGCGCAACCAGAGGGGAGAGGAATAGACATATTTGGTTCGATTCAGCCGTCACGGTTGGAATTAACGGCACATCGACAACGATTGGAGGTCCCTCACGGCACGACGAAGACCGCCGGCACCGGAGAGACCTCGAACACAGAGATCGGAGATTAAAAACTAGAAGAAGTTTGAGAGCGTTTTCGTCGGGCGCGTAAAGACCACGCGCACGACGATCCTTTTCTGCAGAACTTTATACCAATCCCCCAAAATAAATTTATTATCAAAATATATTCATTAAGGATGTGTATAGATATTTATTTATATATGATGGACATCTCGCATGTAATTTAATTAATTAAGGAACACATATCACCTATGTTATCAATTTTCCATAAAATATTTGTTAAACATCTGTTATAACAAAATTAAGAACATGTAAATACTATAATTTATCTTTAAGTTGGTTCATTTACTAAATTGATATATCATGGTTTTTAGGACTTTTGATCATGGTATATGTCTTTGTTATCGAGTCTTTCTATGTGTTTTTGAGTCTTTTCAAGTGTTTTACAGGTTTAAGGGCATTTGGAGCCTAATTGGACGTTTTGGAAGCATTTAGGTCAATTATGCACTATTTAGAGATCTCACGGAGTTCACTGGCTGCGTTTTTGCACTGCGTCGATCGACGCTGTATGTGCATGGTCGACGCAGGGTGATTCCAGGGTTCTGCGCACAAAAATCCTGAAATTACAGTTTTTGTCCGGAAACTTCCCAAATTTGCAAAAAATCACAAAAACGTGTTTAGACTAATATATTGGGTTTTAAGCCATTGTTTAGGCTACGTGTTATTTTACTTTGAGAGAGTTAGGGGCTGATCTTGTACTCGAGAGAGAGAAGAGATTTCGAACCCCAGTTCTATATTTTATTTTATGCTATTTGGTTTTTTATTCATCATGTCTATTGTTATGATTGCCATGTCTGAGTAGTTCACCAGTTAGGTTTAAGGATTCTCACAAGGGAGTTCATGGAATTATAGGTTGATCAATCTGCAGGGATTCATATATGTTAGTTCTTCATCTAGGGTTGTTCTTAATGCTTGATCTGAATTGGCCCCTTAGATTATTGTTATTAGGTTGATTTCTGCAACGAAAGTTGATTAATTAACTAGAAAAAACCTAGATGAGTAATTTGACTATTCGCAAAGAAATTTGGCTTAGAAGAATTGTGAACGAAAGAACTTGAGATTAATGCTTGTTTAGAACTCTAGGATTTCGCAACGAAAGTTGGCTTGCTAGGTTGTTAGACATAGATAATATTCGCAACGAAAGTTGGTCTGTTATAATTCTGTGATTCTAGTTCTAGAACAGTTCTTAATTAGATCCCGATTGATTGATTAGCTTGTGTACCTGATTTCCTGAGAACTCCCTTGACCTGACGTTTTGCCTTCTTGTTTACAAACCAATCTATTTACTTTATTTGCTTGATTTACTGCTTATTCTCTATTTCACCTAGCTTAACCTGACATTCTATAATCTATCGCAGGATCTTGAGTCTCTTTGGATTCGATATCCTATATACTACTAGTTCACGTCTGTGCACTTGCAGTGTAGATCTAGGGATTAAAACCTGATCGTATCATCAATGCATAATTTACAAACAAAAACTTCAAATTTAAAATATATATTTGTAAAGTGAAAAAACCATTGATATTCGTATATAGCTACATATATTATTAATTTATCTCTCAATTAACTAAAACATATTTTATAACTATGTAAATTTAAACTTTTTATTCAAACTATTAACAAAATAGATATATTTCTTAAAGTGAAATATTTACTTGTATATATCTACATATATAAATTCAATTAATTAAAAATTGTGTTTAATTAATATGTAAAGCTTAATAGTATTTAATTAGTTAAGGACCACATAAGTTTAACTAATTAAGGTTAAAAAGAATTTTTTTTTTCTCTTTTTCTTTAAAAAAGAAAAAAAAAATTCATATCACATATCAAATAAAAGTTTGTTATTAGGTTTTTTCTCAAATAAATTTATTAAGGATAGTTAAGATAATTTAATTTTAAAGTGAATAAGAGAGCTTTTTTCTTTGGAAATCATATCCCAAATAATAGTATGGATGTTTGAGATTTAAAACAAAGACGAAAAATAAGTGACAGTATATAATTTAAACATATTTGTCTTTGTTCGGCGTGAAAGCTACTCGGACATTGTCGACTTCAATAGTTGGCCATCCTTTTTTTTTTTTTTTTTGATCAAAAATTGGCCATCCTTTTAAACACTCAAAAATGACGTAACTGTGTAATCCAGAAAAATCCTGCAGCATTTCTTATGTCTAATAGCTAAAGTTACAACAAACCTCATGTCTATATATTCATTATATAATAGATTAAATACGATTTTTTATAAATAATTAGGAAAGAATCCGCGCAAATGCACGAATTTTATTTTGTTATTTAAATATTAAATATATTTAAATATTATTTTGAATATTAATATTTTTATATATTTATTTACAGATTTGTATTTTTTTTTTGTGTGATCATAATAATATGAAGAAAATAATATGCGCTCATAAACAATATTAGTTTAAGTTATATGTTTTACAAGTTTTAGTTTTCAATATTTTTACTTTTTGAATTTTTATTTCCTTCAACCTTTTTATCATTTTTTAATTTTTATATATTATTTTAAATATATATATTTGTTGCATTTCCAGTCATTCATATCGTAATATTATAATAATATTTTAACATTTTATCATTTTGAATTTCGTTAAGTTATAAATATATTTTATTGATTTCATTTAATTTTTTATTTTTATATTTTATATTATTTATTTGTTTATATTATCATCTTAATTCCTTTTATCATTGATAACTAATAATTATCATTTTCATTAGTTATTTTTTTTTGCTATATGGATTTTTTTCTAAATTTCAGCAGTTTTAAAAATTATAATTGCATATTTATTTTTTAGTTTTATAATTTGATATTTTTCTTATACTAATATTTAATTATATTTAAAAATAAATTTCAATTTCAATTTTAATTTAAATAATATTTATATTTAATGATTTTAATTAATTATATTTAAATTAAATAATTTTAAATAATTTATTGTAGATTTATTTGATTTTTAATGATGATGTGAATTTTTTTAATTAGGTGGACCAATGAAAATGGCTAATGTGGCAGCTGGTAAAACCCCCTTTTCAAATATTATATATTATTTCTTATAACTGAGGCCTTTATAAGCATTTCAGTTACACATAAAATATTTTGAAATTATATCAAGGCTTAACAACTGGATCCGGTTTGAGGTTAACCAAACAAAAATTTAACTGGATATTGCTGGGCCCACTCGAAAGCAAGACCCTCCAAAAATAGGCGTATGCCATTTAGCATGGAGAACACACGGTATTCTTTAGTAAAAGGCGAAAGAATAGTTCGGTTTTTGCTCACCACATGGCTGCGTGATTTTGCTAATCAAGAGAGAGCCTTTCTTTGTACTCCAACTTCTACTGCTACTCAGTCCCAGTTCTCCGATGTGGGAGTCTGCAAACTAAAAACCAAAATACCGCTACTACTTATCAAAATCTCTTCTTGGGCTCAAGGGGCCGAAATAAGCATGGGCTTAAAACATAAATAATTGTCTCCTCCTTTTTTATAATAAATTGTTGTTTATTTGTTTGGGCTCGGCGGGAAAATCGTCAAGTCTTTCTCTTCCTGTTTTTCCCTCAAAAATAACAAAATCCCCAATTTCTTAGGGTTTTCTAATTTTTCTTCTTCTTTCAATTGTTTGTTCTTTCGTCTTCCTTCTCTCGGGTTAATCATGAGGAGGACGGTGAAGCGAGAATCGGAAGCAACCGGCGAAGGCAGTGGGAGGAGAGATGCCGACGAGTCGGGGAGGTTTAGGTCTGTGAAGAAGGAGAAGGAGAAGCAGAAGAACAAGGGGGTTGCTACCCCGGAGGCGCCGCCGACTCAGGAAGAAGAACAGGGAATATCTGATCGGAGAGTTCTCAGATCTCAGTATCTCGCGCTAATTAACAAAATCAGCGGTACGTACAGTCTCTTTTCACTCACTCTTTTTCTTACTGTCTTCTCTGTTGTTCATTGATTGATTTCGCCTTTTTCATTTTATGTTTTGCAGATTCTAAAGATGATTTGACGAGGGTTGATTCTGATAAATTCTCCCGAATTTTTAGTGAATTTGAGAACCTGCACCAGAAAGGTAAAGTGATAAAAATGCAGCCCTTTTATGAGTCGGAGATGTTCTAGGAACTTGTTTGATTTCATCGCCATCTTTCGTTTAAACTTTCTTAAGCTGGTTGTATTTGCAACGATTAATGCCAATTTTTTCTTGCTGAAAAGGCCTTTTCTCTCGGTTTGGTTTCAATTTCCCTGCAGTTCAGAAGCCGAGGGAGCAAATTGCAGATGCAGAGGCATTTCTGGATATAGCAAACACGATAATGTCATCGGTCAAGTCTCACTCTGCTAATGGGGTTTCTCCGGCTGAGTTTGTTAATGCTTTGGTCAATGGGTTTGGTCAGGCTTCTTTAGGGATCGATGCTGGTGAAACTGCCCCTGTGTCTATTAAATGGAAGGATCTTGGGCTTGCTGTCTGTTCCACAGTTTTGGTATCATGTGGATGTTCCACAATGTGAGTTCTCAAAATAACCACTTAACATTGACTTACATGTTCTGTTTTAAACAATGGTTTCTTTTTTCCTGTTTCATGATCAGGTTGGGGCCTATGGACACTGAATTGAAGGAAAGGAAAAGGGCAGTCCACAGAAAACGTACAAAGCCTGGTGAAGGCGTTCGTCCGGAGGAGGTAAGAAATGGTTTTTTGCAGACCCCGTTTTGGTTTGAGTTTATGACCAATAATGAACGAAGTTCAATATTTCTTCTAGATTTCACACCTGTAACTTAACACTCCTCACACCTAGCTTTGTCGAGTGCTTTATATCTCCATCTAATCAGTGACGTTTAAGAGTCAATTTGCATGTTATGCAATGTTGTGTGTGTCGTGAGCACTTGTATAGAAAACAAAGTGAAATTGGAATCTCTCATCTGTTGGTTGATTTGTAATGGTTCCTTTGTGAAATAGGTTCCCATGCTTTATCTGGAAGTTGTTGATTGTTATGCAGTTTGGATTGATCTGGGACTTATTGTAATCACCAGGTAGATGATACACAATCAGAAGAGAAAACTGACACAGACAAGAATATGGCGATAATGTTTAACATCTTGCGGCAAAAGAAGCGCGTGAGGCTTGAGAATTTGGTGCTCAACAGAAGATCATTTGCACAGACTGTAGAGAATTTGTTCGCTCTATCTTTCTTGTCCAAAGACGGACGAGTTGAGATCATTGTTGATAAGAGTGGTTCACATTTTGCCTGTAAGATCGCATTCCATCCTATTATGTCTTGTTTGGATGTTCGATTCATTTCACTTACATCTTGATCTCCTAATTTGTCTTCAGTGCCGAGAAATGCACCTGCTGCAAACCTGGTAATGTCGGGGGAAGTCATTTATAACCACTTTGTGTTTAGATTAGATTTCAAAGATTGGAAGGTAACTAAATTGAATCTCACTCAGTTATTAGTTATTACTCTCGATTGGTAGATTCTGTCCTGAAGCTGACTTATTTTTGAGGTAATGATGTATGTCTAACAGCTGATGTCTGAAACGGTGCCGATGGGCGAAGAGCTAATGCCACACAGAGAAACTGTAATCGCTTCATCTTCTTGTCCCTCTGCATCAGCAGACTTCCCTCAAGATTCCCAGACAACACCGATAAGAAAACTCTCGAGAAACCGAGGTTTGGTTGTACAAGAAGACATTGTTGTAGAAGATTCTCCTGACGTCGAGGGCGATGGAACTCGAATGAGATTTAAGCGGAGACTCAGCTGAGAAGATGAGTCTCATTCTATGGAGTATATAGAGTAGAAGTTAAAAGACTCATGTTGCTGTTTGATTTTGTGACATTTAACTTGATGTCTTCTTTAGGATTGTTTTGGTCATGTTTTTTAGCATTTAAGTAGCTTTGTCTTATTAACACTCTCAAAAGGAGCCATTAAGCCGTTTTGGTTTTCTTGTTTTATTTGATCAAGAGAGACATTAATCTAATTAATGTTAGATAACAAAACAAAAAACCAAGTTTGCAACTCAAAAGCCTACGTAGTACAAATCAAAACCAAACATGTTTTTAAAAGAAGAAAAATATCGTAGCTATTGAATCCTAACACCAAACAGCATAAATCCTCCTTTGTTCACCTCTGATTTGGTTTCTTCTACTAACTTTGAGCTATTTTCTGTTTTCATTTTTTCCTTACAACTGTTATGAACAGTCTTGTCCACTTCTTGGGGAGCCACAATACTCTTGTCTGTAAAGTAATCAACATCAATCATCAGAAACTTGTTGCTTTGACCTTGTAATGTCTTGACATTGGTCGGGATATCACAAATGTAAAAAACAATTGTATCTTTCTCCTTTAGATTCTTCTCCTTCACGAAACGACTCCATCCTCTTGTGAATACAAAGCTTTGGCTACTCCAGTAGCAATGCCTAAACTTCCATTGTCTCATTGCCCTGTCATAAAACACAACCTCAACATCGTCCACAACTCCTTTTTTGATGTTTTCTCTCTCTTTTTGATCGTCGCTTATAAAAGGTAAATGTTTCACTGCATGCTTCTTAGGTATCACAAGCCTGTTGAGTTTACCAACATAGCTTGGTGTCAATTCCTTGTGAAAAAGTTGCGTGCAAGAAAAGCAATTTTTCGATTCTTGTACTTCTTTTCCTCTTCAGCTCTGTTGTGACGTCATAATGTTGATGTTGGCGAAAGTGACCATTTGAGATTTTTGTCTGAGATAATCTCTGAATTTGTGTTGGTATGAACCGTCTTTGATCATGTTCAACAGCTTCTATTGTGTAAGTAACTTGAAAGTCCAGTTCGTGGGTCGTAATTTCAGACCAAGGGAAGTTCCTGTGCGAATTAGGGTCGAAGTTTTGGAGCTTGATAGATGCATTATCGTATGCGGTGGCAGCTTCAATAGCAGATTTGAAAGTTCCTAGCCAAATCCTTTTGTGGTCTGTATATATTTGTGCACCCCCAATGACCGTTTTGCTGTTGGACAACACCTTTATATTTCATTGTCCTGGACAAGTCATGCTTGTGGTCGTCCACACAGTAGGTTTCATGCTTTTGTCGAGAAGCAATACACTTGAGCCTGATGTCTCCGGCGTCATCGTCTTGGCTTCGTTGTTTGTCTCTTTGATGATATTCATAGCTAAAAAAAAAGAGATAGAGACAAATTTAACGGAGAGAAAGCAAGTAAGAAAATACAGGAAAAGGAAAAGAATTTGAAAGAGATATTTGAAGGAGAATAAATCCTGGGAAAATCATCAGATTATGTTTCTCTGTTGTATGGTTATAGATGATTCTTTGGAATGTTCACATTTTCCATTTCTTGTTGTTGTTAGTAGTTTTCCTGAGGCAAAATGGTACATTTTGATAGAGTAATTATTTACACTAGAAGCTATAGTGGCAAGTTTCCATTCTTAATGATATTCTTTTTTGGATTAAGACAAGTTAAAAATCTTATTATATATATTTTTGTCTTAATTTAGACATGAGTAACTAAACTTATATCAGGTCTTCTTGTTTTTTTTTTCTTGTTCTTGTTAGTTACATCTGAAAAACTATACTGATCACAGAAATTTAACAATTAACTTCCACAGTAAAACATTTGATGGTTTCTTTCTTTACATGCAAATTCAAATAAGAGGATCATTATAAACAATTTCTTTTACCGTAAACCTGAAATCTGTTGCTAAATTTCTCGGATGTGCACAAAGATAATGTTATCAAATCCTCGACTTATTCTCATCTTCTCATCTGTGTAGCTGCAAACATAAAAGTAAACATGTTTGTATTACACAACACGTTGTTCTTATTTGTTAGCAGCTAAATGCATCATATACTATGTTGTGAAAGATAAAAGAGATCTTACAGAACTTGAAGCTCCATACTGTTCGTCAGTTCAATCGGATATCCAAATGGACCGCCTATAATTGCTGCGTCGTCCATCTTCAGTTCATAGGTACTGCCTCCTGATTTCCTGCAGATCAAGAAAACAAGATCACAACAAACAAAAAAACAAGTAGTATTTTTCAAAAAAAAAAACAAGTAAAATGACTTTCTAAAAGACGAAAGAGACTTACAAGAATTTGCCTTTCATGGAGAATCTAAATGCCGGAATGATGTTAACTTCAAACTTTATCTTTCCATCCTTCTCGATGATCTGAATCAAAATCCTTAATCGAAACAAGCTGAAGCAACAATATACTACCAAAGAACAGCTAATAAAGTGTTTACCTGTCTTCCCATAAGACCATTTGCTGCATTTTCAAGCCAACTATCTGTATACATCTGCAACACAAAACCTTCAAACGATTGCTTATCTAAACAAACAAATTTTGCTTGTTCAGTCAGAAGGTGAAAGTAATCATCACCTGTGAACTCCAAATCATTTGCCAGTTTCCCTCTAGAAGCTCGTAATCATTTTCCGCGGAATTAGTATTAGACGCAAGAAACTCATCGATAGCCTGTGTTTATAGACCACATGATCCATTAATTCCATTTTAAATCCAGTATACCCTTCGTTATTAGGTTTTGTTGAATGCATTACACATTACCTCTGCTACTCCTTTGTCTTGAGATATGGTGGCTAACAGTTTCTGCCTAGGCACAGTTTCTTTCTGAAGAACAAACGTTGTTCCCTGCGCTAAAAAAATATATCGGCTTTGTGGATAAAAACAACTTTTTAGTCTTCTTTATCAGAATCAAGAAATTCGTTTACCTTATTTCCCCTTGAAATCCTAAGGTTTCCAGAAGGAGATAAATACGTAATGTCTAACCAACCTTTTGCTTCATCACCAAGAAGTCTAAAGGGAACTGGATATGGAACTTTGAAAGGAAGGAACTTTAAAGCAAAAGCTGCTCTATCGAAACGAAACAAAACCCGTTTGGCATCTTTGATTGACGCAGCTGCCTGTTAATGAACACAAAAGAAGTTACTATAATTTTCCGTGGAGCCTTTTGAGGCTAGCTAAGGCTTAAAGTGAAGAAACTCACCTCAACTTTCAGCTCTCCAATGATGTCAGAGAATTTAACAATGTTTGAAACACGAGGATCGTTTGTCTTTAAGTATACGTCTTGAAACACAGTGAAAACATCTACTCCTGTAAATGTTCTCTGCAGAAAAACAGATCATTCCATTCTTCTTCTTCTTGCATATAAATCATCAAGAAGATGGAATAATAATGATGATTGACTGACCTGGATTGGAGAAGCAGTTCCAGGTCTTGTTGTGAACATTAATTGCCAACGACCTTCGATTAAGTCAGACTCTGTCTAAACATTTTGAAACATACCCAAAAGAAAACAGAACTGAGCAAAGAACAAGGCACAACATAAAGAAATGTTTCAAATCTTTCAAGAAAACATTCATACAGGATTCGGAATGCCCTCTAAACCTTCAAGAACTTTCACAGCAGATTCCACATCCTACAACAGAAACAAATGTTATAAAATCAGACATAAATCAAGAAACATGTTCAGGAGAGGCGAATTTTTACATACATTGAGCTGTTTAGGAGAGGCGGATTTGCCACGGCCTTGAATTCCGACCAAAGCGTCAATGAGTTTCATCTCAGCGTCATTGAAAGACGATTGTTGTGTTTGGCCTCCAGTGAAGGTAGAGGAAGATGAACAAGTTATACGCAGAGTTCTACAGTTTCTGGAAGAATTTAGTTTCTTATTTGTTGAATTGAGAAGATGGTATCTTGGAGAAGACGATGAAAGAGAAATTGGTGAAGATGGGCATGGACATAGACATGGTAACGACATCTCTACGGTGTTGAAGAATCTATGAGACGCCATTGTTGTTGTCTTAGTGAAGCTTTTGTTTGAATTGTACTTAAAGCCTACATTTTTATTGTGTGGTGTACAACAAAGCATTGGACTGATAAAAATATCTTGAAAAAATGGAATTAGTGGAAGTAAATTTTCTCAATTAATTAAATTGTTTCTTCACAATTTGAAAAAACAAAAGCATGAACCTTTGTGATTACAGAACCAAAAAAGTTAAGATCTTTTACAGATGAAGTAACTATAAAGACAAAGAAGAAGAAGTGAAAACTGAATGGTCTCAGAAAGAATTAGCAACTAGAATAGCTTGTCTACATCTTGCTCTAGCTTGTTCAATCCTCTCACTCAGAGTTTCTTCTTTCACAGAAGCTTTAACCATAGCCAAATCCATCTCCATCAGTTTCAAAACCCTGAAAAGTTCAGTCACCATTCTCTCTTCAACTTTCCCTTCATCTCTTAAAACCTCAGCTTCTTCTCTCGCTCTCTCCGCGACGATCTCTCCAGCTTTAGCCAGAAGCTCCTTAGACCCAAACTCTCTCGCCATTAAACCTTCGAATTTCTCCAAGAAGTCCATTATCACATACCCTTTGGGTTTCTCCAAGTTTATCTCTTTCGTTCTCTTCCAACCAATCTCGAAGTTCGGAGGCTCGGGCTTTTCGATCCCTCTTTGTTTCCTGTCGCGTATAATCTCAGATCTTCTCCGTTTCTCGATTGGGAACTTCTCGGCGCTCGTGGTGTTGATCGATTCAGGTGCAGGTGTGAGATCGAGAAACTGATCCTTAGGCTCTGGGTTTGAAGAACACTTCACTGTTCGGCGATTGGTATGTACATTGAAGCTATAGGTTCTTGGAACTGCGACGTTGAGACACGTAGGAGAAGAGAGAAATTGAAGAACAATTGTGGAAGCCATAATTTTTATGAGGGAGGATTGGAGAAAAGATAAGGCCTTCTTCTTCTCTTCATGTTAACAAGCGTGTCGTTTACATGTTTTAGATAAGAACGTCATGTCGTTTGGTTTCGTTTTACCCGTGTAATACGACACTGTGATTGTGATGATGAGCATATTACAACTTTATATTAATTGAAAAGTGTTTTTAGCCTTATATTCACTTTCAAAATAGTTGATTATTAATTTGATATTAATAAAATTAGGATAAATACTATGTTAATTTTAATTTATATTGATAATTTTATTATATTTTTTATTTTTATTTTGATGATATACATAACTTTTAATAAAAAAATAAGATGATAAATATGATATATTTATGAATTTTTTGAAATTTTATTTTAGAGATATACATAATCTTGAATAAAAAATTAAAATTAAAATAAAATGATAAATATTTTTTATTATTTTATTTTAGAGATATACATAATATTCAATAAAATTAATAATAAAATGATAAATATGAACTATTTATGAATATTTTCAAATATTAATAAATATTATTTTGGTTTTATATAATAAATTTGTATTATTTATATAAATTTTGAATTTCGATGTATAAATGATAAAATATTTTAAAAAGGATATTTATGTATTTATTTTATACATAAAAAAATAATTGCAATTTATTTTATTATTAATAATTTTATTTATAATAAATTATAAAATATCTTATTAAATAGAATAATATACATATATTTAATTATTAATAGTTTTATATAGGTTTTATAATATTATAGTTGTTTAAATTTATTTGATAATTTTTCTTTTTAAAAAAAAATATTTTTAATAATATTTGTGCCCATACATGGTGCGAACGAATTATACTAGTCTTTATATTAATTGAGAAGTGTTTTTGGCTTTATATTCACTCTCAAAATGGTTGGTTACTATTTTGTCTTTAATGAAATTAGGTTAATTACTGTGTTAACCTTAAAAAAAAATCAAAAAAAAAAATCAAAAAAAAAAAAATTCAAAAAAAAAAAAAATCAAAAAAAAAAATCAAAAAAGGTAAAAGTAATGTATATTCTAGTAGACTCTGTATCTTATTTATGTTTGTATTATATTCTGTTTGTAATCGCAAAATAATATACAGAATGTATCTTCAACAAATGGGACCCACATCAGACATATGGGACCCACATGAAGACTCTCGGAAGTGTCGGCACCACTCAACGGACGACACATAGCAAGAAGGACTCTCGGAAGTGTCGGCACCACTCAGCGGACGACACATATCAAGAAGACAAAAACGAGTGTCGGCACCAATCAGCGGACGACACGTGTCAAGGCATAGTACGCAAAATCGGCTATAAATACAACTCTCTACCAAGGCAGAAGGAAACGAGCATTTTCAGACTCACACTCCCCTTCTCACTCTAAAACTCTCTCCAACTTCTCTCTAAGATTTCAAAGTTTTCAAATTTTAAATACAAAAACCTTATTTTGTAATAAATTTATAATCTTTGTATTTCAATAATTTGTTGTAAAAATAAGTTCTATAAACAATCTGTAATCTTTGTTTTACAAGTTTTCATATTGTAATATAATCAAATTTCACAATATAAAATAAAGTACAATTAAAAAGTATCAAAAAGTATTAAAAATCAATGGTATCAGATGTCAAAAAGATCTAATGATGCAGTTTTTTGCATGTTTTCAATTTAAAGGTTTTCAAAGAAAGATTTTCACGATTTTTCTAAGTTAGATTCCTACCTGGTGAGATCCTCAACCTCCTACCGAAAACACTGTTGCTGTAGGTGTTCCAGGCTGCAAGACCTAGAAAAAGGCAGTAAGACCGTTGGCAAACCGCATTTGTGTCTTCATAGATCCGGTTAGTATCTCCCTTAGTATGAGTCTGTCCTTAGAATAAGTCATGGCATCTTCCTTTATGAAACTTTTAAAAAGAAATAATTATGCAACTACATCTGCATCAACAATTAATTCAAGAGAAATTATGACAAAGATAACCTCATTTAATCATGAAATTGCAAAAAATCAATTACCTCATATAGATCCAGATCATATATACAAAATCGGAACTTTTGATTTCAAGACCGCTTATTCAATAAAAGAACATGAACAGACTTTATCTCTACAAAATGAATTCGAAGAAATCAAATTATTATCTTCAGTCGCCCTAGACAAGTATAAACAGAAGGGATTCAATTATTTACATTTTGGTCTTATTCAAGTAGCTATAAAACCTTTATCAAGAACTGGTATAGATTCACCCATATTAATGCTTCTAAGAGATACAACTTTATTAAAATATGAAGACTCGCTCCTCGGAGCAGTACAATCTAACTTATGCAACGGAGCAGTCTATTTTAATTGCGCTCCTAATTTTCAAGTAAGTTTACACGACCCAACAATACTCAATACTTTAGTATTAAATATTCACCTACCAGAAACGAAATTTCAAAATGATAGACATGGTTATTTGTTACTATATCGAATTTATTTTAAACAATCAACCTCTGAATTTAACCCAAGATGTTTATTACAAGATAGTAAAGGAGAAACAACAATATTAGCTGTTCATAGTAATGATACTCCAACAGCTACATACACACCTAAACAACTAAAATGGGATGAAATTACAGTTCCCGATCAATGGAAAATTGATATTACTCAACCACCTAGAAATTTTGAACAACGAAATATTTCAAGTATATTTGAACAAAGAGATGGTAGAATTCTATTGCGATTTGGATCATTCAGAGAACCACCTCCACCTAGAATAAGTTCATATCATTCAAGAGCTTCTTTTTCCGAATACCGTACTGGCCAAGCGAGTACTGAATCGGAAACTGAAAGTGTTAATCAAAACATTAACCAAGATATTAAATTTAAAGCTCCTATTGCTGAACCAAATCTAGAGGGATATCCAACATCTCTTACCCCATCAGACTTCAAATCCATAAATGTTATCACTAAAGGATATCCAACATCTCCTACCCCATCAAACTTTAAACCCATAAGTGTTATCAATAAAAGATATCTAACATCTCTTACCCCATCAGACTTTAAATCCATAAATGTTATAATTAAAGAGTTTGAAATTAATAAGCAATATATTAAAGAAGACTTTTACTCAAAAGAAAATGATGAAAAACGCAATTGGTATTTCAAAACATTTTCTAAACAACAAGTTACTGAATTTAGAGAAAAATGGTATAATTGTATGAAAATAAAAGAGCTAAATATTCCATTTTTCATTTGGTTCGAAACATATTCAATCGCAAATAATATTAATTATCCATTTAAGACAATTAATACAAGTACATCCTTAAGCCAAATATGGGAACAAACAGATGGTAAAAAGATCAAATCAATTCATCCACCATTAGCAGATTTAAAAATAAATACTGCAAATAGACAAATACTAGCGACACCTTTCAAGACAGGAGCAAATAAAGATGATAAAGATCTAGTAAACATGTATGATATTAAATCAGTATACCAACAAAATAACTACCAAAGTCAATTATTGCATACAATATCTAAACAAGTAGATAATATAGACAATAAAATAAATAATGAAAATCATAAAATAAACCAATATAACCAAAATATTCAACATCCATTATCCTCAGTAACCACACCAATTTTTAAACCAATAACAAGGCAAGTTAAATTTCCTGAAAATGAAATTTTAAAATCAATAGCAACTAGATTAGACAAACTAGATAAAGGGAAATGAATTAATATTATAGATGAGGATGATAATGAATCTATTCAAACATCAACTGAATTAGAAAGCGATAATCCAGAAATTAACAGAATAAAACATAAAAGAGTAATGAAATCTAATAAACCCTATTATCCAAGACATACTCCACCCGATTTATTATTTGAAAAACACCATAAATATTCAACTAACGTATATACTGGAGAAGGTATATACGAATGGAATATTGATGGAAAATCAGAATATCAAATAATGAATCTACTACAAGAAATGGGAATGGCCGCTATAGCATATAAAGCTAGAGGGACTACCGATAAACAAGCATGTGTTATGATAGTAACATGATTCAATGGTGCACTAAAATATTGGTGGGATAATTCATTAGATACAATTACACAAGACTCAATTCTTAATCATGTAGAAATAAGAAGAGTAGAAGATGAAGATGGTTTTATCAATGAAGTAGAACATCAAAACGCTGTGTAAGTATTAATCCATACTTTAACTATGCATTTTATCGGTAACCCTGCAGAAGAATTAGAAAGCAAAAAGATAGTATTAACAAATCTTAGATGCCCAACGTTAGGTGATTTTAAATGGTATAAAGATATTTTTATAACCAATATATTCCAAAGAAATGATTGTAATCAACCTTTCTGGAAAGAACGGTTTATCTCCGGACTACCATCTTTCTTCGCAGAAAGGATAATTAACAAACTAAAAGAATATCCTGGAGGACAACCTGTCCCTTGGAATACAATTACATACGGTCAATTATTTGCATTCGTTAAAAAGGAAGGATTATCAATATGCCAAGAACAAAAAGATAAAAAAACGAAATGATAAATTTAAATTTAAAACCACTATGGGATCATTCTGTAAACAGTATGGCTATGAGATGCTTAACCCGCCATCGAGAGTTAAGCGACTAAAAAGTAGACAAAGAGAATTTAGAGGTCGAAAACATTATCAAAAAGATAAAAAGTTCGAAAGAAAATCAGACGATCAATATTACTCAAAAAATAAAAATATAAACCAGCAAACAAACAAAAGATAGTTTGTTGGAATTGCAAACGACCAGGACATAAGTCCACTGATTGTAAAATGAAAAAGAAAATAAACGAAATATTTCAAGATCAACCAGATATTTAAGAAAAACTAACCAAGCTATTACTATCAGAATCTGAAACATTCGAGGAAACAAATAGTGATTATTCAATAAACGAAATAGGAAATTCAAGTGACTCTAAATCAGAATCACTAGAATTATCTGATAACCTTTGCAATTGTAAGGAAATAAATGTAATAACGAAAAACAGCGATAAACAATTTTTATTAGATATAATTGATAAAATTGATGATCCAGAAATAAAAAGACATATTTAATACGACTAAAAGATATAATAAGTCAAGAAAATCAACTATCCACGCCACAACCATTTAGCCTGAATAAAATATTTGAAAAATATCCTACTCAAAGTTTATTTAAACAAGTCACCACCGGTGAATTACAAAATGAGGTTAACCAATTAAAAACCCAAATTAAAGAATTACAATTAACAATAAATCAACAAGAACTGAAACACTTACAAATAGATGCAAGATTATCATTGATAGAAACAAAAAAAAATTCTCAAGCATCATCTAGTAATCCAAAACTAGAAAGTAATAATGAAATAAAATCCCAAGAAGATCAAGATTATATTCAAAACATTAATAAAATTAGTTACCAAAATGGTATACAGATATTACTCTACACATAAAACATGATTTCAAAATAAATTTAATTGCATTAATGGACACCGGAGCAGATTATAATTGTATCCGTGAAGGTATGATACCTACTAAATACTATGAGAAAACCACATAAAGATTAAGTGCACTACAAGAAAAATCAACATTCATAGCACACGATACAAGCTATCGTACGTAATAGATAGCGTTTCCACAAACGCTCTGACAGCGGCAGCTATAATAGACCCCCCCTACGATAGCTTTTCTGTCGTGATATCATATTGTTTACCTATGATAGCGAAATTTTCGTCTTGCTATTACTAGGCGTACTATAGCACATTGTATGTATCATAATATATTTTATTATAGCTTCATATCCGTGCTATGTATTTTTAAGTAGTATTATTCAATTGTTTTGAATCCTATTTTTACACATTATTATTTAATTATAATTTAAAATTTAATATTTGATTAAAAATATTTCATAAATGATCAAAAATTACATAAATGTAAATATTACATTACAAATACCAAAAACATAATTAACATTGTTCCATTGTTCCTTCAACACTTAAAGAGTTGCTTCTCACTTGGTTTCTTCCATTCTCAACATTCTGATCCTCTTGCACCAGTCTAGTCTTATGCAAGAACAGCCATCAACTGTATCTATCAAGTCTTTATTCTCTAACTATCCCCGGTGATTTGCCTCAAACTCTCCATACTCTGAAATAATACGGGCAACACATCAGCTCATATATGGATGGACACTCAATAAGCTGAAACAACATTACAATCAAGGGGAAATTATCTCAGCAATAATATACATATCAAAACTCCTTGTTCCAAGCAAGATCAAGTACTGAAACTTGGTCTTATATCAGAATCATTGTTTAAAGCAAAAGACTGGACACACGAAAACAATTACCAATACAACAGTCTGCCAAAGGATCCACTGAGAAGCACTTCTGGAGCATAATGGCTCCAAGCAACCGCTTGAACCTAAGAACCAAACAAAACTAAAAACCATGAGAAGTTATGTAAGAGAATTAAGAAAATCAGACACGCCTAGAGAGCAAACTAGAAGAAAATGTATATTCGATGCACCACTAGTTAGCTATACATACTGAAACTCCTTGTTCCAAGCAAGACCAAGTACTGAAAAATCCCAACCATTGACAAATGACATCCCATTCAGTAAAGTCGATGTGATATATCCAGGAGAACCTGAATCAATGATGCGAAACCAATCAATCAGTCTAGTTACTTGCTTCGAGTACAATGAGAACTACATGTCTGAGAACTTACCTCAAAATAGAGCCGCAATTGCAATCCAATTCTGTACATACTTCTCAAATATCTGATGAAGATAATGTTTGCATTTCTAGATAACCTCCTTACCCTTGAGATTTTACCTTTTCAAAGAAAATTTAGTAAATGCCGACTATAAGATTGACACAAGCACTGCATGAGCTGGATATATGAATTTTCTTTCACCCGCCGATGAAATATCTGGTTGTCCTTTCCGGTGATCTTTATTCCCAACTGATGTTTCAGGACACTGATTATGGGGAAAATTAACCGCAAATGTCCAATTAGTTTGACTAACCTGGAAGCCTATAACTAGAGTTTTTTAAAGAACTTCTTAACACAGTCTTTCTGCATCACCATTTGAAAGTGTCCAGACATTCCTTCGCGCATTAAAATCAGTGTTAGTTTCACAATAACTACAAGATGCACTAACCAATAATTTCGAACATATATGACAAAAATCTTTACGGACTTGGCAGATACAATGACATGGACAAAAACTGCCTCTTCGGTGGCAGCAAATATAAATTCAACAGTAGGCTGTCCCCTCCTGCATAAATATCCAAGGAGCATTAGCCACAACCCTATTCATATACTTCTTTTCAGTTTAAAGATTACACTCAAGAAACCAAGGTCTTGAAGGCTCATATCTAATGAATAGCAGAAGCTATAGGATGATATATGGTCAAAAAGCCAGAGGAAAAAATGTATATTTTCTTCAGGGGAATAGTTAATGAAATGGACTCTGACTATCGATTAAATGGTAAGAGGTTGCAGATACCTCAAATATTCTTCACTTTGAGGGCTGAATTTTGAAAAAACGTCTCCAAATCTCATGTAGGAAAGTCCAGTTAATGCTCTGTCCCAATATCAAACAACTTGATAAGAGATATTTCAATCCATTTATGTCTCTAATTCAACCATTATCACTGGAGATCATAGAAACTAACCTTTCAATGCAATTACGTAAAGACTGCGAAAAGGCAACCGATATCTCTTCAGAGTCCCCAGGTGCTACCCAGATTCCTGATGCAACAACTTTTAACAGGAGAAACAAGAAGTCATAAGAACCAGGATAGATACAATATGTTTGAATATATGAGGTGAAATAAATCATTAGGAAAATATACCTCGAAGTTTTGAGACTGCAGCCTGAGCTTTATCAGCTATTGATGAATGACGCCCAGGAAGAAAAAGCCAAATCTTGATCTTTTCATCTGAGTATCAACGAGGAATGATCATCAGATACAACTAAAAACCACCCCACAAACATTTTTTTTTTCTGTATAAAGGAGCTTGGTTTAGCATTACCAGGGTTGTATAAATCTTGAGATGGATCCCAAGGTCCAACAAAAGAATTGGTCCATGTGCTAAGAAATCCTTCCTTCTGCAACCGCAGATGAGATGAAAGCACAAGATACGTTGCAACATCATTCTGCTCAGCTCTAGAACTGAAATCTCCAGAGTTACAGGAATAGATTAGTACAAATGGTCACATTAAGTCAAAACTAAAACACCAATTGAGAACAATGAAGATTAAAACTTTAACCTTCTATCAGAGCCAGGGTTCAGCTCAGTTTCACTTGGAAGAAACTGAAACCAAGAAACATTGTGTAGACCCCCCATGCAGAAATCAATCAGGTATTAGAAACTATTATCAAAATCGATTTTTTACAACGAAAAACAAGAACTTTCTCCTCTCCCACACACTAAGCAATTTAGTACTAATAGCAATGAACAAGAAAAGTGAATGCCTTTAGTGTGTGGGAGAGTTTTAAGAATCAAGAGAAGTGCAACGAACTTAACAAATAGCTAAAGACCATGACTTATTAAAGACTCGTTCCATTGAGCTGACTTTCTTGTTTCAGTCTATACACCATGAAACATACAAACATTCAATACACCAATAATCATTGTTTACACCAAATCCTTAAATCAAAATCAGAAAAGATATGCTTTTCACCTGTTGCTTTGACGGAAATCATAACCATAACCAAAAAGGGTTTTCTCTTCTTTGAATCCCCATCCGAGCATCTCAACAATCATCGCATGGAAATAGAACACGAACTCGCGGCCAAAACATTATACAAAGCGTTTGATTGATCAAAATGAGACAAGAAAGATCTATAAACAACAGTTCGTAGATAAGCTCATGAACCGAACAGCTAGAGAGACCATTAACATTACAATTTAGGGTTAAGTAGCAAAAACCTTGAGATTTCAGATCCAGAAACAAAGCTCAAGCAAAAACCCAATCTGAAACTATCGACGATTTCTCAAACGAGTCAGAGAGAGAGAGAGAGAGAGCAATCAGATATGTTAATTTTCTTAGGCAAGAGACGAGAGAAAGAGACGAGAGAGAGAGCAAAAGAGAATCGTGTTTTTGTGAGGAGTTAAAATTTTTTTTTATATATGTGTAATGTTTTAATAGAGGATAAAATTTGGCCAAAACCAAAATTGGGCAAAGTGTTTGGCGCTCAACTAAAATTAGGCTCCAAAAGTTAATTTTTGTTCCCGCTTAGTAAAATTTCGGTATAGCGTTATTTAAATGCTATGATATAGTAACCGAAAACAAAAAATCATCTTTTATAGCATTTGTAAAAACCGTGCTATCTTAATGTGCTATTAATGCCAGTTATTTTTGTAGTGGTGGTGCTAACGGTAGTAATTTAAAAGTAAAATATAAATTACCATGTGCTAAAATATGTAATCAAGGCTATTGTTTCAAAAATGAATTTATCTTAGTAAAAGATCTTACACAAGAAGTAATATTAGGAACTCCATTTTTTACACAATTATATCCATTTAAAGTACGAGAAACCGGTTTATCTATCAAGATTGTAGGTGAAAAATTATTCTTTAATTTCTTATCACCTATGAAAACAAAAGAAATTCTATATTTACAACAAAATACTATTCAAAGAACGATTAATCTGATAAACGGAAAGAGAAATCATATTCTATACTTACAAGATGAAATATCACATAAAAAATAGAAGAACAACTTAAAACACCATACATAATAAATAAAATAAAATCGATAGAAAACGATCTGTTAAAACAAGTATGCTCAGATCTACCAAACGCTTCCTGGGAAAGAAAACAACATACGGTTGAACTCCCGTATACAAAAGAATTTAATGAAAAAAATATTCCAACTAAAGCACGACCTATACAAATGAGTAAAGAATTATTAGAACACTGCAAACAAGAGATCAAGGAATTATTAAACAAAAAATTAATCAGGCCATCCAAATCCCCTTGGAGTTGTTCGGCCTTTTATGTAAATAACCAAGCAGAAAAAGAACGTGGAGTACCACGATTAGTAATTAATTATAAACCACTAAATAATGTACTACAATGGATTAAATACCCAATACCTAACAAAAGAGATTTATTAAAAAGACTTTATAATGCAAAAATCTATTCAAAATTTGATATGAAGAGTGGATTTTGGCAAATCCAAATAGCAGAAAAGGATAAATACAAAACCGCATTTACAGTACAATTTGAACATTACGAATGGAATGTAATGCCTTTTGGATTAAAAATGCACCATCAGAATTCCAACATATAATGAATGATATATTCAATAATTACTCCGACTTTACTATTGTTTACATTGATGATGTATTAGTGTATTCAACATCAATAGATCAACATATAAAACATTTATACACATTTTTAAATATAGTCAAGAAACATGGTTTGGTATTATCAGCAAAGAAAATGTCCTTATTCCAAACCAAAATACGATTTTTAGGGCATAATATATATCAAGGGACGATTACGCCTATTTCAAGATCGATTGAATTTGCAGATAAATTCCCTGATGAACTAAGAGAAAAATCTCAACTTCAACAATTCTTAGGATGCCTAAATTATGTTTCAGATTTCCTACCCAACCTTAGGAAAAAAATTCAACCACTATTTCAAAGACTTCAAAAGACCCCTAAACCATGGACTAGCCAACATACCCATTTAGTCCAATTAGTTAAGCAAAAGGTCAAAACCTTACCTTGTTTGTCCATACCAAATCCTGAAGCTTTTATGATCGTAGAAACAGATGCTTCAGAAATAGGTTATGGTGAAATACTTAAACAAAAACTCCCACAGTCAAACCATGAGTCTATAGTTAGATTTCATTCAGGAGTATGGTTAGGACCACAAAAAAATTATTCGACCGTCAAAAAAGAAGTTCTTTCTATCGTTAATTGCATTTCTAAATTTCAAGATGATTTAATTAACAAAACATTTTTACTACGTGTTGACTGCAAGTCAGCAAAAGAAATTTTACAAAAGATGTTAAAAATCTAGTTTCAAAACAAATTTTGCCCGTTGGCAAGCTATTTTGTCTGTCTTCGATTTTGATATTCAATATATTAAAGGAGAGAATAATTCTTTACCCGATTTTCTAACCATAGAATATTTACAGGGCAAATCCAAAGATATTCAACAACCTATTCAAGATGAGTGACCCAAAGAGTAAGAAACCGATGACAACATCGGACTATATCAAGAATCAACCCCATCTCCAAGGGAAACCCCTACTTAATCAAAATCCTTTCTCCGCCCTTGCTGAATTCCCTCCTCTATCATATTCAAAAGCGGTTGCCACTGATACAAGTCAACCATCAAACACTACCCAAAACCCTACTCAAAAAACCACCTATTTCCTCAAAACCCAAAACAACACCTCTTAACCACACAATTCACCAAACCAACCACCCTTAAGCAACTCCAAACATTTACCAGTAGACTCTTCTACCAAGATAGCTTTTACCCAACCGATAATCCTATCAAAAACCGCACCTTCTACGAGTATATTCTAGTAGACTCTAAGTCTGTAGAAGTTACTCATTATCCAGACAAAAATAATCCAAACCTTATCTCCTATTCAACATGTAAAATATTACGTGTTGCCACTATCCAAGAACTCGGTTTTATCCACCATCATACTACCAAACAATTTTCTTCACCAGGGTATCATATTCCCGGTTATACCTATGTTGACTACCAAAATGCTTTTTTCTGCCTACTTTACCTACGCCCCTATGATCATTCCTGGTTCCTCTCATTCGACCATAAGTGTCCCCATACGGTACCCGGATGGTTTTACGAATGGTGGCACTGGTTTGGTCCTCTCGACCAAATCTAACCCGAACCTATTCTAAAAACATCCTATCCCTACTACAAAAAATATGCAACCAAACAAACAGCTGAAATCTTAACCAAAATCACCTTTCACATCGACATGGGCATTCCATGGATCTACTCATGGCATTTCAACCTCGCACCCATCCTACCCGATATGCCATACTCTTTAATCAGAGAGTTTCACGTAAAATGGTGGGATAAATACACCATTGAAAGATGCTCCTTAGACAATATCCAAAAATTCTTCCAGTTAAACCGGCAACTTCAAACAGCCGTCAGCCAAGTATCCAAATCCATTCCTCTTCTTACCCCAAGTCAACTCCAGCAACAAATCAATACTGTTTCAACTACTCAAGAACCAAACACTACAGCAACTACCAAGCGGCAAGCGAGTCCTACTCACTCGACCAGCTCATCAAGTTCAAAAAAATCCTCTAAAAAGGATAAACTCAGACAAATTCTCGCCGCCCTTAGTCAAGAAATGGAATCCTCATCGACTGACGAGGAAGTTATGCAAGAAGATGATCCTTTCGGAGGTCCCCTCGGCCAAGATCCATTTGAATAACAAATTTATTAAAAAAAAAAATCAAAAAAGGGTAAAAGTAATGTATATTCTAGTAGACTCTGTATCTTATTTATGTTTGTATTATATTCTGTTTGTAATCGCAAAATAATATACATAATGTATCTTCAACAAATGGGACCCACATCAGACATATGGGACCCACATGAAGACTCTCAAAAGTGTCGGCACCACTCAGCGGACGACACATAGCAAGAAGGACTCTCGGAAGTGTCGGCACCACTCAGCGGACGACACATAGCAAGAAGACAAAAACGAGTGTCGGCACCAATCAGCGGACGACACGTGTCAAGGCATAGTACGCAAAATCGGCTATAAATACAACTCTCTACCAAGGCAGAAGGACGAGCATTTTCAGACTCACACTCCCCTTCTCACTCTAAAACTCTCTCCAACTTCTCTCTAAGATTTCAAAGTTTTCAAATTTTAAATACAAAAACCTTATTTTTGTAATAAATTTATAATCTTTGTATTTCAATAATTTGTTGTAAAAATAAGTTCTATAAACAATCCGTAATCTTTGTTTTACAAGTTTTCATATTGTAATATAATCAAATTTCACAATATAAAATAAAGTACAATTAAAAAGTATCAAAAAGTATTAAAAATCAATGGTATCATAGCTCTATACTAATTGTATTAAAAAAGTATCAAATTTCTATAAACATGGTGCGAACGAATTATACTAGTCTTTATATTAATTGAGAAGTGTTTTTGGCTTTATATTCACTCTCAAAATGGTTGGTTACTATTTTGTCTTTAATGAAATTAGGTTAATTACTGTGTTAACCTTAATTTATATTTATAATTTTATTATATTTTTTAATTTTATTATATTTTTAATTTTATTATGTAGATATACATAAACTTAGATACAAAATTAGATGATAAATATAAAATATTAAATAATATATTATAAATTTTATATTTTAAATATACATAACTTTGAATACAAATGAAAAAGTAAGATAATATGATAAATATGAAAATATTTATAAGGATTTTAAATTATATTTTAGAGATATACATAACATTAAATAAAAATAAATAAAGAGATTATAAATATGAAAACATTTATGAATATTTTTAAACATTAATAAATGCTTTTAGATTTTATATAGTAAATTTGTATTATTTATATAAATTTGAAATTTATAAATATATATGATATAATATTTTAAATAAGATATTTATGTGTTGATTTTCATACATAAAATATATTATTACAATTTATTTTATTACTATTAATTTTATTTATAATAAATTATAAAATATCTAATTAAATATAATGTATATATGTTTAATTATAAATACTCTTATATAAATTTTTATAATATTATTATTGTCGTTATTAATTTGATAATTTTATTTTTAAATTTTTATATTTAATTGTGTTTGTGCTCGCACATGACGCGAGCAAATCATACTTGTTGTATGTGTTTTCATAATATGAATTAATATATAATTTGTTTTTTTGTGCAAAAATATAATGATTTAGTACTTTAAAATATTGGCCAAAATACAAGCCCCAATAATAATGAGTAGTACCGATTAATATATGCACAATTTTAATGTGTTAGTTTATACACATTGTTAAATATTTGACTTCAATATAAAAATTACAGTTGAAATATGTACTGACCATATATCTCTTAATCAATCTTGTTAAAATACTAACGATTGATAAATCATTGCCAACTAATATACAACCTAGTTTTAAGATAAAATTTTAGACAAATAATTGTTGGTATCAAAATCCGCATTCGAATTTGAGCTGATAAGGTCTAATTGTCTTATTTCATAAAAATTCGATGTTAGAGACATAACTCCAACCAAAACCGAAGTCCATCACATCTTCGCCTCATCAACTGGAAAACGACTATGTATCAAGGAAGAACGTGCTTGATATTTAAGTCAACTATGGAAGTGATTTGGTCAAACGGATCACTCCGAAATCAACTAAATAGTCCGGAGATCACAGAGGTCATTCCAACGAGAGCAGTACGAGATATGCGGATGAAGAGCTCGTCGTGAAGGCTATAAAAGGAATTCAATGGCTTTAACTTGAGGGACCTTCTTTTGTTCATTTTACACACAAAACAGCTCTACGAGCTCACTGTAAACTCACTCCTAGATCTGATTTGTAATCATTCTTTCATCAATACAAGATAATTACGAAATTCAGTGTTTGTTTTAGATAGTTTTTTGAAGCATCGTGTGATATTTGAGGTGCTAATCCTATGAAAATTCTCTTTACAAATAATAAATCTCTAGTCTGGATTTTTGAATTCAAATTTTGGCGCTGTCTGTGGGACACATAGAATTTTCTATCAAAAAGTTACGATAAAAGATCTCGAAAAACGAAATAGGTGTTGAACAACCATAAATCACAAAATTTGGATCGAAACGACCAGTCACAATAGATCCCGAGCAGTTGAACCCATCGGGTGACGCTCCCACGGGAACATAATTGACAGGCTCTGGAAACGCGAATCCACCCTCACGCACTATCACAGACCCACTTCTCCCGCGATATAGCACCATAGTAACACCTCTGCCACTGATCGCGCAAACCCTGCAATCACCACACGACTGTTCTCCGTGCATTTTCTTCACTCGCACGATACCGCAAATCACTTCCCGATAGGTAACCCATTCTTCAACTACTCCTTCTCAAAAACGCTTAACTGTGGAATTCTCTTTGGACAAATGATCGAAAAAATGAGTGCAATTTGGGACATAGGTAATCAAATAACTCTTTAAGCCTCACCACATATATCACAAACTGAAATTTTACATCTTTCATCTTCTTTTTCCTTCTCATACATCGATACTACACTAAACATACATGTAAGTGGTGGTTTGTAGGTTTGCAACTCTTCCCACTTTGTCACCAATCATCCAAAATAATCAATAACTGCTTCTCTGTTTTTTTGCTACATGATGTTAATTGTTCCATTAGCTGGTGAACTCCCACCTTGTTACCAACCGCAAATCTACTCTTGAGGCTTTCCCGGAGTTTATGAGCATATGTGATAAATGTCATTGTACAAAAAATCTTACCTAGACCAAATAATGCAATTCTAAAATGAAATATATTCCTTCACTTGAATTAAATTCTTAACCTCTGTCCTCAACAAGCTCCGAAAGAGACAAAACTAAATATGTTCTAATGAAATGAGTTTTTAAATTTGGGACATAGGTAATCAAATAACTCTTTAAGCCTCACCACATATATCACAAACCGAAATTTTACATCTTTCATCTTCTTTTTCCTTCTCATACATCGATACTACACTAAACATACATGTAAGTGGTGGTTTGTAGGTTTGCAACTCTTCCCACTTTGTCACCAATCATCCAAAATAATCAATAACTGCTTCTCTGTTTTTTGCTACATGATGTTAATTGTTCCATTAGCTGGTGAACTCCCACCTTGTTACCAACCGAAAATCTACTCTTGAGGCTTTCCCGGAGTTTATGAGCATATGTGATAAATGTCATTGTACAACATACTCTTGGTTCTATCGATTTGCAAATCCAACCTACAATCATTGGATTAATACTTATCCATGATTCTAGGTTTGCATCTCCTTCACTCGGTTGTGAAAGTGACTCATCGATGAACCCCATTTTTCTATGTTTTAAGTGCGTTCATCATCTCCATTGACCATTCGTTATAATTATATTCTTTGAATTGTACGGAGGTAATCATGGCTTTGGGATTGTCTGATGAGAACATCAAATACAGCGAGATCATCATCTCTCCTTGTTTTGCAACAATAACGGTGGATTTTCCTTCTGAATCTCTTATCGTTTAAAGTATTTTTAGAAAGAAAAAAAAAATATTGAGCTCTTTAATTTGATCGTAGCTCTGATATCATGTAAAATAAAAGAATTTGTTGATCTTATTGATGTATGGTAGGCCTGGGCAATCAGATACCCAATCGGTGTTCGGTTCTACACATTCGGTTTTCGGGTATTTCGGTCCTATGCATACAAGCCCCAATCGGTATTTTACAAAAAAATCGGTTCGGTCCGGTTCGGATCATGTCGGGTTCGGGTCGGTTCTATACTTCAATGTAAAATCCGAATAAACCCGAAATACTTTCGGGTATTAATCGGGTTCGGTTCTTTTGTAACCAAAATACTCAATATAACTAAAAAAAACCCCGAAAAACCCGGGAAAATATCCGAAAAACCCGGAATAAACCCGAAATACTCGTAAAAAATCCGAATAACCCAAAAATTCTGAACCAAAACTCGAAATAAATCCAAAAATCAGAAAATATCTCGTCCCGAAAAATACTAATTTATATTGTAAATTAAATAGTAATTGATTTTAATAATTATAAGTGAATATCTCCTTAACATTTTATGTAGTTTTAATTTTTTTAATAAATTAAAAGAAGTGAACAAGTAATGTAGTAGAGTTATTGGTATAGTTCGGGTTAATTCGGGTTAATTCGGGTTAATTCGGGTTAATTCGGGTACCCAATTGGATATCGGTTCGGTTCGGATAATACCCGATATCCAAAGTAACTTGCACTTGGGATCCAATCGGTTATTTTGATGGATCCGAACCCGAACCGATACCGACTTTTTCGGTGCGGATCCGGTTCGGTTCTTCGGGTTCGGATATTATGCTCAGCCCTACAATGTATGGCAATGCCTTTATATACAACTTTGTTTAAGTCTTTAAACTTATCGCAAGTCATATAAATTTATCTCTAAATCTTATAACACTTATATTTAAGATACACTATATTTTTTTGAATTTTTGTTTTTTTAGGCCTGACTCCCCGACCGTTGGGTATTGGCAGTGGGCATCAGCGCCATTCATTATTAGGGCTAGTTGATTCCGCAGATGAGTTATTTTTTTTTTTAAGGGTATTCATATTAAATTAAAAGAAGAGAAAACCTTACAAGCCCAATAGGTAGTTTAATCCAAAGCCCATAAATTATAAAGCCCTAATAGAAACCCAAATTGTAGTAATAGCCCATAAACCAGTCCATGTAAGAAGGCAGTAGCATTGATGACGATTTTGTTGGAAGTTGAGGCGATGAACCAATATCAAGACATGCAGACAATTCATGGAAGCGACAGTCAAAGAGAGTAAAGGCGAGATTCATATTGTTTCAGTCCAGTTTCTAAGGAGTTGGAGCCGTCTTTGTTGCCGGCACGGGGTTGGCTTGGATCGTCGGAGTCATTGGAATAGGCGTGGCTTGGATCGTCTGAATCGTAGATGAGGGTGGAGGAGATACAGAGGAGAGGAGCCAGAACTGCATCATCTCACTCGATTTAGCAGGGAATCTCTCTCTGAAGGATGAAATTTTGTTTCTGACTAGAGAGTCATGGAGTCGAATGAGAGTATCCGCCGAGCGATAGATTTTCCTATGTAGTCTAGAATTTCTCTCATTCCAGATCAGGTAAACTACCGCCTGCCAAGCAATTAAGATGACCCGTCTTTCATTTCGCTTACCGGAGATGTTTTGTAGATGCAAGAGGTTGTCATTCCATTCAGCTCTGGGAGTGAATCTACATCTACTCGCCACATGACTCCAGAGTCTCCATGAGTAGTCGCAGAGAAATAAAAGGTGATCGCGGCTTTCATTGTGATTGTTATAGAGCAAGCAGAGCGGATCCACCCTAAGTCCCCAAGATATGAGTCTGTTTCTAGTTGGACATCGATCCATGGTGAATAACCAACACAGGAAGCTATGTTTTGGGATGCCGCAGATGAGTTGCACACAATATATTCATATCTACAGAATATATTCATGTATATCTAATAAATCGTAGTATAGAATAAACTTAGACAATTATTACTCGCAAGTGGCAACATATATACTGACGTTAAGGCTTATTCATTTTCATCCTTTCATGCTAATGCTATTTTTGTGTGTGTAACACACTCTATTATAATATTTGTATTCCAACATGATTAGTGATCATTTTATGTTTAATACCGAGTTAAAATGAAAAATTATATCATTATATTATCAATTTGAAATTCTTGATATATAGATTATATAGATTACAATAACGATATAATACATGAAAGCTTTAAAAGATGTTCTAATAGTAAATGGTACTTTCTCGTCTTTAGAGTTGGTAAACAAAATTGTATATCATCTAATTATATAATTGAGAAGTAAAAACGCACCAGATTTATTCTCACGAGGTTAATGACGAAGATACCCTTAATGAAATTTTAATGAAAAGTCCCACATCGGTAGTTGGAAGAATAATTCCCTAATATATATATGGTAAAATGAGAAGAGAATGAATATAGAAGAAGAGAGAGAGAGAGACCAAGAGAAAGAGAGAGAGAGAGAGAGAGAGAGAGAGTCCGAGAGAGAGAGAGACATAATCGAGCCTTTTAGGTTATGTTAATTTTCCTAAAATCGAGTCCTCAAGGTTATGTTAACTTTCTCTTTTAAAATATTGTCGTATTAGGGACATAATCTCTTGACTATTCTGGTGTGACCAAGATCGATATGGTCAAGTCTATATTGATTTTAAAATTGCTTATCAAATTTAAAGTAATATCTCCATTATATGATCATGGTTAATTCCCAAATTGTTTATGAAATATAATGTAATTATCTCTATTATATTTAAAGGTAAACTTCCCAATATGAGCATTATTCAAATTTAAAATACTTATCAAATATATAGTAGTTATCTAATTTCGATATATGAAATTTATTTCCATATTCTTTATGAAATATAAAGTAATTATCTCCATTATATTTAAAGGTAAACTTCCCAATATTATCATTATTGGAAATTTTAAATACTTATCAAATATATAGTAGTTATCTATTTTCGATATAGAAAATTTTCTAATTACGATAATAGCTACATTTAATATACTTACTAATATTTGAAAGTAAATATTCTATATGTATGAAAAAATAGGATTTATCTTAAAAGTAAATACTTATGATTCATGAAACTTATTATCCAGGAAATAAACCAAACTTAACAATATTCCTAGGAGTTTATATGTAGGAAAAGTAAACTACATAGTTTATATGTAGGAAAAGTAAACTACGTAGTTAAATCCTATCTAGGAAAAGTAAACTACGTATGAATCTTAACATAATCAAACTTCATATTTAGTAAATATCTTCTAATATTCTTAACAAATATTTGATATATATCTTCGAAAGAAGTAAATATGTAAGATTTATGCTAATTATTTTCCAAAAATGCTTGACAAATAGTAGTTATCTTTCAATATACTTAACATAATAATCAAACTTAACAAATATTCTATATGTATCTTCCAAAAAAAGTTGGATTTATCTTAAAAGTAAATATGTCGGATTTATCTAACTTATCTTCCACGGAAAAGGTTAAATTTCGGATGAATTTCCTATATAATCACCTTCGATAATAACCTCATAACTAAGTCTCACAGATCTCATATCTTAGATAAACGATCAAACCATAAGAAACAAAATTTCTTTAGCGTTTCATTATGGTGAAAAAAACCGGTTGCCTTTGTTCCTCTTAAAGAGCTCAGTTTCATGCATGGACGTGTCAAGATACAAATCCATATAGTTCGTTTGTGGAAGACATATAAGAATGGATCTTCTTCTTAAACTCTTTTACAGGTTGTGTCATCTTTGATGAATTAGAATATGAAACCTACATGAATGGTGGTACAGACGATGATAGTAGTAAAAATAGCGACAGCGATGACACATCGGATAGTGATATTGAGATTGAGGTTACACCTGGGGGAAAGAAATTGCATCGAACAAAAAGACCAAGTGGATATACATATTGGTATGTCGCTCTTAAATTCTATCCATAATTGTGTGACCATATATATAACTCAAGTATTAATGCAAAGTTAACTGATTTTACACCGTATTCCGACGATGAAACGAATGATATCGAAGATAATGATCAAGAGGATGATGAGAATTACAATTGCGATAATACGACTGATGATTCTGATACAGAGGATCCTGACAACCCAGACTACAAGATTAGCGACCAGGACGAAGAAGAAGAAGAAGAAGAAGAAGAAGAAGAAGAAGAAGAAGAAGAAGAAGAAGAAGAAGAAGAAGAAGAAGAAGAAGAAGAAAATAACTCCGTAAAGAAAAAACCAAAAAAATAAGTAGCTATGGAATTCTAGAATTGGCTACAATTTCCTTATTTTAATTTATTTAGGCTCATTGAATTAGTTTTAACATCAATGTTTTTTTTTTTTTAAACTATATATTACCTAAATAAAAATTAATTATATGATTCCTATGATCTAATATAAATAGTTTTGTTCTAATATCATGGGCATTTATAGTTTCTTATGATCTATTTATTTGTTTTGAATAATTAGTTTCTCTCTCTTTTACCATATATATTTATACATAACGAAAACAAGTCAAGACAGAGGACGACGTCAAATGCAGAGTAAACGCACAAAGCTAACATAGGTTTATGAACATTGATCAAAATAAGTGATAAAACTAGGATACTAAGTGGACGAGTCTAAGTAGTACAGTCCATACCATATAAATCACTCTAATTGGTTTTAACTTCTTTACAATCTACGTTTAAACAAAACGAAAGCATGTCATAGCAATGGTTGACCACAAATGCCTAGCAAGCGCAAACGGATAACATAGATTCATAGACAAATATCAAAGTAGGATCAAAACATGTAGTTGTTTCTTCAATATTTAAAACGAAGATGCTAAGTGGACCATATATTCGCAATGTACAAATAAGAAAATACCAGAGATCATGTACAAAATACCCGAGATAAATATTCAAATCGCTAACTAAACAATAAGAAAATATTCTTGAGACTACAACAAATACACTAGAATACAAAATAAACAGTCCAGAGAGAGAAGATAAAAAAAAAGGAGTGTTCAAACATGAATCAACATCATCAGTACGTTGCATATGCAAAGCCAAGGATCTCATTCTCCAGCGGTTTCACAGCGACCAAGAACAAGAGTTGATCAAGTACAAGGAGGCACATGTGTTCTCGCTCTCATTAGTATATCTCCCCTGTTTCGTTGTTCTCATGAAATATTTGCGTTTTAAAACACACAAATTCATTCAATGATAAAAGATCGAATGATGATAAACACAACACTTCAATTATTACACCGCTTATTTTGTCATCTCCGAATGATGATAAACACTACACTTCAATCGGTAGGATAACAAATTCAATCAATAATATAATATTCTATATATAAAAATTAGGATTTATCTAACTTATATTTCACCAGAAAAGTAAAATTGAGTGATAACCTTCATATTGTTCTTATATGGAAGAAAACTTTCTTAGAACTTTCTTATTGTATATACAACATATAAAATTATAAAAGAAATATATTGTTAGAACCCAAATTTCCATAAGAATTACAACTTTCTTAATATTGTTTGGCATCAACTTATGAAGCATGAATCATCAATATTATGCATGTTGTAAAGGTCAATATAGCAGACACCATTCTGCGGAGTTACCGTGCGTGAATGTTAAGGGCAAACCTCATTAGGTATGTATCTTTGTAACCACGGGTTTCCCAACATTCACGCCTGGTAATCCGCAGAAATTCGAAACTGCAAGACGGATTTCGAGAAGATGAAAGATTTAAAGAGATTGACCGAAAGGAAAATAAACTGTGTACAAGAAAATCGAGTGATATAAACACAAGGTAGAGAAAGATATGGAACTTTATAGTGATGAAGAGATATGTTTACATGGTTTGTATTTATAGGCGTTTTGATTTAGTGGAGATCACTCACGTGAGTAGTTTGTTGAAGATGATGAAGTTGGTTGATTGGTCATAAGAAAGATGCATGGTAGTGAGAAAATGGATGGAGGAGAAGCAATACAGGCCTATCACTTGATTATTGGGTGCATGTAAAGGTGACTGAACGAGCCAATGGAATTGGCTGTCGTTTAGGGTTAGAGGAGAAGCAATTCAAACCTATGACTTGATTATCGAGAAAGTCTGAAGGTGGATGACTGACCCAATGAGAAATAGAAAAGGAAACCAATGCAACAAAAATTGAGATACTATATACATCCTTTCTCGCATTTCAAAAATTTCAAAAATTGCTTAAGCCATTTAGTTCTGTTTAACAAAATACCGATATAACATGAAAACATTTAACAGCTTCTTCAATGCATCAAGCAAAAATACTAAGTGGACCGGTCTTACTAGAAACAAAAACCTATGTTAGCATCTCTGCAGAGATCTCCGATGGCTTATTCATGTCCTGCGCAAAAACCAAAAAAAAAAAAACAAATAGAAACCAGTATTCCAATCGCTAACAAAATATTAAGAAAATATGGTTCATGATAAACTTAGTTTCTAATATTGTTACTCTAATAAAATTATTGTGTTTTAAAACACAAATATTCAATAAAAGATCGAAAAATAAATTTATGAATTTTATTTTACTAACCAAAAAATTCTGTCCGCACAGGGTGCGGACACCACACCTAGTTATGTAGTACTTAAGTAAGTATTTGATTGAGTGTGAAAATTATCATCTTAATAATCATTAATGATACACAATGATTAGACAATGTACAAAAACACATAAAAGTTTAATTTTATTCTTCAAATATTTTATTTTCACCCAACATAAAAGGACATGAGACTGAAAGTACCTTACACACACCTACACACTCGACTCGTAGGGAGTCAAATACCTGACTGATGGCTACCATAAACCTGTTGTTGTTCAACCTTAAGTTTACAATTGGAAGTACCTGACACACACCTACACATTCGTAGAATAGAAAGTTTAGTAACTCGTCTATAATCAAGCGATAAATACAAAAGAGATGAGTATTACTAACCAAAAATCTTAAGTCTTAGAAATTCATTTCATGACATCATGTGATTTGCGTATCCTTTATGCCGGCAGAGTTGTTGAGATGACGTAGAAATGGTGAAACAATAAAATTAATGTCTCAAAATCTATATACAAAGAAATGTGAACATTAAAGAAAAAGTGAGAATTCATACCGGTGTCAAGAACGATTGTATAAACTTAGCAATTGTCGGCCTCTTATGGTTCTGCAACCTCGTTCTCCACAGGAACCAAGGTTGGTGCTCTCGTTGTCTTCGGCTCTTCGTTTATTTTGCACCTTTTGTTGTGTTATTTCGCTATGGCTTCCAAATGTTCTAATTCTACCTAAGATTGTATCCGTTAAACCTAATATTATAGAGAGCTACCAAACCTTATCGTTGTTGGTCGTTGCAGGGAAGCACTTACGGAGAAGACGATATGACCCTCTAGAATACATTCTTCTCAGTGACACGTGGCAGATAACGGTTGGCTGTTCAAAGCTTTTTATTAGGAGAAGGTAATGGAAAAAGGGGATTAAGTTTGTTGTGGCATCAACTATTTACACCACTTGGATTTTTTTGATGATATGGTTGAATCTCATTGGTCAGTTAATTGTTGGATTATTTTGGATGAAAAAGAAACCCTTAAGAGGCTAGGATTTCTTTCCTTTTCTATAAAGGAGATTCTTTACCAAATTTCAACAATATGCGTAAATGGACTAGGATATATACGAAAACATCCGACCAAAGAGTTTGTTCAACTGATCAACAAACTTCACGTAACTAAGGTGAATTCAAAGAAGAGGGATGACGTTTTTGATGCTTCCTAACGATTTGGTGTTAAATTGTTTAAGCCGTATCTCGGTAAGGCACTACCCAAGACTTTCCTTAGTTTCCAAGAGATTTCGTTCTCTCCTTACTTCACCTGAGCTTTATCAGACCCGGTCATTCTTAGGTCACAGTGAGAGTTGTCTGTATGTGTCTTTGAAGGACTCTTCAATCTCTGAATCACCAAGTTGGTTTACTCTCTGGCAAAAACCAAATAGCTCTAGCAAAAATTTGGTACCATTTTCATCTCCAAATTCTCCTTTTGAGTCCATGTTGGGTAGTGTGGTAGTGGTTGATTCTAGTATTTATTCATTTGGCGGAGAAACTGGTTATCCATCATCTAAAGTCATGGTCATGGACTGTCACTCTTACAAATGCCGTGAGGCCCCAAGAATGCAAGTGGCCCGTACATTACCATCTGTTTGCGTTCTTGATGGGAAAATATATGTAACCGGAGGCTATGGAAATATTGATTCAACAAACTGGATAGAGGTTTTCGATATCAAGACCCGAACTTGGGAGTTTTTGCAAATCCCTAGCGAGGAGATATACATAGGTTCTCAATACAAAACCGTGGCCTACGAAGGAACCATCTATGTCGGGTGTGTGGAAAATTATGCGTCATACAAGCTGCATAAAGGTAAATGGAGAGCGACACACAGAGCGTTAAATCTGGTACTGACTGGTCGTTCATCTTTCTGTGTGATAGATAACGTGTTATACTCTTATAGTGGAGGTCAGATTTCTTGGTATGACTCCGACTATAAATATTGGAGAGCTTTGGAAGGATTGCATGGGTATTTTATGTCTTTTTATAATCGCCATAATATATATGAGATTAGATTGGTGGATAATGGTGGAACAATGGCGGTTTTACGGGACGAATATGACATCGGCTATACGGGAAGGACAATATATTGTGCGGAAATTGAGCTTGAAAGAAAACAAGAAAAGGAGATTTGGGGGACGCTTAAGTGGTGTGAAGTTATTTATAAAACCAACCTGCGGGGAGATGGTTTAGTGGATGCTCTTGCTACTAGAGTTTGATAAATGACTTATGAATCCTATGAATATTGAGTCGTTCACTGTCGCAAGGACTATTATTTTAATCTATGTTGTTTTTCTTTTGGTATTGTTTTCCATCTGTTACCTATATTTGTAACTTCAAAGTAAATGACTATCATATATTGAATGTGGACTCCGTATATATATTCGAACTCTTCAATTTCAAATTTATGCCTTTCTATCATGTGGCGTTATTAATAAAACCGGCCCTTGGACCAAGTCAAAGAAGAATGTGTTTGTGGTCTATTATCTTATAAACAATTTTCAGCCTGAATGTTTTTTAAGTTTTTTGTTTTTTGTTTTGGTAAAAATGTTAAGATTTTATTATCGTTTTCGAATTTTGACAGAATTACAGTGAGAACAAAGAAGACAGACAACCGAAAATAAAGAACTACAGCTAACTAAACCAACAAGAGCACGACGGAGACAACGGCTTAGAATAAGGCCCGGGATAAAAAATAAAACCAAAACAAATTCAGATAAGAGCGCAGCAATCAACGCCTAGACGTCGACCATCCCGCTTTTGCCATAGTTCCGAAAAACTAGAATTCACATCATAGTTGCCACGAGCATCTTCCACGGCCAGCCCTCAAACCGCAAGAAAAATGCCTACAGCTTCTCCGCGAACTAACGGGATCTCCGGAATCCTTACCGGACTATCTTGCAGCTGTCGACAAGGGAGCCCAAGCGGGCTATCGAGGAGTCACCCCCAACTACCATTCCCGATCGAATAACCTCTCAAGAACCAACTCCCACAACTACAAGATAGCCGCCGCCTCAACATCTCAAATCTGGATCTGTCCCACAATCGTCACCGGTCTACACCCGGAGCTATCCCAAGATACAGACCTAAACCACTCACACTGCCGCCACAAATTGCTGGAGAACTGATATATCATGGTTTTTACTAGTTTTAGACCATGATATAAGTGTGTTTTAGAGTCTATTTGTGTCTCTTTAGAGTCTTTTACAGGTTTTATTAGGTACACGCACGTTTGGAGCTAATGTGGTGATTATGGAGCTTATTGGAGCATTTTGGAGATTTGACCCGAGAGCTTGTGCTCACTGTCCAGATTTGAAGACTGCGTCGATCGTTGCACACCTGCAACGGTCGATGCACTGCGCGAATGGGCCAGACTCGGCGGTTTAATGAAGAATGCCAATATTGCAAAAAAGCCCAGAAGTTCCAGATATTTACACAGAAGCCCCAAGTCGTGTTTTAGCTATTTAATTTGGATTTTAGATAAGTTTTTGGATACGCTTACATACGCTATCATAATTAAGAGCAGAGAGTTTTAGAGCTTTTGGGGCTGATCTGATCCTGTACTACATTTGTTTTGGAGAAGTTTTCGAACCCCTTTGTTATTTTAATCTCTTTTATGATTGATATTTATTCATTGATTATGTTTACATCATCCATGTCTGAGTAGTTTCATAGTTAGGTTTAGGGTTTCTCATAGGGATTTCATGACTTGCTAGATATAATTAATTCAGTTAAGGATTCACATCAATAGATGTTCTTCAATCTAAATTGTGTTTAATGCTAGTTCTAACCTGATCAATTAGAATCTAGATCTTAGGTTGCTAAATACGACACGACAGTGTGGTTTAGAATCTGAACTATTTAGGTTGAGCAATTTAATTACTCGCAAAGGAATTTGGTTTAATTAGATTGTGAACATATCAAACTCGAATTTAAAGCTGGTTTAATCTGTTAGTAATTGCAAAGGAATTTAGATTATTGCACTTAGACTTAGAGAATTCTCGCAAAGGAATTTGGTTAATTCTATATCTGTGTTTTGAGTTCTAGAACTGAGTTTAATTAGATCCTGACTGATTGATTTATCTGCTTGTCTGATTTCCTGAGAACGCCCTAGACTTAGCGCTTTTAGTTTATTGATTTCAAACAACCAACCTGCTACTGATTTACTTTCCTGCTTGCTTTTAGATAATAGATATAATTTGCTTCTTGTTTTCTCCTAGTTTTAATCTCTTTAAGTTCTTAGTTTTATCGTTGCCTAGAGTCCTCGTGGATTCGATCCCTAAGTACTACAATTGATTTACTGTGCACTTGCAGTTAGTATAGGGTAAAACCAGACACCTATCAAGTTTTTGGCGCCGTTGCCGGGGACTCTTAGAGTCTTCGATAGCTTCGAACTTAGGGTTTTTTACTAGGATTTTTATTTTTATTTTTGTTTACTGATTTTTTTCTCTGTTTTTGCATAGCGTCGATCGTTGCACCTTTTGTGTCGATCGACACTAGACGATTCTGAGATTGAATCGATCGTTGCACTGATAGCATCGATCGTTGCTTGACGATTACATACAGTTTATGCAGACGCGTGAAACTAGAAGTAATCAGAACTTGAACCTCGTTAATCTCGGACTTGAAGAACTTGGACGACTAGAAAGGACTAACAGAAGAGAAAGAAGAGCAAGGATGGTACGTGAACGTTTGATTCTGATACAAGATGCTCAAGGTATCCTGAGGGATCCGCAAAACAATCCTTACAATGCTGCTGGGCAGAGGATTGATGCTGAGGACGTGTGATCCCTGAAGTTGAGGAACCTGAACCACAGCCGCAGGCGCAAGGCCAAGGACAGAACCAAGATAGACAGATGGTAGGACTTTGGCTGACTACAACAGACAGGATGAGTTTCATGCCAACCGGTCAGCTCTTGTACCTCCTGGTTTTGATCGGAATGATTTTGAAATCAAAACCATCTACTACTCGCTGATGAAGCATAATGCTTTCCATGGTCATCCGTTGGAGCAGCCTATGGATCAAATTAATCAGTTCGAGGACATAATCACTGGCATGAAGTATGATGGAGTGTGCCAGGATTATCTGTTTCTCAAGCTCTTTCCATATAGTCTCGCTGGAGACGCTGCTGCATGGCTGAAGCAACTGCCACCTGGGCAGTTTGTTACTTGGGCAGCCCTGAAGAGTGAGTTCCTGCGTCACTTCTACGATGATGCGCGTTCTGATCAGTCCAGACAGGACATACTCACATTTTCCCAAGGTCCTACTGAGCCTCTTAAGACTGCCTCGATGAGATTCAAGAAATACCAACGTGACTGCCCGCACCATGGATTCACTGAGGTAACGCTTTTAGGCATCTTCTTTAGAGGCATAGATCTTCCATATCAGACTGCGTTGGACAACTCTAGCAATGCCAACTTTAACACTAGGACTCCTGCTCAAGCTAAGCAGTTGATTGATAACTTAGTGAGCAGCAACAGTTGCAAGAGTACTGATGAGAGGAGGAAGAAATCTGGTGGGAATGTAGAGAATTTGGAGATTGCTGATATTAGATCTAAGCTGGACACTGTTTGTAATCTCCTAGCTGGTAAGAAAGCTGTCCACTTTGTCCAAGATGTTGAGGTAATTCAGACTGAGGAGGACACTCAGGAAGAAGATGTGAATTACATAGGAGGATCTGGATTCCAAAGTAATAGATTTGGTAATCAGCAGGGAAACAGGTTCTTCAATGGAGGACAGAAGAGTGCCTTCACAGGCAATCAGAACTCCTCTGGCTTTGGACAGACTAGTGGTTTTCAGAAGCCTTTTGGACAAGGTACTCAGAGAACCTATGGATCATCTTCTTACCAAGCGCCTCCTGTAGCTACTGCTCATGAGAGTAAGATGGAGGAAATGATGGAACAGCTGCTGAAAGGTCAGACTAAGAATGTTGCAGACCTCGATAAGAAGATAGGTACTATCTACGAGGATCTGAACGGGAAGTTTGAATACCTGAGCGCACATATGAAGGAGCTTGACGCTAAAGTTGCAAGAACTGCTGGATATGCTCAGAGGGAAGATGGATATCTCCCAGGGCGAACTGATGCTAATCCCAAGTATCAATGCAATGCAGTGACATTGAGAAGCGGTAAGGAGCTATTGCCTGGCCAGAAAAAGCAGTTGAGTGTCGAAGAACTCGTGGAAATTAAAGAATTGGAAGATGGGATCCGTGATATTCGCAATGCATCGATCGACGCCGGTCAGCAACGGTCGACGCAAAGCGAAAACAAAGAACCTGCCGTAACAAAGTCGCCCAGCAACGATCGATACAACGCCAGTGACGATCGACGCAAGGCGACTGAAGAGAGTTCAAGACCAGAGAAACCGAAACAATCGACCGAGAGGGTTTACAAGCCTAAGGTACCTTATCCCAAGAATCCCAGAAAAGCTAAGAATGATAAGCAGTACGCAAAGTGCCAAGAGTTCATTAGAAAGGTAAAAGTCGAAGTGCCTTTGATTGACTCTATGGAGACTTCTCCTGTGATGAGGAGATGTCTTAAGGATTTAATTGCTCGAAAGTGGTCTAATGAGGAGAGTGTAATGATGATCAATGAGGTGTGTAGTGCAGTGATTCAGGGCAGAATTCCTGAGAAGTTGAAAGATCCAGGAAGCTTTGTGTTGGATTGTGCTATCTACAGAGAAAGATTCGAAAGGTCCCTATGTGATCTTGGTTCCAGTGTGAATCTTATGCCTTTCTCAGTTGCTAAGAGGCTCGGGATGACTGATTTTATACCCACTAGGATATCACTGGTTTTGGAAGATAGAACAATCAGAATTCCCGAAGGATTATTGGAGGATGTACCTATAATGATTGGCCAATGTGTGATACCTACTGATTTTGTGGTTCTGCAGTATGGAGAGGAACCAAAGGATCCACTGATATTGGGCAGGCCGTTCTTAGCTACTGCTGGTGCGATGATTGACTGCCAAGGAGGTAGAATAATTCTGAATGTGGGTGATCTGAAGATGAGTTTTGATATGGACAAACTGGTGAAGAGACCAACCATCGACGGACAGACCTTCTATGTGGACACGCTAGGTGATTTGGCTGCAGAATACTTTCACAAGTCACATGCTGAAGATCCATTAGAAAGAGCTTTACTGAGCTCTATAATGGAGCTGGAATACCTGCAGGATGAGCCCGCAATGTGCTATGCAAGGCTGATGGATTCTGTTGAAGCAGTGATGCAGGTGGAAATATCAGACGCGACGATGCAACAATCGACACCAACTAAGCATCGGTCGTTGCAAGTCGACAGAGACTGGGCCGAGGAAAAAGCTCCGAAAATCGAGCTAAAACAACTTCCATCCGGGCTAAGGTACGCATTTATTGGACCTAATTCGACATATCCAATAATTGTCAATGCTAGTTTGAACAACGCAGAGCTCACTTTACTGCTAAGAAAGCTGCGCAAGCATCACAAAGCTCTTGGCTATTCTCTTGATGACATTTCAGGTATCTCTCCGGAGCTGTGCATGCATCGGATACATCTTGAGGACGAGTCTAAGACATCTGTAGAGCATAAGAGAAAGCTTAATCCTAACCTACAGGAAGTGGTTAAGAACGAGATTATGAAACTTCTGGATGCTGGGATCATCTATCCTATTTTAGACAGTGATTGGGTGAGTCCAGTCCATGTCGTGCCTAAGAAAGGCGGAGTTACAGTAGTGAAGAATGAGAAGAATGAGCTGATCCCTACTAGGACTGTGACGGGACACAGGATGTGCATAGATTACAGGAAACTCAATGCTGCAACAAGGAAGGATCATTTCCCTTTGCCCTTCATTGATCAGATGCTGGAGAGGTTAGCAAATCACCCTTACTATTGCTTCCTCGATGGATACTCAGGTTTCTTTCAGATTCCTATCCACCCAGAGGATCAGGGAAAGACCACCTTCACTTGTCCATATGGCACATTTGCTTACCGTAGGATGCCCTTTGGACTCTGTAATGCGCCAGCCACCTTCCAGAGATGCATGATGTCCATCTTCACTGACATGATTGAGGACTTTATGGAGGTATTTATGGATGATTTTTCAGTTTATGGATCCTCCTATAATGAGTGCTTAGATAATTTATGCAAAGTGCTAACTAGATGTGAGGAAAGGCATTTGGTCCTTAACTGGGAAAAGTGTCATTTCATGGTCAGAGATGGTATTGTACTTGGACATAGAGTGTCTGAAGCAGGGATCGAGGTAGACCGCGCTAAGATCGAGGTTATGACCAGCCTTCAGGCACCTGATTCTGTTAAGTCTATAAGAAGCTTTCTTGGACATGCTGGCTTTTATAGACGGTTCATCAAAGACTTCAGTAAGATTGCTAGGCCACTAACTGCTTTGCTGTGTAAGGATACCAAATTTGAGTTCAATGCAGATTGTCAGACTGCATTTGAACAAATCAAGCAGGCATTAGTGAGTGCTCCGATAGTTCAGCCACCGGATTGGGATCTACCTTTTGAGGTTATGTCTGATGCAAGTGACTATGCTGTAGGAGCTGTTCTGGGGCAGAAGAAGGATAGAAAGCTTCATGCTATCTATTATGCTAGTAGGACACTAGATGATGCGCAGAGAAACTATGCCACCACAGAGAAGGAGTTGCTGGCTGTTGTCTTTGCATTTGAGAAATTCCGCCCCTATCTTGTTGGCTCAAAGGTGATTGTGCATACTGATCATTCAGCCCTGAAGTATCTGATGCAGAAGAAGGATGCTAAACCAAGATTGTTGAGATGGATCCTGCTGCTTCAGGAGTTTGACATTGAAGTGAGGGACAAAAAGGGGGTTGAGAATGGAGTTGCTGATCACCTTTCAAGGATGCTGGTTGAGGAAGACGTGGCCATCAATGATTATTTGCCTGAGGAAAACGTCAATATGGTCGGTACAGTGTTTCGGATGGATTTGGGCAGAGAGTTACAGAGCTGTCGAGATAATCGCTCAGTGTCGATCGACGCCACATTGGTAACGGTCGATGCAAGTATCGGGGAAGCAACGATCGACACATGCACATGCAACGGTCGATGCAGACCTGATACGAACCCAGAATCTTTAAGGATCAGAATTGGGAACTATGATTTCGAAATTGCTGCTGTAGCAACCACTGATCGACCCTGGTATGCAGATATAGCTAATTACCTTGCTGCTGAGACTGAACCAGATGATTTAAAGGGTTATGCAAAGAAGAATTTCTTTAGGGAGCTTAGACGATACTACTGGGACGAACCTTATCTCTATAAGCACTGTTCAGATGGTCTTTACAGGATATGCGTTGCTGAATCAGAGGTTCCAGATATCCTATTTCATTGTCATGGATCAAATTATGCTGGACATTTTGCTACATTCAAGACTGTGTCTAAAGTTCTGCAAGCAGGTTTCTGGTGGCCTACAATGTTTAGAGACACTCATTCTTTCATCTCTCAATGTGATGCCTGTCAGAGGAGAGGGAAGATCAGCAAGAAGCATGAGATGCCTCAGAACTTCATTCTGGAAGTTGAGGTTTTCGATTGCTGGGGCATAGATTTCATGGGTCCTTTTCCCTCATCCTATGGGAATAAGTTCATCTTGGTTGCTGTGGACTATGTGTCTAAATGGGTGGAAGCAATAGCTAGTCCAACCAATGATTCTTCGGTGGTCATTAAGCTGTTTAAGACCATCATATTCCCTAGATTTGGAGTACCTCGGATAGTAATTAGTGATGGAGGATCTCACTTTATTAATAAGGTCTTCGAGAAGCTACTAAGGAAGCATGGAGTTCATCACCGGGTTGCTACTCCTTATCACCCTCAGACAAGTGGACAAGTTGAAGTCTCTAACAGGCAAATCAAGGAGATCCTAGAGAAGACTGTGGGGAAAATGAGAAAGGATTGGGAAGCTAAGTTGGACGACGCATTATGGGCTTACCGGACTGCATTCAAGACACCACTTGGAACTACTCCATTTCATCTGTTGTATGGAAAAGCATGTCATCTGCCGGTGGAACTTGAGCACAAAGTAGCATGGGCTGTAAAGCAGATGAACTTTGATCTTAAATCTGCTGCAGAAAGGAGATTGGTGCAGCTTAATGAGTTGGATGAGATTAGACATTTTTCCTATGAGAACTCAAAGCTGTACAAGGAGAGGACTAAGGCTTATCATGACAAGAAGATTGTCTCTAGACAGTTTGAGCCTAATGATCAGGTACTTTTGTATAACTCTCGTTTGCATTTGTTTCCAGGAAAGCTGAAATCAAGGTTGTCCGGTCCTTTCACGATCAAAGAGATGCGTCCATATGGAGCTGTCGTTCTAACCAACAAGGAAGGTAATGAATTCACTGTGAATGGACAGAGGGTGAAACATTATTGGGCTAAGGCCGAGATTCCAGGAGGTCAGATTCTGCCTCTGGATGATGCTGTTGGGAATGTCCTGAAATCTATTGTACTTGCTCTTGAGTGAAAGTCGTACTGTCGAGATGAGACAATCATATGACACTGGGAAGTCGTAATGCTTTGCTAGAAGCCACTTATGATCAATGAGTTGAGAACTCATTGCTAGTGTTATGTGATCCTACAGGGTCACACACCTAAGCAAACTGGACGTAGTATATGAGGTTGATCATTAATGTAATGATCGGGTGAATGCATATTTGATATGCATTCAATACAAAGTTTCTGGACAGTGTCGATCGACATAATAAGTGTGTCGGTCGACACGACTCACGGATTACCAGATTAATTCGGTTTAATCGTTGGTTAATTCCGTTGTGGTTTAAGTCGACATATATAAGATATATGGTCGACCTAAACTCGATCTAAACCTAATTCACAGCCACCAGAAAAGAAACAGAAACCTCTTGAGAGATCTGATCTCTAAAGGCACTAGCATCCCTTCCTGTTCAGTTTGTGTGCGTGTGGATACCAGTAGAGGCACATCGTTTGAGGTGCTTCGAGATCTCGATTATCTGCAAATCTTCCGCTGCTAATCACCAGGTAATTCTGAGATCCTAATGATTCAATTACATGAACCCTAGATCCTAGGCTTGGAATTTATACCTAGGGTTGCCTAATTGGATTAGGAACTGCAGATATAGCTAATTACCTTGCTGCTGAGACTGAACCAGATGATTTAAAGGGTTATGCAAAGAAGAATTTCATTAGGGAGCTTAGACGATACTACTGGGACGAACCTTATCTCTATAAGCACTGTTCAGATGGTCTTTACAGGAGATGCGTTGCTGAATCAGAGGTTCCAGATATCCTATTCCATTGTCATGGATCAAATTATGCTGGACATTTTGCTACATTCAAGACTGTGTCTAAAGTTCTGCAAGCAGGTTTCTGGTGGCCTACAATGTTTAGAGACACTCATTCTTTCATCTCTCAATGTGATGCCTGTCAGAGGAGAGGGAAGATCAGCAAGAAGCATGAGATGCCTCAGAACTTCATTCTGGAAGTTGAGGTTTTCGATTGCTGGGGCATAGATTTCATGGGTCCTTTTCCCTCATCCTATGGGAATAAGTTCATCTTGGTTGCTGTGGACTATGTGTCTAAATGGGTGGAAGCAATAGCTAGTCCAAGCAATGATTCTTCGGTGGTCATTAAGCTGTTTAAGACCATCATATTCCCTAGATTTGGAGTACCTCGGATAGTAATTAGTGATGGAGGATCTCACTTTATTAATAAGGTCTTCGAGAAGCTACTAAGGAAGCATGGAGTTCATCACCGGGTTGCTACTCCTTATCACCCTCAGACTAGTGGACAAGTTGAAGTCTCTAACAGGCAAATCAAGGAGATCCTAGAGAAGACTGTGGGTAAAACGAGAAAGGATTGGGCAGCTAAGTTGGACGACGCATTATGGGCTTACCGGACTGCATTCAAGACACCACTTGGAACTACTCCATTTCATCTGTTGTATGGAAAAGCATGTCATCTGCCGGTGGAACTTGAGCACAAAGCAGCATGGGCTGTAAAGCAGATGAACTTTGATCTTAAATCTGCTGCAGAAAGGAGATTGGTGCAGCTTAATGAGTTGGATGAGATTAGACATTTTGCCTATGAGAACTCAAAGCTGTACAAGGAGAGGACTAAGGCTTATCATGACAAGAAGATTGTCTCTAGACAGTTTGAGCCTAATGATCAGGTACTTTTGTATAACTCTCGTTTGCATTTGTTTCCAGGAAAGCTGAAATCAAGGTGGTCCGGTCCTTTCACGATCAAAGAGGTGCGTCCATATGGAGCTGTCGTTCTAACCAACAAGGAAGGTATTGAATTCACTGTGAATGGACAGAGGGTGAAACATTATTGGGCTAAGGCCGAGATTCCAGGAGGTCAGATTCTGCCTCTGGAAGATGCTGTTGGGAATGTCCTGAAATCTATTGTACTTGCTCTTGAGTGAAAGTCGTACTGTCGAGATGAGACAATCATATGACACTGGGAAGTCGTAATGCTTTGCTAGAAGCCACTTATGATCAATGAGTTCTAGTGTTATATGATCCTACAGGGTCACACACCTAAGCAAACTGGACGTAGTATATGAGGTTGATCATTAATGTAATGATCGGGTGAATGCATATTTGATATGCATTCAATACAAAGTTTCTGGACAGTGTCGATCGACATAATAAGTGTGTCGGTCGACACAGATCGACTGTGTCGATCGACACATAGAGTGTGTCGGTCGACACGACTCGCGGATTACCAGATTAATTCGGTTTAATCGTTGGTTAATTCCGTTGTGGTTTAAGTCGACATATATAAGATATATGGTCGACCTAAACTCGATCTAAACCTAATTCACAGCCACCAGAAAAGAAACAGAAACCTCTTGAGAGATCTGATCTCTAAAGGCACTAGCATCCCTTCCTGTTCAGTTTGTGTGCGTGTGGATACCAGTAGAGGCACATCGTTTGAGGTGCTTCGAGATCTCGATTATCTGCAAATCTTCCGTTGCTAATCACCAGGTAATTCTGAGATCCTAATGATTCAATTACATGAACCCTAGATCCTAGGCTTGGAATTTATACCTAGGGTTGCCTAATTGGATTAGGAACTGCTAGAAATTTCCTTCAGTGGTATCAAAGCCTTAGGGTTCTATTGAATCAGTAGCATGATGATTAGATTAGTTGAATCTAGATCTCTGTATAATTGATTCAAGCATGCTAAAACTCGTTTTAATCAAAGTAACCTAGTTTAGGGTTTTTGTTTGAAAACGTTTTAGGGTTTTTTCGCATGGTGTCGATCGATGCCAATCCGGCGTCGATCGACACAGGGCGAAAACCCGAATAAAACTTAGGTTTTGCCTAGTGTCGATCGACACAAGCGTTGTGTCAGTCGACACAAACCTAGCGAAATTGATAAATCGGTTCAATTGGATTGGACCGGTTATCAAGCTTGGTTAATAATGGTTAAACGCTAAGAACGGTTTATTGCGATTGATTTGATTAGGTTAGCATCGACCGACACTAATGTAGTGTCGATCGACACTGACCGGTTATCATAAAACTGGATCAATTGGATTGATCGGTTATCGCAAATTGGTTTTGGTTAACCTGCATCGATCGACACTAAAGTAGTGTCGGTCGACACAAGGTCCGATGATTTAGGTTATGGAACCTGAAACCACAGAACCAAACCAAGACAAAACAATTAATTAGAAGAATTAAAACATAATAAAACTGAACGTTTTAAATAGTTCTGTTCCTCAATCAAATATCAAGTGATACTTGATGTCTTTCCAATCTTGTCAACTGTCAAGACTCGTTTCATTGTGCGATAGACTTGCAGTGCGAGATGTCCACAATTACATGAGTAAGGCAGGAGGTAATCGTGTTGATGGGCTTGCAGTGCATGACATCAACAATTACATGACTGAAGAGATTGGTTTACTTGACTGGGCCATCAAAATCGTTTTGGGCTCAGAGACATCAGGTGGATTGGGCATGGGATGTCGATCCACAACCAAGAGTTATATTGGATATAACTAGCAAAGTTATTGCTTACCTAGATAGCTAAATTTGGGTGATAGCCAGTGGCTCACTCAAGTTTAGTGAAGTATGGGTCTTGGATCATTATATTCATTTGAGGAAACAATGTTTGAATATAATGCGAGTTTTCTTAATTGTTAAGACTTCTCATTTCTTGAACATCATAACTAAACCTCCCTTGTTTTTCAGCTATGTCTAGCACAAACCATCGTAACAATTTCTCCCTGCGATCCGTCCTTGAGAAGGACAAGTTAAATGGATCCAACTTTCTTGAATGGTATCGGAACTTGAGAATTGTTCTCAAACAGGAGAAAAAGGACTATGTCCTTGAGAAAGTTCTCCCCAAGAAGTACCGAGCCAATGCCTGGCAGTCAGATAAGGATGCTTGGGATAAGAATTCTAATGATGCGGTGGATGTGAGTTGTCTCATGTTGGCTACCATGAAATCGGAATTGCAGAAGCAATATGAGTACGTGGAGTCGCCAAAAGAGATGATCACTGGCCTGAAAAGTATGTTTCAAGAGCAGGCACGAACTCAGAGATACCAGACGGTTAGGTCTCTGATTGAGTGCAAGCTACCAAAGGGAGAACCAGTTAGTCCTCATGTCATTAAGATGATGGGTTATATTGCTAACCTGGGGAAACTGCATTGTCCCATTAGCCAAGAGTTGGCTACTGACATCATTTTGCAGTCACTGCCGTCAAGCTATGATCAATTTGTTATGAACTATAACATGAACAACTTGACGAAGACATTGACTGAATTGCATGGGATGCTTAAGACTGCTGAACCTAACATCAAGAAGGACACCCCAGATGTCCTTATGGTACAAAAGGGTAAAAGGTTTAAGAAACTTGGTAAGAACAAAGGTGATGGCAAGACGAGCTCGATTGTGAATCCAAGCGAGTCTGGCCATGCTCCTAAGGTTAAAACCAGTCCTTCTGAAGATGTTAAATGCCGTTATTGTAATGGTTATGGGCATTTGAAAAGAAACTGAAATAAATTCTTGGAAGATTATGAGAAGCTGAAGAAGACGTACGAGACTTCTTCTTCAGGTATTATGTTATAGAAGTAAATGTTACTTCTTATAATCCTACTTATTGGGTATTAGATACCAGCTGTGGTACTCATATTTTGTGAAAATGTGCAGGACCTGAGCAAAAGTAGGACTATGGAGAAAGGACAAGTGGATCTATGCGTGGGAAATGGAGCAAGAGTTGCTGCATTAGCCGTAGGAGTATTTCATTTGTTTTCTTTTATGACATGTTTTGAACTTAAAACTGCTACTATGTACCTGCTATGAGCAGAAAGATTATTTCTATTCCTTGTTTGGATATGGAAGGATATAAGTTTTCAAATTAAGAATAAGTGTTATTCATTTGATTACAGTTATATATTTTATAGTAGCAATCCATTAGAGAATGGACTTTATGTTCTAAACCAGAATGTGCCTAACTATAACATTAATACCAAGAGATTCAAGTCAAATGATATGAATCAAAACCTTCTCTCTGGCATTGTCGTTTTGGACCACATAAATAAGAAACAGATTCAGAAGCTCCATAGTGATGGGCTTTTGGGCTCATCTGATTATGAATCAAAATGAGTAAAGTGAATCTTGTTTATCGGGTAAAATGACGAAGGCTCCTTTCAACAAAGGTAGTATCGATCGACACAAACGATGCGTCGGTCGATACAGGTTGCGTACGAACAAAATGAAAGGGCCAGAGGCTTATTGGGCTTTATACATACGGATGTATATGGGCCGATGAGCACTAGTGCTAGAGGAAAATTTCAGTACTTCATTACCTTTACTGATATTTTCAGTAGGTACGGTTATGTCTTATTTATAAGACATAAGTCAGAATCTTTGAAAAGTTCAAAGATTTCCAGAATGAAGTACAGAATCAATTTGGCAAAAGTATTAAAGCTCTACGATGAGATCATGGAGGTGAATACTTACGTCAAGAATTTAGTGATCATCTGAGAGATTGTGAAAGTGTTTCACAATTCACTCCTTCTGAATCGGACTTTATTAGATATGGTTCGATCAATGAGGAGTCACTTAGATCTTCCATTATCCTTCTAAGAATACGCTCTAGAAACGTCTGCGTTTACATTAAATAGGGTTCCATCAAGATCAGTTACAGAGACACCACATGAGATGTGGACTGTTAATGTTCCTGATTTGTCTTTCAAGAAGACTTGGGGTTGTGAGGCTTATATAAAACGTTTAATCTCTGATAAGCTCACACACAAATACGATAAGTGCTACTTCATTGGTTGTCCTAACGAAACCAAGGCATGTTACTTTTACAACCGGTCCGAGAACAAATTGTTCGTTGCTCGGAACCATGTTTTCTTGAGAAATATTTTCTTTCCAAGAAGAACAGTGGGAGTAAAGTACAACTCTAAGAAATTCGAAAATCACAGGAGACTTCTCAACCTGATGAGGAAGAGCAGCATTTGGATCTACAAAGAGTTGTAGAACCTGCACCTGTGATGCCTAAAGTTTACAAGGATCTGGTGAATGTATATTCGATATATATTCAAAAGGCGAGTTTCTGAAGAAGTGTCGATAGACACAAAAGTTGTATCGATCGACACATACCGTGAACTAAAATATTGATTTTGGTTTATGATTTAATTAACTACGATTTGAATCTTGGTTAATTAGGTCGTGGTAAAAGTATACATATGAGATATGTGCGCGACTTTTACACAAAACTGAAGCTCGCAGATCCGAAAGGAACCGTCACGAACCCCAGAAATGTGGATTTCTCGTAACCAATTGCCATGATCTATTGATCATTAAAAGTGACGGGCCTGCGAGTTTTTAAGAAGAAATGATGGGCCTTGACTCCGAAAATGGCTGAAAGCCGCTGGATCCGAAATGGGATCCATGTCACAGAACCAAGTATGACTTGGGTTGATTTACCCGATGGTGTAGACGCCATTGTGAGTAAATGGATTTTTCAAGAAGAAAAGTTGACATGGATGGTTATATTCTGATATACAAAGCTAGGTTGGTGGCAAAAGGTTTCAAGTAAATTCATGGTATTGACTGTGAAGAAACTTAATCCCAGACACCATGCTTATGACCATTCGGATTCTCCTAGCAACCGCCGCTCATTATGATGACGGGCAGATGGATGTGAAAACAGTTTTCCTTAATGGAATTCTGGAAAGGGTGTGTACATGACACAACCTGAAGTTTTCATTGATCCTAATGAAACTAGGAAGGTATGCAAGCTTCATCGATCCATTTATGGATTGAAGCGAGCATCTCGGAGTTGGAATTTTCGTTTTAATGAAACAGTCAAAAGGTTTGACTTCTTCAGGAACGAAGCGGAACCGTATGTTTGCAAGATGACTAGTGGGAGCGAAGTTGCATTTCTAGTATTGTATGTTGATAACATACTACTTCTTGGAAATGAAATTTCATTTTTTTTCAGTCTGTTAAGACTTGACTCGAAATTTCATTGTGTCAAGATACTTATGGTGATAAGGTCTTACACAGGTCTAGTATGTATGATTCCAAGAAGGACTTTGTGCAAATGACTCTTGGTATTACTCTTAGCAAGACGCAGTGTCTTTCGACACACGCTGAGCAAGAGCGAATGAGGGTCAGGCTACTGCTAAAGGCATTAGATGTCTTAAGATGTGATCTTAATTTTAGTGGGAGTCATTGTTATTAATTTTAGTTATGATATGATGTTCGTATAAACATAATTTGATTATGTTATTGAAATCTGACATCTGTATTATTTAATAATGGTTATTAAATAATAGTCCCAAAGTAATTTATGACATTTTATAGGTCATCAAGTATGTGACTTGATCATGAGGAAGGTTCTCCATTTGGAACTACTCCATTTCATCTGTTGTATGGAAAACCATGTCATCTGCCGGTGGAACTTGAGCACAAAGCAGCATGGGCTGTAAAGCAGATGAACTTTGATCTTAAATCTGCTGCAGAAAGGAGATTGGTGCAGCTTAATGAGTTGGATGAGATTAGACATTTTGCCTATGAGAACTCAAAGCTGTACAAGGAGAGGACTAAGGCTTATCATGACAAGAAGATTGTCTCTAGACAGTTTGAGCCTAATGATCAGGTACTTTTGTATAACTCTCGTTTGCATTTGTTTCCAGGAAAGCTGAAATCAAGGTGGTCCGGTCCTTTCACGATCAAAGAGGTACGTCCATATGGAGCTGTCGTTCTAACCAACAAGGAAGGTAATGAATTCACTGTGAATGGACAGAGGGTGAAACATTATTGGGCTAAGGCCGAGATTCCAGGAGGTCAGATTCTGCCTCTGGATGATGCTGTTGGGAATGTCCTGAAATCTATTGTACTTGCTCTTGAGTGAAAGTCGTACTGTCGAGATGAGACAATCATATGACACTGGGAAGTCGTAATGCTTTGCTAGAAGCCACTTATGATCAATGAGTTCTAGTGTTATATGATCCTACAGGGTCACACACCTAAGCAAACTGGACGTAGTATATGAGGTTGATCATTAATGTAATGATCGGGTGAATGCATATTTGATATGCATTCAATACAAAGTTTCTGGACAGTGTCGATCGACATAATAAGTGTGTCGGTCGACACAGATCGACTGTGTCGATCGACACATAGAGTGTGTCGGTCGACACGACTCGCGGATTACCAGATTAATTCGGTTTAATCGTTGGTTAATTCCGTTGTGGTTTAAGTCGACATATATAAGATATATGGTCGACCTAAACTCGATCTAAACCTAATTCACAGCCACCAGAAAAGAAACAGAAACCTCTTGAGAGATCTGATCTCTAAAGGCACTAGCATCCCTTCCTGTTCAGTTTGTGTGCGTGTGGATACCAGTAGAGGCACAGCGTTTGAGGTGCTTCGAGATCTCGATTATCTGCAAATCTTCCGCTGCTAATCACCAGGTAATTCTGAGATCCTAATGATTCAATTACATGAACCCTAGATCCTAGGCTTGGAATTTATACCTAGGGTTGCCTAATTGGATTAGGAACTGCTAGAAATTTCCTTCAGATGCAACCTCTACCTAGATCAGCTGAAGCGTCAAGCTATTGATGTTAAAAGAGCGCTGAGTGGGAGGCAACCCACTGTTTTCGTTTTTGCATTTTAATTTTGGTGTTTTTGTAGGATTTTACGTTTTGTTTCTGGTTTTGGTGAGTTTTTGTCTGCAGGTCTCGGAGTATACGCAGTGCGTCGATCGACACACCACTGTGTCGATCGTCACAACACGAAAATCGCCTAGCAACGGTCGATGCACCTAGTGCAACGATCGATGCCTGAGCGACAGAGGTAAAATCAGACAGAACTCAACACGTCCATTAACATTATAACTTTTTCTCTCTTTCTACCAACCCTTTGCTTGACACTACTGGGGACAGTGTGTCTTAAGTGTGGGGGAGGTGCTACTGACATCTATCTTTCTGTTTTCTTAGAGTCAGTATGTTTTTCAAAATTTGTTTTATTGAGTCAAAACAGTTTAAGTAGGAAACAATGATTTTTTTGAGAAGATTAACAGCACTTGCAGGAACTTAAGTAACCATTGGGATGAAGTTGCAGGATCAATCTTTGACTATTAGAAAACCCCATCACAGATCAACCTACTGAGGACACCCACATCACTTCAGGTATCAGAGGATCCTTTTACTGACTTCAAACTTAATACTGACTTAATTTTCTCACCTAAGGGCTTGGTATACTTTGTGTCGGATTCCCTTGTTAGTTCTGACACAGCCTGTAAACCTCTCCTATTTGGTTCCCTTCTCCCCTTCCATAAAATAAAAAAAGAGATAATAAACTGAGGATGAGTTAGTAACTCCGAAGGGGTCTCTGGGAGTGGTAGCTACAACTATCATATCCTGTGCATCCATGGAATGTGTCCAAAGTACACCCCTTAACGGGAAGATCACTGATAAAAAAAAAAATGATACCCAATGGGGAAAAATCAGAATGCTAAGGAAGGGAAAAGAGAAGAAAGGGACTAGAGAAAGATAGTATGGTGGTCTAGAGCTGATAAGGTAAGAGTCCATGTGCCTTTGATCGATACTCCTTAGGTGAGACCGCACTTAAATACTTGCAGAAGTCAGTAGGGTGAATTTGAATGCGTGAATGTGATTGTGGAGTTTACTTAGGACAGTTGCTAAGTGTGGGGGAATTATATGTTGGTCTTGATATCTTGTGATTGATTCTTTCAGTGGATTACTAAGGGGAATCTGAGTGTTGTTGCTTCTAGGACAAAAAGAGTTTCTGAAAGTTTTCAAACCTCTTCACCATGTTTTAGTTCTCTGTTTTGCTTGAGGGAAAGCAAAGGCTAAGTGTGGGGGAGTTGATATATCATGGTTTTTACTAGTTTTAGACCATGATATAAGTGTGTTTTAGAGTCTATTTGTGTCTCTTTAGAGTCTTTTACAGGTTTTATTAGGTACACACACGTTTGGAGCTAATGTGGTGATTATGGAGCTTATTGGAGCATTTTGGAGATTTGACCCGAGAGCTTGTGCTCACTGTCCAGATTTGAAGACTGCGTCGATCGTTGCACACCTGCAACTGTCGATGCACTGCGCGAATGGGCCAGACTCGGCGGTTTAATGAAGAATGCCAATATTGCAAAAAAGCCCAGAAGTTCCAGATATTTACACAGAAGCCCCAAGTCGTGTTTTAGCTATTTAATTTGGATTTTAGATAAGTTTTTGGATACGCTTACATACGCTATCATAATTAAGAGCAGAGAGTTTTTAGAGCTTTTGGGGCTGATCTGATCCTGTACTACATTTGTTTTGGAGAAGTTTTCGAACCCCTTTGTTATTTTAATCTCTTTTATGATTACTATTTATTCATTGATTATGTTTACATCATCCATGTCTGAGTAGTTTCATAGTTAGGTTTAGGGTTTCTCATATGGATTTCATGACTTGCTAGATATAATTAATTCAGTTAAGGATTCACATCAATAGATGTTCTTCAATCTAAATTGTGTTTAATGCTAGTTCTAACCTGATCAATTAGAATCTAGATCTTAGGTTGCTAAATACGACATGACAGTGTGGTTTAGAATCTAAACTATTTAGGTTGAGCAATTTAATTACTCGCAAAAGAATTTGGTTAATTAGATTGTGAACATATCAAACTCGAATTTAAAGCTGGTTTAATCTGTTAGTAATTGCAAAGGAATTTGGATTATTGCACTTAGACTTAGAGAATTATCGCAAAGGAATTTGGTTAATTCTATATCCGTGTTTTGAGTTCTTGAACTGAGTTTAATTAGATCCTGACTGATTGATTTATCTGCTTGTCTGATTTCCTGAGAACGCCCTAGACTTAGCGCTTTTAGTTTATTGATTTCAAACAACCAACCTGCTACTGATTTACTTTCCTGCTTGCTTTTAGATAATAGATACAATTTGCTTCTTGTTTTCTCCTAGTTTTAATCTCTTTAAGTTCTTAGTTTTATCGTTGCCTAGAGTCCTCGTGGATTCGATCCCTAAGTACTACAATTGATTTACTGTGCACTTGCAGTTAGTATAGGGTAAAACTAGACACCTATCAAGAACAAACCCGTACATGAAACCCTGGCCACAGCGATGAACCACGGCGACGGAGCCGCACCATCGAAGCAGGAAACTACCGCCGAGCCACCCGAGACCACCGCAGGGAGACACCATCCAAGGGACCACTCTTGTCGGATAAGCGAGAGCCACCACGAAGAGGCCTGCTGATATATCATGGTTTTTACTAGTTTTATGCCATGATATAGTTGTGTTTTAGTGTCTTTTGTGTTCTTTTAGAGTCTTTTACAAGTATAATCAGGTTTGGAGCTGAATTGGAGATAATGGAGCATTTTGGAGATTTTTGGAGTGTTTGGCCGAGAGATAGAGTTCACTGTCCGAAACAGAGAAAGGTGTTGATCGTTGCATGCCTAACATCGGTCGATGCACCAGCGAGATGGGCCAAAACTCGGCGGTTTAGAAGAATCAAGATATTGCACTTTGATCCAGAAGTTCCTGATATTTACAAAGAAGCCCCTGGCCGAGATTATACCTATATAATAGAGTTTTTAGTGTTTTAATTAGATACGTTTTTACATTACACTTTCATAATTAAGAGCAGAGGATTTTTAGAGCTTTTGGGGCTGATCTGAACCTATTACTTCATCTGTATTTGGAGAAGATTTCGAACCCCTTTTACTCTTATTCTTTTATGCAATTTATTCATCATATGATCATGTTTTCATTATCTATGTCTGAGTAGATTCCTTGTTAGGTTTAGGGTTTCTCACATAGGATTTCATGACTTGCTAGACTTGTTCAAATTCAGTTAAGGATTCAAACTATATCTGTTCTTCAATTTAATTGTGCTTAAAGCTAGTTCTAACCTGATCAATTAGAATCTAGATCTTAGGTTGCTAAATACGCCACGGAAGTGGGGTTTAGGAATCTGAACTAATTAAATTGGGCAATTAAACTTTGCGCAAACGGAAGTTTGGTTTAGGATAATTGTGAACATATCAAATTTGGGATTAATGCTAGTTTAATCTGTTAGTTCTCGCAAACGAAAGTTTGGTTTGCTGCACTTAGACTTAGAGAATTATCGCAAAGGAATTTGGTTAATTCTATATCTGTGTTTTGAGTTCTAGAACTGTGCTTAATTAGATCCTTGCTGAATGAACTGTCTGCTTGTCTGATTTCCTGAGAACGCCCTAGGCTTGACGCTTTTAGTTTATTGCTTCCACAACCGTTAATCTCTGCTACTGAATTACTTTCTCGCACCGCTTTTAATTCAATTACATTGATTTTCTTTCTAGTATTAGTCTCTACTGTTCTGATCTATTGAGACCAAGTGTCGCTGTGGATTCGATAACCCTATATACTACTTTGACATTGCTGTTCACTTGCAGTTTAGAATAGGGTAAAACTTACAACCTATCAAGTTTTTGGCGCCGTTGCCGGGGACTCTTAGAGTCTTCGATAGGACCGAACTTAGGGTTTTTACTAGAAATTTTTCTTTTTGTTTTTGCTTTTGTTTTTATATTTTGCTAACTTTTTCTCTGTTTCTTTTTGTCGCAGGTACGACTTTCGCCTTGCGTCGATCGTTGCATCCCTTGCGTCGATCGTCACTAGGCGATTCTGAGATTGAATCGATCGTTGCACTGATAGCATCGATCGTTGCTGGACGATTACAGACAGTTTATGCCAACGCAGAAAACTCGAAGTAATCCGAACTCGAGCTTGCTTAATCTCAGACTAGAGGAACTTGGACGTCTAGAAAGGACTATCAGAAGAGAAAAGAGAGAGAGAATGGTACGAGAACGTCTGATCTTGATACCAGATGCTGAAGGTACCCTGAGGGACCGAGATAACAACCCGTACAATGCTGCTGGGCATCGGGTTGATGCTGAAGGGAATGTCATCCCTGATCCTCCTGAGCAACAACAACAGGAGCTGAACCAAAACCAGGGTCAAGGACAGGCCCAAGGTAGAGAGATGGTGGTTCATGAGAGGACACTAGCTGACTACAACAGACCTGATGAGTTTCATGCAAACCGAGCAGCTCTAGTGCTTCCTGCTTTTGAGAGGAATGATTTTGAGGTAAAGACCATCTACTACCAGCTGATGAGACATATTGCTTTTCATGGTCTTCAAGCAGAGCAGCCTATGGATCACATTGACAAGTTTGAGGACATAGTCACTGGCATGAAGTATGAAGGAGTATGCCCGGACTATCTGTTCCTTAAGCTATTTCCGCACAGTCTTGCTGGAGACGCTAGTGCATGGCTGAGACAACTGGCACCTGGTCAGTATACTACTTGGGCAGCCTTAAAGAGTGAGTTCCTGCGTCACTTTTATGATGATGCGCGCTCATATCAGTCCAGACAGGACATACTCACTTTTTCCCAAGGAGCTGTGGAGCCCTTGAAGACTGCCTGGATGAGATTTAAGCAGTATCAGCGTGACTGTCCACACCATGGATTCACAGAAGTACAACTGATTGGTATCTTCTTCAGAGGCATAGATCTCCCTTATCAGACTGCGCTAGATAATTCCAGTAATGCTAATTTCAACACCAGGACTCCTACACAAGCTAAGCAGCTGATTAAGAACCTGATTGGCAGCAACAGTTGCAAGACAATGGATGAAAGGAGGAAGAAATCTGGTGGAACTGTAGAGAATTCTGATATAGCTAATATAAGATCCAGATTGGACACAGTCTACAATCTCCTGACAAGTAAGAAAGCTGTCCACTTTGCCCAAGATGTAGAGGTGATTCAGACTGAGGAGGAAACTCAGGAAGAAGATGTGAATTTCATAGGAGGTTCTGGTTTCCAAGGTAATAGATTTAGTAATCAACAGGGGAACAGATTCTCCAATGGAGGACAGACTGGTGGTTTTAAGAAGACCTATGGACAAGGTACTCAGAGAACCTATGGATCTACATCCTATCAGACTCCTCCTACACCTACAGCCCATGAGAGCAAAATGGAGGCTATGATGGAACAACTGATTGAGAGTCAGACCAAGATTTCTGTGGACTGCAACAAGAAGTTGGACGCTGTCTATGAAGACCTCAATGGGAAATTTGAGTCTCTGAGCACTCACATGAAGCAGTTGGACACTCAGGTGAACCAGATGTCCAGCTCACTGAAGGGAAAAGGAGTGGCAGACACTCATGTTAAGGCCTAGTTTGTGTACATTAATGATGGATCTCACCTAGGTGAAAGATTTGAGCTAAGTACAACTGAGTTGGTGACAGAACAAGAATTTTCGGATATTTGTGAAAAACTCTCGGGTGAAATCTGCTGCAGTGCGTCGATCGATGCAACATCTGTGCCGATCGATACACCAGTCGGGATGGCAACGATCGACACACCCTTAGTGTCGGTCGTTGCAGGGCGTGAACAGACAGAACTGTCGGATGATAATGGCATAGATGCTGACTTGGAGCTTGATCGCCTATTCAATGGAGCCTCTGAGATTACTCAACAGGAGATCTACGAACAGATTTTTAGACAACACTCCTCAGTGTCTGAAGTGATTAGGCAAGAGATTGAAGAGCTGAAGAAATTAGAAGGGATTGGTGAAGAATTGGAAGAAATTCCAACTTCTGATGATCCACCTTATCATCCATGTGTGCAGAGGTACCTGAACAAGATGTTGCCCCTGGATGATGATCTGAAAGACTGGGTGATAATAGTTCCTCAGCATATTAGTGATGTTCTGCTAACTAAGATCCCGAAGAAGCTGCCTGATCCTAGAGTCTTTGTGATGGATTGTTCTATCTTTGAGGATAGCTTTAGACGCTCTCTGTGTGATTTAGGAGCTGCTGGAAGTTTGATGCCTTACTCTCTGTGTGATTTAGGAACAGCTTGATAGACCTCCATCTGGGAGATGAACCACTGCACTATGAGATGGATAAGCTGCGAAAGCCACTGATAGATGGGCAGACATTCACCATAAGGGACGCAGATTTTGAGCAGCCAGATAATACCATGGTTATAGATCCTGGAGCACATTTCACTCCATCTTTTCTTGGACATGAGCATTCCGCAACAGCCTACTCACCACCTTGGATGAGGAGACTTGAACAGAGACAGAAAAAGTCTCTGTCAGGACCTCCTGGTACCTGAAAATTCCCATCCGTCCGGTCAAGCTATTGACCTTAAACAAGCGCTGGGTGGGATTTTACTTAATTTTTGGTGTTTTTGTTAGGATTTTACGTTTGTTTTTGTTTCTGGTGAGTTTATGTTTGCAGGTCTCGGATAAATCGCAGTGCAACGATCGACGCACTTCTGTGTCGATCGTCACAACACGAAAGGAATCGCATTGCAGCGATCGTTGAGCTCTTGAGCAACGATCGACCATACACGAAAATCGCCAAGTAACGGTCGATGCACTTAGTGCAACGATCGATGCCTGAGCGACAGAGGTAAACCCGACAGAACTCAACAGAACTTTAACAATTTTTTCTTTCTACCGATCCTTCGCTGGACACTACTGGGGACAGTGTGTCTTAAGTGTGGGGGAGGTGCTACTGACTTTTGTTTTCTGTTTTCTTAAGAGTCAGTCCGTTTTTCAAAAAAATTTGTTTTATTGAGTCAAAATTGTTTAAGTAAGAAACTATGATTTTCTGAGAAGATTTACAAGACTTGCAGGAACTTAAGTAACCATTGGGATGAAGTTGCATGATCTATCTCTGACTATTAGAAAATCCCATCACAGATCAACCTACTGGGAACACCCACATCACTTCAGGTATCAGAGGATCCTTTTACTGACTTCAATTTAATACTGACTTAGATTTCTCACCTAAGGGCTTGGTATACTTTGTGTCGGATTCCCTTGTTAGTTCTGACACAGCCTGTCAACCTATCCTATTTAGTTCCCTTCTCCCCTTCTATAAAGTAAAAAAAAAAAGATAATAAACTGAGGATGAGTTAGTAACTCCGAAGTGGTCATGGGAATGGTAGCAAACACTATTTTCTCTCATGTGATCCATGGAATGTGTCCAAAGTACACCCCATAACGGGAAGAACACTGATAAAAAAAATAAAATGAAACCCAATGGGGAAAAATCAGTTGTTAAAGAAGGGAAAGAGAAGAAAGGGACTAGAGAAAGATAGTATGGTGGTCTAGAGCTGATAAGGTAAGAATCCATGTGCCCTTTGATCGATACTCCTTAGGTGAGACCGCACTTAAATACTTGCAGAAGTCAGTAGGGAGGATTTGAATGCTTGAATGTGATTGTGGAGTTTACCTAGGACAGTTGCTAAGTGTGGGGGGAAGTACATGTTGGTCTTGATATCCCGTGATTGATTCTTTCAGTGGTTTACTAAGGGGAATCTGAGTGTTGTAGCTTCTAGGATGAAATGAGTTTCTGAAGAGTTTTCAAACCTCTTCACCAAGCTTTAGTTCTATGTTTTGCTTGAGGGCAAGCAAAGGCTAAGTGTGGGGGAGTTGATATATCATGGTTTTTACTAGTTTTATGCCATGATATAGTTGTGTTTTAGTGTCTTTTGTGTTCTTTTAGAGTCTTTTACATGTATAATCAGGTTTGGAGCTGAATTGGAGATAATGGAGCATTTTGGAGATTTTTGGAGTGTTTGGCCGAGAGATAGAGTTCACTGTCCGAAACAGAGAAAGGTGTCGATCGTTGCATGCCTAGCATCGGTCGATGCACCAGCGAGATGGGCCAAAACTCGGCGGTTTAGAAGAATCAATATATTGCACTTTGATCCAGAAGTTCCTGATATTTACAAAGAAGCCCCTGGCCGAGATTATACCTATATAATAGAGTTTTTAGTGTTTTAATTAGATACGTTTTTACATTACACTTTCATAATTAAGAGCAGAGGATTTTTAGAGCTTTTGGGGCTGATCTGAACCTATTACTTCATCTGTATTTGGAGAAGATTTCGAACCCCTTTTACTCTTATTCTTTTATGCAATTTATTCATCATATGATCATGTTTTCATTATCTATGTCTGAGTAGATTCCTTGTTAGGTTTAGGGTTTCTCACATAGGATTTCATGACTTGCTAGACTTGTTCAAATTCAGTTAAGGATTCAAACTATATCTGTTCTTCAATTTAATTGTGCTTAAAGCTAGTTCTAACCTGATCAATTAGAATCTAGATCTTAGGTTGCTAAATACGCCACGGAAGTGGGGTTTAGGAATCTGAACTAATTAAATTGGGCAATTAAACTTTGCGCAAACGGAAGTTTGGTTTAGGATAATTGTGAACATATCAAACTTGGGATTAATGCTAGTTTAATCTGTTAGTTCTCGCAAACGAAAGTTTGGTTTGCTGCACTTAGACTTAGAGAATTATCGCAAAGGAATTTGGTTAATTCTATATCTGTGTTTTGAGTTCTAGAACTGTGCTTAATTAGATCCTTGCTGAATGAACTGTCTGCTTGTCTGATTTCCTGAGAACGCCCTAGGCTTGACGCTTTTAGTTTATTGCTTCCACAACCGTTAATCTCTGCTACTGATTTACTTTCTCGCACCGCTTTTAATTCAATTACATTGATTTTCTTTCTAGTATTAGTCTCTACTGTTCTGATCTATTGAGACCAAGTGTCCCTGTGGATTCGATAACCCTATATACTACTTTGACATTGCTGTTCACTTGCAGTTTAGAATAGGGTAAAACTTACAACCTATCACCTGCCACTAAAACAGAACCACAACCCGTCAAACGAAAACCAGACAAGTACCCGTCCTCAAGGTACAGACGCCGGCGTCGAGATCTGAAGATGAAGGAACCGCCTTAGCCACCCTCCGCCGCCGGGAAAAAGACCCAGACGGGGAGAGACCTTGCCGGAAGAAGGGCGAGACCACCCAGCACCGCCAACGCCTTCGAGCACGCTCAGCCGCAAGAGAGGTTACGCCGAGGAACCGCCGGAGGGAAAATCGTCGGAGAAAGACGGAGGACATGAAACCCAGAAGAAGACAGGCGGCAGAGGCCAAGACGACAAACCACAGAAACGTGGGCATCTCACCTCCACCGCAGCACCGCGACGCCACGAATGCTGCGCCGCCAACACCAGAGGACCTCGTCGAGAACCGACCGCCGCATCACGCCGACATCCAACGGAGACCAAACAGAGAAGAGAAACAAGGACAAAGAAGAGAAGAAGATACGCGGTCCGGCGCCGGTGCTAGGAGAGCCACCGGCGCCGGAGACGAAGTAGATCTGGGGAGAAGAGAAGCGGCGGCTGAAGAGAAAGGAGACCAGGGAGAGAGAGAATTTGGGCTTTTACCAATTAAGTCTTTTTAAGTTTCCTTTAGACTAGTGGTTAAGTTTCATGGGTGACCAAAATTCTTTATCAGCTTGGTTTCAGTTATTCTTTAAAACAACCATTTTTTTCTTTTGCTTATATATAGTTTGTCAAATTTAAGAATAGGCTCGCGTTAACTATGTTGAGTGTTGACCAGGAGATAATATTAGGGCAAAATTTAAACCAAAACTCCGAAAAAGATGGTGAGAATCAAGATATCATGGCGAAAGAGTCGATAAAACATGGATCAGATTAAAAAAAATCACACATTTTCCATTTACGAGAATATGGATTTACACATTTTGTTCCAAAAGACAAAGAGAATATAGATTTACACATTTTGCCAGAAATTTCTATCATTAGCGAAGTGGAATAGTAGTATAAAATAAACTTAGACAATTATTACTTGCAAGTTGCAACATATATATTGGCGTCAAGGCTTCTTCATTCTATTAATGTTTTTGTATGTGTGTGTAACACTCTGTTATACTATTTGTATTCAAACCAAGAACGAAAGGCGAGCAGATCAAAGGTTGCATATCATAGGCTAAAACCGAAAACTGAATTAATATACACAACAAACAAAACCCTATATCGTGTGTAGTTATATTTCTATAAAACGAAGAAAATTAAATATAACTTCGTCTACTTATATGTTGATATATATATATTGTATATTATAGTCTACAAGCAGGAGACGTAATGATAAGGAAATCCGCAAAATGTAGATGGGATATTGACGTTTACGTCTATTACATGCTGGTCTAGATCATCTATTGTGTATCATAAATTGGGAATAGAAGACTAGCGTTAATACACTAGAAGATTGCCGCGCAAGACACGAGGGATTGGGTGAAGAAACCGTGTGATTTTTTTTGTGTGGAGAAGAAAAGTATTCTCGATCTCGACAAGGTTTGTAGATGTAAGTGTGATACTATAGATAACTGGAGGTACTGGTGGGTAGATGTGTGAAAGAGCCCAAACATGTACGACAACTACTTTTGGACAATTGAAGCATGTGCGTTTTGTGATATTGTAAAACACAACTTCAGTGAATGGCCATTATTATGAAGCTTTATGATTCTCTTTTTATTATTAGCTTACTAACTATTTGTACACAAGTTCTTATTATTTTAAGGGGGGAATTGCTAAAAATGCTCACAAAACTGATTTTAAATAAAAGTGTATTCTCGAAATTGAGTCAAATGCAAAACTGCCATTTTGTGATCAAATTCTCAGGAGCTTTTGACTGAAAGTCATACTCTTGCCTAATCTACCATACTCTCCACTCCTCCCCTTTTAATGTTATCAACATTCTACCCTTAATGAACCAATTAAAAAATTCTAAAATAAATCAAATAATCAACTAATCAGATATTAACTTCTCTCTCCTCCCCATACGACCACCCTCTCTCTCTCTCTCCTGTTCGAATTTCAGCTCCAAAATGCGATTCTTTTGAAGCTGATTTCCTCCAATCTCGGATCAATTCAACCATCCCACCACTTCTATTCGAGATTCCGGTCAACCCAGGTTAGTTCCTCCCCTTTCTTGTTGTCCCTTCTCTCTTTTTTACCTTTTTAATATCTAAAATTGAGCTTGAGCTCGATTGAAGCTCGATTTTAATTTATGGTTCGTAATTTTCGAGGCATTGTTTTGATATCCATGTTTTCTTGGTGAATTAGACAACTGAATTGATAATAAATGAAAATTTGGTGTTTAATCGTACTGAATCCTATTGTTGTTATCGCTTTTGGCGATTTGGCGATTTGGAGATTTTGGGATATTTTGAGTCTGAAGACTAAGTTGCTCAACTTAGTAAAACTTGGTAATAATATAATCGTAAGAACCGATACAACTTGGTAAAACTACTACGGTGGAACTGGTACAACTTGGTAAAACTACTATGGTTGAACTCGTAGAACTTGGTAAAACTACTATGGTAGAACTCGTATAACTTGGTATTACTGTTTCAAATATGAGTGCTAATGCATATTTTTATGTCATTTTTAGAAGAGGATGGGTTCTCCTTTCACAAACATACATTTTGATTTTGAAGGAAATTATTAAAAGACCGGAGATAACTATGAATAGATTCCAAGAGAAGCTCGGTTGTATGGTATATCATTTAAGACATCATCTATGGAGGAGATACCGTATTCGTTGTTAGTGGATAGGATACACAGAAAGATTTCAATAGATGATTCTACAAAGAGGCTAATTTGAGTTATATTCCATTGGTAGTGAAACCTCAAAAGCAGTCGTATATTTTAGATGACGAGGATGTTTATGTGTATCTAACCTCTGTGGATAAAGAGCTACATAGAAGTGTTTTGCATGTAGAGGTTGTCACATATTTGGAAATATTTCCGATCACCGAGCAACTTTCAAGAGTAGAGAAGGGAAAACGAGATGGTGGGAGTTATGGTGAGCTTATTTCTAGTGCCCAGGATAATATTGGGGTAATAATGCGGGTGATCCTACTGGAACTCATGTTACTGCCGAGGAATCAGCAGAACAACCTAATGAGCTGATTGAGCCGTCTGAGCTGTTGGAGAATGTTGATATTGGAGATGGTGATATTGTACAACATCATAATATGCATGATTTGGATATGGTTGAGTCAGTTGAGCTTCCCGGGTTGTGGAAGATACAAGGCGTTTAGATGAATGGGAAGATGGCTTGGGTTTGGAAATAGTTCAAAAATTTAAATGTAAAGAAGATGTGAAGTATCTGGTTGATAGGGCCGCAAACGAGAATTGTTTTGAGATTTTATTGGCCAATTCAGATATGATTCGGTACGTGGTAAAATGCCTTGAAGCGAAGAAAGGTTGTAAATGGCAGTTGAGAGTTGCAAAGATTAAGAATTCAACTAGTTTCTCGGTTAGAACATACACGAAGATGCATTCATGCTCTCGGACAAGCTCCAGTGGTATAAGCAACAAGAGGAAAGGTACACCACAGTTAGTTGCAAGCATCTTAAAGGAAGACTATCCCTGTAACTTTGATACTCCATGTCCCAAGAATATTGTGAAGCTTGTCCAAGGAAGAGCTTGTGTGGAAGTGTCGTACTCTACGGTTTTTAGAGGGAAAAACCTTGTTGTTTCTGATATCCGTGGTAGTCCGCTTGATGGTTTCAAGATGTTGCATTCTTATTTGCATATGTTGGAGAAGGTGAATCATGGAACAAAAACCGATTTGGTTTTGGATGAACAGAAAAGGTTCAAGTATTTATTTGTGGCTTTGGGAGCTTCCATCGAAGGGTTTGTAGCAATGAGGAAAGTGCTCATTGTTGATGCAACTTTCATTAAGAATGTATATGGAGGTGTTATAATTTTTGCCACAGCGCAGGATCCGAATCATCACCACTATCCCATTGCTTTTGCTTTAGTTGATGGTGAAAAAGAAGAAAGTTGGATGTGGTTTTTCAATACGCTGAAAACCGTTATACCGGATAGTCGTGAGTTAGTGTTTACTACTGACAAAAATGCAAGTCTGATCAAGGCAATAGCTCAGGTGTACCATCTCTCGGAACATGGTTATTGCATCTACCATATGTCCCAGAATGTGAGAGCAGCAGTTTCCTACATGAACAAAAAAGAAGTTGGAAAAAATTCAGAAAATTTCTCGGTTATACTCTGAGGCTGCAATATGTCGATTTTAGGAACATATATCCTCAAGCAGCTGCATATCTTGACAAAAGTGTAGAAGTGAAGAAATGGGCAAGGTGTTATTTTTCCAATGCACGGTACAACATAGACACCTGTAAATGTGTAGAGTCTATGAATGCAACCTTCAAGAAGGCCAAAAAGTATCATTTACTACCTATGATCGATGCACTTATTGAAAAATTCGCTGAGTGGTTTAACACTCATAGGAAAGATTCTGATGCTGGATCGATGATATATCATGGTTTTCACCGGTTTTAGACCATGATATAAGTGTGTTTTAGAGTCTTTTGGTGTTTCTTTAGAGTCATTTACAGGTGTTATTAGGTACACGCACGTTTGGAGTGGAATTGGAGATTATGGAGCTTTTTGGAGCATTTTGGTGATTTGACCCGAGAGATAGAGTTCACTGTCCAAAACAGAGATCTGCATCGATCGACACACATTGTGCATCGATCGACACACGAGCGAGATGGACTTTCCTCGGCGAGTTTAATGAAGAATGCATAAATTACAGTTTTGCCCAGAAGTTCCTGATAATTACAAAGAAGTCCCAAGACGTGATTAGGCCTTTATAATTAGGTTTTTAGATATACTTTTACATACGCTTTCATACTTTGAGCTGAGAGTTTTTAGAGCTTTTTGGGGGCTGATCTGAACCTGTATTGCTTCCTGCTTTTGGAGAAGATTTTGAACCCCTTGTTTTCTATACTCTCTTTTATGCAGTCTATTTATTCATTGATCATGTTTTCATTATTTATGTCTGAGTAGATTCATAGTTAGGTTTAGGGATTCTCAGTAGGGATTTCATGACTTGCTAGATTTATTTATTTCAGTTAAGGATTCATATCATAATTGTTCTTCAATCTAAATTGTGCTTAATACTAGTTTCTAACTTGATCACTTAGAATCTAGACTTTAGGTTGCTAAATTGACACGAAAGTGTGATTTAGAATCTGAACTATTTAGGTTGAGCAATTGAATTACTCGCAAAGAAATTTGGTTTAATTGAATTGTGAACATATCGAACTTAATCTTAAAGCTAGTTTAATCTGTTAGAAATCGCAAAGAAATTTGGATTTATGCTATTAGACTTAAACAATTCTCACAACGAAAGTTGGTTAGTTCTATATCCGTGTTTGAGTTCTAGAACTGAGCTTAATTTGATCCTGACTTAATACTTAATCTGCTTGTCTGATTTCCTGAAAATTTCCTAGACTTAGCGCTTTTAGTTAATTGCTTACAAACCACTCTTGCTATCTGATTTACTTTTCTGCTTGCTTTTTAGTTTCTCATTACTTTCTCCTAGTTTAACTTGACTGTTCTTAATCTATCGTGACCGAGAGTCTCTGTGGGATTCGATACCTTTTATACTATAATTGCATTACCTGTGCACTTGCAGTAGAATGGGATTAAAACTTAGACCCTATCAATCAAGCGCGCGAAAATTGGTGCCGGAAGTGGAGCTTGTTTTGCACGGTAGAATAGTGAAGGCGGCCAAACTAACGGCGATAGAGCTTAACGCTTTTGAGCTTGAATATGGTGTTGTTGGAGACGACGAAATTACTTATATATCAGGTGGATTTGAGACATAACAGATGCAGCTGCAAACTCTTTGATATCGATAGGTACCCATGTGTCCATGCAATAGCTGCTACTACTAAATTCTTGAAGCAGGACATTAGGCCTACGTAATTGAAGGATTTGTATGGTTTGTGTTCGCGATATTACATGGTAGAATTATGGGCCTTGGCTTATACGAGGACAATTTTTCCAGTTCCGCATATGTCTGAGTGGATTGTTCCTGAAGAGGTCGAAAAGTTGTACGCTTTTCCTCCAAACTATGTGAAAAGAAAGGGAAGAGTTCAAGAAACAAGATATCCGTCAGTTGGGGAGTTCCGAAGGAGAAGGAGCAAGAGAGTGGCAAGAAGGAACTTAGAGAGCTGGTTTCAATGCAGTAATGGTAACCAAGATGATGTGAGCCAAATTGTTGTATTTGCATTTTTTCAGTTTTTAATTTGTTGTGTTATTTGTTGTGTAACTTTGGAAAACTTGCTAAAACTAAAATTTGTAGAACTATAATTCTTTGCAAAATTCAAGAGTATAGGGATAACTCTTTCTAGAAAATGAACACTTTCATAATTTTAGGTGAATATTGTAATTTTGTGTACTACCAAGCAAATATCCTATACTTTTAAGAGTTATTAGTTGGTGCAAATCATATATATATCCACAAAAAGTCAGATATTATATGTATTTTCAAATATTATTGCATGAAATTATTTATAATGCATTTCTATAGCCATAGATAATCGGTATAACCAATTGTTTTGGATTAAAGATAGAGTATAACCATTAAAACTGAAATTTGGCAGAAGTAAAACTTGGCAGTTTTTGGTAAAACTGGAAACTTGGTAAAACTTCCCTTCCCGCCCAAAAATTCAAAACTCCCGCCCCCCAAATTCCAGAATTTTGAATTTCCCCCCTTTTTTAAAAAAACCTAATCTCTCCACTCTCTCATCCCCTTCTCACCCGAATCCCTCTTTTCGCTCATTTTTCGTTCTTCTCCCTCTCTCTCTCTAAAAACTATCTCTCTCACCGAATCTCTCTCTCTCTCTCTCTCTCTCTCTCTCTCTCTCTCTCTACTCACTCTCGGATCTCTCTCTCTGGTCTCTCTCACCCGAATCTCTCTCTCTCTCGGATCTCTCTCACCTCCAATGAGTACAAAGAATTTCTCTCTGGATCCCTATGAAGAGGAAAGGAGGCACAAAAAGGAAATGAAGAGGATGAAGGCTCGCATAGATCTTGTTGATGGCATCGCTGATGCGCAATACGACATCCCAAAGAAATGCACATGTGGTGGCTGAATTGTCCACGAGGTCGACTTGGTTACGGCTTTTGATATGCAACCAGGCCGTGTGTTCTTCAGTTGCCACCAATACAAGGTAAAATTTCTGATTTGCATAGAGATTTGATGTGTATTTGACCCGATTTTCTTTCGTGTAACTCTTTAGGACGATGAATTCCATTTTCGGCAACCATGGGTGTAACGCCCCTTTCCCGTCGTCCGCAGACCGTCGAGCTGACCGGCCAACAATCAAACAAGAACATGACCGATCGAACCCAAGCAAGTCAAACAGGAAAGGTTCGCCACATGACGAAGGCAGAGACAGATCGGTTTGAGACAAAGGCTCGCACTAACCCGTCCTTGACTCCGCTATCCTCACTTCCACAGTGCAAGTCGTACGCCTTGCACCACTTCCGTGAGTTGTGTCGGTTCGGACTAAACATAATATCAAGAAAGCATATTCATTTCTGAGTAATCAAACGTTCAGCACAACGTTTAATAGTCATTTTTACAAATCATTTCATCAATCAACAAAACAACACTCAAAGCTCAATACAAAATTGGCGTCAAGCCGAACCGAGAGAAAACCCTGAAATCATCGAATCAAAATCCCGCCACAAGCAATCCCGAAAATACACCGAGGATCTCCCGCGTCCGTCGCTGCTAAATCTGAAAAACACAAAAGAGTCTAATGAGTGATCTAAGATCACCCAGCGAGTCGGCTCCCCACTACGGCTTCTAATCTATCTATCAACTATAGATTCCCGCCCGAAAACCCCAAAAATAACAAATAACCATAACAAATAGCCGATCACGCACTACCACGTCGTGTTGAGCCCACACACAATCAATTGCCAAAAGAAAGAGAAAGCGATTAGAGGAAATCGAGAGAACTGCGGCACATGTTCTCGATTGAGACTCGATCTATCTACCGCGCACTACCAACTACACCAACACACCACACCGGGCCCCTACGATCTCGGTAACTTCCACGGGTTTCCACTGTTATCGATATGGTAACTAACCCTCGACTCCTAGACGTAGACATGAAGTCTAACGACTAGGACACCGTTCTCCGTCCATCGATACGCGGTGACTCAGGCTACCCCTAGATAACCCAAGCTTCCATGCAGTCCGGCCCTAGGACGCGACCCCGTATTCTCCGGACTACACACCTATCGGCGTCACTCAGTAGGTTAACACCATAACCGGAATCACCATGATCCAATTAGGAAACTACCCGAGGATCCCATCGGGTCGGAAGTACCGGAACATATCCAAACACCTAGACTTCCGGGATCTAACGCACCCTAGAGTCCTAGTCCAGAAATGTAAACACGCAGACTCACTTGGACTCTAACAATCAATCTCAAACAATAATCAAAAACCAAATCAACACCGCTTCCCGCAAGTCTACTCACACACACACTAACACCACCGCTCTGACTCGGTACCGTACCGAGTCAGAAACCATGACTTAACCGGTCTCGTGACCGATTTAAGTATCCACACGGATCGCTCGGCCCAACACCGAGACGATCTAACAGGCCTGCACAAAAAGCTCAATAACAACCACACAACAACACAATCACACAATCAGGCCTATTAGGGTTTCTAACGTCTTTTAACCAATTCACGTCCGCTACCTTGGATTAGCGGATTGGTAATCCGTAGAGGGCTCACCAATCACAACACTTCTATTCTTAACCTTTCCTAAATATCTTTTATCAACTCCCCAATCCATCGGTTTAAAGCTAGTAGCTTACTAAACTCCCCGACGTCTCATCTTTCATTAACTTAATTCATTTCTTCTCGGTAATCCCGATATCATTCCATACACTATACATTCGTTAGGCTTAATTCCATATTTTAACTCGTCTTAATTCCCGTATTGAGATTCATTCAATATAGTTCTTTACATACGTATATATGCATATACGGCCCTAACATGCAACGACTATATGAATGCATCACACAATATTACTATCAACCTAGTGGCACACAACAGGTTTAATCCGTTTACTTCTCGTAATCCTAACATGCGTCTTAAACCTAACCAGTTTATCGTTAATTCAACCATTCAATTCTCAATCACAATCAATTATATCCGGGTATGCAATCCTAATTCTACGGTTTCCCATTTATCGGTCTACATGCATTAACTACGGTGTTTGAGCCGACTCACAGTGATTTAGGTCAGAATGAATGGCACGGATGCGGATACGACACCCCGAGACCCCGAACTAAACCCAAACCTCCCGAACACACGAACACGAACTCCGAAGCTTCCCGAACACCCGTACATGAACCGCAAACACAGAACCGGCCGGAGTCAATGCATTGACCGGCATTGACTTTGACCTCCGGTTGACCGTTGACTTTGACCGTTTACCTTTGACTTTTAATTTGACAAATCTTGAACCGGTTGACCACTCTGAACCAACTGAACCGATGTAATCAAACCATACCGACTGAACCGTCTTTAATTGAACCGATTAGGTTAAACCGGTTTTGAGTCAACCGTTGACCGGATTGTCCGGTTAACCTAAACCGACTCAAATCAAACCAAAACAACTTCAATCTTGAACCAAACCAATGCTAAACCAACACCAGTGAACCGGCGGAAGAGAGAGATGACGGAAGAAGGATTCCGGCGACTTCTCTAGCGTTGACCGGCGGTGGTCCGGCGTTGACCGGCCGGTTCACCCCTTTTTCCGGCGACTCAGGTGACGATCTACATATACAAGTGATCGGAAAGAGGAGATCTGTGCATCTATGGCTTCAAAACGACCAGATCTGATGAAGGATGATAGATATACACCAAAACCCCAACCGCATCAGCTTTCTGGCCAGTTTACAGAAAGCTCCAGCGACGGCGGTCCTGGCTGGCTGGTTGGCGGTTGGAGAGGAGGGAGAGAGGAGTCCACTGGGATTTGGAGAAGTGGATTAGGGTTTATATTGAGAGAGATATGGTGTTTTTAGTGATAGAAGGTCTTATGAACACTATGGTGTTCTTGAGATGTTCAAAGGAGTTTCTGGGTTTTCTTGCATGAATATAGAGAGAAGGGAGAGCTTCTGGTCGTGGGTGAGGCTAGAGAGAGAGGGAAGAGTGAAATGAATTGGTTTAGGTATTTTTGGTGTATTCAACAAAAACACATGCATCACATAAGGTCTTGACACCTCAAGAGGAAGGTTGGTGACCTGGTGGTGAGACACCTGTCTCTGAAGCCTCTACGTATCCACAAAATCAAGCCCAAAACCGGCCCATTTCATTTATAAACCCATCTTGCAATTTCTTCTCGGTTTCCTCGGTTTCGCGATCATTGTTTTAGAAAATACTCCACTATTCCCATAATTCCCAAAACCTCCAAAATCTGATTCTCCCTGATTTTAGATGAATTTAGCAACTTAAATCACCTCATTTGGAGTTTCCTAGCTCCGGTTATGAATTTTCGAAGGTTTCTTGGTTTAATCGGTTTCCATTCCCGATAAGCCAAAAACCCGTTTCTGCTCTGTTCCTTCCAACTCTGGTCTTGTAAATGTTCTTTATGCTTTAAAAAGAGAAAATTTGGCCCGTCTCGACTTCCATCTCGAACTTTGGCAAAATTACCATTTTGCCCATGGGTTTGGCAAAATTACAATTTTGCCCCTGTTGACTTTTCTTCTGCCCGTTGACCATATTTTTGAATACCGGGTATTACAATGGGTGCACGGCGTCGAACCAGAGATAGAGAAGTTGCTGAACAAGGTTGATATGCAGGGCAAGACAATCGAATGCATGCAAGAGGAGATTAAAAGCAACAAAGAAGAGATTGCCAAGCTAAAGGAGATTGTGGATGCTGTGAGAAGTGTTGTTGGTCTTTAATGAGGTTTATTTAATTATCTAAGTTTGAATTCCAAGACTTAGTTATCTATGGTTGAATTCCAAGACCTAATTATCTATGTTTGAATTCTATGATGTTTGGTTTCAATGTTTAATATCACTCATGGTTTGGAATGAACACTACAAGAAAAATCTCTATTCTTAGCACACGAAAAACGCCATCGTATGTATATGATAGCGTTTTTGAAATGGCTATGTCTGCCCCAGCTATAATAGGTCGGCCATATATGATAGCGTTTTTTTTTCTGTGCTATAATATTGTTCACTATAATAGCGTTTTTGAAATGGCTATGTCTGCCCCAGCTATAATAGATCAGCCATATATAATAGCGTTTTTGCTCGTGCTATGATATAAAACACTTATGATAGCGACGTTGTTCTTTGCTATTGGATCTATCTGTTATAACTTTTTTTATTTGTCATAATATCTTTTTATAATAATTAATAATTATGGCTAATTTATATTTATAATATAATTTTTTTTTTCTATTTTGGATTTATACAAAAATAAATATAATTGAACTTTTAGAACTTTCATTAATAACACAAAAAATGTATTACACAACATTACAAAATCAAAACTAAAGTAAACAACATTACAAAACTTTATCTTGAGGCTCAAAATCCCTAACCATATCTCGGAGATCCATGATGGTGGAGGATCCATCAAGCCTGAGATACTTGTACTTTCTATAGTTCATGTAATCCTGCATAAAAAGTTAAATCGAAGTGTAAAGCAAAGGTGTAGGTAGATATGGATGTTTGTTATACGTAAAAGCAATTATTCATTTGTATTACCTCAAGAATATTCAGCATCTTTGTCATTTGTGCAAACAGGAGCACCCTGTGATTTCCAGCTCGAAACCGCTTCAATAATATATCAAGTGTCTGCAGCTTCCCAGGGTCCTGTAAACTCAGAGAGAACCATTACATAAAGTTAGTATTCACTGTAAAAGCGAATGAACTAGTATGCTTGTTATTATTCTCTAACTGAGATCCGTAGTGATTTGCCTTAAACTCTTCATATATGCTTACGTGAGTCTCTATACTTTGGAAACTGATACACCTAGATAACTTGGCAGGCTCAAAGTACATGACCCTTGGATCTGTTAGACATACACAGTCAAAAACAAATCATTTTCCAAGCTGTTTTAATAAGAGACAATCGATCTTAAAGGCCAGGAAGAGATCACTTGATCCAATAGGATGAGAAGTAACCACCTGCATAAGTTCAAATATAATCATACAACTAGATAATGTGAATAGAGATGCTTGCCTTGCTGTTTAGTCCATTCTATCATAACATAGGCAAAGAAATTTTCATGGCCATCAGCGGGTAGACTAACAAGCAGATTGATAAATTGATCAATGTTCGGAAAACTCACATGGACCTGCAAAAATCAATCGAAAAATATGCTTCCAAGGTACAGAAAAGGACATGGAGCTCCTAAACAGCATCTTACAAAGAAGAGATGACCCATTAATATGCTAAAACTATCCAAGTGAAGGGGGAAGAATACCAATCTGGAAAAAATCAGCAGCAATGAGCTTCTGAAATTTCAGCAGACTGCATCCATCTTACAAGAGCGGCAACCAGATCCGGGACATGGGGTGCCATCTCTGACGGAAGATGCAAGATAGGCTGCAGAATGTACTTCCCAGCAAATAGAAATCCAGAACATTCCATATCAGGGTTAAGAAGCCTGCACCAACACTGGGAAAACAATTTAACAACGAACGACAGTACAACGAAACAAATACCAATTAGAAAACATTGAGAAAGAGTACATTAAAAACAAAACAAGGTGAAAAAGACCAAATGATTAAGGACAAAACGATTTAACCTGAAGAGAGTAGATAGCAATGAAAACTGAAGAGGAAAATACAATCATGTGAGCTTATGAAGCAAGTACCTCGTTGACAAAGGTGTTTACAGATACATTATCTGGCACGACATCACGACCACTGCATGCAATCTACAACATGAACAAGAAGATAAAGCCATCCGCTTAAATGAACATGAAGAACAGACGTGTATTCCATTCACCTTAACATGTTTGATGTTGTCCTTCTTTAAGTCTAGTGTAGGATAGTAACGAGTTGTATTAGTTAGATCAATCACAACACCAATCTGTAAAAAAAAACAGTATACATACCAAATTTCAAAGAGCTGCATGCACATCAATGAAGAAGAAAAAAAACTGATCAAATGTTCAAACTTACTTTTCTGCCATTTATATTCTGCTTACGGACCACCTGTTTAAAAGAGTATCAGCGGGTCAGTTTTGACAGATCAACATCAACCTCGACAAGTATAGAGAATGATTACATTTTATCTTAAGGCAATGAGATGGGTCTCTCTGCGTCCATGCGCTCCATAACCCTTCTAGCTTCTTCTTATGTTCCTGGAACCACATTCCTTATCCATATTCCATCTTTCATGGCCTCAGGTCTCACACTGAAGGTGAAGTAGAACCTGTTGGAGACCTACCACCCCAAAGCCACATCACCATCACATGTTACAAAAACCTCTTCACAAGCTAAACATGTAATGTGCATAGCTTGAAATTAGTGTACACTTACTTCGATAGACCTGAGCTCTGACCTTGTAACATGAGCTACAACCTCAATGTTTATCAGCGGTTCAGCTGAAATGTTGGCTTCTGTGTACAGTACGAGTGATTTGAAAACGAAGGAAGTTTCCAACATCCACTTGCGTTATAAGAAAATATGCCTCCCCAGTATACTCAGTCTGAGAAAACACAGCAACATATTCAGACGCAACAAAAGTTCTCAATAGTTGAATCCTAAACTGTTGTATCCATTGATCAGAAAGTGAAGATGATATTCGAAATCCAGGTAGGGAAGAAGAAAACTTACAAGGATCTGAGGCATGACTCGATCCTCCTACAAATCAAATTTATTGCAAGAAGCTCTTAATCATCGAATTAGGAAAAGGAAAAAGCTAAACTTGGTAACTGGGTATCTCAAAGTTTAATTTGTTTTCACAAACCTGACGGAGATTGCGAGCAGAAGAGGGGCGGTCGCCATGGGAGAGCTAGCGAAACTTCGTGAAAGCCCCAAGCGACGTGGAGAAAATCGGGAGAAAAAGGAGAAAATGAGAGATTGAGATTTGGAGTTGGTAAGGGAAGAAGATGAAGACGACACAATAGATGAATTTGACAAAATCATCTTTGATTTCATCTGGTATTGAAGAACTCGAGTATTGAAGATGAAAATTGAAGAAAGACATATGGGTTCTGAACCCGAGAATTTGTCGGTGGAGAAACGACTGATCTGGATTTCAGAAGGAAGGGTGGAACCATGAGCTTACCCACGAGAAAGAAAATACTACGGCGGAGAAGAGGGAGGCTAATTTTTGATGTGTTAGAGTTAGATGGAGAAGAGGGAGACTATTTTTTGGGTAGAATAAAGGAGGGAATTTTTGAAGGGTTTCGCGGTTTTGGAGAAATTTTGTCTAAGTGTGGCGGTCTAACAAAATTTCGCCTAAATTTTGGCGGACTAGTCTTTTTTTTTCCCGCTTACTAAAACACTATCTTAGCGTTATATCAATGCTATAAAAAGTAAAGAAAAATTAAAATTTATATGCAATAGCAGTTTGGAAAACCGTGCTATCATATTGTGCTATCAATACGCATAATTTTTGTAGTGGAACGATGTGATCTGGTTGGTAAAACTTTGTGAAACCAATCATAACTTGGTCAAACTTAGTGAAACAAGGTAAAACCAGTGCTTATCGTTAAACCAGGCAATACTTGGTAAAACTATTATGTCAAACATGGTAAGACTTAGTGAAACAAGGTAAGACTTAGTGAAACAAGCTCAATTCTTAACATAATTCAAACATAATTTAAACTATTATGTCAAACATAGATAATTCAAACCAAAATATCCAAAGTATTCAAACATAATACCAAACATAATACAAACCCAAAGTATTCAATACATAGATAATTCAAAGCCAAAATTACTAAAAACAAGGATAATCCAAACACAATTCAACATTACATAAAAGATCATGGTTGGGTGGTTCCCTCAACAGCTTGGTTCTCCATGTTTTTTCCCCTAGTAATCACGGGACTCCTAACCACGGTTGTATACCCTTTCCCCATCCCCTTCTTGATAATATTTATCCTTTTTGTTGGCACATTCTCAACAGGTTCAACAGCTCTCTTCTTACCTTTTCTGTCCTCGTTCTTCTCGGCCTCAGATACTTCCTTCTCAGCCTCAGATACTTCCTTCTCAGCCTTTGTTCCTTCCTTCTCTTGCTCTGTTTTCCCCTTATCTCCCATGGTTTCTTCCTTCTCTTGCTCTTTTTCTCCCTTCTCTTGCTTTTTTCTCCCTTCTCTTGCTCTTTTCCTCCTTCTCATCCGCTTGGACTTCCATCTCTTCCACGGTTGCTTTCAACTTCTTCCTACTGCTTTTCTTCGCATTCTTCTTTCTTCCCTTTCTTCCCTTTCTTTCCTCATTCTCTTTAACACCACTAGCCTCACAAACGTTTGTACCAAGAAACTCAACACCTTCAAAAACACCATCATCGGCAGTAGCCTCAGGCTCTCTCGGTACTGTCTCCTTAACACCCGGTCTTAGTGCATTCACAACCGATTCCATATCGGTTAATCTGCGGTTACACGTCTCAGTCAACTCCTTGAACTGAGCGTCATAATACATCATCAATCGAGACTTTGTTTCCTCATTTATCTCCTTGATTAATTTCTCCACATCCGCAAGACTTAAAACAGTAGGAGTAGGAGCCCTTCCGGATACTTTGAAGCCTCATTCCCAGCATCACTCTCAGCCTCATGCATCCTTGCCGCATCCTAAATAGCACGAGGTTGCTCTTGAGCATCTGCCTGAGACGCACGACCAGACACATCTTGGTTGAAAAGGTCTTCAAACCAGATTGTCTTCTTCTTCTTGAGCAGCCTGTTCCAACCATCGACTATTGGGTCATCCACATCATTCCAGCCAGAATTAGCGTCCATGTTTTTCTCTAGAAGAGCCATTTCCATGGGAGATGGCTCCAAGATGCTTTGAATATCCTGGAAATATAAGAAGAATCAATTTAATATCAACCTCAAAGTATGATATGAGATACTAACCTTAGTAGTATGATATAAGATACTAACCTTGGTAGTTCCAAGCTTCTCATTTATCTTTGAGATACTAAAACCCCTCGTCCCCACGGTTTTGTACCTCATCTTGCACATTTGCGGGCAATCCTCATCTGCACCCTGAACCATTTCTTGGAAATGGTTCTTCAGAACTGGGATGGCCTCAAATGCTAGGACCTACAACACAAATTCGTTACAAGTCAGACAACTGAAAACAAATTAAAAAAGACAATTTAATTTCATAGAAATATTTTGTGTACCTCCAGAGGAACAATGCATCCTGGAAATACCCATGAAGTGGGTGCCACTCCTCCGCTATGGTCAATGAAGTGCAATATGTCTTTGATATCTCCTCGAATGACAAACGCCCCCACGGAAAAGTCTTGCACTTCTCGAATGGCTCTGAGGAAGAAACTCTCAACGGAAGGAGCTCCTTTTCCTGTCTTCTTCTTCCCAATGATCACGGATGACAAGAAGTACATGACAACCATCTTCAAACGATCCTTGCCAACCTTTCGTTTCCCTTTCAGATCTTGAAATTTCTGCACAACTTCTTCATGTGTAACCTTCTCTTCACCGAAATACTTAGAAACAAAGTCTGAGCCACCAAGGGTTTCGTAGTGGTTTGGATAGGAGTGGCAGAATAACCCAGAAATGAGTGCATGCTCCCTAATAGAATAGCGGATTGGAACGCCATTGACAATAAACCATAGCTCCAGCTTCTTATCCACAACCGCGACCCTAACAAGAATCATCCACAGTCCCATCCATTTAGAGCTTGTCTTCTTACCCATGTGTAAGAAGTGCTTGAATTGTGGATGCTCATAGAACCACTGAAGCTCATCTTTCTCGACAATGTCTTCTATCATCTTCACGGATTTGGCGATGTAGCACTTAGAACATAGTTTTATAGTCTTCACATATTCTGTGGGAGGGGAACACATCTTGAGGGGCTGCAATGGTTCCGTTTCATCCTCTGGATTCTGCACACACAAAACGTTTGACCAAGTATTACCAGGTTGTATGGCAAAGTTATATTAAGTTTTACCAAGTTTTACAAGAAAGTTCTACTAAGTTTTACCAAGTTTTACAAGAAAGTTCTACTAAGTTTTACCAAGTTTGACATCAAGTTTCACTAAGTTTTATCAAATTACGCATAAAGCTAGCTAATTCCTACCATGTTTTACACACAAGTTTCACTAAGTTATACCAATTTTTCTGTCTTTTCCAAATCAAAGTTTCACTAATTCCTACAATGGTTTAAACATCCGAAATCCACAAAAATTAGACATGCAAGGTTTCGATGGAAATACGGACCGTTCCTTCCTCGTGTTGACTGTGGTGGATTGGGGATCCGTCGGTTAGAGAGCGGATTATACTGGTTCGTACCACTTCTTCTTGTTCGTTAAACCCTTGTCCCGGAACGCGCGTATCGTCAACTTCATCCTCCTCCTCATCGTCTTCTGTTTCCTCGTCCTTCTCTTCCTCATTCTCAATCTCTTCGTCGTCTTCCTCTTCCTCCTCTTCATCGCCCTCCTCATTCTCCGATTCCTTTTCCAAATCTACTTCTTCTTCTTCATCAATTTTTTTTCCACACTTCTTCTGCTTGGCGATTCGCCTCGTCTCTCTCGGTTGAGGATTCTGTTGGAGGAATCGATTTAGGATCCTCTACTCTCTTCGACTTTCGCAACTTCTTTTTTTGTATAAGTCCGCATGATTTCAGATGATTTCCTTCGACAAATCGATCTCTGCGGTTGAACTTCGGAGGTTGTCGGATGAACTTGAACGGTTGAATATGGTGAGAAACTGAGGAGAATATGGTGAAAATGATTTTTGATTTTTTTACTTAAGCCAATTTTAGGGATTTAAAAAGTAGATCCGACCAGACTCAAATGGATCGAACAAACTCTTTAGGTTAACCCAGGTTGGGTTGTAAATAAGTCTAAAAACCCAGGTTTTGCTATCTTTTTCCCCTTATCACGATTTTTTAAAAAATAGCTTTATTGGAGAGGAGTATATGGGACTTTGACTTTGAGTCAAAGAGCCCTTGAGAATTTGATCCGTCCTTTTGCCCTAAGAAAATTACCGCGGAGCCCTTATGACAAAAAAAAAAACAGAAACCGCAATTACCATTATAACCTTCGCATACGTAGTTAGACTCTAGTAGAAGTCTAAATGACTTTATCAGACTTTTTCTAGAAGTCTGATACAGAATAAATTAGTAAATTTTAATTTAAATTTTTTTAAAAAATATTTTGTCAAAATATTTATATACAAAAATTAAATATAAACAATTTAATAGTATATAAATTAAAATTTGGTAAAATTGAGTCAAATTAAACAATATGTAAGGTTGAGTAAGTTCTAAACCTCAAAACATGCTTTGTAGTATAACATTTACATATAACTTTAGGGTTAGATTCATGGTTTACCTTATTTACATTTGAAATATTAAATTTGTATATATGTGTTATAATGTGCATATATTTAGCGAATTTGATGTTTTCTAGTTGTTTTGTTTAAATATTTAACTTATAAGTGATAAATATTAGGTTTAGGGTTTCTCAGACTTCACGACGAAGTCTGAATTTTGTGGTTTCTCAAACTTCTCTTAGAATTATAAGACGTATTTAAGTTGAAAATTTAAATTAAAAATTTTTTAAAAATAATTTGATATAAATTTTGATACATAAATTAAGCATAAGTATTTTTTATGTATGTAAATTAAAATAACATAAATTTTGATCAAATTTAAGCATTGAAGATATATTTGGTTCAAAACACCATGTAGTTTAATCTATGTTTCACATATGAAGTTGAATATCATGTTTTATACGTAGGGTTAGCTTGAGAGTTTGTGAATTTTCATTCATATTGTTACATTTACATATAGTAGTTAGTTTGTGACTATTTTAAACGAGTTTGATGCTTATTATAAGTTTTCTATATAATATGATGGTATTTAAGTAGTAATTATTAGATTTAGGGTTTCTCAGACTTCCAGGTAAATCTGGTTCAAGTATTTAAACTTGTCATGAAGTCTTATTTCAGACTCCATATGAAGTCTTATTTCAGACTCCATACGAAGTCTGAAATTTAAATGTTTTTCAAAAATTTTCACACGAAAACTTTTCAAAAATACGAGAAATTTCTGCCTGAAATTTTCTGAATTCCCGCTCAATTCAGAAGTTCCTTCTCAGACTGCATTTGAAGTCTGATACCGGATATTTTACAATTTTTAATTATTAAAAATTTGGCGGTAAAATTTTCCTCCAATTTCTCTCCCCTTATCTAATCCTAATCTTTTACACACATATAACAGCCAGAAAACAAATCTTCACATTCTTCGTTCTTTTACAACCTCTCTTTCTCTATCTTTTGTAAAAACTCTCTCAAATTTCTCATCCAAAAAGTTTCTCAAGCTTATTCTCTCATATGAGTTCTTATGTATGTGATTCATAGTTGATTCTTTGAGCTGCGAAATAGGTGAGTGGATCTGTTCTGATTTAGTGTTTTCAAAGGTTTTTTTAACTGAACTAATTGAGAATTTTGACATAGACTTTTGGTTATACAATTTGATTTGCTCAAACAATCCTTTATTATCCATTTCTTGGAGACTTGTTCGCTAACTAATGCAAGAGCTCTGTGTTTTTGCTTTTTCAGGTGCTTGGTTTAAGGTTGATCCGGATGACTCTCCAAAGAGGCTGGAGTTGGGGCTTATTATGTGCTAATGGCTCATAAAATTTCACTGTTGTACGAGGAACACGAAGTCTGAGAGTCTAATACCGACTACAATCGAAGTCTGAGACTTTCTCAGACTTCCAGGTAAATCTGGTTCAAGTATTTAGATTTCTCGAAGTCTTATTTCAGACTGCGTATGAAGTCTGAAATTTAAAAGTTTTTGAAAATTTTCACACGAATTTTTTTTAAAAAGGCGAAAATTTTTCCCGCGCGATTCAGAAGTTACATCCCAAACTGCATATGAAGTCTGATACCATGCAACAACCAAACAAAAAAAAACTCTATCTTTGTGAACAAAATCCCTACATAGGTTAATTTGGTTTCTTACAAGTTTCTCTTAATTAACAGAACTTTTGATTGATAAATCTTTATGCAAACTAAAACATATGTTGATTTAGTGTAGATGTTGAACGTGCTTTGGACAAACAAGAAAACATAAAATGGTGGAGAATAAGAGAAAGATAATTTCCAAGGACGTTCACCATATATCAAGGAATGTCTATGGTGGGACTGACGTTGTAGACATGGTAGACAAAACTCAGGAACATGATGTGTATGGCGATACAAGGAAGACAAAGCAATCAAAATTCTAATATCAGACTACAATCGAAGTCTGAGAGTGAAAATTCAACATAATGTCTTATATTAGACTACTTTTGAAGTCTGAAATTTGATACTAAATTAGGTGTTTTCTCATTTTTGTAGATTTTTACTGGTTATTAGTCTTCTTATTGAACACATTGTATTGTATTAGATTATTGGACGATCAAATCAAAGAAAAGAAGTTCTCCTTGTGTACTATGTTTGTAAAAAAAATACAAAGTTGTATAAATTTACTTTTGTCTACTCAAATCAACAAGGAATTTTGTTCATTGAAAATATACAATATCAGAAATGGGTCATCTTAACCTTGGAAGAAAGCATTACTCCTTAGATTACATACACTAGAATACGATAAACTAAAATAACCTTAAGTGGTGGTGAATTGGTCGTCGGACCTCTACTGCTGTCTGATTCTTATGAGCTAAAAGTTTGTAAAATTAACAAGTCCAAATGTCAAGTTTGTTCTCTAATCATCACATTAGCGATCTTATTGGAAAAATAAGCTTGTAAACGCTTTGCATGTGTTTGTGTAGCTTATCTTAATCCCAATATGCTTCTTCATTGATACTTTGATATGCTTTGGTGTAATCAACTCAATTATATCAAAGAATTCAACAAACAACCAACATATATAATGTGGAATATGACGTTAACGCATAAACAACCGTTCCACCAGCTCGGTTTTCTTGTCCAACATATAATAATCTTGTAGTATCTCAACAAGTATTGATGTGTAGAACCATCACGCAAAGTGATAAACTGCCCTCCTTTGAGCTTATCAACCACAAAATGCCAAATCTAGTCTCTCACAACCCATTCACCAAAATTAACAGGTAACTGAACCATTATATGTATAAACAAACACGTATAAACCACATTAGAGATCTTTTGGAAAAATTCAGACTTTTTTGCAAGGTCTGATGCTATTAGCTACATTGCCAATATTATTCAAAAATTGATTTAAAAATAACTACTATATATAAGAATGTAAAACTCACACATAAGAAACATAGAAAACTAACACACATTTATAAAAATTAAAATCAACCAAATTAATCACAAATATACAATAAATGCATTTTGAAAGTTTTTAACATTTCAGACGTCTATAGAAGTCTGATTGTAGTGAAACCAGACTTCTATGACAGTCTAAAAAGAGGGTATTTTTGCAATTGAAATCAAAGTGTCAGACGGCGGATTCAGTCTGAAATCCATCAGACATCGTACGCAGTCTGCTTTGGAAAATTTTGAACTTTTTGTCACACAGCTTATGAAGTCAGAGAAAAAGGATAGTTTTACAATTGAATTTCAATTCTAAGACTTCTTCAAGACTTCTTATGGAGAAGCCTGAAAAAAATAGAGGGTAGTTTTGCAATTGATTTTGAAAGGTCAGACTTCTTATGATGTCTGACAAGAATTTCAGACAGCGAGGTAAGTCCGGTAAAAAATTTCGCATTTTCGGTTTTTATCCAGCGTTGACCAAAAAAGTTTAGAATTTCAGATGTCTATAGCCGTCAGATATTTTTTCCTTATTTTCAGACAGGTTTAGAAGTCTAACGATTTTTTGGCTTATTATGGTCAACATCTGAAAATTTGGGTCAATTGCAGTTTCTATCCCCCATTATTTTCAGACATCGGATTCCATCTCACAAAAAGTCAAGAATCGGTCAATTTCTTGCCAGACTACATCAGAAGTCTGACTAAAAAATCAAATTTGAATCAATTGCAAAACTACCCTCTTCTTATTTAGACTTCTTTGTGAAGTGTGATAATTTTTTTTTGTTTTCAAAGGAACTTCACAGACTTCTGTAGAGGTCTGTCAATTGAAAGTCAATTGCAAAACTATCCTCTCGTTGACCATAATCTTTTATGAGACTTCATGAGAAGTTTGAAATCGTGAAACAGATCTGAAAATCGGGGGATCTTGTGAAAAATCACATAAATCTGGTTTTGAGCTCATTTTTACTTTCCCCAAACACTCAAAACTTTTAGTTACACCAATACCCAACAAACCCAACCATTTTTATGCAAGAATAACCACAATCACAAGAGATCCAAAATTAAAAAAAATTAAAACATGAATTAAATAGTTTTTGGATGAAATTGGAGAGAAAAATAGGAGAATAGAAGGTTGTGAGCTCTAATATGGAGTTTTGATAGCTCGAAATTGGTTGTGTGAGGAATTAGGAGATCAAATTGGTTGTTAATGGTGGTTGGGTGAATTGGAGAAGATGACAGCTTCATAATTAAGTTAGATCTGAAAGGTTTTTTTTGTCTTTTGGTAAAAATAGCAGACTTCAAATGAAGCCTGACGATGACATTATCGTGAATGCACATATTATTAGAGGATATATTAGCGAAGGAGAGGAAAGAGAAGGAAGAGGGTACTTTCAATGTTGACTTCAATTTTAAGGGCATTTTTGCAATCAACCCTTATTTTAATGAAGTTCTTATTATTTTAATCAATGTTCATTAATCTATAACAACCGTTCATATCTACCAACTTTTGCAATCACATTTTATTTAATACAAACATGTAATCACTTTAAAAAAACTTAATCTTATAGTTAGAAATCCCTTAATAACTATGGATACTTGTTAGTCCTTAACATAGTGGTTAGCACACTTCATAATAATTATTACTACTTGATAGTACTTAATTTAGTGATTTAAAAAATCAATAATTATTACTACATATAAATTGACCCCTTTTTTCTTCATAAGAGATACATTAATATGGTAAGTAATTGTGTTATGGTTAAATGTCATACAAACTTTATTCTAAATAAAAGTCATTTTGTCATATACCCATCTTGGTCGAGCTACCATTTTGCCCTATTACTTCCCCCATCTTTAGTATAAATAAGGTTAGATTAGTAGCTTTTTTTTTGTTATAAATCAATATGCTTTTTCACTGATGTATCTATTAGATATTTTTGTTATACCCTTGAAGTGTATTTCATCTTCCACAAAGACTCAAGAATCTTACGATATACTATAGAGATTAGAATTAAGCTAAACAACAACAGAGAATAAAGCAGTAAAATCAGAAACAGAAAGGTAAATCAAACGGTTTGTAATCAATCAAGCGAAGCGTCAGGTCAAGGGAGTTCACAGGAAATCAAGAATACAAGCTAGCCAATCAATCGTGATCAAGTTAAGAACTGTTCTAGAACAAGAATCACATAAGCATAAGAAACTAACTTTCGTTGCAAGTATTATCTATGTCTAGCAACCTAGCAAACCAACTTTCGTTGTGAGTTCTAGATATCCTAAAAATGTATTAATCTCAGGTTCTTTCGTTCACAATTCTCCTAAGTCAAATTTCTTTGTGAATAGTCAAATTGCTCATCTTGGTTCTTTCTAGCCAATTAACCAATTGTCGTTGCAGAAATCAACCTAACATCAATGATCTGGGTAGCTAATTCAAATTAAGCATTAAGGATAATGCTAGATGAAGAACTTAGAAAGTATGAATCCCTACAGATTGATTAACCTAATATTCCATGAAATCTTTAATGAGAATTCCTAAACCTAACTAGAGAACTACTCAGACATCACAATTATAACAATAAAAATGATGAGTAGAAATCAAAATAACATAAAAGGGATAAAAAAACAAGGGTTAGAAATCTCTTCTCTGTCGAGTACAAGACCAGCCCCAAAATCTCTCAATCTCTGATAAGTAAAGCCTAAACAATGTCTTAAAAACCCTAATCTAATCGTCTAAACACATATTGAGCTTCTTTTTTAATTATGAGAAACTTCTGGGCCAGGCTGTAATTTCCACAAATTTTCATTAATCAGGCGAGATATGTCTGACCCACATCTGTGTCGATCGATCCTGATTCTGTGTCGATTGACACTCAACTCCAATATCGACTCCTATTTCTTCTCTCTTGCACGAATGCTCCAAATAGCCCCATAATGCGCCATAATGTTCGAATATGCTTCAACCGTACCTAAACCTGTAAAACATCTTAAAGGACTCCAAAACATACTAAAAGACTCAATAACAAAGACATATACCATGGTCTAAAGCCCTAAAAACCATGATATATCAACTCCCCCACACTTAGCCTTTGCTTGCCCTCAAGCAAACAGAAAACCAAGATCAGGAGAAGAAGTTTGAAAACTTCAGAAACTCGTTTCATCGTAGAAGTACTACATTCAGATTCCCCTTAGTAAGCCACATGAAAAATGAACCTGCAGACACAAGACCACCATGTACTTTCCCTACACTTAGCAATTGTCCTAAGTAAACTCCACAATCACATCCAGAGCATTCAAATTCACCATACTCACTTCTATAAGCTAATAAGTGCGGTCTCACCTAGGGAGTATCGTTCAAAGAACACATGGTTCTTACTGTGTTAGCACCTGACCACCATACTATCGTTTTCTGGTTCCTTTCTTCTCCTTTCCTTCCTTAGTAACTGATTTTCCCCAATGGGTATCATTTTTTTATCAGTGTCCTTCCCTTTTTATTCGGGGTGTTACTTTGGACATATTTTCATGGATGCACATGAGGTAATAGGGGTTTCTAGCCTCATGTAGATCAAAGCTCCCTCCTCTCTCCATAAATTCATCAAAAAACCCAGCAACCCCTTTAAATCTTCAAGATTTTCTCAAGAACACTATGTGTTATTCATAACTTGCATCCCAAGAAATCTCATAACCCTCAAACCATAAGCTTAATCCATGAGCCAGTTGCATCAATAGACTCCCCTCACTCTCCTCTACAACTTCCGTCTTTCTTTTGCCATCGCCACCGCCGATTCACCGGAAAACCTTTGCCGGCGAGATCACAACCGTGTTTCCTCTCTTTTTCCACCGGTTTTAGCCCCATCTATCCTATCAGAAGCTTCCTCTCACTCTGGTGAACATTTCAGTGGCTGGATCTCCTTCTAAGCCGCCGAAAAAGTCTTGAACCGGACGGTCAACGCTCCCTCCGCCGCGGTCAATGCCGGAACCGGCCACCGGGAAGCCCTCCGCTGCAACCATTCCACAGACGAATCTTCTGGGTTGGTTTCTGTTGCATTGGTTCAGTGTTTTGGGTTGGTTTAGGAATGGTTAAACCGTGGTCAATTCGGTAAGCGCCGGTCAACACTGGAGATCGAGCTGGTCAACGCTCGGTCCACGGCCATTTAGTGACTTGGGGAGTTTTCGGGGTTCGTGTCAGAGTATTCGAGACTTCGGGGTTCTGTTCGGTAGTCTCGGGGTTCATATCCGCATTTGTTCCCTTGGTCCGCACTGATCAATTTGAGTCGGCTCAACTTATAATAGATAGAATGCATGTAGATCAGAAGCTGAAAGCCGTAGAGTTATGAATTGCATACCCGTACTTAAATGATTGATTGATGATTGAATTTAATTGGTTAATTGTAAACAGGATAGGACCTTGAGATGCATGACATGAACTTAGGGTTAAAGATTAAACCATTGTTTGTCGTTAGGTTGCTAGTAATGATTGGGTGTTGCATTCATATAGACGTTGCATGGCTAGGGCCATATAAGCATATATATGATATTAAAGAACTGTATTAAACGAATCTATTTACGGAAATTAAGACGACGTTAAAATACGAAAGTAAGCCCTAACGAATGTATAGAATAATCAATGGGTTGAGATTAAGTTAAAGATCAGATTAAGGGTTAATGAAGGAAATTATGTTAATTATGAGACGTTGGGGAGTTTGTAAGTTTAACAACTCTAAACCAACAGATCAAGGAGTCATTAAAAGATACTTAGGGAAAGAGTAATTAATAAGTTGTGTGCTTGATGAGCCGTCTACGGATTATCAATCTGCTAATACAAGGTAGCGGACGAGAATGAATTAAACGATGTTAGAAAACCCTAATAGGCATGCGTGTGTGGTTGGTTGTGTTGATACTTGTTGTTGTTGAGCTTTGTGTGAATGCCTATTTAGACTGTCTCGGTGTTGGGCCGAGCGGTCCTTGTGGATACTTAATCCGGTCACGGGGCCGATTATGTTTGTAGTTGCCGACTCGGTATTGTGTCAGAGTGGTGGTGTTGGAGTGTGATAGGCTAGCAGGATAGTTCAATGGTTTATTTTGTGTTGTTGTTGAATGTGTGATTGGTGTTAGAGTCCCAGAGAGTCTATGTGTTTACATTTCTGCATTAGAACTCTAGGGTGCGTAATATCCCACAAGTCTAGGTTTTGAAGGCGTTCCGGTACTTCCGACCCGATTGAATCCTTGGGTGTTGTCTAACCAAATCGTGTGCCTTCGGGTGATAATGTTGCTTATGGCGTGAACCTACTAAGTAACGCTGGTAGGTTTGCGGTTCAAAGAATACGAGGTCATGGAAACTTAGGTTACTATGGGGTAACCCGAGTCACTGCATATCGATGGGCTAAGAACAATGTCCTAGGTCGTCGGACTCTGTGTTAACGTCTAGGAGTCGTAGGTGGTAGTAGTTACCTGGTCGGTTATTACGTAAACCCGTGGAAGACACCGAGTTTGCAGGAGAAAAACGGGAAGTGGAGAGTCTGTGTCGACTTTACGGATCTCAACAAGGCTTATCCAAAGGACAGCTTTCCCTTTCAGCATATCGATCGGCTTGTCCAAGACACAGCTGGGAACGAGCTGCTTTCGTTTATGGATGCATGTTCAGGATACAATCAAATTCTCATGAACCCAGATGATCGGGAGAAGACAGCATTCATAACAGAATGCGGCACTTATTGTTAGAAGGTCATGCCATTTGGCCTTAAGAATGCAGGCGCTACATACCAATGACTAGTCAACCGGATGTTTGCAGCTCAGCTCGGCACGACAATGGAGGTATATATTGACGATATGCTGGTTAAGTCCTTAGTCGCATCTCAACATGTTGGGCATCTGAAGGAATGTTTTAACATCCTTAACCGATATGGAATGAAGCTTAATCCGGAAAAATGTACGTTTGGCGTAACATCAAGAGAGTTCCTCGGATACGTGGTCACCCAAAGAGGGATAGAAGCTAATCCAAAAAAAATTTCGGCAATAGTCGACTTACCATCTTCCAAGAATACACAAGAGGTACAACGTCTGACTGATCGCATAGCCGTCCTGAATAGATTCATATCTCATTCGACGGATAAATGTCTACCTTTCTATGAACTCCTCTGGGGAAACAAGAGATTTATATGCGACGACAACTGTCAAGAGGCATTCATTCAGCTTAAAGACTACTTGGCAAACCCACCAATACTATCAAAGCCCGAGAACGACGAGACACTTTTCTTATACATCACGGTCTCAACGACAGCAGTCAGTGGAGTCCTAGTACGAGAAGACCGAGGAGAACAAAAACCGATCTTTTATGTAAGCAAAACGATGAACGGAGCCGAGACAAGGTACCCAGTGATGGAAAAACTGGCTCTCACAGTCGTTATCTCGGCTAGAAAGCTACGCCCCTACTTTCAATCTCACTCAATAGCCGTGCTGACCAGCAAGCCTCTTCAGACAATTTTACACAGTCCAGGGAAATCTGGCCATCTGGCAAAGTGGGCAGTTGAACTCAGCGAGTGCGACTTCGATTACAGAAACTGGACAACTGCCATTAATCAGGTAATAGCTGAATTCCTTGTGGAATTATCGCCTGAATTGAATGTCGCTACTCAGATAGAAGACAGAAATTGGAAACTATTCATTGACGGTGCTTCATCGAAATGCGGAGCCGGGGTAGGAGTACGACTCATATCACCCACCGGTGAAGTACTAGAGTAATCATTCAAACTGGGTTTCAAGGCGTCTAACAATACAACCGAATACGAGGCTCTGCTAGCCGGTCTCAAACTAGCCAGGGAAATCGGAGTACGACATCACCTGTCCCATTGCGACTCCATGCTTGTGACGAATCAAATCAATGGAGAATACGAGGCTAAGAATGAGCGAATGGAAGCCTATCGAAAGGCGGCTCTATAACTTACCAGCTCTTTCGAGTTCTTTGGCATAATTCAGATACCGAGGAAAGAAAATGCCCCAGCAGGCGCACTTGCATCTCTTGCATCGAATCCCGATCTCTGCCGACGGATTCCAGAGGAAAGCATTAACGAGCCTATCATCCCACCGCCTGAAAGCGATCACGAGGAGCCCGCTCCTGACTACACTGTTCTCGCAATTCAACAGGATGGTCAAGACGATCTGTGTCACGACAGTCATGCAAAATGCACCGACCTCATTGCACTCCTAACAGACGACAACGAGGATTGGCGACAAGAGATAAAAGCGTATTTGACGGAAGGAAACCTTCATGAAGACAAGTGGGCCGCACGATGACTTAAATTCAAAAGCGTGTGATATACGATATGCGAAGGCGTCCTTTACAAGTACTCGGCTAACAAGATCCTCCTCAGATGCATATCGGGAGACGAAATCCGCCGAATACTCGAAGAAACACATTCAGGAGCTTGTGGAAATCATTCTGGAGGTTGGTCCCTTGCTCTTTTAATCAAGCTAAACGGTCCCTATGGTCGCCGATTGTGAGACATACTCTAGCAAGTGCAAAAAATGTCAACAACATGCACCTTTCATACATCGGCCTACAGAGATACTCACCACGTCTACCGCGGGTTACCCATTCATGAGATGGGCAATGTACATCGTTGGATCATTGCCGCTCTCTAACCAAAGGCGTTTTTTTGTTGATCATGACCGACTACTTCGCCAAATGGGTTGAAGCCAAGGCGTATGTATCGATCCATGACATCCAAGTTCAGAACTTTGTCTGGAAATACATCATATGCCGATATGGACTGCCTTACGAGATAGTCATCAACAACGGATCACGATTCACATCAAACCTATTCGAAGGATTCAGCAAGAAATGGGACATACGGCTCAGTAAGTCGACACCGAAATATCTCCAAGGAAACGGACAGGCTGAAGCCTCAAACAAAACCATCATCGACGGGATCAAAAAGCGTCTCAAAAGCAAGAAAGGAGTTTGGGCAAATAAACTTGTTGGAGTTCTCTGGTCATATTGAACAACCCCTCGCCACGCAAATGGGGCCAATCCGTTTTCCTTAGCCTTCGGCATGGAAGCAATGGTCCCGGCAGAGGCAAACATCTATACTCTCCGACGAGCTCTTATGCCTCAACATAACGAGATCAACGAGAAAATGCTACTTCATGCCCTCGACACATTCGAGGAAGAACGGTATCGGGCACTGCTCTGCATCCAAAATGTAAGAATTTCTAGCAGTTCTAATCAGGATTAGAAACCCTAGGTATAATTCCAAGCCTAGGATCCAGGGTCTAGGTATATTGAATGTGCATTAGATCTCGAATTACCTGGAGTTTAGCAGCGGAAGATTATCAGATATTCGAGATTCTCAAGCGCCTCAAGTGCTGCGCCTCTACTGGTATCCACACGCACACAAACTGGAATCCGCCGGGATGCTAGTGCCGGGAGATCGGATCTCTCTGGGATACGTCTGTTTCTAAGAGGTGGCTGCGATTAGGCTTCAACTTGTACTCCAGGTCGTGCTTATATCATATATATATAGACCTGGGAAAACCTAATTAATCACCGGACTGAACCGAGATTAATTAAGTCATTAAATCGAAACCAATGTTTCGATCTTCGCCTTGCATCGATCGACACAACACTTGTGTCGATCGACACACTCTCAAAACTCGTATATTAATGTGCATCAAATACACATTAACTTGATCATTACTTTAATGTTTATTCCCACCTGAAGTACCTCCAGTTCACTTAGGTGTGTGACCCTGTAGGTTCATATAATACTAGTAATGAGTTCACAACTCACATATCACAAGTGGTTTCTAGCAAAACATTATGACCATCTAGTATTGTATGAATGTCTAATCTCGATAATACAACTATCTCTAGAGTGCTTACAAGTGTGATTTCAGGACATTCCCAACAATCTCCCACTTGTACTGAAATCATTTATTCCCATAATTCCTTCGTCTCTGTATCTCGATATGGCATAAGGCAAGATCTGTGTCATCCTTATTAAGCCATAATCATGTTCATCGAACTCCGATTTATACTGACAAGACAAACGACTAACAATCACCTCGTTTGAGTGTGGCCACACATTTCACAATATTCAAATCTTCGATAGGCCCTGAGATATTTATCTCCTGTTATATAGGAGGGACAATTCCCATCTTGTTCCATCCCTGTTCCTTCACACGCTTCATGATACGCCCAATCAATGTCTTTATAATCACCAGTTACGGCTGACGTTTGACAAAGTCAAAGCGGACCAATTCACATGTAAGAAAACATGATGAACTCAGGTCTAAGGACTATACTCTATAGTCGTAATGAAAACTCTCATGACACTTATATATAACTATCCCGTAGAGTTCTCATTAGTGGGTCATGTCCGATCCTGTGTTCTCCAACACATATCTATGTGATTGACTTTAATACTCTTATTAATGACTCCATGAAATTTAGTCATCAGTCACATACTAGTCTCACGTGGTTGTTAATGTCCCACTTTAACAACCTTGACCAGGGACCAACTTAATTTATGTCATTTATCACTTATAGGGTTTCATGATCAAGTCACATACTTGATGACCTATAAAATGTCATAAATTACTTTGGGACTATTATTTAATAACATAATTAAATAATACTGATGTCAGAATTCATTAACATAATCAAATTATGTCTTCATGAACATCATATCATAACTAAAATTAACAACAACAACTCCCACTAAAATTAAGATCACATCTTAAGACATCTAATGCCTGTAGTAGTTGTTTGAACCTCATTCGCTCTTGCTTAGCGTGTGTCGAAGGACACTGCGTCTTGCTAAGAGTAATGCCAATTGTCATTGGCATGAAGCCCTTCTTGGAATCATGCATATTTGACCTGTGCAAGACCTTATCAATATAAGCATCTTGACACAATCCAATTAGCTTGTCCAATCTATCTCTATAGATTCTTATTCCAAGAATGTTTACGGTTTCTCCCACATTTTGCATCGAAAAACAACTTTCGAGTCAAGTCTTAACAGACTGTGACAATGGAATTTCATTTCCGAGAAGCAGTATGTTATCAACATACAATACTAGAAATGCAACTGCGCTCCCACTGGTCTTCTTGTAACACACGGTTCCTCTTCGTTCCTGATGAAGTCAAACCTTTTGACCGCTTCATCAAAACGAAGAATCCAACTCTGAGATGCTTGCTTCAATCCATAAATGGATCGATAAAGCTTGCATATCTTCCTAGCAGTATTAGGATTAATGAAATCTTCAGGTTATGTCATGTACACATCCTTTTCAGAATTCCATTTTCGGAGTCAGGGCTCATCATTGCTTCTTCAAAATTCGCCGGCCTGTCACTTTCAATGATCAACAGATCATGGCAATTGGTTACGAGAAATCCACATTTCTCAGGTTCGTGACGGATCCTTTCGGATCTGTGAGCTTCAGGTTTGTGTAAAAGTCGCGCATATATCTCATATATAGACTTTTACTACGACCTAATTAACCAAAATCATAAACCAAAATCAATATTTTGGTTCGCGATCTGTGTCGATCGATACACCTTTGTGTCGATCGACACTTCCTCAGAAACTCGCCATTTGAATGTATATCAAATATACAATCACTAGATCCTTTGCAAACTTCAGGCACCACAGGTGCATGTTCTACAACTCTTTGTAGATCTAACTGCTGTTCTTCCTCATCAGGTTGAGCAGCCTCCTGTGATTTTCGAATTTCTTCGAGTTGTACTTTTACTCCCAATGTTATTCCTGGAAAGAAATCTTTCTCAAGAAAACCACAATTCCGAGCAACAAACATTTTGTTCTCGGACCGGTTGTAAAAGTAACATGCCTTGGTCTCCTAAGATGACCAATGAAGTAGAACTTCTCGGATTTGGGTGAGAGCTTATCAGAGATTAAAAAACGTTTTTCATAAGCCTCACAACCCCAAATCTTCATGAAAGACAAATTAGGAACATTTCCAGTCCACATCTCATGTGGTGTCTTTGCAATTAATTTTATATTCTTAGAAGGATAATGGAAGATCTAAGTGACTCATCATTGATTGAACCATATCTAATAAAGTCCGATTCAGGAGGAGTGAATTGTGAAACAATCTCACAATCTCTCAGATGATCACTAAATTCTTGACTTAAGTATTCACCTCCATGATCTCATCGTAGAGCTTTAATACTTTTGCCAAATTGATTCTGTACTTCATTCTGGAACTCTTTGAACTTTGTCAAAAGATTCCGACTTATGTCTCATTAATAAGACATAACCGTACCTACTGAAATATCAGTAAAGGTAATGAAGTACTGAAAATTTCCCTTAGCACTAGCGCTCATCGGGCCATACACATCCGTATGTATAAAGCCCAATAAGCCTATGACCCTTTCATTTTATTCGTTCGATCGCAACCTGTGTCGATCGTTGCATACATGCATCGATCGACACTACCTTTGTTGAAAGGGGCCCTTTTCGTTTTACCCAATAAACAAGGTTCACATTTCTCACATGATTCATAATCAAATGAGCCCAAAATTCCATCACTATGGAGCTCCTGAATCCGTTCTCATTTACGTGACCCAAACGACAATGCCAGAGAAAAGCTTGATTCGTATCATTCGATTTGAATCTCTTGGTACTAATGTTATAGTTAGGCATGTTTTGGTTTAGAACATAAGGTCCATTCTCTAATGGACTGCTACTATAAAACATATCATAATCAAATGAATAACACTTATTCTTAATTTGAAAACTGATATCCTTCCATATCCAAACAAGAAATAGAAATAATATTTCTGCTCACAACAGGTATATAGTAGCAATTATTAAGTTCTAAACTATGCCAGAAGATAAAGACAAACAAATGTTCCTACGGTCAATACAGCAACTCTTGCTCCATTTCCACGCGCAAGTCCACTTGTCCTTTCTCCATAGTCCTACTGTTTCTCAGGCCCTGCATATTTTCACAAAATATGAGTACCATAGGCGGTATCCAATACCCAATAAGTAGAAACATTAGAAGTAACATTTACTTCTATAACATAAATACCTGAAGAAGAAGTCTCGTACGTCTTCTTCAGCTCCTCATAATCTTCCAGGAATTTCTTGCAATTTCTTTTCAAATGCCCATGACCATTACAATAATGGCACTTATCATCTTTAGAAGGACCAGGCTTAACCTTAGGAGCATGGTTAGACTCGCTTGGATTCACAATCGAGCTCGTCTTGCCATCTCCTTTTGTCTTACCAAGTTTTTTAAACTTCTTACCCTTTTGTACCATAAGGACATTTGGGGTGTCCTTCTTGATGTTTGGTTCAGCAGTTTTCAGCATCCCATGCAATTCAGTCAACGTCTTTGTCAAGTTGTTCATGTTATAGTTCATAACAAACTGATCATAGCTTGACGGCAGTGACTGCAGAATGATGTCAGTAGCCAACTCTTGGCTAATGGGACAATCCAGTTTCCCCAGGTTATCAATATAACCCATCATCTTAATGACATGAGGACTAACTGGTTTTCCCTTTGGTAGCTTGCACTCAATCAGAGACCTAACCATCTGGTGTCTCTGAGTTCGTGCCTGCTCCTGAAACATACCTTTCAGGCCATTGATCATCTCTATTGGCAACTCCACGTACTCATATTGCTTCTGCAAGTTCGAGTTCATGGTAGCCAACATCAGACAACACACATCGACCACATCATTAGAATGCTTATCCCAAGCATCCTTCTCTGACTGCCAGGCATTGGCTCGGTACTTCTTGGGGAGAACTTTCTCAAGGACATAGTCCTTCTTCTCCTGTTTGAGAACAATTCTCAAGTTCCGATACCATTCAAGAAAGTTGGATCCATTTAACTTGTCCTTCTCAAGGACGGATCGCAGGGAGAAATTGTTATGATGGTTTGTGCTAGACATAGCTGAAAACAAGAGAGGTTTAGTTATGATGTTCAAGAAATGAGAAATCTTAACTATTAAGAAAACTCGCATTATATTCAAACAATGTTTCCTCAAATGAATATAATGATCCAAGACCCATACTTCACTAAACTTGAGTGAACCACTGGCTATCACCCAAATATTAGCTATCTAGGTAAGCAACAACTTTGCTAGTTATATCCAATATAACTCTTGGTTGTGGATTGACATCTCATGTCCAATCCACCTGATGTCTCTAGGCCCAAAACGATTTTGATAGCCCATTCAAGTAAACCAATCTTTTGAGTCATGTAATTGTTGATGTCTTGCACTGCAAGTCCATCAACACGATTACTTCCTGTCTTACTCATGTAATTGTGTACATCTTACACTGCAAGTCTATCGCACAATGAAACAAGTCTTGACAGTTGACAAGATTGGAAAGACATCTAAATATACTTGATATTTAGTTGAGGAACGGAACTTTTAATCCAATATACATATCATATATGTATCTTAGAAGGATTGTAATTTATTAAAACAACTAATTTTACTTAGTTTTAATTATTCTAAGAAATTGGGTTAAGTTTGGTTCGGTTCTCTGATGTCAGGTTCAATAACCGAAATCACCAGAGACTGTGTCGACCGATGCTACTTTAGTGTCGATCGATACACTTCTACCGAAACCAATTTGCGATAACCGATCAATCCAATTGATCCGGTTTTGACAACCGGTTAGTGTCGATCGACGCTACATTAGCGTCGGTCGATACCAACCAAATCAAACCAATCGCAATAAACCGTTCTTAGCGTTTAACCATTATCAACCAAGCTCGATAACCGGTCCAATCCAATTGAACCGATTCATCAATTTCGCGAGGTTTGTGTCGACCGACACAACTCTTGTGTCGATCGTCACTAGGCGAAACCTAAGTTTTATTCGGGTTTTCGCCCTGTGTCGATCGACGCCGGATTGGCATCGATCGACACCATGCGAAAAACCCTAAAACGTTTTCAAACAAAAACCCTAGCCGAGATTATTTGATCAAAAACTCAATTTTAGCATGCATATCAAATATACAGTGATCCAGATTCAACTAATCTAATCAACATGCTACAGGATTCAATAGAATAAACCCTAAGGCTCTGATACCACTGTAAGAATTTCTAGCAGTTCTAATCAGGATTAGTAACCCTAGGTATAATTCCAAGCCTAGGATCCAGGGTCTAGGTATATTGAATCTACATCAGATCTTGAATTACCTGGAGTTTAGCAGCGGAAGATTATCAGATATTCGAGATTCTCAAGTGCCTCAAGTGCTGCGCCTCTACTGGTATCCACACGCACACAAACTGGAATCCACCGGGATGCTAGTGCCGGGAGATCGGATCTCTCTGGGATACGTCTGTTTTTAAGAGGTGGCTGCGATTAGGCTTCAACTTGTACTCCAGGTCGTGCTTATATCATATATATATAGACCTGGGAAAACCTAATTAATCACCGGACCGAACCGAGATTAATTAAGTCATTAAATCGAAACCAATGTTTTGATCTTCGCCTTGCATCGATCGACACAACACTTGTGTCGATCGACACACTCTCAAAACTCGTATATTAATGTGCATCAAATACACATTAACTTGATCATTAATTTAATGATTATTCCCACATGAAGTGCATCCAGTTCACTTAGGTGTGTGACCCTGTAGGTTCATATAATACTAGTAATGAGTTCACAACTCACATATCAAAAGTGGTTTTTAGCAAAACATTATGACCATCTAGTATTGTATGAATGTCTAATCTCGACAATACAACTATCTCTATAGTGCTTACAAGTGTGATTTCAGGACATTCCCAACACAAAACTACCAGCAGCTCGCAACACGGTATTACAACCAAAAGGTCAAAGAACGACACTTTCAAGTCGGCGAATATGTCCTTCTTAAAGTTTACAAGAACACAAAAGAATGAGAGCCGGCAAACTCGGCGCAAAGTGGGAAGGACCCTATAAGATAACAAAAGTCGTCAAGCCCGGCGTTTACGAGCTCAATTCAATGAAGGGCAAAGCTTTGCCGCGGTCTTGGGATTCAGCAAGCCTGAAAGAGTACTTCTAGATGGCCATTCCATCTCGGTGCCAAAAAAAAATGTATGAACTACGAGTGACATGATTCCTCCTTGAGGATACGTAGGCAGCCTTCATCGGCACAGTCACAAATCTAACAAAATTTCTATCTTACAGCTTAGTTAAAGGACCCTCAGGCCGAGTTAAGTTAAGTTCTTCAAACTCATGTCGTGTTATTATTCCTTTTTATCAAGTAAATTTTATACCGAGTAATTTCATGTCTTAATAACTAACGCCGAGATAATTATCTCCTTAAGTTATCACCTTCACGGCAAGCAAAGCACTTGTCCAAAAAGACGAGCTTCTTAGTTCGCAAAAGTCGGATGCCTGATCCGCAAAGAGCCGAGTTCCCAGCTCGCAGAAAGCTGAGCTTCTTAGTTCGCAAAAGCCGGACGCCTGATCCGCTATGAGCCGAGTTCCCAACTTGCAGAAAGCCGAGCTTCTTAGTTCGCAAAAGTCAGGCACTTGATCCGCAAAAAGCCGAGCTTCTACCTCGCAGAAAGCCGAGCTCTCCAGTTCGCAAAAGATGGACGTTCGATCCGCATATAGCCGAGCTTCTTAGCTTGCTAAAACCGTACTTCTAAGTCCACAAAATACCGAGTTTCCGACTCATAGAAAGACGAGCGCCAAGCTCACAAAATCAAACGATACACTGCTTTGATTGTAAGCCGAGCACCCAATAAGTCTCGCATCGTTAGCATCGCGCTTCCTGGCCATGAGCGTGGTCTTCTTTGCACGCGAGATGCATATCGCGGTAAAGAAAAGCCGAGATCCATCTAGCATTAGAAAACTGGATCCGCACCCGTATGTTCTCTCAGGTGGGCGATAATAAATAAGCCGAGCACTAAGCCGAGCACATTCGTTCGTCCTTTGAACAAGTAAAGCCGAGCACACATAAGTCTCGCAGTGCACCAGTTCGCATTCTAACCAATGTTCATACCTAATTCACGACGAGTTAAGGTAATTCAAAACATTTCGGTTAGACAAGTACGCGATCAGGTAACTATACTAAAACTCGCGTTCTAATCAGTGTTCGTACTTAATTCATACCGAGTTAAGAAAAACTAGAACCCTCCGATTAAAGAAAACACAACCAATTAAGCAAAAAACACTAAAATAAAAAAAGAGAGTTATTTCATTTTCATGAGAAGTTACAGAACTTTTACAAATAAAAAGAAACATAAGATTTAGACGGCCCCTGAATCGATCTCCGCCGACCTTCCCACCTCAACGACTTTCTCAACCTCCCCGCTTGCATCATTTGCATCCTGAGCACCAAGAGATGTACCCAGCTGGTCATAAGTCTCCTGAATCAAAAGAGCGGGAGGATCCTTGGGAGGAATTAGCACATAGTTGGTCCCAAACTGATCGATATCCTTCGGTACGGGGACTGGGGAATCTCGGCGCGTCGATACATGCAACGGGTGCTGAGTCGGCAAAAGCTCAAATTTTAGGTACTCCTGCGTGAGAACATCCATAGCGTCGGATTCTTGGTCAACCCTGACTTTGTCCTCTGCGACTTGGTCCAAAACAGATTGAGGAATCAGCACTCCCTCTTCTCTCAACTTGAGAAGACATTCTTTCAAGCCACTGACATGGGCTAATTCGGCTTGATTCGTTGCGGATTCCTGCTCATCGACGAACTGACGAAAAAAGTCAAAATGAGACTGAGCCTTCCCTCTCATCTCCGCCTCCACTCGGTCTCTTTCTCTCATGACAAGCTCCTCACAGAGCTTCTTGTGGCGCGTGGCCTCCGACTTGTACATTTTATAGTCGGCCTTCGACTTCACGTCCGCCTTACATAGCTTGCCCTTAAGATCAAACACTTACGCCTCCAGCGCGGCTTTTTCCTCTCCCAGTTTTTAAACTGACTATCCCTCCTTTTAACAGCGTCAATTAGCTTGTTCAAGTCGCAAGCACTCTCGAGAGCAACCCAATTTAACGCCGCGATCAACTGAAAAGGAAATACATCTCATAAAAAAACCTACGAAAAAGGGACAAGTATTAGGGAAAATTTACCTCTGAGGACGTTTCAGGTTGAGAATCGCCTCGGAGTGAGGGAGCTCTTTCAAAGGCGGTGAGTCGGCGTCGTTCCCCCGCAGGTAACTGAGCAGGTCGAAACAAGCCTGAGCGTTCTGTATGAAAGGAATCTCACTCTCGTAATGATACGCAAAATTATGGATGGAGGGCCGAGTCGCCACATCCGCGTCCTTCTGCGAACTGCGGGGAAGAACCATGACAATTTCTTTGCGAGAAAGAAACTGCTTCTTCTAACCAGAGCTAGCATCAGTAAGCTCTCCATAAGACAAGATTAACCGCCTCCACGGGTTCAGTGTCTTTGCCTTGAGCGGTAAGTCAGTCTCCGCCCTCTTAGCAGGATTCTTACTACCCAGCTTATCGACGGCCGCCCTCTTCCTAGGCTAATTTTTTGGAGGAGCCATTTTTTGAACGGCCGCCATCTCTGTAGGAGCCATCTCTTCCTTGAAGATCCGTAGACTTGTTTGATGCGACAGACAATGGCTCCCCACCGCTCTGAGACAGAGTAGGATTTCTATCGGATTCCTTGGACTTCTCAGCAGAGGAGGGTTTTGATGTAAGCTTCTTTGAATAGTCGGCCGGGATCTTCTTCAACTTCCCCATTCTAGGCTTCCTCAATCTGATTGGTTGACTTTCTCCAAAATATCCCACTTGACTGAAAAAGCAAAGAAAAATCAACATACAACTATGCTAAAGCATCATGACGAGAAGATGGTACCTTTCGCAATCTTCGGATGATATATGTTAATACGGCTCCGAGTTATGTTTCCCTACTTACGAAGGCTGAGGCTCCGAATCTTCTCAACAATCACAAAAAGTCGTCCGGGTAGGGCTTGTAGAACGGATGATGCATTGCGAAGAAGAAAAATAATTAAGTAAATTACCAAGAAACAAAGAGATCGAGACGAAACAATATCTACCAAAGTTAGTGTTCCATGACGATCTAAGGGTCCAATGACCCTCGGGAACAACCAAGGCGTTATCTCGACATAGAAGTAGTATATCTGCCAGACACGCACTTTTCTCGGTGGATCCAGAATGATTCCTTGGTCCGCTCTCATCCTAATGGAATAACAGCTAGGGCTGGTCGCTTTCATGTGACTGATGGTGGTCATTTCCTCAAAAATTCTGACATCAATGGTTATGTCTCACTCGGCTCCAAGGACGAGAAAACCCACCATAGAACGGACAGCAGCTGCCAAGAATTGCGAAATAGCAAGCTCACGCCGAGAACAATAGGACACGAGCAAGTCTGGTAGAGGAATCCAGAGTCGACTCCCCGCTGACTCCGCATTAAGGAAATATGACTCGTATAGACATACATAGCCAGGAGGCGGAGTCCAAGGACTGTCCCTCGGGCCAAGGATGATAATGTTTATTCCCCGGTGCCGCAATCTGCCAGCGTCGACCTAACTGACTTAAGGTCGGACCGAGTTTGGAATACATTGGCAAAAATCCCGGCTGGGATATCTGGCAAAACGATAGAGGGAGTCGATGTATCTTGGTCGCAAGATTCCGAACCCTCCTCAGGTCCCGAACTAGTCACTTCTGGTTCGTCAAGATCAGAATCTCGAAGCTGCGGGATCTCAAACGCGTTCCGACCCGAACTCTCCATGGCGCCAGACAGTCGAGACAGCTCTTGACGAAGTTCGAGCTCCTTATAAGCCTTGTAGCCGGGATGTGCTCTTAAGTCTGAAGAAGTACTGGCCGAAGGCGAGTCAGACGAGACGCGACGCCGACGTGGTGAGTCTTCCCCAGACGACACAGAAACAACTTCCTTATCTTTGCTCCCCGAACAACAGATCAAAGACATAGTTGTCGAAGAACAGTCGATGAACACAACAACGAAAAGAGGATTCGATCTAGGATCCTAAGAAACTACGGCTGAGCAACGGCGGAAGGCAAAATGGAAAATAAAACCGGCAGAGAGCGAAAAATTACCTTTTATCTTTTTCAGCCGAGCAAAAATGAAGAAATGAGAGGCGAAAGTGGTATTTATAGAAGAAATGGAGGCATCGTGTTCGAGAAGCTATAATTGCACAGAAGATGCCTCGCTTCTCACACCTATTAAAGCGGTCATGATTACCTAGGAAACACTTCGTTTCTCACACCTATACAAAATGCTTTGTTTTCCACGCCTACGGGCAGGTTCAACCAAAAGCTGGTTCGGACGAATATGGGCAAACCAAGACAATCCGATCCTTTTCAACCGGTCAAATCGGTTTGAATAAATTCAATTCGATTAAAGAAGGAAATGGATTAGGAACGTACTGGGCCAAACCCAAATCACTTCTTAAACCAAATCATACTTACCTCATATCGCCGACCCGAACAAATTCGAATCGCCGCACTGGGGGACTTATTGTTGGAGTCAAGATTAGCACCTTTCCCAAAAGGCCCATTCAGGAACTTAGGTTAGGCCAATAAGGAAAGTCGATCCGAGGCTTAAGACTGGGGAGCATCGAGTCAACCCAACTCGGCCAAACGTCTCGGTAAAGCTAGGGTTACAACGGCAGAAATGAAAGAAAGAAAGCGGTGCGCGTGGTGAACACGCCGAGATAAAAGACATATTTAAACCGAGAATAGGAAAGATTCATATTTATCTCTAGTTTTTTTTTTTTTGTTAGACCGACTTTGTAAGCCTATAAAAATGCAGCTCGTTGTTCAATAATGCCCACGCCTTTTTCAATACAACTGCCTGAGAGTTATTAGCGAAACCGAGTTAAACCTAATTCCTCTCCGGCGAATCAAACACTTTCCTCAGCCACTTTGTTTCTTCCCGGACACCTAACGAAACCCCAATTTCCATACTTTCTCACCGAGTTCTTAAGTTCTGTGATATATCATGGTATTTACCGGTTTTAGGCCATGATATAAGTGTGTTTTAGAGTCTTTTTGTGTTTCTTTAGAGTCTTTTACAGGTGTTATTAGGTACATGCATGTTTGGAGTGGATTTGGAGTTATTGGAGCTAATTGGAGCATTTTGGAGTTTTGACCCGAGAGATTGAGCTCACTGTCCGAAACAGTATAATGTATCGATCGACACACACATGCATCGATCGATGCATGACGAGTTGGGCCAGACTCGGCGAGAGTTAATGAAGAATGATGATATTGCAAAGTTTTCCAGGAGTTCCAGATAATTACACAGAAGCCCCAAGACGTGTTTTTGCTATTTAATTAGGTTTTTAGATCAGTTTTTAGAGACGCTTTCATACGCTAACATACTTTAGAGCAGAGAGTTTTTAGAGCTTTTGGGGCTGATCTAATCTTGTTTACATCTTGTCTAACCCTTTACTCATTTATTAATCTCTTTTATGCAATCTATTAATTCATTGATTATGTCTTCATATTCTATGTCTGAGTAGATTCATAGTTAGGTTTAGGGAATCTCATAGGGATTTCATGACTTGTTAGATTTATTTAATTCAGTTAGGATTCATAACTTTAATGTTCTTCAACCTGATTTGTGATTAATGCTAGTTCTAACCTGATCACTTAGAATCTAGATCTTAGGTTGCTAGATTAGCACGAAAGTGTGATTTAGAATCTGAACTATTTAGGTTGAGCAATATAATTACTCGCAAAGAAATTTGGTTTATTTAGATTGTGAACATATCGAACTTAATATTAAAGCTGGTTTAATCTGTTAGGAATTACAAAGAAATTTGGATTTCTGCAATTAGGCTTAGAGAATTCTCTCAACGAAAGTTGGTTAATTCTACATCTGTGTTTGAGTTCTAGAACTGTGATTAATTCGATCCTGACTGAATGAATTGTCTGCTTGTCTGATTTCCTGAGAACTCCCTAGACTTAGCGCCCTTAGTTTATTGCCTACAACAAATCTTGCTACTGATTTACTTTCTTGCACTGCTTTTTAGTTTCCTATTACATTTCCTTCTTTCTAGTTTAATCAGACTATTCTTAATCTATCGTAGCTCAGAGTCCTTGTGGATTCGATACCCTATGTACTACAATCACATCACTGTGCACTTGCAGTTAGAATATGGATAAACCTTGACCTATCAAGTTTTTGGCGCTGTTGCCAGGGACTCGTTTGAGTCTCCGATAGATTGGAACCTAGGGTTTAGACTAGGATTTTTATTTTTTTTTATTTTAGTTACTAATATTTTCTCTGTTTCTTCTCTGTCGACAGGTTCATAATCGCATAGCGTCGATCGTTGCACCTCTTGTGTCGATCGTTACTAGGCGATTGGAGTTGAATCGATCGTTGCACTGTTAGCATCGATCGTTGCACTACGATTACAGACGGTTTATGCCTACGCGTGATACCAGAAGTAATCCGAATTCGAACCTCGTTAACCTCCAACTTGAAGAGCTTGCTAGACTAGAGAGGACCAACAGGAAAGTTCAAAGAGCAAGAATGTTCCAAGAACGTCTGATTTTGATACCTGATGCTCAAGGTACCCAGAAGGAACGAGATAACAATCCGTACAATGCTGCTGGGCAGAGGATTGATGCTGAAGGGAATGTCATCCCTTATCCTCTTGGACCACAACAAGAGCAGAACTAAGGCCAGGGCCAAGGTCAAAGACAGGAGCAGAGGATGGTTGTTCATGAGAGGACATTGGCTGACCACAACCGTCCGGATGAGTTTCATGCTAACCGGTCAGCTCTTGTACCTCCTGGATTTGAGAGGAATGATTTTGAGATCAAGACCATCTACTACTCCCTTTTGAAGCAGAATGCCTTCCATGGGTATCCGACTGAGCAGCCTATGGATCATATAAATGAGTTTGAGGACATAGTCACTGGTATGAAGTATGATGGAGTGAACTATGATTATCTGTTCCTCAAGCTTTTCCCCTACTCTCTTGCTGGAGATGCTGCTGCCTGGCTGAAACAACTTCCACCTGGGAAGTTTGAGACATGGGATGCTGTGAAGAGTGAGTTTCTGAGACACTTCTATGATTATGCTCGCTCCGATTAGTCTAGACATGACATCCTTACTTTCTCCCAAGGTCCCGTAGAGCCTCTTAAAGCTGCCTGGATGAGATTTAAGAAGTACCAGTGTGACTGCCCGCATCATGGATTTACTGAGGTAACATTGCTGGGTATTTTCTTTAGAGGCATAGATCTCCCTTATCAGATTGCGCTGGATAATTCCAGCAATGCAAATTTCAACACTAGGACTCCTGCGCAAGCTAAGCAGCTGATAGAGAACCTAGTAAGCAGTAATAGCTGCAAGACTACTGATAAGAGAAGGAAGGAATCCTATGGGAAGGTAGAGAATTTGGATATTGCTGATATTAGATCTAAGCTGGACACAGTTTGTAATCTTCTAGCTGGGAAGAAGGCTGTCAATTTTTCTCAAGATGTGGAAGTGATCAATGCTAAAGAAGATGGACAAGAAGAGGATGTGAATTACATCGGAGGATCTGGCTTCCAAGGTAATAGGTTTGGAAATCAGAAGGGAAACATGTTCTTCAATGGAGGACAGAAGAGTGCCTTTACAGGCATTCAAAACTCTTCTGGCTTTTGACAGAATGCTGGGTTTCGGAAACCTTTCCAACAGAGTAATTAGAGAACCTATGGATCTTCATCTTATCAGGCTCCTCCCACTGCTACTGCTCATGAGAGCAAGATAGAATCAATGATGGAACAGCTGCTAGAAGGGAAGACTAAGATTGTTGTGGACTGCAACAGGAAGTTAGACGCTGTGTATGAGGACCTTAATGGGAAATTTGAGTCTCTAAGCATTCATGTGAAGCAATTGGACACTCAGGTGAGCCAAATTTCAAGTTCTGTCAAAGGAAAAGGTGTAGCAGATACCCACATCAAGGTCAGGTTAGTGTACATTAATGATGGATCATACCAAGGTGAAGAGTTTGAGTTGAATACAGCTGAACTGGTGGAAGAGGCTGAAATTTTCGAAAATGCTGAAAATCTCTCGGGTGGAATCTGTGAAATATCAGATGCATCGATCGATGCACATCATGCGTCGATCGTTGCAGGTCGTGGACAGACAGATTTACACGATTCATATGGCATTGATGCATAGGCAGATTAAGAGCTTAATCGTTTATTCCCTGGAGTGTCTGAGATAACTCAACAGGAGATTTATGCACAATCTATTCGATTATATCCTAAAGTATCTGAGGTAATTCAACAAGAGATCGATGAGCTTAAAAGGCTGGAAGAGATTGGTGAAGAGTTGGATGAAAGTCCACCATCTGATGATCCACCTTATCACCCTTGTGTGCAGAGATACTTGGGTAAGATGTTGCCTATGGATGAAGAGCTGGAAGATTGGGTGATAGTGGTTCCTAGGCATATCAGTGAGGTGTTGCTGACTAAGATCCAAAGAAGCTACCTGATCCTGGGATTTTTGTGCTGAGTTGTTCTATCTTTGAGGATGGCTTTAGGCGTTCTCTGTGTGATCTAGGAGCTGCTGGAAGTCTTATGCCATACTCTGTGGCAGAGAAGCTGGGAATGACAGATTTTTCGCCTACTAGGACCTCTATTGTCCTAGCTGATCAGTCTATAAGGATTCCAGAAGGAGTTCTTGAGGACGTCCCAGTGAGAGTTGAAAACTACTTGGTTCCGACAGACTTCTTGGTGCTGAAGTACAACAGTGATCCTGACGATGCCTTGATACTTGTGATAGATGTGAAGCACAGTCCGATTGATCTCCATATGGGAGATGACACTATACACTTCGAGATGGATATGCTGCGCAAGCCGCATATTGATGGTCAGACCTTCACCATTAGAGATGGAGATGGAGAGCAAACAACTGAGACATTGGCCCCTGACCGTGGAGATCATCACATTCCATCTTTCCTTGGACAAGTTCATTCTGATACAGCTTACTCTCCGCCTTGGATGAGGAGACTTGCACAGAGGCAATCAAAGTCTCTGTCAGGATCTCCCGGTGCCTGAATCTTGTTCGTACGGTCAAGCTAATGACCTTAAACAAGCGCTGAGTGGGAGGCAACCCACTGTTAGGTTTTAGTATTTTAATTATCTATTTTTGGTGTTTTTCTTAGGATTTCACGCTTTTATTTGTTTTTGCTAAGTTTTGAATACAGAACACTGACTGGAGATGTGTGACGATCGTTTCTTTATGTGCAACGGTCGTTGCAGAGAGATATGACGAAGAGATGGGATCGCCTTGTGACGATCGTTGCGGTCCTGAGCAACGGTCGTTGCAAATGGTTTAAATTACGAAATTAAGGTATGCTCGCTAAACCGGAATCAATTTGGTTCAGCTGTAACGATCGTTGCACCTATGCATCGGCCGTTGCACACACGATCCATGTAAGTGCCTTAACCCCTCTTCTCTTCTCTTCTTCCCCATTTCGCCGTCCGTACAACCGAAAGTGCAAAACCCCAAATCTCTCATTTCTTCATCATTTTCTCTGATTCAAAGCTTGATTCTACTTATTTTCACACCCCATATCTATTTCTCTAACCCATTTGCAGTGAATCCAAGGTAAGATCTCTCATTTTCATTATTTTCGGATTTGGTTCTAGGGTTTAGGAATTAGGGATTTTAGGCTTGACAATGATGATTCCGTGCTATTATAGACTTGATTAGGGTTGGTTGGTGATGAAATGATGCTGTTTGTGAGACTGAAGAACGGATTTAGAAAGAATTTTTGAGGTTATTTGTCGGCTGTGAAATCGCCCTGCATCGATCGTCGCACTTGTGCAACGATCGTTGCATTGCGATTCCACTGGGAGTTTTCTGCCGAGACTTATATGATTTAATGCTTTCTTGCAGATGCCTCCTCGACAAGCTCGCAAACGTAGAGCCACCATAGCAGCTGCAGCTACAGCTCATCACCCTCCACCAGTTGAATGGTTTCATCGTGACTCGGATCCACCTGCAGACTATAAGAGAGATTGTGAAGCCATACAGGCACCTTGGCCTAGAGCGGATAAGATGGCGATTCAGACAGACAAGGTCTGGGGTATGGATATTGACCAGCTACTTAAGACAGACACGTTCACGGAGAGGCCATTACTTGACCATTGGGACGAGTTTGACACATTGCTCTACAATGGTTGGTGTGGTATGGCGCTTAAATCGACCAAGTTTGCTAACTACTGGACTTGCACGAGTCTAGGGATCGATGAGCAAGTTCTGACGTTGTTTAAGGGCATTGGTCTGGGGACAATGCCTATGCAGCCATACAAGTTGTATCCTGATTTGGTCAGACAGCTTCTAGCCACTTGCAGAGTGATCTACCCTGACTCAGATAGCAGGATAGCTTCAGGAGGTTTCTTCACCTTCATGTGCTTAGGAGCCAGGTATCGAGTTCTCCTTCTTGATATCTGCAGGATTTATGGGTTCAGCATTGAGCCTACACGCATCGGCATGTCACTTGAGTGGGATGTGCCGGAAGCTCAGCACTTCTGGGACTATATTGGCAATGATCGGTACGACTCGCGGACTCAAAAGGTGAATCAAGTTAGGCACCCTGCTCTGAGATATGTCTTGCGCATCTTGAGATTTACTCTATTGTGCAAAGCTGAAACCAACAAGATGCGTAAGAACGAGATGGAGATGCTATTTATTGGGCTGAGGGAGCAGTTTGCTGGAACTAACCTGAGAGATCCCACCAGAGGACTCAACTTGGGAGCCGTCTTCGCTCATCACTTATGCTCGCTGCAGAAGAAGCCATTCGATGGCAAGGATATGGAGACAGTAGGGAGTCTGCTTACTCCCATTTTCAGGCATTGCAGGATTCCCCTAGAGGGTATGAAGTGCAATGACAACAAGGAATTCCTTGATATTACCCATCTGCAGAGTGCTACATGGCTAAAGGAGGGCCGTATATGGATCTACTATGTGTTGAATTCTCCTAGGATCTAGGGTTTGATATATTGAATCACCAACCTCGTTCTTACCTTGTTACTGGCAGCGGAATGAATGGTGAACGAGATCAGTAGCGACACAAGTGCCTCGCCTCTACCACGTACACACACACACAAGCTGGAAAACGGGATGCTAGTGCCGAATCTGTGGAATCTATGAGTTTCTCGTGTTTCTGCTTTTCTTTCAGAGAGAATAGAAGACGGCTAGGGTTCAGGTCAACCATATAAGCCTTTATATATCGACCTGGAAATGACATCATCAACCGTCGGACAAACCCGACTCGGTTACGTCATCAATCCGAAACATCAGTTTCGAAACCCGATATGCAACGATCGACACACTTAATGTGTCGATCGCCACACCTCCACGAAAAGCTTGCATCGATCGACACACTCATGCATCGATCGACACATATCATAAAACTCTATGTCAATGTGTATCCAATACACATCAACATGATCATTACCATAATGATCATTTCCACATTCATGCTTCCAGTTTGCTTAGGTATGTGACCCTATAGGATCATATTATACTGGCAGTAAGTCTACAACTTACAGACTGCAAGAGGCTTCTAGCAAAACATTGCAATCACCCAATATTATACGAATGTCTGATCTCGACACACAACTATCACCAGGAGTGAGTACAAGTGTGATTTCAGGACACTATCCCAACAATCTCCCACTTGTACTGGAATCATCAATTCCTATAATCCTTTTGTCTCTATATCTCGATTTGGCATAAGGCAAGATTGGTGTCATCCTTATTAAGCCAACATCGTGTTTATCGAACTCCTGATCTCATACTGAACATTTACAAACAACTGAACTACAGTTCGTTTGAGTGCGGCCACACATTTTCTCAGTATTAAATCTTCGATAGGCCCTGAGATATTTATCTCCCGTTATTCAGGAGGGACAAATTCCATCTTGTTCCATCCCTGTTTCAACGCACATTTCATGATACACCTGAACAGTGCCGTTATAGCCGCCAGTTACGGGTCGATGTTTGACAAGGTCAAAGTGTACCAATTCACATGCAAGAAAGCATGATGAACTCAGGTCTAAGGACTATACTCTATAGTCGTAATGAGAACCTCTTATGACACAGATATAACTATCTTGAAGACTTCTCATTAGCGGGTCATGTCCGATCATATGTTCATCAACATATACCTATGTGACTGACTGCGATAATCATATAATTGGCTCCATGAAACTTAGCCAACAGTCACCTCACAATCTAGTCTCTCGCGGTTGTCAGTGTCCCACTTTGACAACCTCGACTAGGGACACATTATAATTTATGTCATCTATACTTATAGGGTTTCATGATCAAGTCCTCAACTTGATGACCTATAATATAACATAAACTTATTTTGGAACCATTATTTAGATCACAATAAATAATGCTGAAATCAAATTTCATTTAAACATATCCAAAAGAATGTTTACAAGAGCATCTTATTATAACTAAAATAAAACTAAAACTCCCACTAGAATCAAAACAAAGCCACTGGCTCCAAGATACTAGGAACCACACCAAGTTCAGTCATGAACTTCTTGATCCAAACAACTTCCTTTGCCGCTTCTGAAGCAGCAACATATTCAGCTTCCGTCGTGTAATCAACTACGGTATTCTGCTTAGAGCTCTTCCAGCTCACTGCACCGCCATTTAGACAGAAGACATATCCAGATTGTGATCGGAAATTGTCTCTGTCGGTCTGAAAACTCGCATCAGTGAATCCATCCACCACCAGTTCTTCACTTCCTCCATACACCAGGAATTTATCCTTAGTATGTCTCAAATACTTGAGAATATTCTTGGCGGCTGTCTAGTGATCTTCACCTGGATCAGATTGGTATCTACTCGTCATGCTTAACGCGTAAGCTACATCTGGACGAGTGCAGAGCATGGCATACATAATAGATCCTATTGCAGAAGCATAAGGAATCCTATTCATGCGCTCTCGCTCAGCATGTGTCTTCGGACACTGCTTCTTGCTGAGACTAATGCCATGAGACATTGGTATGAAGCCCTTCTTGGAATCATGCATCTTGAATCTGTGCAACACCTTATCAATATAAGTGTCCTGGCACAGTCCAATCATCCTGTTCATTCTATCTCTGTAGATTCTGATTCCAAGAATATACGCGGCTTCTCCCATGTCTTTCATGGAAAAACAACTTCCGAGCCAAGTCTTAACAGACTGAAGCAACACAACGTCATTACCGAGGAAGAGTATGTCATCGACATACAGTACGAGAAACGCAATTTTTCTCCCACTAGTCTTCTTGTAAACACATGGTTCTTCTTCGTTCTTGACGAAACCAAATTGTTTTACTGCTTCATCAAAACAAAGATTCCAACTCCGTGATGCTTGCTTCAACCCATAAATGGATTTATGAAGCTTGCATACCTTCCCAGCGTCTTTAGGATCAACAAAACCTTCAGGCTGTGTCATATACACATCCTCTTCCAGAATACCATTCAGGAATGCGGTTTTGACATCCATTTGCCAAATCTCATAATCATAATGAGCAGCAATTGCTAGAAGAATCCGAATGGATTTAAGCATAGCGACTGGGTAATAGGTTTCATCATAGTCAATACCATGAATTTGCTTGAAACCTTTAGCCACCAACCTCGCTTTGTAAATCTGTACATTGCCATCCACGTCAATCTTCTTCTTGAAGATCCATTTACACTCAATGGCCTTTGCACCATTAGGTAAATTGACCAAGGACCATACTTGGTTTTCTGACATGGATTCCATTTCGGACTGGACTTAGAGGCTCCAAGCCACTTTTCGGAGTCCGGGCCGATCATTGCTTCCGCGAAGGTCGCTGGTTCGTCACTTTCAATGATCATCAGATCATTGCAATTGGTCACGAGAAATCCATAGTATCTCTCGGGTTCGTGACGGATCCTTCCGGATCTGCGAACTTCAGGCTCCACAGGCGCCGGTTCCACAGAACTTTGTGGATCCAACTGATGCTCTTCCTCAACAGGTTGAACATTTTCCTGTGCATCTTGAATTTCTTCGAGATGTACTTTACTCCCACTGTTTTTCTTAGAAAGAAATTCTCTCTCAAGAAAAGAACAGTCCCGAGCAACAAAAACTTTGTTCTCAGATTGGTTGTAAAAGTAGTATGCCTTGGTATCTCTAGGATACCCAACGAAGTAGCATTTGTCTGATTTGGGTGCGAGCTTGTCAGAGATTAAACGTTTGACATAAGCCTCACAACCCCAAATCTTCAGGAAAGACAGACTAGGAATTTTCCCAGTCCACAATTCATGTGGTGTCTTATCCACTGATTTAGATGGCACCATATTCAGTGTAAACGCAGACGTTTCTAGAGCGTATCCCCAAAAGGATAATGGAAGATTAGAATGACTCATCATAGACCGAACCATATCCAATAAGGTTCGATTCCTCCTCTCTGACACTCCATTCCATTGAGGTGTTCCAGGAGGAGTGAGTTGTGAAATAATTCCACACTCGCTCAGATAGTCGCTGAACTATTGGCTTAAGTATTCTCCTCCGCGATCCGATCGCAGAACTTTGATACTTTTGCCAAGTTGGTTCTGTACTTCATTCTTGAATTCCTTGAATCTATCAAAGGATTCTGACTTGTGTCTCATCAAATAGACATAGCCATACCTACTGAAATCATCAGTGAAGGTAATGAAGTACTTGTAATTTCCTCTGGCAACAGTGCTCATTGGCCCACATACATCAGTATGAATAAGGCCCAATAACTCATTGGCCCTTTCATTTGGTTTGTTGAAAGGGGCCCTAGCCATTTTGCCCATCAAGCAAGATTCGCATTTCTCACATGATTCAAAATCAAATGAGCCTAGAAGTCCATTTCGATGGAGCCTTTGGATGCGTTTCTCATTTATATGGGCCAAACGACAATGCCATAAGAAAGTCGGGTTTTCGTCATTGGACTTAAACCGCTTTGTATTTATGTTAAAGACAGGCATTTCTTGGTTTAAAACATATATTCCATTATCTAATGGGGCGCTACCATAAAATGTACCATCACGATTAAAAGAACAAACTTTATTCTTAACTGCAAAATCAAAACCTTCCAAATCCAAAATGGAAACTGAAATTATGTTTCTGCTAATCGCAGGTACAAAATAGCAATTATTCAAAGCTAAAACCATGCCCAAAGGTAAAGACAACTCATAGGTGCCTACGGCCAGTGCAGCAACCTTAGCTCCATTCCCGACCCGCAGCTCCACTTGTCCTTTCTTCAGCGTCCTACTGTTTCTTAGTGCCTGCATATTAGTACAAATATGAGCACCGCAGCCGGTATCCAATACCCACGAAGTAGAACTAGAAGACATAACATTTAGTTCGATAACATAAATACCTGAGTCAGACGCATCATACGTCTTCTTCAGCTTCTTGTAATCTTCCTTGAACTTCTTGCAGTCTCTCTTCCAATGCCCCAACTGCTTGCAGTAGTTGCACTTATCCTCAGGAGAAGGCCCGGATTTGGGCTTGGGCTTGGGCTTGTCTTGACTCTCAGTCTCGACAACCTGGGCCTTTCCCTTATCCTTCTTAGGTTTCTTAAACCTTTTACCCCCTTGTACCATCAGGACACTGGGAGTATCCTTCTTGAGATTCGGCTCTGCTGTCTTCAGCATACCGTGCAACTCAGTCAATGTCTTAGTCATGTTTTGCATGTTGTAGTTCATGATGAACTGATCAAAACACGACGGCATAGACTGCAGAATCATGTCAGTGGCTAGCTCATGGCTAATGGCACAGTCCAGTTTCCCCAGGTTATCAATGTAACCCATCATTTTAAGGACATGAGGACTTACTGGACTGTCCTTAGCCAGCTTGCAATCCATAAGAGATTTAACCGTCTGGTATCTCTCTGTGCGAGCTTGCTCCTGAAACAAAGCTTTCAGGCTGTTAATCATCTCAATGGGTGACATCATGTTCTCATATTGCTTCTGCAGCTCAGAGTTCATAGTTACCAGCATTAGACAATTAACATCTTTGACATCAGCTGAATGCTTATCATAAGCATTCTTGTCTGCCTGCGAGGCATTGGAACGTGGCCTCTCGGGGAGAACTCTTTCAAGGACATATTCCTTGTTCTCCTGCCTGAGAACTATTCTCAGGTTCCGATACCATTCCAAGAAATTAGATCCATTTAACTTGTCCTTCTCAAGGACGGATCTCAGTGAGAAAGTGTTGATGTGAGTTGAGACAGACATAGCTGTAATTAAAAGATAGAGGTTTTAGTTATAATGCTCAAGGAAATGAGAAATCTTATCTAATAAGAAAACTCGCATTGTATTCATAACTATGTTTCCTCAGATGAATACAATGAACCAAGATCCTCAGATCACCAAAATTCGAGTGGGCGACTCGCCATCACCCAAACTTTAGTCATCCAGGTAAGCAAATCATTGCTAATTATACCCAGTACAACTCTTGGTCGCAGATAAGACAATCCATGTCTTATCCACTCTGATGTCTCTGGGCCCAGAACTTCTGATGACCCAGTCAAGTAAACCAATATTTTCATGTCTTGCGATCATTGACAGTCGCACTGCAAGTCTATCAATGACCACCTGCCTTACTCATGTTGATGTGGATACCAAGGACTCCAAGACTATCCAACGAACGACACGAGTCTTGACAGTAGACAAGATCGGGCAAGACATCAAGATCACTTGATATTTAGTTGAGGAAAGTAACTATTTTATCTTGATGTATATCCAATACACATCCAAGAAATTATAAATTTACTTAAAATATTCAGTTTTTAATAGTTTTAGATTCATTTTGATTTGGTATTCGCAACTAGAAGTCCAACTTCTGAGTCTGCGAGTTGTGTGTTGATCGACACATCTTAACCACAATCAAATTTTGTTTCCGGTTCAATCCAATCCAACCGAAAACAACTAACTGCATTCGATCGATGCACCCAGTGCGTCGATCGATACAATGCGAGTTTTCGCGGTGCACCGATCGACACAAGCTTAGTGTCGATCGACGCTATGCGAACAACCCAAAAGATTTTACGAGTTTTCGCTCTGTGTCGATCGACACACGCTTTGCATCGATCGACACGCTGCGACAAAACCCTAAAATTATTTACGTGTTTTCGCTCTGCATCGATCGACACACGCTTTGTGTCGATCGGCACACTGCGAAAACACAGGCATCAAATTCTTCAACAGAGGCTTTAATCCGAGATTAATTCTTGAAAAACGATTTTAGCAGGCAATAATCAATACAACAAACTCAGTTTTCGAATTAATTGTGTCAGATTCAATAGTCTAAACCCTAACACGCTCTGATACCACTGTTGAATTCTCCTAGGATCTAGGGTTTGATATATTGAATCACCAACCTCGTTCTTACCTTGTTACTGGCAGCGGAATGAATGGTGAACGAGATCAGTAGCGACACAAGTGCCTCGCCTCTACCACGTACACACGCACACAAGCTGGAAAACGGGATGCTAGTGTCGAATCTGTGGAATCTGTGAGTTTCTCGTGTTTCTCCTTTTCTTTCAGAGAGAATAGAAGACGGCTAGGGTTCAGGTTGACCATATAAGCCTTTATATATCGACCTAGAAATGACATCATTAACCGTCGGACAAACCCGACTCGGTTACGTCATCAATCTGAAACATCAGTTTCGAAACCCGATATGCAACGATCGACACACTTAATGTGTCGATCGTCACACCTCCACGAAAAGCTTGCATCGATCGACACACTCATGCATCGATCGACACATATCATAAAACTCTATGTCAATGTGTATCCAATACACATCAACATGATCATTACCATAATGATCATTTCCACATTCATGCTTCCAGTTTGCTTATGTGTGTGACCCTATAGGATCATATTATACTGGCAGTAAGTCTACAACTTACAGACTGCAAGAGGCTTCTAGCAAAACATTGCAATCACCCAGTATTATACGAATGTCTGATCTCGACACACAACTATCATCAGGAGTGAGTACAAGTGTGATTTCAGGACACTATCCCAACACTATGACCAAGCTGCGAAGCGTGGTATAGATCTTCCTGCTGATGAGCTGACACGGATTGATACACTGGATGCCTTGAGATTCCAGCCTCCTCTGCGTGCTCAGCGCAGTGTGCCTACTATGGCTCATCCGCTGGGAGAGCCTTCTACACGCCCATCCTCCTCTTCTGCACCTGCACCGGTGCCTACTGCTGATACTTATGATGTCGGACCATATCCAGCTCCGTCTGTGTCACTTGGTGAGATTTCTGAGACTGAGTGGAGAGAGAGACAGGATGGTATACTCCAGAGGATTTGGGAGTTTATGCGCACCTGCACCTGTAGGCGACAGCCACAGATCCATCAGCCCGGTCCTTCTCGTCGACGTAGACAGAGCTCTCCAGTTGTTTCTAGCGGTTCATATTTTATGGCGGGCATAGATGATGAGAGCGAGTGAGATTGGTCTCCATTTTCTGACTACGGTTCTGTATTTTATTTTTCACTTTTCTTTTGCATTCTTTTGATTTTCTTAGGAATCTTTATGTTTGGATGATATGTTTACATTAAGACTATCTGTTGCTTTGATTCTACTTGTTTGCATTGATTTTCAGCTTGCAGGTTTGAAATTTGACAAATTCTCACGGACTAACTGCTAACTTACTGACTGATCCGAGTATTCGCAGTGCGTCGATCGACACACCCTTGTGTCGATCGTCACAACACGAAAGAAATCGCATTGCAGCGATCGTTGCGGTCCTGAGCAACGATCGACCCATACACAATCGCCCTGCAACGATCGACGCACCTAGTGAAACGGTCGATGCAGGCGCGACAGGTACAATCCGACAGACACTTAACTCATCCAAACACAATTTTTCTTTCTTTTTACCAAACCTTAGCTTGACACTACTAGGGAAAATGTGTTTCAAGTGTGGGGGAGGTGGTACTGACTTATATCTTTCTGTTTTCTTAAGAGTCAGTCCTATTTTTCAAATTTTTTGTTTTATTGAGTCAAAACTAGTTTAAGTAGGAAATAGTGAGTTTTCGAGAAGTTAACAACATCTTGCAGGAACTTAAGTGACCATTGGGATGAAGCTGCATGATCAATCTATGACTATTAGAAAACCCAACACGGATCAACCTACTGAGGACACCCATATCAATTCAGGTATTCAGAGGATCCTTTACTGACTTCACCCTTGTAACCTGACTTAATTTTCTCACCTAAGGGCTTGGTATACCTTGAGTCGGATTCCTCTGTTAGTTCTGACACAGCTTGTAAACCTGTCCGAGTATGGAACCCTTCTCCCCTTCTCTAAGTAAAGTAAAAAAAAGATAATAAATTGAGGATGAGTTAGTAACTCCGAAGTGGTCACGGGAGTGGTAGCTACAACTATTACCTCCTGTGCGATCCATGGAATGTGTCCAAAGTACACCCCATAACGGGAAGAGCACTGATAAAAAAAATAAAATGATACCCAGTGGGGAAAATCAGTTGCTGAGAAGGGAAAAGAGAAGAAAGGAACCAGAAACAGATAGTATGGTCGTCTAGAGCTAACATAGTAAGAATCCATGTACCCTTTGATCGATAATCCTTAGGTGAGACCGCACTTAATATTCTTAAGAAGTTAGTAGGGTGAATTTGAATTGCTTGGATTGATTGTGGAGTTTACTTAGGACAATTGCTAAGTGTGGGGGAAGTACATGTTGGTCTTGATGTCTTGCAGGTAATTCTTTCAGTGGCTTACTAAGGGGAATCCGAGTGTTGTTGCTTCTAGGACGAAAAGAGTTTCTGAAAGTTTTCAAACCTCTTCACCATGTTTTAGTTCTCTGTTTTGCTTGAGGGCAAGCAAAGGCTAAGTGTGGGGGAGTTGATATATCATGGTATTTACCGGTTTTAGGCCATGATATAAGTGGGTTTTAGAGTTTTTTTGTGTTTCTTTAGAGTCCTTTACAGGTGTAATTAGGTACATGCACGTTTGGAGTGGATTTGGAGTTATTGGAGCTAATTGGAGCATTTTGAATTTTTGACCCGAGAGATTGAGCTCACTGTCCGAAACAGTATAATGTGTCGATCGACACAAACATGCATCGATCGATGCATGACGAGTTGGGCCAGACTCGGCGAGAGTTAATGAAGAATGATGATATTGCAAAGTTGCCCAGGAGTTCCAGATAATTACACAGAAGCCCCAAGACGTGTTTTAGCTATTTAATTAGGTTTTTAGATCAGTTTTTGAGACGCTTTCATACGCTAACATACTTTAGAGAAGAGAGTTTTTAGAGCTTTTGGGGCTGATCTAATCCTGTATTACATCTTGTTTATTGGAGAAGATTTCGAACCCTTTTACTCCTTTATTAATCTCTTTTATGCAATCTATTAATTCATTGATTATGTCTTCATATTCTATGTCTGAGTAGATTCATAGTTAGGTTTAGGGATTCTCATAGGGATTTAATGACTTGTTAGATTTATTTAATTCAGTTAGGATTCATAACTTTAATGTTCTTCAACCTGAATTGTGATTAATGCTAGTTCTAACCTGATCACTTAGAATATAGATCTTAGGTTGCTAGATTAGCACGGAAGTGTGATTTAGAATCTGAACTATTTAAATTGAGCAATATAATTACTCGCAAAGAAATTTGGTTTAATTAGATTGTGAACATATCGAACTTAATATTAAAGCTGGTTTAATCTGTTAGGAATTACAAAGAAATTTGGATTTCTGCAATTAGGCTTAGAGAATTCTCTCAACGAAAGTTGGTTAATTCTACATCTGTGTTTGAGTTCTAGAACTGTGATTAATTCGATCCTGACTGAATGAATTGTCTGCTTGTCTGATTTCCTGAGAACTCCCTAGACTTAGCGCCCTTAGTTTATTTCCTACAACAAATCTTGCTACTGATTTACTTTCTTGCACTGCTTTTTAGTTTCCTATTACATTTGCTTCTTTCTAGTTTAATCCGACTGTTCTTAATCTATCGTAGCTCAGAGTCCTTGTGGATTCGATACCCTAAGTACTACAATCACATCACTGTGCACTTGCAGTTAGAATAGGGATAAACCTTGACCTATCATTCTGCTTTCAAAATCCCTTAAGAAAAACTCTAAAACTCTTTCTATCTTTGGATAGGCCGAGTTGAGATCTTACAATTAGTCTGAATGGCCCCAAGAGATTAATTTGTTGCATATTGGGACTGTGGTTTAAGATGAATATCTAATTCTTTGGGATCCTCTTCTTGATCCAGATAACAAAGCTCCGTCGAACCTGAGGCGAGTGCAGTCTGATTAGATTATAGATTTCACTTGATTTGAAGGTAATATTTCCAACTCATTGACAATCCACTATAAAGTATCTTGTTCAGATGTGAGAGATAATATGGTAATGTAACACCATAGTTGTTCTATATTAGGGGATCTTGCCGAGGGAAGTATTCAACCATCGTTATGCCATAAGGAATTTATCTTGGAGTCCATAGGAGTTCTTGTTAGTCGTGGCCCATGAATACCAATGAGTTCAATGAGAATACGAAATGATGACTAAGGGTCCAGCCATAATCTACAGCGATTCCCATTACCAAGTTTGAGTCTCACCCATTCATTGTTGCATTTTCTAATCCAAAGAAGTTGCTTGAAGATACAAGAATGACTTTACTTCTCTTTAATTGATTAAAAATCATCCATGATTACATTCTAATGAATCCAGGCAACCCATTTTGATTCAGTTTGGAATACAAGCATCCAAAAAAAAAACTTTGTTGTGAAATTCTGATTCCATGCATCCAAGTTCCTAATTCTAATTCCCCCCTTTTGTGTAGAATTCGTGACACTGGACCAAGCAACACAGAGTGAGTATCTCCCGTCACTCGACCCCTTCCAAAGGTAAGATGCACATAGAGGATCAATCATCTTAATGAACTCTTTACGAAGGAAAAAGGATCCACACCAGAAATTGATGATACTAGAGGTTACTATATTAAGCATTACTTGTCTTCTTGGAAAGGAGATATATTTAGAGGTCTAAGAATTAAATTTCTTTTTTATTCCTTGCAGGAGAGGTTCACAGTTCAGCATAGTCAGCTTCTCTCTACATAAGGGGCGGCCAAAATACTTGATGGGAAGATAGCCTTGTTAAATTCCTGATGCTTGAGATACAAAGCTTATGTCAGCCTTTGAGATCCGCAAAGAGAAGAGACATGGTTTTTCCAGACTTATGGCCAGTCCTGACATCTGATTAAAAGCATCCAGCACTTCCATAATTCCATGGATTAATCTTAGCGTACCATCAGAGACGATAAGGAAATCATCCGCGAAACATAACTATGTGATAACTCTCTACATTTAGGGTGATAACCCATTTTTCCCTCAGTTGCCGCATCATAAGCATTTGAGATAGGATGTTCATAGCCATACCGAAAAGATAGGATGAAAAAGGGTCACCATGTCTAATTCCTCTTGAATCTTAAAAGAAACCATGAATTATGCCATTGATACAAACAGAATAGGAAGTATCCGTGAAGCATTGGACTATCCATTGAATGTAGATATCTCTTGTTGCATCTGATACTGCTATACTTTACCTCTTTTGAAGAATGTGACACAACATCTTGTTTCTTGGTCTTCCAAGTTATTGTATATTCGCCTAACATTGCAACAAAAGCACTCAATGATATTCTAGTAGTCGGACATGAATTCCAGTCACAATACACTGGAAATATGAAATTTGAACTCGAACTCAACAAAATTTCTTGCCTGACAGTCCCTTTCAAGTATCGTACCACCCTCAAAACTGCTTCCCAATGTTGTTCTCTTGGTGTTGGCATAAAATGTGACAATATATGCACTGAGTACTATATGCAAGATCTGGTCGAGTTACCAACAATATTAACATTTTGACCAGTCTCCTAAATTTCCCTGCATCTTAAAAAATTGGGCTTTCATCATGTCTTTGTTACATAGGTCTTTTTGCTTGTTTTGAACCTAACAAACTTGTTTCCTCAACAATATCAAGCGTATATTACGCTGCGGGAGTATAATTCCTTCATTTCCTCTTCCGACTTCAATACCAAAAAAATTGAAAGTCATCAAGGTATATCAATACTTTCAGCTCCACATGCTTCTTTTTATAGGAATATAACGAATAATCTGCATAGAGTGTTTAAATCCATATTTTTACAGCATTTGTAAGCTTGGAAACCCATCATGGTGGAACTTGCTTCAATACATAAATAGCTTTATGTAGTAATTTTCGAGGATCCAAAATATGGAATCCTTGGAGAAGTTTCATATACACTTCTTCATGCAAATCTCATTGAAGAAATGCATTGTGAACAGATGAAATATCCAACCTTTCCCAGCAACAACTCGTAATAGTCTCCAGACCATCGTCATTTTAGCTACTATAGCAAAGGTTTCATAAATATTCTCCATATACTTGTTTATTTCCCAAAGAAACCAATCTTGACTTGTGTCATTCCACAGACCCATCCGAATTATACTTAATTTTGTATACCCATGTATGTACAATTTCTGTTTTTTTCAGGAGGTAGATCCATCACAATAAACGTCTTGTTTGCCTCAAACGCCTTGATCTCCCCTTGCATTGAGTTTCTCGAAGTATTGTATTTTACAGCTTCCTTAAAACTGCGTGGTTCTACTGCTTTGTAACTGCAGCTAAGAGTACTTGATGTGCATGTGTGAATCGCGAATCAGAAATATAGTTCATAATGGGACATCTAGTGTTACATTGAACCATTAATTGAGCCTCTGAAGGAATTTCTAACAGTTATAATCCCAATTAGCAACCCTAGGTATAATTCCAAGCCTAGGATCCAGGGTCTAGGTATATTGAATCTAAATCAGATTTCGAATTACCTGGAGTTTAGCAGCGTAAGATTATAAAGTATTCGAGATTCTTAAGCGCCTCAAGTGATGCGCCTCTACTGGTATCCACACGCACACAAACTGGAATCTGCCGGGATGCTAGTGCCGGGAGATCGGATCTCTTCGGGATACGTTTGTTTCTGAGAGGTGGATGCGATCAGGCTCAAACTTCTGTTCCAGGTCGTGCTATATCACATATATATAGACCTTGGAAAACCTAATTAATCACCGAATCAACCGAGATTAATTAAGTCGTTAAACCGAAACGATATTTCGATCTGCGCCTTTGCATCGATCGACACAACACTTGTGTCGATCGACACGCTCTCAAAAACCCGTCTATTAATGTGTATCAAATACACATTTGATTTGATCATTACTTTAATGATTATTCCCACATGAAGTATATCCAGTTTGCTTAGGTGTGTGACCCTGTAGGATCATATAATACTAGCAATGAGTTCTAAACTCATTGATCATAAGTGGTTTCTAGCAAAACATTATGATTACCCAGTATCATACGAATGTATAATCTCGACAGCACAACTATCTCTAGAGTGATTACAAGTGTGATTTCAGGACATTCCCAACAATCTCCCACTTGTACTGGAATCATCTATTCCCATAATCCCTTCGTCTCTATATCTCGATCTGGCATAAGGCAAGATCCGTGTCATCCTTATTAAGCCAAAATCATGTTCATCGAACTCCGATTTATACTGACAAGACAAACGACTGACAATCACCTCGTTTGAGTGTGGCCACACATTTCTCAGTATTTAAATCTTCGATGGGCCATGAGATATTTATCTCCTGTCATATAGGAGGGACAAATCCCATCTTGTTCCATCCCTGTTCCTTCACACGCTTCATGATACGCCCAATCAATGTCTTTATAATCACCAGTTACGGCTGACGTTTGACAAGGTCAAAGCGGACCAATTCACATGTAAGAAAACATGATGAACTCAGGTCTATGGACTATACTCTATAGTCGTAATGAAAACTCTCATGACATTTATATAACTATCCCGTAGAGTTCTCATGAGTGGGTCATGTCCGATCATGTGTTCTCTAACACATATCTATGTGATTGACTTTAATACTCTTATTAATGACTCCATGAAACTTAGTCATCAGTCACCTCACATACTAGTCTCACGCGGTTGTTAATGTCCCACTTTAACAACCTTGACCAGGGACCATCATAATTTATGTCATTTATCACTTATAGGGTTTCATGATCAAGTCACATACTTGATGACCTATAAAATGTCATAAATTACTTTGGGACTATTATTTAATAACATAATTAAATAATACTGATGTCAGAATTCATTAACATAATCATATTATGTTTACATGAACATCATATCATAACTAAAATTAACAACAACAACTCCCACTAAATTTAAGATCACATCTTAAGACATCTAATGCCTGTAGCAGTTGTCTGAACCTCATTCGCTCTTGCTCAGCGTGTGTCGTGGGACACTGCGTCTTGCTAAGCGTAATGCCAATTGTCATTGGCATGAAGCCCTTCTTGGAATCATGCATATTGGACCTGTACAAGACCTTATCAATATAAGCATCTTGACACAATCCAATTAGCTTGTCCAATCTATCTCTATAGATTCTTATTCCAAGAATGTTTACGGTTTCTCCCATGTTTTTCATTGAAAAACAACTTTCGAGTCAAGTCTTAACAAACTGAAACAATGGAATTTCATTTCCGAGATGCAGTGTGTTATCAACATACAATACTAGAAATGCAATTGTGCTCCCACTAGTCATCTTGTAAACACATGGTTCCTCTTTGTTCCTGATGAAGTCAAACCTTTTGACTGCTTCATCAAGACGAAGATTCCAACTCCGAGATGCTTGCTTCAATTCGCAGGTCCATCACTTTCAATGATCAACAGATCATGGCAATTGGTTACGAGAAATTCACATTTCTCGGGTTCGTGACGGATCCTTTCAGATCTGCGAGCTTCAAGTTTGTGTAAAAGTCGCTCATATATCTCATATATAGACTTTTCCCACGACCCAATTAACCAAGATTTAAACTGTAGTTAATTAAGTCATAAACCAAAATCAATATTTTGATTCGCGATCTGTGTCGATCGATACACCTTTGTGTCGATCGACACTTCCTCAGAAACTAGCCATTTGAATGTATATCGAATATGCATTCACCAGATCCTTTTGCAAACTTCAGGCACCACAGGTGCAGGTTCTACAACTCTTTGTAAATCCAATTGTTGTTCTTCCTCATCAGGTTGAGCAGCCTCCTGTGATTTTCGAATTTCTTCGAGTTGTACTCTTACTCCCACTGTTCTTCCTGGAAAGAAAGTCTTTCTCAAGAAAACATATTTCCGAGTAACAAACATTTTGTTCTCGGACCGGTTGTAAAATTAACATGCCTTGGTCTCCTTAGGATAACCAATGAAGTAGCATTCATCGGATTTGGGTGCGAGCTTATCAGAGATTAAAACGTTTTGCATAAGCCTCACAACCCCAAATCTTCATGAAAGACAATTTAGGAACATTTCCAGGCCACATCTTATGCGGTGTCTTTGCAACTAATTTTATGGAACCCTATTTAGTGTAAACGCAGAAGTTTCTAGAGCGTATTCTTAGAAGGATAATGGAAGATCTAAGTGACTCATCATTGATCGAACCATATCTAATAAAGTCCGATTCAGGAGGAGTGAATTGTGAAACAATTTCACAATCTCTCAGATGATCAATGAATTATTGACTTAAGTATTCACCTCCATGATCTCATCGTTGAGTTTTAATACTTTTGCCAAATTGATTATGTACTTCATTCTGGAACTCTTTGAATTTTTCAAAAAGATTCCGATTTATGTCTCATTAAATAGTCATAACCGTACCTACTGATATCATCAGTAAAGGTAATGAAGTACTGAAAGTTTCCTCTAGCACTAGTGCTCATCGGGCCATGCACATATGTATGTATAAAGCCCAATAAGCCTCTGGCCCTTTCATTTTGTTCGTTCGCAATCCGTGTCGATCGATGCACATCTTGTGTCGATCGACACTACCTTTGTTGAAAGGGGCCTTTGTCGTTTTGCCCAATAAACAAGGTTCACATTTCTCACATGATTCATAATCAAATGATCCCAAAAGCCCATCACTATGGAGCTTCTGAATCTGTTTCTCATTTATTTGGCCCAAACGACAATGCCAAGGAAAATTTTGATTCGTATCATTTGATTTGAATCTCTTGGTACTAATGTTATAGTTTAGGCCCGCTTTGGTTTAGAGCATAAGATCCATTCTCTAATGGACCGCTACTATAAAACATATCATTGTAATAAAATGAATAACACTTATTCTTAATTTGAAAACTGATATCTTTCCATATCCATAACAAGGAATAGAAACAATATTTATGCTTATAGCAGGTACATAGTGTTGGAATTGTGTCCAGTAATCTCGGTACTGTCTCTAGAAAGTAAGAGTATGTCAATGATCAGACATAAATCATATAATACTGGGGGTCATGATGGCTTGCTAGAGTCCGCTCATGATCTATAAGTCTTGGACTTATTGCCTTTATTATATGATCCCATATGGGTCACACGCCTAAGCTAACAGGAAAATGTGTAGGAACGGCTTAGAAGAAGTACGGTAAAAGTGCCAGGCATTTGTCGTACTTAGAGAGAGATTAATGGGTCTGATTAAATCCAAGGGATTTAATCAGATTGGTATTTGGGCCCAAAAGCCCAAAAGGGAAAGAGAAGGGTTTTATAAACTAAAAACCCAAATCTCTTTCTCCCTAACCCTAGCCCCCAGCCGCGAACTCTCTCTCTTCCTGCGCCTCCTCTCCCTTGGTCTAGCAGCCTCTCTTCCTGCTTGGTGTGCGTGTGTGAACCTCTGGAGGAGTTATCACTTGGTGGCTCTCTGATCTCTGACCTGTTCTCTCTTTCCGCTGCATAAACAGGTAAAAGGTGAGATCTTAATAGTTTCTAATCAAGAGAACCTAGATCCGTATGTTTAGGTCTGTTTAATCTGAAGAACTGAATCAGGATTAACACCAAAACATCCTTCAGTGGTATCAGAGCTATTGGTTCTGTGTTTTTCTTGTTTAGATTCAAGTTTAGGATTGTTTAAAGTGTGTTTTTGAATCAACCTACTGATAAGAGCAAAACACTTAAGAAACATGAATTGAATCCTGAACGAACATATTTGAAATCGCAAAACCAAGCTATATGACTCGGTTTTTGCGATCGGCCGAGTGTTGGCCGGTTGGGTCGGATCGTCCGGATCGGAAAAGGACGCACGAACCGATCACGAACGATCGTGTTGCGTGGTCGCATCCCGATCGTCGGATCGATCGCGTCCCGATCGCGGCTCGTCCCGATCGTCGGATGGATCGCATCCCGATCGCGGCATCGTCCCGTCCCGACCATCCCGTCCCGATCCAAGCTCATCACGTCCCGATCGATCGTCAGCATCGCGTCTCGTCCCGAGCGTGAGTTGCGGCTGGACGATCGAGTCTCGATCGTGAAGTTAGGGCTGACGTAACCGTGAACGGTTCACGTCAAATCGATTGGTTCGTTTCGGTTTAAGGTTCGGTTTAAAACTTGATTAAAATCAAAACGTCACGGTTTAATAAACATAATTAATAATTTTATTAAGTTCTGGTTAAACCGGGATAAGAAATCCAAAGTTGAAAAATTGGATTTTGTGCCTAAACCAGGATTTTCTAATTTGATTTGGTTGGACCAAATAAATTGAGAAAATCCGGTTTAGTAAATAACCGGTTGACAATTGTGGTCATCGTAGTAATTAAAATTTGGTTAGACCAATTTTAATGAACCAGACCGGTTATGTCATTTAATTGGACAATTGGGTCATGTCTTGGACATGGACCAATTCTTGGGCCTCGGGCCAAGAAGTTAAAACAATTGGGCCAATTATATGAGTCTTTTCTTCAGATTAATTTAAAATTTATTTTATAAAATTATAAAGTCGATTTTAAATTAAAGTTTCCGAAATTTTGAAATTAGAAAGTTTCTTAAAATAGAAGTTTCTAGATTTGCGGGTTTTGGATTTTAAGAAATTTCTAAAGTTAGAAAGTTTCCGTTTTTAGAAAGTTTCCAATTTTAGAAAGTTTCCAAAAATAGTAGGTTTCCAAAAATGGAAAGTTTCCCAAAATAGTAATCTTCTATTTTGGGAATGAATTTTAATAAACCTACAAACCTCAAATAATATCAAGCGTTGGATGTCTTGTCCATTCTATGTCAGCTGTCGAAGCCCATTCAATTGTATTCATGGCCTTACAGTGTGAGGGTGTCTACTTTTGCGTGGATAAGACGGTTTGTGATTAAATGTCATTGGGAGTCCCAGACATTAATGATTACATGACTGTATAGTCTGGTTTTCTTGACTGGGCCATCGGGAGTCCCGGGCCTTGAGACATCAGAGTGGATTGGGCCTCGGGCCCAGATTCACAACCAAGAGTTATATCACGGATATAATTAGCCGATATAGGGCTTACCGATATAAGCTAAAGTTGGGTGACGGCCAGTGGCCCACTTTAATCTTAGTTATATGTGGATCTTGGAATCATTATATTCTATTGAGGGTAACTTATGTTATTGAATATAATGCATGATTAATCATATTAAATTTAATGCGAGATTAATCATATTGAACATATTAACTAATAACCTTTTTATATTATATTTCAGCTATGACTACTACAAGCACACAAAACACATTCTCAATTCGGTCTGTTCTCGAGAAGGAGAAGCTGACTGGAACGAACTTCCTGACGTGGTCAAGGAACTTGAGGCTGGTCCTCAAGCAGGAGAAGAAGGATTATGTCCTTCGTGATCCTCTCCCCGAGAGGCCTGCTAACAATGCCGCCAGGACTCTGCATAATGCTTGGGAAAAGCATTCGTCAGATGAAAATGATGTGTATTGCCTTATGTTGGCGACAATGACTGCTGAGCTGCAAATGCAGTTCGAGAGTGTGTTGTCACCAATTGAGATAATGGCAAGCCTGAAATCGCTTTTTCAGGAGCAAGCAAGGACTGAGAGGTTTCAGACTGTTAAGAACCTCTTAGACTGTAAGTTGGCTGCAAATGCGGCAGTGAGTCCTCATGTCTTGAAGATGATGGGTTATCTCGATCATCTTCAGAAACTCGACTGCCCTATCAGCCAGGAACTTGCTTGCGACATCATTCTGCAGTCATTACCTGCAAGCTATGATCAGTTCATTCTGAACTTTAACATGCATGGCTTGAGTAAGACATTGCCTGAGCTTCACGGAATGCTCAAGACTGCAGAGCCCAACTTGAGGAAAACCGTCAAGGACCCCAATGTGCTTATGGTGCAAAAGGGCAAGGGGTTTAAGAAATCCTCTGCTAAGGATAAGGGAAAGGCCAAAGCTGTCCAAGTCGCGGACGAGGACACGCCAAAGCCCAAGCGAAAGTTCCAGCACTAGCTGTAGGCACATACTTGTTGTCTTTACCTTCGGGATTGATTTTAGAACTCAATAATTGTTATTTTGTACCTGCTATAAGCAGAAATATTATTTCAATTTCTTTGTTGGATTTGGAAGGTTATGATTTTTCAGTTAAGAATAAATTATGTTCCTTCAATCGCAACAATTTGTTCTATGGTTCTGCCCCTCTTACGAATGGGCTTTACATACTCGATCAATCCGCGCCAATTTATAACATTAATACCAAACGGTTCAAACCTAATGAGGAGAACCGAACGTTTCTATGGCATTGTCGTTTAGGGCACATCAGCGAGAAACGCATCAAGAGGCTCCATTCGAATGGACTTCTTGGCTCATTTGACTTTGAGTCATGTGAGAAATGCGAATCCTGCATGATGGGCAAAATGACACGGGCCCCCTTTAATAAACCTAACGAGAGGGCCAGTGACTTATTGGGCCTGATACACACTGATGTGTGTGGCCCAATGTCCACAAATGCAAGAGGAAACTATCAGTACTTCATTACCTTTACTGATGATTTCAGTAGGTATGGATATGTTTATTTGATGAAACATAAGTCTGAATCTTTTGAGAAGTTCAGAGAATTCCAAAATGAAGTACAGAACCAACTTGGCAAAAGCATTAAGGCTCTTCGGTCCGACCGAGGAGGAGAATACTTAAGCCAAGAATTCAGTGATCATCTAAGAGAGTGTGGGATCGTATCCCAACTCACTCCTCCCGGAACACCTCAATGGAATGGTGTGTCTGAGAGGAGAAATCGGACCTTATTAGATATGGTTCGATCTATGATGAGTCACACAGACCTTCCAATATTCCTGGGGGATATGCTCTGCTAACAGCAGTGTTCACTCTAAATAGAGCGCCATCGAAAGCAGTAGCAAAGACACCATATGAATTATGGACTGGAGTGGCTCCAGTGCTGTCTTATCTAAGAATTTGGGGTTGTGAAGCCTATGTCAAGAGATTAATCTCAGACAAGCTCACACCAAAGTCTGATAAATGCTACTTCATTGGTTATCCGAAGGAAACCAAGGCTTATTACTTCTATCTACGTTCCGAGAACAAGATTTTTGTTGCCCGGGATTGTAATTTTCTTGAGAGAGAGTTTCTCTCTAAGAAAGACAGTGGGAGTAAGGTACTGCTTGAAGAAATTCAAGATGAACAGGATACTGCTCAACCTAATGAGGAAGAGCAGCAGGAGGACCTACAAGAAATTGTAGAGCCTGAACCTGTAGTACCTGAAGTTCGAAGATCCGGGAGGATCCGTCACGAACCCGAGATATATCAAGGATTCCTCGTGACTGACTGTCATGATCTTCTGATCATTGATGGTGATGAACCATCGAACTTCAATCAAGCCATGATGGGCCCAGATTCCTCTAAGTGGCGCAAGGCCACTGATTCTGAAATGGACTCCATGTCAGTCAACCAAGTATTTTCGTTGGTTGACTTACCCGCTGGCGTAAAAGCCATCGAGTGCAAATGGATCTTCAAGAAGAAGATTGACGTGGATGGAAATGTCCAGATTTATAAAGCCAGGCTGGTGGCAAAAGGTTTCAGACAAGTTCACGGTGTGGATTACGATGAAACCTATTCACCAGTGGCTATGATGAAATCTATTCGGATTCTACTAGCAACTGCAGCTTTTCATGATTATGAAATTTGGCAGATGGACGTGAAAACCGCCTTCCTGAATGGTATTCTGGAAGAGGATGTGTATATGACGCAACCTGACGGTTACATAGATCCAAAGAATGCTGGGAAAGTATGCAAGCTTCATAAATCCATTTATGGATTGAAGCAAGCATCGAGGAGCTGGAATCTTCGTTTTGATGAAGCGATCAAGCAATTTGACTTCATCAGAAACGAAGAAGAACAATGCGTGTATAAGAAAACTAGTGGGAGCAAGATAGTATTTCTTATTCTGTATGTCGATGACATACTGCTTCTCGGAAACGACGTTCCAATGCTAAAGTCGGTAAAGGACTGGCTTGGAAGTTGTTTTTCCATGAAAGACATGGGTGAAGCTGCATACGTTCTTGGAATCAGGATCTACCGGGATAGATCTAGAAGGCTGATAGGCTTGTGTCAAGACTCATACATTGACAAAGTCCTACAAAGATTCAGCATGAAAGATTCCAAGAAGGGCTTCACGCCAATGGTACATGGCACAACGCTAAGCAAGAAGCAGAGCCCTACGACGGCTGCTGAGCTTGAGCGCATGAAGAATATTCCTTATGCATCTGCAATAGGATCTGTCATGTATGCCATGATCTGTACTCGTCCTGATGTTGCTTATGCATTGAGCATGACGAGTAGATACCAGTCAAATCCAGGTGAAAACCATTGGATTGCCGTAAAGAATATCTTGAAGTATCTAAGACATACTAAGGATAAGTTCTTGGTGTACGGTGGAAGTGATGTGCTTAAAGTCAGTGGATTCACGGACGCAAGTTTCCAGACAGACCAAGATGATTTCCGGTCACATTCCGGTTATATCTTTTGTCTGAATGGCGGTGCAATCAGTTGGAGAAGCTCCAAGCAAGACACCGTTGCTGATTCCACTACAGAAGCTGAATATATCGCCGCTTCAGAAGCAGCGAAGGAAGCTGTTTGGATACGAAAGTTCATTATTGAACTAGGTGTGATACCAGATGCGGCTGAGCCTCTAGCACTGTTTTGTGATAACAATGGTGCTATTGCTCAGGCAAAGGAACCAAGATCACACCAGAAATCCAAGCATGTTCTAAGAAGATTTCACTTGATACGTGACATCATTAATAGAAAGGAAGTCAAGATCAGTCGAGTTCAGACAGATGATAACGTCGCTGATCCGTTGACAAAGCCACTCCCAAGGCCTAAGCTCGAGTTTCTGACTGAAGCTGTAGGCATTAGAGACATTGAAATGTAATCTAAATTTGAGTGGGAGTTTGAGGGCTTTTATTTAGTTATTTGATATGTTCTTGTAAAACATTTTTATGTTTAATGAAATTATTATTTCAAGATTATTTTAACTGTGATGAAATAATCGTTCCAAATGATATGAATCATTTTATAGGTCATCGAAGTAAATGACTTGATCTTGAGTTATCAAAGTCATTTAACTTGATCATGAGACCCTATATTTGATAGATGGCTTATATCATTCAGTCCCTAGTCGAAGGTTGTTGAAATTGGAACACCAACAACCGTGTCAGACTAGATTGGTATGTGACTTATGACAAAGTCTCAATGTGTCATAGATGCGCGGCATCAAAGTCAATACATAGGTGTATGTGGGGAACATACGACCGGACTAGACCCGCTTATAAGAACTCTTCAGGATATTTATATCTGTGTCATAAGAGATTCTTACTACGACTATAGAGTATAGTCCTTAGACCTGAGTTCGCATGCATGTGACTGCACATGGACTGATGCACTTTGATCATTGTCTAACGCTGTCGTTCTGCGATAGTTATAAGGACCTTGTTTGGGGACATTATGAAATGAGTAGTTTACAGTGATGGAACAAGACGGAATTTGTCCCTCCAATATAAATGGAGTGAATATCTCTAGGCCAATCAGAGATTTGAATACTGGAAAACGCATGGCCATGCTCAAACGGACTTTCCCGAGTCGTTTGGATTGTCAGTATCGAATCAGAGTCCGATGAACAAGATTAGGCTTTATAAGGATGACACTAATCTTGCCTTATGACTAATCGAGATATTGAGACAAAAGGATTATGAATACAGAGATTCCAGTACAAGTGGGAGATTGTTGGAATTGTGTCCAGTAATCTCGGTACTGTCTCTAGAAAGTAAGAGTATGTCAATGATCAGACATAAATCATATAATACTGGGGGTCATGATGGCTTGCTAGAGTCCGCTCATGATCTATAAGTCTTGGACTTATTGCCTTTATTATATGATCCCATATGGGTCACACGCCTAAGCTAACAGGAAAATGTGTAGGAACGGCTTAGCAGAAGTACGGTAAAAGTGCCAGGCATTTGTCGTACTTAGAGAGAGATTAATGGGTCTGATTAAATCCAAGGGATTTAATCAGATTGGTATTTGGGCCCAAAAGCCCAAAAGGGAAAGAGAAGGGTTTTATAAACTAAAAACCCAAATCTCTTTCTCCCTAACCCTAGCCCCCAGCCGCGAACTCTCTCTCTTCCTGCGCCTCCTATCCCTTGGTCTAGCAGCCTCTCTTCCTGCTTGGTGTGCGTGTGTGAACCTCTGGAGGAGTTATCACTTGGTGGCTCTCTGATCTCTGACCTGTTCTCTCTTTCCGCTGCATAAACAGGTAAAAGGTGAGATCTTAATAGTTTCTAATCAAGAGAACCTAGATCCGTATGTTTAGGTCTGTTTAATCTGAAGAACTGAATCAGGATTAACACCAAAACATCCTTCATATAGTAGCAATTTTAAGTTCTAAAACCTTGCCAGAAGATAAAGACAAACAAATGTTCCTACGGTCAATACAACAACTCTTGCTCCATTTCCACGCGCAGGTCCACTTGTCCTTTCTCCATGGTCCTACTGTTGCTCAGGCTCTGCATATTTTCACAAAATATGAGCACCACAGCCGGTATCCAATACCCAATAAGTAGAACCACAAGAAGTAACATTTACTTCTATAACATAAATACCTGAAGAAGAAGTCTCGTACGTCTTCTTCATCTTCTCAGAATCTTCCAGGAATTTCTTGCAATTTCTTTTCAAATGCCCATGACCATTACAATAATGGAACTTATCATCTTTAGAAGGACCAGGTTTAACCTTGGGAGCATGATTAGACTCGCTTGGATTCATAATCGAGCTCGTCTTGCCATCACCTTTGATCTTACCAATTTTCTTAAACTTATTACCCTTTTGTACCACAAGGACATTTTGGGTGTCCTTCTTGATGTTAGGTTCAACAGTCTTAAGTATCCCATGCAATTCAGTCAACGTCTTCGTCAAGTTGTTCATGTTATAGTGTTGGAATTATGTCCAGTAATCTCTGTACTGTCTCTAGAAAGTAAGAGTATGTCAATGATCAGACATAAGTCATATAATAATGGGGGTCATGATGGCTTGCTAGAGTCCGCTCATGATCTATAAGTCTTGGACTTATTGCCTTTATTATATGATCCCATATGGGTCACACGCCTAAGCTAACAGGAAAATGTGTAGGAACGGTTTAGCAGAAGTACGGTAAAAGTGCTAGGCATTTACTGTACTAAAAGAGACTAAAGGGCCTGATTAAATTCAAGGGATTTAATCAGACTGAGAATTGGGCCCAAAAGCCCATAAGAACTGGACAAGGGTTTTAATAAATAAAACTTGCCCTAGCTCTTATTTTCTTAGCCACTCTGCGCCTCCTCTCTCTCTGTCTGCGCCTCCCACCAGCTTGGTCTAGCAGCCAATTTCCTGCAGTGTGCGTGTGTGAGCCTTTGGAGGAGCTATCTCTTGGTGGTTCTGCTGATCTCAGACAATACCTCTTCTTCCGCTGCATAAACAAGGTATTAGGTGAGATCCTTTATGATTCTAGCAAGAGAACCTAGATCTGGCATGTTTAGTAGGATCAATTAATCTGATGAATTGAACCAGGAAATACTAAACAATCCTTCAGTGGTATCAGAGCAATTGGTTCTGTTAGGATTTCTTGTTTAGAATCATGTTTAGGTTGTTTAGAAGTATTTGAATCAACCTATGATAAGAAAATACTTAAGAAACAAAGAATTAAAACCTAAACAAATTGAAATCGCATGATCCGATCTATATTGAATCGGTATGCGTCGGAATGATGATCGCCAAAGGATCACCATGTCCGGATCGAGTGACGCGCGGTGAACCGATCGCATGGATCGATCGATCGCTTGGATCGACCCGCTCACGTACGCGTCCCGTCCGATCGCGAGAGATGAGCCGATCGTATGGATCGCGTCTCGTCCCGATCGCACGGCCCGGCTGTCCCGATCGTCCCGTCCCGTCCGGCTTCACGTCCCGACTGTCGACCCGCCGCGGAAGCGTGATGCTTGCGGCTGCGGCTGTCTCGACCGCGAGGCTAGGTCACGACCGTGATCGGTCCGTGACCAATCGGTTCGGTTCGGTTTAAAACTTGATTAAAACTTAATCGTCACGGTTTAATAAACAGACTTAATAAAATTTATTAAGTTCTGGTTAAACCGGGATAAGAAATCCAAAGTCGTAAAATTGGATTTAGTGCCTAAACCAGTGGTTTTCTAATTTGATTTGGTTGGACCAAATAAATTGAGAAAATCCGGTTTAGTAAATAACCGGTTGACAATTGTGGTCATCGTAGTAATTAATTTTGGTTAGACCAATTTTAATGAACCAGACCGGTTATGTCATTTAATTGGGCAATTGGGTTATGTCTTGGACATGGACCAATTCTTGGGCATCGGGCCAAGAAGTTAAAACAATTGGGCCAATTATTTGAGTCTTTTCTTCAGATTTAATTTAAAATTTATTTAAATAAAATTTAAAAATCGATTTTAAATTAATCTGTTTTTCAAAATCTGAAATTAGAAAGTTTCTTAAATTAGAAGTTTCTAGATTTGCATGTTTTGGATTTTAGGAAATTTCTATATTTAGAAAGTTTCCAATTTTAGGAAGTTTCCAATTTTAGAAAGTTTCCAAAATTAGTAGGTTTCCCAAAAAGGAAAGTTTCCCAAAATAGTAATCTTCTATTTTGGGATAAAATTTTAATAAACCTACAAACCTCAAACAATATCAAGCGTTGGATGTCTTGTCCAGTCTATGTCAGCTGTCGAAGCCCATTCAATTGTACTCATGGCCTTACAGTGTGAGGGTGTCTATTTTTGCGTGGGTAAGACGGTTTGTGATTCATAAATGTCATTGGGAGTCCCAGACATTAGTGATTACATGACTGTATAGTCTGGTTTTCTTGACTAGGCCATCGGGAGTTCCGGGCCTTGAGACATCAGAGCGGATTGGGCCTCGGGCCCAGATTCACAACCAAGAGTTATATCACGGATATAATTAGCCGAGATAGGGCTTACCGATATAAGCTAAGGTTGGGTGACGGCCAGTGGCCCACTTTGATCTTAGTTATATGTGGATCTTGGAATCATTATATTCTATTGAGGGTAACCGAAGTTATTGAATATAATGAGAGATTAATCATATTATCTATAATGCGAGATTAATCATATTGAACATATTAACTAAAATTCTTTTATCTTAAATTTCAGTTATGACTAGCACAAACAATCAAAACACTTTCTCGATCCGGTCTGTCCTAGAGATGGACAAGCTGAACGGATCAAATTTCTTGACTTGGTCGCGGAACCTGAGGCTAGTCCTCAGACAGGAGAGAAAGGACTATGTCCTTGAGAGAGCTCTCCCCGTGAGGATCGGGTCCAATGCCTCTCATGCAGTATATGATGCTTGGAATAAGCATTATAATGATGCGGTAGATGTGCGTGGTCTGATGTTGGCTACCATGGACTCAGATTTGCGGAAGCAATTTGAAAACATGGAGTCGCCAATAGAGATGATCAGCAGCCTGAAATTGAAATTTCAGGAGCAGGTAAGAGTGGAGAGATACCAGTTGGTTAAGTCTCTCACTAGCTGCAAGCTACCAAATGATCATCCAGTAAGTCCTCATATCAGTAAAATGATAGGTTATATTGATAACCTGAGGAAACTGGATTATCCAGTTAGCCAAGAATTGGCAACTGAGATCATTCTGCAGTCACTGCCGTCAAGCTATGATAAGTTCAGAAGGAACTATATCAAGAAAGGCTTAACGAAGACGCTGACTGAACTGCATGATATGCTCAAGACAGTTGAGCCAAACGTGAAGAGTACCCAGTATAATCTCATAATGGAGAAGGGTGGGTTTATTAAACCTAGTGCTGACAAGGGTGAAGACAAAGTTGTCCAGATTTTGAATCATGGCAAGCGTGTGTCTTCTGAGCCCAAGTCAGATACCTCTTACGTTGGTAAGTGATGCTACTGTAAAGAGACTGGGCATTGGAAGAGAGATTGCATTAAATTCATGGAAGATGATGAGGAGTTGAAGTTGATGTATGAGACTGCTTCCTCAGGTATTCATGTTATTACTTCAAGTTCTACCTTAAAGGTATTGGATACTGGTTGTGGCACTGATATTTGTTGTAATATGCAGAGCCTAAGCAACAGTAGAACGTTGAAGGAAGGGCAAGTGGAACTGCATGTCTGGAAGGAGCTATGGATGCTGCCTCAGCCGTAGGGTTTTCACTTGTAGATGCCTTAGAGGCTTGGTTTTGTATTAAGTAATTGCTACAATGTACCTGCTTTAAGCAGAGTTGTCTTTCATTTTCTTGTAAGAATTTGAATGTTTTTCATTTTGATAAAAGACAAGTTTTGTTCTTTTGATCTTAATGAAATATTAATTGTAGCACCCTATTCAAGGAATGGGTTTTATATCTTAAACCAAAGAGTGCCTAAATGTAACATAAATACCAAATTGGTTTAAATCTGATGAATTAAACCTGATTTTTCTTGGCATAAAAGTCTTGGTCACATAGAGTAAGTCGGATTCAGAAATCCCATAGTTATGCACTATTGGGCTCATTTGATCGGATATCTTATGAGACTTGAATTCTGTTTACTGGACCAAAAGACAAAGGGGCCTATCTTAGCCGAGCTAGAGAAAGGCCCAAAGGCTTATTGGAGATTGAACATACTCATGTATGTGGTCCGATGAGCAGTAATGCCAGAGAAAATTTCCTGTACTTCATTGTCTCTACTGATTAATTCAGTGAGTAAGACTGTGTTCATTTGATGAGACACAAGTCGGAATTCTTTGACATGGTCGAAAGAGTTCCAGAATGAGGTATAAAATCTGAGTGACAGAAGTATTAAGACTCTGAATTAAATCACGAGTGAGAATACTTGAGTCATTAATGGTGTGATCATCTGAATGAGTGTGAAGTCGTTTCACAGCTCAATTCTCCTGAAAACCTTGAGGTATTTCTGTGAGAAAGAATCAGATCTTATAAGAAATGATTAAAGATGAGTCACACGAATCTTCCATGATATTCTTGAAGAATAACGCTCTAGAAATATCTAAGTTTACGCTGAAATAGTTCCACCAATATCAGTTGAAAGACACCACGTAAATGTGGATTGGAATCGATCCAAATTCGTCTTTACTGAGTATTTGTAGTTGAGCTACTTCGCTGGTTGTCCTAAGGAAACCAAGGCTTGTTATCTTTTACGTCCATTCTGTTTTCAAGAAGGGAAGTTACTTTCCAAAAAGAACAGTGGGAGTAAAAGTATGACTCGAAGAAATTCGACAAATACAGGTGGCTGCTTAACCTGTTGAGGGAGAGCAGCGGATGGATTTACAGATTTCTGTAGAATCTACACCTGTGGAGCCTGAAGTTCGCAGATATGAAAGAATCAGTCACTAATCCGAGAGTGAATTCTCGTCATTAGTTAAACCTGATGATCATTGAAAGCGACGAATCTGCGAAATTCAAAGAAGCGAAAGTGAGCCCGGACTCCGAAAAATTACATTTTGTGTAAGTTAGCTTCATCGATCCATTCATGGATGGAAGCAAACATATCGGAGTTGGAATCTTCGTTCTGTTGAAGTAGTCAAGGTTTTGACTTGAACAAGAACGAAATGGAACTGTGCGTTTACTAATAGATAAGTGGGGGCGATGTTGCATTTCTCATATTGTATGTCGATGACATACTGATTCTCGGAAATAACGTCCCAATACTGCAGTCGGTAAAGGACTGGCTTGGGAGTTGGTTTTGTGATTGACATGGGTAAAGCCACGTAGTTCTTGGATTCTGGATCTAAAGATAGAGATCCAGAAGAGCTGGTAGGACAAAGTCAGGATTCTTACATTGACAAAGTCCTACACGTTTTGAGCAATCCAAGAATGGTTTTATGCCAATGTCACATGGCATTAAGTTAAGCAAGATACAGTATCCCACGATAACTGCTGAGCTTGAATGCATGGATGAGATTCCATATGCGTCGGCAATTGGATCTATCATGTATGCCATGACACGTACTTGTTTTGATGTTGCTTTAATGTTAAGCAAGACAAGTAAAGACCAGTCAAATCCAGCAAAGAATCACTGGATAGACGTAATGAATATTCTCAAGTATTTGGAAAATACTTAGGATATGTTCTTGATTTACGGAGAAAGTGAGGTGCTACGAGTCGGTAGAGTCTGAAAGGCAAGTTTCCAATGGACAAAGATGATTTCCGGTCACAGTCCGGTTATATCTTGTGTCTATCTGGCGGTGCAAGGCACTGTTGCTGACTCCATGACTTAAGCTGAACATTTCGCAGCTTGGGAAGCGGCGAAAGAGGTTGTTTGGAAAGAAGAGTTCGTCACTGAACTTGATGTGATTCCCAGCATAGATGAGACTAGCTGCACATCAGAGGTTCAAACACCTTGAGGGTAGGTATAACCTATTCTGTGAGATAAATGAAAGAGATGTTGAGTAGATCAGCAAGTTTCAACGAATGAGGACGTTGCTAATCTATTAACGAAGCCACTCCTTAGGCCTAAGCACGAGTCGCGGACTGTAGCTGTAGGATAAGTGAAATTAAGATGTAGTCTTAATTTCAGTGGGAGTTTGTAAAGGGCTTTATTTAGTTATTTGATATGTTCTTGTAAAAAATTTTATGATGTTTAATAAAATTATTATTTCAAGATTATTTTAACTGTGATGAAATAATCGTTCCAAAATGATATGAACCATTTTATAGGTCATCGAAGTAAGTGACTTGATCTTGAGTCATCAAAGTCATTTAGCTTGATCATGAGACCCTATATTTGATAGATGGCTTATATCATCCTGTCCCTAGTCGAAGGTTGTTGAAATTGGAACACCAACAACTGTGTGAGACTAGATTGGCATGTGACTTATGACAAAGTCTCAGTGTGTCATAGATGCGCGGCATCAAAGTCAGTACATAGGTGTATGTTGGGAACATACGACCGGACATGACCCGATTATAAGAACTCTTCAGGATATTTATATCTGTGTCATAAGAGATTCTTACTACGACTATAGAGTATAGTCCTTAGACCTGAGTTCGCATGCATGTGACTGCACATGAACTAAGGCGCTTTGATCATTGTCTAATGCTGTCGTTAAGCGATAGTTATAAGGACCTTGTTTGGGTGTATTATGAAATGAGTAGTTTACAGTGATGGAACAAGACGGGATTTGTCCCTCCAATATAAATGGAGTGAATATCTCTAGGCCAATCGGAGATTTAATACTGGAAAATGCATGGCCATGCTCAAACGGACTGTCCCGAGTCGTTTGAATTGTCAGTATCAAATCAGAGTCCGATGAACATGATTAGACTTTATAAGGATGACACTCATCTTGCCTTATGACTAATCGAGATATTGAGACAAAAGGATTATGAATACAGAGATTCCAGTACAAGTGGGAGATTGTTGGAATTATGTCCAGTAATCTCTGTACTGTCTCTAGAAAGTAAGAGTATGTCAATGATCAGACATAAGTCATATAATACTGGGAGTCATGATGGCTTGCTAGAGTCCGCTCATGATCTATAAGTCTTGTACTTATTGCCTTTATTATATGATCCCATATGGGTCACACGCCTAAGCTAACAGGAAAATGTGTAGGAATGGTTTAGCAGAAGTACGGTAAAAGTGCTAGGCATTTACTGTACTAAAAGAGACTAAAGGGCCTGATTAAATCCAAGGGATTTAATCAGACTGAGAATTGGGCCCAAAAGCCCATAAGAACTGGACAAGGGTTTTAATAAATAAAACTTGCCCTAGCTCTTATTTTCTTAGCCACTCTGCGCCTCCTCTCTCTCTGTCTGCGCTGAAGGAATGTTTAGGGGTTAATCCAGATTCAATTCTCAGATTCAACAGTCCTAAACATGCTGATCTAGGTTCTCTTGAATAGAAACAATTGATGATCTCACCTTATACCTGTTTATGCAGCGGAAAGGGATGGTATGGTCAGAGATCAGAGAGCCACCGAGTGATAACTCCTCCAGAGGTTCACACACGCACACCAAGCAGGAAGAGAGGCTGCTAGACCACACGGGAAATCGGCGCAGAGAGAGAGGAGGCTCGCGGCTGGGGCTAGGGTTAATTGCCTGAACTCGTCTCAAGTTTTATTTATAAAACTTGTCCAGTTCCGTTTGGGCCTTTGGCCCAAAAACCAATTAACCCGACGGCGTTCTCGCACTGTGTCGATCGACACACCTTGTGCATCGATCGACACACAGTGACTAAACCCATTTATTCTCTCTAAGTACAGTAAATGCCTAGCACTTTTACCGTACTTCTGCTAAACCGTTCCTACACATTTTCCTGTTAGCTTAGGCGTGTGACCCATATGGGATCATATAATAAAGGCAATAAGTACAAGACTTATAGATCATGAGCGGACTCTAGCAAGCCATCATGACTCCCAGTATTATATGACTTATGTCTGATCATTGACATACTCTTACTTTCTAGAGACAGTACTGAGATTACTGGACACAATTCCAACAATCTCCCACTTGTACTGGAATCTCTGTATTCATAATCCTTTTGTCTCAATATCTCGATTAGTCATAAGGCAAGATTAGTGTCATCCTTATAAAGCCTAATCTTGTTCATCGGACTCTGATTTGATACTGACAATCCAAACGACTCGGGACAGTCCGTTTGAGCATGGCCATGCATTTTCCAGTATTCAAATCTCCGATTGGCCTAGAGATATTCACTCCATTTATATTGGAGGGACAAATTCCGTCTTATTCCATCACTGTAAACTACTCATTTCATAATGTACCCAAACAAGGTCCTTATAACTATCGCAGAACGATAGCGTTAGACAATGATCAAAGTGCATCAGTCCATGTGCAGTCACATGCATGCGAACTCAGGTCTAAGGACTATACTCTATAGTCGTAGTGAGAATCTCTTATGACACAGATATAAATATCCTGAAGAGTTCTCATAATCGGGTCTTGTCCGGTCGTATGTTCCCAACATACACCTATGTATTGACTTTGATGCCGCGCATCTATGACACACTGAGACTTTGTCATAAGTCACATACCAATCCAGTCTCTCACGGTTGTTGGTGTTCCAATTTCAACAACCTTCGACTAGGGACAGGATGATATAATCCATCTATCAAATATAGGGACTCATGATCAAGCTAAATGACTTTGATGACTCAAGATCAAGTCACTTACTTCGTTGACCTATAAAATGGTTTATATCACTTTGGAACGATTATTTCATCACAGTTAAAATAATCTTGAAATAATAATTTCATTAAACATAAGAATGTTTTACAAGAACATATCAAATAACTAAATAAAAGCCCTCAAACTCCCACTCAAATTTAGATTACATTTCAATGTCTCTAATGCCTACAGCTTCAGTCAGAAACTCGAGCTTAGGCCTTGGGAGTGGCTTTGTCAACGGATCAGCGACGTTATCATCTGTCTGAACTCGGCTGATCTTGACTTCCTTTCTATTAATGATGTCACGTATCAAGTGAAATCTTCTTAGAACATGCTTGGATTTCTGGTGTGATCTTGGTTCCTTTGCCTGAGCTATAGCACCATTGTTGTCACAAAACAGTGCCAGAGGCTCAGCCGCATCTGGTATCACACCTAGTTCAATAATGAACTTTCGTATCCAAACAACTTCCTTCGCAGCTTCTGAGGCGGCGATATATTCAGCTTCTGTAGTGGAATCAGCAACGGTGTCTTGCTTGGAGCTTCTCCAACTGATTGCACCGCCATTCAGACAAAAGATATAACCGGACTGTGACCGGAAATCATCTTGGTCTGTCTGGAAACTTGCGTCCGTGAATCCACTGACTTTAAGCACATCACTTCCACCGTACACTAAGAACTTATCCTTAGTATGTCTTAGATACTTCAAGATATTCTTTACGGCAATCCAATGGTTTTCACCTGGATTTGACTGGTATCTACTCGTCATGCTCAATGCATAAGCAACATCAGGACGAGTACAGATCATGGCATACATGATAGATCCTATTGCAGATGCATAAGGAATATTCTTCATGCGCTCAAGCTCAGCAGCCGTCGTAGGGCTCTGCTTCTTGCTTAGCGTTGTGCCATGTACCATTGGCGTGAAGCCCTTCTTGGAATCCTTCATGCTGAATCTTTGCAGGACTTTGTCAATGTATGAATCTTGACACAAGCCTATCAGCCTTCTAGATCTATCCCGGTAGATCCTGATTCCAAGAACGTATGCGGCTTCACCCATGTCTTTCATGGAAAAACAACTTCCAAGCCAGTCCTTTACGGACTTCAGCATTGGAATGTCGTTTCCGAGAAGCAGTATGTCATCGACATACAGAATAAGAAATACTATCTTGCTCCCACTAGTTTTCTTATACACGCATTGTTCTTCTTCGTTTCTGATGAAGTCAAATTGCTTGATCGCTTCATCAAAACGAAGATTCCAGCTCCTCGATGCTTGCTTCAATCCATAAATGGATTTATGAAGCTTGCATACTTTCCCAGCATTCTTTGGATCTATGTAACCGTCAGGTTGTGTCATATACACATCCTCTTCCAGAATACCATTCAGGAAGGCGGTTTTCACGTCCATCTGCCAAATTTCATAATCATGAAAAGCTGCAGTTGCTAGTAGAATCCGAATAGATTTCATCATAGCCACTGGTGAATAGGTTTCATCGTAATCCACACCGTGAACTTGTCTGAAACCTTTTGCCACCAACCTGGCTTTATAAATCTGGACATTTCCATCCACGTCAATCTTCTTCTTGAAGATCCATTTGCACTCGATGGCTTTTACACCAGCGGGTAAGTCAACCAACGAAAACACTTGGTTGACCGACATGGAGTCCATTTCGGAATCAGTGGCCTTGCGCCACTTTGAGGAATCTGGGCCCATCATGGCTTGATTGAAGTTCGATGGTTCATCACCATCAATGATCAGAAGATCATGACAGTCAGTCACGAGGAATCCTTGATATCTCTCGGGTTCGTGACGGATCCTCCCGGATCTTCGAACTTCAGGTACTACAGGTTCAGGCTCTACAATTTCTTGTAGGTCCTCCTGCTGCTCTTCCTCATTAGGTTGAGCAGTATCCTGTTCATCTTGAATTTCTTCAAGCAGTACCTTACTCCCACTGTCTTTCTTAGAGAGAAATTCTCTCTCAAGAAAGTTACAATCCCGGGCAACAAAGATCTTGTTCTCGGAACGTAGATAGAAGTAATAAGCCTTGGTTTCCTTCGGATAACCAATGAAGTAGCATTTATCAGATTTTGGTGTAAGATTATCTGAGATTAATCTCTTGGCATAGGCTTCACAACCCCAAATTTTTAGATAAGACAGCACTGGAGCCATTCCAGTCCATAATTCATATGGTGTCTTTGCTACTGCTTTCGATGGCGCTCTATTTAGAGTGAACACTGCTGTTAGCAGAGCATATCCCCAAAGGGATATTGGAAGGTCTGTGTGACTCATCATAGATCGAACCATATCCAATAAGGTCCGATTTCTCCTCTCAGACACACCATTCCATTGAGGTGTTCCGGGAGGAGTGAGTTGGGACACGATCCCACACTCTCTTAGATGATCACTGAATTCTTGGCTTAAGTATTCTCCTCCTCGGTCGGACCGAAGAGCCTTAATGCTTTTGCCAAGTTGGTTCTGTACTTCATTTTGGAATTCTATGAACTTCTCAAAAGATTCAGACTTATGTTTCATTAAATAAACATATCCATACCTACTGAAATCATCAGTGAAGGTAATGAAGTACTGATAGTTTCCTCTTGCATTATTGGACATTGGGCCACACACATCAGTGTGTATCAGGCCCAACAAGTCACTGGCCCTCTCGTTAGGTTTATTAAAGGGGGCCCGTGTCATTTTGCCCATCATGCAGGATTCGCATTTCTCACATGACTCAAAGTCAAATGAGCCAAGAAGTCCATTCGAATGGAGCCTCTTGATGCGTTTCTCGCTGATGTGCCCTAAACGACAATGCCATAGAAACGTTCGGTTCTCCTCATTTGGTTTGAACCGTTTGGTATTAATGTTATAAATTGGCGCGGATTGATCGAGTATGTAAAGCCCATTCGTAAGAGGGGCAGAACCATAGAACAAATTGTTGCGATTGAAGGAACATAATTTATTCTTAACTGAAAAATCATAACCTTCCAAATCCAACAAAGAAATTGAAATAATATTTCTGCTTATAGCAGGTACAAAATAACAATTATTGAGTTCTAAAATCAATCCCGAAGGTAAAGACAACAAGTATGTGCCTACAGCTAGTGCTGGAACTTTCGCTCCATTCCCAACTCGTAGCTCCACTTGTCCTTGCTTCTGCCTTCTACTGTTGCTGAGTGCCTGCATATTAGTACAAATATGAGCCCCACAACCAGTATCCATAACCCATGAGGTATTATCAGAAGTAGTTGTATTAACTTCTATAACAAAAATACCTGTCGAAGAAGTCTCGAGAGTCTTCTTCTTCAATTCCTTTAGACCTTCTTGGAATTTCTTACATTCTCTCCTCCAATGCCCTGGTTCTTTACAGAACCTGCATATGTCAGTTGGCCCAGCCTTGGACTTGGGCTTGGGCTTTGGCGTGTCCTTGTCCGCGACTTGGACAGCCTTGGCTTTTCCCTTATCCTTAGCAGAGGATTTCTTAAACCCCTTGCCCTTTTGCACCATAAGCACATTGGGGTCCTTGGCGGTTTTCCTCAAGTTGGGCTCTGCAGTCTTGAGCATTCCGTGAAGCTCAGGCAATGTCTTACTCAAGCCATGCATGTTAAAGTTCAGAATGAACTGATCATAGCTTGCAGGTAATGACTGCAGAATGATGTCGCAGGCAAGTTCCTGGCTGATTGGGCAGTCGAGTTTCTGAAGATGATCGAGATAACCCATCATCTTCAAGACATGAGGACTCACTGCCGCATTCGCAGCCAACTTGCAGTCCAAGAGGTTCTTAACTGTTTGAAACCTCTCAGTCCTAGCCTGCTCCTGAAAAAGCGATTCCAGGCTTGCCATTATCTCAATTGGTGACAACACACTCTCGAACTGCATTTGCAGCTCACCAGTCTTTGTCGCCAACATAAGGCAATACACATCATTTTCATCTGACGAATGCTTTTCCCAAGCATTATGCAGAGTCCTGGCGGCATTGTTAGCAGGCCTCTCGGGGAGAGGATCACGAAGGACATAATCCTTCTTCTCCTGCTTGAGGACCAGCCTCAAGTTCCTTGACCACGTCAGGAAGTTCGTTCCAGTCAGCTTCTCCTTCTCGAGAACAGACCGGATTGAGAATGTGTTTTGTGTGCTTGTAGTAGTCATAGCTGAAATATATAAGATAAAAAGGTTATTAGTTATTATGTTCAATATGATTAATCTCATATTATATTTAATGTGATTAATCATGCATTATATTCAATAACATAAGTTACCCTCAATAGAATATAATGATTCCAAGATCCACATATAACTAAGATTAAAGTGGGCCACTGGCCGTCACCAAACCTCAGCTTATATCGGTAAGCCCTATGTCGGCTAATTATATCCGTGATATAACTCTTGGTTGTGAATCTGGGCCCGAGGCCCAATCCACTCTGATGTCTCAAGGCCCGGGACTCCCGATGGCCTAGTCAAGAAAACCAGACTATACAGTCATGTAATCATTAATGTCTGGGACTCCCAATGACATTTATGAATCACAAACCGTCTTATCCACGCAAAAGTAGACACCCTCACACTGTAAGGCCATGAATACAATTGAATGGGCTTCGACAGCTGACATAGACTGGGCAAGACATCCAACGCTTGATATTATTTGAGGTTCGTAGGTTTATTAAAATTTCATTCCCAAAATAGAAGATTACTATTTCGGGAAACTTTCTATTTTTGGAAACCTACTATTTTAGGAAACTTTCTAAAATTGGAAACTTTCTAAAACCGGAAACTTTCTAACTTTAGAAATTTCTTTAAAATCCAAAACCCGCAAATCTAGAAACTTCTATTTTAAGAAACTTTCTAATTTCAAAATTTCGGAAACTTTAATTTAAAATCGACTTTATAATTTTATAAAATAAATTTTAAATTAATCTGAAGAAAGACTCAAATAATTGGCCCAATTGTTTTAACTTCTTGGCCCGAGGCCCAAGAATTGGTCCACGTCCAAGACATGACCCAATTGTCCAATTAAATGACATAACCGGTCTGGTTCATTAAAATTGGTCTAACCAAATTTTAATTACTACGATGACCACAATTGTCAACCGGTTATTTACTAAACCGGATTTTCTCAATTTATTTGGTCCAACCAAATCAAATTAGAAAATCCTGGTTTAGGCACTAAATCCAATAATTGTTTCGACATTGGATTTCTTATCCCGGTTTAACCAGAACTTAATAAAATTATTAATTCTGTTTATTGAACCGCGATGATTATAATTTTAATAAAAATTTTAAACCGAGCCTTAAAACCAACCGTATCGATCGATGAACCAACCGCATCGATCGATTCATCAACCGCATCGATCGATTCATCAATCGCATCGGTCGATGCTCTCAGCATCGATCGATGCGTTCACGCGTTGAGCAGGCTTGGCCGAGATATGCGAAATCCATGCGATCGTTCGATCGATCCATGCGATTGCAGTCGATCTCTCGCGGTTGTATCGACCGATCCATGCGATCGTATCGATCGATCCATGCGATCACAGCCAATACTTTTTTATGAAAATCGCATTCCAAATCAATATAGCTTGGATTTGCGATTTCAAGTGTGTTTAGGTTTCAATTCCTTGTTGCTTAAGTGATTTCTCTTATCAGTAGTTGATTCAAAACACTTCTTAAACAAGAAAACAATCCTAAACTTGAATCTAAACAAGAAAAACCAGAACCAATAGCTCTGATACCACTGAAGGAATGTTTAGGGGTTAATCCAGATTCAATTCTCAGATTCAACAGTCCTAAACATGCTGATCTAGGTTCTCTTGAATAGAAACAATTGATGATCTCACCTTATACCTGTTTATGCAGCGGAAAGGGATGGTATGGTCAGAGATCAGAGAGCCACCGAGTGATAACTCCTCCAGAGGTTCACACACGCACACCAAGCAGGAAGAGAGGCTGCTAGACCACACGGGAAATCGGCGCAGAGAGAGAGGAGGCTCGCGGCTGGGGCTAGGGTTAATTGCCTGAACTCGTCTCAAGTTTTATTTATAAAACTTGTCCAGTTCCGTTTGGGCCTTTGGCCCAAAAACCAATTAACTCGACGGCGTTCTCGCACTGTGTCGATCGACACACCTTGTGCATCGATCGACACACAGTGACTAAACCCATTTATTCTCTCTAAGTACAGTAAATGCCTAGCACTTTTACCGTACTTCTGCTAAACCGTTCCTACACATTTTCCTGTTAGCTTAGGCGTGTGACCCATATGGGATCATATAATAAAGGCAATAAGTCCAAGACTTATAGATCATGAGCGGACTCTAGCAAGCCATCATGACCCCAGTATTATATGACTTATGTCTGATCATTGACATACTCTTACTTTCTAGAGACAGTACTGAGATTACTGGACACAATTCCAACATGCGCCTCCCACCAGCTTGGTCTAGCAGCCAATTTCCTTCAGTGTGCGTGTGTGAGCCTTTGGAGGAGCTATCTCTTGGTGGTTCTGCTGATCTCAGACAATACCTCTTCTTCCGCTGCATAAACAAGGTATTAGGTGAGATCCTTTATGATTCTAGCAAGAGAACCTAGATCTGGCATGTTTAGTAGGATCAATTAATCTGATGAATTGAACCAGGAAATACTAAACAATCCTTCATATAGTTCATAACAAATTGATCATAGCTTGACGGCAGTGACTGCAGAATGATGTCAGTAGCCAACTCTTGGCTAATGGGACAATCCAGTTTCCCCAGGTTATCAATATAACCCATCATCTTAATGACATGAGGACTAACTGGTTCGTCCTTTGGTAGCTTGCACTCAATTAGAGACTTAACCGTCTGGTTTCTCTGAGTTCGTGCCTGCTCCTGAAACATACTTTTTGTTGGATCGTTTAGTGTCTCCTGATTCAATTCTCAGATTGATTCATCCTACTAAACATGCAGATCTAGGTTCTCTTGATTAGAAACATAATAGATCTCACCTGTTACCTTGTTATGCAGCGGAATGGGAGGTATGGGTCAGAGATCAGCAGAACCACCAAGAGATGGATCCTCCAAAGGCTCACACACGCACGCACAGGAAAATGGCTGCTAGACCGAGCAAGGAGGGAGGCGCAGAAGAGAGAGTGGGAGGCGCAGGAAATCGCTGAGGAAATAGGAGCTAGGGCAAGTTTTATTAATTAAAACCCTTGTCCAGTTCCTATGGGCTTTTGGGCCCAATTCTCAGTTCTGATTAAATCCCTTGGATTTAATCAGGCCCTTTTGTCTCTCTAAGTACAGTAAATGCCTAGCACTTTTACCGTACTTCTGCTAAACCGTTCCTTCGTATTTTCCCGTTAGCTTAGGCGTGTGACCCATATGGGATCATATAATAAAGGCAATAAGTCCAAGACTTATAGATCATGAGCGGACTCTAGCAAGCCATCATGACCCCCAGTATTATATGACTTATGTCTGATCATTGACATACTCTTACGTTCTAGAGACAGTACAGAGATTACTGGACATAATTCCAACAATCTCCCACTTGAACTGGAATCTCTGTATTCATAATCCTTTTGTCTCAATATCTCGATTAGTCATAAGGCAAGATTAGTGTCATCCTTATAAAGCCTAATCTTGTTCATCGGACTCTGATTTGATACTGACAATCCAAACGACTCGGGAAAGTCCGTTTGAGCATGGCCATGCATTTTCCAGTATTAAATCTCCGATTGGCCTAGAGATATTCACTCCATTTATATTGGAGGGACAAATCCCGTCTTGTTCCATCACTGTAAACTACTCATTTCATAATACACCCAAACAAGGTCCTTATAACTATCGCTTAACGACAGCATTAGACAATGATCAAAGTGCATTAGTTCATGTGCAGTCACATGCATGCGAACTCAGGTCTAAGGACTATACTCTATAGTCGTAGTAAGAATCTCTTATGACACAGATATAAATATCCTGAAGAGTTCTTATAAGCGGGTCTTGTCCGGTCGTATGTACCCCAACATACACCTATGTACTGACTTTGATGCCGTGCATCTATGACATCCTGAGACTTTGTCATAAGTCACGTACCAATCTAGTCTCACACGGTTGTTGGTGTTCCAATTTCAACAACCTTCGACTAGGGACAGGATGATATAAGTCATTTACTTCGATGACCTATAAAATGGTTCATATCATTTTGGAACGATTATTTCATCACAGTTAAAATAATCTTGAAATAATAATTTCATTAAACATAAAATGTTTTACAAGATATATCAATAACTAAATAAAGCCCTCAAACTCCCACTCAAATTTAGATTACATTTCAATGTCTCTAATGCCTACAGCTTCAGTCAGGAACTCGAGCTTAGGCCTTGGGAGTGGCTTTGTCAATGGATCAGCGACGTTATCATCTGTCTGAACTCGGCTGATCTTGACTTCCTTTCTATTAATGATATCACGTATCAAGTGAAATCTTCTTAGAACATGCTTGGATTTCTGGTGTGATCTTGGTTCCTTTGCCTGAGCAATAGCACCATTGTTATCACAAAACAGTGCCAGAGGCTCAGTCGCATTTGGTATCACACCTAGTTCAATAATGAACTTTCGTATCCAAACAGCTTCCTTCGCTGCTTCTGAAGCGGCGATATATTCAGCTTCTGTAGTGGAATCAGCAACGGTGTCTTGCTTGGAGCTTCTCCAACTGATTGCACCGCCATTCAGACAAAAGATATAACCGGACTGTGACCGGAAATCATCTTGGTCTGTCTGGAAACTTGCGTCCGTGAATCCACTGACTTCAAGCACATCACTTCCACCGTACACCAAGAACTTATCCTTAGTATGTCTTAGATACTTCAGGATATTCTTGACGGCAATCCAATGGTTTTCACCTGGATTTGACTGGTATCTACTCGTCATGCTCAATGCATAAGCAACATCAGGACGAGTACAGATCATGGCATACATGACAGATCCTATTGCAGATGCATAAGGAATATTCTTCATGCGCTCAAGCTCAGCAGCCGTCGTAGGGCTCTGCTTCTTGCTTAGCGTTGTGCCATGTACCATTGGCGTGAAGCCCTTCTTGGAATCTTTCACGCTGAATCTTTGTAGGACTTTGTCAATGTATGAATCTTGACACAAGCCTATCAGCCTTCTAGATCTATCCCGGTAGATCCTGATTCCAAGAACGTATGCGGCTTCACCCATGTCTTTCATGGAAAAACAACTTCCAAGCCAGTCCTTTACTGACTTCAGCATTGGAACGTCGTTTCCGAGAAGCAGTATGTCATCGACATACAGAATAATAAATACTATCTTGCTCCCACTAGTTTTCTTATACACGCATTGTTCTTCTTCGTTTCTGATGAAGTCAAATTGCTTGATCGCTTCATCAAAACGAAGATTCCAGCTCCTCGATGCTTGCTTCAATCCATAAATGGATTTATGAAGCTTGCATACTTTTCCAGCATTCTTTGGATCTATGTAACCGTCAGGTTGTGTCATATACACATCCTCTTCCAGAATACCATTCAGGAAGGCGGTTTTCACGTCCATCTGCCAAATTTCATAATCATGAAAAGTTGCAGTTGCTAGTAGAATCCGAATAGATTTCATCATAGCCACTCGGGAATAGGTTTCATCGTAATCCACACCGTGAACTTGTCTGAAACCTTTTGCCACCAACCTGGCTTTATAAATCTGGACATTTCCATCCACGTCAATCTTCTTCTTGAAGATCCATTTGCACTCGATGGCTTTTACACCAGCGGGTAAGTCAACCAACGAAAACACTTGGTTGACCGACATGGAGTCCATTTCGGAATCAGTGGCCTTACGCCACTTAGAGGAATCTGGGCCCATCATGGCTTGATTGAAGTTCGATGGTTCATCACCATCAATGATCAGAAGATCATGACAGTCAGTCACGAGGAATCCTTGATATCTCTCGGGTTCGTGACGGATCCTCCCGGATCTTCGAACTTCAGGTACTACAGGTTCAGGCTCTACAATTTCTTGTAGGTCCTCCTGCTGCTCTTCCTCATTAGGTTGAGCAGTAACCTGTTCATCTTGAATTTCTTCAAGCAGTACCTTACTCCCACTGTCTTTCTTAGAGAGAAACTCCCTCTCAAGAAAGTTACAATCCCGGGCAACAAAAATCTTGTTCTCGGAACGCAGGTAGAAGTAATAAGCCTTGGTTTCCTTCGGATAACCAATGAAGTAGCATTTATCAGACTTTGGTGTAAGCTTGTCTGAGATTAATCTCTTGACATAGGCTTCACAACCCCAAATTCTTAGATAAGACAGCACTGGAGCCACTCCAGTCCATAATTCATATGGTGTCTTTGCTACTGCTTTCGATGGCGCTCTATTTAGAGTGAACACTGCTGTTAGCAGAGCATATACCCAAAGGGATATTGGAAGGTCTGTGTGACTCATCATAGATCGAACCATATCCAATAAGGTCCGATTTCTCCTCTCAGACACACCATTCCATTGTGGTGTTCTAGGAGGAGTGAGTTGGGATACGATCCCACACTCTCTCAGATGATCACTGAATTCTTGGCTTAAGTATTCTCCTCCTCGGTCGGACCGAAGAGCCTTAATGCTTTTGCCAAGTTGGTTCTGTACTTCATTTTGGAATTCTCTGAACTTCTCAAAAGATTCAGACTTATGTTTCATTAAATAAACATATCCATACCTACTGAAATCATCAGTGAAGGTAATGAAGTACTGATAGTTTCCTCTTGCATTTGTGGACATTGGGCCACACACATCAGTGTGTATCAGGCCCAATAAGTCACTGGCCCTCTCGTTAGGTTTATTAAAGGGGGCCCGTGTCATTTTGCCCATCATGCAGGATTCGCATTTCTCACATGACTCAAAGTCAAATGAGCCAAGAAGTCCATTCGAATGGAGCCTCTTGATGCGTGTCTCGCTGATGTGCCCTAAACGACAATGCCATAGAAACGTTTGGTTCTCCTCATTAGGTTTGAACCGTTTGGTATCAATGTTATAAATTGGCGCGGATTGATCAAGTATGTAAAGCCCATTCGTAAGAGGGGCACAACCATAGAACAAATTGTTGCGATTGAAGGAACATAATTTATTCTTAACTGAAAAATCATAACCTTCCAAATCCAACAAAGAAATTGAAATAATATTTCTGCTTATCGCAGGTACAAAATAACAATTATTGAGTTCTAAAACCAATCCCGAAGGTAAAGACAACAAGTATGTGCCTACAGCTAGTGCAGGAACTTTCGCTCCATTCCCAACTCGTAGCTCCACTTGTCCTTGTTTCAGCCTCCTACTGTTGCTGAGTGCCTGCATATTAGTACAAATATGAGCCCCACAACCAGTATCCATAACCCATGAGGTATTATCAGAAGTAGTTGTATTAACTTCTATAACAAAAATACCTGATGAAGAAGTCTCGAGAGTCTTCTTCTTCAATTCCTTTAGACCTTCTTGGAATTTCTTACATTCTCTCCTCCAATGCCCTGGTTCTTTACAGAACCTGCAGATGTCAGTAGGCCCAGCCTTGGATTTGGGCTTGGGCTTTGGCGTGTCCTTGTCCGAGACTTGGACAGCCTTAGCCTTTCCCTTGTCCTTGGCAGAGGATTTTTTAAAGCCCTTGCCCTTTTGCACCATAAGCACATTGGGGTCCTTGGCGGTTTTCCTCAAGTTGGGCTCTGCAGTCTTGAGCATTCCGTGAAGCTCAGGCAATGTCTTACTCAAGCCATGCATATTGAAGTTCAGGATGAACTGATCATAGCTTGCAGGTAAAGACTGCAGAACGATGTCGCAGGCAAGTTCCTGGCTGATAGGGCAGTCGAGTTTCTGAAGATGATCGAGATAACCCATCATCTTCAAGACATGAGGACTCACTGCCGCATTTGCAGCCAACTTACAGTCTAAGAGGTTCTTAACTGTCTGAAACCTCTCAGTCCTTGCTTGCTCCTGAAAAAGCGATTTCAGGCTTGCCATTATCTCGATGGGTGACAACACACTCTCGAACTGCATTTGCAGCTCAGCAGTCATTGTCGCCAACATCAGGCAATAGACATCATTTTCATCTGACGAATGCTTTTCCCAAGCATTATGCAGAGTCCTGGCGGCATTGTTAGGAGGCCTCTCGGGGAGGGGATCACGAAGGACATAATCCTTCTTCTCCTGCTTGAGGACCAGCCTCAAGTTCCTTGACCACGTCAGGAAGTTCGTTCCAGTCAGCTTCTCCTTCTCGAGAACAGACCGGATTGAGAATGTGTTTTGAGTGCTTGTAGTAGTCATAGCTGAAATATAAGATAAAAAGGTTATTAGTTAATATGTTCAATATGATTAATCTTGTATTAAATTTAATATGATTAATCATGCATTATATTCAATAACATAAGTTACCCTCAATAGAATATAATGATTCCAAGATCCACATATAACTAAGATCAAAGTGGGCCACTGGCCATCACCCAACCTTAGCTTATATCGGTAAGCCCTATGTCGGCTAATTATATCCGTGATATAACTCTTGGTTGTGAATCTGGGCCCGAGGCCCAATCCACTCTGATGTCTCAAGGCCCGGGACTCCCGATGGCCCAGTCAAGAAAACCAGACTATACAGTCATGTAATCATTAATGTCTGGGACTCCCAATGACATTTATGAATCACAAACTGTCTTACCCACGCAAAAGTAGACACCCTCACACTGTAAGGCCATGAGTACAATTGAATGGGCTTCGACAGCTGACATAGACCGGACAAGACATCCAACGCTTGATATTATTTGAGGTTTGTAGGTTTATTAAAATCTCATCCCAAAATAGAAGATTACTATTTTGGGAAACTTTCCTTTTTGGGAAACCTACTAATTTTGGAAACTTTCTAAAATTGGAAACTTCCTAAAATTTGAAATTTTCTAAATATAGAAATTTCCTAAAATCCAAAACATGCAAATCTAGAAACTTCTAATTAAGAAACTTTCTAATTTCAAAATTCTGGAAACTTATTAATTTAAAATCGATTTTTATAATTTTATAAAAAAAATTTTAAATTAATTCTGAAGAAAGGCCCGAGGCCCAAGAATTGGTCTATGTCCAAGACATAACCCAATTGCCCAATTAAATGACATAACCGGTCTGGTTCATTAAAATTGGTCTAACCAAAATTAATTACTACGACGACCACAATTGTCAACCGGTTATTTACTAAACCGGATTTTCTCAATTTATTTGGTCCAACCAAATCAAAATAGAAAATCACTGGTTTAGGCACAAAATCCAATTTTTCAACTTTGGATTTCTTATCCCGGTTTAACCAGAACTTAATAAATTTATTAAGCCTGTTTATTAAACCGTGACGATTAATTATAATAAGATTTTAAACCGAACCGAACCGAATTGGTCACGAACCGATCACGGCCGTGACCTAGCCGCAATCGAGACGAGACATCGGCCAGCCGCAAGCAACGGACGCGATCCAAGATCGGTCCATCTCTCTCGCGACGATGCTCGGACAATGCTCGGTCCATCTCGATGCTCGGACGGGACGCTCGGGACAGCACGGGGCAGACTCGACGGGACGAAGCGGGATGCGATCGCGATCGATCGTGTGATCGTCCGATCCAAACCGCTCGGTCGTACGGTCCAACTCCTGCATCAAACGATCCGGACGTGTGATCCGAAACTGATCAACACTCCGACGCATACCAATTCATATAGATTGGATCATGCGATTTCTTGTTTGTTTAGGTTTTAATTCTTTGTTTCTTAAGTGTTTTTCCTTATCAGTAAATTGATTCAAACACTTCTTAAACAATCCTAAACATGATTCTAAACAAGAAAAACCACAGAACCAATGGCTCTGATACCACTGTTGGATCGTTTAGTGTCTCCTGATTCAATTCTCAGATTGATTCATCCTACTAAACATGCAGATCTAGGTTCTCTTGATTAGAAACATAATAGATCTCACCTGTTACCTTGTTATGCAGCGGAATGGGAGGTACGGGTCAGAGATCAGCAGAACCACCAAGAGATGGATCCTCCAAAGGCTCACACACGCACGCACAGGAAAATGGCTGCTAGACCGAGCAAGGAGGGAGGCGCAGAAGAGAGAGTGGGAGGCGCAGGAAATCGCTGAGGAAAAAGGAGCTAGGGCAAGTTTTATTAATTAAAACCCTTGTCCAGTTCCTATGGGCTTTTGGGCCCAATTCTCAGTTCTGATTAAATCCCTTGGATTTAATCAGGCCCTTTTGTCTCTCTAAGTACAGTAAATGCCTAGCACTTTTACCGTACTTCTGCTAAACCGTTCCTTCGTATTTTCCCGTTAGCTTAGGCGTGTGACCCATATGGGATCATATAATAAAGGCAATAAGTCCAAGACTTATAGATCATGAGCGGACTCTAGCAAGCCATCATGACCCCCAGTATTATATGACTTATGTCTGATCATTGACATACTCTTACGTTCTAGAGACAGTACAGAGATTACTGGACATAATTCCAACACTTTTCAGGCCAGTGATCATCTCTATTGGCGACTCCACGTACTCATATTGCTTCTGCAAGTCCGAGTTCATGGTAGCCAACATGAGACAACACACATCAACCGCATCATTAGAATGCTTATCCCAAGCATCCTTTTCTGACTGCCAGGCATTTACTCGGTACTTCTTAGGGAGAATTTTCTCAAGGACATAGTCCTTTTTCTCCTGTTTGAGAACAATTCTCAAGTTCCGATACCATTCAAGAAAGTTGGATCCATTTAACTTGTCCTTCTCAAGGACGGATCGCAGGGAGAAATTGTTATGATGGTTTATGCTAGACATAGCTGAAAACAAAAGAGGTTTAGTTATGATGTTCAAGAAAAGATAAATCTTAACTATTAAGAAGACTCGCATTATATTCAAACAATGTTTCCTCAAATGAATATAATGATCCAAGACCCATACTTCACTAGATTTGAGTGAGCCACTGACTATCACCCAAATTTTAGCTATCTAGGTAAGCAACAACTTTGCTAGTTATATCCAATATAACTCTTGGTTGTGGATTGACATCTCATGTCCAATCCACCTGATGTCTCTGAGCCCAAAACGATTTTGATGACCCACTCAAGTAAACCAATCTTTTGAGTCATGTAATTGTTGATGTCTTGCACTGCAAGTCCATCAACACGATTACTTCCTGTCTTACTTATGTAATTGTGGACACCTTGCACTGCAAGTCTATTGCACAATGAAACAAGTCTTGACAGTTGACAAGATCGGGAAGACATCAAGGATTACTTGATATTTGGTTGAGGAACGGAACCTTTTAAAACGTTCAGTTTTATTATGTTTTAATTCTTCTAATTAAAATTGATTTATCTTGGTTTGGTTCTGTGATTTCAGGTTCAATAACCTAAACCATCGGATCTTGTGTCGACCGACACTACTTTAGTGTCGATCGATGCAGATTAACGAAAACCAATTTGCGATGACCGATCAATCCAATTGATCCGGTTTTATGATAACCGGTCTGTGTCGATCGACACTACATTAGTATCGGTCGATGCTAACCTTATCAACTCAATCGCAATAAGCCGTTTTAGCGTTTAACCATTATCAACCAGGCTCGATAACCGGTCCAATCCAATTGAACCGATTCATCAAATTCGCGAGGTTTGTGTCGACCGACACAACTCTTGTGTCGATCGTCACTAGGCGAAACCTAAGTATTATTCGGGTTTTCGCCCGTGTCGATCGACGCCGGATTGGCATCGATCGACACCATGCGAAAAACCCTAAAACGTTTTCGAACAAAAAACCATAGCGGAGATTATTTGATCAAAAAACTCAATTTTGGCATGCATATCAAATATACAGTGATCCAGATTCAACTAATCTAATCAACATGCTACATGATTCAATAGAATAAACCCTAAGGCTCTGATACCACTGAAGGAATTCCTAGCAGTTCTAATCCTAATTAGCAACCCTAGGTATAATTCCAAGCCTTGGATCCAGGGTCTAGGTATATTGAATCCACATCAGATCTCGAATTACCTGGAGTTTAGCAGCGGAAGATTATAAAGTATTCGAGATTCTTAAGCGCCTCTACTGGTATCCACACGCACACAAACTGGAATCCGCCGGTATGCTAGTGCTGGGAGATCGGATCTCTTCGGGATACGTTTGTTTCTGAGAGGTGGATGCGATCAGGCTCAAACTTCTGTTCCAGGTCGTGCTATATCACATATATATAGACCTGGGAAAACCTAATTAATCACCGAACCAACCGAGATTAATTAAGTCGTTAAACCGAAACGATATTTCGATCTGCGCCTTTGCATCGATCGACACAACACTTGTGTCGATCGACACACTCTCAAAAACACGTCTATTAATGTGTATCAAATACACACTTGATTTGATCATTACTTTAATGATTATTCCCACATGAAGTATATCCAGTTTGCTTAGGTGTGTGACCCTGTAGGATCATATAATACTAGCAATGAGTTCTAAACTCATTGATCATAAGTGGTTTCTAGCAAAACATTATGATTACCCAGTATCATACGAATGTCTAATCTCGACAGCACAACTATCTCTAGAGTGATTACAAGTGTGATTTCAGGACATTCCCAACATGCTCATATGGAGATGTAGAAAGGATGTGATGGGGGTGTTCTTTTACGCAAGCCACATTGTACAACTTGTAAACTTGAAGCTTAGAAGGAATAACTTCTCCCTCAGTCCACGTCCTAGTTTTTGTTATGTCTCTTCAACTGTGTCACCCAAATCTGCATTAGTGACCACTGTTTCACTATTTTCAGATGTATTCATTTTTTCTGCAACTACTGCAGGCTCGGTTTCAGAACCATGAATGCTCCCCCTAGAATCTCTAATTATTAGAGCCGCTGCTTCAGGTCTATTTACTATATTTCTTAGTTCTGTACTTGGACAGATTGCCCAATCTTCATCCTTTTAAGCCAACGGATATGGTGAGACATCTTGTTCCATAACAGTTTTCTCCTTTGCATATGGAAATACATTCTCATTAAACGCTACATCTGGTGACACAAAAAAATTCATTATTCTCCATGTCATAAAATCTCCATCCTTTCTAGCCAAATGGGTAACCCACAAAAACACTTGACCTACTTATGCTCCAAACTTATCTTTGTTCTTTGTATTATGATAAACAAAACACAATGATCCAAAGACTTTTAAAAGCTGGTAAAAATGTTTGCTTCCAGAAAAACTTCAAAGGTGTTAAATTTATAACATGATCAGCATCTGGAAGTGCTTCTCCCCAGAAATTAACCAGTAAACTCGCCCGAAACAGTAAAACATGAGCGACGTTCATATATGTATGTGCTTTCTCTCCAATCTTCTGTTTTGTTGTGGAGTTCTCACACTGGATGTTTGATGCATGATTCCTTTGTTTCCTAAAGAATCCTCCCAAGCACATAAACTCGGTCCCATTATCACTCCGAGCAGCTCTCACCGGCTTCTTGACCTATTTTCGGTATATGCACATAAATTTTGTAGAAATTTTCTCACTTCTATTTTTTTTTAAATAACAGATACGTCCGTATTGCTCTTGAAAAATTCGTCTACAATGGTGAAGAAGTATATTGCTCCACATGAAGCAGGAATTCTGTAAGGGCCCCAAACATCCACATGTATTAAACCAAAACAATCTTTTGCTTTACTAATATTTTCAGAAAAGGAATCACGAGTTTGCCTAGCTCTCAAAAACACAACATAGTGACTAGAGCTAGCTTTATTCAAAACATTAGAACACGCAGATAAAGAAGAAAGCACAGAAAACTCAGGATGACCAAGCCTTCAATCCCACAAAACGTGATCGGAATTCCCATCAATCATGTTGACTCTTGAATTTTATACATCCTTGAAGTAATATACCCCATCACCTTCCTCACCGGATTCAATTAGAGTCCTCGTAGAACGATATTGTAACACATAAATAATGTCGGTAAACAACGCAAAGAAATTAATCTGTTCTAAGAGATTAGAAACCGATATCAATGATCAATTTAAGTTTGGGACATATATCACATCTTTGATAGAAATTCGATATGTTAAGATGAAAATACTATACTAGAAGACAAGGTTAGACTTCCATCCGTAAAGCCCACACTACAAGGATTTGTTTTCTCCACATTCATGAGTAATGTTAGATCTCCAGTCATATGTGTGACGCTCTTGTGTCAATTATGACATCACCAAAAATTTCACCAGACAATTTCTAAGTTGACAAATTAGGCTTTTGTTGTATTATATGAGTAATCGCCTTTCATTTTTCTGGAGTGAGAACAGAGGTTAAAGTAGACACATGTGGACTTGTTGCATATGCAACATTCGCATATCCTCTTCATCTTCCTTTACTCGTACCTCGACCTCCTCTGTTTGCACAATGACAACAACCCCCTTTGTGTCCAAATCACTTAGGATATCTGATGATCTGCCAACAGGTATCTTCTCATGACATGTCTTTCCGCAATGATAACACAATCACTCACATGATCTGTATCCTTGAGCTTCAAATGAATCGCCTATGTTTCCTTTTCTGCAATCTCACGTGAATCTCGGTTTTCACTAATAGATATGCGCCGAGTTGAAAAACCAACTGCATCATGTTGTTGTTGTTCTTGGGTTTTAGCAGTGTTATGAGCTTCTTCTCAAATCACTTTCGCATTGATTGCTCCCAAATCATAGAGCTCATATGCTTCTATGATTCAGCTGCCAACATTCCCAAATCTTGATTCATCTAATCCTATGATGAACTGGTGAACTCTTTTGTAACACCCGACCACCCTTGTCCATGGGCCCTACGCACACTCACTCACCTCGTCTGAAGGCTGGTTTGTTATTTTCTAGAGGCTTTAAAGACTTGTGTATTGTCCCTACAATCACCATACAACCATTCCCCGTGCTTTGTCCTCACTCACACGATACCTCGAATCACTTTTCGGTAAGTCACCCATCCTTCAACTACTCTATTGATATGCTCAGAGTTTAATATCCCTAAGTTACACAACAATTGCACATACAAATGTAGTATGTAGGAGTCAAACCACAGAGACTCATGAGTTCTTACGATAGGCGTCAGGTCAAGGGCGTTCTTAGGAAATCAGGTCACGCAGATTAATTATCAATCTTGATCGAATTAAGCAACGTTCTAGAACTCAACACATATGTAAAATAAACCAACTTTCGTTGCGATAATTCACTAAGTCTATATCCTAGAAATCCAACTTTCTTTACAATTCCTACAGATTAAACTTGACTTAAGTTTAGGTTCGATTTGTTCACAAATTAGCTAAACCAAATCTCTTTGAGATTACCTAATTTGCTCAACCGAAATAAATCAGATTCAAAATAACAATTTCGTGTCAATTCAAAAACCTAAGATCTAGATTCCAATTGATTAGGTTAGAAAATAGCTTTAAGAATAATTCAGATTGAAGAACTAACAGGTTATGAATTCCTTAACTGATTAAATCAATCTAACATGCCATGAAAACCCTGTGAGAATTCATAAACCTAACTATGAATCTGCTCAGACACATTGAATGAAACAAGCAACATGGATGAAATAGATTGCATTAAATAGATAAGAGAATCGAAAAGAGGTTTGAAATCTTCTCCAAAAGCAGTACAAGGTTCAGATCAGTCCCAAAGCTTCTAAACTCTCTCTAGTGAAAAAGTATGAAAGTGTGTCAAGAATAAAACTGAAAAACCCTAATATTAAATGCTAAACAAGCTTTGGGTCTTCTTATAAATATTAAAACTTATGGGGAAATTGTGAAAATCTTCAAAAATTCAATTAAACGCCGAGAATTGACTGATGGATGGCTGCGTAGATCGATGCCAAAGGTGCATCGTTCGATGCTTAACTCGATCCAATCTTTACCCAAAATGCTCCAAAATCTTCCAAAGTCCTCCAAATGTGTCCAAACCTATAAACACCTGAAAAGATTTGGAAGACACTACAAAAGACTTGAATATATACTTATATCATGGCTTAAAACACCTAAAAACTACGATATATCAACTCCCCCACACATAGCCGTTACTGCCCTCAAGCAAAACATAAAACCTAGATAAGGAGAAGAAGTTTGAAAACTTCAGAAACTCATTTCATCGTTGAAGTACTACACTCAAATTCCCCTTAGTAATCCACATGAAAAAGAGCATGCATACATCAAGACCAACATGTACTTCCCCCACACTTCGCAACTGTCCTAAGTAAACTCCAAAATAAGATTCAGACCATTCAAATTCACCATACTGACTTCTGTAATCTATGTGTGGTCTCACCTAGGGAGTATCGATCAAAGAACACATGGACTCTTGCTATGTTAGAATTTGACCACAATATTATCACTTCCTGGTTCCCTTCTTCTCATTTTCCTTCCTTAGCATCTGATTTTCCAAACTGGATATCATTTTAATTTTTTTAGCACTGCTCTTCCCGCATTGGGATGTTACTTTGGACACATTCTATGAAGCACATAAGGTAATAAGGGTCTCTACCACTCCAGTTATCACTTCGAAGCTATTAGCTTATCCGCAATTCAATACTCTCTTTTTTTTACTTTAAGGAAGGGGAGAAGGGAACCATACTTAGACAAGTTTACAAGCTATTTTCGGACTAAAAGAGGAATCCGACTAACCAATCCCCTAGGTGAGAAAAAGTAAGTCAAGTTAAGGACGAAGTGAGTATTGGTTTCTCTGAATACCTGAAGGGATATGGGTGTCCTCAGTTAGCTGATTTGCGTTGGGTTTTCTAATAGTCAGAGATTTGCTGCACGCTCATCCAATAGTTACTTAACTTCCTATAAGTGTAGTGATCTCGTCAAAAAGTCTTAGTTTCCTTCTAACTGTTTTGACTCAATAAAACAGACTCAACAGACTCTAAGAAAAGAAAAATATTATATCATTACCACCTCCCCCACATTTGAAATACACTGTCCACAGTGGAATCGTAGCTTAGGCTCAGTAAAAGATGAAAAGGGGAAGAAATGTACTTCTGATATGTGATTTTACATGTCTCGCAACTGCGTCGACCGACTCAAGTCGTGTAATGGTCGACAAAAGTTTCGTAATGAGTGTGTCGATCGACTCAAAGACTGCGACAATTGATGTATCTTGTGGCTGTTTCTGAATATTTTTGCAGACATCATCTGTTCCATGAATAATCACAAAAACTTAACTTGTAAGCTACATAAAGCAAAGACAACTCGAAATCAAAGCACCAGATAATCATACCAAACATCAGTAAATCAGATCCGATGTATAAGGACTGACATAGACTCAAGACCAAACATCAAAATGACTTAAAGAAAATAAGAAGAAAAAAAGAAAAGTACAGAACAAACAAAGTGTCATAGGAACCATAATCAGGACTAAGAAGAATCCTCCTCAGCATCAATACATGCATAAGGATCAGAACAACCAGACTCAGGAGTAGGAGATCGTATGTGTCAAGGATTAGGTGTAGGAACATGAACTCTCGAGTGGAGTCTGCGGGAACAGCTAGCTACCAACTCTAAAATCCCCTTCAGTCTGTCATTCAACATTGTCTGGGAATCTCCATGGGACATCTCTGCATGATCCATCGGTGGATCAAGAAAGGGTACATGCACAAACTCACTTGCTGCAGCTGTAGGGGCAGCTGAAGTAGAAGCAGTGTGAGCAGCAGAAGTAGAAGCTCCAGCGGGTTCGCAACCGTATGGACTATGCTTAGAAGTTTCCGATTTAGCTGAAAGCTGATAACAAGAATTTTACAATCCTGTGAGGTACCAATTCCTCAAGCTTATCATGTAGCTTTGAGGTATCGAACCTTTTTGGGACGAATAGAGCCAATAAGAACACACCAAACCTCTAGAGTCAAATCACACAATTGAATTTTTGTTTCTAACAATCCTAATGATGACAATTCAAATAGAAGTAAACAAAAGGAAAGTAAACAAAGTGAATTCAATCAATGATAAAGATAAGGTCTAAGGGTTAAGGTCAACGAATTGGTGACTCGGGATGATCTCAGGATGCCAATTCAAAACTTCAAAGAAGCTAACCTCCTAGAAAGAACACAACAAGTTGATTAATCTAATCTCTTAGCATTAATCTCATTTCTTAATCCTAATCCAAGATCAAACTCTCATTTGTGAATTAAGATCAAGCAAGCATTCAAACAAGTTCCATATAACCAACAATCACTCTAAACATCCATTTTCATGAGCTAGAATGTGAAAGTCCTATCAAAGCTAAAAATGGCATTTCATCGAACACATGGTGGGCAAGAAATCCTAAACATCCTAATCAACATGATCAAGGCTAATTAGGCACTAAGAACACTTTGATAGAAGAGATTTAAAACAAACAAACATTAGACATCCATTAATCATCCCTAATCAACCTAATCCTACTGATATACTTGTATTTTCATGCATTTAGGCTATTGTTAGGATCATGTTTTACTTCTTTTTAGTTTCCTTTGGCTTCATTTCTTTGGTCATTGGTGTGTTTAGAGTAGAGGATCATCTAGAGCTAGGTTTAGGCATTCTAGGCTTGCATTTGGAGTGTTTCCTATGTTTTGTAGGTTCTTGGAGTTGCTAAGGATGTTTGGAAGAGTTTGGAGGCCAAAGAAGTGATTGCAAGTGAAATGGTGATGAAGGACCAAACCGATGAGCTTGAAAGATTGAGTCATATGAAGATATTACGTTGACTTTTAGCTCTGGGATTCTGAATAAAAAGCATAGGAAATTGAGTTAGCTTTCTAATGGAGGTGGTTTGAAGTCATTCAGAGCTATATGGAAAGAGTTATTCCTGATTTACTAGATGCATCTCAACACAAAAAATTCAGACAGTCCATATCGGGTGGCGTATCGGGTGGCCAGGCCGATACGACCCTTCCCAGAAAAATCCGAGAGTCCATATCGGGTGGCGTATCGGGTGGCCAGGCCGATACGACCCTTCCCAGAAAAATCCGAGAGTTCATACCGGGTGGCGTATCGGGTGGACAGGCCGATATGAACCTTCCCAGAAAAATCCGAGAGTTCATATCGGCTAGCATATCAGGCTGGCTGGTCGATACAGAACCCAGAATCTGCCTTGGATCTGGGTCAACATCCGGTTTGTTCCGGGTTGACCCGGTTCGCATCATATTGACTATTTAAGCCAAAAACCTATTTTTTTATGGTATCTTAAGCTTTATTTTATGTTCTAAACACTTGGAAGAACAAGTTTGGATTTCTTGGATTAATCTAGTACTTCTTTTGTGATTCCTTCATCAAATCCTTCAATCTATCTCTAGTTTTCTATGATCAACATTTTTTCTATGGATTTTGTTGTTCATATGATGATTAGTGAGTAGTTCTTCATAGGGCTTATGGGTTAGGTAGGATTAGGTTGATGAGGGGTGATCAATGGATTTCTAGTGCTTGATTGTTTAAAATCTCATCTGTCAAAGTGTGTTTAATGTCTAATTAGCCTTGATCAAGTTGATTAGAATGCTTAAGATTTCTTGTTCACCATGTGTTCGATGAAATTCCTGCTCATAGCTTTGATAGAACTTTCACATTCTAGCGCATGAGAATGTATGTTTAGAGTGATTGTTAGTTGTTTGGAACTTGTTTGATTGCTTGCATGATTCTAATTCACAAATTAGAATTTGTTCTTGGATTAGGATTAAGCAAAGAGATTAGTATTAAGAGATTAAAATGATCGTATCGTTGTGTTCCTTACTAGGAGGTTAGCTTGTTTGAAGTTTGAATTAAGATCCTTGATCATCCGGAGTCACCTGTCCGTTGACCTTAACCTTATGCCCTATCTTTATCATTGATTGAATTAGCATTCGTTTACTTGCCTTTTACTTACTTCTGTTTGAATTGTTCTCGTTAGGATTGTTAGAAACCAAAAACTTAATTGAGTGATTTGACTCTAGAGGTTTAGTACTTGCTTATTGGTCTTATCCGTCCCAAAAAGGTTCGATACCTCAAAGCTACACGATAAGCTTGAGGAATTGGTACCTCAAAGGATTGCAAAATCCTAGTTATCAATTTGGCGCCGGTGCCATTTTGGGATTCTGGATATATCAATTCGATTTCTATTCCATTTTAGTTCAAGTCTTTGTTACTAATTTGCTTTTTCCTCTCTCTTTGATGTTAGGTGTATGAACTTGCGCAGCAAAGGGACTACAAACTTAGTTGCAAGAGTTGAGGACATCAAGGCACACGAGAGGAGATTAGCAAGAGAACGACGCAAACAAGAGAGAGCTGTTCACGTTGAGAGACTTGGGTTGGAACCAACTGTTGAAGATCTACAAGACTTTGAGAGTGTTGAGCAGCCGGTTATGGATAACCATCAGGATCAACAGCAGCAGCAAGAGCAACAAAGGCCAGCTAGGGCCATTGGTGACGGAGATGCACCGGATACAAATGCAAACCGGCAAGGAATCATTCCACCACCGGTCAACAACAACAACTTTGAGATTCGGGCTATGGTGATGAACATGGTGCAAAACAACCAGTTCCATGGGCTTGCATCTGAGGATCCATTGCAGCACTTGGACACATTTGATAAGATTTGTGCTACTACAAGGCTCAATGGTGTGACTGATGATGGACTGAAGATGCGTCTCTTCTTCTTCTCTTTGGCGGATAGAGCTAAGGATTGGGAAAGCACCATCCCTCCGGAATCCATTACTACTTGGGGAGACCTCAAGAAGGCTTTCTTGAAGAAGTTCTTCTCACCTACTCGGACTGCACGTTTTCGCAATGAGCTATCCGGGTTTGTGCAATGCAACAATGAGAGCTTTGCTGAAGCTTGGGAGAGGTTCAATAGGCTAACTACTCAGTGCCCCCACCACGGTTTCACTAAGGAGACACTACTCAGAAACCTCTATCGCGGAGTGCTTCCTAGAATGCGGGCGATGCTAGACTCTTGTAGCAATGGACACTTCCTAGGCAAGGGAGTTGATGAGGCTATGGAGCTAATTGAAAATCTTGCTACAAGCGATGGGAACTACAATGAGGATTATGAGCGCATTAACAGAGGATCATCTTCTATGGATGAGAAGTATGAGAAGGAAATCAAAGCTTTGAATGAGAAGATGGACAAGATGATCTCCTCTAACCAAAAGCACATCAGCTTTGTGAGCAACTATGAGGATTCTCAGCCACTCCTCTATAGTGTGGATAAGGATATGACACAAGAGGAGATTAACTTCATTGCGGGACAAGGTGGTTTCAACAAGGGCTTCAATCAAAACTATAGAAGCCACCCAAACTTTTCATACCGCAACCCCAATGTAGCCAATCCTCAAGACCAAGTCTATCCTAAAGCTCCATCTCAAGGACAAGCTCAACAGCAAAAGCCTTTTGTCCCTTACACCAACCAACAAGGGTTTGTCTCTCAGCCTCAACCTCAAGGACAACAAGGCTATGTCCCCAAGCAATACCCTCCACCCGGTTTTGGACAACAACAGCCACAAGCTTCTTCTTCCTCGGGTTTGGGTAATGAGTTAAAGGGAATGATGCAACAACTCATCCAAGGACCAGCAAGTTCGGCATTGGAAGTGAAGAACCTAAAGAATGAGCAGCAACATTTGACTTCTCGCTTGATCAATGTTGAAAACACACACGCTTCCACTTCTAGACCTACCGGTACCTTGCCCGGAAACCCGGAGAAGAACCCGAAAGACTACTGCAGTGCAATCTTCTCTACTGTTGATCATGAGAAATCAGACTATGAGCGAGAGGTTGATGAGATAGAAGCACTTCTCTATGGTTATGAACTCCCTCTGGCTGCACCTGTCCCTCTCAAGGAGATGAAGGCCACTGTAGTTAAGCCTTCTTATGTTGCACCAGCTAAGGTGATGAGTGCTACTGATACTTTCGCTGAAGATATTGTGCCTACTGTCCAAACAGCACCAAAAGTGCTTCTTAAGCTTGGCAATCCGGGTAAATTTACCATCAGTTGTACTTTGGGAGACTTAGAGATTACGGATGCATTGTGTGATTCCGGCTCTACTGTGAGTGTGATATCTCTTGACATGGTGGAATCTCTTGGGATTAAGAGCATGGAAAGGTACCCATCTTCTATTACATTTGGAGACTCTTACTCAAAAACTCCAATGGGAATGATCAAGGACTATCCACTGAAGATTGTTGAGTGCACTATCCCAACTGACTTTATTGTCATGAAGATGAAGAAGAGTACCCAACTACCTCTCTTACTTGGTACCTCTTTCCTCAACACCACTGGAGCTTGTCTGGACTTCAAAAAGAGACGTGTTGTGCTGAATAATGTTGATACAAAAGCTTATTATCCTCTAAGGAGCACATCTCTTCACACTTGTGGTGTCATCCTCTCTCCAAATGAGGATGATGTGTTAGAGGAAGCAAGGCTACTTGCCAATGTCGGCAAGGAAGTTTGGCCTAAACCCACTACTCATGGATCATTGAGTGAGCACATGGGACGTGCTCAAAAGAAGGGGGTGGATAGAGCTATTGGAACTCCTCTCATGACCATAAGGACTGAGTTTGTTGGATCCATCTCTTTGAAGAAGCTGAGCATCGATGAGGAAAAAGCTCCCAAAGAGAAGGCTGTGGATATGGTGAGAAAGATGTCTCCAAAGGTTGTAAAGGCTTCGATCAGTACAAGGTTCCAAGGCGACTCAGTCAATCTCAGTGAGCTGACTTCTCAGGTCCTAGCCATCACCCTCGAGGGAAGGCCACACTCTTCAACCGCCTTAAACTCGGTTTGCGAAAGTCGAGCTTAACGATTTTAAACAAAAGCGCACTTGGGAGACATTCCCATGTTTGTCCTTGTACATATTGATCTTTTGCTAGTCATCTTTGATGTTTTGCTTTGAGTTTTTATCAGGTTTTGGTTGATAGGTGAAGCTATGGACTCATTGGCGTTAAGAAAGGGCCGAAACATCTTAGACAAAGTGGTCGAAAGGAAAACAGTGAAGCCGTATCGGCCACGATATCGGCTGGCCAAGCCGATACGTGCCTCCCAGAAATAATCCGAGACATCATATCGGCTGGCGTATCGGGTGGCCAGGCCGATACGCTCTCACTGCCCAGGTTCACTCGACCGATACGCCTTCTCTTGGACCAGGTAACACTCCAACTTGTACATACTTGCATTTTAGCTTCTTTTCTTTCTTTTTCTCCTTTTGTTGAGTCTCTCTCTCGAGCTTACTTTCCCACCGAGACGGTGTGAACTAAGTTTGGGGGAGAGGTTAGTTGCTAACCATGTTTTCTTTGTTCCTATTTTCGATTTCCTCACTTTGAGTCTCATGCATTTCATTTATGGCATAGAAAAAAACCAAAAAAATTGAAAAAAAATTTTCAAAAAATTTCAAAAAGAAAGCATGTAGTTGCACTTGCATCATAGGATCGAGTCTAGTTGCATCATATAGGACGCATGCATAGGGAGCAATGATTGAATTTCCTTGTAAGAATGAGTGAGTGATGACTTGTTCTTTATGCTAGTTGTTTGAGCTAGTTGATTGTCATAAGATTGTAATTCAAGAAAGGCTAGAAAGTTAAGACGAACCATGCTCGGATTGCTTGCTTTGAAACTTGGTTTGAAACTGAAATAGGCTTTGAATTGACGCTAGCTCTACCTAAGTGAGAAATTTACTGATGACATCTAATTATCTTACTCATGCTTTGTGTGCTAAACTCATGGATACTCTGAAAATATTCAAGCATTCTTATCCCTTTTACCACTCTCGATTGCTTGAATAGACTCCACACCTTTCACCACCCTTCTTTCAAACCATAAACACTCTTGTTGAGAGGTAGGCCTATTTTCTTGAATGAGCTAGGTAAAAAGTGTTGAGTATGAGGCGACTAGGGGAAATTTCCATATAGTGCAGGCTCAACACCTTTAGCTTTGCAATAGGCTAGAATCCAAGTTTGGGGGAGAAATTGGGAATGGAAGAAGAGAGTAAAGAAAGGGAAGAATGAAAGGGATTTTGGTTGGGATCTTATGTTTGTTGGCAAAGTGTTTTAAAAGAAGAAAAGCTCTTATGTGTTTAAAGAAAAGAAAAGTGTCTTATATTTTGAAATGAAAAGAAGCCAAGGGCTCACCTTAAAGAAAGAAAAGAGACCATTGCTAAAGAAAGATTTGAGCTATGTTAAAAAGAAAAGATTTGCCACTGTTTTGAAAAGTCTTTATTGATCCTTGGGGAGTTTGATTGGAAAATGTCTGATTGAGAAAAGGGGATGAGGCAAAAATAGCTTTGGTCAAGGGTAGTATCCATTTAGGTGGGCTAGATTAGGAGAAGAAGTAATTGGGGCATGGGTAGATGGAAATCAACCTAGTATGCACCAATTGCCTCTAACTCTTAGCATTTTACTATAGCTCATTCACTTCTTTATGAGAGAACCTTCATGCTTTTGGAATAAACCCCTCTTTTGATTGAGATCATTTTAATCTCAAAACCTTGTCCCTTTGCCAAATGAGTTTGATCACCATGCATTGAGTAAGATCCACTTGAAAACCTAATGAATGTTAAAGAGCTAGTTTATAGGAATGCTTGTTTAGGTTGAGAATTTAGCTAAGAGTTTTGTCTTGATGAGCATGGCTAAATTTTTGGAGTAAGCCTAACTTGGTTGCATCTTGGTGACGTTGACTCGAAGTGGAACTTGTTGATCTCAGTTTTGGCTTTGGATATGAGCTCCCGCCTTCAAACCTTTCTCCCAACTTGCTTTGATAGTCTTATGATTTCTTGTGGACAAGCAAGGTTTAAGTTTGGGGGAATTGATATACTTGTATTTTCATGCATTTAGGCTATTGTTAGGATCATGTTTTACTTCTTTTTAGTTCATTTGGCTTCATTTCTTTGGTCATTGGTGTGTTTAGAGTATAGGATCATATAGAGCTAGGTTTAGGCATTCTAGGCTTGCATTTGGAGTGTTTCCTATGTTTTGTAGGTTCTTGGAGTTGCTAAGGATGTTTGGAAGAGTTTGGAGGCCAAAGGAGTGATTGCAAGTGAAATGGTGATGAAGGACCAAACCGATGAGCTTGAAAGATTGAGTCATATGAAGATATTACGTTGACTTTTATCTCTGGGATTCTGAATAAAAATCATGGGAAATTGAGTTAGCTTTCTAATGGAGGTGGTTTGAAGTCATTCGGAGCTATATGGAAAGAATTATGCCTGATTTACTAGATGCATCTCAACACAAAAAATTCAGACAGTCCATATCGGGTGGCGTATCGGTTGGCCAGGCCGATACGACCCTACCCAGAAAAATCCGAGAGTCCATATCGGGTGGCGTATCGGGTGGCCAGGCCGATACGACCCTTCCCAGAAAAATCCGAGAGTTCATACCGGGTGGCGTATCGGGTGGCCAGGCCGATATGAACCTTCCCAGAAAAATCCGAGAGTTTATATCGGCCAGCATATCGGGCTGGCTGGTCGATACAGAACCCAGAATCTGCCTTGGATCCGGGTCAACACCCGGTTTGTTCCGGGTTGACCCGGTTCGCACCATATTGACTATTTAAGCCAAAAACCTATTTTTTAATGGTATTTTAAGCTTTATTTTATGTTCTAAACACTTGGAAGAACAAGTTTGGATTTCTTGGATTAATCTAGTACTTCTTTTGTGATTCCTTCATCAAATCCTTCAATCTATCTCTAGTTTTCTATGATCAACATTGTTTCTATGGATTTTGTTGTTCATATGATGATTAGTGAGTAGTTCTTCATAGGGCTTATGGGTTAGGAAGGATTAGGTTGATGAGGGGTGATCAATGGATTTCTAGTGCTTGATTGTTAAAAATCTCATCTGTCAAAGTGTGTTTAATGTCTAATTAGCCTTGATCAAGTTGATTAGAATGCTTAAGATTTCTTGTTCACCATGTGTTCGATGAAATTCCTGTTCATAGCTTTGATAGAACTTTCACATTCTAGCGCATGAGAATGTATGTTTAGAGTGATTGTTAGTTGTTTGGAACTTGTTTGATTGCTTGCTTGATTCTAATTCACAAATGAGAATTTGTTCTTGGATTAGGATTAAGCAAAGAGATTAGTATTAAGAGATTAAAATGATCGTATCGTTGTGTTCCTTACTAGGAGGTTAGCTTGTTTGAAGTTTGAATTAAGATCCTTGATCATCCGGAGTCACATGTCCGTTGACCTTAACCTTATGCCCTATCTTTATCATTGATTGAATTCGCATTCGTTTACTTGCCTTTTACTTACTTCTGTTTGAATTGTTCTCGTTAGGATTGTTAGAAACCAAAAACTTAATTGAGTGATTTGACTCTAGAGGTTTAGTACTTGCTTATTGGTCTTATCCGTCCCAAAAAGGTTCGATACCTCAAAGCTACACGATAAGCTTGAGGAATTGGTACCTCAAAGGATTGCAAAATCCTAGTTATCACCTACCTAACCCATAAACCCTATGAGAAACTACTCACTAATCATTCTATGATTAACAAAATCCATAGAGATAGTGTTGATCGTTGAAGATTAGAGATAGAGAGAAAGATTTAGAGAAGAAATCAACAAAGAAGTACTTGGATTTAACAAAGAAATCAAACGTGTTCTTACAAAAGGGTTTTTCAATCAAAACAAGCTTAAAAAACAATAGAAAATAGGTTTTAAGCTTAAGTAGTGAATATGGTGCGAACCGAATCAACCCGGAACAAACCGGGTGTTGACCCGGATCCAAGACAATTTCTGGGGTCTGTATCGGCCAGCCAGACCGATATGCTGGCCGATATGAGCTCTCGGATTTTCTCGTCAGAGGTGCGTATCGGTTGGCTAAACCGATACGCCAACCGATATGCTTGCACAAAAATTAATCCGAGAGCCTGTATCGGTCTGCCAGTCGATATGCATCACGATATGGACTCCTGGTCTTTGGTCGAGGAACTGTATCGGCTTGCCTGGCCGATATTCACACCAATACGGCTTCCAGCTGGTTCTTCCTTAGTCCTTTTAGATCTAGACTCCACTTCCAAGCTCACCAATGCTCCTAGACACCTCCAATCACCTGCAAAACACAAGAAACACTCCAAATGCAAGCCTAAAATTCCTACTCCTAATCCTAGACACCTCTATACTCTAGATGAAACAATGATCGACAAAATGGTATGAATGATGGTGAAATGAAGTCAAAACAAGAACTATATACAAGTCTAAATGCATGAAAATGTATGAATATCAATTCCCCCAAACTTAAATCTTGCTTGTCCACAAGCAAGCATAAGTCAATCAAAATAAGTTGGGGAAAAGGTTTGGAGGTGGGAGCTCATATCCAAAGGTTCAATCAAGTTTCAAACTTCGTTTCAAGTCTATACAACTAAAGTGCAACCGAGAAAAGCCTACTCCAAGGATATAGCCATACTCATCAAGACAATACTTTTATCTTAATCTTCAACCTTCACAAGCATTCAAATCAACTAGCTCTTTGACATTGATTAAACATTTCAAGTGGATCTTACTCACAACAAAGTGTTCAAACTCATTTGGCAAGGGTTAAGGTTTTGAGATAAAGATGATCTCAATCAATAAGAGGGATTTCTCCATATGCATTTAGGTTCTCTCAAAAAGAAATGAATGAGCTTATAGTAAAAGGCTAAGAGTATAGAAGAAATTGGTGCATACTAGAATCGATTTCCGTCTACCCATTTCCAAATGATTTCTACTCTTACTCTAGCCCACCTAGTTTGAGTCTACCCTTCTCCAAGGCTATTTTTGCCTCATCCCTCTTTCTCAACCAAACACTTCCCAAGAATACTCCCAAGGGTCATTCAAAACCTTTCAAAATAGTGGCAATTCCTTTCTTTAGACTTAGCTCAAATACTTCTTTCTTTAGCAATGACCTCTTTTCATAAACTTTCTTTTTCTTTAAGTTGAGAACTTGGCTTCTTTTCCTTTCAAAACTTGAGGCACTTTTTCTTTTAAAACACTTAAGAGCTTTTCTTTCAAAACACTTTTGCCAACCAACATAAGATCCCAATCAAGTTCCCTTTTGTTCTTTCCCTTTCAAAACCCTTCCCCCGAACTTCAATCTTAGCCTAGTGCAAGCTAAAGGTGGTCAAGCTTGCGTCTACACGGAAATTTTCAACTAGTCGCCTCAAACTCAACACCATTTACTTAGCTCATTCCAAGAGGCCTACCTCTCAAAAGAATGTTTATGGGCGGAAAGAAAGGTGGTCAAGGGCGTGGAAGCTATTCAAGCAAGCAAGTGCGGTAAAAGGGAAAATAATGCTTGAATATTTTGGAGGTATCCATGAGTTTAAAACACTAAGAAGGAGCAAGATAATTGCAAGTCAAGTTAAGGTTCTCAATTTTAAATAGAGCTAGCATCAATTCACAACAAGTTTCAGCATCGAATCAAAGGTTCAAAGCAAGCTATCCAAGTAGGGTTCGTTCTAGCTTTCAAGCATTTCTCGGGTTACAACCTTAGTGTGATCTATCTAGTATAACTAGCGTATGAAACAAGTTAACTTGCTTAGACCTTACGAGGAAATTAAATCATTTCTCCCTATGAAAAAACATCCTATATGATGCAACTAGACTCGATCCTACGATGCTATTACACTAAATGCTTTCTTTTTGTGAAAATTTTTAAAAATTTTCGATTATTTTTTTTTTGGTTTTTCTATGCCTTAGATGCAATGCATGAGACTCAAAGACAAAAAAAATAAGATCAAAAGAAACATGATTAGTAACTGTTCTCTCCCCTAAACTTAAATCACACGGTCCCTTGTGTGATCTATGAAAGGAGAAGAGACCGAAAACACACACAAAATGCAAACAAAGAAAAGAAAAGAAAAGAAGTATGTACAAAAATGGAGTGTTACTTGGCTAGATGTGGAATGATGGAGGTGATGAATCCCCCATGGAGTATGTTGGGTTGGATGAAGAGCAGGATGGTGTCCTCATTGCTCTTCTCTTTTTCCTTCGCTCTTCGCGTGCGGAGTGGCGGTGAGGCTCGTAGTAGGACTCGGCGGCCATGCGTGCAGCTCCTCCCGTCTCATGTTCAGCAACTGAGTATCTCCCCTACTCTAACTCTGTCTGCGCAACCAGCTGATCAGCTTCACCGATTACTTCCTCAGTCGCTGCATGTAATTCCTCATCCAAACCCGTGGGAGCCTCTCGTGATGTCGATGGCTGTCCGGTGGTGCTACTCTTATCCTTCTTTCCCGCTATCATCTTCAAAACTTTGGTGACCTTATTCAAGCAGCTGGCCAATCTCTTGATGTTTCTTCCATGCCATTTGCTCTGCCTTTGAAAGTCCCTGTTCTGGTCCCTTAGTGCACTGACCGTCCTGTTCGCGATAGGATCATCCAAAGGCTCAATGTAGTACCTGTGCAGCCCATACACCCCAGCAGGTGCGTCGGAAGAATCAGAATCGGCTGCAGTCGCTCTTCGCGGTCCGCGAGGTTCGAATTGGTGCTCCATCCCCGGTAGAAACCTGACATTGGCCGGATTAGTTGCAAAGCTTGTGATCGTGGGGTTCGGAAGGAGATACTTCTCTTGCATCGGTGAATCTCAACACATCCGGTAGAGATGACGTCCCGGAGGTGACTTGGAACCTAGAAAGTGAGTCCTTATCAGCTGAGGTGTATCCAACCATCCCACCGGCGTAGGCTGTCCAAATGTCTTCTCTTCCAAACTTCCTTCCAGCTTAATCTTCTTGGCCCTGAGTAACGGCGTGATTAACCCACCCATGTTGAATTTGGGATCAGCGTCCTTGACAGACATTGCCCAATCTCGGTGGATCCCAAACTGCTCTACTAGAATGGCGGTGTAGCTCGGTGGGCGCTCAACTGGTGGTATTGTCGTACCGTTGGGAAACGTTCGCAGAAGTGATTGTAATCCGATGTACAGAAGCTTCATCTCCACTTCTGTGACTTGGCCTGTCTCCTTTCTAACAAACAGAGTGTGGGCTAGTGCCTTGTGCACGTACCGAATAGCCGGGTGTCGGATCCTTGCAGACTTCATGGCCCTTAACTTGAACGGTCCATCAGCTATCATGTGCCATAATTCCTTGAGGCCATCCTTTTCAATGGGGATGGAAGAGCCTAGCTGAGAACCATTCTCCTCAAAACCGAAGACTGAACTTATATCCTCAAATGTCATGGTGAGCTTCCTCCTTCCCATCATGAATTCTATATTTTCACGGCTCACTTCTCCTCTCAAGGCTGCCTTTCTCAGGTTGATTGTTGCTTTCACGGTTGCAAGGAATTGGCAAGCCGAGCTCTGGTAGCCGTCACTGGTAATGCTGAAGAAATGCTTAAGCCCCATGTTCTCTACAATCTCATTGTAGTCTTCCAACAGTCCAAGATCTGTAAGGGTCGGGACGTGAGGATACCGGGTTGACCAAAATTGTATCGTCTCCAGCTTGTCCATGCACTCAGAAGCAGAATAGTTCCCTTGCGACTTCTGAACATGCTTCACCTTAACCACTGGTGCTTCCTCTTCAACAGCGATACCCTTTCCTTTCGAGGAGCTCCCTCATCTTGTTCCGGTGCCTTTGCCTTTGGTTGCGGGTTGGCACGTATTTTAGTCATTGTCCTACAAAAGACAACTCAAAGAAAGAATGAGCACATAACACAATCCACCAACACAATCAATAAGAGCTTGAGACATCCATGATGAACAATTGAAAGCTTAACAATTGCATAAATTTTCGTTTTCAATGGAGCAAACAGCTAAAACATCTCAGCCATTCTCAATTCGAGCTCATCATAGGCATAATTCACCAACAAGTCAATCACATTCAATAGAAACTCACATTCTCATCAACAAAGGCTTTCAACATGTATTTTGAAAATTTTGTGAAACAAAACTCAATTAAATCAAGTAGTATCACAAACTAAAGCTTTTAACAACCCATTGCAACTATAGGAATCATCAAATCAAGTTTCCCCCAATATTTCCGAAATTCCAATTTCTCAAGAACCCTAATTCACCAAAAATGAAATTCCTTCAATCCTAGGACGAAATTGGCTATGGGCATTCATGCAAACACATATGGGGAAGGTTTTCAAGCAATATCAAGCACCAACAACCAAAAAATTCAAGTTCAAAATTTCTGGGTTTTTCAATCCAAAAATTTTGAGAGAGTTGAGAGTTTTACCTTGGTTTGTGATGAAGGATGGTGTTAGAGAGTGAATGAAAGTGAAATGGATTATGGAACTGTGAATTTAGAACTTGGAATCACTGAAAACCGAGTTGAATTGAGAGAGAAAGGGAGTTTCAAAGTTTTGTGTTCTTGAGAGAAAAGAATGGATTTGGGAAGATGAAAACTTGAAGAATCGTGATGGGGAGGAGAAAACAAGGAAGAAAATCGGTCCCAACCGGTTTAGTTCGGTTCATTAAATCAATTGTGGTCAAAATCCGGTTTGAAATCGGTTTGGAGTCGAGAGACCTTACCTGGGCGAAGAGGGCGTATCGGCTTGGCCAACCGATACGCAAGCCAATATTGAGTCTCGGATTTAAATTTCGCAACCTGTGTCGGTCTGGCCAGCCGATACAGTGACCGATATCACTTCTTCTCTGAGAATCCGTATCGGCCTGGCCAACCGATACGGATGCCGATACAACCTCTCGGATTTTTTTCGAAATTCCGTATCGGCCTGGCCAGCTGATACGGACACCGATATTGGCTCCATGCATCCTTTTCCTTCATTCCTATGGCCTTTACTTAGCACCAATGAGTCCACAACTTCACCTAAAGACCAAAACCTGATAAAACTCAAAGCAAAACATCAAAAATAACAAGCAAAACATCATATGTACATGGATAAACATGGGAATGTCTCCCAAGTGCACTTTTGTTTAAAGTCGTTAAGCTCGACTTTTGCAAACCGAGATTTAGGCGGTTGACGGACGTGGCCTGCCTTCGAGAGTGATGGCTCGGACCTGAGTAGTCAGCTCACTGAGATTAACTGAATCACCTTGGAACCTTGCACTGATCGTAGCCTTTACACTTGCAAAAGGCCTAGCTTGAGCCTTTGGGGGATTGTTGACAACCTGTTCCTTTCCAGCCTTTGCCACTTGCTTTGGAGTCCTCCTTTTCAGCATATCCACAACTTTCTCCTTTGGTTCTTTATCCTCATTGGTTGTCAGCTTCATTGTAGTTATGACGCCACAAGTGTGGAGAGATGTGCTCCTCAAAGGATAGGAAACCATTTGATCAACATTATTCAGCACAACACGTTTCTTCTTGAAGTCGAGACAAGCTCCAGTGGTGTTGATGAAAGAGGTACCAAGTAAGAGAGGTAGTTGGGTACTCTTCTTCATCTTCATGACAATAAAATCAGTTGGGATAGTGCAGTCACCAATCTTCAGTGGATAGTCCTTGATCATTCCCATTGGAGTTTTTGAGTAAGAGTCTCCAAATGTAATAGAAGATGGGTACCTTTCCATGCTCTTAATCCCAAGAGATTCCACCATGTCAAGAGATATCACACTCACAGTAGAGCCGGAGTCACACAATGCATTGTTAATCTTCAAGTCTCCCAAAGTACAACTGATGGTAAATTTACCCGGATTACCAAGCTTGGGAAGTACCCTTGGTGTTGTTTGGACAGTAGGCGCAATATCTGTAGCAAAAATAGCAGTAGTACTCATCACCTTAGCTGGTGCAACAAAAGAAGGCTTAACTACACTGGCTTTCATCTCCTTAAGAGGAACATGTGCAGCAGGAGGGAGTTCATAACCATAGAGAAGTGCTTCGATTTCATCAACCTCTCTTTCATGGTCTGGTTTCTCATGATCAATAGTAGAGAAGATTGCATTGCAGTAGTCTTTCGGGTTCTTCTCCGGGTTTCCGGATAAGGTACTGGTAGGTCGAGAAGCGGAAGCATGCGTGTTTTCAACAATGATCAAGCGAGAAGTCAAATGTTGCAGCTCATTCTTTAAGTTTCTTACTTCCGATGCCCCATTTGCTTGTCCTTGGATGAGTTGTTGCATCATTCCCTTTAACTCATTACCCAAACCCAAAGAGGTAGAAGCTTGTAGCTGTTGTTTCCCAAAACCGGGTGGAGGATATTGTTGCTTGGGAACATAGCCTTGTTGTCCTTGAGGTTGAGGCTGAGAGACAAACCCTTGTTGGTTGGTGTAAGGGACAAAAGGCTTTTGTTGTTGAGCTTGTCTTTGAGGTAGAGCTTGGGGATATACTTGGTCTTGAGGGTTTGCTACATTGGGGTTTTTGTATGAAAAGTTTGGGTGGTTTCTATAGTTGGGGTTGAAGCCTTTGTTAAAACCACCTTGCCCCGCAATGAAGTTAATCTCCTCTTGGGTCATATCTTCTTCCACACTATAGAGGAGGGGCTGAGTATCATCATAGTTGCCCACAAAGCTGATTTGCTTTTGGCTTGAGGAGATCATCTTGTCTATCTTCTCATGTAAGGATTTGATTTCCTTCTCGTACTTCTCATCCCTAGAAGATGATCCTCTTGCAACGGCGCCAAATTGATAACAAGAATTTTACAATCCTTTGAGGTACCAATTCCTCAAGCTTATCGTGTAGCTTTGAGGTATCGAACCTTTTTGGGACGAATAGAGCCAATAAGAACACACCAAACCTCTAGAGTCAAATCACACAATTGAATTTTTGTTTCTAACAATCCTAATGATGACAATTCAAATAGAAGTAAACAAATGGCAAGTAAACAAAGTGAATTCAATCAATGATAAAGATAAGGTCTAAGGGTTAAGGTCAACGAATTGGTGACTCGGGATGATCTCAGGATGCCAATTCAAAACTTCAAATTAGCTAACCTCCTAGAAAGAACACAACAAGTTGATTAATCTAATCTCTTAGCATTAATCTCTTTTTTTAATCCTAATCCAATATCAAACTCTCATTTGTGAATTAAGATCAAGCAAGCATTCAAACAAGTTCGATATAACCAACAATCACTCTAAACATCCATTTTCATGAGCTAGAATGTGAAAGTCCTATCAAAGCTAAAACTGGCATTTCATCGAACACATGGTGGGCAAGAAATCCTAAACATCCTAATCAACATGATCAAGGCTAATTAGGCACTAAGCACACTTTGATAGAAGAGATTTAAAAAAAACAAACATTAGACATCCATTAATCATCCCTAATCAACCTAATCCTACCTAACCCATAAACCCTATGAGAAACTACTCACTAATCATTCTATGATTAACAAAATCCATAGAGATAGTGTTGATCATTGAAGATTAGAGATAGAGAGAAAGATTTAGAGAAGAAATCACCAAAGAAGTACTTGGATTTAACAAAGAAATCAAACTTGTTCTTGCACAAGGGTTTTTCAATCAAAACAAGCTTAAGAAACAATAGAAAATAGGTTTTTGGCTTAAGTAGTGAATATGGTGCGAACCGGGTCAACCCGAAACAAACCGGGTGTTGACCCGGATCCAAGACAATTTCTGGGGTCTGTATCGGCCAGCCAGACCGATATGCTGGCCGATATGAGCTCTCGGATTTTCTCGTCAGAGGTGCGTATCGGTTGGCTAAACCGATACGCCAACCGATATGCTTGCACAAAAATTAATCCGAGAGCCTGTATCGGTCTGCCAGTCGATATGCATCACGATATGGACTCCTGGTCTTTGGTCGAGGAACTGTATCGGCTTGCCTGGCCGATATTCACACCAATACGGCTTCCAGCTGGGTCTAAATCGGCCAGCCAGACCGATATGCTGGCCGATATGAGCTTTCGGATTTTGTCGTCGGAGGTGCGTATCGGTTGGCTAAACTGATATGCCAACCGATATGCTTGCACAAAAATTAATCCGAGAGCCTGTATCGGTCTGCCAGTCGATATGCATCCCGATATGGACTCCTGGTCTTTGGTCGATGAACTGTATCGGCTTGCCTGGCCGATATTCACACCGATACGGCTTCCAGCTGGTTTTCCTTAGTCCTTTTAGCTCTAGACTCCACTTCCAAGCTCACCAATGCTCTTAGACACCTCCAATCACCTGCAAAACACAAGAAACACTCCAAATGCAAGCCTAAAATGCCTACTCCTAATCCTAGACACCTCTATACTCTAGATGCAACAATGATCGACAAAATGGTATGAATGATGGTGAAATGAAGTCAAAACAAGAACTATATACAAGTCTAAATGCATGAAAATGTATGAATATCAAAAGCTCAAATCCAGAAGTGCCTCGATCTACGTGAGCTCCCACAGGGGAAGCTTTACGCACCACTCACTGGCCCACGCATCATTAAAAATCCAGAGGTTATCCTCCTTCATCCAAAAGATGCTCCTAAGACGAGCATCATCCATCCATAGTCTCTTAGTCACAACCTCACGTTCATCTGTAAGAATCTTGAAATGGCCGAAAATGGGAGTAAGCAGACTACCCACTGTATCAGTCTTCTTGCTGCTGAATGTCTTAATCTTCAGAGAGCAGAGATGTTCTGAAAAGACAACTAAAATGGTATCATCGAACATATGGCATATCCCTATGTAGAGTAGCATAAGCTCAATCCTCCTCATCTTGTTCGGCTCAGACTTGCACATAATCTTGTTCCCCAAAACACGGACAACATACCTCATGACCGAATGTCGGATGGTTGTCTGGTTGGTATGACATGAATGGTAGTTCTTATTACCAAAATGTAACCAGAGGTACTGAGTATCTGTATCTTGCCACTCAGCAGTAAGGACAGAGTGGATAGGCTCCACGCTGAACCCATAGAGGTGACAAAGATCCAAAATAGAGATGTCATACCCGATGCCCATACACATGATGGTCATGTCCCCTTCAAGTGCTCTCCTGCGCTGCTCGTTCGAGTAGTAAACTCGACAAGTAGCCAACATCTATCTCACCAAGTCAGGATACAACTCGTATGAATGCATTTGCATTGTCCCCAAGCCTATATTCTCCACAATCCTCTGCACATCTTGTTGAATTCTCAACATATCCATTGTTTGAAATGAATAAACCTTGTAGCCTTTATCTGCACCGACATCCACTCATTGTAGAACACAGTATCATAATCATCCCACTCCTCAGAGATCTCGCGCTCAGTACAAGTAGTACTCTCTGTCTTAGTCTTGGGATCAATCTCCCACTGTGTTAGCATCGGGATCTTATCCTTATCACCCTTAGGCCAATGAGGACTTACTTCTCAGGAATCCAGGAATTAGGCATGGGAGGCGATGAGGCACGAGTGCCAAAGTCTGCTGAAACATCTGAATCAACTATAACGTTCTTGCGCTTCCTGAGAGCCATCTGCGATCAAAGACACAAGAAAAACAGTTTCGCAAATTAAGCCAAGGCTCTAAGATCAACAAATGCAACCAAATCGATATCAACAACACATGCAACCATTCTCAGCACCAAAATCAGCCTCAATTCCTCTAAATCCGTCCTAATTCCAGCCTAATATGCATAATCAAAAGTGTTCGTCGCCAAACAAATATTTTCATAAAACTTGTGAATCTGCTCAGGCAAACTCAAGAGCAGCTCGAAATCATAACTACAAACCCTAAACAAGTGTCAAGGTAGCATGAATCAACCAAATAAGTGATGAAATTCGAGTTTTTCATCTTAGGGCCAAAATATAAAACGACAGGATAGAAAGGACATACCTCAAAGATAGATGAAATTGATGATAGAAGTGGATAAAGGGGTGAAAATCAATCAGGTTAGGCTTTTGAATCAGCCAAAATGATGAAGAAGTGAAGATTTTAGGGGAAGAGGCGATTTGGGTTTCAGTTTCGCGAAATAGAAGAAATGAAATGAGGAAGAAGAAACAAAATTTTAGAGTATTTACAGGGTGCAATGGTCGGCACACTTCGGGATTTAATGAACCGGACCGGTTTAATAAAATTCCTAGTTTTAAAACTTACCATTCAATTTCAGACGATTTTGACCGGTTTGATAGTTGCATCGATCGGCGCAGAAGATGCAACGGTTGACGCATTTTGTGTTTCCAAATATCGGACCTGATTTGCCCGATTTTCTGAACTGAAGAACTTAAAGCTTTTTGGTAGGAAATTTTCATTCGACCACTGCATCGACCGATGCACAAGACTGTGTCGATTGAAGAAGTGCGATTCCATTGGCAAACTTGATTCAAATTGAATATTTACGGACTTACCAGTAGGTCTCCTCCCACCAAGAGCTTTTTAACGTCATTAGCTTGGTTCTAAGGAGATTAAGGTGAATTATCCCAAGGCATAACTTGACCTCTTCGAATCTTGGTCTTAGCCCAATAATGTTTCACCCTCTGTCCATTGGCAGTGAACTCCTTTCCTTCTGAGCTAATCATAACAACATCACCATATGGACGCACTCTCTTGATTATGAAAGAACCTGACCATCTAGAGGGCAACTTACCTGGAAACAATTGCAAAAGAGAGTTATACAAAAGTACCTGGTCATTTGGTTCAAAGTGTTTGCTGACAATCTTCTTGTCATGATATGCCTTAGCGCTTTCCTTGTACAGCTTCAAATTCTCATAGGCACGATGCCTAATCTCATCCATCTCGTTCAGCTGCACCATTCGCTTCTCTGCAGCAGATTTCAGCATGCTCAATCTCAACCGGAAGGTGGCAAGCTTTCCCATAGAGAAGATGAAACGATGTAGTCCCCAATGGAGTTATAAACGCATTCTTGTAAGCCCATAGCCCATCATCCAGCCTTGCAGACCAATCCTTACTTTTCTTGCCAACTGTCTTCTCCAAGATCTCCTTAATCTGTCTGTTAGAGACCTCTACTTGCCCACTAGCCTGAGGATGATATGGAGTAGCCACACGGTTATGAGCACCATGTTTTTCATCAGCTTCTCAAAGACCTTGTTGATAAAGTGAGATCCTCCATCACTTATCACAATCCGAGGCATTCCAAATCTAGGGAATATGATGGTCTTAAACAGCTAAAGCACCACCGAAGAGTCATTGATTGGACTAACTATTGCTTCCACCCACTTATACAAATAGTCCACATCAATCAAACTGAACTTATTCCCATAATATCAGGGAAAAGGACCCATGAAATATATACCCAAGCAATCGAAAACATATACCTCAAGTATGAAGTTCTTTGGCCTCTCATGCTTCTTACTGACCTTCCCTCTCCTCTGACAGGCATCACACTGAGAGGTAAACATGTGAGCATATTTGAACATAGTAGGCCACCAGAAGCCTTCTTGCAAAGCCTTAGACACTTTCTTAAAAGTAGAAAATGTCCAGCATAATATGATCCATGGCAGTGAAATAGTACGTTTGAAACCTCTGATTTTGCAATGCATCTCCTGTAAATACCATCCGAACAGTGCTTATACAAATAAGGATCCTCCCAATAGAATATCCTTAGTTCTTTTAACAACTTCTTCTTTGAATGCCCTTAAAATCATCTGGTCCAGTCTTTGCAGAAAGGTAATTCGCAATATCTGCAAACCATGGTCGATCGGGCGTCGAGACAGCATAAAGACCCTAGTTGTAGTGACCAATCTGAACCTTTTAAGGTTCTAGGTTCGTAGTCGCAGTGCGTCGACCGATGCACTGTAGTGCATCAATCGACTCTGCATCGAGACGTGCATCGATCGTCGCTAGGGTTGCACCGATCGATGCATTCTCTTGAATTCGACAATTCTGCATATTTCTATCCAAATACGTCTCAAAGCACTATCTCAATTAAATTGACGTTCTCCTCATCTAGAAAATCATCAATGGGATCGTCTCTCAACCTTGATCCATGAAAAATGATCAACAACTCAATTTTCAACTTTTTCTTATTGTTGACCTCAATGTCAAACTCATGAAGAAGGAGAATCCATCTCAAAAGCCTTGGCTTTGCATCCTTCTTCTGCATCAAGTAATTCATAGCTGAATGGTCTATATATACTATCACCTCCGATCCAACCAGATAGGGGAAAAATTTCCCATATGCAGAGACCACTGCCAACAACTTCTTCTCTATAGTGGCATAGTTTCTCTGCTCATCATCTATTGTTTTGCTGGCATAATTGATAGCATGAAGTTTCTTGTCCTTCTTCTGCCCCAGAAAAACTCTTACAACAAAATCACTTTCATCACACATAACCTCAAAAGGAAACTTTAGTCTGGTGGTTTAACTATAGGATCATTCACTAATGCTTGCTTGATCTGTTCAAATGCAACCTGGCAATTTCTAGTGAACCCAAATCTCACATCCTTACACAACGAAGCAGTTAATAGTCTAACTATCTTACTGAAATCCTTGATGAACCTCCTGTAGAAATCATCATGTCCAAGAAAGCTCCTCACTGATTTCACTAAATCTGGCGCCTATGGGCTTGTCATAACCTCAATCTTTGCGCGATGTACCTGAATCCCTGCCTCTGAAACTATGTGCCCAAGTACAATGTCATCTCTGACCATCAAATGGTACTTCTCCCAATTCACAACCAAGTGATTCTCCTCACATCTAGCTAGCACTTTGCACAGATTATCCAAACACTCATGACAAGAAGATACATAGATAGAAAAATCATCCATAAATACCTCCACGAAGTCCTCAATCATGTCTGTGAAGGTAGACATCATACATCTCTGGAATGTGGTTGGAGCATTACAAAGTCCAAATGGCATTATGCGGTATGCAAAAGTACCATAGGGACAAGCAAATGTGGTCTTCCCCTAATCCTCTAGATGAATTGGAAACTGAAAGAAACCATAGCACCCATCTAGGAAGCAGTATTAGGAGTGATTATCTAACCTCTACAGCATCTGATCAATGAAAGGCAATGGAAAGTGATCCTTCCTAGTCGCAGCATTAAGTTCCCTATAATCACTGCACATCATGTGTTCACTCACAGTTCTTATTGGAATAAGTTCATTCTTCTCATTCTTAACCACTGTAATACCTCCTTTCTTAGGTAACACATGCACTGGACTGACCCAATCAGTGTCAGAGAAAGGATAGATGATCCCAACTTTCAGCAGTTTCAAAATCTCCTTCTTCACCACTTCCTTCAGATTCGGATTCAGCTTCCTCTGATGCTCAGAAGATGACTTTGTCTCATCCTCTAGTTGTATCCTATGCATGCACATATTCGGAGAGATACCTAAAATGTCATAAAGAGAATAGCCAAGAGCTTTGCGATACTTGCACAGCTTTCTCAGCAGTAAGGAAGTCTCTGCGCTGTTTAGGAAAGCATTAATAATCACTAGATATGTTGAATTGGGTCCACGAAATGCGTACCTTAGTCCAGAGGGAAGTTGTTTGAGTTCAATTTTCGGAGCTTGCTCCTCTGATCAATATGCCCCTGCGACGTGCGTTGATCGATGCACAGGGTGTGTCGATCGATGCACCTGTTCGTCCTGCACTTTCAATTGCATAAATTTCTCTGTAGAATCTATCAATCTAGCATAACAGATAGCAGGCTCTTCCTCCAAATGATCCAATTCATGTACTGAGCTTAGAAAAGCTCATTCCAACGAATCCTCAGCCAGTGACAATTGAAAGAACTCCTCTGCCAAATCGTTGAGAGTGTCCACATAGAAGGTCTGTTCGTCGATGGTTGGCCTCTTCACCAGCTTATCCATATCAAAACTATGTTCAGATCATCCACATTCAGAATGATTGTTCCCTTCTTTCAGTGAATCATTACTCCAGCAATAGCCAAAAAGAGTCTACCCAAGATAAGGGGATCCTTTGGTTCCTCTCCATACTGCAGAACTACAAAGTCTGTAGGTATCACACAGTTGTCAATCTTGATTGTCACATCATCCAACACTCCTTTTGGGATCCTAATAGTCCTATTAGCAGGAACCAATGAGATTCTAGTATGCATGAAATGTGTCATCCCAAGCTTCTGAGCAACATAGAAGGGCATAGGTTCACACTTGAACCAAGATCACACAATGACCTCTTAAGTATATCTCTATAGATAGAACAATCTAACATAAAACTCCTTGGATCCTTAAATTTCCCATGAATCATGCCTTGAATCACAATATTGCATACTTCCGAGATCATCAGTACACCTTCCTCATTGTCATTTTTCCAGAAAGCATGTCCTTTAGACATATCTTCATCACATGAGTGTTCTTAGAACATCAATCAAAGGGACTTCACTGAGCACCTTACTCATCATCTCCTTGCATTTAGCCAGCTGAAGCTCGTACTTTGACTTCCTAGGGTTCTTACGGAAGGGGAACGTAGGCTTATAGACTCTTTCATCTGCAGTCTTAAGCTTCTCAACATCAGATTTATGTGCTCAGACCTTTCATCGATCGACACTAAGGGTGCGTTGGTCAATGCTCGACGTCACTGCATCGACCTTTACGTTGACACTGGTCGTGACTCCTTTGTTCTTCTTGAAGAAACCTCAGAATGTTCTTCTTGCATCGACTGAGGCAGAAGTGCGTCGGTCGGCGCACTCTGCAATATGCAAATATAATCTTCTATTTCTTCAATTTCAACGATTTCCTCCATGATCAGACCCTTTTTCAGTTCAGGAACGACTTCCTTACCACTTTTCAACGTAATTGAATTATATTGGTACATCGGATTAGAATATGTTCTCCCAGGAAGAGTTCCATCTTTCCTCTTTGCAGACCCAGCAGTCTGTGCTACCTGAACATCCAACTTCTTGACATGAGTGCTCAAAGCATCAATTTTCCATTCAGATCCAAGTACAGAGCGTCTATCTTCCCATTAAATTCCATTGTACTCTTCTGCTGACCTTCCATAAGATGTTCAAGCATAGCCATCATCTTTTCAGACTGCTCATTTTGAGGAGGAGCATGTTGATAGGATTAAGATCTATAGTTCATGGTGAAGCTATTAGTGTTTCCAAGGCTGTTGTTACTCTGAAAAGGCTTCTAGTACTAAAGCTTAGGAGTGAAACCAGAATAGTTTTGATTACATGTGATGGTACTCCTCTGACCCATTGCATTGTAGCCACCTCTTCCTTGTTGATTCCCAAATTTGTTACCATAAAAACCAGACCCACCAATGTAGTTCACATCCTCTTCATCACAAGACTACTCAACCTGAAATGTCGCAACCTCTTGAGCAAAATGGACCTGCCTTTTCCCAAGAAAAAGTCTATGGACAAAATCAATCTTATTCTTCATCTATGTGATCTATGTTCCATCCACCTTTGCACCTGATTTCTTCCTCTCCAAATCAGCATTCTTAGTGTGATTGCTTTACATCAAGTAATGAATCAGATCCTTAGATTACTCTAGAGATTTGGTATGAAGTTTCCATTTCTACTAGCATTCAATGCCATCTGATATCATAAATATACACCTCTGAAGAAAATGCCCAGCAGCTGAACTTTAGAGAAACCATGATGAGGACATTCTCATTGGTACATTTTGAATCTGATCAAGGCAGCTTTGAGATCTTCTGTAGGTGCCTGCTTGAACTTTAAAATGTCCTATCTCAGCTGATCAGATCTATCACCATCTTAAAAGTGTCTAAGGACCTTCCTCTTAACGGCATACCAAGTAGTCAGAGTCCCAGGGGGAATCGGTTTCAGCCAATTTTCAGCTTCCTCACCAAGAGATTGTTCGAAAAGCATATAGTTCAGGAAGTCGTAACTCACTCCATTATGCTTCATTCCTGTGACCAGTGACTCAAATTTCTCGATATTCTCCATAAAGTGCGCATGTGGGAGTCTATGAATGAGATGTTTTCCCACAAGAGTATAATAGGAAGTCTTCAGCCCGAAGTCATTCCTCTGAATGGGAGGAGGTATAATAGTAGACCTGTTAACATAGAACTCATCAGGTATATTATAATTAGCAAGAGTCTTCCCAACTAGTGCATTTGATGGTGCATTCGCTTGTGCATTTCCTCAACCTGCACCTCCACCTTGTCATGCGCCCGCACCGACAAGTGGTTGCTCAACAACTGGCTGGACAATGACATTTCCATCCACATCAGGTTTATGGCCCTGATTGTTGTAAGCATTGTTCTCCAGATCCCTCAGAATGCCATGTTCTTCCTAAATCAACACCACAACATTAGAATTCAACATTTTCACAGGCTTCTGAGCTTTCCTGTTCATTCTCTCTAACCTTGCAAGCTCCTGATTCCTAAGAGAAACGAGCTCTTTGTCCGGATTGCTTATGAGTGAACGATTAAGCATACTATTTGATTCATGACAGATGCGTTGATCGTTGCATAGAAGTGCATCGATCGATGCTCGTAAAGTGTCGGTCGATGAAATTGTTCTTCACGCAAACCAAAACACGCAAGAGAAAAAACAAAAAGGAAAATTAGTAACAAAAAATGAAAAGCGTAGTCTAAAATCTAAACTTAAATCTATCAAAGACTCAAAAGATTCCCCGGCAATGGCGCCAAAAACTTGATAGGGTCAGAGTTTATTATCCCTAAGTTACACTGAAAGTGTACAAGCAAATGTAGTCAAACCACATAGACTCAAGAGTTATTACGATAGACTATAAAGTGTTGAGTTAAGCTAAGCAGCAAGCAATCAAAAGCAAATAAAATCAGTAGCAGGAAGTAAATAGCAGCAAGTTTTTAATCAATACTAAAAGGTGTTAGGTCAAGGGCATTCTCAGGAAATCAGGTCATGCATATTAATTATCAATCAGGATCGAATTAAGCACCATTCTAGAAATCAAACACATATGTAAAATAAACCAATTTTCGTTGCGATAATTCACTAAGTCTAAATCCTAGAAATCCAAAGTTTCTTTGCAATTCCTACAGATTAAACTAGCTAACTAAGTGCAGGTTTCGATTTGTTCACAAATTAACTAAACCAAATTTCTGTGCGGATATCTAATTGCTCAACCAAAATAAATTATATTCCAAATTACACTTTTGTGTTAATTTAAAAACCTAAGATCTAGATTCCAATTGACCAGTTTAGAAACTAGCTTTAAGAACAATTCAGATTGAAGAACTAACAAGTTATTAATTCCTTAACTTATTAAATCAATCTAACATGCCATGAAAACCCTATGAGAATACCTAAACCTAACTATGAATCTACTCAGACATATTGAATGAAACAAACAACATGGATGAAATAGATTGCATTAAAATAGATAAGAGAATAGAAAAGGGGTTCAAAATCTTCTCCAAAAGCATTACAAGGTTCGTATCAGCCCCAAAACTCCTAAACTCTCTCTAGCCAAAAAGTATGAAAAGTTGTCAAGAATAAAACTCAAAAATCCTAATATTAAGTGCTAAACACGCTTTGGGTCTTCCTTGTAAATAGTAAAATTTCTGGGCCGATTCTGTAAATCTTCAAAACTTCAATAAAACACCGATAATTGTCTGATGGAAGGTTTGGCATCGGTTGATGCTCAACTCGATCACTTAGAGTGATTTTTGCTCATCACGGTTTCAGCTCCAACCTTTTCCCAAAATGCTCCAAAATCTTCCAAAGTCCTCCAAACGTGTCCAAACCTATAACACACCTGAAAAGACTCAAAAGACACTACAAAAGACACAAATATATACTTATATCATGGTTTAAAACAACTAAAAACTAGGATATATCATCTATCTCAACCACGCTTTCCTCTGGAATTATCTATGGACAAAAGACCGAAAAGAGAAGTAGACTTTGGTTACATATGTGGTCAAACAATTCTTTTAAGCATCTCTTCATAAACCACAAATCGGAATATTACAATTACCCTCTCTCACAGAGCGCAACGCCCTTGTTGCGCACCATGATTATTATTCTTGACGGTGTGATCCCTCACTAACTCCACACACGTCCTCGGATTCAGCCGCCCCGTCTACGGGCCCGGGCCCATCCTCGTATGATATATGGTTTGTTATTTTTTTAGGAGGCTTTAAAGACTTGTTTATTATCTCTGCAATCACCACACGATCGTTCTCCGTGCTTTGTCTTCACTCGCACGATACCGCAAATCACTTCCCGGTAGGTTACCCATTCTTAAACTACTCCAGCTCAAGCACGCTTAACTCCGAATTTCTCTTGAGACAAGTGACTGAAAAGATGAGTGCAATTTGGGGACACAGGTAGTCAAATAACTTTTTTAAGTCTCACCGCATATACCGCACATATTTCTTCTTATTTTTCCTTCTCATACATCGACCCTACACTAAACATACATGTAGATGGTGGTTTGTAGGTTTGTAACTCTTCCCACTTTGTCACCAATCATCCATAATAATCGATAACAACTTCTTTGTTTTTTCTACACGATGCTAATTGTTCCATTAGATGGTGAAGTCTCACCTTGTTACCAGCCATAAATCTACTCTTAAGGTTTTCCCGGAGTTTATGAGAATATGTGATAAATGTCACTGTACAACATACTCTTGGTTCTATCGATTTGCAAATCCAACCTACAATCATGGGATTTACCATGATTCTAGGTTTGCATCTCCTTCACTCTATTGTGAAAGTGATTCATCGATGAACCCCATATTTTTCGTTGTTTAAAGTGTGTTCATCATCTCCATTGACCATTCATTGTAATTATCTTCTTTGAGTTGTACGGAGGTAATCATGGCTTTGGAATTGTCTGATGAAAATATTGAATACAGTGAGATCATCGTCTCTCCTTGTTTTGCAACAATAGCGGTGGATTTTCCTTATGAATCTCTCATCGTTTAAATTATTTTCGGAAAGTAAAAAGAAAAATTATCGAGCTCTTTAATTTGATCGTAGCTCTGATACCATGTGAAATAAGAGAATATGTTGAGCTTATTGATGTATGAAAATTCCTTTATATACAGCTTTGAATAAGCCTTTAAAATTATCCCAAATCTTATAAAATCTATATATCTCTAAATCTTAAAACACTTATCTTTAAAATACATATTATATTTTTTGAATTTTTGTTTTTTAGGCCTGGCTCTTGCCCCGACGGTCCATTATAGGTAATGCGCTTCAGTGCCATCCATTTTTGGGGCTAATTGATCTGGCAGATGAGTTGCACACAATCTATTCATATCTATAGAATATATTCGTCTAGTAAATCGTAGTATATAATAAACTTCGAAAATTATTGGGACGATTGCAAAAATGCCCTCGAAATTGAAGTCAACCGCATTATGCCCTCGGCCTTCTCCTTCCTCTCCATCGCCAATATATCCCCTTACTAATCTGGGTATTCACAGGAATGCCATCGTCAGACTTCATATGAAGTCTGATATTTTAAGTAAAAGACAAAAGGACCCAATATTATTTTGGATATTCACGAAAATGCCATCGCCATGAATGCTCAACAACCACGACACCCACCATCACCAACGAGTTAATGTGTAATCCAGGTCGTTTTCCACCATTAAATCTCAATTAAAGCTCAAGAATCTGAGCTCGGGCGTTCTCCACACCGATTTCTCTTTTTCCCTTTGATTTTCGGGGATTTTTCGATTCAAAAGTAGCGAAATCGTTTATCATCTTATAAAAACAGTAAAAACATCTCGGATTTGGGGTTTTCGGTGATATTAGACGTTCTGGGAAATGGACGAGGCTAAAACCAAACGGAAATTGGACATTGGTAAAAATATTTTCATATTGTCGATTTTCATATCCGAATTGTAATCTCAGACTTCTGTTTAAGTCTAATTTCTTCGTAAACTTCAATATGGTCAACGAGAGAGTAGTTTTGCAATTGACTTTCAATTGCCAGACCTCCATAGAAGTTTGTGAAAATTCATTGAAAAAAAAGACATCGTTAAGAAGTCTAAATGAGAAGAGGGTAGTTTTGCAATTGATTCAAATTTGATTTTTTTGTCAGACTTTTGATGTAGTCTGGCATGAAATTGACCGATTCTTGACTTTTTGTCAGACGGAATCCGTTGTCTGAAAATAATGGGGGTAGAAATTGCAATTTACCCAAATTTTCAGATGTTGACCAGAATAAGCGAAAAAATTGTCAGACATCTAAATCTGTCTGAAAATAAGGAAAATAATTTCAGACGGCTATAGACATCTGAAATTCCAAAATTTTGCGAGGCGGCTATAGACATCTGAACAATCGAATTTTGGTCAACGCTCAAAAATGCGATATTTTTTATCAGACTTCACTCGCTGTCTGAAAATCTTGTCATACATCATAAGAAGTTTGAGAGTTATCAGACTTCCTGGAGAAGTCTGACATTTCAAAATCAATTACAAAACTACCCTCTACTTTTTCTTCAGACTTCTAAAGAATTCTGATAACTATCACACTTCTCTGAGAAGTCTGACATTTCAAAATAAATTGCAAAACTACCCCTTTTCAGACTTCATAAGCTGTCTAACAAAAAATTCAAAAAATTTCCAAAGCAGACTGCGTACCCTGTCTGATTGGTTTTTAGATTGCATCCGCTGTCTGGCATTTCAAAATCAATTGCAAAAATACTCTCTTTTCAGACTGCCATAGACGTCTGGTTCCATTAACATCAGACGTGTATAGACGTCTGAAATATAAAGAAATTTTAAAATGCATTTTATTGTATATTTTTATTAATTTCGTTGATTTTTTTTATAAATGTGTGTTAGTTTTCTATATTCCTTCTGTATGAGTGTTACATTCTTATACATGATAATTATTTTTAAATAAATTTTTGAATAATATTGGCAATGTAGCTAATATGATCAGACTTCGCAAAGAAGTCTGGCTTTTCCCAAAAGATCTATAATGTTGTTTATACGTGTTTGTTTATACAGATAATGGTTCAGTTACCTGTTAATTTTGGTGAATGGGTTGTGAGATACCAGATTTGGCATTTTGTGGTTGATAAGCTCAAAGGAGGGCGGTTTATCACTTTGTGTGATGGTTCTACACATCAAGAACTTGTTGAGATGGTACAAGATGATTATATGCTGGACAAGAAAACCGAGCTGGTGGAGTTATCATATCCATTGCCGGAAGAACTCTTGAAACAAATGGATCCGGATAGCCCTCCAGTTTATGTCACAAATGATAAGCAAGTAAGGAGCATGGTTGAGTTAGCTAATACGCATTTTATCTGTCTATGTGTCTCAAGCCGATCCGGTATGGATGATGAAGATGCTGTGAATCATGATGACAAATATGAAGCTGAAGATGTAGACGAAGATGACAAAGAAGAAGACTAGAATGAGGAAGATGTGGACTCAGTCTCGGAGGATTTTGTTTGTGGTGGTGGTCATGATGGTGTTGGTAACTTGGATGTGCCTGAGAATGTTTTCATGAAACACGTTGAGGCTTACCTTGACGATGCTGATTATACCCTATATGGGAAAGTGAAACATGAAGATGTATATGTGGAAGAAGATGAAGATTATAAGAAATATGAGTTGCAGGGTATGAGTAATCGGTGTGTTCGCAAAAAGGACTTATCTGAGGGTATCATTCTCAATAAGTGTTTTGATAGCAAGAAATACCTAATATCAGAGCTACGTTTGACGGCGATAATGAAGAAATTCGCATTTAGGACAGAGAAGTCTGACAAGACACGTTTTGTGGCTAAATGTCGTGTGGAAGGATGCAAGTGGATGCTTCGAGCGTGTGTGAAGAGCGAACCAAACAAGTACTGGGTGATGATCTATTCAAAAAACCATTCATGTTCGATGGCGGAACGGATGTCTACGCACAAACGTTATACTCCAGTTTATATTGGTTGGTTGTTTACTGAATGTTTTGGTATAATTGAGGGGATAATACCAAATCATGTCAAAGTATCAATGAAGAAGCAGTTTGGGATTAGGATGAGCTACACAGCTGCATACAGAGCATTGTTACATGCTCAAAGGATTGTGAGAGGAACAACGGAAGATGGGTACGAGAGACTGCCTTCTTTTTTGAATGGAATCAGGCAAACCAACCCGGGAACAGTAACTGCTCTTGAGCTAGATGAGAAGAATAGATTTAAGTATCTATTTATAGCATTTGGAGATTCCATACATGGTTTTACATTTCTTAGAAGAGTCATTGTGGTAGATGGTACTCATCTTAATGGAACGTATGGCGGTGTTATGCGAGTGGCGGCCGCACAAGACGAAAATTTTCAAATATTTCCGTTGGCTTTCGGAATTGTAAACTCCGAGAATGATGACTCGTGGGAATGGTTTTTCACCAAAATGAAAGAATGCATTTCAGACCAATATCCTTTGGTCATAGTCTCGGATAGATGCGAGTCGATCAAGAATGCGTGTGAAGCAGTTTTCCCTTGGGAACAGCGAAGGATATGCTATTACCATCTACAAAATAACATAGTTACCAAGTTCAGGGGAAAACATCTTCTGTACTTGATGAAAAACGCGGCTTACGCATATACGATTTACGATTTTGACCGAAACATGGCTTCTTTACAAGCGGTAAATCCTGAACTTGCTGATTACTTGGAGGAGGCGGATGTGAGTCTATGGGCACGCGTGCATTTCAGCGGAGACAGTTACTTGTCGTCTGACAATAGTTTTTAGACTTCTAGTGATGTCTGATACTATACTCAGACTTCTCCTGCTGTCTGATTATTTTTCCAGACGACAGGAGAAGTCTGAAAGCATAATGTTTTAATGATCTTTCTAATTCTTACTTGTGTAAACCTCTTTCAAATTGGTGGATACAGGTACAACATAAAGACGAGCAACATTGCTGAGTCTATAAACTCCGCAGTTAAGAAGGCAAAAGGATATCCCATATCTTTCCTTTTAGAGTTTATACAAGAGAAACTAGGGACGTGGTTTTGTAAAAGGTGGCTAGATGCAATGAGTTTCTCAACAACATTTAGCCGAGGAGTTGAAGATTTGCTTGCTATTCGTGAATATTATGCAGATATGATGACGGCAGAACGCATATATACGTATAAGTTCGTTGTTAAGGGAGGACATAGGGATTGTGTTGTCGATTTGGAACATCAGAAGTGTGAATGTGGTGTTTGGGATTACGAAAAGATACCTTGCTCACATGCCATATGCGCTGCACCGGATCTTGAGCTACACATTTCTACCCTTGTATGTCCATCTTACAGAATGGACTACTTTTACGCTGCATACTCGCGCAACATCTTATCAAAGAATTTTACTGGCAAAGCTGATCATGACACCGTGCGTGTCTTTCCGCCGGAAGTGAGGCGGAAGCCTGGAAGACAAAAGAAGTCGAGGTGGTAATCTATGCTAGAAATCGCCAAGAAGAAGAGCAGTAAACCGCGGAAACTAAAAACAACCAGGCCACAAACAACCTAATTGTCCACAACCTGAGCCTGACTAGAAATGGTTGAAATCTGATGTGATTTAGGGTTTTCTGAAGTCTGATATGTGTTCGTGTTCAGTGAAGTCTGATAAGTTTTAGGGTTTACAGAAGTCTGATATTTTATAGGGTTCACTGAAGTCTGACTTAGTAATGTATTCCAGAAGTCTGATATTGAAACTTCTCTCAATTGTTTGGGTTCTGTTTCAACAAGCGTAGTAATAAACATAACTAGAATTAGTGCTTAAGTTTGTTATATAACTAAAAACAAGCACAAAAGTAGGCCAAAAGATGGATGTGTTTTTTTACAACCACAAAAGATATTTCATATGCAAGAAGTCCATTGTCTGGCAATCCAAAAGATAGCGGCGGTCTATTTTGTTGGAATTGTGTCCAGTAATCTCGGTACTGTCTCTAGAAAGTAAGAGTATGTCAATGATCAGACATAAGTCATATAATACTGGGGGTCATGATGGCTTGCTAGAGTCCGCTCATGATCTATAAGTCTTGGACTTATTGCCTTTATTATATGATCCCATATGGGTCACACGCCTAAGCTAACAGGAAAAATGTGTTGGAACGGCTTAGCAGAAGTACGACAAAAGTGCCAGGCATTTGTCGTACTAAGAGAGAAAGATTAATGGGTCTGATTAAATGGGATTTAATCAGATTGGTGTTTTGGGCCCATAAGCCCAAAAGGGAAAGAGAAGGCTTTTAATAAACTAAAAGCCAAATCTCTTTCTCCTAACCCTAGCCCTAGCGCCGAAAATCCTCTCTCCCTGCGCCTCCCACCAGCTCGGTCTAGCAGCCGTTTTCTGTGATCGCATGTGTGAACCTTTGGAGGATTCATCCCTCGGTGCATCTTTCTGATCTCTGACCTGTTCTATTCCTTCCGCTGCAACAAACAGGTAAAAGGTGAGATCATCTAATGTTTCTAATCAAGAGAACCTAGATCTGTATGTTTAGGTTGATATGAATCTGTGAATTACATCAGGATCAACTAAACAGTTCCTACAGTGGTATCAGAGCCATTGGTTCTTAGGATTTCTTGTTTTAGATTCATGTTTAGGTTGTTTTAATCTGTTTAGAAGTGTTTTGAATCAATTACTGATAAGATAAATCACTTAAGAAACAAATTTGAATCCTAAACACACTAAAGAAATCGCAAACCGAGCTATATGACTCGGGTTTGTGATCGGCCGACGAGTTTGATGCATGGATCGATCCATGATCGATCGCATGATCGACCGAGAGCCAGCGTGAGAGCGGCAGCCGGACGGAATGATCGAGCGGATCGGATCATGCGATCGCGATCGCTTCCCGTTCGTCCCGGCGTCCCGATCGTTTCCTGCTTGGCGTGGAACGATCGCGGCTCTCCCGCATGACCCGAGCATACCGAACGATCGTCCCGATCACGCAGCCCAACCGTCCCGATCACGTCTCGGCCAAGCATGATGGCTTGCGGCTTGGACAAGTTTCTCGACCGGTTAGGGTTTTGGGTGTGATGGGCCGGTTCGATTTCGGTTAGGTGGTTCGGGTCAAAACTTAATTAAAATTGATTCGTTCTGGTTTAATAAACAGATTAATAAATTTATTAAGTCTGGTTAAACCGGGATAAGAAATCCAATGTCGAAAGAAATATTGGATTTGGTGCCTAAACCAGGAATTTCTAATTTGATTTGGTTGGACCAAATAAATTGAGAAATTCCGGTTTAGTAAATAACCGGTTGACAATTGTGGTCATCGTAGTAATTAAAATTTGGTTAGACCAATTTTAATGAACCAGACCGGTTATGTCAAATAATTGGACAATTGGGTCATGTCTTGGACATGGACCAATTCTTGGGCCTCGGGCCAAGAAGTTAAAACAATTGGGCCAATTATTTGAGTCTTTCTTCAGATCAATTTAAAATTTATTTTATAAATTTATAAAATCGATTTTAAATTAAAGTTTCCGAAATTTTGAAATTAGAAAGTTTCTTAAAATAGAAGTTTCTGGATTTGCGGATTTTGGATTTTAAGAAATTTCTAAAGTTAGAAAGTTTCCGGTTTTAGAAAGTTTCCAATTTTAGAAAGTTTCCAAAAATAGTAGGTTTCCAAAAATGGAAAGTTTCCCGAAATAGTAATCTTCTATTTTGGGAATGAATTTTAATAAACCTACGAACCTCAAATAATATCAAGCGTTGGATGTCTTGTCCAGGCTATGTCAGCTGTCAAAGCCCATTCAATTGTATTCATGGCCTTACAGTGTGAGGGTGTCTACTTTTGCGTGGGTAAGACGGTTTGTGATTCATAAATGTCATTGGGAGTCCCAGACATTGATGATTACATGACTGTATAGTCTGGTTTTCTTGACTAGGCCATCGGGAGTCCCGGGCCTTGAGACATCAGAGTGGATTGGGCCTCGGGCCCAGATTCACAACCAAGAGTTATATCACGGATATAATTAGCCGATATAGGGCTTACCGATATAAGCTAAGGTTGGGTGACGGCCAGTGGCCCACTTTAATCTTAGTTATATGTGGATCTTGGAATCATTATATTCTATTGAGGGTAACTGATGTTATTGAATATAATGCGTGATTAATCATATTAAATTTTAATACGAGATTAGTCATTTTGAACATAATAACTAATAACCTTTTTATTTATATATTTCAGATATGACTACTACAAGCACACAAAACACATTCTCGATCCGGTCTGTTCTCGAGAAGGAGAAGCTGACTGGAACGAACTTCCTGACATGGTCAAGGAACTTGAGGCTGGTCCTCAAGCAGGAGAAGAAGGATTATGTCCTTCGTGATCCCCTCCCCGAGAGGCCTCTTGCCAATGCTGCCAGGACTCTGCACAATGCTTGGGAAAAGCATTCGTCAGATGAAAATGATGTCTATTGCCTGATGTTGGTGACAATGACTCCTGAGCTGCAAAAACAGTTCGAAAGTGTATTGTCTCCCATCGAGATAATGGCAAGCCTGAAATCGCTTTTTCAGGAGCAGGCTAGGACTGAGAGGTTCCAGACAGTTAAGAACCTCTTGGACTGTAAGTTGGCTGCGAATGCGGCAGTGAGTCCTCATGTCTTGAAGATGATGGGTTATCTCGATCATCTTCAGAAACTCGACTGCCCAATCAGCCAGGAACTTGCCTGCGACATCATTCTGCAGTCTTTACCTGCAAGCTATGATCAGTTCATTCTGAACTTTAACATGCATGGCTTGAGTAAGACACTACCTGAGCTTCACGGAATGCTCAAGACTGCAGAGCCCAACTTGAGGAAAACCGCCAAGGACCCCAATGTGCTTATGGTGCAAAAGGGCAAGGGGTTTAAGAAATCCTCTGCTAAGGATAAGGGAGCGGCCAAGGCTGTCCAAGTCGCGGACAAGGACACGCCAAAGCCCAAGCCCAAGTCCAAGGCTGGGCCTACTGACATGTGCAGGTTCTGCAAAGAACTGGGGCATTGGAGAAGAGATTGTAAGAAATTCCAGGAAGGTCTAAAGGAATTGAAGAAGAAGACTTTCGAGACTTCTTCATCAGGTATTTTTGTTATAGAAGTTAATACAACTACTTCTGATAATACCTCATGGGTCATGGATACTGGTTGTGGGGCTCATATTTGTACTAATATGCAGGCACTCAGCAACAGTAGAAGGCTGAAGCAAGGACAAGTGGAGCTACGAGTTGGGAATGGAGCGAAAGTTTCAGCACTAGCTGTAGGCACATACTTGTTGTCTTTACCTTCGGGATTGATTTTAGAACTGAATAATTGTTATTTTGTACCTGCTATAAGCAGAAATATTATTTCAATTTCTTTGTTGGATTTGGAAGGTTATGATTTTTCAGTTAAGAATAAATTATGTTCCTTCAATCGCAACAATTTGTTCTATGGTTCTGCCCCTCTTTCGAATGGGCTTTACATACTCGATCAATCCGCGCCAATATATAACATTAATACAAAATGGTTTAAACCTAATGAGGAAAACCGAACGTTTCTATGGCATTGTCGTTTAGGGCACATCAGCGAGAAACGCATCAAGATGCTCCATTCGAATGGACTTCTTGGCTCATTTGACTTTGAGTCATGTGAGAAATGCGAATCCTGCATGATGGGCAAAATGACACGGGCCCCCTTTAATAAACCTAACGAGAGGGCCAGTGACTTATTGGGCCTGATACACACTGATGTGTGTGGCCCAATGTCCACAAATGCAAGAGGAAACTATCAGTACTTCATTACCTTCACTGATGATTTCAGTAGGTATGGATATGTTTATTTGATGAAACATAAGTCTGAATCTTTTGAAAAGTTCAGAGAATTCCAAAATGAAGTACAGAACCAACTTGGCAAAAGCATTAAGGCTCTTCGGTCCGACCGAGGAGGAGAATACTTAAGCCAGGAATTCAGTGATCATCTGAGAGAGTGTGGGATTGTATCCCAACTCACTCCTCCTGGAACACCTCAATGGAATGGTGTGTCTGAGAGGAGAAATCGGACCTTATTGGATATGGTTCGATCTATGATGAGTCACACAGACCTTCCAATATCCCTTTGGGGATATGCTCTGCTAACAGCAGTGTTCACTCTAAATAGAGCGCCATCAAAAGCAGTAGCAAAGACACCATATGAATTATGGACTGGAGAAGCTCCAGTGCTGTCTTATCTCAGAATTTGGGGTTGTGAGGCCTACGTCAAGAGATTGATCTCAGACAAGCTTACACCAAAATCTGACAAATGCTACTTCATTGGTTATCCACGGGAAACCAAGGCTTATTACTTCTATCTACGTTCCGAGAACAAGATTTTTGTTGCCCGGGATTGTAACTTTCTTGAGAGGGAGTTTCTCTCTAAGAAAGACAGTGGGAGTAAGGTACTGCTTGAAGAAATTCAAGATGAACAGGATACTGCTCAACCTAATGAGGAAGAGCAGGAGGAGGCCCTACAAGAAATTGTAGAGCCTGAACCTGTGGTACCTGAAGTTCGAAGATCCGGGAGGATCCGTCACGAACCCGAGAGATATCAAGGGTTCCTCGTGACTGACTGTCATGATCTTCTGATCATTGATGGTGATGAACCATCGAACTTCAATCAAGCCATGATGGGCCCAGATTCCTCTAAGTGGCGTAAGGCCACTGATTCCGAAATGGATTCCATGTCGGTCAACCAAGTATTTTCGTTGGTTGACTTGCCTGCTGGTGTAAAAGCCATCGAGTGCAAATGGATCTTCAAGAAGAAGATTGACGTGGATGGAAATGTCCAGATTTATAAAGCCAGGTTGGTGGCAAAAGGTTTCAGACAAGTTCACGGAGTGGATTACGATGAAACCTATTCACCAGTGGCTATGATGAAATCTATTCGGATTCTACTAGCAACTGCAGCTTTTCATGATTATGAAATTTGGCAGATGGACGTGAAAACCGCCTTCCTGAATGGTATTCTGGAAGAGGATGTGCATATGACACAACCTGACGGTTACATAGATCCGAAGAATGCTGGAAAAGTATGCAAGCTTCATAAATCCATTTATGGATTGAAGGAAGCATCGAGGAGCTGGAATCTTCGTTTTGATGAAGCGATCAAGCAATTTGACTTCATCAGAAACGAAGAAGAACAATGCGTGTATAAGAAATCTAGTGGGAGCAAGATAGTGTTTCTTATTCTGTATGTCGATGACATACTGCTTCTCGGAAACGACGTTCCAATGCTGAAGTCTGTAAAGGACTGGCTTGGAAGTTGTTTTTCCATGAAAGACATGGGTGAAGCCGCATATGTTCTTGGAATTAGGATCTATCGGGATAGACCTAAGAGGCTGATAGGCTTGTGTCAAGACTCATACATTGACAAAGTCCTACAAAGATTCAGCATGAAAGATTCCAAGAAGGGCTTCACGCCAATGGTGCATGGCACAACGCTAAGCAAGAAGCAGAGCCCTACGTCGGCTGCTGAGCTTGAGCGCATGAAGAATATTCCTTATGCATCTGCAATAGGATCTGTCATGTATGCCATGATCTGTACTCGTCCTGATGTTGCTTATGCATTGAGCATGACGAGTAGATACCAGTCAAATCCAGGTGAAAACCATTGGATTGCCGTAAAGAATATCTTGAAGTATCTAAGACATACTAAGGATAAGTTCTTGGTGTACGGTGGAAGTGATGTGCTTAAAGTCAGTGGATTCACGGACGCAAGTTTCCAGACAGACACAGATGATTTCCGGTCACAGTCCGGTTATATCTTTTGTCTGAATGGCGGTGCAGTAAGTTGGAGAAGCTCCAAGCAGGACACCGTTGCTGATTCCACTACAGAAGCTGAATATATCGCCGCCTCAGAAGCAGCGAAGGAAGCTGTTTGGATACGAAAGTTCATTATTGAACTAGGTGTGATACCAGATGCGGCTGAGCCTCTGGCACTATTTTGTGACAACAATGGTGCCATAGCTCAGGCAAAGGAACCAAGATCACACCAGAAATCCAAGCATGTTCAAAGAAGATTTCACTTGATACGTGACATCGTTAATAGAAAGGAAGTCAAGATCAGCCGAGTTCCGACAGATGATAATGTCGCTGATCCGTTGACAAAGCCACTCCCAAGGCCTAAGCTCGAGTTCCTGACTGAAGCTGTAGGCATTAGAAACATTGAAATGTAATCTAAATTTGAGTGGGAGTTTTGTGAGCTTTATTTTAGTTATTTGATATGTTCTTGTAAAACATTATTTTATGTTTTAATGAAATTATTATTTCAAGATTATTTTAACTGTGATGAAATAATCGTTCCAAAATGATATGAAGCATTTTATAGGTCATCGAAGTAAGTGACTTGATCTTGAGTCATCAAAGTCTTTTAGCTTGATCATGAGACCCTATATTTGATAAATGTTTTATATCATCCTGTCCCTAGTCGAAGGTTGTTGAAATTGGAACACCAACAACCGTGTGAGACTGGATTGGTACGTGACTTATGACAAAGTCTCAGTGTGTCATAGATGCGCGGCATCAAAGTCAGTACATAGGTGTATGTTGGGAACATACGACCGGACAAGACCCGCTTATAAGAACTCTTCAGGATATTTATATCTGTGTCATAAGAGATTCTTACTACGACTATAGAGTATAGTCCTTAGACCTGAGTTCACATGCATGTGACTGCCCATGGACTGATGTACTTTGATCATCGTCTAACGCTATCGTTCTGCGATAGTTATAAGGACCTTGTTTGGGTACATTATGAAATGAGTAGTTTACAGTGATGGAACAAGACGGGATTTGTCCCTCCAATATAAATGGAGTGAATATCTCTAGGCCAATCGGAGATTTGAATACTGGAAAATGCATGGCCATGCTCAAACGGACTTTCCCGAGTCGTTTGGATTGTCAGTATCAAATCAGAGTCCGATGAACAAGATTAGGCTTTATAAGGATGACACCAATCTTGCCTTATGACTAATCGAGATATTGCGACAAAAGGATTATGAATACAGAGAGATTCCAGTACAAGTGGGAGATTGTTGGAATTGTGTCCAGTAATCTCGGTACTGTCTCTAGAAAGTAAGAGTATGTCAATGATCAGACATAAGTCATATAATACTGGGGGTCATGATGGCTTGCTAGAGTCCGCTCATGATCTATAAGTCTTGGACTTATTGCCTTTATTATATGATCCCATATGGGTCACACGCCTAAGCTAACATGAAAAATGTGTTGGAACGGCTTAGCAGAAGTACGACAAAAGTGCCAGGCATTTGTCGTACTAAGAGAGAAAGATTAATGGGTCTGATTAAATGGGATTTAATCAGATTGGTGTTTTGGGCCCATAAGCCCAAAAGGGAAAGAGAAGGCTTTTAATAAACTAAAAGCCAAATCTCTTTCTCCTAACCCTAGCCCTAGCGCCGAAAATCCTCTCTCCCTGCGCCTCCCACCAGCTCGGTCTAGCAGCCGTTTTCTGTGATCGCGTGTGTGAACCTTTGGAGGATTCATCCCTCGGTGCATCTTTCTGATCTCTGACCTGTTCTATTCCTTCCGCTGCAACAAACAGGTAAAAGGTGAGATCATCTAATGTTTCTAATCAAGAGAACCTAGATCTGTATGTTTAGGTTGATATGAATCTGTGAATTACATCAGGATCAACTAAACAGTTTCTACATATTTATCACCGTAGGTGTCTAGCGAACCATAATCGCTACGTTCCTCTTCACATGTTCGCCTGAGTTCAGTCATTGTGTCAAAAGCTAGCCTGCCCTGATTGACTTGATGTTCTTATCACAAAGATACTTTGGAAACTCCATTCCAAGTGAATGGTACTCGATGAACTTCAAGAAGAACACTCCACAGTCACATGTTTGGTGGTTTTGAGGAAGATCGTCGCTCCTAACAATCGTGTAGGTGTAACGTTCGATTGGGTGAGGCCACCCATCATCATCAGCTGGTTTCAAGATGTGCATCGCATAAGGAAACATCTCACAGATTGGTGCCACTGCCTCTCCGAACAACTCATCAGTCCTCGGATTAAGGATGCTGTCCCATACTGTTACGTGCCTATCCGAGATAGAAATCATAATTGCTACCCAATGATTTCCGCCAATGTGCAGTGTGGTGTAAATATAATCAATTTCCACCCCCCCCCCAAGCCATCGGTGATTTGCAGAATACGGGTAGTTTACCAGTGAAGTAATCAAAACAACCAGGAGGAAGCATTCTAGTTGTGGTTGATCCATTCTCTTCTGCACCGCTCTTAATAAAGTCTGGATAGTGTTGACGCCACAAGGCTTGAAGGAGTGTGTCAATGAAACACAGCCTCTCGCTCCTGAACCATTCCGGATGGCTGTGTTGGCGAAGCCTCAACAGATAAATCCCCGCATCAATTTGCTGCATCAAGCCAAGCATGTGTTAATATAAAATAAAAAAACACAACCAGACAGCTTCAGAAGTCTGGATATACAACCAGACTTCTTTGGAAGTCTGTATTTACAACCAGACTTCTTGTAAAGTCTGAATATACATCCAGACTGGAATGGAATTCTTAATTCACAACCATTGGAGTGATACTGACCGTGTCATGCAGCCATTCCTTTGGAGTGCGAAGATCATAATACCATTGTAGTGATGTGTTCACTTTCCTATTCGGATAACCCCTATAAAGAACAATACGCTTGTTAGACATCGAGTTAAGAGATTAGGTGTACATACTTACAATCTAAGTAGAGTATCAACACATACGGCTATCTTTTGTTGTAATCATTAAGTGTCTACACTTGCATCCTGGTGATAGCATCACAAGGGTCATATCCCGGTCTAACCTGTGCTTGGACAACAGGTTTAACTGGAGTCTTCACCTTCTCCTTCTGTTTAACCTGGGTTGCCTTCGCTTGCACGTAAACTTCAGCTGCTGCCTGCCTAGTGTCTTGTTTAAACATCCGCGTAGAATCGAAGTCTATGCCCGTATCCGACTGTGTAACGGTCAAGACACTCGGATCTGTGCTCTCGGGTATACTCTCCATATACAATTTGAAAACCCATGTTAAACATAATGTTCGATCTAAAATTCACACAAGAACCAGACTGCACTAGACGTCTGGTAACTAGATTACAGCACATGTCAGACTTCTATAGATGTCTGAGTTCAGACTTCTCGACAAAGTCTGAAATAAGACATCTATAGAAGTCTGGCTTGTGCTGAATGCCAACTAAAAATCATAGCAAACCAATGCAATATAAGTCTAATGCCAGGAATCCATGTTCAAAGAAAATACAAGAACCAAGGGGGAAAAAACAAATACGGTTATGCTTATATGTTTACAATCAAGGATATTCATAAAGAAAGACAAGGCTACTTCCCCTCAAGTGATTTCTTCATAAGTCTGCTACTTCTCTTAGGCCCATCGTTCTTTACCTTATTTGTATCCAGAGATTGAGGATTTTGGAGACTAACCCCATCATCAGTCGCAGTCGGTTTGCTGGCCTTAGAGAGAATAGTGGATTTGTCTGTGCTTTCTTAGGCTTCGCTTTCCCTGCATATGCAGGTTCGGATACCTTCAGTACAACTTTCCTCGGGATCCTCTGAGGCCTTTCCTTTTTCTTTCTTCCTCCCTCTTCATCAACCGCATCAGCAGTTACTTTATCTTGATCCTGAAGATCTTCAGGTGGATCTTCTTCATCCTCACCAACTCATGCCTTCTTCATCTCATCAGCAACTGCAACACTTGCATCTTTCTTCTTCTCACTTCCTTTCCCTCTAGTACCAGCTTTCTTCTTCTCATTTCCCTTCAGTTCAGAAGAATCATTCTTCTAGTCTTTTTCCTTTTGTTCAACTCCAACACTTTCTTTCTTCAAAGTCTGGACATTCTTGGCAAGATCATCATTTCTGATACCCATCAGACGAAAACCCTCGTTGAAAACATTTACCAATACATCAATCCGAGTTTCAAATGATTTTTGCAAACCCTCAATCATTTGAACAACATCCCCATTCGTAGGACCAGCCTTCCCTACTCTATGTTTCTTACTAACTACCTCCACCTCTTCTTCCTCATCTTCATCATCAGAAACAGCATGTACCAGCTTCCTCTTAACTCCCAGAACCTTTCGCTTTTTCTCACCAGCCTCATCCGCAACTTTCTCAGACTTAATCTCAAGCTTAACAGGACCTCCAGCTTTGATCTTGAACACACCTTCACTTTTCCAATGTTTAGAACCCCACCTCCAATGCACAGTCCCTAGCTGTCCAAGCATTGCTTTCACAATGTTCCCAACTTTGTCGTCCTCCTCACCATCGTTGTCCCACTCGGGAAACATGTCATCATATTCATTGACAACAAAGGTGTTGACGCGGGTCTGCAAATTACAAGTCACATAGCAAAATGAATATATGCATTTGTAATATCAAAATGTCAAACATCATACGAGACTAGGAAAAATGTATCAGACTTCATAAGAAGTCTGAAACATAATGTCAGACTTCTTATGAAGTCTGATATAAATAAGTTAGAATACAGAACAGTTAAAGAAATACCTGTATGCGTAAGGTTTCGTCGACTTTCTTTCGACTATGTGATCCCTGATACGCCAGCAATGGTAGGTCTGGGGCATCCGAAAAGGGCTCTCCATAAGTTGTCGCCATAGCGGGACATGCCCAGTATATCTAGATGTTCAGGACCTCGGCAAAACCTCTGATCTGATAATTTTTTCCATCCACGAGTTTTTTGTTTGCCTCCTTAACAGAATATATCAGAAACTTGAAGGCGAATCGTCCCCATGGATAGGATTGTTGCAATCCTGGAAACCAGCAGAAGCTTAGATATGTCACCCCTTTTGGAAGTTGTCCAGTGTTGAGCCTCAATGAAGGTTTCATAGATGGCTAGATAGCCCAGCCATATCCTTTGTTGCGGTTCCCAACCAGAACATCTTTTACAAGCATCCATTAGTTGCGAAAAACTTGGGCCTAAATCGAAATCCACCCAAAGAAGCTTCCACATTGCTTTCATCTGATCGGTATATTGAATGTCAGGGTACTCGAGGTTCTCAATATAGTCACAGTTGAGTCCGGTTATGGCATGAAACTTATTCAAGGAAAACCTAACTGGATGAACGCCGAGAAGAGACCATAACTCATACTTCTTCTTGCAGTCGAACTGCAGACGGAGCATATAGTGCACCATCCTTGAACACCATTTGAAATTCAGGTCATGGAATCTCAAAAAAAATCACAAATTTAGAATCGAGGAGTTGTTGCCATTCATCCGGTAACATCGCTATTTTAACATCATTTATCATATCTCTCCTTCCACTAAAGTAGTGTATGCTTTTATCCGGAATCGGTTCATAACCGGCAGTGAACATCCTTTGTGGGAATTCAACATCTTCCATAACGAAAACCTGAAACAACAAGGGCCACACAAATCATACAATTTGAATACTACTAGCCATAAGCCATTTGCTGTCAGCCTTACACAGTCAGTCATCTTATGCCGTCTGGCTACTATAGTTATGTAAATATATAGACGAGGAGAAGAGTCGATGAATCTTATCGTCGAAGTTCGCAGTTGGAGCAGAGAGAAACCAGATCTGGAATTTAACAAAAAACTGAAAGCTTAGCGCAACAACGTTCAAAATAAAGAAGTCAATAACGAATATCCAGACGCCATTATCAGTCTGAGTAACTTAGTCAGACACTGTCTACTATAATCGATGAATCTTTTCGTCGAAGGAAGACGACGGAGGAGAAGAGTGAAGCAAGATCGGAGCCCAACAAGATCTGGAATTTAGAAAAGAAAAAAAAAAGCTCAGCGCAAGTATGAGAGATATTCAGACTCCAAATGCAGTCTGAGGCTGTAATCAGACTCCATGTGCAGTCTGAGATCTACAGTCAGACACCATTAGCCGTCTGGTTACTAATAGTTTTACTTAGTTTATGCACGAAAGGAGTAATTGATGAATCTTACCGTCGAATGTAAGCGGCGGAGCAGAGAGAAACCAGAACTAGAAACGATACCCAGAAAAAGTTTAAGATGTCGGTTGAGTGGCTTTGAGAGAGAACAAGTTTTTTTTTTATCTTTCCTTCGAAACTATAAAAAAGGTTAAAAATCATATTTATATATGTCTCATAAGGGGCAGTTAAAACGAGACAGTTTTACCACTATCGGACGGTTTTAGTGCAGACGTAACTGCCGCGCTTTTTTCGTCTCCATTTTACATAACTCCTGCGCATTTAGTTTACAAAAAAAAAAATTAACTCCCGGGCCTGCAAGAGGCCACGTGTTGTCACGTACAGGCGTCAACAACAATGGATATCTCCGATATCATATGATAGTTTTAATATTTATTGTCCAGACATCATTTGAAGTCTGAAAACTAATTATTGTAGATTCAAACTCCATACGAAGTCTGAGGAAAATTATTTGTTACGTCTGAGAATATAGTATTTATTAGCTTCAAAAGAGGACAATTCACATATTTGAAATTGGATGATGAATGAAATTGGATGAAATTCGTCTTATAATACATAAAATTGTACTTGGATACATAGGACTTATATTACAAGAAACCAAATTCCCTCAAGATACTCGGGACGATAATAACAGCACCAGCAACCATCAGATACTCATACTTGGTGCTACACACTGTCTGGTTAGATGGTTTCTCAATCAAGAGCTCCTTTAATTGAACTATCTCTGCCTGCGCTTTCTTGATCTTATCGTGCAAGTTGGTAACACGGTCAGTTTTAGCATAACAAAGGAAGATGTAATCAATTTGTTCACCATGTTGGTCCACACTCAGCTTTAACTCGTGAAACTCCTCCATCATAGCCTCATCCCACCACTTCATTATATGGTAGCCACCATCCTATACAACCACATTTTAAATATGCAATCATCTTCAAATTCCAAATATAAGCTCGAATAAGTCAAAACAAAAAAAACTGGCTACATAACAGGAGAGTAAGGCAATTACATCCCAGTTACGACATCCAACGAATCTTCTTCCTGGATTATCGGCAGTAGTGGATGTTCGCATGATAGGGTCCAGACCGCAGAAAACATTTCTTGGGGAATCCATTGCATGAACCAGATCGTTGTCGAAATGTGGAACTTGAGAATGAACTACTACTACTCGAGGTTGGAACCTGACTGAATCGCCCCATCATGTGTACCACAAAACAATTTTAAACAGTCAGACTTCTAAAAGAGTCTAATTCAAAAACAAATCCAATTTCAGACTTCTAATAGAGTCTAACTCAAGCATAGAACCTATCTATTTTTGTTCAGATCTAGACAAAAGACATATGAAAAAGGGGATGACTCGGACTCAAAACCGTATGGATCTAAAACGAGAAATATATAAAAACCAATTTTTGGTTTAGATCTAGACAAAAGACATATGAAAAGGGGATGACTCGGACTCAAAACCGTATTGGATCTAAAACGACAAATATATAAAAACCTATCTATTTTTATTCAGATCTAGACAAAGTGCAAAGTACATATGAAAAATGGGATGACTCGGACTCAAAACCGTATGGATCTAAAACGAGAAATGTATAAAAACCTATCTATTTTTGTTCAGATCTAGACAAAGTACATATGAAAAAAGGGATGACTCGGACTCAAAACCGTATGGATCTAATACGAGAAATATATAAAAACCAATTTTTGGTTTAGATCTAGACAAAGATCAAAGAAAAAATGACTTCTTTCGTATAGATCTCAAACATTTGCAGAACGAAGAGCTTAGAATACAACAACGGCGGTGTAAGGACTGGTCAGGAGAGACGAAAAAGGAGAGATAATTACAAGAATGAAGAAGATGACGACGGCGACGGCGGTGGCGGCTGAGGGTTTTCGGAGAGTTTTTAGAGAGTGTTTAGAGAGGGAGTGTGTTTCCGTTTTAGAGAGAGAAATTTGACAATGACTTTTACGAACTAATGTTGGTAACTTCCGTTTATATATGGGGTAAATTCCCAAGTAGGGTTTAGTATTTGGTCGAGTTTAGTCAAACTTCTTCGGTAGTCTGAAAAATCACGTACGTGAATCAGTTTAACATGGAAGTCTGATATACCCTAAATCCACTAATTACTACTTAAATACCATCATATTATATAGAAAACTTATCAAAAAACATCAAACTCGTTTAATATAGTCACAACCTAACCAGTATATGCAAATGTAACAATATATATAGATGAAAATTCAGAAACCCACAGTCTAACCCTACAGATGAAAATATGATATCTAACTTCATATGTTAAGCATAGATCAAGCTACATGGTGTTTTTAACCAAATATATCTTAAATGGTTAAAATTGACTAAATTTATGTAATTTTAATTTACATATGTCCAATAGTCTCATGTTTAATTTATATATCTGAAATTTTCCTCAAAATATTTTTTTTAATAATTTTATAATTTAAATTTCCAACTTAATTATCTCTCAGACTTCTCGTTTCCAACTTTTACGAGAAGTCTGAGAGATAATTAAGTTGGAAATTTAAATTAAAAAATTATTAAAAAATATTTTGAGAAAAATTTCGGATACATAAATTAAACATGGGACTTTTGGACATATGTAAATTAAAATTATATAAACTTTAGTCAAATTTAACCATTTAAGGTATATATGGTTCAAAATATTTACGAAACCCCAAATTCAGACTTCTATAGAAGTATGATAAACCCTAAAACTAGTATTTATCACTTAACAGTGAAAAATATTTAAACAATACCCTTATGACATATAAAATTCGTTAATTATAAGTGTATTATAATATACATGTGCAAATATAATTTTTTCAAATGTGAATTTCCTAAACCATGAATCTAACCCTAAGGTTATATGTAAGTTGTATGTAAATGTTCCATTACAAAGTATGTTCTAAGGCATACTTAACTAACATTGTTTAATTTGACTCAATTTTATCAAATTTTAATTTATAGACTACTAAATTGTTTATATATAATTTATGTATAAAACAATTTTGACAAAATATTTTTTATAATTTTAAAATTTAAATTTACTAATTAATTCTGTGTCAGACTTCTATTAGAGTCTAACGTCTCAGACATCCATAGAAGTCTGAAATAGTCGAAGATTATAATGGTATTTACGTTTTCCGTTTTTTGATTGGTTGTAAGGACATCACAGTAATTTTCTAAGACCGAAAGGGCAGTTTTGCATTTGATTCAATTTCGAAAGTACACTTTTATTTAAAATCAATTTTGAGGACATTATTTTAAGCAATTTCCCCACAATTGTTAGTCTCGCAAGTTGCAACATATATACTAACGTTAAGGCATATTCATTTTCATTCTTTCATGCTAATGCTATTTTGTTTGCGTAACACACTCGATTATAATATTTGTATTCCACCATGATTAGTGATCATTTTCTATTTAATACTGAATTAAAAAAAATTATATCATTATATTGTCGCTTTGAAATTCTTGATATATATATATATATTACAATAACGATATAATCTATAAAAGCTTTAAAAGATGTTCTAATAGTAAATGGTACTTTCTCATATTTAGGGTTGGTAAACAAAATTGTAAATCATTATGTTGTACTTAAGTATGTATTTGAATGAGTGTAAAAATTATCATTTTGTTGGGGTTTTTAAGACCATGTCCAATTTTTTTATTAGTCTAATATTATCCTATTTGGACTGAGGAGATAAAGTCCGCACGTATTTTTTTGGGTTACTTCCCAAAAGACCTTATACTAATCAGAGTTGGACATCACTTATATACTAGATCATTATTGTCTAAACTTCTAATGTGATACTTTGTTTGCTTTTAATCCCAACAAACCTCCCCTCAAACCAAATACCACATATATCCTTCGTACTCCTCCAGTGAAACTTTTGACCCTTCTTGTACTACCATACTTACCAACGGAACTTGCCGCCTGGCCCTCTGAACCTGTCAAAAAAACTTTCGACACAAGACCATGGTACCCTTATTTGCAAGGTCACCCTGAGGACTCCTTCCCATAAGAAACTTGCAGCCCAACCCACTTTTTCCGGTACATGTTTTAACTTGAGCTTTGATACCAATTGTTAGGCTTTTCAAACCCATGTCCAACTCTCTTATTAATATGATATTATCTGCTTTGGGCTGAGGAGATAAAACCCGCACAGATTTGTCTTTGAACTACATCCCAAAAAACTTCATACTAATCAGAGGTTGACATAACTTATACATTAAACCATTATTGTCTAAACTTCCAATTTGAGACTTTGTTTGTTTTTAACCCCAACAATTTTCATAATCATCCATGATACTTAATTAATAGACCATTGATATATCATAGTTTTTACTGGTTTTATGCCATGATATAAGTCTGTTTTAGAGTCTATTTGTGTTTCTTTAGAGTCTTCTACAGGTTTTATTAGATACACGCATGTTTGGAGCTAATGTGGTGATTATGGAGCTTATTGGAGCATTTTGGAGATTTGGTCCGAGAGAGAGAACTCACTGTCCAGTTTTGGGATCATGCAACGATCGACGCACACCTGCATCGGTCGGTGCACTACGCGAATGGGCCAGATCTTGGCGGTTTATGAAGTTATGAGATATTGCAGAAAAGCCCAGAAGTTCCAGATATTTACACAGAAGCCCAAAACGTGTTTTAGCTATTTAATTAGGTTTTTAGATCAGTTTTTAGATACGCTTACATACGCTATCATAATTGAGAGCAGAGAGTTTTTAGAGCTTTTGGGGCTGATCTGATCCTGTACTACACCTTTATTTTGGAGAAGATTTCGAACCCCTTTTCTTGTTTTAATCTCTTCTATGATATCTAATTATTCATTGATTATGTTTACATCTTCTATGTCTGAGTAGATTCATAGTTAGGTCTAAGGTTTCTCATTAAGGATTTCATGATTTGCTAGACTTGTTTAATTCAGTTAAGGATTCATAACATATCTGTTCTTCGATCTAAATTGTGTTTAATGCAAGTTATAACCTGATCACTTAGAATATAGATCTTAGGTTGCTAAATACGACACGAAAGTGTGGTTTAGAATCTGAACTATTTAGGTTGAGCAATTAAACTTCTCGCAAAGGAATTTGGTTTAGTTTAATTGTGAACATATCGAACTTGGAATTAAAGCTGGTTTAATCTGTTAGTAATTGCAAAGGAATTTGGATTGCTGCACTTAGACTTAGAGAATTCTCGCAACGACAGGTTGGTTAATTCTATATCCGTGTTTTGAGTTCTAGAACTGTGCTTAATTAGATCCTGACTGAATGAACTGTCTGCTTGTCTGATTTTCTGAGAACACCCTAGACTTAGCGCCCTTAATTAACTGCTTTCACAACCAATCCTGCTATTGATTTACTTTCTCGCACTGCTATTTAGTTTACATAACATTGCTTTCTTCTTAGTTTAAATCTCTACCGTTCTTGATCTATCGGAACCGGAGTCTCTGTGGATTCGATACCCTATATACTACAATCACTTAACTGTGCACTTGCAGTAGAATATGATAAAACTAGACCCCTATCAAGTTTTTGGCGCCGTTGCTGGGGACTCCGTTAAGTCTTCGATAGATTCGAACCTAGGGTTTAGACTAGGATTTTTATTTTTTTGTTTTAGTTACTACTTTTTCTCTGTTTTCTTTCTGTCGCAGGTACCGATTTTGCATATTGTCGATCGTTGCACCTGTTGTGTCGATCGTCACTAGGCGATTCTGAGATTGAATCGATCGTTGCACTGATAGCATCGATCGTTGCTTGATGATTACAGACAGTTTATGCAAACGCGTGAAACTAGGAGTAATCTGAACTTGAACCTCGTTAATCTCAGACTTCAAGAACTTGGACGACTAGAGAGGACTAACAGAAGAAAAAGAAGAGCAAGGATGGTACGTGAACGTTTGATCCTGATACAAGATGTTAACGGTATCCTGAGGGACCGAGATAACAATCCGCACAATGCTGCTGGGCAGAGGATTGATGTTGAGGGACATGTAATCCCGGATATTGAGGAACCTGAACCACAGCCGCAGGCGCAAGGCCAAGGACAGGCCCGAGGTAGACAGATGGTTGTTCATGAGAGGACATTAGCTGACTACAACAGACCAGATGAGTTTCATGCTAACAGGTCAACTCTAGTACCTCCTGGTTTTGAGAGGAACGATTTTGAGATCAAAACCATCTACTACTTGCTGATGAGACAGAATGCTTTCCATGGTCACCCATCGGAGCAGCCTATGGATCACATTGATCAGTTCGAGGATATAATCACTGGCATGAAGTATGATGGAGATTGCCAGGATTATCTGTTTCTTAAGCTCTTTCCGCACAGTCTCGCTGGAGACGCTGCTGCATGGCTGAAGCAACTGCCAGCTCGGCAGTTTACTACATGGGATGCTCTTAAGAGCGAGTTTCTGAGGCATTTCTATGATGATGCGCGTTCCGATCAGTCCAGACAGGACATTCTGACATTCTCCCAAGGTCCTGTGGAGCGTCTAAACACTGCCTGGATGAGATTCAAGAAGTACCAGTGTGACTGCCCGCACCATGGATTTACTGAGGTCACATTGCTAGGTATCTTCTTCAGAGGCATAGATCTGCCATATCAGACTGCGCTGGATAACTCCAGTAATGCAAACTTCAACACCAGGACTCCTGCACAAGCTAAGCAGTTGATTGAGAACTTAGTGAGCAGCAATAGCTGCAAGTCTACTGATGAGAGGAGGAAGAGATCCGGTGGAAAGGTAGAGAACTTAGAGATAGCTGATATTAGATCTAAGTTGGACACTGTGTGCAATCTCTTGGCTGCGAAAAAGGGAGTGCATTTTGCTCAGGATGTTGAGATTTTAGGAGCTGAGGAAGAGAACCAGGAAGAGGACGTAAACTACATAGGTGGTTCTGGTTTTCAAGGTAACAGATTCGGATATCAATCTGGGAACAAGTTCTTCGGTGGAGGACAGAAGAGTGCCTTCACAGGCAATCAGAACTCTTCTAGCTTTGGACAGACTAGTGGATTCCAGAAGCCTTTTGGACAAGGTAATCAGAGAACTTATGGTTCTTCTTCTTACCAAACACCTCCTGTAACTAGCACTCATGGGAGCAGAATAGAAGCGATGCTGGAGCAGGTGCTGAAAAATCAAAACAAGCATGCTGAGGACTACGACAAAAATCTAGAGCATATGTATGACGATCTGAACGGGAAATTTCAGTCCTTGAGCTCGCATGTGAAAGAGCTTGATGCTCGGGTTGCACAGACTGATGGACATGTTAAAAGGGAGGATGGATATCTTCCGGGACGGACTGATGCTAGTCCTAAGTATCAGTGTAACGCAGTGACATTAAGAAGTGGTAAGGAGTTGTTTCCTGCCCATAAAAAGCAGTTGAGTGTGGAAGAAATCGAGGAAATCGAAGAATTGGAAGATGAGATCCGCGAGCTTCGTAATGCATCGATCGACGCACCTAAGCAACGGTCGATGCAAAGCGAAAACAAGGATGAAGAACCAGAGCTCGACACAGGAGTCGAAACCCAGTCGCCCAGAAACGATCGACGCAACTCCTGCAATGATCGACGCAAAGCGACTGCAAAGGTTTCTGACGCAGAAAAACCGAAACAAGCAAATGAAAGAGTGTACAAGCCTAAGGTGCCTTTTCCTAAGAATCCCAGGAAAGCTAAGAACGAAAGACAGTATAACAGATGCAAGGAAATGATTAAAAAGGTGAAAGTTGAAGTGCTTTTGATTGATTCTATGGAAACTAGTCCTGTGATGAGGAGATGTCTTAAGGATCTGATTCCTGGTAAGTGGTCTGAAGAGGAGACTGTAATGATGATCACAGAGGTGTGTAGTGCAGTGATTCAAGGCAGAATTCATGAGAAGCTGAAAGATCCAGGGAGCTTTGTGCTGGATTGTGCTATCTACAGGGAAAGATTCGAAAGGTCTCTATGTGATCTTGGCTCCAGTGTGAATCTTATGCCTTTCTCTGTTGCTAAGAGGCTGGGGTTGACTGATTTCATACCAACTAGGATATCACTGGTTCTAGCAGACAGAACAATCAGAATTCCTGAAGGATTATTGGAGGATGTTCCTATAATGATTGGCCAATGTGTGATTCCTACTGATTTTGTGGTTCTACAGTATGGACAGGAACCAAGGGATCCACTGATTTTGGGCAGACCCTTTTTGGCTACTGCGGGTGCGATGATTGACTTCCAGGGGGTAAGATAGTTCTAAATGTAGGAGATCTGAAGATGAGCTTCGATATGGACAAACTGGTGAAGAGACCAACCATCGACGGACAGACATTTTATGTGGATACTCTCAGTGATTTGGCTGCAGATTACTTTCATAGAACTCACGCTGAAGATCCACTAGAAAGGGCTCTACTGAGCTCTATAATGGAACTGGAGTATATGCAAGACGAGCCCGCGATCTGTTATGCGAGGCTAATGGATTCTGCTGAGGAGGTGATGCAAGTTGGAGTGTCTGACGCGACTTTTCAACGATCGACACCATCTGGGCATCGGTCGTTGCAAGTCGACAGAGATTGGGCAGAAGAAAAAGCTCCAAAAATTGAGCTAAAACAACTTCCATCCGGGCTAAGGTACGTATTTCTTGGACCTAATTCTACATATCCAGTGATTGTTAATGCTAGTTTGAACAACGCAGAGCTCACTTTACTGCTAAGCAAGCTGCACAAACTTCGCAAAGCTCTTGGTTATTCTCTTAATGACATTTCAGGTATCTCTCCGGAGCTGTGCATGCATAGGATACATCTTGAGGATGAGTCTAAGACATCAGTAGAGCATCAGAGGAGGCTGAATCTTAATCTTAAGGAAGTGGTAAAGAAAGAAATCATGAAGCTACTGGATGCTGGGATTATTTTTCCGATATCTGATAGTGATTGGGTCAGTCCAGTTCATGTTGTGCCTAAGAAAGGTGGAGTTACAGTAGTTAAGAACGAGAAGACTGAACTGATTCCCACTAGGACAGTGACTGGTCATCGTATGTGCATAGATTACAGGAAGCTGAATGCTGCGACCAGGAAGGATCACTTTTCCTTGCCTTTTATTGATCAGATGCTCGAGAGGTTAGCAAATCACCCTTACTATTGCTTCCTCGATGGATACTCAGGTTTCTTTCAGATTCTCATCCATCCAGAAGATCAGGGAAAGAATACTTTCACTTGTCCCTATGGCACATTTGCATACCGTAAGATGCCTTTTGGACTTTGTAATGCACCAACCACTTTTTAGAGATGCATGATGTTCATCTTCACTGACATGATTGAGGACTTCATGGAGGTATTTATGGATGATTTCTCAGTTTATGGATCCTCTTATAATGAGTGCTTGGATAATTTGTGCAAAGTACTAACTAGATGTGAGGAGAAGCACTTGGTTTTTAACTGGGAAAAGTGCCATTTCATGGTCAGAGATGGTATTGTTCTTGGACATAGAGTGTCTGAAGCAGGGATCAAGGTAGACCGCGCCAAAATTGATGTTATGACCAGCCTTCAGGCACCTGATTCTGTGAAATCTGTAAGAAGTTTTCTTGGACATGCCGGATTCTAAAGGAGGTTCATCAAGGATTTCAGCAAGATTGCTAGACCACTAACTGCTTTTCTGTGTAAAGATGTAAAATTTGAGTTCATTGCAGAATGTCAAGCTGCATTTGAACAGATTAAGCAAGCATTAGTGAGTGCTCCTATAGTACAGCCACCAGATTGGGATCTACCCTTTGAGGTAATGTGCGATGCAAGTGATTTTGTTGTAGGAGCTGTTCTGGGGCAGAGAAAGGATAGAAAGCATCATGCCATCTACTATGCAAGCAGAACACTAGATGATGCGCAAAGAAACTATGCCACTACGGAGAAAGAGTTGTTGGCTGTTGTCTTTGTATTTGAGAAGTTTCGCCCCTACCTTGTCGGTTCTAAGGTGATTGTACACACTGACTATTCAGCTCTAAAGTATCTGATGCAGAAGAAGGATGCTAAGCCAAGGCTTTTGAGATGGATTCTGTTGCTTCAGGAGTTTGATATTGAAGTGAGAGACAAGAAGGGTGTTGAAAATGGAGTTGCTGATCATCTATCAAGGATCCTGGTTGAAGAAGACGTCCCTATTAATGATTTCTTGCCTGAGGAAAACGTCAATATGATCGGGACAGTGTTTCAGACGGATTTGGACAGAGAGTTGCGGGACTGTCGGGATAATCGCCTTGCGTCGATCGATGCCACATTGGCAAGGGTCGATGCAAGAAGTATCGGGGAAGTAACGATCGACGCAGACCTGTGCGATGGTCGATGCAGATCTGATACGAACCCAGAATCCTTCAAGCTTCAGATTGGGAATTTTTGTCTGGAAATTAATGCTGTTGCACCCACCGATCGACTCTGGTACGCAGATATAGCTAATTACCTCGATGCCGAGACGGAACCGGATGATTTAAAGGGATATGAAAATAAAAGGTTTTTCAGAGAGCTTAGACGGTACTACTGGGATGAGCCTTATCTCTACAAGCACTGTTCGGATGGTCTTTACAGGAGATGCGTTGCTGAATCAGAGGTTCCAAAAATCATATTCCACTGTCATGGATCAGATTATGCTGGACATTTTGCTACTTTCAAGACTGTGTCTAAAGTTCTACAATCAGGTTTCTGGTGGCCTACGATGTTTAAAGACACCCATTCTTTTGTCTCTCAGTGTGATGCCTGTCAGAGGAGAGGGAAAATCAGTAAGAAGCATGAGATGCCTCAGAATTTCATTCTGGAAGTTGAGGTTTTCGATTGCTGGGGCATAGATTTCATGGGTCTTTTTCTCTCATCCTATGGGAATAAGTTCATCTTGGTTGCTGTGGACTATGTGTCTAAGTGGGTAGAAGCAATAGCTAGTCCAACCAATGATTCTTCGGTGGTCATTAAGCTGTTTAAGACCATCATATTCCCCAGATTTGGAGTACCTCGGATATTGATTAGTGATGGAGGATCTCATTTTATCAATAAGATCTTCGAGAAGCTGCTGAAGAAGCATGGAGTTCATCACCGAGTCGCTACTCCTTATCACCCTCAGACTAGCGGACAAGTCGAGGTTTCTAACAGGCAGATTAAGGAGATCCTGGAGAAGACAGTTGGAAAAACAAGAAAAGATTGGGCAGCAAAGCTAGATGATGCTTTATGGGCTTACCGGACTGCATTTAAGACACCACTTGGGACTACTCCGTTTCATCTGCTATATGGAAAAGCATGTCATCTGCAGTGGAACTTGAGCACAAAGCAGCATGGGCTGTAAAGCAGATGAACTTTGATCTTAAATCTGCTGCAAAAAGGAGGTTGGTGCAGCTCAATGAGTTGGATGAGATTAGACATTTTGCCTATGAGAACTCAAAGCTGTACAAGGAGAGGACCAAGGCTTATCATGACAAGAAGATTGTCTCTAGACAGTTTGAGCCTAATGATCAGGTACTTTTGTATAACTCTCGTTTGCATTTGTTTCCAGGTAAGCTGAAATCAAGGTGGTCTGGTCCTTTCACGATCAAAGAGGTACGTCCGTATGGAGCTGTCGTTCTAACCACCAAGGAAGGTAATGAATTCACTGTGAATGGACAGAGGGTGAAACATTATTGGGCTAAGGTCGAGATTCCAGAAGGTCAGATTCTGCCTCTGGATGATGTACCCTCTACCTAGATCAGCTGAAACGTCAAGCTATTGACGTTAAACAAGCGCTGAGTGGGAGGCAACCCACTGTTAGGTTTTAGTGTTTTTCTTTTTGATTTTTGGTGTTTTTCTTAGGAACTTACGTTTTGATTTGTTTTTGCTTCAGTTTTAGATACAGAACTCGAGTCTGGAGATGTGCAACGATCGTTGCTTCATTGTAACGGTCGTTGCAGGGTGATTACGATGAGGAGATGTGATCGCATTTTGACGATCGTTGCGGTACTGTGCAACGGTCGTTACAATTGGTTTAATTGCAAAATTAAGGTACGTGCGCTAAACCGGAATTAATTTGGTTCAACCAGCAACGATCGTTGCTTGACTGCAACGGTCGTTGCACCCACGATCGAGGTAAGTGCCTTAAACCCTTCTCTCCTCTTTTCTTCTCCACTCCGCCGTCCGTACAACCGCGATTCCACAACTCTAAATCTCTCATTTCTTCATCATTTTTTGTGATTCAAAGCTTGATTCTACTTGTTTTAACATCCCCTAGCTATTTCTATAACCCATTTGCAAAGATTCCAAGGTAAGAGCTCTCATTTTCATGATTTTCGGAATTGATTTTAGGGTTTAGAAACTAGAGATTTTTAGGCTTGAAATTGATGAACCAGTACTGATTAGACTTGATTTAGGTTGTTTAGTGATGGATTATTGCTGGTTGTGTGGTTCTTGAACGAATTTAGAAACGATTTTGAGGATTTGATTATCGGCTGTGAAATCGCCTAGCAACTGTCGTTGCTACTGGTGCAACGGTCGTTGCTCTACGATTTCACAGGGAGTTTTCTGCCGAGACTTACATGTTTAATTCTTATTTTGCAGATGCCTCCTCGACTGTCCCGCAAACGTAGAGCCACTGCCGCAGCTGCTGCAACAGCTCATCATGCTCCACCACCAGAGTGGTTCCACCGAGAATCACCACATCCTGAGCCTTATGTGAGAGTTGGTCAGGCAATAGCACCGCCTTGGCCTAGAGCAGACCAGACAGAGATCCCGTCATATAGGGTGTGGCCTAATGATATTGCTGAGTTCCTCAAGACCGCTGAGTTTACAGAGAGGCCACTACTTAACCATTGGTATGAGTTCGACACGTTGTTGTACAATGGTTGATGTGGCATGACGCTTAAGCCAACCAAGTTTGCAGACTACTCTACTTGCAAGAGTCTGGGCATTTCTGAGCAGGTTCTTACACTGTGTAAGGGCATGGTCTAGGGACAATGCCTATGCAGCCTTACGACTTGTACCCTGAGTTGGTGAGACAGCTGCTAGCCACTTGCAGAGTGGTTTATCCGGACCCAGACAGCAGGAGTGCCTCAGGAGGTATCTTTACCTTCATGTGCTTAGGAGCCAGGTATCGGATTCCTCTTCTCGATATCTGCAGGATTTATGGATCCAGCACTAAGCCGAGACGTATTGGCATGAGTCTTGAGTGGGATATGGAGGAAGCTCAGTTTTTCTGGGAGTGTATTGGCAATGGTCGATACAACTCGATACAGACACCGGTGAAGCAGGTTAGGCATCCGATTCTGAGATATGTTCTGCGCATCTTAGGATGGACTTTGTTGTGAAAGTTTAAAGCCAACAAGATGCGTAAGCTTGAGATGGAGATGCTATTCATTGGACTGAGGGATCAGTTTGACGACACCCCTTTGAGAGATCCCACTAAGGGACTCAACTTGGGAGCTGTTTTCGCTCAGCACTTATGCGACCTGCAGAAGAAGCCATTTGATGGTGTGGACACTGAGATGGTAGGGAGTCTGCTTACTCCCATCTTCATGCATTGCAGGATTCCCTTAGAGGGCACAGACTGTAACACTGCCAAGGAGTTCCTTGATTTCAGCCACTTGCAGAGCGCCACATGGCTCAAGGAGGGGCGCGTATGGGTCTATTACGACCCTGCCACTGCGAAGCATGGTATAGATCTTCCTGCTGCCGGTCATACACGGATTGATACGCTGGATGCATTGAGATTCCGACCACCTCCGAGAGATCGGCGCAGCGTTCCTTTTATGGCTCATCCGCTGGGAGAGCCTTCTACGAGAGCTTCATATTCCTCTGCACCTCATGCGCCTGCTGCTGCTCTAGCTGATGATATTGGCCCTTATCCCGAGATTTCAGAGCCTTATGGTGATATGTCTGTGGCAGAGTGGAGAGAGCGTGAGGATGGTATTCTACGGAGCATCTGGAACTTCATGCGTACATGTACCTGCAGGAGACAGCCGCAGATACACCATCCAGCACCTTCACGACGTAGACGACGATCTCCGACTCCCGGTTCTTCGAGTGGTACTGATCGTATTGATGGGATGGAGGATGAGTGATTGAGTATTGGCATCTCTAGACATTCGGTTATGTACTCTTTTATCTTTTCTTTCTCTTTTGCACTTTTTCTTTTGCTTTTCTTAGGATGTTATTGTTTTTGGATGTTATGCTTGATTTGATACATCAATTGATTTGATTTTATTCTATTTTCAGTGTTTTCAGCTTGCAGGATTCGAAATTTGATAGATTCCAACGGACTAACCTGCTAACTTGTTGACTGATCCGAGTATTCGCAGTGCGTCGATCGACACACCACTGTGTCGATCGTCACAACACGATCGAAATCACATTGCAGCGATCGTTGCGGTCCTGAGCAACGATCGACCTCACACGAAAAATCGCCCAGCAACGGTCGATGCACCTAGTGCAACGGTCGATGCAGGTGCGACAGAGGTAAAATCAGACAGAACTCAATCGTCCATTAACATAACTTTTTCTTTCTTCTTACCAACCCTTAACTTGACACTACTGGGGACAGTGTGTCTTAAGTGTGGGGGAGATGCTACTGACTTTAGCTTTCTGTTTTCTTAGAGTCAGTCCAGTTTTTCAAAAAAAATTGTTTTATTGAGTCAAAACAGTTTAAGTAAGAGACAATGAATTTTTGAGAAGATTAACAGCACTTGCAGGAACTTAAGTAACCATTGGGACTAGTTTGCAGATGATCTATGACTATTAGAAAACCCAGACACAGATCAACCTACTGAGGACACCCACATCACTTCAGGTATCAGAGGATCCTTACTGACTTCACCATTAATATTGACTTAATTTTCTCACCTAAGGGCTTGGTATACCTTGTGTCGGATTCCCTTGTTAGTTCTGACACAGCCTGTAAACCTGTCCTATTTGGTTCCCTTCTCCCCTTCCATAAAGTAAAAAAAAAGATAATAAACTGAGGATGAGTTAGTAACTCCGAAGTGGTCTCTGGGAGTGGTAGCTACAACTATCATATCCTGTGCATCCATGGAATGTGTCCAAAGTATACCCCATAACGGGAAGAACACTGATAAAAAAAAATGATACCCAGTGGGGAAAAATCAGTTGTTAACGAAGGGAAAGAGAAGAAAGGGACCAGAGAAAGATAGTTTGGTGGTCTAGAGCTGAAAAGGTAAGAATCCATGTGCCCTTTGATCGATACTCCTTAGGTGAGACCGCACTTAAATACTTGCAGAAGTCAGTAGGGTGAATTTGAATGCGTGAATGTGATTGTGGAGTTTACTTAGGACAGTTGCTAAGTGTGGGGGAAGTATATGTTGGTCTTGATGTCTGCAGGTGAAATCTTTCATGTGGATTACTAAAGGGAATCTGAGTGTTATTGCTTCAACGATGAAAAGAGTTTCTGAAGAGTTTTCAAACCTCTTCACCATTCTAGTTCTTTGTTTTGCTTGAGGGCAAGCAAAGGCTAAGTGTGGGGGAGTTGATATATCATGGTTTTTACTGGTTTTATGCCATGATATAAGTCTGTTTTAGAGTCTATTTGTGTTTCTTTAGAGTCTTCTACAGGTTTTATTAGATACACGCACGTTTGGAGCTAATGTGGTGATTATGGAGCTTATTGGAGCATTTTGGAGATTTGGTCCGAGAGAGAGAACTCACTGTCGACGCACACCTGCATCGGTCGATGCACTGCGCGAATGGGCCAGATCTCGGCGGTTTATGAAGTTATGAGATATTGCAGAAAAGCCCAGAAGTTCCAGATATTTACACAGAAGCCCAAAACGTGTTTTAGCTATTTAATTAGGTTTTTAAATCAGTTTTTAGATACGCTTACGTACGCTATCATAATTGAGAGCAGAGAGTTTTTAGAGCTTTTGGGGCTGATCTGATCCTGTACTACACCTTTATTTTGGAGAAGATTTCGAACCCCTTTACTTGTTTTAATCTCTTTTATGATATCTAATTATTCATTAATTATGTTTATATCTTCTATGTCTGAGTAGATTCATAGTTAGGTCTAAGGTTTCTCATTAAGGATTTCATGATTTGCTAGACTTGTTTAATTCAGTTAAGGATTCATAACATATCTGTTCTTCGATCTAAATTGTGTTTAATGCTAGTTCTAACCTGATCACTTAGAATCTAGATCTTAGGTTGCAAAATACGACACGAAAGTGTGGTTTAGAATCTGAACTATTTAGGTTGAGCATTTAAACTTCTCGCAAAGGAATTTGGTTTAGTTTAATTGTGAACATATCGAACTTGGAATTAAAGTTGGTTTAATCTGTTAGTAATTGCAAAGGAATTTGGATTGCTGCACTTAGACTTAGAGAATTCTCGCAACGACAGTTGGTTAATTCTATATCCGTGTTTTGAGTTCTAGAACTGTGCTTAATTAGATCCTGACTGAATGAACTGTCTGCTTGTCTGATTTCCTGAGAACACCCTAGACTTAGCGCCCTTAATTAACTGCTTTCACAACCAATCCTGCTATTGATTTACTTTCTCGCACTGCTATTTAGTTTACATAACATTGCTTTCTTCTTAGTTTAAATCTCTACCGTTCTTGATCTATCGGAACCGGAGTCTCTGTGGATTCGATACCCTATATACTACAATCACTTGACTGTGCACTTGCAATAGAATAAGATAAAACTAGACCCCTATCAACCATGCACGGAAACACATATAGTTTAATTTTATTCTTCATATTTTTTTTCACCCAACATAAAAGAACATGAGACTGGAAGTATCTTACGTACACCTACATACGTAGGGAGTCAAATACCTGACTGATGTCTATCAAAAATTTTGTAATTGCCCGAAACCCAGCCAAATTTTTTGGAAGAAAAAGCCCAAAACTTTAGCCTAATTCCATCTTTTTCTGTAAACTTTACAGTTCCCTTTTTCATTTATTTTTAAAGATGTGGCCACCTTTGAAAAAAAATATATCTATGGCGAAGCCCTGCTCCTATTCCATCATAGCCACCACTTGCAGAAATCAGATCTAGTGCTCCCCCCCATTAGCTCAGCTTTAGATCTGTTTTTCTTTAACCTGAGCACACCCCCTCCCCCCCATAACTTTTAACCCGTGATGAGTCTGGAAAATAAGAGACAACCATCGCATTCCTCTCGTCGAGACGAAGCCGTAGCTACCGATCGCGCCTCAAGAAACCATCAGATGCGCCCGCACGCGGCATCTAAATATCGACGAGTGATCACACGAGCCGCCGCCGCCCGGAACTGCCGCTGTTCAACGGAGCGCCGCCACCGCCAAAAACCAGAGCCGCCATCGGACCACCGCTGAGTCAATTCACCGGTGACCGAGTCAACTCGATTGACGGGGTCGGGTCGTTGACCCTTTCGGTTGACCTGGGTTGATCGGTTGATTTGGTTCGGTTTAGGTTGACCAGTTCGGTTTAGTTTTGTTTCAATTTCAATTCCAATTTCAATTTCGGTTTAGTTCGGTTTAGATTGGTTTATCTATTTTAGTCTGGTCATTTTCAATTGATCATAACTAGCTTATCCTTAGGCTGATTTAAGCAAAACAAAAGCCTATCTAACTCGATTTTTTGTCCCCTTCCAGATATGAAGTCCTTTCGGGCGATTGGAATTCCTAAATTATGCTTTTGCCCTTCTTTGGATAAGGTGAGGATCAGTCGTTATCTCTACCTTATTCTATCTCAATTACAGGACATGATTCCTTCTTTAATAACATCTTTCCTAGGTAGTATATGTTTGATAATGTGCGCTATGTGATTAATTGTTGAACATAGAACTGTTAGGATATCACTTAAACCAAAAATGTTGATTGTGACTGATGGCTTGTATGTGTAGTTGCGAGTGTTGTAGTTGAGTAGGATTGTGGCCCGAGTGTTGTAGTTGAGTAGGGTTGTGGCCCGAGTATTGTGGTGGAGTAGGGTTGTGGCCCGAGTCTATTGTGGCCGAGTGGATTCCGGTTGGTTCCAGTTGAGTAGGGTTGTTTCCCGAGTCAGTTCGTGGGTGTGTGCGTGGAGGTTGGGGCCCGAGCTCGCACCTATGGACAAAATGTTAGTGTGTAGGTTGATGTGTGCCTTCGGGCGTTTGGTGCAAGGTGTTATTAGCCTTGGACTTGTTCTTGTTGTTGTGATAGCATAGGATGAGATCATGGATTTCTTAAATACGCCAAAATTGGGTTATTGTGTTTCGAAATAATTACTCAATCCTCTTTCCTTTCCCGCCATTTTCCCTCGCAGGTCCGAATGCAGGATTGACTGATCGATTGATGCTATTGGTGGAGTTGAACTGAAGGAAACCCCTGGGTTTCTGGGACCGGTTGGAAAGATATCCCGGTCGAACCGTTCTAGTTCAACGGGTGCCCTAACATCGTCATTTTTGGTTTGCCGGGAAAGGGGGTGTTACAAACCTATTGTTGTTCAACCTTTAGTTTACAATTAAAAGTACCTGACACACTCCTACACACTCGTAGTATAGAAAGTTTAGTAACTTCTCCATAATCAAGCAATAAAAACAAAAGAGTTACTAACCAAAAATCTTAAGCCTTAGAAATTTATTTCATGACATCATGTGATTTGCGTATCCTTTATGCTTGCAGAGTTGTTGAGATGACGTATAAATGGTGACACAATAAAACTATTGTCTCAAAATCTATATACAAAGAAATATGAACATAGAAGAAAAAGTGATAATTCATACCATTGTCAAGAACGGTTGTATGAACTTAGCAATTGTTGGCCTCTTTTGGTTCTGCGACCTTGTTCACCACAGGAACCAAGGTCGGGCTCCCGTTCTCTTCGGCTATTTGTTTAGTTTGCACCTTTTGTTGTGTTATTTCGTTATGGCTTCCAAATGTTCTTATTCTACGTAAGATTCTATCCGTTAAACCTAATAATATAGAGAGCTATCAGTCGTTCATTTCATAAGTTATTATGCTTTTACACTTGGAAAACTGTAACGGCAATCCGGTCCAATTTAAAATTTTCTAAAAAGAAGGAGCCCAAAAGTCTAAATAGGAAGCTCACTTTCCTTATTTAAATAAGGGTTTTTCCCTCCTTATTCCTTACAAATATGAAGCTCTCTCTTAGAAAACTCATCCAAAACTTTTCTCGGCGAAGCTCTGTCCAGTTTTGGTGCCGTTTGTGCCTCCAGACCGGTTCCGACATTCCTATCTCCTTCCACCATCAGGTAATCTCGGAAAAACTCAGATCTAGAATGTTTTTGTAAAACCCGAAATCTTTTTAAGCCATAATTTGCAAACCGGGACAAATCCCATGAATCTGAGGCCACCATCGCGTACAGCTCAACAAGACGAAGCCATAGCGGCCAGCTGCGTTGCCATGCGCCACAGGGAGTCACCACGTACCGTCAGAGCCATTCCCCGGAGCCGCCGACCGCCTCCTCCGACCGCCATCTGCCGCCGCCTGTCTCCCACCGTATGCTGCCACCGAGTTGATTCGCTGGCGAACAGAGTCAACTCGATCGGTATAAGTCAACTCTGGTTGACCTACTTGGTTCAGTTGACCTGGTTTGACTCAGTCCAATTTTAATTTTTGTTTTAAATCAATTTTTCTGGTTTAGCCTGGTTCAAATAAAAATATTTGGTTTAGCTTGGTTAGGATTGGGTTAGGATAATTGGGTTGATTATACAATTGGGCCTGGGTTACTGGCTTTGGGTATGAGCCTGGGTTGACTAGGTTTAACCCGGTTAACTTTGATTTGGACTGTTGACCTTTGGTTAATATTTTCAATTGATCATAACTCGCTCGTTCTTAGTCTGATTCGAGCAAAACGAAAGCCTAACTCGCATATTTTCCGTCCTCTTTCCAGATATGAAGTTGGTTCTGGTGTCTAGAATTCCTAAATTATGTTTTTGTCTTTCTTAGGCCAAGGTGATGATGGGTTTTGATCTTCACTTACTCCATTTCAATTCCCTTGTTAATAGCGTCTTTCCTAGGTTGCATAGGTTAGTACTACCTGTGATGTGATTGAATGTTGGAACGTAGAATCGCTAGGTTATCGCTTAAACCGAAAACTTTGATTGTGATTGATGGCTTGCGTGAATTAGTTGGTGTGATAGGTTCCAGTGATGGGCTTTTGTGTAGGGGCACGTGTCTGTTACCGAGAAAGAATTCATGTGCTTTGAAAGATTTCGGAGGGGGTGTGACATGTCTCCCCACCGAAGAGAGAGGTGAGGTGTGGCCAGCGGGCCGGTGGTTGTTGCGGGGCGTACACACTCAAGTTCATGGGGGTGCGTCAGTCGTTTTGGCTGAGCGCATGCCTGTGGATAAGCTAATGTGTATGTTGTGTGTGGAGCCTTCAGGCGTGGGTGCAAAGTGTTATTAGCTAGGTACTTGTTTTTGTAGTTGTCTGGCGTTGGCCGAGATCGCGGGTTCCTTGAATCCTCTCTCATTGGGTAATTGTGTTTTGAAATAATTATTCAATCCTCTTTCCTTTCTCGTCCTTTTCTCGTAGGTCCGTAAACAGGATTGACCGATTGACATATGCTATTGGTGGGTTTGAATCGAAGGAAGCGAACAGGTTTCTGGAACTGTTGTAAATGCAGTCCGATCAGATTATTCTGGGTCAACCGGTGCCGCACTACGTCGTTTTTGATTCGCCAGGGACGGACCGTGTCAAAAACCTTATCGTTGTTGGTCGTTGCAGGGAAACACTTTTAGTAAAAACGATATGACCCTCTAGAAAACATTCTTTTCAATGACCCGTGGCAGATAACGATTGGGTATTTAAAGATTTTTATTAGAAGGTAATGGAAAAAAAAAGGGATTAAGTTTGTCTACGTGTGGCATCAACTTTAGATCACTTGGACTTTTTTTTGATGGTATGGTTGAGTCTCATTGGTCAGTTAATTGTTGGATTATTTGGATGAAGTAGAAACCCGAGGCTAGGATTTCTTTCCTTTTATAAAAAGGAGATTCTTTACCAAATTTCAACAATATGCGTAAATGGACTAGGATATATATTATCAAAGATGGAAAGAAAACGAAAACATCCGATTAAAGAGTTTGTTCAACTGATCAACAAACTTCTCTTAACTAAGGCGAATCCAAAACACTGTCATGTTCAAAGATGGATGACGTTTCTGATGCTTCCTAACGATTTGGTGTTAAATTGTTTAAGTCGTATCTCGGCAAGGCACTACCCAAGACTTTCCTTAGTTTCCAAGAGATTCCGTTCTCTCCTTAATTCACCTGAGCTTTATCAGACCCGGTCATTCTTAGGTCACAGTGAGAGTTTTTTGTATGTGTCCTTGAAGGACTCGTCTATCTTTGGATCACCAAGTTGGTTTACTCTCTGGCAAAAACCAAATAGCTCTAGCAAAAATTTGGTACAATTTTCATCTCCAAATTCTCCTTTCCAGTCCATGTTGGGTAGTGTAGTAGGGGTTGATTCTAGAATTTATTCATTTGGCGGAGAAATTGGTAATGCATCGTCTAAAGTCATGGTCATGGACTGTCGCTCTTACAAATGCCGTGAGGCCCCAAGCATGCAAGTGGCCCGTACATTACCATCTGTTTGTGTTCTTGATGGGAAAATATATGTAACCGGAGGCTGTGGAAATATTGATTCAACAAACTGGATAGAGGTTTTCGATATCAAGACCCAAACTTGGGAGTTTTTGCAAATCCCTAGCGAGGATATATACAGTGGTTCTAAGTACGAAACTGTGGCCTATGAAGGAACCATCTATGTAGGGTGTGTGAAAAAGTATGCGGCATACAAGCTGCATAAAGGTAAATGGAGAGCGACACACAACGTTAAGTATGGAACTGACTTGTTCATCTTTTTGTGTGATAGATAACGTGTTATACCCTTATAGTTTTCTTAAGATTTACTGGTATGATTCCGATGATAAATATTGGAGAGCTTTGGAAGGATTGCATGGGTATTTTATGTCTTTTTATAATCGCCATAATATATATGAGATTAGATTGGTGGATAATGGTGGAACAATGGCGGTTTTACGGGACGAATATGACATCGGCTATGCGGGAAGGACAATATATTGTGCAGAAATTGAGCTTGAAAGAAAACAAGAAAAGGAGATTTGGGGGACGCTTAAGTGGTGTGACGTTATTTATAAAACCAACCTGCAGGGAGATGGTTTAGTGCATGCTGTTGCTACTATGGTTTGATGAATCACTTATGTATCCTGTGAATATTGAATCATTCACTGTCGCAAGGACTATTATTTTAATCTTTTGTAACTTCAGAGTAAATGACTATTATATATTGAATATGGACTCCATATAAATTCGAACTCTTCAATTTCAAATTATGCCTTTCTATCATGTGGCGTTATTAATAGAACCGGCCCTTGGATCAAGTCAAAAACAAGTATGTGTTTGTGGTCTATTATCTTGTAAACAATTTTCAGCCTGAAAGTTTTTTAAGTTTCCTTTAGACTAGTGGTTAAGTTTCATGAGTGACCAAAATTCTTTATCAGCTTGGGTTCAGTTATTCTTTAGAACATCCATTTTTTCTTTTGCTTATATATAGTTTGTCAAATATAAGTACATGCTCGACTTAACCCTGTTGAGTGTTGACCGGAGATAATATTATGGAAAAACTTAAACCGAAACCTCCGAAAAAGATGAAGAGAATCAAGATATTATGGTGAAAGAGTCGATAAAACATCGATCGGATTTTTCAAAAATCACACATTTTTCCACTTACGAGAATATGGATTTACACATTTTGTCAGAAAAATTTCTATCATTAGTGGACACCAAGGTAAAGTGGAATAGTATGTACTTGATCTTCAACTAACATTTCTTATCACGACAGACGTGCGTGTACGTTTCACGGACCGTCTCTTTTTCTCTTTAGTTTTTTAAAAGTCTCCGTCAAAATTTTTTGTGTTTCGTGGTCTCTCAAGTTATCGGCGGCCTCCGCCGGAGCCATGAGAAGCCTCCCAGTGTCCTTGGCGTGCTTAATTGTACAACTGTGATGGTCGGAGGAAACCAGAAGAAGCCTCGTCCATTTTTTTCCGGCATTGCATGGCATAGTCCTTATCCGCGAGGCGGAAGCGGTCGAAGGACGGACAATACCTCAGACCTCAGTCAGTCGTGGGTCCTTGACGTTGCTAGAGGACGACGGCGGATGAGGTAAGCGCAGAGAGGGAGGAGGAGTTCAGAACTGGTTCGGGTTTCATGGCGGAAGTCGGCGAGAAGGTTGGGAGGGCGGCGATGTTAGTCGAGGAGGTGTCTGGGAGGAGGAGGTGAAGTGCCTGAAGCGACTCCAGAGAGTTTGGCGGTGGCGATTAATGAGGTACCCGATTTGCATGTCGGTCTTCCGGTGGATCCTTCTTGCGCAGAGTAGGGTGTGACTTGAAGTGATCGGTGTAGATCGATTCTCAGGCCAAGCTAGGTGCGGAGGTGAAGGCAATTTTGAGCTTTAGCCACGTCGGATTTACCGGTTAAGTCTGTGGGATTTCAGAGGTGAGTGTCGTCAAAGTCAGGAGAAGGGAAGAGGGTTCAGGTCTTGGTACCGCCGAACCGAAGGCTAGGGTAAGATCTTCAAGCTTCTCGGAATGGTCTCTGCCAGGGTGCCGCAAATCTCTTTGGCTCGCATCGTCGGAGGCGGTCTCTTATCTGCGAAAGGTTCCCTAAACAGGGTACATGGCAGCTCCGTAATTCTTAGCTCAATTTAGAGAATTCTTCCCGATTATCTAGTTTTCTTGTTTTATCTTCGGATTTGCTTTAATTTGTACTTGGTTACCTCTATTTGGTTAACATTAATTAATATAATATATTTTTAAAGATTTAGTTGAATAGTAATATAAAATAAATAAATTTAGACAATTATTACTTGCAAGTTTTTTTTGTGGAAATAATTAGTACTTGCAAGTTGCAATATATATTGTTTTCAAGGCTTCTCCATTCTATTAATGTTTTTTTTGTGTGTGTGTAGCACTCTCTTGCTCTTTGTATTTCAACCAAGAAAGAAAGGCGAGCAGATCAAAGGTTGCACATCATAGGCTATAACCGAAAACTGAATTAATATACACAAGAGAACAAAACCCTATATCGTGTGTATATTGCTATAAAACGAAGAAAATTAAATATAACTTCGTCTACTTATATTTTTATATATTGAACATTATAGTCTATAGGAGCTCAGTGTTTCACATGATAGAGCAACTTTGTTGGTTCGCGACTTCGTGGCAGCAATGTCTCCCACATCCCCAGCTATCGTAAATGGGCCTTCCGTAACACTGGGACTGTTGGGCCTCATAGTACGGCCCACAATGGTACGGCTGCCACATCGGCACCATTTGAGATGCTGGAGCAGGAGCAGGAGCAGGAATTGGTGCGGGAGCTGGAGCTGGAGCTGGTGCTGGTGCTGGTTTTGGTTCTGGTGCTGGTGCTGGAGCTGGGGCCGGAGTTGGTGCTGGAGCCGGGGCAGGAGCTGGAGCTGGGTCTTTGGGTTTCGGAGAAGGTTGGGGCTGGGATGGAGGCCGTTTAGGTGGTTCGAGGATCACAATGGACTTAATAGAGCCATCTCCTTTGTAGCATAGTTTGTTCATAAGCTTCTCAGGGTTGTAACAAACCACCTTGATGATGACTGTGTTGGACTTCTCATCGAAAAACTCGTCTGTGATTTCTTTTAAAATTTTGGGAAGACAAAACGAACACAAAGTTCATCAAGTTTCAGACATTTTTTCAACCTCAATAATTCAAATAAGCAGTAAGTTATAGAGACAAAACGAGAATATATAAAAACTCACGAGGGAATTTTCGGAGAGCTTTCTTGACCTTCTTGTAGCATTTGGAACACTCTAGATCCACCGTCAACTTCATCATCAATACCTATTTTTCATCATATAATTTGATCACTAATACCTTATAATATATAGTTACTGTATTAGGCTATTATCTATAATTACATTATAATAAAGTACCTTCTCGGCCATTGCTTGGGAGATTCACAAAACAACTAACTACAAGAGCAAATGTTTTATTTGCATTTTCTGTTTGCAGGATCTACAATCACTATTTATAGAAAGTGATACAATTATTTATAGAGAAAAAACGATAAAAGTTCATTTCTTTCTGTTGTTTCAAAAATTTTAATTTTGATAAATAGTTTTTTTTTTTGATAAACAGTAAAGTATTTTTGAATCTAAATCAAATTCGATGTTTCTGAAAGCATAATGTATCGTCTTTAACGATAGAAGCCGACACACGTATACACATGATAATTACCAAAAATTGTCCTAAATTATCTAATAATCGATTCCATGGTTCGAAAATTTGCCGACGTCAAATGGTTGTAAAGGGACTACTTGAATTTGATGTTTTCCATTAAGACTCTATCAACAACAATAACAAAATAAATAAAATAAAAACATCATGGGAATAATTTACGAAATTAGAAATGGACTACAAATTGATAGAATACATTTTTCTGACCTGAAATATTAAAAAGAAAAAGTGAACAGATATAGCTCGACAATGAGATCATTCTTGGATATATCTTAGATTTTTAAAGCCCTTAACCATGATTTATTCTCATTTTTCTAACTCTATATTTCTCTGATTGATGGAGACACTAAAGGTTTGACCATCAATGGTGGATCTTTGCAGCATGTACATCTTAAAGTACAGAGACTTATCTCCCAAGTGGATATCAATCATTTGCGCCTTACATCAATCACTGCTTCAGATGTAGCTAAGAAAGATCTACCAAGTAGCAGATGATCATCCGACTCAATATCTTATTTCAGTACCACAAAGTATGTTGTAAACAAGTAGTTTCCAACTATAATATGGATGTCCTCTAAACCTCATTCTGGAATCCTCTTCGATCGATCAACTAGGATTAGAGAGATCCTAGTTCGTTTGAAGTCCATCAACCCCAACCTTACATCTACAGAGTATGGCATAAGATTCACTCCAGATCCTAAATCACACAGAGAATTCTTAAAGCTGTCCTCGAAGATGGAACAATCTTGCATAAAGACTCATGGATCTGGAAGCTTCTCTGGAATCTTGTTCAGAAGCACATAACTTACTTTTTTAGAGACCATCACAACCCATTCTTTCAAATCTCCATCTGCGGAGATTATCTTCTTCGCATATCTCTGCAGAGAAGGGTGAATACTTTGAGCATCAGCTTATGGAATCTCTTTCAACTTCTTATCCATCATTGTCATGCAATTGGCTTCTTCTAGTTGTTGTTATGGCTTCTTAGGAGCTCTGGGGAATGGTATATAAGGCTTTTAAACCCTTTCTTGAGCAACCATCCTAGTTTTTGAAGAATATGTCTCTGCACGTCCATAGTGTCGATCAACACCAAAGTGGTATTGGTTGACACAACGTCTATTTGTTAGGTTCTTTTGCAGATTTCCCAGTTACATCGACCTTGTAATCAGACTGGGTTTCGACTAAAACTAAGTAGATGTCGGTGGACGCTTAGGGCTGAAACCAGAAGTTCAATGTCGATCTCGGTCGATTTCGGTCCGTCAAAACACGAGAACTTATGATTCGTAAGGAGTGCCACTGACACTCATTGGGGGTGTCGATCGACAATATGTCTTCAGCCTCAAATTCATAATTGTTTTCTATGATTTTAACAGCCTTTACCCCCAAACTGTTGTTCATGATCCACCTTATATTCAATCTGAACCGAGATGGCATTGACATGTGCATTCTGAACATTCTACCCCTTGACTGAACCAAAGAAGCCACTTGTGTATCTAACTGCTTCATATGATTGTTCAAAGCCTCAAATTTTCCATTCAGATAATTGTACAAGGCATCAATCTCCGTCTTGAAGGTCACTGTGTTCTGTTTTTGTCAAGAATCTGCTCCATCTTAGCTTCAAGTCTGCTTTCATTAGTTGGTACAGGAGGTGCTTGGTAAAAAGAAACGCCATAGTTTCTTGAGAAGGAATTGTTTTGTTGTTGGAAAAGCTTCTGAATTGCAGACTTCTGAATGTAGACATAAGGGTTTTAAGTCCTCTGCAGATTACCATATCTCTGACTATGAAATACAGTTCCAACAATGTAGTTGACATTCTCTTTCTCAGACTCATTGACTTGTTGAATGGTTTCAACATCTGCAACAAACTGAGCATGATTTTTACCCACCAAAAGATTGTTCATAGAGTCCAACGTCTTCTGCATCTCAGCAATTTGAGCCCCATCAATGCTTCCTGCAAGTTGCTTTCTCTCAAAGTCAGCATTCTTGGTACTATTGCTAGTTACCAAGTTCTCAATTAGCTATCAAGCTTTCTCAGGAGATCTTGTTTTGAAGTTCCCATTGCTCAAAGCATCTAATGCCATCTGATAGATCCAGTCTACACCGCTAAAGAAGATGTCCAACAACTCAATTTGTGAGAAGCCATGGTGTTGGCAGTCACATTGATACGATCTAAAGCGCACCCAAGCAATGTTCAAGGCTTCAGTAGGTCCCTATTTGAACTAGGTAATCTGATTCGTCAGCTGTTCTGATTTTCCCTCATCATTGAAGTTGTGCAGAAAAGCCTTCTTGGTAGCATTCCAAGTAGTAAGAGTATCTGCTGGTACGTGCTTCAACCAGTCAGCATCCTCCCCAATAAGAGTGTGGGAATATTTTGTAGTGTAAGAAGTCATAGCTGACACCATTGTTCTTCATGTTGGTTACAACATCCTTAAATCTCTCGATGTGGTCCATTGGGTGCTCATTGGGAAGACCGTGGAACATATGCTGTCCTACAAGAATGTAGTAGGAAGTCTTCAGCTCAAAATCATTTCGCTGAATTGGAGGAGGTCTGATCGCAGACCTGTTCGCATAGAACTCATCTGGTATGTTGTAATCAACAAGAGTCATTCCTGCTTGTGCTACAGAAACTTGCGCAACAGCTTGCGCATTACAACCCCTGTGGAACAAGACTTGCGCCCGCAACGGCTGCAATGACAAGATCATGGATGATGTTTCTTGCATCATCCATTCTATGTCCGTGTACGTTGTACGCTTGACCTTGTTGATCACGAAGAACAATCACAGGTTGAAGCATTGTCACTGGTTTCCTCGCTTTTCGGTTCGTGTGTTCCAACTTAGCAAGCTCCTGATTTGAGAAAAACAAAAGCTCGTCGTCTAAATGGCCTCTACTGTGACGATTAGGCATGCACAAAAGGCCAGACTAAGTGTTTTGCGTATTGTCTCTCTGCTGTCGAAGCCGGTGTCGATCGATTAACTCTCGGTGCCGATCAACGCTAATTTATCACGAACGGTTCCTGCACAGAAAAACGAGACTAAGATGTGAGTAACAAAGAAAAGAAAATGCTTAGTCAAAATTCTAAACTTAAATCTATTGGCAAATCAGAGAATACCAGAAAAAACGGCGCCAAAAACTTGATAGGTCAAAGTTTATCCCTAGTTATCAACTGCAAGTGTACAATGTCGATGTTATAATACTTAGTGTATCGAACAATAGACTTCAGGTCTACGCAATAGATCGTTTCGTTATCAAATTAAGCTAAGCAGATATGAGTGAATGAAATAACAATGCATGTAAGCAAACAAGTGTAAATCAGGCAGAGAAAGCGTCAGATTCAGGGAAGTTCTCAGGAAATTTAGAATATAAATCAACCAATCAACCATGATTCAAATATCACTGTTTTAGATCTAGAATCACTAATATATAAAAAACCAACTCTCATTGCGAATGTTAACTATGTCTAACAACTTAGAAAATCAAATCTATTTACGAGTTCTAAAGTTCTAAACATGGTTTAAATTCAGATTCGTTTGTTCACAATTTCCCTAAATAAATGCTCTTTGCGAATAGACAAATTTCTCACCTAAGTTATTTTCTAGCTAATTAACCAATTCTCGTTGGGATAATTAGCATGCTATCAATAATCTAAGTAGCTAATCCATATTATACATTAAGAATAATCAATTAATCTAACATTCCATGAAATTCCTAATAAAAATCCCTAAACATAACAAGGAAATCTACTTAGACATGACAATCATAACAACATACATAATCAAAGTAGATATCATAGAAATTAAAAGATCAAGAACATGAGTTCGAAATCTCTTCTGTCTTGAGTAGAAGACCATCTCAAAAATCTCTTAAACTCTGATTAATTAAAGTTTAGCTTAATTGTGGCTGAAACCCTAATTAAATAGTCTAAACATGATCTAGGTCTTCTTGTCATATAAAAAACTTATGGGTAAATCTTGCAAATCTCCAAAATCTTTATTTCTGACGTGCATAATTTCGTCCTTTAGTGGTGTCGACCGACACTAAATTAGTATCATGTCGCCCAACACTAAGTGCAGACGCACCCAATAAAATCTGTGAAATCCATAAATGCTACATAACCACTTCAAAATCTCCCAAAACCTCAAATTAAGCTCTAATCATTCCTAGACATGCAAAGGACTCAAAAGACTCCAAAACAACTAAAAAACTCTAGATAAAGACTTATATCATGGCATGAAAACTTGTAAAAATCATGATATATCATTTGTTCATGTTGCAAATTAATGGGACACCTTGAATCGCATTATCCAGATGGGTCTTGGATAGCAAAGGACAAAGAGAAAGGAAAATCTCCAGCTACCCCTGCTACTGCTTCCTTCGAGAAGGCTCAAATTTTTCCTCTTGAAGGTGCCATCTCCTCAGATTATATGCATGTTACAATCAAAACAGGCCCTAAGCTGGCAAAATGTTTTCAGGCTTCGGTCTCTGCTGTAGAAAAAACATGTTCGTGTGTTGCTTCCAATGCTTCCTCTTTTCAGGATACAACCTTAACACATTTGGATTCAACAATTTCTAGTGTTACCCTGCCACCTACCTCATGTGTTCTCTCTAATCCTATCATTGTAGACGAATTTAGAATTTTACCCATTGGATAGCTTCTACCAATATTATTGATCCTTTTGTTGTTATAATCCCATCTCATCAGATTACTACTCCTCAAGTTGAACCTAGTAATCTAACTAGGGTCTTCGACATCTCAGTTGATCTGACCACTGATTATGGGTTCTCTCCTACTTCAAGAGGCAAATACATATTTGTTTTTGGAAAACATTTCTGAAAAGGTTATCCCTGGAAATCTAAAGCAATCTCTCATCTTATGGCCTTACCTGCTCATGCTGTTTTCAGGCCATTAGTTCATCGGATTTTCAAGAGCTCATCTAAATCTCATGAAGTGGGTAATAAATATATTATATCTCTGCGAAATATTGACAAACTGTTTCAGATTAGTAACTTTTTAGATTGTCTAGTTGATGATCATGGTCCTTAAGGGGATTGTTCTGTCGTCTTGACTGGTCAAATATCTTCGACCCGTGCAGTGGGTTCTCTCTCTTTTCAAGGAGAAACCCAATATAAATTTCTATGTCAGTAAAACTTTTTTTTTTTGAATGTCAGGGGTTTAACTGATATTCAGAAACACCCTAACTTTAAAATGTGGTTGGTCACTAATGAGGTGATTTTGGAGTCATCCTTGAAACCCATATTAAAGAAAATAATCTGAACAAAGTTAACACTCTGTCCCAGTGGTCTTTTTGTTTCTAACTACTCTAGTGATGATGATGGGCAGATTATAATAATCTGGAAGGCGCATATTTATCGTTGTTGTTAAGCAGCTTTCAAGGCAGTCTATCACTTCTAGGATATCCTCCCCGGGTATTCCAAGCTTATACTATACATCTATATATTCTTCTAATTAAGTGATGAAAGAAATGATTTGTGGGTGGAGCTATTAAACTTGCAGTCAACTCTCTTACTTGGAAACTCCCTGTGGTTGATTGGGGGATAGTTCAATGAAATCCTCCATCCTTCTGAACACTCTTTTCCTGATTCAAGTCAGTATACAGCTCAGATGATTGATTTCAAGTCCACCATTGATCAATTAGAAATGAGAGTTAAGATATCATGGCTCGAGATTCACCTGGTCTAACAAGCAGCCAAATCTTCCCATTGCAAAGAAACTAGATAGTTCTTTTATAAATGAGCATTGGCTTAACTTGTTGTTCTCTCATAGCATGACTTCCTTCTTATCTCCGGATTTATCTGATCACACACCGTGCTGTATCAACTTGGATTTCCCTCTACCACTTGCTGGATCAACGCCATACAAGTTCTACAACAACTTTGTTTTGCACCCTGGTTTCCTTGATTGTGTCTCTTTGGCTTGGAATGTTTTGCCCTCTGCTCAGCAAAATCTTTCTTCAATCATGTTCAAGCAAAAATACCTAAGGTGGGCTCAGAAAAACTTAAACATGGATAACTATTCAGATATCCATAAAAGAGTTAGTGAAGTAACCTTGGTGTACAATGAAGCTCAGTCTTATTCCCTGCTTCACCCCATTTCTGTCAATTTCTTGATAGAGAAACGCCTGCTGAAAAAATTAGACATGCTTAAGTGAGTGGAGAAAGAATATTTTATGAAAATATTATGCATTAATTGGCTTCAATAGGGTGATAAAAATTCACCCTTCTTCCATAATATAACAAAGGCTAGAAATGCTTACAGTTCAGTACATTCTATGGAGAGCCAAACCGGATAGGTCGCTACTGTATCTGAAGCTATTGGGAATCTGACAGTGACTCATTTCAGGAACATCCTTGGTCCAGCAGTTCTGTGGCGCCCAAGACACATTTTTCAACCGGTTTATAGTCTAACTAGAGCATGTTGTTTTGAAGCTGAGGCCATTACTCTTGCCACCTTCCCTCAAATGAAGAGATTACTGCAGCTATGTTTAGACTAAACCCATCTAAAATTCCTGGTCTAGACGGTTTATTTGCGGTATTTTACAAAGGAGCTTATTCACTCTTAGGTTACGAAGTCATCAATGCATTATCGAACTTCTTCAAAAATCCTACAATGCCAAAATCTGTTAATTATACAATCTTTACCTTGGTGCCAAAATTCACTGGAGCCACTCGGATAAGTGAAGACCGCCGTGCTACAATACCTTATACAAGGTCATCTTGAAACTCTCCGTCGCCAAACTGAAGCCTCTGATTCCAAAGCTAATTCTGCCCAATCAATCTGCATTCATAAAATTGAAGATTATTGTTAGAGAATTGTCTTCTAGCTTCAGAATTAGTTAGTGGCCATCACAAAAACAAAGGGTCTTCTAGAAGGACAAGAAATTTTGATATTGTCAAGGCGTTTGACTCTATTAGATGAGATATCTTAATTTAATGTCTTTGCGCTCTACATCTTCATGATATCTACATTCAATGGATAGTCCAATGCTTCATGACTACTTCCTGTTATGTTTGTATCAATGGCATACTTCACAGTTTCTTTAAAGTTTCAAATGGAGTTAGAATGAGTGGTCCTCTTTCACCCTAACTTTTCGGTCTGACTATGAGCATCCTATACTATCACCCTAAATTAGAGAGTCTAGTCTTACACATTTATGTTTCGCAGATGATCTCTTCATCTTCTCTGATGGTACGCTTAGCTCGATCCATGGAATTATGGGAGTGTTGGATGCTTTCAATCAGATGTCAGGACTGGCCATAAGTCCGGAAAAATAATGTCTCTTCTCTTCGGGGATCTTAGAGGCTGGCATAAGCTCTATATCTCAAGTATCATGAATTTGGCAAGGCTATCTTCCCATCAGGTATCTCGGCATCCCCTTATGTACTAAGAAGCTGACTATGTTGAACAGTGAACCTCTTCTGTAAGGAGTAAAAAAGAATTTAATTCTTGGAACTCTAAATATCTCCCCTTTGATATAAGACAAGTAATGCTTAATATAGCAATTTCTAGTATCATCAATTTATGGTGTGGAGCTTTTGTCCTTCTTAAATAGTGCATTAAGTTGACTGATTCTCTATGTGCATCTTACTTTTGGAGGGGTTGATTGATGGGAGATACTAGCCTTTGTTTCTTGGTCTAATGTCACGACTGAATCAAAATGGGTTGCATGGATTCATTAGAATGTAATCAAGGATGAGTTTTGAACATTTAAATAGAAGTAAAGTCATTCTTGGGTCTTCAAGAAACTTCTATGGATTAGAAATAGCAACAATAAATGGATGAGACTCAAACTTGGTAATGGGAATTGCTGTAGATTATGGCTGGACCCTTTGTCATCATTTGGTATTCTCATTGACTTCATTGGTATTTGTGGGTGATAGCTAACATGCATTTCTATGGACTCCAAGCTAAATTTCTTATGGCATAATGATGGTTGGATCCTTCCCTCAACAAGATCCCCTAATATATAACAACTATGGTGTTACATTACCATACTATCTCTCACAGCTGAACAAGATACTTTACATTGGATTGTCAATGAGGGGAAAATATTACCTTAAAATCAAGTGAAATCTATAATCAAATCAGGCCTCACTCGCCTTAAGTTCTATGGAGCTCTGTTATCTGGATCAAGAAGGGGATCCCAAGTCACAAATCGTTGGCTTGGATATTCATCTTAAATCGCAGCCCAGTAAGCAACAAATTTTTCTCTTGGGGCATTCAGACTAATCCTCTTTTTCTTCTATGTAACCTACTGCTTGAGAAGTGCGATCACTTTTCCTTCTCATGTTCCTTCTCTACAACTGTATGGGGACATCTAGCTTCAGTATTAGACTTTCATTCGACAAGTCACTCTTGTGAAGATACACATGATAACTTGGAAACATGCTCTAGATATCGTCGGAAGGACTATCTAGTATGCCTCGCTTCGAAAGAAACCATCTATGAACTCTGGTTGGAGCGTAACAACCTCATGCACTGTAGTCTTCATCATACTACAAACTGTACAATAAGAAAAATAAACACTAGTAAAAATATACCGTATAGCCACGTTTTAGTCACGACCAAATCGTGGCTATTTTACAATTAGTCACGAAATTGTCACGATTCAAAGCGTGACAAACAATCGTGGCTAAATCGTGTCCAAAACGTGGCAAATAGTCACGTTTTAGTCACGATAAAAAACGTGACTACCTATAGACACGTTTTGTCACGAAATAATCGTGGCAAACCTATCCACGTAAGAAAACGTGGCTAAATCGTGTCTATATAGTCACGGTTTAGCCACGTTTATTTCGTGGCTAGGGTCTGTCAAATCAAATTATTGATATCTTTAGTCAAATCACCTTTTTTCAGAAACGCAGACCGTGTATTCAGAGCGAATATATTCGAATAATAAGCCACGATTTTAATCGTGACAAAAATCGTGTCTATATATAGACACGTTTAAAAAGCGTGTCCAAAACGTGGCTAATATTTGTTAGCCACGATAATAATCGTGTCTTAAACGTGGCTTTTTTAAATAGCCACTATAAAAACCGTGACTAAAACGTGGCTAATATTTTGTCCTATAAAAACAACCGAGCTCACGCTATATTTTCATAACACAAACAATCACAAAACATCTTGAAACCGTTTATATATCAAACACTATCTCTCTAGTTTTTCTTTCTTTAGACAAAATGTCCCACTATTTTTATTCAAGAACGTGGATGGATCGACATTTAGATCCTAACACAAATTCTGCTACGAGAGAGTTTTTGGGAGGGATTCAAGCATTTATTGAGTTTGCTTGTAATCAAGCATCGTACCACGAGCGAAACACTCTATTGTGTCCTTGTTCCCGATGTAAAAACCGAAAACAGCGTGATGCAAGAACTGTTTTTAATCATCTAAAAAGAGTTGGTTTCAAGGAAAATTACTATGTTTGGTCAAGCCATGGCGAACATTATGCTGATGTTGGTGAATCTTCCGGAACAAGTCATTTCAATACCGAAGAATCTACTTGGGAAGAACAAGCTACGTATAATCAATTTCCCCCGGATACATACGAGAATTTGCCATACGCAAATATAGCAGCAGATGAAGAGCCAGCACCAAATTTTATGGAAGCAACATATGAAGAGCCATATCATGACAATGTTTTTCAAGCTTTTGAAGCCGCGAATCAACCTCTTTACGACGGATGCGTTGAAGGAATTTCTCAACTATATGTGGCTTCGCGTATGATGAAGGCGAAAACCGACTACAATTTGGCTGAGGCGTGTGTGGATGAGATGTCACAGACTATGAAAAATGTTCTGTCGAAGCCCAATAAAGCACCAGCATCTTATTACGAGGCCAAGAAGCTGACAAAATCTCTCGGGCTTCCTGTTATTAAGATCGATGTATGCGAGGACAATTGCATGCTCTTTTGGAAGGAAGATCAAGATCTCTTGGTGTGTCGGTTTTGTACGAAGTACCGATACTATCCGAACAATGGGATGGGTAAAAATCGACCAAAACAAAGGATGTTCTATATGCCAATTACGGAGCGGTTGAAGCGCTTATACCAGTTAGAGAAGACTGCTTCACATATGCGATGGCACGCTGAACATTTATCACCAGAAGGAGAAATGCATCACCCTTCAGATGGAGCAGCGTGGAAGCATTTCAATGAGGTATATCCTAATTTTGCCGCTGAAAGTCGAAATATCTATCTATGCCTATCTACAGATGGATTTAATCCCATTGGTATGAATGGTGAGGCACACTCTGTTTGGCCTGTGATCGTGACTCCGTACAACTTACCTCCCGGTATGTGTATGAAAAGGGAGTTTTTCTTTCTGTCAGTACTAGTTCCTGGGCCAAAACACCCGAAGAAAAGTCTAGACATTTATCTCCAGCCGTTGATCGAGGAATTAAAAACTTTATGGAGTGACGGGGCGGAAGCATATGATATATCGAGGAAACAAAAATTCACGATGCGAGCTGCGTTGATGTGGACAATCAGCGACTTTCCAGCGTATGGCATGCTATCTGGTTGGATGACACATGGGCGTTTAGCATGTCCATACTGTCTAGATGAGACGAAGTCGTTCTGGTTACAACATGGGAGGAAACATAGTTGGTTCGATTGTCACAGGATGTTTTTGCCTCACAACCATCCTTATCGGCGAAATGTTCAAGCGTTTCGACGGGGCAAGACAATACAAGACATGCCTCCACCTTGGTTAACCGGAGAAGAAATTCTATACGAAAGAATAAACACCATTGGGGGATTGTCGAAAACCGTTGATTGTGGAGGAAACGGGCACGAGAAGCCAGCCCGCACTATATTCGGCTATGGGAAAGATCATAATTGGGTGAAGAAAAGTATCTTTTGGGAGTTGCCCTATTGGGAAAATCATCTTCTCCGACACAACCTCGACTTCATGCACGTTGAGAAGAACTTTTTTGAAAATCTCATCAACACGGTGTTAAATGTTCCAGGAAAGACGAAAGACAATGCTAAATCGAGAATGGATCTCCCAACCTTATGTAGAAGACAATCTTTACACATTAATCAAGATGGAACGCTTCCTGTGCCGATTTTTAGATTGTCTAATGAAGGAAAAAGACAATTCCTTGAATGGCTGAAGGATGATATCAAATTTCCGGACGGGTATGCTTCTAAATTTAGTCGTTGCGTTGACGAAACGAATTTGAAGCTTTCAGGACTGAAAAGTCACGATTGTCACGTCATAATGCAACGACTTCTTCCATTTGCCTTTCGCGAGCTTCTACCCAAAACCGTTCACACAGCAATATCAGGTGATTAGATTCATATAGTTTACCATTTTAAAAATAATATTTACATATTTATAACTACTAACTATTATTATTGTAGATATTGCACTTTTTTCAGGGATATTTCAGCAAAGATGCTACATGAGAAAGATGTTGCTATTCTGAAAGAAAATATCGCAGTGAAGCTTTGTAATTTGGAGAAGATATTTCCGCCATCGTTCTTTGATGTCATGGAACACCTTCCCGTGCACCTCCCTGATGAAGCTGCTTTAGGTGGTCCTGTCCAATATAGGTGGATGTATCCGTTCGAAAGATACATGTACCATCTCAAGAGGAAAGTGAAAAACAAAGCACGCATTGGAGGATCTATTGTTGCACAATGTTTGAACGAGGAAATCTCAAATGCATCTTCTAACTACTTTGGAAATCCGGAAGTTGTTGATGAAGCTGCACTTCCTGGAGAAATTCGATTTACATATTCTTATCCAGAAGTGCCGAACATGTTTTACCATGAAGGTAGAGTTAGTGGAAAGGCCGAAAATAAATGGTTATCAGATTATGACTACACCGTGCTCCAAACGTTTATGTTGCTCAATTGTGAAGCATTTGAGCCATATGAAAGGTAATATTCTATTTTTAATATAAATATTGAACTTTAATGTTAACTTATTTAATATTGGATACAGGATCTTTGAAGAGACCATGACGGAAGAAAACCCAAATATTACCACTAATGATCTACAAATAGCAAAAGACGAGTATTATGCAGAATGGGTCAAAAAATATGTGAGTTTTTGTTGATTAATTAAAGTTAAAATATATATATTGTTATATATATCATTTATTTACAACTTAATAATTTCGATATTCAATATGCAGATTAATCAAGCTAGCACATCATTCCGCTTCCATTTGTGGATGTTGGATTTTGTACAAGGTCCTCGACGTAATTATACAACTTGGCCAATATATTTTTCACGGGGATACTGCTTCCACTCACATAGACATGGGCAAGATAAGAAAACCCAGCATTACGGTGTTTATGTTCGAGGAACCACCGAGACGGATTATTACGGTCTGATTGAAGATATAATGATGATTCAATATGATGGTGCTGTTGGGCTTAAGGCTATGATTTTCAAGTGTCGGTGGTTTGACACAACAATAGGTCGTGGAATGCGGAAACATCCATCTGGAATCGTAGATGTTTCTCCGCGAGGTCAGTACGCAAAATACGATCCTTTTATACTATCTGGTAATTGTGATCAAGTCTGCTTTATTCCTTATCCGGGTGTTCGCTGCACATCTGCAACCGATTGGTGGGCTTGTACGAAAGTTATGCCTCGAGGAGTCCGAGAAACATCTGAAGTTTGTCTAACTGCGTTACAAGACGATACACAAAACCAGTTTGTGGCACCGAGTGAATTGCTTCGAATTGAATCACATGTCGTAGATGATGATTCTGATTTCGATTTGTTACCTGTGTGTCCTCCCAACGATGAATATGTATCGGAAGACGAATTAGAAGATTCGTGTGATGATTCTGATTCCGATTCCGATTCCGATGATGATTCTACTTAATTTTATGTATTGTGATATAAGTATTGTTATATGTATGAAAAAATATATAAGTATTGTTTAGAAATTAGTTTATTTAATTCTAATATCCAGTTTATTTATTAATTTTGGGATTTATTTTTAACATTTTTAGATTTATATATATATATATATATATATTTAGATTTATAAAAAAAAACTCCAAAACAAAATTGTTTTGGCTCCAAAACCAAAATTTTGGTTCCAAAACAAACCCATTTTGCCTCCAAACCCAAAAATTCGCGGCCCAATTGTTTTGTAAGTGACAAAACACTTAGCATTTTTTTTGGTTTCATTCATTCGCACCGATATCTCTCTCTCTCTCTCTCTCTCTCTCTCTCTCTCTCTCTCTCTCTCTCTCTCTCTCTCTCTCTCTCTCTCTCTCTCTCTCTCTCTCACTCACTCTCTCTCTCGCTATCTCTCTTTCGTCTCGTTTCGTCTCCTCCACTGTATAGCGTCGGTATCCTCCGTCTCCCACCGTCGGCGTCACCATGGTAGCGACAACGAACGCCTCCGACCGCCGGCGTCAACGACCAGAAGACTTGAATCTCCCAGGTCGGTATCTTTCTCTCACTGATTTCGATTTTCATCTGCGATTTAGGGTTTCATGAGTTGTTACGATTTTCGGGTTGTTTCTTTAGTCAGTTATTCGATTGCATGTATATGGGTCCGATTAATTATGTCTGTCAAATTAGGGTTTTCATTTGAATCGGGTCTTTAGGGTTTCATGTTTTCGATCTGATTCTCTAGCTTAGGGTTTTAATTATGTCTGTCAAATTAGGGTTTTCGTTTTGTTATGGCTGTGAGATTTGGGGTTTCGATTTGGGGGTTTTTCGATTTCGGGGTTAATTAAGAGTTTAAGCTTCAACAAAATGTTATAACATGTGTTTTTGTGTCTTTCCTTTGTCAGAGATGCAACAAAGGCGACGTGTTTCATCTGCTCATTCCATGCCTCCACAGACTTTGTCTTCACCTCATTCGACACCTCCAGGAGCTCTCCAACAGTCAGCCGCAGGCTCCTCTGTTTCAATCAACTATACAAGGCGTACTGAAGAGGCTTTACTCCGTGCACCAAGCAGAGAAAACCAACCACGCCTCCATCCAAAAAAAATAAATGGAGCACTAGTAAAATAAATCGTGGCTAAATTTGTCTGCTTGGTGCTCCATTTATTTTTTTTGGATGGAGGCGTGGTTGGTTTTCTCTGCTTGGTGCACGGAGTAAAGCCTCTTCAGTACGCCTTGTATAGTTGATTGAAACAGAGGAGCCTGCGGCTGACTGTTGGAGAGCTCCTGGAGGTGTCGAATGAGGTGAAGACAAAGTCTGTGGAGGCATGGAATGAGCAGATGAAACACGTCGCCTTTGTTGCATCTCTGACAAAGGAAAGACACAAAAACACATGTTATAACATTTTGTTGAAGCTTAAACTCTTAATTAACCCCGAAATCGAAAAACCCCCAAATCGAAACCCCAAATCTCACAGCCATAACAAAACGAAAACCCTAATTTGACAGACATAATTAAAACCCTAAGCTAGAGAAACAGATCGAAAACATGAAACCCCTAAAGACCCGATTCAAATGAAAACCCTAATTTGACAGACATAATTAATCGGACCCATATACATGCAATCGAATAACTGACTAAAGAAACAACCCGAAAATCGTAACAACTCATGAAACCCTAAATCGCAGATGAAAATCGAAATCAGTGAGAGAAAGATACCGACCTGGGAGATTCAAGTCTTCTGGTCGTTGACGCCGGCGGTCGGAGGCGTTCGTTGTCGCTACCATGGTGACGCCGACGGTGGGAGACGGAGGATACCGACGCTATACAGTGGAGGAGACGAAACAAGACGAAAGAGAGATAGCGAGAGAGAGTGTGAGAGAGAGAGAGAGAGAGAGAGAGAGAGAGAGAGAGAGAGAGAGATATATCGGTGCGAATGAATGAAACCAAAAAAAATGCTAAGTGTTTTGTCACTTACAAAACAATTGGGCCGCGAATTTTTGGGTTTGGAGGCAATGGGTTTGTTTTGGAACCAAAATTTTGGTTTTGGAGCCAAAACAATTTTGTTTTGGAGTTTTTTTTTTATAAATCTAAATATATATATATATATATATATATATATATATATATATAAATCTAAAAATGTTAAAAATAAATCCCAAAATTAATAAATAAACTGGATATTAGAATTAAATAAACTAATTTATAAACAATACTTATATATTTTTTCATACATATAACAATACTTATATCACAATACATAAAATTAAGTAGAATCATCATCGGAATCGGAATCGGAATCAGAATCATCACACGAATCTTCTAATTCGTCTTCCGATACATATTCATCGTTGGGAGGACACACAGGTAACAAATCGAAATCAGAATCATCATCTACGACATGTGATTCAATTCGAAGCAATTCACTCGGTGCCACAAACTGGTTTTGTGTATCGTCTTGTAACGCAGTTAGACAAACTTCAGATGTTTCTCGGACTCCTCGAGGCATAACTTTCGTACAAGCCCACCAATCGGTTGCAGATGTGCGGCGAACACCCGGATAAGGAATAAAGCAGACTTGATCACAATTACCAGATAGTATAAAAGGATCGTATTTTGCGTACTGACCTCGCGGAGAAACATCTACGATTCCAGATGGATGTTTCCGCATTCCACGACCTATTGTTGTGTCAAACCACCGACACTTGAAAATCATAGCCTTAAGCCCAACAGCACCATCATATTGAATCATCATTATATCTTCAATCAGACCGTAATAATCCGTCTCGGTGGTTCCTCGAACATAAACACCGTAATGCTGGGTTTTCTTATCTTGCCCATGTCTATGTGAGTGGAAGCAGTATCCCCGTGAAAAATATATTGGCCAAGTTGTATAATTACGTCGAGGACCTTGTACAAAATCCAACATCCACAAATGGAAGCGGAATGATGTGCTAGCTTGATTAATCTGCATATTGAATATCGAAATTATTAAGTTGTAAATAAATGATATATATAACAATATATATATTTTAACTTTAATTAATCAACAAAAACTCACATATTTTTTGACCCATTCTGCATAATACTCGTCTTTTGCTATTTGTAGATCATTAGTGGTAATATTTGGGTTTTCTTCCGTCATGGTCTCTTCAAAGATCATGTATCCAATATTAAATAAGTTAACATTAAAGTTCAATATTTATATTAAAAATAGAATATTACCTTTCATGTGGCTCAAATGCTTCACAATTGAGCAACATAAACGTTTGGAGCACGGTGTAGTCATAATCTGATAACCATTTATTTTCGGCCTTTCCACTAACTCTACCTTCATGGTAAAACATGTTCGGCACTTCTGGATAAGAATATGTAAATCGAATTTCTCCAGGAAGTGCAGCTTCATCAACAACTTCCGGATTTCCAAAGTAGTTAGAAGATGCATTTGAGATTTCCTCGTTCAAACATTGTGCAACAATAGATCCTCCAATGCGTGCTTTGTTTTTCACTTTCCTCTTGAGATGGTACATGTATCTTTCGAACGGATACATCCACCTATATTGGACAGGACCACCTAAAGCAGCTTCATCAGGGAGGTGCACGGGAAGGTGTTCCATGACATCAAAGAACGATGGCGGAAATATCTTCTCCAAATTACAAAGCTTCACTGCGATATTTTCTTTCAGAATAGCAACATCTTTCTCATGTAGCATCTTTGCTGAAATATCCCTGAAAAAAGTGCAATATCTACAATAATAATAGTTAGTAGTTATAAATATGTAAATATTATTTTTAAAATGGTAAACTATATGAATCTAATCACCTGATATTGCTGTGTGAACGGTTTTGGGTAGAAGCTCGCGAAAGGCAAATGGAAGAAGTCGTTGCATTATGACGTGACAATCGTGACTTTTCAGTCCTGAAAGCTTCAAATTCGTTTCGTCAACGCAACGACTAAATTTAGAAGCATACCCGTCCGGAAATTTGATATCATCCTTCAGCCATTCAAGGAATTGTCTTTTTCCTTCATTAGACAATCTAAAAATCGGCACAGGAAGCGTTCCATCTTGATTAATGTGTAAAGATTGTCTTCTACATAAGGTTGGGAGATCCATTCTCGATTTAGCATTGTCTTTCGTCTTTCCTGGAACATTTAACACCGTGTTGATGAGATTGTCAAAAAAGTTCTTCTCAACGTGCATGAAGTCGAGGTTGTGTCGGAGAAGATGATTTTCCCAATAGGGCAACTCCCAAAAGATACTTTTCTTCACCCAATTATGATCTTTCCCATAGCCGAATATAGTGCGGGCTGGCTTCTCGTGCCCGTTTCCTCCACAATCAACGGTTTTCGACAATCCCCCAATGGTGTTTATTCTTTCGTATAGAATTTCTTCTCCGGTTAACCAAGGTGGAGGCATGTCTTGTATTGTCTTGCCCCGTCGAAACGCTTGAACATTTCGCCGATAAGGATAGTTGTGAGGCAAAAACATCCTGTGACAATCGAACCAACTATGTTTCCTCCCATGTTGTAACCAGAACGACTTCGTCTCATCTAGACAGTATGGACATGCTAAACGCCCATGTGTCATCCAACCAGATAGCATGCCATACGCTGGAAAGTCGCTGATTGTCCACATCAACGCAGCTCGCATCGTGAATTTTTGTTTCCTCGATACATCATATGCTTCCGCCCCGTCACTCCATAAAGTTTTTAATTCCTCGATCAACGGCTGGAGATAAATGTCTAGACTTTTCTTCGGGTGTTTTGGCCCAGGAACTAGTACTGACAGAAAGAAAAACTCCCTTTTCATACACATACCGGGAGGTAAGTTGTACGGAGTCACGATCACAGGCCAAACAGAGTGTGCCTCACCATTCATACCAATGGGATTAAATCCATCTGTAGATAGGCATAGATAGATATTTCGACTTTCAGCGGCAAAATTAGGATATACCTCATTGAAATGCTTCCACGCTGCTCCATCTGAAGGGTGATGCATTTCTCCTTCTGGTGATAAATGTTCAGCGTGCCATCGCATATGTGAAGCAGTCTTCTCTAACTGGTATAAGCGCTTCAACCGCTCCGTAATTGGCATATAGAACATCCTTTGTTTTGGTCGATTTTTACCCATCCCATTGTTCGGATAGTATCGGTACTTCGTACAAAACCGACACACCAAGAGATCTTGATCTTCCTTCCAAAAGAGCATGCAATTGTCCTCGCATACATCGATCTTAATAACAGGAAGCCCGAGAGATTTTGTCAGCTTCTTGGCCTCGTAATAAGATGCTGGTGCTTTATTGGGCTTCGGCAGAACATTTTTCATAGTCTGTGACATCTCATCCACACACGCCTCAGCCAAATTGTAGTCGGTTTTCGCCTTCATCATACGCGAAGCCACATATAGTTGAGAAATTCCTTCAACGCATCCGTCGTAAAGAGGTTGATTCGCGGCTTCAAAAGCTTGAAAAACACTGTCATGATATGGCTCTTCATATGTTGCTTCCATAAAATTTGGTGCTGGCTCTTCATCTGCTGCTATATTTGCGTATGGTAAATTCTCGTATGTATCCGGGGGAAATTGATTATACGTAGCTTGTTCTTCCCAAGTAGATTCTTCGGTATTGAAATGACTTGTTCCGGAAGATTCACCAACATCAGCATAATGTTCGCCATGGCTTGACCAAACATAGTAATTTTCCTTGAAACCAACTCTTTTTAGATGATTAAAAACAGTTCTTGCATCACGCTGTTTTCGGTTTTTACATCGGGAACAAGGACACAATAGAGTGTTTCGCTCGTGGTACGATGCTTGATTACAAGCAAACTCAATAAATGCTTGAATCCCTCCCAAAAACTCTCTCGTAGCAGAATTTGTGTTAGGATCTAAATGTCGATCCATCCACGTTCTTGAATAAAAATAGTGGGACATTTTGTCTAAAGAAAGAAAAACTAGAGAGATAGTGTTTGATATATAAACGGTTTCAAGATGTTTTGTGATTGTTTGTGTTATGAAAATATAGCGTGAGCTCGGTTGTTTTTATAGGACAAAATATTAGCCACGTTTAAGTCACGGTTTTTATAGTGGCTATTTAAAAAAGCCACGTTTAAGACACGATTATTATCGTGGCTAACAAATATTAGCCACGTTTTGGACACGCTTTTTAAACGTGTCTATATATAGACACGATTTTTGTCACGATTAAAATCGTGGCTTATTATTCGAATATATTCGCTCTGAATACACGGTCTGCGTTTCTGAAAAAGGTGATTTGACTAAAGATATCAATAATTTGATTTGACAGACCCTAGCCACGAAATAAACGTGGCTAAACCGTGACTATATAGACACGATTTAGCCACGTTTTCTTACGTGGATAGGTTTGCCACGATTATTTCGTGACAAAACGTGTCTATAGGTAGTCACGTTTTTTATCGTGACTAAAACGTGACTATTTGCCACGTTTTGGACACGATTTAGCCACGATTGTTTGTCACGCTTTGAATCGTGACAATTTCGTGACTAATTGTAAAATAGCCACGATTTGGTCGTGACTAAAACGTGGCTATACGGTATATTTTTACTAGTGTTATTTACATGTTATCAGAGCTGCGAGTTTAAAAACTCAAAACCCTAAACGATCCTGTTCTTTTCCTTCTGCGCCGCTCAGATTTCTTACTGATCACGGCACTTGTTCTTCTTTGTTCCTTGTCGATTTCATCATGAGTGGAGACGATCTCAAAGGAAAATCTGCTGGTGATTCAGCCACCAAGCAAGATATCTTGTCAGATTATTATCTGCATCCTAATTCAGATCCAGGTAATCAAATTACCACAGTGATGTTCAATGGATCGAATTATGCGCGTTGGGCAAAAGTTATGCGTAACGCACTGCGAGCCAAAAACAAACTTGGTTTCATTGATGGCACTATCAAGTGACCGACCTCTGGTGCGAACGAGTTGAAGTTGTGGGGTATTGTTAACTCGATGCTGGTTGCGTAGATTAGCAATTCAGTCGAAGAGGGATTGCGGTCTTCTATTTCATGCGCTGACACAGCATATGCTATGTGGAACAGCATCGCTGAAGAATTCTCTGTAGGAAACGAGCCACATATCTATGAGCTTAAAACAAGAGCATCTAGCTGCAAGCAAGAGAATATGACAGTTCAAGAGTATTATGGAAAACTCAAACTGATTTGGGAAGATATTGATGATTACGAGCCTATGGTCGAATGTTGTTGTGGAGATTTAACGTGCAAAGTGAATGAAGATTTGAAAGTTATTCGTGAACGAGAAAGGAAGTATCAGTTTCTTATGGGACTGGATGGAGCAAGATATGGGACGACGCGGTCAAATATCTTGATTATGTCACCACCGACTACACTTGCTCAAACCTATTCGATGATTGTACAAGAGGAAAGACACCAAAATGTAACGCGTGTAGCTGAACCCAGAAGTGATATGGTGGGTTTCTCTGCTATTGTACAAACACCATCTCATGCTCAGTCGCAGAACACAAATCGCAATCGTCAACCGATCGTGTGCTCTTACTGTAACAAAACTGGTCACCCTCGACGTGACTGTTATGCATTGAATGGGTATCCAGATTCGCGAAGTAATACAGGAGGTGGTCGTGGACGTGTTGGTGGTGGACGTGGTGGAAGAGGAAGTTGGCATAATGATCAAGGAGGAAGAGGACGTGGTGTTGCTGCTAACAACGTGCGTATGGATGATGGAGCTTCTCCAAGTCATACGATAAGCAATGCTGATGGAGAGGGTCTTACTCTCAACAAGGAACAGTGGAATGCATTGGTTTGCATCCTCAAAGCAACGCCATCTGCGAATAATGCTCGCCTATCCGGTATTATCATTGACACTGGTGCTTCACACCATTTGACAGGAGATATTGATTTGTTGTTTGATGTGCAAAATATTGTTACTTGTCCCATCACATTGCCGAATGGAGATATGACTATGGCCACAAAGCGTGGACGTATGTCGATTGGTGGAAGTGTAGTTCTCACCTCGGTTTTCTACGTTCCAAAGCTCACTAATACATTGTTGTCGGTTTCTCGTTTACTTAAAGAGAAACCGTGCATTGCTGTCTTTGCTGATAAGTTTTGCTACTTGCAAGACCGGTCTACGAGGATCCTGATTGGAGCGGGTATTGAGTGTGATGGTCTCTACTACTTTCGTGAAGTGTTTCGATCGTCGGTGAACTCTGTGGGAAATCTCAGTGATAGGGATTTGTGGCACATGCGGTTGGGACATCCGTCTAAGAATGTGCTTTCTACTCTATCTAAAGTTGTTAGTTTCAATGGTGTTAGTTCTTTTGATAAAGAGCCTTGTGATGTCTGTGTCCGGGCTAAACATCCTCGTTTGTCTTTTACTGAAAGTGATAATAAAGCTAGTGATATTTTTGAGCTTATTCATTGTGATGTATGGGGACCATACAACACCCCAGCGAGTTGTGGATCAGTTTACTTTCTCACCATAGTTGATGACTACTCGCGTGCTGTATGGGTATATCTCATGCATAGAAAGAGTCAAGTCTCGGATCTGATTCAACAGTTTTGTGCTCTTGCCGAGCGACAATTTGCGCGTGAGATTCGCATTGTGAGAAGTGACAATGGGACAGAGTTTATGTGTTTGAGTTCCTTCTTTGCATCTCAGGGAATCATACACCAAACCTCTTGTGTAGGCACACCACAGCAAAATGGGCGTGTTGAACGCAAACACCGACACATCTTGGACGTAGCACGAGCCATCCGTTTTCAAGCTTCTGTTCCGATTGAGTTCTGGGGAGAATGTGTTTTAACAGCAAGTTACCTCATTAATCGCACCCCCAGCTCGTTACTAAGTGGTAGAACACCATATGAAGCATTGTTTGGTCATGTCCCTTCTTATGAACATCTTCAAATTTTCGGATGTCTTTGTTATGCACATAAGGGGACACGACGTAGAGACAAGTTTGACGAAAGAGCAACGCGATGTGTGTTTATGGGGTTTCCTTATAACCAAAAGGGATGGCGTGTATTTGATCTTGATAGCAAGGAGTTCTTTGTGTCGCGTGATGTGGTGTTCAATGAAAATGTGTTTCCTTTTGCTCATTCGCCTTCTCCTCTACTCTCGACTGCACCATCCTCTCCGATCCCTCGGTTTGAAACTGTTGGTGATGTGTGTTCATCCGACTTGTGTGTTGATGTACCTCCATCGTCTGACCCAAATATTGCGGATAGGGGGAGAACAACTGTCTCCCCAGATATGGAGGCTATCAACAACACCACTAGGTTACTCAACAGGTTTCCTGCGGAACCACACACATCTTCTTCGTCACATTTCGATTCTCCATCTCCACTACCTCTAGTTACCTCTGATGCACCGACTGAGGATATTGCCAATGATCACGAGGCCACATCACCTCAGCTAGGTCGTGGTCATCGCGCTAAAAAGCAATCAGTTTTGCTTAAGCCGTATGCTTTGAATTGTGCGAAAGTTGTTGACTCTCCGATACTATCACACTCTATACCCTCATCTTCGCTCCAATCAGATTCTTCTCCCGGTACTTCAGGTACGCGTTATCCTCTGACTCAATATCTGTCATGTGATAGGTTTTCGCAGACATTTCGCGTCTTTCTTACACGATTGACAGAGGGATATGAACCCCGTGGCTATCATAATGCAATGACTTATAAGGAGTGGAGAGAAGCAATGTCTGCTGAAATATCTGGGTTGGAAGATAATCAAACATGGGAACTCACTGATTTACCACCCGATAAGAAGGCAATTGGCAGTAAATGGGTTTTTCGTTTGAAGTTTAATCAAGATGGTACGATTGCTCGTCACAAAGCTCGCTTAGTTTGCCTCGGCAATCTTCAAGTCGAAGGTTCTGATTTTACAGAAACCTTTGCTCCTGTTTCAAAGATGACTACTGTGCGTTGTTTCTTCAAAGTTGCAGCTGCTAGGGGATGGGAACTCCATCAAATAGATGTCCACAATGCCTTTCTTCATGGGACTCTCGAGGAAGAGGTTTATATGAAACCACCACCAGGCTTTGCCAATTCTGCGCCAGGGAAAGTGTGTCGCTTAAAGAAATCCCTTTACGGTCTTCGTCAAGCTCCCCGATGTTGGTTCTCCACTTTGCAAAATGCACTCGTTGAGTATGGATTTCATCAATCTGTTTCGGACTACTCTTTGTTTTCCTACAAACAAGGATCTGTCGAGATTTACATTTTGGTATATGTTGACGATCTTGTCATTGGAGGTAATGATGAAGTCGCTATCTCTGCTTTTAAGGCTTATCTAAGTCAATGTTTTCACATGAAGGACTTGGGCAAATTGCGATATTTTCTGGGTATTGAAGTAGCTCGTCAAGAAGACGGTATTTTCCTTTGTCAACGGAAGTACGCTTTGGATATCATCTCTGGGTGTGGTCTGGTTGGTGCTCGTCCTGCGATCATTCCCCTTGAGCAAAATCATCATCTTGATCGAGCACAAGATGCGTACTATGAGAAACCGGAGCAGTACCGTCGTCTTGTCGGTCGCTTCATTTACTTGACTATCACACGTCCAGAGTTGTCTTATGCTGTTCATGTCCTGTCCCAATTCATGCAGTGTCCACGCAAATCTCATTGGGAAGCGGCTTTACGTGTTGTTCGTTACTTGAAAGGAACTCCTGGTCAAGGGATTTTTCTCTCTTCCAATGCCGATCTCTCTCTCACTGGTTATAGCGACTCGGACTGGGCTGGTTGTAATATTACTCGTCGCAGTCTAACAGGATATGCGTTTCTGCTCGGTGGATCGGTTATTTCTTGGAAGACACGGAAACAGCCAACGGTATCTCGTTCTTCAGCAGAGGCGGAATATCGTGCACTTGCTGATGCCACCAGTGAAGCCAAATGGTTGTGTCAGTTAGTGCGTTTCTTTGATGTTCCCGCATCCTCTCTTCCGCTTTACTCAGATAGTAAGTCTGCGTTACACTTGGCTGGTAATCCGGTACTTCATCAACGTACAAAACACATTGAGATTGATTGTCATTTCGTACGTGATGCAATCCGTGATGGTTTAATCACACCATTCTACATATCCACTCAAGACCAGCCTGCCGATGTTCTAACTAAAGCTCTTGGTCGCAAACAATTTGAACATCTTATACGCAAGTTGGACATTCGGAACATTCATGCTCCAACTTGAGGGGGAGTATAGGAATATATTGTGTAATAATGTACCTTCCTTATATGTTTAGGTTAAGCTTACTCTTAAACCTACTTTGTATAAGTATATATAGCCTCTTTGGCTTGTGAATAAACTCGGCCGTTCAGCTTATTTACATGGGGCCTTCTCTATTGGGATGATATGACTTTCTTTTGGGCTCTACAACAGCTTCTTCAACTTTCTTTTCGAAAATATTTTTGGGCTTCAAAGGCCTTTTCAAGAATATCATTATCATTGGGGATTCTTCTAGCCAAATATTTGGTTCAATCAATTTCTTAATATGGTTATAAGTTTCTAATTAAAGTTGCTCTTGTAATCTTATAAGGGAAAACGAAATTAAGCTGATTTAGGATTGATCACTATATGTATGTCCAGTTCCTAGGATGATAAAATAGTGATATATGTGTGTAATGAGGTTAAGCATTGGCTTTTAATGATTCCATAGCTTTGTAACAGTGGAGTACAAACAAATACTTCTTGCAAGAAAGTTGGTGGCAGATCACCTAGTGAGTGTGAAATGAGGCCGTTTCTAGGAGAATTAATGTAAGACTATACTCTCCAGCTTCACTCACGAATACCAGGCATGTTCAATGCCAAAATAAACACAATAGAGAAAATAGTTCTACGAGAAAATGTCGTTGTGAGATACATGTTGTCTAGGTTTACATCAAAGTCTGGGTGGTTCAAGACATCATGTTAACCTCCTGGCCAAGTAAACCTGACAGAAATTCAGAAATAATTGGTTCAAAGCTGAAAAATGCTACCTCTCAGTTACAATTACATTTTCGTATACTCCCGAAAGTCTGTCTAGTCTAGTCTATCTTATTAATTGAGTCTGTCTAGATAGTTGCATCTACATATGTTTAGAGTCACTTCTATTCATGTGGGAGATTGTCGGAACAATTTTTTGATAAAGACATGATAAAACATGGGCTTTATCCAAAATGTGTATGTGTGAAAAGAAATGAGTTAAGCCCATAAAGAATGAAATATTTTCATTGGTTATAACTATTTGTGGGAAGGTAAAGTTTTCCACAATGGAAACTTGCAAAATTTTCGCTTGCTACATAAGGAGCCCAACTTCTACTTGTGTTACAAGAAAATTGGAGAGAGAGAGGAGTAAGACCACACACCGATCGTCGTCGTAGGTTGTTGCATTGTTTCCTTCAATTTCTTTTTAGTTAGCTCTTAGGGCTCTATTAGAGTGATTAGGTTATTGGTCGGCTGGGCGTGATTATTTTTCTTAGCCGAGATTTTTTTTTAAATTTAATTACGTTAGTAAAACCTTGAAATCCAAGTTTGTGTGCGTCCCAAGTCAATAAACTTGGTGAACTAGTCAGTTTATTTACTAAACCTAGCTGCCTTTCTAATCTTATTTGATCATGTTTGTTTTTATGATTGTCATGTCTAAGTAGATTTCCTTGTCAGGTTTAGGGATTCTCATTAGGGATTTCATGGAATGTTAAGTTAATTGATTAATTGGGATTCATAACTTCTAGTTCTTCATCTAGGTTATTCTTAATGCTTAATCTGAATTAGCTACATAGATTATTGATAGCAGGTTCATTCGCGCAGCAAGAGTTGGTTAATTAGCTAGAAAATAACTTAGGTGAACATTTTTTTTATTCGCAAAGAGATTTGGTTTGGGAAAATTGTGAACGAAGAAATATTAATTTAATGCATGTTTAGAACTCTAGAACTCGCAAAGAGATTTGGTTTTCTAGGTTGTTAGATGATATTCATACATTTTCATGCATTTAGGCTTGTATATAGTTCTTGTTTTGACTTCATTTCACCATCATTCGTACCACTTTGTCCATCATTGTTGCATCTAGAGTATATAGTTGTCTAGGATTAGGAGTAGGCATTTTAGGCTTGCATTTTGAGTGTTTCTTGTGTTTTGCAGGTGATTGGAAGTGTCTAGGAGCATTGGTGAGCTTGGAAGTGGAGTCTAGAGCTCGAAGGACTAAGGAAGAAGCAGGTGGAAGCCATATCGGTGTGCATATCGGCCAGGCAAGCCGATACAGTTCCTCGATTAAAACCCAGGAGACCATATCGGTGGGCATATCGGCCAGGCAAGCCGATACAGCCTCTCGGATTAAATTTTGTGCATCCGTATCGGTTGGCGTATCGGTTGGCCAGGCCGATACGCCCCTTCGACGAAATAATCCGAGAGTTCGTATCGGCCAGCATATCGGTATGGCAGGCCGATACAGAACCCAAAATTTGTCTTGGAACCGGGTCAACACCCGGTTTGTTCCGGGTTGACCCGGTTCGCCCCATGTTGACTATTTAAGCCAAAAACCTATTTTCATTTGTTTTTTAAGCTGTTTTTGTTTCAAATACTCTTTTCTAAGATCAAATTTGATTCTTGATTTATCTAAGTATTTTCTTTGAGATTCCTTGTTTCAATCTTTCTAGTTTCACTAATCTCCTATGATTAACATCATCTCTATGGATTTTGTTAATTCAATGATGATTAGGGAGTAGTTCTTCATGTAGGATTAGGTTGTTTAGGGGTGATCAATGGATTTCTAGTGTTTGATTGCTTAAAATCTCGTCTATCAAAGTATGTTTAGTGCCTAATTAGCCTTGATCAAGTTGATTAGAATGTTTAGGATTTCTTGCTCACCATGTGTTCGATGAAATTCCAGTTTCTAGCTTTGATAGAACTTTCACATTCTAGCGCATGAAAATGTATGTTTAGAGTGATTGTTAGCTGTTTGGAACTTGTTTGATTGCTTGCTTGATTTTAATTCACAAATGAGAATTTGTTCTTGGATTAGGATTAAGTAAAGAGATTAGTATTAAGAGATTAAAATGATCAAATTGTTGTGTTCCTTGCTAGGAGGTTAGCTTCTTTGAAGTTTGAATTAGGATCCTTGATCATCCCGAGTCACCTATCCGTTGACCTTGACCCTTAGGCATCTCTATCATTGATTGAATTCACATCTTTTACTTGCTTTTTATTTACTTCTATTTGAATTGTCTTCGTTAGGATTGTTAGAAACAAACATTCAATTGTGTGATTTGACTCTAGATGGTGGTGTGTTCTTATTGGTTTTATCCGTCCCGAAAAGGTTCGATACCTCAAAGCTACATCGATAAGCTTGAGGAATTGGTACCTCAGAGGATTGCAAAATCCTAGTTATCAATTTGGCGCCATTGCCATTTTGGGATTCTGGATATATCAATTCGATTTCTATTCCTTTTTAGTCCAAGTCTTTGTTACTAATTTTGCTACTTTCTCCTTTTTTGATGTTAGGTGTATGAACTTGCGCAGCCGAGGGACAACAAACTTAGTTGCAAGAGTTGAAGACATCAAGGCACACGAGAGGAGATTGGCAAAGGAACGACGCGCACAAGAAAGAGCTGCTCACGTAGAGAGACTTGGGTTGGAACCAGTTGTAGAAGTTTAGCAAGACTTTGCGGGTGTTGAGCAGTTGGTTATGGATAATCATCAGGAACAACAGAAGCAGCAAGAGCAACAAAGGCCAGCTAGGGCCATTGGTGATGGAGATGCACCGGATACAAATGCAAACCGGCAAGGGATTATTCCACCACCGGTCAACAACAACAACTTCGAGATCCGAGCTATGGTGATGAACATGGTGCAAAACAATCAGTTTCAAGGGCTTGCATCTGAGGATCCGTTGCAGCACTTGAATACATTTGACAAGATTTGTGCTACTACAAGGCTCAATGGTGTGACTGATGATGGTTTGAATATGCGTCTCTTCTTATTCTCCTTGGCGGATAGAGCTAAGGATTGGGAAAGCACCATCCCTCCGGGAACCATTACCACTTGGGGAGACCTTAAGAAGGCTTTCTTGAAGAAGTTCTTCTCAGCTACTAGGACTGCCCGTTTTCGCAATGAGCTATCCGGGTTTGTGCAACGCAACAATGAGAGCTTTGCTGAAGCTTGGGAGAGGTTCAATAGGCTAACTACTCAGTGTCCCCACCACGGTTTCACTAAGGAGACACTACTCAGTAACCTCTATCGCGGAGTGCTTCCTAGAATAAGGGCGATGCTAGACTCTTCTAGCGATGGAGTTGATTGAAAATCTCGCTACAACTGATGGGAACTACAATGAGGATTACGAGCGGACTAATAGAGGATCATCTTCTACGGATGAGAAGTATGAGAAGGAAATCCAGTCCATAAATGAGAAGCTAGACAAGATGATCTCTTCAAGCCAAAACCAAATCAGCTTTGTGGGCAACTATGGAGATTCTCAGCCACTTCTCTATGGTGTGGATGAAGATATGACCCAAGAGGAGATTAACTTCATTGCTGGGCAGAGTGGTTTCAACAAGGGCTTCAACCAAAACTATAGAAACCACCCAAACTTTTCATACCGGAACACCAATGTAGCCAATCCTCAGGACCAAGTCTATCCTCAAGCTCCATCTCAAGGACAAGCTCAACAACAAGGGCAACAAGGCTTTCCACCAGCTCAACAACAAAAGCCATTTGTACCTTACACTAACCAATAAGGTTTCAGCAATAAGCCTCAGTTTCAAGGTCAACAAGGTTATGTTCCCAAGCAACAATACCCACCCGGTTTTGGGCAACAACAGCCACAAGCTTCTTCTTCCTCAGGATTGGACAATGAGCTCAAGAGTATGATGCAGCAACTACTACAAGGGCAAGCCTCAGGAGCTATGGAAGTACGGGATCTCAAGAGTGAGCTTCAGAACTTGACTTCAAGGGTTACAAACATGGAAAACAAGAATGCCTCTACATCCCGAACTCAAGGTACTCTACCCGGAAAATCTGAGAAAAATCTGAAGGAATTCATCAACGCTATCACATTGAGAAGTGGTAAGGAGCTGCAACAACGTCAAGCACCCACGCCTAGACAGATTCCTTCACTCAATGAGGACATTGAAGTTCAAGAAGGGGAGGAGAATTCTGAAAATTCTGCTCTCAACAAAGAGAGTGATAGTGAGATGGCTAAGAGGAAAGGAAAGGCTGTAGTTGAAGAAGTATTGAAGGATACTCTCAAGAAGAAGGATAGTGTGTTTGTGCCACCACCTTATGAGCCTAAGCTACCCTTTCCGGGCAGATTCAAGAAGCAACTGCTAGAGAAGTACAAAGCACTCTTTGAAAAGCAAATGAAGAATGTTGAGTTAACCATGCCTTTGATAGATGCATTCCTACTTGTTCCTCAATACAACAAGTTTCTCAAGGATGCAATCAAAGATAGAACCAAGGAAGTGCAAGGTATGGTTATGTTGTCTCATATGTGTAGTGCAATCGTCCAAAGGAGTATTGTACCAAGAAAGCTTGAAGATCCGGGCAGTTTTACTCTTCCATGTGCTATCGGTCCTTTTCGGTTTAAAGGTTGTTTATGTGATCTTGGAGCAAGCGCAAGTTTGATGCCTTTCTCAGTAGCTAAAAGGCTAGGCTTCTCCACCTACAAGGCTTGTAGGATCTCCTTGGTTCTAGCAGATAGATCAGTGAGATACCCAATTGGTCTCCTAGAAGATCTTCCGGTGAAAGTAGGAGGATTTGAAGTACCGACAGATTTTATTGTGTTGGAGATGGATGAAGAACGAAAGGATCCTCTAATTCTTGGGAGGCCTTTTCTTGCCACAGCTGGTGCAATCATAGATGTCAAGAGAGGGAAGATAGACCTCAACCTTGGTAAAGACATAGTGCTCAACTTTGACATCAACAAGGTGATGAAGAAGCCAACCATACAAGGGCAGATGTTCTATATTGAGACTATGGACCAGCTAGCTGATGAACTCCTTGAGGAGTTGAACATGGATGATCCGTTGGAAGTGACTTTGACCAAGGAATTTGTGGAGTATGGATACCTTCAAGAGGAAAGCTGGGCTTATATGAGAGCGCTTGATTCGCACAAGCCTATGCTAGGAGAGGTTGAATTCATTAAGCTGGGATCCGAAGCTGTGGGTAAAGAGCTAGAGGTTTTTGCTATGGATATAGTGGCTGATGGCGCCAAGGAAGTTGAGTTGTGCAAGGAGCAGCTTGTAGCTGATGATTGGAGCGAGCTCAAAGCGCCAAAGGTTGAGTTAAAGCCCCTTCCGCGGGGGCTTCGGTATGCATTTCTTGGCCCTAACTCTACTTATCCTGTCATTGTGAATGACTTACTGAGTGATGATGAATTGATTGCTTTGAACACTGAATTGAAAAAGTTTAGAAAAGCAATAGGATACTCACTTGATGATATAAAAGGATTGTCACCTAGCTTGTGTACTCATAGGATCCACCTCGAAAATGAATCCATGTCTTCTATTGAGAATCAAAGAAGATTGAATCCTAACCTTAAGAAAGTAGTCAAGAAAGAGATTTTAAATTGCTTGATGTAGGGATAATCTACCCTATCTCGGACAGCACTTGGGTTTCTCCCGTGCACTGTGTCCCGAAGAAAGGGGGGATTACTGTGGTTAAAAATGACAATAATGAATTGATTCCCAATAGAACTATCACCGGGCATAGGATGTGTATAGACTACCGAAAACTTAATGCCGCATCTAGGAAAGATCACTTCCCATTGCCATTCATTGATCAAATGCTTGAGCGTCTTGCTAACCTTCCTTTCTACTGTTTTCTTGACGGTTACAGTGGGTTCTTTCAGATCCCGATACATCCGAATGATCAGGAGAAAACGACATTCACTTGTCCTTATGGTACCTTTGCTTATCGAAGGATGCCATTTGGCTTGTGTAATGCACCGGCTACCTTTCAGCGGTGCATGATGTCTATTTTCTCCGATCTTATCGAGGACATTGTGGAAGTCTTCATGGATGATTTTTCGGTATATGGCTCTTCCTTCTCTTCTTGTCTTTTGAACTTGTGCAGGGTCTTAAGGAGATGTGAAGAGACAAACCTCGTGCTCAATTGGGAAAAATGCCACTTCATGGTGAAAGAAGGGATTGTGTTGGGTCACAAGATTTCAGAGAATGGCATTGAAGTGGATAAGGCTAAGATAGAGGTGATGAGAAGTCTTCAGCCGCCGAACTCAGTGAAAGGGATCCGAAGCTTCTTGGGTCATGCAGGGTTCTACAGACGGTTTATCAAGGACTTCTCTAAGATCGCTAGACCGCTCACACGTCTACTGTGTAAGGACACAGTCTTTGTGTTTGATGAGGAGTGTTTGACTGCGTTTCACAGGATTAAGGAAGCTTTGATTACTGCTCCGATTGTCCAAGCTCCTGACTGGGAGTTGCCTTTTGAGATTATGTGCGATGCGAGTGATTACGCAGTAGGAGCAGTTCTTGGGCAGCGGAAGGACAATAAACTTCATGTCATCTACTACGCAAGTAGGACGCTTGATGATGCTCAAGTGAGATATGCAACAACTGAGAAGGAGCTTCTAGCTGTGGTGTTTGCCTTTGAGAAGTTCAGATCATACTTGGTTGGATCTAAGGTTGTGGTGTACACGGATCATGCTGCGTTGAGATATCTACTTGCCAAGAAGGATGCCAATCTAAGGCTTCTAAGATGGATCTTGCTGCTACAAGAGTTTGATTTGGAGATCAAAGATAAGAAAGGTATTGAGAATGGAGTAGCAGATCACTTGTCGAGACTGAGAATTGAGGATGGTGTTCCTCTGGATGACTCTCTCCCTGAAGAACAGCTAATGGCTTGCAAGGTTGTCAAAGATGCTCATGATACAAGAATGCGGATTGAAGAGGTCAGTTCTATTGAAGACAAGGAACCGTGATATGCAGACATAGTCAATTTCCTAGCTGTTGGAAAGGAACCACCAAGCCTTGATAGCTACCAAAGGAAGAAGTTCTTTAGAGATGTCAATCGGTACTATTGGGACGAGCCTTACCTCTACACTTTGTGCAAGGATCAACTCTATAGAAGGTGCATAGCTGATGAAGAAGTAGGAGGCATTCTCCTATATTGCCATGGGTCAGTTTATGGTGTTCACTTTGCTACCTTCAGGACGGTTCAAAAAGCTCTACAAGCCGGGTTTTGGTGGCCTACAATGTTCAAAGATGCCCAAGAGTTCATCACTAAGTGTGATCCTTTTCAAAGAAAGGGAAACATCAGTAGAAGGAATGAGATGCCTCAAAAATCCATTCTTGAAGTTGAAGTGTTTGATGTGTGGGGCATTGATTTCATGGGACCTTTCCCATCCTCTTATGGGAATAGCGACATCTTAGTGGCTGTGGATTATGTTTTCAAATGGGTAGAAGCAGTGGCGAGTCCGACGAATGACGCCAAGGTTGAGATAAAGCTATTCAAGAGCATCATCTTCCCAAGGTTTGGAATCCCAAGGATTGTGATTAGTGATGGAGGCTCACACTTCATCAACAAACTCTTTAAGAGTCTTTTGAAGAAGTATGGAGTAAAGCATAAGGTTGCAACACCATATCACCCTCAAACAAGCGGGCAAGTTGAAGTGTCCAATAGGCAAATCAAAGCTATCTTGGAGAAGACTGTTGGAGCTTCAAGGAAAGATTGGTCTAGGAAGCTTGATGACGCACTATGGGCGTATAGGACTGCTTTCAAGACTCCGTTGGGCACTACACCGTTCACCTTGATGTATGGTAAGTCATGTCACTTACCGGTGGAAGTGGAATACAAGGCTATGTGGGCTGTCAAGTTGCTGAACTTCGACATCAAGACCGCGATTGAGAAGAGATTGATTCAGCTGAACGAACTTGACGAGATAAGGCTTGAGGCTTTTGAGAGCTCAAAAATCTATAAGAGAGGACAAAGCTTTTTCATGATAAGCTGATCTAGAAGAAGGAGTTTAAAGAAGGAGATCTTGTGTTGCTTTTTAACTCCTGGTTGAAACTCTTTCCTGGGAAGCTCAAGTCTAGATGGTCAGGACCGTTTAGAGTGAAGGAGGTGAGACCGTATGGAGCAGTAGTACTTTGGGGAAAATCTGATGAAGAGTTCACGGTCAATGGCCAAAGACTCAAGCATTACGCCGTCTCAGAAGCTATAGAGGAAGGGACTTCGATTCCACTCTCTAACCCTCCCTCTGCTTAAAATCACGGTTTGCAAAAGTCGAGCTTAACGACTTTAAACAAAAGCGCACTTGGGAGACATTCCCATGTTTATCCCTGTACATATGATGTTTTGCTTGTTATTTTTGATGTTTTGCTTTGAGTGTTATCAGGTTTTGGTCTTTAGGTGAGGTTGTGGACCAGTCGGTGTTAAGTAAAGGCCACGGGAATGAAGGAAAAGGATACAAGGAGTCGATATCGACGTCCGTATCGGCTGGCCAGGCCAGGCCGATACGGAGTCTCGAGAAGGAAATCCGAGAGTCGATATCGACGTCCGTATCGGTTGGCCAGGCCGATACGGACTCTCGGGAAGAAGTGATATCGGTCACTGTATCGGCTGGCCAATCCGGTAAAGGTTGCAGATTTTTAATCCGAGAGTTGATATCGGCTTGCGTATCGGTTGGCCAGACCGATACGCACTCTTCGCCCAGGTAAGTTCTCTCTACTCAAACCGATTCCAAACCGGTTTTGACCGGATTTTTACCAAAAATCAATTCAATGAACCGGTCTAAAACCGCCTGGGACCCGATTTCCTCTTGTTTTCTCCTCCTTCACGCTCCATCTCTCCCCATTTGCGATTTCAAAGAGAACTTTTGGCAAAAACCTTTCAAGAACTTCAAAACCTTCCATCTCTCTCAATTCTCCATCAATTCTTTCGATTTCAAGTGCTTGACTTGCGGTTTTCAAAGCTTTTTCACATCCTCTTGCTACCTCTTACTCAATCATCACTAAGCAAGGTAAGATTCGAAAACTCACTAATGATTTTCGGATTCAAAAACTCCCAATTTTCAAACTCGTTTTTAGCCATTGATTGTGATTGATATTGCTTGAAAACCTCCCCCATATGTGTTGCATGAATGCCCATAGCCAATTTCACCCTAGGATTGAAGGAATTTGATTTTTGGTGAATTAGGGTTCTTGAGAAATTGGAATTTCGGAAATATTGGGGGAAAGTTGATTTGGTGATTCCTATAGTTGCAATAGGTTGTTTATGGATAGTTTGAGTGAGACTACTTGATTTGCTTGAGTTTTGTTTCACAAAATTTTTGAAATTGCAAATTTGGGAGTTTTTGTTCAAGAATTTGAGTTGCTTATGAATGTGATTGAATCCTTTGTGAGTTTTGCACTTGATGAACTTGAATTGAGAACGACTGAGTTGGTTTTAGCTTGTTTACTCCATTGAAAACGGAAATTTATGCAATTGTTAAGCTTTCAATTGTTCATCATGGATGTTTCAAGCTCTTATTGTTTGCGTTGGTGGTTTGTGTTATGTGCTAATTCTTTCTTTGAGTTGTCTTTTGTAAGACAATGACTAGATCACGCGCCAACCCGCGACCAAAGGCAAAGGCACCGTCACAAGATGAGGGAACTTCCTCGAAAGGAAAGGGGATAGCTGTTGAGGAAGAAGCACTAGAGGTCACAGGGAAGGTGTTTCATGTGCCACGAATATATTCTAGCTCTGAGATCTATGAGAAGCTGGAGAAGATACAATTCTGGTCGACCCGATATCCTCACGTCCCGACACTTACAGCTCTAGGACTGTTGGAAGACTACAATGAGATTGTAGAGAGCATGCGCCTAAAGCATTTCTTCAGCATTACCAGTGACGGGTACCAGAGCTCAGCGTGCCAGTTCCTTGCAATTGTGAAAGCCACAATCAACATGAGAAAGGCAGCCTTGAGAGGAGAAGTGAGCCGTGGAAAAATAGAATTCACGATGGGAAGGAGGAATCTCACCATGACGTTTGAGGAGATAAGTTCAGTCTTCGGTTTTGAGGAGAATGGTGCTCAGCTAGGCTCTTCTATCCCCATTGATAAGGATGACCTCGAGGAATTATGGCACATGACAGCTGATGGACCGTTCAAGTTTGGGGCTATGAAATCTGCAAGGATCCGACACCCGGCTATTCGGTACGTGCACAAGGCACTAGCACACACTCTGTTTACTAGGAAGGAGACGGGCCAAGTCACAGAAGTGGAGATGAAGCTTCTGTACATCGGATTACAACCACTTCTGCGCACATTTCCCAGCGGTAGGACGATACCACCCATTGAGCGCCCACCGAGCTTCACCACCATTCTAGTAGAGCAGTTTGGGATTCACCGAGATTGGGCAATGTCTGTCAAGGATTCTGATCCCAAATTTAGCATGGGTGGGTTAATCACGCCGTTACTCATGGCAAAGAAGATTAAGCTGGAAGGAAGTTTGGATGAGAAGACATTTGGACAGCCTACGCTGGTAGGATGGTTGGACTCACCGCAGCTTATCATGACTCACTTTCTAGCTTCCAAGTCACCACCGGGGCGTCATCTCTACCGGATGTGTTCGGATACATCCCATGAAGAGAAGTATCTCCTCCCAAACCCCACCATTACAAGCTTTGCCAACCGGGCTAATATCAGGTTTTTACCAGTGATGGAGTATCAATTCGAACCCCGCGGACCGCGAAGAGCGACTGCAGCCGATTCTGATCCTTCCAACGCACCTGCTGGGGTGTATGGGCTGCACAGGTATTACATTGAGCATTTGGTTGATCCTATCGCGAACAGGACGATCAGTGCACTAAGGGACCAGAACAGGAAGCTTCAAAGGCAGAGCAAGTGGCACGGAAGAAACATCAAGAGGATAGCTGGCTGCTTGAAGAAGGTCACTAAAGTTCTGAAGATGATAGCGGGAAAGAAGGATAAGAGTAGCACCACCGGACAGCCATCGACATCACGAGAGGCTCCCACGGGTTTGGATGAGGAGTTACATGCAGCGACTGAGGAAGTGATCGGTGAAGCTGATCAGCTGGTTGCAGAGGCAGAGTTAGAGCAGGGGAGATACTCAGTTGCTGGACATGAGACAGGAGGAGCTGCACGCATGGCCGCCGATTCCTACTACGAGCCTTACCAACACTCCGCGCGCGAAGATAGAAGGCGAAAGAGAAGAGAGATGAGGACTCCATCCTGCTCTTCGTCCAACCCAACATACTCCATGGGGGATTCATCACCTCCATCATTCCACATCTAGCCAGGTCACACTCCATCTTTGTACATATTTCTTTTTCTTTTCTTTGTTTGCATTTTTTGTGTGTTTTCGGTCTTTTCTCCTTTCATAGATCACACAAGGGACCATGTGATTTAAGTTTGGGGGAGAGACCAGTTACTAATCATGTTTCTTTTGATCTTATTTTTTGTCTTTGAGTCTCATGCATTGCATCTAAGGCATAGAAAAACCAAAAACATCGAAAATTTTTGAAAATTTTTCACAAAAATAAAGCATTTAGTGTAATAGCATCTTAGGATTGAGTCTAGTTGCATCATATAGGATGTTCTTGCATAGGGAGCAATGATTTAATTTTCTCATAAGGTTTAAGCGAGTAAAACTTGTTTCATACGCTAGCTATGCTAGATAGATCACACTAAGGTTGTAACCCGAGAATTGCTTGAAAGCTAGAACGAACCCTACTTGGATAACTTGCTTTGAACTTTGATTCGATGCTGAAACTGTTGTGATTTGATGCTAGCTCTATTAAAAGTGAGAACCTTAACTTGACTTACAATTATCTTGCTCCTTCTTAGTATTTTAAACTCATGGATACCTCCAAAATATTCAAGCATTCTTATCCCTTTTTACCGCACTTGCTTGCTTGAATAGCTTCCACGCCCTTAACCACCTTTCCTTTCCGCCCATAAACACTCTTTTGAGAGGTAGGCCTCTTGGAATGAGCTAAGTAAATGGTGTTGAGTTTGAGGCGACTAGTTGAAAATTTCCGTGTAGACGCAAGCTTGACCATGCACTAGGCTAAGATTGAAGTTTGGGGGAAGGGTTTTGAAAGGGAAAGAACAAAAGGGAACTTGATTGGGATCTTATGTTGGTTGGCAAAACTGTTTTGAAAGAAAAGCTCTTAAGTGTTTTGAAAGAAAAAGTGCCTCAAATTTTGAAAAGAAAAGAAGCCAAAGTGCTTAACTTAAAGAAAAAGAAAATTTATTAAAAGAGGCCATTCCTAAAGAAAAAAGTGTTTGAGCTAAGTCTAAAGAAAAGAATATCCACTGTTTTGAAAGGTTTTGAATGATCCTTGGGAGTTTTCTTGGGAATTGTTTGGTTGAGAAAGAGGAATGAGGCAAAAATAGCCTTGGAAAAGGGTAGACTCAAACTAGGCGGGCTAGAGTAAGAGTAGAAGTCATTTGGAAATGGGTAGACGGAAATCGATTCTAGTATGCACCAATTGCTTCTATACTCTTAGCCTTTTACTATGAGCTCATTCATTTCTTTTTGAGAGAACCTAAATGCATATGGAGAAACCCCTCTTGTTGATTGAGATCATCTTTATCTCAAAACCTTAACCCTTGCCAAATGAGTTTGAACACTTTGTTGTGAGTAAGATCCACTTGAAATGTTTAATCAATGTCAAAGAGCTAGTTGATTTGAATGCTTGTGAAGGTTGAAGATTAAGCTAAAAGTTTTGTCTTGATGAGTATGGCTATATCCTTGGAGTAGGCTTTTCTCGGTTGCACTTTGGTTGTATAGACTTGAAACTTGTTGAAACTTGATTGAACCTTTGGATATGAGCTCCCACCTTCAAACCTTTTCCCCAACTTATTTTGATTGACTTATGCTTGCTTGTGGACAAACAAGATTTAAGTTTGGGGGAATTGATATTCATACATTTTCATGCATTTAGGCTTGTATATAGTTCTTGTTTTGACTTCATTTCACCATCATTCGTACCACTTTGTCCATCATTATTGCATCTAGAGTATATAGGTGTCTAGGATTAGCAGTAGGCATTTTAGGCTTGCATTTGGAGTGTTTCTTGTGTTTTGCAGGTGATTGGAAGTGCCTAGGAGCATTAGTGAGCTTGGAAGTGGAGTCTAAAGCTCGAAGGACTAAGGAAGGAGCAGCTGGAAGCCATATCGGTGTGCATATCGGCTAGGCAAGCCGATACAGTTCCTCGACCAAAACCCAGGAGACCATATCGGTGGGCATATCGGCCAGGCAAGCCGATACAGCCTCTCGGATTAAATTTTGTGCATCCGTATCAGTTGGCCAGGCCGATACGCCCCTTCGACAAAATAATCCGAGAGTTCATATCGGCCAGCATATCGGTCTGGCTGGCCGATACAGAACCCAGAATTTTTCTTGGAACCGGGTCAACACCCGGTTTCTTCCGGATTGACCCGGTTCGCCCCATGTTGACTATTTAAGCCAAAAACCTATTTTCATTTGTTTCTTAAGCTGTTTTTGTTTCAAATACTCTTTTGTAAGAACAAATTTGATTCTTGATTTATCTAAGTATTTTCTTTGAGATTCCTTGTTTCAATCTTTCTAGGTTCACTAATCTCCTATGATTAACATCATCTCTATGGATTTTGTTAATTCAATGATGATTAGTGAGTAGTTCTTCATAGGGCTTATGGGCTAGGTAGGATTAGGTTGATTAGGGGTGATCAATGGATTTCTAGTGTTTGATTGCTTAAAATCTCGTCTATCAAAGTGTGTTTAGTCCCTAATTAGCCTTGATCAAGTTGATTAGGATGTTTAGGATTTCTTGCTCACGATGTGTTCGATAAAATTCCAGTTTCTAGCTTTGATAGAACTTTCACATTCTAGCGCATGAAGATGTATGTTTAGAGTGATTGTTAGCTGTTTGGAACTTGTTTGATTGCTTGCTTGATTTTAATTCACAAATGAGAATTTGTTCTTGGATTAGGATTAAGTAAAGAGATTAGTATTAAGAGATTAAACTGATCAAATTGTTGTGTTCCTTGCTACGAGGTTAGCTTCTTTGAAGTTTGAATTAGGATCCTTGATCATCCCGAGTCACCTATCCGTTGACCTTGACCCTTAGACCTTATCTTTATCATTGATTGAATTCACATCGTTTACTTGCTTTTTATTTACTTCTATTTGAATTGTCTTCGTTAGGATTGTTAGAAACAAACATTCAATTGTGTGATTTGAATCTAGAGAATGGTGTGTTCTTATTGGTTTTATCCGTCCCGAAAAGGTTCGATACCTCAAAGCTACATCGATAAGCTTGAGGAATTGGTACCTCAGAGGATTGCAAAATCCTAGTTATCATTAGACATAGTTAACATTTGCAGCGAGAGTTGGTTTGTTATATATTAGTGCTCTAGTTCTATAATATCGATATCAGAATCATGGTTGATTGGTTGATTCATATTCATGATTTCCTAAGAACTTCCCTGAACTTGACGCTTTCTCTATCTAATTTACGCACGTTTGCTTACCTGCATTGCTATTTAATTCACTCATATCTACTTAGCATAATTTGATAACGAAATGATATATTGCGTAGACATGAAGTCCATTTTTTGATACCCTAAGTATTTCAACATTGACATTGTACACTTGCAGTATGTACAATATCTCCATTTTCGTGTTCAATTTCAGTGTAGGTAGGTAGAGGTTTTTGTATAGTATGCTCTAATCTTTAAATGAGCAAGGTGATATTCACCATTCGCCGTGTGAACTCGTCACATTCAAGAGGGAAGCCTATCAGGTCAGCTACTCAACCTATCCCTTCTTGAGTATAAAGATCAAACGAAATTCCTTGAACATGAGCCCATAAGGCGATATAATTGAAAGATGAAGGGAATATAGCAAGAAAAGAAGACCAATGCGCTACATAGAACATAGAATTCCCTATATGCTAAATATCATGTTCCACTAATTTCTTTCTAATTTTTGCATTCAGAACTATAACCAGAATTAACCTTTAATCAGGTCTTAGATGGATCTCGAGCTTCATGCCCCTACCCAAAATGTGAGAGAGAACACTTTGGATATGCCCAAAAGATGGTGTTTTCCCCCATGAAGATGCCAACAAAAAAATCCTTAGGTATGTTAGATCCTCTATGGAAAACAAAGTCAGTGATTTTAATCCTAGGAGTATACCACCGGAGACAAGCTAGGGTTTGAAAACTTTAGCAATTTTTTATCCACATACGTGTGCACTTTGCTGCTCAATTGTTAACTGATATATCATGGTTTTCTAGGTCCTCAACCATCATATAGTTATATATATTGAGTCTTTAACCTGGTTTTTAGAGTCTATTGAGTCTTCTACCGGTAGGCTTGCGTTTGGAGCAAAGAGCAGGATTTCAGGACATTTCTAGTGATTTGTGCAACGAGCTGAAGTTGGTGTCTCGACCAAGATGGAGTGTCGAGTGACACTGCCTTTGATGTCGGTCGACACCGAGCGCGACAGAACAATATCTGAGAGTTGAAGACAAGTTCTGAAGATTTGCAGAATTGCCCAGAAGTTTCTCCTAATTCTAATCTGGCCCCAAAACGTGTTTAGAGAGTTTAATTAGGTTTTCAGACTCATTTATCTTTGATCTTGTTCTTACTTTTGTTCTTGCTTCTGAGATTGAGAGATTTTGGTGTTGGGGCTGATTCTTGCTACTTGTAACTTTGAGAGAAGGATTTTGAACCCCTTTATCTTTATCTATTCAGTCTTTTGGTTTTCTATTCATGATGTGTTGTTTAATCCATAATATGTCTGAGTAGTAACCTAGTTAGATTTAGGAATTCTCACAAAGGTTTTATGCCTGTTTGATAACTGGCTAATTAGGATTCACTATCTAATCGTTCATCACCTAAGTTGCACTTAAACACTGAATTCTGGACTGATCACCTAGGGTTTATATTTGAGATACTTGACAATAGCACGAGAGTGTGAGTTATAATATGAAAAACTTAGTGTGAGCGATTTGACTAGGTACAAAGAGATTTGGCTTAGGAGAATTGTGAACAGATAGAACCTGTTCTTAATGCTTGTTTAGAACTCTAGGATCACAAAGAGGTTTGGACACTAGGTTGCTAGACATAGAAATAATCTCAGCGAGAGTTGGATTATTTAGCATTGTGTTTCTAGTTCTTGAAATGTGCTTAATCTGAATCATGTTAGTTAAGTATCTTACATAGCATAATTCCCGAGAACTTCCTAAGTCTAGCGTCTTTCTCTTATCGAAAACAACCTTTTGTTTAATTGCTTTTGCTTACTGCTTTCTCTGGATTTGATTTAGCTTAACTTGACAACTTATAATCTATCGTGTGACCGTTAGTCCTTATGGATTCGATATCCTAAATACTACAATAGCATTAATTGTGCACTTGCACTAGAATAGGAATAAAACTCAGAGCCTGTCAAGGTTTTGGCGCCGTTGCCGGGGACTCAACTGAGTTCGCCGATAAATTTTGTTTTAGAGTTGAGTCTAAGTCGTTTTTATTTTCTTTGTTACTGATTTTTCTTTTGTTTGGCTTGTTTTTGTTGTGCAGGAATCGACAGACGCATTAAGTGTCGATCGACACTCTCCTTAGTGTCGCCCGACATCGAGCTCGAGGCAGAGTTTTGAGTTCACTGTGTGCCTAATCGACACACCCGAAGCAACCAGAACGAAGAACTTGTGAACCTCAGACTTGGGGAGCTAGCTAGACTTGAGGGAACGAACAGAAAGGGTCAGAGAATAAGAATGATGAACAATCGTTTGATTTTGAGACCTGATGCTGGGGAGTTCTACGAGACCAACATAACAACCCATACAATGATGATGGGCAACGGATTGATGCCCAAGGGAATGTGATCCCTGAACCTGTTGAGGTTAATTAGGACAGATAGGTTGTTCACCCTGGAGCTAATGGACAGCCACCTGCTGCTGAGAGGACTCTTGCTGACTACAACCGTCCCGACAAGTTCTATGCTAACCTGTCAGCAATTGTACCTCCTGCTTTTGAGAGGAATGACTTTGAGATCAAGACTGTCTACTATGCTATGCTGAGGCAGAACCCCTTCCATGGTCTCCCACATGAGCAACCCATGGACCACATTGAGGATTTTTAAGCCTTCATCACTGGGATGAAGTATAACGGGGTGAACTATGACTTTCTTTACCTCAAGCTTTTCCCATATTCTATAGCTGGAGAGGCTGCAGCTTGGCTGAAACAACTTCCACCTGGGAAGTTAACTACTTGGGATGCTGTGAAGAGAGAGTTTTTGAGGCACTTTAATGATGATGCTCGCTCCGATCAGTCTAGACAGGATCTTCTCACATTTACACAAGGTCCTATAGAACCTCTTAAGTCTGCTTGGATTAGGTTCAAGATGTATCAACATGACTGTCCTCATCATGGATTCTCTGAAGTGACGCTGCTGAGCATATTCTTCAGAGGGATTGATCTTCATTACCAGTCTGCATTGGATGCTGCCAGCAATGGCAATTTCAACACAAAGACTCCAGAGCAGGCTAGAGTGCTAATTGATAACTTGGTGAGCAGCAATAGCACCAAGACTGCTGATCAGAGGAGGAGAGAATCTGGTGGGAAGATGGATAACATGCAGATTTCTGAGCTTAAGAAGCAGCTGGATAGTGTTCATGGCTTGTTGACCGGTAAGAAGGCTGTCCACTTTGCTCAAGATGTTGAAGTGTTTGGGGCTGAAGAAGGTTGCATTGAAGAAGATGTGAACTACATCAGTGGGTCTGGATTCCAAGGGAACAGGTTTGGTAATCAGCAAAGTAATAGGTACTACACTGATAGTGGTCAGAAGAGTGCTTTCACAAGCAATCAAAACTCTTCAGGATATGGACATATGCTGGTTATCAAAAGCCTTTTCAGCAAGGTAATTCTTATCAGAGGACCTATGGATCATCTTCCTATCAGGCGCCTTTTGCTACTAGTCCTCGAGAGAGTAAGTTGGAAGCCATGTTGGAACAGTTGCTGGAAGGTCAGACTAAGACTACTGTGAATTTCAACAAGAAATTGGATGCCGTGTATGAAGACCTGAATGGGAAGTTGGAGTCTCTGAGAACACATGTGAAGCAGTTGGATACACAAGTGAACCAAATTTCAAGCTCAGTCAAAGGGAAGAATGTCATGGACACCCACATCAAGGCTTTGTCAGTTTAGATTAATGATGGGTCGAATCAAGGAGAGAAATTTGAGATCAAGACTGCTGAACTTGTTAAAGATGATGAAAAACCCAGACAAAAATCCCAGTGTCGATCGACATCAATGGTGGGGTGGCTAATGTCGACCGACACCAATCCAATGTCGGTCGACATCAAGGGCGTGAGGAACCAGTTTCACCACCATCTCGTAGCATTGCTGGGAAGGAAGCTCATAAGACTCCTGAACCTTTCTCGAGGGTGTTTGAGAAAACTCAACAAGAACTTGATGAAGTCAGACACCTGGAAGTGATGGATGAGAAGTTGGAAGAGGATCCACAAACTGATGTTTCACCCTTTCATCCTTGTGTGCATAGATACTTGGAAAAGATGCTACTTATGGAAGAGGTATTGAAAGAATGGGTAGTGGTGATTCCTAAACAAGTCAGTGAAATGTTGCTCAATCAAGTCCCAAAGAAGCTACCAGATCCTGGTATATTTGTGTTGAGTTGTTCCATCTTCGAGAATGGCTTCAAGCGTTCCTTGTGTGATTTAGGAGCTGCTGGAAATCTCATGCCATACTCTGTGGCAGAGAGACTGGGGATGATAGATTTTTCGCACACTAAGATCTCTCTGGTCCTAGCTGATCAGTCAAGAAGGATTCCGAAAGAAGTTCTAGAGGATGTCCCATTCAGAGTTGGAAACTATCTAGTTCCAACAGATTTTGTGGTGCTGAAGTATGATAGCGAGCCGGATGATTCTCTGATACTGGGAAGACCTTTCTTAGCCACTGCTGGAGCGAAGATTGATGTTAGGCATGGTCTGATCGATCGCCACCTGGGAGATGAGCCTCTACACTTTGATATGGATATGCTGCGGAGGCCAAAGATTGATGGTCAAACCTTTAGCATTGAGGATGGACAAGAAGCTCAGACTAGAGAGGCTCCAACTTCCGATCATGGAGAAAAGGAGATAGTGGTTTCTCAAGATTCCACTCTAATATCTTCAGAGCTTGCAACTGCTTCTAAGCAGAAACCTCCAGACATCAGAGCCTTACCGAAGCAAAGGTACGCGTCTTCCCAGCTCAATCCTACTGACTTTATTGCTGTGAATGCAAGGAAACACTCTGGTCATAATCTCTCGTTCCTTGGACGAGCTCACGCTGACAATGCTTACTCTCCACCTTGGATGAGGAGACTTTCGCAGAGGCACTCGCAACCTCTGTCAAAACCACCGGGAGCCTAATCTCCCAGCCAAGTCAAGCTAATGACTTAAAACAAGCACTGAGTGGGAGGCAACCCACTGGTAAGTTGTAAATATTAGGATTTTTGGTTTTGCATTTTGATTTCTTTTGTTTTTGGAGTTTTCGTGTCAAGTTTCGCAGAACCCGTAGCACTTTGGAATCAGTGTCGGTCGACATCCACTTCGATGTCGGTCGACATCAATTAGAGGGAATTTTGAGTATGGACGATAATCGACCGAGGTCGATTTCAGAGGTCGATTTGGTTCATAACGGTAAGTGTCGCCCGACATCGAGCTCGATGTCGGTCGACATCAATTTCATCGAGATGGAGCCTTGTCTGAACCAAGGAAAACGACCCAGGAGATGCACTGAAGCGACACGCTCAAACATACAGCTCAGATCGCCTTGGCCAAGAATGGAAAGAACTAAGTTCGAGCTCACATGCTTCGCGAACGATCTTGCCACAGAGTCTAAGACCGCTGCTTGTATCTACAGGCCAATCTCGGAGCAGTGGGATGACTATGACTCGCTATTTTACAACGCTTGGTGTGGCGTTGAACTCCTGCCCACACGGATCTCTTGTACAACCACGATGAACAAGCTGAAGAGCAGATCAGACATCCTGCACATCCTGAAGGTAATAGGCCTGGGCACCATCTGTACTAAGTACTACGATCTGTACCCGGAGTAAGTTAGACAGTTCATGGCGACAGTCCGAGTATATTACACTAACAAAGTGGTGAAAAAGGCTTCTGAAGGGATGTTGACGTTCATGGCTAACGGGGTGAGGTATAGGATTTCTATCCCTGAGTTGTGTGACATTTACTCATTTAGCTGGAACAGGCAGCGCGTGAACCTGCCCGAGCAGTGGACCGATGTACAAGTGTTTTGGGAGCATTTTGGTAATGATGTTTATGACTCTCAAACCACTAGGCAGACCGCGGTGTGACACCCGGTCTTGAGATACCTCGCCTGTCTTTTCGTCAACACCATCCTGTGCAAGATGAGGCTTGGAATGATGAGGATAGTTGAGCTCCTGCTACTGTATTTTGGGATTGGGGATGTTATTGATGAGAGTGTGTATCAGGATGCTCGTTTAGCGGCTGATGTGAACATGGGAGCTGTTTTTGCCCATCATCTGGAAGATCTCAAGACACGAGCATTCAGTGGAAAGGCAACAAAGACAGAGTCTGTTGGGAGTCTGCTCACTCCCATTTTTGACCACTTTCGGATTGATAGGAGTCAGATGTCTGTATGCACTACAAAGTCCAGGATGGACCTTCCACACTTGAAGAGCATGAACTGGATTAAGGGAGATATCAGTGGGAGACAGTTTTTGTGGCGTTTCACAGATACATCAGGCGTCGAGCGTTTATTTCCCCTCCCAGCGACCGAGCTCACAGGCATCACTGATGATCCTACTCTCCTTCCAGCCAAATGTAGATCTTTGTTGAGCTGCACCGCGACGTTCTACTCTGCTCAGAGGAGCTAGTTCTAGAGCTGCTGCCTCTGTTGCTGAGCATGAGGCAGTCCCTGCTGCTGATACAGACGAGACCTATGGGTTTCCCGAGCCACCAGTGCCACCATAGGACATGCCACCAGCACATTTTCAGAAGTGGTCAGCATTTGTAGTCAAAGGAATTTGGAAGACGGTCCACAAGATGTCCTACCAGCGATCTCAGCATGTGCATCACCCATAGCCTCGACGTCACGCACCTGTGCAAGCTCCTGTGCATTTGAGCTCGGAGGAGGAGGAGACAGAGGTGGCAGTCGACTCTGATGAGATGGACGATGGAGACTCTCCAGTCTTCTAGACACTTGCTCTGATTCTGCGTTTGTGTTTCTTTTTCCTTTTCTTGAGTCATTTTATGTTTCTTTTGAGTCAGTATGTCAGTCTTGCTTGCTTGGAACTATGACTGTTTGAGTTTATGCATCTTATTTATTGTTTCTGATGAGATTTTGAGTGATCTAACGCAGCTAACAGGTGCAAAAATTGAGTGCTAACTCATGATCTTAACCACGGACAAATTTAACATTCTGTGTATGATATCACGACCTCAGTATCGGTCGACACTAAGCTTAGTGTCGGTCGACACTGGTCGTGTACATGTTTGGTTTTTAACTCAAAAACTCTTCGATTCCAATTTGCTTTATACCGAACTCATACTACAATTGCACTGGGGATAGTGCAGTTTAAGTGTGGGGGAGGTGGTACAAACATTGTGTTTTGTTTTCTTAGAGAGTCAGTCCTTGTTTTTCAATTGTTTTCAAAATTGTTTTATTGAGTCAAAATCAGTATGAAACTGTGATTTTTCGCTTGAACATGAACTAAGTGACCACTGGACAGACTTGCTAGGAGCTCTATGACTGTTAGAAAACCCCAAACAGATCAATCTACCAAGGATACCCACATCTAACCAGGTATTCAGAGGATCCATTACTAGTCTCACCTTAATCTTGACATTAATTTCTCACTTAGGGGCTTGGTAATGTTTGGGTCGGATTCCTCTAATGTGTTTGGCACAGCCTGTGATCATGTCTAAAGTATGGTTCTTGATTTTCCCCTCCCTTGAAAAAAATAAAAAAAGAGATAAAAACTGAGGATAAGCTAGTAGCTTCGAAGTGGTCACGGGAGTGGTAGAGACCCCTATTACCTCTTGTGTATCCATGGAAAGGTCCAAAGTTAAACCCCAATAAAAAGGGAAGAGCACTGATAGAAAAAATAAAATGATACCCAGTGGGGAAAAATCAGTGCTAAGGGAGAAAGGGAAAAGAAAGAAACCAGAAACCGACAGTTTGGTGGTCATGACACTGAATGGGTTGAGTCCATGTGTCCTTTGATTCGATACTCCCTCTAAGAGACCGCACCTAATTATATACAGAGGCTAGTGTGGTGAACTTAAATATCCTAACTTGATTGTGGAGTTTACTTGGGACAGTTGCTAAGTGTGGGGGAAGTACATTGTGGTCTTGAGTCCTGTAGGAAAGTTTTCAGTGGTTTACTAAGTGAATGTGAATGCGAAAGTTCCTAGGACGAAATGAGTTTCTGAGTCTTCAAACCTCTTTTCTTATGCTTTAGTTCTTTACTTTCTTGAGGGCAAGCAAGAGCTAAGTGTGGGGGAGTTGATATATCATGGTTTTTCTAGGTTTTCAACCATGATATACTTATATATATTGAGTCTTTAACCTGGTTTTTAGAGTCTATTGAGTCTTCTACAGGTATGCTTGCGTTTGGAGCAAAGAGCAGGATTTCAAGACATTTCTGGGGATTTGTGCAACAAGCTGAAGTTGGTGTCTCGACCACGATGAAGTGTCGACCGACATTGCCTTTGATGTCGGTCGACACCGAGCGCGACAGAACAATATCCGAGAGTTGAAGACAATTTCTGAAGATTTGCAGAATTACCGAGAAGTTTTCCCTAATTATAATCTGACCCCAAAACGTGTTTAGAGAGTTTAATTGGGTTTTCAGACTCATTTATCTTTGATCTTGTTCTTACTATTGTTATTGCTTCTGAGATTGAGAGATTTTGGTGTTGGGGCTGATTCTTGCTACTTGTAACTTTGAGAGAAGGATTTCGAACCCCTTTATCTTTATCTATTCAGTCTTTTGGTTTTCTATTCATTATGTGTTGTTTAATCCATAATATGTCTGAGTAGTAACCTAGTTAGATTTAGGAATTCTCATCAAGGTTTTATGTTTGTTTGATAACTGACTAATTATGATTCACTATCTAATCGTTCATCACCTAAGTTGCACTTAAACACTGGATTCTGGACTGATCACCTAGGGTTTAGATCTGAGATAATTGACAATAGCACGAGAGTGTGAGTTATAATCTGAACAAACTTAGTGTGAGGAATTTGACTAGGTACAAAGAGATTTGGCTTAGGAGAATTGTGAACCGATAGAACCTGTCCTTAATGCTTGTTTAGAACTCTAGAATCACAAAGAGATTTGGATCACTAGGTTGCTAGACATAGAAATAATCTCAACGAGAGTTGGATTATTTAGCATTGTGTTTCTAGTTCTAGAACTGTGCTTAATTTGAATCATGTTAGTTAAGTATCTTACATAGCATAATTCCCGAGAAATTCCTAAATCTAGCGTCTTTCTCTTATTGAAAACAACCTTTTTTAATTGCTTTTGCTTACTGCTTTCTCTGGATTTGATTTAGCTTAACTTGACAACTTATAATCTATCGTGTGACCGTGAGTCCTTGTGGATTCGATACCCTAAATACTACAATAGCATTAATTGTGCACTTGCAGTAGAATAGGATTAAAACTCTGAGCCTATCATTAACTTTGGCTTGGGAGGCCTAGAGAGTACCTGCCAATGGATTTTTATCAAGTTGGATGTTCTCATCCTTAATCAATGAAGGTTGGCTTGGGATGTTAGGGCTAGAGCTGGCCTGCGGGTCAAATCCGCGATGTGTGACCCATCCTGTCGTGGGTTAAACTAATTTTCGATCCGCTTAAATCCGCCCTGCCAAATCCGTAAATAAAAATGGTTAATGCATACCGCCCTGCTTAAATTTGTGGGTATCCGCGGATAACCTGCAAATATTAATTTTTTTACAAAAATAATATATATTTATAATAAAAATAATATTTATTAATAAAATTTTAATATTTAAAACTTAAATTTTTAATTTTTATAAGAAAAAATAATTATTCTTTTTTGGGCTAAAGAAAAAAATAATAATATATATTTCAAAATTTAACTACTAAAATTCATAAAATAATATTAAAATATATATTAAAAATGTGGATACTCGTAAACCCACAATTAAAAATATTTCGATCCGCATCTAATTACTGACACCACCCCCCCCCCCCCCCCCAACCCAGTGAATCAAATTACGAGTTCTAGTTAGGGCCGAGACTAGCATCATCACCAGAAGAGACACCATGAGTCAGATTTGGTTGTTGAGGATCTGAGATAGCTGGCAAGGAAGCCAGTTTTCCAAGACAATGTAATGAAGAGGGAGTTTGATAGGGCTTTTGTCATAACAATTTCAATGGAAGCAGCAAGAAGTGATAATCGTCTGAGGAGGTTTTGCACTCGAAATAGTAACAATATCCTTAGACGTAGTAACAAGACACTGCTTAGGGGAAGCATGAGTAACCGTTAACTCTAGGGATAAAACCAGATTTGAACCCCAAGGACCATTTGCAACACTAGATCTCAACACACCAGGTGATTTTGAGGGTAAAAAAAGCGAAGGGAACTGAGATGGAGCAAGGATAGACTACAGACTAGAAGGTCTTCCTAACCGGATCGAGGTGTCTCCATTGCACGAAGGGGCAACAAGTTTTAAAGTCAACATTATACCAGTCGCAAGCAGGGTCGGCTCAACATTTTTATGGACCCTAGGGCAAAAGAAAAAATTGGACTCCTAAAAATTATTTTTAAAATTTTTTATTAATTTTTTTTGTTAATATGAGATAAAATTTATAGGTTTGGAACGAAAACAAAAATAAACATATAAAATTTTTTTGGCCCTTTTCAATCAAATTTTTTAAGTATTTTAATTATTTATAAAGATAATATATGTATATATATAAAAATCAGGCCCTTGATTATTAAGATATAGAGGGACATAAGTTTGGACCCGGAGGTCACACCTATTGTCTCCTCTCCTGAGCCGGTACTGGTCGCAAGAGAGATTCATATCTTTAAAAAACCTCTAATCAACTCCTTGTTTATTGGGCTGTTTGCAAAAATGCCCTCGAAATTGAAGTCAACCCTGATTATACCCTCGGCCTTCTCCTTCCTCTCCATCTTTAATATATCCCCTTATTAATCTGGGTATTCACAGGAATGCCATCTTCAAACTTCTAATGAAGTCTGATATTTTAATCAAAAGACAAAAGGACCCAAAATTATTTTGGATATTCACGAAAATGCCATCGCCATGAATGCTCAACAACAACGACACCCACCATCGCCGACGAGTTAATGTGTAATCCAGCTCATTTTTTCACCATTAAAGCTCAATTAAAGCTCAAGAATCTGAGCTCGGACGTTCTCCTCACCGATTTCTCCTTTCCCCTTTTATTTTCGGGGATTTTTCGATATTTTTCGATTCAAAAGTAGCGAAATCGTTTATCACCCTTATAAAAACAGCAAAACACGTCTCGGATTTGGGGTTTTCGGTGATATTAGAAGTTCTGGGAAATCGACGCGGCTAAAAACAAACAGAAATCGGACATTGGTAAGAACATTTTCATATCGTCGATTTTCAGATCTGAATTGTAGTCTGCATTTTTTCGTAAGCTTCAATATGGTCAACGAGAGGGTAGTTTTGCAATTGACTTTCAATTGTCAGACCTCCATAGAAGTCTGTTAAATTCCTTTGAAAAAAAAAAAGATCGTTAAGAAGTCGGGCTAAGTCCAAATGAGAAGGGAGGGTAGTTTTGCAATTGATTCAAATTAGTTTTTTTGTCAGACTTCTGATGTAGTCTGGCAAGAAATTAATCAATTCTTGACTTTTTGTCAGACGGAATCCGTTGTCTGAAAATTATGGGGGGTAGAAACTGCAATTGACCCAAATTTTCAGATGTTGACCAGAATAAGCGGAAAAATTTTCAGACATGTAAATCTGTCTGAAAATAAGGAAAATTATTTCAGACGGCTATAGACATCTGAAATTCCAAAATTTTGCCAGACGGCTATAGACAACTGAAGATTTGAATTTTGGTCAACGCTCGAAAATGCGATGTTTTTTTATCAGACTTCAATCGCTGTCTGAAACAATTGTCAGACAACATAAGATGTTTGAGAGATATCAGACTTCAGAAGAAGTCTGACGTTTCAAAATCAATTGCAAAACTACCCTCTACTTTTTCTTCAGACTTCTGCGAGAAGTCTGACATTTGAAAATCAATTGCAAAACTAACCCCTTTTTCAGACTTCCTGAGCTGTCTGACAAAAAAATTTAAAAAATTCTAAAGCAGACCGCCTTAGCTGTCGGATTGGTTTCAGACTGCATCCGCTGTCTGGAATTTCAAAATCAATTGCAAAAATACCCTCTTATTCAGACTACCATAGACGTCTGGTTGCATTAATATCAGACCTCTATAAACATATGAATTAGTTCAAACTTTTTAAATGCATTTTTATTGTATATTTGTGATTAATTTCGTTGACATTAATTTTTATAAATGTGTGTTAGTGTTCTAGGTTCCTTCTGAGTGAGTTTTACATTCTTATATATGTTAATTATTTTTAACTAAATTTTTGAATAATATTGGCAATGTAGCTAATAGCATTAGACTTCACAAAGAAGTCTGGCTTTTCCCAAAAGATCTCTAATGTTGTTTATACGTGTTTGTTTATACAGATAATGGTTCAGTTACCTGTTAATTTTGGTGAATGGGTTGTGGGAGACCAGATTTGGCATTTTGTGGTTGATAAGCTGAAAGGAGGGCGGTTTATCACTCTGCGTGATGGTTCTACTCATCAAGAACTTGTTGAGATGGTACAAGATGATTATATGCTGGAAAAGAAAACCGAGCTGGTGGAGTTATCATATCCATTGCCGGAAGCACTCTTGAAACAAATGGATCCGGATAGCCCTCCGGTTTATGTCACAAATGATAGGCAAGTAAGGAGCATGGTTGAGTTAGCTAATACGCATTTAATCCGTTTATGTGTATCGAGCCGATCCGGTAAGGATGATGAAGATTATGTGAATCATGATGACAAATACGAAGCTGAAGATGTAGACGAAGATGACAAAGAAGAAGACTGGAATGAGGAAGATGTGGACTCAGTCTCGGAGGATTCTGTTTGTGGTGATGTTGGTAATGATGATGTTGGTAACTTGGATGTGCCTGAGAATGTTTTCATGAAACACGATGAGGCTTACCATGACGATGCTGATTATACCCTATATGAGAAAGTGAAACATGAAGATGTAGATGTGGAAGAAGATGAAGATTATAAGAAATATGAGTTGGAGGGTATGAGTAATAAGAGTGTTCGCAAAAGGGACTTTTCTGAGGGTATCATTCTCAATAAGTGTTTTGATAGCAAGAAAGACTTAATATCAGAGCTACGTTTGACGGCGATAATGAAGAAATTCGCATTTAGGATAGAGAAGTCTGACAAGACACGTTTTGTTGCTAAATGCCGTGTGGAAGGATGCAAGTGGATGCTTCGAGCGTCTTTGAAGAACGAACCAAACAAGTACTGGGTGATGATCTATTCCCAAACACATTCATGTTCGATGGCGGACCGGATGTCTACGCGCAAACGTTATACTCCAGTTTGTATTGGTTGGTTGTTTACTGAATCTTTTGGTATGATTGAGGGGATAAGACCAAAGCATGTCAAAGTGTCAATGAAGAAGCAGTTTAGGATTAGGATGAGCTACACAACCGCATACAGAGCATTGTTACATGCTCAAAGGATTGTGATAGGAACAGCGGAAGATGGGTACGAGAGACTGCCTTCTTTTTTGCATGGAATCAGGGAAACCAACCCGGGATCAGTAACTGCTCTTGAGCTAGATGAGAAGAATAGATTTAAGTATCTATTTATAGCATTTGGAGCTTCCATACATGGGTTTACGTTTCTTAGAAGAGTCATTGTGGTGGATGGTACTCATCTTAATGGAAAGTATGGCGGTGTTATGCTAGTGGCGGCCGCACAAGACGGAAATTTTCAAATATTTTCGTTGGCTTTCGGAATTGTAGACTCTGAGAATGATGAATCGTGGGAATGGTTTTTCACCAAACTGAAAGAATGCATTTCAGACCAATATCCTTTGGTCATAGTCTCGGATAGATGCGAGTCAATCAAGAATGCGTGTGAAGCAGTTTTCCCTTGGGCACAGCGAGGGATATGCTATTACCATCTACAAAATAACATAGTTACCAAGTTCAGGGGAAAACATCTTCTGTACTTGGTGAAAAACGCGGCTTACGCTTATACGATTAACGATTTTGACCGAAACATGGCTTCCTTACGAGCGGTAAATCCCGAGCTTATTGATTACTTGGAGGAGGCGGATGTGAGTCTATGGTCACGCGTGCATTTCAACGGAGATATGTACTTGTCGGTCTGACAATAGTTATCAGACTTCTAGTGATGTCTGATAAAATTCTCAGACCTCCTTTGCTGTCTGAATATTTTTCAAGACGACTGGAGAAGTCTGAAAGCATAATGTTTTTATGATACTTTCTAATTCTTACTTGGGTTAACCTCTTTCAAATTGGTGGATACAGGTACAACATAAAGACGAGCAACATTGCTGAGTCTATAAACTCCGCAGTTAAGAAGGCAAAAGGATATCCCATATCTTTCCTTTTAGAGTTTATACAAGAGAAACTAGGGACGTGGTTTTGTAAAAGGTGACTAGATGCAATGAGCCTCTCAACAACATTTAGCCGAGGAGTTGAATATTTGCTGGCTATTCGTGAATATTGTGCAGATATGATGACGGCAGAACGCGTAGATACGTATAAGTTCGTTGTTAAGGGAGGACATAGGGATTGTGTTGTCGATTTGGAACATCAGAAGTGTGAATGTGGTATTTGGGATTACGAAAAGATACCTTGCTCACATGCCATATGCGCTGCACCGGAACTTGAGCTACACATTTCTACCCTTGTATGTCCATCTTACAAAACGGACTACTTGTACGCTGCATACTCGCGCAACATCTTACCAAAGAATGTTACTGGCAAAGCTAATGATGACACCGTGAGTGTCTTTCCGCCTGAAGAGAGGCAGAAGCCTGGAAGACAAAAGAAGTCGAGGTGGCAATCTATGCTAGAAATCGCCAAGAAGAAGAGCAGTAAACGGCGGAAACTACACAAGCAATATTGTTGTTCGAATTGCAACCAGGTCACAAACAACCTAATTGTCCACAACCTGTGGCTGACTAGGAATGGTTGAAATCTGATATGATTTAGGGTTTTCTGAAGTCTGATATTATGTCTTTGTTCAGTGAAGTCTGGTAAGTTTTAGGGTTTGCAGAAGTCTGATATTTTTTAGGGTTCACTGAAGTCTGACGTGTATTCAAGAAGTCTGATATTTAAACTTGTCTCAATTTTTTGGGTTCTGTTTCAACAAGCGTAGTAATAAACATAACTAGGATTAGTGCTTAAGTTTGTTACATAACTAAAAACAAGCACAAAAGTAAGCCAAAAGATGCATGTATTTTTTTACAACCACAATAGATAGATATTTCATATGCAAGAAATCCATAGTTTAGGAATCCAAAAGATAGCGGCGGTCTATTTATCAGCGTAGGTGTCTAGCAAATCATACTCGGTACGTTGCTCTTCACCTATTCGCCCGAGTTCAGTCATTATGTCATAAGTTAGCTTGTCCCTGATTGACTTGATGTTCTTATCACAAAGATACTTTGGAAACTCCATTCAAAGTGAATGGAACTCGATGAACTTCAAGCAGAACACTCCACAGTCACATGTTTGGCGGTTTTGAGGAAGATCGTCGCTCCTAACAATCGAGTGGGTGTAACGTTCGATTGGGTATGGCCACCCATTAGCATCAGGTATTTTCAAGATGTGGATCGCATAAGGAAACATCTCACAGATTGGTGCCACTGCCGCTCCGACCAACTCATCAGTCCTCGGATTAATGATGATGTCCCATACTGTTACGTGCTATCCGTGATAGAAATCATAATTACTACCCAATGAGTTCCGCCAATGTGCAGTGCGGTGTAAATATAATCAATTTCCACCGCCCAAGCCTTCGGTGATTTGCAGAATATGGGTAGGCCACCAGTGAAGTAATCAAAACAACCAGCAGGAAGCATTCTAGATGAGGCTGAGGCATCACCTTCTGCACCACTCTTAATAAAATCTGGATAGTGTTGACGCCACAAGGCTTGAAGGAGTGTGTCAATGAAACACAGCCTCTCGGTCCTGAACCATTTCGGATGGTTGTGTTGGCGAAGCCTCAACAGATCAATCCCCGCATGAATTTGCTGCATCAAGCCAAGCATGTTTTAATATAAAAAAAAAATAAAACACAACCAGGCAGCTATAGAAGTCTGGATATTCAACCAGACTTCTTTGGAAGTCTGAATGTACAACCAGACTTCTTTGGAAGTCTGAATATACAACCATATTGGAATGGAATTCTTAATTCATAACCATTGGAGTGATACTGACCGTGTCATGCAGCCATTCCTTTGGAGTGCGAAGATCGTAATACCATTGTAGTGATGTGTTCACTTTCCTATGCGGATAATCCCTATCAAGAACAATACGCTTGTTAGACATCGAGTTAAGAGATTAGGTGTACATACTTACAATGTAAGTTGAGTATCAACACATACGGCTGTCTTTTGTAGTAATCATTAAGTGCCTTCACTTGCATCCTGGTGAGAGCATCACAAGGGTCATATCTCGGTGTAACCTATGCTTGGACAACAGGTTTAACTGGAGTCTTCACCTTCTCCTTCTGTTTAACCTGGGTTGCCTTCGCTTGCATGTAAGCTTCAGCTGCTGCCTGCTTAGTGTCATGTTTAAACATCCGCGTAGAATCGAAGTCTATGCCCGTAGCCGACTCTGCAACGATCAAGACACTGGGATCTGTGTTCTCGGGTTTAGCCTGCATAGACAATTTGACAACCCATGTTAAACATAATGTTCGATCTAAAATTCACACAAGAACCAGACTTCAGTAGACGTCTGGTAACTAGAATACATAACACGTCAGACCTCCATAGACGTCTGACATGTTCTGAATTCCAACTAAAAATCATAGCAAACCAATGCAATATAAGTCTAATGCCAGGAATCCATGTTCAAAGCAAATACAAGAACCAAGGGGGAAAACAAACAAATACGATTATGCTTATGTGTTTACAATCAAGGATGTTCATAAAGCAAGAGAAGGCTACTTCCCCTCAAGTGATTTCTTCATAAGTCGTCTACTTCTCTTAGGCCCATCGTTCTTTCCCTTATTTATATCCAGAGATTGAGGGTTTTGGAGACTAACCCCATCATCTGTCGCAGTCGGCTTGGTGGCCTTAGATAGATTGGCGGATTTGTCTGCTGCTTTCTTAGGCTTCGCTTTCCCTGCATGATCAGGTTCGGGTACCTTCAGTACAACTTTCTTCAGGTTCCTATGAGGCCTTTCTTTCTTCTTTCTTCCTCCCTCTTCATCAACCGCAGCAGCTTTTACTTTAACTTGATCCTGAAGATCTTCAGGTGGATCTTCTTCATCCTCACCAACTCCAGCCTTCTTCATCTCATCAGCAGCAGCAGCAGCAGTTACACTTGCATCTTTCTTCTTCTCTCTTCCTCTCTCTCCAGTAGCAGCTTTCTTCTTCTCATTTTCCTTCAGTACAAAAGAATCTTTCTTCTGGTCTTTCTCTTTTTGTTCAACTCCAACACTTTCTTTCTTCAAACTCTGGACATTCTTGGCAATATCATCAATTCTGATACCCATCAGACGTAAACCCTCGTTGAAAATGGCTACCAATACACCAATCCGAGTTTCAAATGATTGACGAGTTTCAAATGATTTTTGCAAACCGTCAATCATTTGAACAACATCCCCAATCGTAGGACCAGCCTTCCCTACTCTAGGTTTCTTACTAACTGCCACAACCTCTTCTTCCTCATCTTCATCATCAGAAACAGCCTGTATCAACTTCCTCTTGACTCCCACAACCTTACGCTTTTTCTTACCAGTCTCATCAGCAACTTTCTCAGACTTAATCTCAAGCTTAACAGGACCTCCAGCTTTGGTCTTGAACACACCTTCACTCTTCCAGTGTTTAGAACCCCACCTCCATTGCACAGTCCCTAGCTGTCCAAACATTGCTTTCACAATGTTCTCAACTTTGTCGTCCTCCTCATCAGGGTTGTCCCACTCGGGAAACATGTCATCGTATTCCTTGATAACAAAGCTGTTGACACGGGTCTGCAAATCACAAGTCACATAGCAAAACAAATATAAGCATTTGTAATATCAAAATGTCAGATATCATACAGACTGAGAAAAATGTATCAGACTTCACAAGAAGTCTGGAACATAAGGTCAGACTACACAAGAAGTCTGGCATTATTTTTCAGACTTCTATTGATGTCTTATATAAAAAGACATAGTTCATAAGTATAAGAAATACATGTATGCGTAAGGTTTCGTCGACTTTCTTTCGACTCCGTGATCCCTGGTACGCCAGCAATGGTAGGTTTGGGGCATCCGGAAGGGGATCTCCATAAGTTTTTGCCATAGCGGGACATGCCCAGTATATCCAGATGTTCAGGACCTCAGCAAAACCTCCGATCTGATAATTTTTTCCATCCACGAGTTTTCTGTTTGCCTCTTTAACATAATCTATCAGAACCTTGAAGGCAAATCGTCCCCATGGATAGGATTGTATCGATCCTGGAACCAGCAGGTTCTTGGCCATGTCACCCCTTGTGGAGGTTGTCCAGTGTTGAGCCTCAATGAAGGTTGCATATATGGCTAGATAGCCCAGCCATATCCTTTGTTGCCGGTCCCAGTCAGAACATCTTGTACAAGCATCCATTAGTTGCGTAAAACTTGGGCCTAAATCGAAATCCACCCTAAGAAGCTCCCACATTTCTTTCATATCATCGGTATAATGAATTTCAGGATACTCGAGGTTCTCAATATAGTCGTAGTTGAGTCCGCCTATGGCATGAAACTCATTCAAGGAAAACCTGACTGGCTGAACGCCGAGAAGAGACCATAACTCATACTTCTTCTTGCAGTCTAACTGCAGACAGGGCATATAGTGCACCATCCTTGAACACCATTTGAAATTCATTTCATGGAATCTCAAAAAAAACCCAAGTTCTGAATCGAGGAGTTCTTGCCATTCATCTGGTAACATCGCTAATTTAACATCAGTTATCAGATCTCTCCTTCCACTAAAGTAGTGTATGCTTTTATCCGGAACCGGTTCATAACCGGCAGTGAACATCCTTTGTGGGAATTCAACATCTTCCATAACGAAACTTGAAACAACAAGGGCCACATAAAAAATACAATCTGAATACTACTAGCCATAAGCAATTTGCAGTCAGCCTTACAGAGTCGGACATCTTATGCCGTCTGGCTACTATAGTTATGTAAATATATAGACGAGGAGAAGAGTCGAGTAATCTTACTGTCGAAGGAAGACGACGGAGGAGAAGAGTGAAACAAGATCGGGGCCCAACAAGATCTGGAATTTAGAAGAAAAAAAAGCTCAGCGCAAGTATGAGAGATATTCAGACTCCACATGCTTTCTGAGTATGTAATCAGACTCCATATGTGGTCTGAGATATACAATCAGACACCATTAGCCTTCTGATTCAATATAGTTTTACTTAGAATTCTCCCGAAGAAGTTTTAGATGAATCTCACCGACGAATGTAAGCGGCGGAGCAGAGAGAAACCAGATCTGGAAACGATACCCAGAAAAAGTAGAAGATGTCGTTTGAGTGGCTTTGAGAGAGAATAGGTTTTTTTTTATCTTTCCTGCGAAACTGTAAAAAAAGGTAAAAAAATCATATTTATATATGTCTCATAAGAGGCAGTTAAAACGAGACGGTTTTACCACTATCTGACGGTTTTACTGCAGACGTAACTGCCGCGCTTTTTTGTCTCCTTTTTACATAACTCCCGCGCATTAAATTTACAAATAATTTAATTTTCCGGGCATGCAAGAGGCCACGTGTCGTCATGTACACGCGAAGTCTGAGGAAAATTAATTATTGTAGTTTCAGACTTCATACGAAGTTTGAGGATTATTGTAGTTTCAGACTTCATACGAAGTCTGAGGAAAATCATTTAAGTCATTAAACTAATTATTGTAGATTCAGACTACATACGAAGTCTGAAGAAAAATATTTATTACTCAGACTTCTTATGATGTCTGATAACATAGTATTTTTTAGCTTCAAAAGAGGACAATTCGCATATTTGAATTGGATGATGAATGAAATTGGATGATGAATGAAATTGGATGAAATTCGTCTTATAATACATAAAATTGTACTTGGATACATAGGACTTATATTACAAGAAACCAAATGCCCTCAAGATAATCGGGACGATAATAACAGCACCAGCAACCATCAGATACTCATACTTGGCGCCACGCACTGTCTGGCTAGATGGTTTCTCAGTCAAGAGCTCCTTTAGTTGAGCTATCTCTGCCTGCGCTTTCTTGATCTCATCGTGCAAGTTGGTAACACAGTCAATTTCAGCATAACAAAGGAAGATGTAATCAACTTGTTCGCCATTTTGGTCCACACGCAGCTTGAACTCATGAAACTCCTCCATCATAGCCTCAACCCACCACTTCATTATATGGTAGCCACCATCCTATACAGCCACATTTTAAATAATCATCTTCGAAATCCGAATATAAGCTCGAATAAGTCAAAACAAAATAAAACAGGCTACAAAAAAGAAGAGAAAGGCATACAAAACAGAAGAGAAAGGCAATTACATCCCAGTTACGACATCCAAAGAACCTTCTTCCCGGATTATCGGCAGTAGTGATTGTTCGCATGACAGGGTCCAGACCGCATAAACATTTCTTGGGGAATCCATTGCATGAACCGGATCGTTGTCGAAATGTGGAAGTTGAGAATGAACTACTACTACTCGAGGTTGGAACCTGACTGAATCGCCCCATCCTGTGTACCATAAAACAATTGTAAAAAGTCAGACTTCTAAAACAGTCTGAACAAAAACAAATCCAATTTCAGACTTCTAATACAGTCTAACTCAAGCATAGAACCTAGGGGCCCTAGAACCTATATATTTTCGTTCAGATCTAGACAAAAGACATATGAAAAAGAGGATGATTGGGACTCAAAACCGTATGGATCTAAAACGAGAAATATAAAAAAAACAATTTTTTGTTCAGATCTAGACGAAAGACATGTGAAAAAGGGGACCATTCGGTCTCAAAACCGTATGGATCCCATGGATCTAAAACGAGAAATATATAAAAATCCATCTATTTTTATTGGGGGACAGATCTAGACAAAGTACAAAGTACATATGAAAAAGGGGATGACTCGAACTCAAAACCGTACGGATCTAATACGAGAAATATATAAAAACCAAATTTTTGTTTAGATCTAGACAAATATCAAAGAAAAAATGACTTATTTCGTATAGATCTCAAACATTTACAGAACGAAGAGCTTAGAATATGATGGCGGCGGTGTATGGACTGGTCAGGAGAGACGAAAAAGGAGAGATAATTACAAGAATGAAGAAGATGACGACAGCGGTGGCGGTGGCGGCTGAGGATTCTCGGAGAGTTATTAGGGGGTATTTAGAGAGTATTTAGAGAGGGAGTGTGTTTCCGTTTTAGAGAGAGAAATTTGATAATGACTTTTACGAACTAATGTCGGTAACTTCCGTTTATATATGGGGTAAATTCCCAAGTGGGTGTTTAGTATTTGGTCGAGTTTAGTCAGACTTCCTCGGTAGTCTGAAAAATCATGTACGTAAATCAGATTAACATGGAAGTCTGAGATACCCTAAATATACCCTAAATCTACTAATTACTATTTAAACACCATCATATTATATAGAAAACTTATAAAAAACATCAAACTCGTTTAATATAGTCACAACCTAACCAGTAGATGCAAATGTAACAATATGGATGAAAATTCACAAACCCTCAGTCTAACCCTACATATGAAAATATGATATCCAACTTCATATGTCAAGCATAGATCAAGCTACATGCTGTTTTTAACTAACTATACCTTAAATGGTTAAAATTGAATAAAGTTTATGTAATTTTAATTTACATATGTCCAAAAGTCCCATTTTTAATTTATGTATCCGAAATTTTCCTCAAAATATTTTTTAATAATTTTATAATTTAAATTTTCAACTTCATATGTCAACTTAATTTATGTATCCGATAATTAAGTTGAAAATTTAAATTATAAAATTATTAAAAAAATATTTTGAGGAAATTTTCGGATACATAAATTAAAACTGGGACTTTTGGACATATGTAAATTAAAATTACATAAACTTTATTCAATTTTAACCATTTAAGGTATAGTTTATTCAAAGTATTTACGAAACCCCAAAATTCAGACTTCTATAGAAGTCTGATAAACCCTAAATATAGTATTTATCACATAACATTGAAAAATATTTAAACAAAATACCTAGGACACATCAAATTAGTTAATTATATCACCATTATAATATACATGTGCAAATATAATTTTTCAAAGGTGAATTTCCTAATACAATGAATCAAACTAACCCTAAGGTCATATGTAAGTTATATGTAAATGTTCCATTATGTTCCATTACAAAGTATGTTCTAAGGCATACTTAACTAACAATGTTTAATATGACTCAATTTTATCAAATTTTAATTTTTATACTAGTAAATTGTTTATATATAATTTATGTATATAAAAGTTTTGACAAAATATTTTTTTAATAGTTTTAAAATGTAAATTTAGTAATTAATTCTGTGTCAGACTTCTATTAGAGTCTGACGTCTCAGACATCCATAGAAGTCTGAAATAGTCGAAGGTTATAATGGTAATTGCGTTTGACGTTTTTTTGATTGGTCGTAAGGACAACGCGGTAATTTCACAAGGCCGAAAGGGCAGTTCTATATTTGACTCAATTTCGAGGATACACTTTTATTTAAAATTAATTTTGGGGGGCATTTTTAGCAATTTCCCCTTGTTTATTTACATAAACACTTCTGTTTCGATTTAGTTAACTGCGGATGTAAGAAATATTTTTGACGCAATGAAAGATAAAAATAATTATTCATCGCCCTGAAAACCTTGTTACATATTTTGTACTTTTTTTTGAAGAAAACATTTTGTAATTATTGCAATCACTTATACGGTTATACCTAAATTGATCCACACCACCACTATTTAAATTATGACGTGACGTTTCAATGCTCTAAAATAACAAAATGTATTTATATCAAATGGCAAATTCTCCTTAACATCAAATCACAAATTATGTTTTTTTTTTAACGCTATATGGGCCACAACGGGCCGGCCCACTAACTCAGTCCTTTCAGCAGGAGGAAGGAAGGTGGAGTCGAACTCCAGATGAGATGGACGCAGAGGTGGACCACAACCACGGGACCACTTGCATCTTCTCATCACAAATTATGTTTAGGACCCTTCCAAGGATCCTAGTTTTAAAGTCCAATAAGTGTTGACAAACCTCAGTTTAACCAGCATTTTCTTACATACACTGAGGCACTTCTCCCAGAAATTTCCCAAAATCTGTAGGGGATGTCGAGGTGAATAAATCATCAAAATAATCAACAGCCACTTAAAGGAAAAGAGGGTTTCTATAGGACGATATAGAGTTTGAGAAAGCGAGAAAAGAAACGTATGGCGACGGCGATTTCCAAGGAGATCTAGAGCTTGCGTTGATGGTCGAGGGATGGATTTGGATTTCGGTTTTTTTCGGGGGTGATTGTATTACGGTTAATGGATTCGATTGCCCATACAGGCAGGATTATGTCGGAGAGCAAAAGGAGGAAAGGATTAACGATTCCGAGAAGATCTGTATGGTATGTATTCTGGATACGGACTCTGTTTCTAAAGTGATTACGGTGGCTTATGTGGTCGATAGATCTCCTGAATCTGAGATTTCGACTTGTGGAATTGAGATGGGGAAGCTTGGCTATTATGGTGGTCTGTTTCGACTACAAGATATGTTGCAGCTTCGGGTCATAATGACGGTGGAGACTTTCTTTAGGAGATTAGGAAATGGATATGCAGATTTGAGGGGGAGATACTCATGGATTTATATCGTATCACCAAAGTTTTATGCTATCGGGATAAGGAAAGTACTAAAGGGATGCGATCTGAAGGGGGTTCACGATTATGCTAGTATCGCCAAGTCTAATGCGGTAAGAAGATCGACGATATTGGAGATGTCCATCAGGAGGATACGAATCATATTTACGGCGATATATATGGCGGAGATATGGGGAAAAGATTTACGATTCAAAAAGGTAACAAAATTTATCACCATAATTATTTTTATGAAGATCTATGTATTAAGGAAAATATTTGGTTCTACAATTTGGAGATCGTATGTTAGGTGGATGGAGTTAAGGTTAGTTCTTTGGATTTCAATTAGGCTACATTTTGTAATAGAAAGAACATCAACGTTTCTTTTCACTTTTGATTTTTGTATTTTGTTGCTGTTGGGTCCTGTAGTTGTACTGCAATTTTCACGTGCTCTTATGTATGGTTCAGAGTGTTCAATTATTGTGATCTTTCTATCCTTGAATAAAATGGTTTAGTCTGTTGGTATTAGAGATAATATAGGCATATCTGATATGGTTGATGTTCCTGATTATTATGTGGAAGTCAGTATGAGTACTTATACTAGACCAACTAATATGGATTTCGGATCAGAGGTGTGTATGATAGGTACTTTTATGTACTTGGGAAGGAATTGTATGGATATTTTATCATACATTTTGTTTTCTGAATCGTGTTATACCAGAATGATAAGGTTCTATTGGTCTAGTATCTACTTGTCTTTGTATTCTGGCTTATGGCTCATGTTGATATTTTCTGATGAGTTATGGTTAAGGAATGGTTCTGGTACAAGGAGTGGTGCATTAAGGTCTTCGGACAACATATATGGATGGTGTATTTTGGTTAATTTTTTGGTGCACAGACAAGTCGTGAAATGCGTCACTTGGCAAGCTCGAGATGTGACATCATTTGGACAAGGGCGTGATTCAGTCTCAAGCTGTGTCTCGTATAATGGTGGGAAGGGTGGTGTTATTACAGCTTTTATATATTGTGGAGAGATTACATTGGTTACCTTGGATATATGGAATTTAAATAGTTTTGTCTCTCATCATCAATGGAGTTTTGGAAACTGGAGAAGAGAGAGCAACTTGAAGAGCTTAGAGGCATGGTGTGCCCGGATGGTGGAGGTTAATGAGGAACACTATACACGGAAATATGGTTGTGCGAGATATTTATGGAGTAGCCATGGGCAACTTGAAGAGTTTGGCTTTGATAATTATGTCTGGTTATTTGGGCTGCAACATGGCAAAAACCAGAATGATTATGACATTGATTTGGATAAAACATGGGCAATCATATATATGGAATTTGCTTGCGGAAGGCATCACGGGTTGTTCGATTATGGTCTAATGTGTTTACATATAATGATATTATTGGGATTTTGGGCTTTTTCCTCAAAATTCTTTATAGTCTGGATTTTCTTGATCATAATAATATGAGATTTTTGAGTTGGAATTGTCAAGGAATGGGAAGCAAATGGACAATAAGTTATTTACGAGAGATTTGGCATAAACACAGACCATATTTTTTATTTCTTTCGGAGACCAAACAAGAGTTCGGATTCACACAAAAGTTCATGGGACATTTTGGATATGATAAGGTCTTTACGGTCGAACCAAGGGGAGCTAGTGGAGGTCTAGCGCTATATTATAATAATGATTTTAATGTGGATATTATTTACTCCAACAATAGAATTATTGACGTCGAGGCGGATATACAAGGGAATAAATTTTGTATTTCTTTTGTCTATGGTGAGCCGGTACAAAAGCTAAGGTATCAAGTATGGGAGAGACTAACAAGAATTGGTGTAACCAGGACAAAACCATGGTTTATTATAGGAGACCTAAATGAAATAACAGGAAATCATGAAAAACAGGGAGGAACAGTCCGACAGCCATCCACATTTGTCTCCTTTAATAATATGATCACAGATTGTGGTCTAATAGAATTTCCATCAATTGGGGACTCACTCTCTTGGAGAGGGTCACTACAAGAAAACATCACTTTTGCCACTATAATTTGCAACTACAAACATAGTAGCAAAATAGAGCGACTAAATAGAGACTAATTTGCAACTAAATACCAACCAAAAATATATAGTCGCAACTTAGAGACAATAATGCAACCAATATATGTTGAGCCATTTTAGTCGTATTTTTACGACAAAATTATGACTGTTTTACAACTAAGTCTTATAGTTTCACAATGGTGGCAAACGTCACCACTATTTTGCCACTAAAAATGACATCGCAAAAGATTAGTTGCAAAATAGTGGCAATATGATGTAGTCACTATTTAGTGGCAAATTTTGCGACCAAATTGCTACGTTTTGAGTTGTGAAGAAAGAGTGGTAATTTAGTTGCATTTTACCGTTACAAATTAAAACCCATGATTCATAGTGTTTGTTAGGTCTACTGGAGTCCCGGTATACGATGTTTCCTTAGATGAAAGCTTTTCTTTAAAAGCAGTGCTTTTGGTGACGATAAGTGACTTCCCAGCATATGGGATGCTATCAGGATGGATGACACATGGTAGATTGCCTTGTCCAATTTGCATGGACAATACGAAGGCGTTTGAGCTGCCAAATGGAAGGAAGACATGTTGGTTTGATTGCCACAAGAGGTTTATTCATCATGGCCATCCCCTAAGGAAAAATGAAAAAAAACTTCATCAAGGGAAAGATGCTTTGGATGCGTATCTCTCTCAACGGTGAGCAAATTCTCAATGAGCGAACAAACGATGTCAATCCACCGATCGAAGACGTCTATCTGCGGTGGAAACGGTCATGAAGTCCGGCGAGATGGATATAGGAAGTATCATAACTGGTACAAAAAGTATATTTTGGGACTTGTCGTACTGGTATGACGTCAGTCTCCGACATAATTTGGATGTGATTCATATAGAGAACAATTTCTTCGACAACATCATGTACACTCTTATGAACGTGAAGGGAAAATCAAAAGACACAATAAAGTCAAGATTGGATATAGAAATTTTTTGTAATCGTCCGGAGTTACATATTGATGATTATGGTAACGCAACTATTCATAGCTACGAATAACATAACTATGGAATATATTCGTAGTTATTTAAACCCTAAACCCTAAACAGGCCCTAAAACTCTAACTAATAAAATTTTAACACTTATAAACTAAAAATATTTCCTAAATCTATTATTTTAAAACATTAAATTAAAACCCTAAAGACAACACTTAAAATCCTATATCCTATACCCTAAACCATAATCGTACTCTAAACATGAATCTCAATCATAAACTATAATATCAAAATATAAAAACTAATTATATATACATAAGACTAATATTGAAACATTTACATATATAGTTTGCATAAAACAAATTAATACTCTAAACCCTAACCCTATCACCCTAAACAAACTCTAAACATTAATCTCAATCATAAACTATAAAATCAAAATATAAAAACTAATTATATATACATAAAACTAATATTGAAACATTTACATATATAGTTTACAAAAAAACAAATTAAAACTCTAAATCCTAACCCTATAACTCTAAACAAACCCCTAAACTCTAAAGTGTAAATAAAATTCTAATTAACAAAATTCCAATTACTATATCATATTCAAACCTGAGATTCATCACTTATACAAATTGGTTTTTCAAATCTATTATTTTCAAACATTTTTATAACCTTAAACATAACCCTTAAAACCATCTACCCTAAACCATAACTATACTATAAACATTAATTTCAATCATAAACTATAAAATCAAAATATAAAACTAATTATATATACATAAACTAATATTTAAACATTTATATATATATATTACATAAAACAAATTAAAACTCTAAACCCTAACCCTAAACCCTAAACCCTAAACAAACTCCAAAACTCTAAACGCCAAACACTTTTAGTTTTTTTTTATCTATCACAATTATAAATTTAATATTTTTAAAATTTGAATTAAACCACTTTTATTATAAATTTAAGATTTTGTTTTGAAAATCTACTAATTTATAATACTAATCATAATTAAAAATCTTAAATCAGAGGAGTAGCAGTCTCGTGAAGAAGTCGACGACCTAGTAACGGCGAACATTCTTCTCCACTCTTCTCAATAACACCAAGTCTTCACAATATACTTACAAGGTCGAATCAATAACACCAAGTCTCGAGTCATGTATAAATAAGACCTCAAGACCCTCCACTCCACCGCCACCGCCTCAAACCCTCCGCCGCCGCTGCCGCGTCCAAAGTAAAGAGCTATCGTGGTTGAAGATTCTCCCAATTGGTCGGCATTATTGCTTGCTTCCGACATTAGAAACCCTTCAGATCCAGACAGAGGTGATTGATCTACCCTCATTAATGCACAGCACAACCAACTAATTTTTTTGGGGTTCTGTTGTTGCTGTTTCGTTTCTATATTTCACTACCGAAACTGAGAATTCACTTTCCTTTTTCCTGGTTAATTTGCTCCCAAATTTTGGGTACTAAATCTGGTCATAGAGTTATGCCCAGTGGTTCTTAGCATTTTGATCACAGTTGGGTAAGGCATGTCACTTGAATCGGATCTCTTACTCAAATTTTGAGGTGTTTCAAGTGGGTTAAAGTTTGGGGCTTGGCTTGGATCTGAGGATTAGCTAGCAATGGGCACTTTCAGATTCTCTTCGTGTTTCGCTATCTATTCGGTGTCTTGGAATTAAGGGGGGTTCAAATTGTTTCAACATGCTTGAATTTAGTATTGGTTATTCGTATAGTTAGGAAGATCAAATTTAGGGTCATGTGATAGTTTGTGATCAAACCTAGGGTCAGCTGTGTGACTTGAATCTCATTGTTCTGTGTCTAATCTCTTTGTTATCCTATGACTATTCCATCTAGTCTTATGTTATTACTAGGATTCAAGGACTGTAACCAGAACATGTAGATATAGGAAGCGGGATACGGAATAAGAAAATTAAGCTCATTTCATATGTGTGTTTGCAGGTCAGGCTGTTTTTGATTTTTGAGTAATGTCGAGAGAGACAAAATGGAAGCTGGAGAAAGCCAAAGTCAAAGTGGTCTTTCGGTTGCAGTTTCACGCTACTCATGTAAGTCGAATAACAAATCAAATACTCACCTAGCGACATACTTCCCTATTGCTGTTGCTTGTGTTCTTATGCTCTTGATGTGCAACTATGTAAATCTGAGTAGTTCATTACATGAAGTGTACATCCGTGCGGAATGTGCACAGTGATCTGATGGATTGGTTTGTTTATATTGTCAAAGGTTCCGCAAGCGGGATGGGACAAGATGTTCATATCTTTCATCCCATTGGTCGGCATTATTGCTTGCCGCCGCCGCCGCGTCCAAATCCAACGTGATCTTGTATTAGGTTATCAGTTTGTAATTACTTAACTCCTTTCTTAGGTTTCTATCCTTTTGGTTTGTAAAATAACTTAACTACTTTTGTAACAATTCATTCCTTTTGATCTTTTTGGTTTGTAACCACTTGATCTTTTTGATTTGTAATTTCTTATGAAAAAAAATTAAAGTTTTTAAAAACTGCTAAATAGAAATTAGTAAAACATTAAAAACAATTATGGGTAAATTATAATAGATATATAATTAATAAATAAATTAGTTACATATTTGTCATTATTTTTGGACTCATAATCAAAAAAAATTAGTTTCACTTTGGTAGCATTAATTAACAACTAAAACATAACTACAAGTTAATGAGGCTAAAATGTCTAAATTTAGTGGCATTATTTGCAACTAATTAAACACTCAGCAACAAAGTACACTACTAAATAGTTGTAAAGTAGTGACAAATTTTTGCCACTAAAACGCAACTAAATTGAGCTATTGATTAAAGATTACCTATTATAGTGTCAAACTCAAATTACTACTAATATAGAAGTGGCAAGTTGGTGGTCTTTTAAACACTTAAGATATCGTCCCAAAATGGTCGCATTTTTGCCACTATTTTCCAACGACGGAAAATTGCGACGAGCACTATTGCCACTACAGAATATAGTTTCAATTTCGTGGTAAAATTCTAATTTGCCACTTAATTGACACTTCTGTTGTAGTTACAATATCAATGTTTTCTTGTTGTGGGTGGAGGGGAAAGCAACTTGTGAGGTGTAAATTGGATAGAGCATTAGCCAATGAAGACTGGCACATACTATATCCTTGCTCTTATGTGGAATATTTGGGAATGATAGGCTCGGATCATCGGCCGATATTGGCAAGTATAGAAGAGAAGGTTCATAAAAGGCGAGGACAATTCAGATTTGGCAAACGGTGGGTGAGGAAAGAGGGCCTTCTAGAAACAATAAAAGCGGGTTGGGAGTTTCCCGAGATTGGTCCAGGTGTGGATTTGGTAACTAGGATAAGCAGATGTAGACATGAATTGTCAAAATGGAGGAAACATAATTTGCCATATAGTAAAGATAAAATTAATGAACTACAAAAAGCTCTTGAAGAGGTCCAAAAGGATGACTCACAGACACATGCAGAGGTTATGGAAATTACAGGTAAACTTAAGGAGGCGTATAGAGATGAAGAATCTTTCTGGCAACAAAAAAGCCGAAATCTTTGGCATACCGAAGGAGATCGTTTTACAAAATTCTTCTTTGCACTGACGAAACAAAGAAGAGCGCGTAACAGAATAGTGGGGCTTCACAATTCTAGTGGGGATTGGGTCACAAAAGAGAACGAGATAGAACAAGTAGCAGCCGATTATTTTGAGAAACTATTTACTTCTACAAATCCGGAGGACTTTGTGGAGTTTTTACAGGAGATCCCGATATCAATCAATTCGACTATAAATGAGAAACTAATGTCTATGGCTACGGAGGAGGAAGTAAGGAGAGCATAGTTTATGATGCATCCAGAGAAAGCATCGGGGCCGGATGGGATGACAGCTTTGTTCTTCCAACAGTCGTGGCCAATTGTGAGGAAAGAAATTACACAATGGGTTAATATGTTCATACAAGAAGGGATTCTGGACCCAAGGATAAACACTACAAACATTTGTTTGATACCCAAAACAGAAAGGCCAACGAGAATGACGGGACTGAGACCAATAAGTCTATGTAATGTGGGATATAAGATCATTTCCAAGGTACTTTGCCAACGGTTGAAGGGATTTTTGCCAAGTTTGATTTCGGAGACGCAATCCGCATTTGTGGCAGGAAGATTGATCTCGGATAACATTCTCATTGCACAGGAGATGTTTCATGGCTTAAGGACAAATAAATCATGTCAAGGAAAATTTATGGCAATAAAAACGGACATGAGTAAAGCGTATGATCGGATTGAATGGCCGTTTATTGAGATCCTTCTACGAAAGATGGGTTTTGCGACAACTTGGGTGGATAGGATAATGAAATGTATTTCCACGGTTAAATATAAGGTTCTTATTAATGGACAACCACATGGTTCCATAACCCCAAAGAGGGGACTCAGACAGGGTGACCCTTTATCACCATATTTGTTTATTTTGTGCACGGAAGCATTAATATCAAATATTAAGAGGGTGGAACGGGAAAAACAGCTAACAGGGCTAAAGGTGGCCAGGAAATGCACAACGATTTCACACCTTTTGTTTGCTGATGATAGCCTATTCTTTTGTAAGGCTACGAAAGAGGAATGTGAGACGATTTTAAGGATTCTTCAAAATTATGAGAAGGTTTCAGGCCAACAAATAAATTTCACAAAATCATCCATTCTGTTCGGCCATAAAGTAGAAGAAACCATTAAAGAGGAGATGAAAACGATTCTGGTAATCAGCACAGTGGGGGGCATGGGGATGTATCTAGGAATCCCGGAGTGCTTGAGTGGATCGAAAACACAGATATTTGGATATTTACATGATAGATTATCTGGAAGAGTAAATGGGTGGACAACTAAGTTATTATCCAGAGGAGGTAAGGAAGTTATGATCAAAGCAGTCGCAACGGCCATGTCGAATCATGTGATGTCATGTTTCTGGTTACCAAAATCAGTGACATCAAAATTAACTAGCGTGGTTTCACGTTTCTGGTGGAGTTCTGGAGGCACAAATTCAGGAATGCATTGGTTGGCGTGGGATAAGCTATGTAAGGATAAGAAAGAAGGTGGCATTGGATTTCGGGCATTCAGGGACACAAATACAGCATTTTTGGCAAAGCAGTTATGGAGACTCATGGAAAAGCCAAAAGCTCTTTTTTCAAAGGTTTTCAAAGGTAGATATTTTCGGAATACGGACCCTTTAGATCCGATAAGATCATACTCACCATCGTTTGGATGGAAGAGTATTACTTCAGCTCGATCTCTGGTTAAAAAAGAACTAATCAAAAGGGTAGGAACGGGAGCATCCATTTCGATATGGAATGATCCTTGGATACCAACCCATCGCCCGAGACCAGCAAAACAAAAACCAAACACTTCAAGTATGTTACTCACGGTAGATCAATTAATTGATCATCAAAAACAGATTTGGAATAAAGAGGTCATCGAGCGGTTGGTTGATACTGAGGACGCAATGTTGATTGAAAGCATCCCATTTAGTCGCTTTAATCGACAAGATGCGCTGGGATGGCATTATACAAAATCTGGAAAATACACGGTTAAGTCAGGCTATAATACGGAGAGAGATATACCAGATTTCGGTGATCGTACGCCGATGTGGGGACCAAATATTAAAACATTGCAAGCTTTTTTCATGGAAGATAAAATGTCCTCCCAAATTACGACACTTTATATGGCAAGCACTTTCAGGCTACCTATCGGTAACAAGAAATCTCAACACAAGAGGTATTAAGTGTGATACGAGATGTGTTCGTTGTGGAATGGAAGAGAAAATTAATCATGTCCTGTTTCAATGTCCACCGGCCAGACAAGTTTGGGCACTATCCCAGATACCAACAAACCCGATGACATTCCCATCGGATCTCGACATTCACAAATATGGATTATCTTTTCTGGAGGATACCAAACGATCATCATAAAGAAAGTTATCCATGGATTTTATGGTATATTTGGAAAAGCAGAAATGATATGGTCTACACTCAGATTGACAGGAGCCCAGTGGATACAGTCAGAATGGCAGAAGTAGAATCGAATCTATGGGAAGAAGCTCAGATTGGTACAATTAAGGAATCAATAACAGGGTCTACAGGAGTAAGGTCAATGGGCAATGAATTGGTATTCTCGGGGCATTGGTGTTTCGTGGATGCTTCATGGAAAGAAGGGGCAATGTCCATAGGACAAGGATGGTATAGTTGTTATGAAGGTAGAGACAATATTATGATGGGAGCAAGAAAAGTCAGACAATGTCGGACACCACTTCATGCAGAATTCGAAGCACTAATATGGGCTATGGAATGGATGAAGATCTTATGGCACCCTCATACCACATTTGCAACGGACTGTTCAGACCTGGTTAAGATTGTGTCGGAACCAGATGAATGGCCTGCCTTCAAAGGACACATCGAAGAATTTGATCAAAGGAAGGGATTCTTTCCAATTTTCCAAATCAAGCACATACCCAGAGCAAAAAATATGACGGCGGATGGACTAGCAAAAAGTGCACGTCTCAGAAAGTCATAGAGCTTTAATATTGGACCGGAGCCTCCATCATGGAATTAGATAGATAGGTTCTTATATTATCATTGTTGTCAAAAAAAAAAAAAGTGTTGACAAACAAAAATAAAGTCCAATAAGCAGTGCAGAGGCGGAGTCACTAAAAAAACATGACATCTTTTAAGGTTTCGAATATAGAAAATGGATGGAACGTTGTCAATCAAACGGTTCAAATGGTATCAAATCCAGATCAAACGGGTTATGTGGTATAAATGTCGATCAAACGGATAAAGCGGTTCAAAATATAAAATTGAATGAAAAATAATATATAAAGTAATTAAAATTAATATAAATATATAAATATATTTACAACCTATATTATACATAAAATAAGAACAATACACAAGTAAAATATAATAAATGAAGAGATATATACAATTAATTTTTAAATATACAAATAAGAATATGTTAACTTTTATACCAAAATATGTTTTAAGAATATAATAAAATACTAGTTGGCCTTGTATAAAGTTTATTTGAATTTATTTATTTATTAATAATTAAAAACATTACATTATTATGATTAGCTTTAATTGGAAGCATAAAAATATTAATTATACTTGTAGTTATTGTTTTATTCGTGAAATTATTTGACAGCCTTAATTAGCTCTCCATGTTATATAATAAAAGCATAACTACAAAACATGATATTACAACAACAACAAAACATGTTACTAACAGGGATGAACCACTCTTTTGTTAGGTAAAAGCGGTTATCCAATTATTTGTATTAGGAAAAAATCCTCGACACGTAAATATTATGATTATGTAAAATTTGTAATATATCTTTAATATAAATATTTTCATATATATTTTATTTATATTTTTATTTTTTATGATCTTAATAATTTGTAGAAATAATTTGCATTGACAAGCGAATATTACATTATTTTATATTATAAACAGTATGTTTTACATGTTTTTATTATCAATTTTCATGAATGTTTTGGGTTTTATTTCTATTTCTTTCAATCTTTTATCGTCTTTTTAATCTTTTATATATACATTAATTAAAATATATGTACTTGTTATTTATATTTTTTCAATCATCCAAGTTTTCACATTAAAATAATATTTTAATTTTTATGATTTCTTTCTTTCTATTATCACTTTATCGTTTTAATCTTATTTTTATCAAATATTTGTGTTTTTAATAATTAAAATTTTCACTATTTATTAAATATTGTTATATGTATGTTTGCTTCTAATTTTTCAATTCTTTAATGCTTTGTATAATGTTATATTGTATTTCTACTTGCATTAAAATTTATTTATATTTTTTAATTCATTTGCAAAAATATTAAATATGTATTTAAGTCTTATAATGTGTAATATTTATGTATTTATGTAACTCTAAGTTAAATTTAAATTTGTTAAAAATTTAAATTATTTTATTTAATTACATTCAAATTAAATGTTTTTCGTTAGCTTTCTGTTTTTTATTGAATTTTATTTTCTTCAACTTTTTTACCACTCTTTAATTTTTTTATAAATTATTTAAAATATATATACTTATTATTTATAAATTTCCATTCATTCAACTCTTAATATTACACTAATACATTAATATTTTTAGTTATTATTTAAATTTTGTTAATTTATATATATATATAGAGAAATTTTAACTTTTATGTTTTTATATTTTGAATAATTATTTTTCGGTATACACCGTTGTTGGAGGTGTGTTTAACACCCCTTCTTAGCCCGACCCAGCAACTAAATGACCCGTCAAAGATTACGCCATGTAGAGAAGAAGTCGGCCCAACTTGGTATAGCCCGGCGTCCTTCCTCGACCGACCTGCATCAAAAAAAGAAATATGGTTAATGGTAAATTAAAATATTTTCAAAATAAAAGAAGATAAAGAAAAATCTCTGAAAAGGTAGGAAAATCTATGTTTCTTCGGATTTTACATTATCGTATTAGAGAGAATATAGGAAATAAAATCTAATTCTTCTCATATAAATATATTTCCCTTACGCGGGAAAAGGAGAAGTTGAAATAGTGTACTCAAACCCTAATTTTTAGAGTAGAGAGATCAATCCGATTTTGAACTCTGAAATTAATAAAAGACTACATTTTCGGTCCTTTTGTTATTTTTTAAAGTATTTTATCTGAATTATTCAAGTCACTTTAACTACATCAGTTTATTGAATAGATCATTATGATTCGTGGAATCAACAATTGGCGCCGTCTGTGATAACCTTGAATATCGTACGATCATAGAGAAGATAGGCAATGACGGAAAAACCACTCTCATTATAGGCGACAGGAGGAGCCAGCGACACCACCAGCATCAACGACGCATGAAGAGGAGAACGAATCTGATCCAACTCGTCCCCGAAAAGTGATGGAGTTCATGATAGCTCGGAAAATTCAGGATCACAAATCGAAAAAAACACTAACAGGTGGTCCCGACCCTCCAGCTGTAACCGCAGTGGTGCAGTCAACGGATCACCCTCCGAGTTATGAACATAAATCAACTACGACACAGAAGAAGGAACCGCTTTGAAGGAATTTGACCGAGATAATCCTTGGTTAGAGCTGATCGAACACGTCAAGATCAACGAACATCACCCCAAACGAAGTGTGGGAATCAGAGATGACCTCGACCCTTCCATCTGAGTCGAACTCATAGATTTCCTCAAAAAAAATGTGTCGACATTCGCATGGCCGGTTAAAGGCATGATTGGAATCGATCCGAACATTGTGTGTCACGAACTTAATGTTAATAGGACATCCAAGCCTATCAAACAAAGGAGAAGGAAGTTGGGAACAGAGAGAGAGTGAAGGCGGTAAATGACAAAGTAGAGAAACTACTAGGAGCCGGGTCCATCACAGAAGTAAGATACCTGGAGTGGCTCGCAAATACGGTAGTGATCAAGAAGAATAATGGTAAATGGAGAGTCTGCGTGGATTTCACGGACCTGAAAAAGGCGTGTCCGAAGACTGCTTCCTGCTTACGCACATCAACCGACTATTTGAGGCAACCGCCGGCAACAAACTCCAATCGTTCATGGACGCCCTCTCCGGGTAAAATCTTGATGCATTCAGACGATAGAGAGAAGATGTCGTTCATAACAGATCAAGGAAACTTCTGCTACAAGGTGATGCCATTCGGATTGAAAAACGCAAGAGCAACTTATCAGCGCCTCGTCAACAAGATGTTTGCTAAGCACCTCGGCCGCATCATGGAAGTTCTTATCGATGACATGTTCATGAAATCACTAGTTGCAGCGGATCATGTCAGGCATTTGGAAACATGCTTCGACATCCTGAATGATTACGACATAAAGCTAAATCTTGTGAAGTGTACTTTCGGCATCACCTCAGGAATTCATAGGGTACATTGTGACCGAACGCGGAATCAAAGCTAACCCAAAGAAGATAACGGCAATAATGAAATTTCCTTGTCCAACAAAGGCTAACTGGGAGAATTACCGCGCTCAATCATTTCATCACCATGGCAATGGAGAAATGCTTGCCATTTTATCAGCTTTTAAGAGGAAACAATAAATTCGAATGGAATGAAGAGTGCGAGGGATATTTTCAATAGCTGAAAGAATATATCATAACTCCGACAATATTGGCCAAACCAAAAGAAGAAGAAGAAATGATCTATCTTACATGATCACCGTCCTAACAACCATGCCCCTGCGCTCAATCCTATATAGTCCAACGTAGTACGATAGACTAACCAAATGGGCAATCGAGTTAAGTGAATACGACATCGAAATCAAGGGCTAAAACAGTGTAAAATCCCAGATTTTAACAGACTTTGTTATCGAACTCCCGCCCGAGTTTACACAAGACGACCACCCATAGGAAAAGAATTGGACCTTTCATGTAGATGGATCGTAATCAAAGGCAGGCTCATTAATCGAAATTCGGCTCAAATCATCAACATGCGAAATACTCGAACAATCGTTCAGGCTAGGATTTTCGGCCTCAAACAAAAAAGTGAAATACAATGCCCTGATTGTAGGGTTTTCGATTGGCCATAGCTATCGGTGCAAAGCGTATCCAGGCCTATTGTGATTCACAACTAGTTATGAACCAATTCAACGGGAAGTATGAAGCCAAAAAATGAAAGAGTGGATGCTAAAACTCAGTATAGTTAAGTAATTGACAAACAATCTCAGCTTGTTTGACTTGACAAGGATCCCGAGAAAAGAAAATACTTTGGCAGACGCTCTCGCGGCACTAGCCTCAAGCTCATATGCAAATCGGAAATGAATTATCCCAGTGGAGTTCATCGAAAAACCAAGCATAAATCCTCCTAAAATCTGAAACATTATTGATGATATTACGAAGGATCAAGTTCATGCCGATGAGGTACAAAGAGATGATTGGATAACATAAATAAAAGTGTATATATCAGACGGAGAGGTACTCAACGATACATGTGCAGCTTGCAGACTCAAAGCGAAAGCATATCGCTACATCATGATGGATGACAGACTCTTCGGTACAATGATGCTGGTGTATTGTTATGATGTGTATAAGAAAAGGAGATCGATGGAGTAATCAAGAAAACCCACGAAGGAGTGGGACGAAATCATGTCGGAGGACGATAACTTACTCTGAAGATCAAAAAACTTGGATTCTTTTGGCCGACGATGGTAAAAGATTGTGAGAAGTATGCCGCAAACTATGAACTGTGTCAGAAGCACACCCCGACCATACATGCGCCTACGGAAAAATTGCAGTCCGCGACAGCGCCATACCAATTTATGAGATAGGCCATGGACATAGTTGGCCAATGCATAAGTCTCATAAAAATGAATGCGTCCTGATCTTAACCGACTATTTCACCAAGTGGGTTGAGACCAAAGCCTATTCTACAGTAACAGCTCGACATGTCACCGAGTTCTGTGGAAATATATCATTTGCAGGAACGGGCTTCCATATGAAACCAACAAAACGATCATTCCCAGGCTCAAAAAGTGGCTTGATAAGCACAAAATAAACAAGGCCGATAAGTTAGATGGAGTAATGTGGTCACATCGAACCACCCCAAGGCATCCTTCGAATCAGAACCCATTTAAATAGTAGAAGGAATGTCACCAGCCAAAGTGGGCCTACCAACCATTAGGCGATCCATGCTCATCCAGAATCCCAAACTCAACGACAAAATGATTTTTAATAGTCTTGACTCGGTCGAAGAACAAAGGGACGAGACTCTCCTATGAATTCAGAACTATTAACACCTCGCGGCTTGATACTATAACAAAAAGACTAAATTTCGTCACCTAATGGAAGGACACCTCGTCCTACGCAAAGTCCATCAAGAAACAAAAGAAAATAATACCGGTAAACTCGGCATACACTGAGAAAGATCCTATCAAATCTCCAAGGTTGTCAAGCCAGGGGTTTACAAGCTCTCTGAGTTCAATGGAAAACCCGTTAACTTCTCAAGCAACTCGATGGACCTCAAACACTTCATCTACTAAATGTTTTGGTCAAAAAATGGGTACGCTCCCTGAGCTACCACTTAACTAAAATGAACTATGAATGGCTTGATCCCTATTTACGGGTACGTAGGCAGTCGTTTCGGATTCACCTATACCTTTAATAAAATTACATCTTTTCAAAGATACGATTTCTTACATCGGCATCCTGGCTAGACACTACAAGATTTCTTAAAAGCAATTTTGCAAGGGAATTTTGCGATGGAAAATCCTTCACAAATTTGTGGTGGAATTGCAACGAACTTGCGAGGGATTTGCGAGTATTTTAAATTCCCTCGCATTTCACTCGCAAATTTTCGAGGGAAATTTTCATCGCATCTTGCGAGGGAAATCAGAGGTATACACGACGACTTTGCGAGAGGATTTGCCATGTATACGCGACGATTTTGTGAGAGAAGATTTACCCTCCCAATTCCCTCGCAATATGCGATGGAATTGCAAAAGTAATTTACAAGGGACTAGCGAGGATAGATAGATGAGAGGTTGGTTAGCATGGTTTTCATAGAAAGTAGGAATGTAGTCGCAAATCCATCGCAAAAAGTGTTCTGTCGGAAATCCCTGGAAATTTTCCTCGCAAAATATCTTATAAACCCTATATAAACCCTTCACGAGCATAAGATTTCCAACACACAAAAAAAATTATTCCCCTTTTTAAATAAAAAATCATATATTAGAATTTTTTTATAAATGCCTTTTGAGCATGAAATATATGCTTTACGTTCGTGGATGTACAATCATATAGATCCGACGGGTTAGGTTATGAAAGAGTTTCGGGACGGATTGTGAGCATTTATGCACAAGATGACGAGTGAAAGAGATGCACAGCATGACGGTAAAATATTTTGTCCTTGTAGAAAGTGCTAGAATACCAGCTATTTGGATTTCGATATTGTTAAAAATCGTGTATATAATAGAGGATTTAAGCCAAGTTACTATTTTTAGTTTTCTCATGGGGAAGGTGGTAATGATATTGATGAATGGAGTAGTATGAGTAATCATCATGATATTGAGCAACCTAGTTATCATGGCATGATTTATTCGGTAATATTGATGAAGGGTATCAACAGGGAAATCGGTTTCATGATATGGTTACAGATGCATTTAATGAATTTTAAACTAGAACTGCCTTTCCTGATAATATTAGTCAGGGGGAAGAACCGAACACATAAGCAAAATGGTTTATCATATGTTAGAAGGTGCAAAACATCCCATCTACGAAGGATGTAGAGAAGGTTATCTAAATTATCATTGGCAACTAGGATGATGACTATTAAAAGTGATCATAACCTAACAAAGGTTTGCATGAATGCATGGGCTGAATTAATTAAAGAGTATTTGCCAGAAGATTATCTGTTCGCTGGGAGTTACTATGAAATAGAGAGGTTGTTGGCGCGTCTTGGCTTACCATCAAAATGATTGATGTATGTATATCTTTTATGGAAAGATGATAATAAGTTGCAGTAATGTTGATTTTGTGGGAAACCAAGATATCGTCCAACTACTAGAAGGACCCGCATTCCATACCAACATATGTGGTACTTACCTATAATAGATAGATTTAAGCGGTTATACCATTCAGAAAAGACATTATATGCAGTGATATGGCACGCATATGATACTACAAATTAAGGAGAAGTTAAGCATTCGTCAGATGCAAAAGCTTGGAAACACTTTAAACGGTATATTCAAACTTTATTGATGAGTCTAGAAATGTTTGTCTTGGGTTATGAAAAGATGGATTTAGTTAATTTGGTATGTCTGGGAGACAATATTCTGTATGGTATGTCATATTAATGCCATACAATCTTCCTCCGGAAATGTGCATACAACGATAATTTTTGTTCATGAGTATTCTAGTGGATGGTCCTAACCATCCGAAAAGATCTCTTGATGTGTTTCTGAAACCTCTGATTCATGAACTGAATTATTTATGGTATACAAGTGTTCGCACATTTGACTGTTCGCAGCAACAAAACTTCAATACGCGTGAAGTCCTAATGTAGACCTTTAGTGACTTTCCAGCATATGGAATGTTGTCGGGGTGGACTACGCATGGAAGGTTATCTTGTCCATATTATTTCGATCGATCAGAGATCTTTTAGTTGTAGCATGGAAGGAGACCATGTTGGTTCGATTGTCATCTTCGGTTTTTTCCTTTGAATCATCCGTACATAAGGAATAAGAATATGATCAAGAAGAAGAAAAAGTTGTGCGTGTTCTTACTCCACTTTATATTTCAGGGAATGATTTGATTGAGCAGATAGATTATTTCGGAGCTCAGGAAACACGTAAAAGGGGGGGGGGGGGGGGGGGGGGTAACTGGCATACCAAGGCAAACATGTCTTATCGATATGGTGACACCCACAATCGGCACAAGAAAAGTATCTTTTGGGAATTTGCATATGGGAAGGATCATCTTCTACGGCAAAACGTTGATGTGATGCACATCGAAAAGAATTTTTTTATAACATTATGAATGTGTAGTAAAGGTAAAAATATGATATCAAGGTTGGACTTGGTAGACATATGCGTAAGACGCGAGTTTAATATCACAAGAGACGGAAAGTTGCTGATTCCGAATTTTTGATTATTTGGGGCAGCGAAACAGGGGTGAATTGCACTATTTGTATCTTTTTATATGTTTTGTGCACTTTAGTATCTTTTGATGTTTTGTTACAATTTTTTATCTTTTGGCAACTTATTATGTAGCAGTTGGACCAGTTTATCCTTCAGATCGGACAAAACATTCAAATACCTCTTTTGATTGATAAGCAGCGCAATTTCTCTTCTAGCCACCGATTTTTTATTATTATTTTTTCTCTTTTCTTTCCCTTCACTCTCTCTCGTACTTTATATTTCTTTTCACCCCTTGTTTTTTTGACGGTGGATACGACGACGGAGTTGCGGTTTCAGGTCATATAATCCTTTGGAATGGAGATATAATTGTTCGATGTATCGGAATTCAAAAAACAAATTCAGGCTTAAAAGGAAATTTTCCGTATGAACGGTTAGACTATGTGTCCACAATATCGGAAAATTGTGGACACTATTGCGATCATACTACATGCAAGTCGCTTACCATGTGTGATACCCCGTATCCAAAAATATGGTCAATGGGCAGAAGAAAAGTCAACAGGGGCAAAACCGTAATTTTGCTAAACTCAGGGACAAAATTGTAATTTTGCCAAAGTTCGAGACGGAAGACGTGACGGGCCAAATTTTCTCTTTCTAAACCATAAAGAACATTTACAAGGTCAGAATTCGAAGAAACGGAGCAGAAACGCATTTTTCGGCTTATCGGGTGAAAACCGAGCAAAACCAAGAAAACTTCGGAAATTTATAACCAGAGCTAGGAAACTCCAATTGGGATTATTCAAGTTGTTATATTCATCTAAAATCAGGTAGAATCAGTTTATGGAGGGGTGGAGATTTATGGGAATCGTTTGATATTTACTAAAACAATTCTCGAGGAAATGAGTAAACCGAACCAAAGTAAGTAAGCAAGATGAGGAGGGGTTCTTATTGGATTGGGCCGGTGTTAATGGGCCTTTGTGGACTCCAAACACTCACCAGGGACAGATGTGAGCTCCCCAAGTCACCAGCTTTAGGTGAGAGGTGTCAAACACACAATTGGTGCATGGGAAAAAAGGGGTTACATGCAAGAATCTTCACTATTCACTCCCTTTAGCCATTGTGGATCTGAATCTCTCACTCTAGTCTCTCTCTGTTGAAAAATCTCTCTAATTCTCTCCAGAAACATTCAACAAATTCATCAAGTTCTTGCATCTTCAAGCAATCTTCTTCAAAAGCTATGGTGTTCTTCATGACTTCTTCCACAAGCAAAGCCATAACTCTCTCATCCTAGACCCAAATCTTCCACTGCAAAGCCCAGGAGCTTCATCTCATCCTCCTCTACATTCTCCAGCCAGCCACCGTCGTCGCCGTCGCCGGATCTCGCCGGAATCCGGCCAAGAAGCAGCCGCGGTTTGGGTTTGGCAAGATATCTCTCTCTCTTCATCATATTTGTGTGATTCAAGGCTATGGGTGGTTAGATCTTGTCAACAGGAGTAGTTTGGTGGGTGCTTCGCCATCAGAAGTCGCTGGAAAAGTCGCCTATGCTGCGGTCAACGCCACCGCCACCGCGGTCAACGCCGGAGCTCCGCCGCCGGTGAGCTCCTCCGCCTTCAAATCTTCAGCCGGTTCATCCAGGGGTTGGTTCATATGTTTTGGTTCAATAATGGAGCTAATTTGGTTGGGTTTAGATCGGTTTAGGTAACCGGTCAACTCTCGGTCAACATTTTGACTTTGACCCGGTTTACCTAAACCGGTCAGTTGGATTTTGGTTTGACGGTCAACCGGTTCAGGGGGAGGTCAACCGGTTTAGCTTGGTCAACGGTCAGTGGTCAATGGTCAACGGTCAGCCTCGGTCAACGCCGGTCAACACCGGTCAACGGCCGGTCAACGCCATGGTCAACGCTGTGGTCAACGCCGGTCAACGCGTTGACTCCGGCCGGTTCTTGGGTGTTGCGGTACATCTACGGGTGTTCGGGAAGTCTCGGGGTTCTTGTTTGGGTATTCGGAAGAAGTTCGGGTTTAGTCGGGGTCTTGGGAATCCGTATCCGCATCCGTGCCGTTCGTACCGTCATATCACTGTGAGTCGGCTCAAACACCATAGTTTCATTTAGAACGATAAATGGGAAACCGTAGTGATAGGATTGCATACCCAAATGTGAATTGAATTGAATTGAGAATTGATTGATTGATTGAATTAATGTTAAACCGGCTAGGGTTAAAGAAGCATGTTAGACTTAAAACGGATTAAACCTGTTGAGTGCCGTTAGGTTGATAGTAACTTTGCGTGATGCATTCATGTAGTCGTGGCATGAATAGTACCGTATATGCATATATATGTAAGTAAATAACGGTACTAAATGAATCTATATACGGGAATTAAGACAAGTTAAAATACGGATTTAACCTTGAACAAACGTATAGAGTATGGAACGATATCGGGGATTTCCGAGAATAAATGATTTAAAGTAATGAAAGATGAGATGTCGGGGAGTTTAGTAAGCTACTAGCTCTAAACCGACGGATCGGGAATTGTTAAAGATACTTAAGAAAGAGTAAGAATGAGAAGTGTTGTGATTGGTGAACCGTCTACGGGTTAGCAAGCTGCTAATCCAAAGTAGCGGGCATAAATTGGTTAAAAGATGTTAGAAACCCTAATAGGCCTGTTGTGTGTTAATTGTGTGATTGCTTGGTTACGTGTTGTTGCTGAGCTTTTCTGTGCAGGCTTGTTAGATCGTCTCGGTATTGGGCCGAGCGATCCATTTGGATACTTGATCTGGTCATGGGACCGGTTAAGTCGTAACCGCTGACTCGGTACGGTGTTGAGTCAGGGGGCGGGGTTGGTGTGTGTGAGTAGACTTGCGGGATGAGGGATTGGGTTTATTGATGTTATTGATTGAGATTGATTGTTAGAGTCCGAGCGAGTCTGCGTGTTTACATTTATGTACTAGGACTCTAGGGTGCGTTAGATCCCGCAAGTCTAGGTGTTTGACTACGTTCTGGTACTTCCAATCCGATTGGATCCTCAGGTAATTACCTAACCGGGTCGTGGTGATTCTGGTTATGGTGTTAACCTACTGGGTGACGCCGGTAGGTGTGTAGTCCGGAGAATACGGGGTCATGTCCTAGGGCCGGACTGCATGGAAACTTGGGTATCTAGGGGTAGCCTAAGTCACCGCGTATCGATGGACAGAGAACGGTGTCCTAGTCGTTGGACCTTGTGTGGAAGGCTGTGAGTCGTGGGTTAGTTGCTATATCGGTAACGGTGAAAACCCGTGGAAGTTACCAAGATCATAGAGGCCCATCGTGGTGTTTTGGTGTAGATTGGTGTTGCGCGGTAGATAGATCGAGTCTCAATCGGGAACATGTGCCGCAGTGCTCCCGATTTCCTCTAATCGCCTTCTCTTTCTTTTGGAAATTGATTGTGTGTGGGCTCGATACGACGTGGTAATGCGTGATCGGCTATTTATTATGATTGATTGTTATTTTGGGGTTTTCGGGCGGGAATCTATAGAGGATAGATAGATTAGCAGCCGTAGTGGGGAGCCGATTCACTGGGTGATCTTAGATCGCTCATTAGACTCTTTTGTGTTTTTCAGGTGTAGCAGCGACGGACGCGGGAGGTCCTCGGCGTAGTTTCGGGATTGCTTGTGGCGGGGTTTTGATTCGATGATTTCGGGGTTTTTCTTTCGGTTCGGCTTGTCGCCAATTCGTATTGAACTTTGTTTGTTGATTCGTTGATTGATGAAATTATTTGTAAAAAAATGATGATTAAACGTTGTGTTGAACGTTTGATTTACTCATAAATGAATATGCTTTCCTGATATTGTGTTTCGTCCGAACCGACACAACTCGCTGAAGTAGTGCAAGGCGATCGACTTGTACTATGGAAGTGAGGATAGCGGAGTCAAGGATGGGTTAGTGCGAGCCTTTGTCTCAAACCGATCTGTCTCTGGCTTCGTCCTGTGACGAACTTTTCCTGTTCGACTTGCTCGGGTTCGATCGGTCATGTTCTTGTTTGATTGTTGACCGATCAGCTCGACGGTCAGCGGAGAATGGGAAAGGGGCGTTACAGAAAGGTGGTATCAGAGCATGGTTCTGCATGGGTTTCAAAGCTGTTCATTTCTGAGTGTTTTCCGTGGTTTTATCGAGTCAAAATTGTGTCTTACCCAAGCATCCATTAAGAAACCGAGCCGCGTCTGTAAATCTGGGGTTGGAATGGGGTAGAAATTTGTATTATGTGTACTAATGTTTATTTTTGGTTTTGGTTGCAGTCAGCAGCAGAGCGTCCTTGGACGGATTGTGTGTGGGTGTGTGCATTGGGTGTGGGAGATTACATTGAGCAGGATGAGTCCGCAGCAGATGACACGGGCAGAGTATCAGGCTTTGGTAGACCAGCATCAGGCAGGTCTGAGGGTAGCACAGCGGGGACAGTCACGGGGTTCTCGGGTATCAGGTCGACCACCAGCTTTTCTGAGAGTGCATCAGGGAGCGAGAGCAGCCGCTGTAGATTGGAGGCTGTTACCTGATCCATTACCTCCATCTCTACAGGACGACGCAGGTACCGCAGATCCGACCGCAGGAGTGATGGGATATTTGGGATTCGCAGATCATGAGTTACCGCCATTGCCACCATGGTTTGAGGCACATACAGTACCATCGGGGATGCAGCCGCCGATGCATGAGGCACGTGATGTGCCGCTACCGTTCAGCTTACATGATTCGGACTTCATTCCACTTGGTGGGGAGGACTTCCAGTTAGACCTGTTACACGCAGCTTTCGATATGGACATGGAGCCGGTAGGCCCGGAGCAGCATGTGCAGTGGGCGCAGCAGATGGACGAGCAGATGGTGATACTTGAGGACGTCTTAGAGCAGCAGATTGGGCCGCATTATCAGCCAGGATCGCCGCAGAGGTCAGGAGCTCCATCACCCAGTTCTACCGAGCCACACTCAGTGATGGAGTCAGCCACAGGAGTTGAGCCGATGTCGACGGCAGGGTCGGACTCACAGTTTGAGTCAGTTACATCCCCAGAGGTACCACCGACCGAGCCAGTTGCGTCACCAGAGGTTCCACCAGCAGACACGCCAGACTCAGTGCCACAGATGCCAGTGTACAGGACATGTAGCGCCTGCGGAGTGCAGGGTTTTCATTTGTATTAGTGTACACGACCAGTTGATCCGCGCTACCATGAGACGTGTCAGCCAGTGCCGAGCCCATATTACTGTCAGGTATGTGGTGTAGATGGTCATCTTGCACCTATTTGTCCGATCGCGGGGCCCGGACCACGTATGTCAGACGCAGAGCCGCATCGTGCCCCATTACCTGAGGAGTATCGACCAGGACCGAGTCGTCGAGACACAGAGCTTATTCGGCTGTCCGTGATTCAGCAGCCACCAGCGCAATCACCCGTAGCACAGCCACCATTGGTGCAGCCACCGAGACCATCGAGGAGTTGCAGGAGGTGCGGAGACGAGGGACACAGAACATCCACTTGTTCCCGTCGGTCTAGTTATCGCCGGTCCCGCTCAGCACCAGTTGTCTGTCAGATTTGTAGAGGTCAGGTACATCGAGCAGCCGAGTGTTTTCAGGAGCCATCTCCGGGGTCTGTTTCTTCCAGTCAGCTAGGTGGAGCGACGGACCATGAGGCAGCAGCTTGTTACCGTGGGCCACGCCCAGCGCCCGTCCTGGATTGTCAGATTTGTGGTCGCAGAGGTCATGTAGCGCAGTTATGTCTGATGGCAGAGCCACAGCAGATTGGAGTGCCGACCAGAGATGCGCACCCACCACACCCTCCCGGCGCGCCTGCTAGTGGTTACCGTCGTGAGCCGCGATGCCGTTTGTGTTTGGCATTTCGGTTGTGTTGGGGCTGTTAGGATATGATAGTTAGGCCAGGTAAGTTGGGCACTAACTATGTTGTTATTGTGTGTATCTAGATCGGCGATTTTTGCATGTTGTTTCAGACATTTCCAGGGTATGACGGTGCAGTTTGGGGTTAGGGGGTTGACGATGGACGTCTCGTGGTTATGTTTCTGTATTGTTTATGTATTTTAAAACCTCGAAACATGTGTGTGTTGTTGTTTTTATGTATGTATGTGATGCAGAACTGTTCTACTATCATTATGGCTTGCATGCGTACGATGGGTTGAATGCAAATGGATTACCACGTGAAGTCTAATGATGAGCGGAACTGACGACCGTTCATCAAGACCTAAACCCGGACTGACGCCATATCCAGAGCGATCTAGTGATTGCTTGATTGTGTGTGGTAATTGGTTGCGTTTAATTTAATTGCTTGCGTGTTTTATCTAATGCTTGAGTGGTGCATTAAATAATTAGGATTGCGTTTCGTTTGTGGTGTAGCACTGTGAAAGTGCTAGTGTTTATGGCATGCTTAGCATGTGCGGAGTGTGGATGGTGGTGGTAAGTTAATCGGTTGAGTAGTTTTAAATTTTATTGCAGTCGTTAGTTGTTAGAATTAAAAGCGTTAAAACCTTTTTGTTTAAGGTGTTGAGCTAACTCGAGAACGGGTGTAATCAACTGTCGATTCGCGAGAAAGCGGAATTATAGAATATCGTTACTTAATCATGAGTGACCATTGGGTACATGATTAACTAACTATATTCTTATGAGGACGTGGTATCGAGGGATAGACGGGTTTGAATTTCACCACTCCAGTGAAAATTGTTGTGCTGAATGTAGGACGGAATGGACGATGCGATACGAATACGAGACCGAACCCGAACCCGAAAGCGAGATGAAAAGGCAAGACATCGTGAAACGAGAAGTCGTAAGACAAGTGGGCTCAAGAAGGGAAGCAGTTGTTATGCATTGTCCGTGGAAATGTGACAGTACAGAGCAGCGGAAAGAGAAAAGCGGTTGTATGATGAGTTAGCAAAACGATTTGAGGAAAGAAAGATCAGTGTGGTGGATGGAAGCAATCGGACGGAAGCAGATGAACAGATTCTTGAAGAGTGTCCCAGCGAGAAGAAGGATATGGAGGTCGTAGCAAAGTGGGGAAGTCAAAAGTGGGAATCAGTATGAAGATCAGTTGGATGGAAAGTGTGGGAAGAGCGTAAGAAGGCAAGAAGTCAGTGATATGCAGCAGTGTTCGAGTAAGGAAGCGTTGGAATGGAACAGCGAAGCAACTTGCAGGGTTTGGTGCCAATTCAAAGTCTGGTAGTGACGGAGAATTCGGGGACCGAATTCCTGTAAGTGGGGAAGAATGTGATACCCCGTATCCAAAAATATGGTCAATGGGCAGAAGAAAAGTCAACAGGGGCAAAACCGTAATTTTGCTAAACCCAAGGGCAAAATGGTAATTTTGCCAAAGTTCGAGACGGAAGACGTGACGGGCCAAATGTTCTCTTTCTAAACCATAAAGAACATTTACAAGGTCAGAATTCGAAGAAACGGAGCAGAAACGCATTTTTCGGCTTATCGGGTGAAAACCGAGCAAAACCAAGAAAACTTCGGAAATTCATAACCAGAGCTAGGAAACTCCAATTGGGATGATTCAAGTTGCTAAATTCATCTAAAATCAGGGAGAATCATTTTATGGAGGGTGGAGATTTATGGGAATCGTTTGATATTTACTAAAATAATTCTCGAGGAAATGAGTAAATCGAACAAAAGTAAGTAAGCAATATGAGGAGGGGTTCTTATTGGATTGGGCCGGTGTTAATGGGCCTTTGTGGACTCCAAACACTCACCAGGGACAGATATGAGCTCCCCAGGTCGCCAGCTTTAGGTGAGAGGTGTCAAACAAACAATTGGTGCATGGGAAAAAAGGGGTTACATGCAAGAATCTTCAATATTCACTCCCTTTAGCCATTGTGGATCTGAATCTCTCACTCTAGTCTCTCTTTGTTGAAAACTCTCTCTAATTCTCTCCAGAAACATTCAACAAATTCTTCAAGTTCTTGCATCTTCAAGCAATCTTCTTCAAAAGCAATGGTGTTCTTCATGACTTCTTCTACAAGCAAAGCCATAACTCTCTCATCCTAGACCTAAATCTTCCTCTGCAAAGCCCAGGATCTTCATCTCATCCTCCTCTACATATTCCAGCCAGCCACCGTCGTCGCCGTCGCCGGAGCTCACCGGAATCCGGCCAAGAAGCAGCTGCAGTTTGGGTTTGGGAAGATATCTCTCTCTTCATCATATTTGTGTGATTCAAGGCTATGCGTGGCTAGATCTTGTCAAGAGGAGTAGTTTGGTGGGTGGTTCGCCGTCAGAAGTCACCGGAAAAGTCACCTCCGCCGCGGTCAACGCCACCGCCGCCGCGGTCAACGCCGGAGCTCCGCCGCCGGTGAGCTCCTCCGCCTTCAAATCTTCAGCCGGTTCATCCAGGGGTTGGTTCAGATGTGTTGGTTCAAGAATGGAGCTAATTTGGTTGGGTTTAGATCGGTTTAGGTAACCGGTCAACTCTCGGTCAACATTTTGACTTTGACCCGGTTTACCTAAACCGGTCAATTGGATTTTGGTTTGACGGTTAACCGGTTCAGAGGGGAGGTCAACCGGTTTAGCTTGGTCAACGGTCAGTGGTCAACGGTCAACGGTCAACCTCAGTCAACGCTGGTCAACGGCCGGTCAACGCCATGGTCAACGCGTTGACTCCGGCCGGTTCTTGGGTATTGCGGTTCATCTACGGGTGTTCGGGAAGTCTCGGGGTTCGTGTTTGGGTATTCGGAAGAAGTTCGGGTTTAGTCGGGGTCTCAGGAATCCGTATCCGCATCCGTGCCGTTTGTACCGTTATATCCTTGTGAGTCGGCTCAAACACCGTAGTTTCATTTAGAACGATAAATGGGAAACCGTAGTGATAGGATTGCATACCCGAATGTGAATTGAATTGAATTGAGAATTGATTGATTAATTGAATTAATGTTAAACCGGCTAGGGTTAAAGAAGCATGTTAGACTTAAAACGGATTAAACCTGTTGAGTGCCGTTAGGTTCATAGTAACGTTGTGTTATGCATTCATGTAGTCTTGGCATGAATAGGACCGTATATGCATATATATGTAAGTAAAGAACGGTACTAAATGAATCTATATACGGGAATTAAGACAAGTTAAAATACGGATTTAACCTTGAACAAACGTATAGAGTATGGAACGATATCGGGGATTTCCGAGAATAAATGAATTAAAGTAATGAAAGATGAGATGTCGGGGAGTCTAGTAAGCTACTAGCTCTAAACCGACGGATCGGGAATTGTTAAAGATACTTAAGAAAGAGTAAGAATGAGAAGTGTTGTGATTGGTGAACCGTCTACGGGTTAGTAAGCTGCTAATCCAAAGTAGCGGGCGTAAATTGGTTAAAAGATGTTAGAAACCCTAATAGGCCTGTTGTGTGTTGATTGTGTGATTGCTTGGTTACGTGTTGTTGCTGAGCTTTTCTGTGCAGGCTTGTTAGATCGTCTCGGTGTTGGGCCGAGCGATCCGTTTGGATACTTGATCTGGTCATGGGACCGGTTAAGTCGTAACCGCTGACTCGGTACGGTGCTGAGTCAGGGGGCGGGGTTGGTGTGTGTGAGTAGACTTGCGGGATGCGGGATTGGGTTTATTGATGTTATTGATTGAGATTGATTGTTAGAGTCCGAGCGAGTCTGCGTGTTTACATTTCTGTACTAGGACTCTAGGGTGCGTTAGATCCCGCAAGTCTAGGTGTTTGACTACGTTCTGGTACTTCCAACCCGATTGGATCCTCGGGTAATTACCTAACCGGATCGTGGTGATTCTGGTTATGGTGTTAACCTACTGGGTGACGCCGGTAGGTGTGTAGTCCGGAGAATACGGGGTCATATCCTAGGGTCGGACTGCATGGAAACTTGGGTTATCTAGGGGTAGCCTGAGTCACCGCGTATCGATGGACAGAGAACGGTGTCTAAGTCGTTGGACCTTGTGTAGACGGCTAGGAGTTGTGGGTTAGTTGCTATATTGGTAACGGTGAAAACCCGTGGAAGTTACCAAGATCGTAGGGGCCCAGCGTGGTGTTTTGGTGTAGATTGGTGTTGCGCGGTAGATAGATCGAGTCTCAATCGGGAACAAGTGCCGCAGTGCTCCCGATTTCCTCTAATCGCCTTCTCTTTCTTTTGGCAATTGATTGTGTGTGGGCTCGACACGACGTGGTAATGCGTGATCGGCTATTTATTATGATTGATTGTTATTTTGGGGTTTTCGGGCGGGAATCTATAGAGGATATATAGATTAGCAGCCTTAGTGGGGAGCCGATTCACTGGGTGATCTTAGATTGCTCATTAGACTCTTTTTGTGTTTTTCAGGTGTAGCAGCGACGGACGCGGGAGGTCCTCGGTGTAGTTTCGGGATTGCTTGTGGCGGGGTTTTGATTCGATGATTTCGGAGTTTTTCTTTCGGTTCGGCTTGTCGCCAATTCGTATTGAACTTTGTTTGTTGATTCGTTGATTGATGACAATATTTGTAAAAAATGATGATTAAACGTTGTGTTGAACGTTTGATTTACTCAGAAATGAATATGCTTTCCTGATATTGTGTTTCGTCCGAACCGACACAACTCGTTGAAGTAATGCAAGGCGATCGAATTGTACTATGGAAGTGAGGATAGCGGAGTCAAGGATGGGTTAGTGTGAGCCTTTGTCTCAAACCGATCTGTCTCTGGCTTCGTCCTGTGACGAACTTTTCCTGTTCGACTTGCTCGGGTTCGATCGGTCATGTTCTTGTTTGATTGTTGACCGGTCAGCTCGACGGTCAGCGGAGAATGGTAAAGGGGCGTTACACCATGGATAGGAAGTGGTGAAACAAAAAATGTTGATTTTGGATGGATAAGGGTCCACACGTATTTTGAATCCAAAGATGCACAATAATATAAACTCTTGACCACCTTATGGTCATCAAAAGCGTCTAGCATGTGATGTCATCATGGTAGTGTCCACGAATAGTCGATACATAGTAGAAATCTTGACTACATTATGTTCATCAGAAGTGTCTGGCATGTGATATAATCTTGGTAGGGTCTCTTGACCACCTTTTGTTCATCAGATCGTCCAGCTGTGATATAACCATGGTAGTGTCCATGAATAGTCGATACATAGTAAACACGAAAGCGTCTAGCATGTGATGTGATCGTGGTAGTGTCCACTGATATATCATGGTTTTTAGGTGTTTTGGACCATGATATATGTACATAATCAAGTCTTTTATAGAGTCTTCCGAGTCCTTTCAGGTACTTTACAGGTTTTAGCACGTTTGGAGCTTACTTGGACATTATGGCGCATTCTGGAGCTTTATAGAGCATTCATGCGATTGCAGAAGAGTTGGTACGATCATCTGGAGTTGGTGTCGATCGATACCACTTTGGTGTCGGTCGACACGGTTCGCGAGTAGAAGAGTTGGCCAATTAATGAAAGTTTTGAAGATCTGCAATTAAGTCCAGAAGTTTTTCATAATTACAAAGTGGCCCAAATCGTGTTTTAGCTTTTAATTAGGGTTTACAGCCACTTATAAGGCTAAGCTTTTCTTCGGTTTTATTCTAAGCTTTCTTTGATTATAGATTAGGAGATTTGGGGGGCTGGTCTCTTGCTCGAGAGAGAAGAGATTTCGAACCCCTGTTCTTACTCTTTTGGATTTATATATGATTTCTATTCTGATTATGTCTTTTGTGTTGATTGATATGTTTGAGTAGATCTCTTGTTAGATTTAGGGATTCTCATAAAGGTTTTATGCTTGCTTGATACTGATTGATTAGGATTCACCATCTTATCGTTCATCGTCTAAGTTGTGCTTAACACTGATTTCTGACAATAGCACGAGAGTGTGAGTTAAAATCAGATCTGAGATAATTGACAATAGCACGAGAGTGTGAGTTATAATCTGAACGAACTTAATGTGAGCAATTTGACTAGATACAAAGAGATTTGGTTTAGGAGAATTGTGAACTGATAGAACATGTTCTTAATGCTTGTTTAAAACTCTAGGATCGCAAAGAGATTTGGATCGCTAGATTGCTAGATATAGAAATAATCACAGCGAGAGTTGGGTTATTTAGCATTGTATTTCTAGTTCTTGAAATGCGCTTAATCTGAATCATATTAGTTAAGTATCTAGCATCGCATGATTCCTGAGAACTTCCCTAAGTCTAGCGCCTTCGCTTATTGATCACTTTACTCGCTTACCTTGATGTCTTATTTACTGCTTTTTACTTCGTTTCACTTAGCTTAATTCGATTATTTATAATCTATCGTGTGATCGAGAGTCTCTGTGGGATTCGATACCTTTTATACTACAATCACATAACTGTGCACTTGCAGTAGAATAGGATTAAAACTTACAGACCTATCAAGTTTTTGGCGCCGTTGCCGGGGACTCTTTGAGTTCGCTGATAGATTTTGTCCTAGAGTTGAGTCTAAGTCGTTTTTATTTTCTTTGTTACTGATTTTTATCTTGTTTGGCTTGTTTTTGGTTGCGCAGGAAATCACAGACGCATTTAGTGTCGACCGACACCATCACTAGTGTCGCCCGACACCGAGCTCGAGACAGATATTTTGAGTTATGTGTATGCCAAGTCAACATACTCGAAGTAACCAAAGCGAAGAACTTGTGAACCTCAGACTTGAGGAGCTAGCTAGACTAGAGAGAACGAACAGAAAGGGTTAAAGGACAAGAATGAATAACAACCGTTTGATTTTGATACCTGATGCTGAGGGTGTTCTGAGAGACCGACAGAACAACCCGTACAACGCTGCTGGGCAAAGGATTGATGCTGAGGGACGTGTGATCCCTGATCCTGAACCTGAACCTGACGGTCAGAGGCAGATGGTTATTGCTGAAAGGACTCATGCTGACTACAACCGTCCCGATGAGTTCCATGCTAACCGGTCAGCGATTGTACATCCTAGCTTCGAGAGGAATGACTTCGAGATCAAGACTGTCTACTACTCTCTGCTGGGGCAGAAACCATTCCATGGTCTCCCACATGAGCAACCCATGGACCATATTGACGAGTTTGAAGACTTCATCACTGGACTGAAGTATAATGGGGTAAACTATGACTACTTCTTTCTCAAGCTTTTCCCTTATTCTCTCGCTGGAGACGCTGCATCTTGGCTGAAACAACTTCCACCTGGGAAGCTTACCACTTGGGACGCTGTGAAGAGGGAGTTTTTGAGGCACTTTTATGATGATGCTCGCTCTGATCAGTCGAGACAGGATATTCTCACCTTCACCCAAGGACCTACAGAGCCTCTTAAATCTTCCTGGATGAGGTTTAAGAAGTACCAACGAGATTTTCCTCACCATGGATTCTCTGAAGTGACGCTGCTCGGCATATTTTTCAGAGGTATTGATCTCCATTACCAGACTGCATTGAACAATGCCAGCAATGGAAACTTCAATACAAAGACTCCTGAGCAAGCTAAGACGTTGATTGACAACTTGGTGAGCAGCAATAGCACCAGGACTGCTGATAGAAGAAGGAAAGAATCTGGTGGACAGGTTGATAAGCTGGAGATGATTGAATTCAAGAATAAGTTGGACTATGTTCACAACTTGTTGACTGCAAAGAAGGCTGTCCACTTTGCTCAGGATGTTGAGGTATTTGAGGCTGAAAAAGACAGCCAAGAAGAGGATGTGAACTACATTGGTGGCTTTGTATTCCAAGGAAACTGGTTTGGGAATCAGCAAGGTGACCGTAAGTTCTTCAATGGTGGACAGAAGAGTGCTTTCACAAGCAACCAAAGCTCTTTTGGATATGGTCAGAATGCAGGTTACCAAAAGCCTTATCAGCCAGGTAACTCCTATCAGAGGACTTATGGATCATCTTCCTATCAGACACCTCTTGCTGCTAATGCTCATGAGAGCAAAATCGAAGCTATGATAGAGCGGGTGCTGGAAGGTCAGACGCAGACTACTGTGGAATTCAACAAGAAGCTGGATGCCTTGTATGAAGATCTGAATGGAAAGTTTGAATCCTTAAATACACATGTGAAGTAGTTGGGTACACAAGTGAACCAACTTTCAAGCTCAGTTAAGGGAAAGAATGTTATGGACACCCACATAAAAGCCTGGTCAGTTCATATTGATGATGGATCAAACCAAGGAGAGAAATTCGAGTTCAAGACTGCTGAACTTGTTAAAGATGCTGAAAAACCCGAGAGAAATATCTCGATGTCGACCGACACTACCATTAATGTCGGTCGACACCAAGGACGTGAGGAACTAATCTCATCTACCGTTTGTAGCATCGCTGAGGAGAAAACTCAGGAGCCTCACATACCCTCTCCTAAAGAGTCTGTGGAGTCTCAACAAGAGCTAGATGGAGCTGAACATCTAGAAGTAATGAATGAGGAGTTGGATGAGGAACCACAGCCTGATGATCCACCCTATCATCCTTGTGTGCAGAGACACTTGGAGAAGATGCTACCTATGGACGAGGTGTTGAAAGATTGGGTGATAGTAATCCCCAAGCAGATCAGTGACGTGTTGCTAACTCAGATCCCTAAGAAGCTACCAGATCCTGGGATATTTGTGCTGAGTTGTTCCATCTATTGAGGATAATTTCAGGCGTTCCTTGTGTGATTTAGGAACTGCTGGAAATCTCATGCCATACTTTGTGGCAGAGAAGCTGGGAATGACAGATTTTTCTCCCACTAGGACGTCCTTGGTCCTAGCTGATCAGTCAATAAGGATTCCGGAAGGAGTTCTTGAGGATGTCCCGGTTAGAGTTGGAAACTACCTAGTTCCGACAGATTTTGTGGTGCTGAAGTACGCTAGCAAGCCTGATGACGCTCTAATACTGGGAAGACCTTTCTTAGCCACAGTTGGAGAAAAGATCGATGTGAGGCATGGTTTGATTGATCTCCATCTGGGAGATGAGCCCCTCCACTTTGAGATGGATATGCTGCGCAGGCCAAAGATTGATGGTCAGACCTTTAGCATTGAGGATGGACAAGAAGCACAGAGGGGCAAGAATTTAGTTCTTGATCCTGGTGAGAAGAAGATAGTGGTTTCTCATGATCCCACTCTATCATCTTCAGAGCTTACCACTGCTTCTAAGCAGAAAGCTCCAGATATCGGAACCTCACCAAAGCAAAGGTACGTGCCTCCCAAACCTGATTTTACTAACTCTGATGCTGAGAATGCAGGGAAACACTCTGGTCCTAACCTCTCGTTCCTTGGACGAGCTCACGCTGACAACGCTTACTCTCCACCTTGGATGAGGAGGCTTTTGCAGAGGCACTCAAAGCTTCTGTTGAAACCTCCAGAAGCCTGATCTCGTTAGTCCGGTCAAGCTATTGACTTTAAAAGAGCGTTGAGTGGGAGGCAACCCACTGTAGGTCAGTTTTCTTCTCTTTTTGGTTTTATTTCTTGTGTCTTTTGGATTTTTTTGTTTTGGTGTTTCAGACCCGAGAGTGCAGACATCAGTGTCGGTCGGCACTCACTTACGTGTCGGTCGACACCGACTGTGACCACAGGTAAGGTTTTTGTTCTAAGTCTCGGTTCTATTCCAATTTGGTTTATACTGAGCTCACGCTAAAGTTGCACTGGGGATAGTGCAGTTTAAGTGTGGGGGAGGTAGTTACTAACATTGTGTTTTGTTTTCTTAGAGTCAGTCCTTTTTTTTTCTTTGGTTCTCAAATTGTTTTATCGAGTCAAAATTTGTATGAAACTATGATTTTTCGAGGAAATTTTTCGCTGGAACCGGAACTAAGTGACCATTGGACAGACTTGCAGAGCCTCTATGACTATTAGAAAACCCCAAACGGATCAGCCTACCAAGGACACTCATATCTAACCAGGTATTCAGAGGATCCATCACTAGTCTCACCTTAATATTGACTTTAAATTCTCACTTAGGGGTTTGGTAATCTTTGGATCGGATTCCTTTGATGTGTTTGGCACAGCCTATGATCATGTTCTTAAGTATGGTTTCTGATTTTCCCCTCCCTTGAAAGTAAAAAAAAAAAAGAAAGATAAAAACCGAGGATAAGCTAGTAGCTTCGAAGTGGTCACGAGAGTGGTAGAGACCCCTATTACCTCATGTGTATCCATGGAAAGATCAAAAGTTAAACCACAATAAAAAGGGAAGAGCGCTGATAGAAAAAATAAAATGATACCCAGTGGGAAAAATCAGTGCTAAGGGAGAAAGGGAAAAGAAAGAAACCAGAAACCGACAGTTTGGTGGTCAGATACTGAATAGGTTGAGTCCATGTGGTCTTTGATTCGATACTCCCTCTGTGAGACCGCACCTAATTATATACAGAGGCTAGTGTGGTAAACTTGAATGTCCTAACTTAATTGTGGAGTTTAGTTGGGACAGTTGCTAAGTGTGGGGGAAGTACATTGTGGTCCTGTAGGAAATTTTTCAGTGGCTTACTAAGTGAATGTGAATGCAAAAGTTCCTAGGACGAAATGAGTTTCTGTGTTTTCAAACCTCTTTTCTTATGATTTGGTTCTTTACTTGCTTGAGGGCAAGCAAGAGCTAAGTGTGGGGGAGTTGATATATCATGGTTTTTAGGTGTTTTGGACCATGATATATGTACATAATCGAGTCTTTTATAGAGTCTTCCGAGTCCTTTCAGGTACTTTACAGGTTTTAACACGTTTGGAGCTTACTTAGACATTATGGCGCATTCTGGAGCTTTATAGAGCATTTATGCGATTGCATAAGAGTTGGTGTCGATCGACACGGTTCGCGAGTCAGAAGAGTTGGCCAATTAATGAAAGTTTTGAAGATCTGCATTTAAGCCCAGAAGTTTGTCATAATTACAAAGTGGCCCAAATCGTGTTTTAGCTTTTAATTAGGGTGTACAGCCGCTTATAAGGCTAAGCTTTTCTTAAGTTTTATTCTAAGCTTTGTTTGATTAGAGATTAGGAGATTTGGGGGGCTGGTCTCTTGCTCGAGAGAGAAGAGATTTTGAACCCCTGTTCTTACTCTTTTGGATTTATATATGATTTCTATTCTGATTATGTCTTTTGTGATGATTGATATGTCTGAGTAGATCTCTTGTTTGATTTAGGGATTCTCATAAAGGTTTTATGCTTGCTTGATACTGATTGATTAGGATTCACCATCTTATCGTTCATCGCCAAAGTTGTGCTTAACACTGATTTCTGACAATAGCACGAGAGTGTGAGTTAAAATCAGATCTGAGATAATTGACAATAGCACGAGAGTGTGAGTTATAATCTGAACGAACTTAGTGTGAGCAATTTGACTAGATACAAAGAGATTTGGTTTAGGAGAATTGTGAATCGATATAACATGTTCTTAATGCTTGTTTAGAACTCTAGGATCGCAAAGAGATTTGGATCGCTAGGTTGCTAGATATAGAAATAATGACAGCGAGAGTTGGGTTATTTAGCATTGTGTTTCTAGTTCTTGAACTGCGCTTAATCAGAATCCTATTAGTTAAGTGTCTAGCATCGCATGATTCCTGAGAACTTCCCTAAGTCCAGCGCCTTCGCTTATTGATCACTTTACTCGCTTACCTTGCTGTCTAATTTACTGCTTTTCGCTTCGTTTCACTTTGCTTAATTCGATTACTTATAATTTATCGTGTGACCGAGAGTCTCTGTGGGATTCGATACCTTTTATACTACAATCACATAACTGTACACTTGCAGTAGAATAGGATTAAAACTTATAGACCTATCATCCACGAATAGTCGATACATAGTAGAGCTCTTGACCACATTGTGTTCATCAGAAGCGTCTAGCATGTGATATAATTGTGGTAGTGTCTCTTGATCACCTTTTGTACATCAGATCATCTAGCATATAATATAGGAAATATAATTTTTAATGTTTTCTATCGTACTTTGTGTCCACAAATTCACAATCATGTGAACTCTTGACCACCTTATGTGTATCAGAAGCGTCTAGCATCTGATATAATCGTGGTAGTATCCACAAATAGTCGATACATGGTAGAACTCATGAACACCTTCTGTTCATCAGAAGCGTCTAACATGTGACATAATCGTGGTAGTGTCCACGAATAGTCGATACATAGTAAAACACATTTTTTAATATTTTTATCGTACTTTGTGTTCACATATTCACAATCATGTGAACTCTTGACCACCTTGTTCGTTGAAAACGTTGGTAGAGCTCTTAACCACCTTCTGTTCATCAGAAGCGTCCAGGATGTGATATTCGAGGTAGTGTCCAGGAATAGTCGATACATAGTAGAATTCTTGACCATTTACTGTTCATCAGAAGCATCTGGACTGTGATATAATCATGGTATTGTTCTTAATACTCGATACATAGTAAGTGTCTTGCATGTTATATGATTGTGGTAGTATCCACGGGTAACCGATCTTGTGGACACATAGTCTAACTGTCCATTTGATATTTCCGTATTAAGCCCGAATATTTTTTTTTTTTGAAATCCGGTACATCGTCCGATTATATCTCCATTCTGAAGGTTTATATGGCTGAAAACTTCAACTTTGTTATCGTATCCACCGTCAAAAAATTGAGGGGTGAAAAATAAATGAAAAGAAAGAAAGAGAGAGGAGAAGGAAAAAAAGGAAAAAATAATAATAAAAATGTATGGATTGACGGGAACAGTGTCCTATCCGTGTCCATTCGGGGATATTCTTACCTGTGGGGGTAGTTATGGTCTTTTTACATTGGGACCTACAAAAAAAAGATACAAGAATACAATCAAACATAGAAAGATACAATCAGCGCAATATTTCCAGTGAAATAGGCACTGTTTGAATGGGTTGCTTCATAAGTAAAGTTTCTCGATGGATATGTTTCAAATTTCTCAAGATGTATAGAGAAAAGGGAACAAAAAATTCTGGAATGAAGAGCCACGACTACCATGTATTCATGCACCAACTACTACCATTTGCATTATTAGAGTTCTTACCGACCAATATACATGAAGCACTTGCAGGTAAACATCTATTTGAAATTAATTAATTAAATAGTATATATATATATATATATATATATATATATGTAGCACTATATTAATTATATCATTTCTTATTTAATGAATTTTATTTATATCATAGGAATTGGAACATTTTTCAAGGATCTATGCACTCAAACATTGACAGAAGCAGGCATTGAGCAATTAAGGAATAATATTCTGGTGTTGCTTTGAATTTGAAAAAAAATATTCACACCTTTGTCTTTGATGTTATGGAACATCTTCCTATCCACCTACCGCATGAAGCATCATTTGGTGGACCCGTGCAATTTCGATGGATGTACCCGTTCGAACGATTCATGAGAGATTTGAAAAATAAGGCAAAAAATCTGGCAAGAGTTTAGGGGTCTATCGTTGCGATGGATACGCTTTCAATTCCATCAAAATTCCATCGCAAATTAGAATAGGGTATGGATAAGGTTTTGACTTTTTGTTGCAATTCCAATGCAACTACATTTTGTTGCGATGGAAATGCGATGAAACCCTCGCAATTCCATCGCAAAATAAACCGCAAAATTCCATTGACCGCCAAAAACTGCGAAATTTTTTAATTTATTGTCATAATTTCAGGATTTGCGATGGAAATGCGATGGAACCATCCCAAAGCCCGAAAACTACAACTAAAATCAGATCGCCTTCCTCTTCATTTTGCATTTAACACCTTGCTTCTTCTCCCTCTCAATATCCACCGTATAAGACCTCTGGCGCTCCACCTTGCTTCTTCTCTGGTGATACCCGTCCCATGACGCTCCACTTCCCTTCTTCTTCGGCGAGACCTTTTTTCTTCTCCACATCCAGCTTTACAACTCGCTCCTCTCCTCTCCACCTCTCCTCCCCTCCACCTCCACAACTCCGGCGGTACTCCTCCACCTCCACAACTTCGGCTAACGCTCCTCTCCTCTGTCACATACCCGTCCTCCGACGCTCCTCTTGCCTATATATGTGCATATATATATATTTAAATTAGTTAGATTAATTATGTTTTATGTGTATATGTTAGTTGGAATTTATAAGTTGTTATGGAATTTAAGAGATTAATTTATAATTTATATGAATGTTATAAAAAATTGTTATTTGGAATTTATAAGTTGTTAGATAAAATTTATAAGTTATATATAATTTATAAGTTGGATAGAATTTATAATAACATTAAAATTTGTTAGATGGAATTTATAAGTTAGATACAATTTATTAGTTAGATAGAATTCATAATGTTATTAAATATTATTAGATAGAATTTAGAAATTGGAATTTTAAAAAATTGATATATGAAAGTTTTTAAAAATTGTTAGAAGTTTAAAATGTAGTTATTTAATTGTTAAGATTTTTAATTGTTAAAATTTTAAATTTTTTGAAACTTAGAATAGGAAATAACATTAATTTTGTTTTTATGTAATTATTAATTCTTAATAATCTTATGTTTTTCCAGATGTTGAGACCATCTCGTGTTAATGATTACATGCGGTTTTTATCCGGACGTAGCTGGTCTACCCCATATGGGATGAGTTCCGGGTTGCAAACCGACTCGATTATTCTAGAGACGATGACACATCGCACATACTCCACCCGAACCACAAGATCCGGTTGATGATATGACGGTCAACCAGCTGCTCGCTAGTCATGGTCCTGGTCTTTTGCCGCGACCAAATTCCCACCGTCCTCCAAGAACCTTTTAGTTAGTTATTTCTATGTTTTAAATATTATTATATTATTTATGTATTTTAAAATATGTTTTTAGTGTTGCTTCGCAAGTTGGAATTATATTCGAAAAGGACTGCGAAGAACCGCATGCGAGTTGGACGCAAACTCCAGATTACGTCATCACATGTTAGTTTAAATCTTTCGCCGTAAATTTTACAAGTGTTTTTTAAATTTTTTACAAATACCTCACAAAATTTAATTTTCTATTTTCTAACATCAATTTTTTGTAGAAAATATATCATTGGGATCTTGTATACACCGGAACGGTCAAAGAGGCGTTTGAGAAAAAGTTAAAGGAACTAATTTTAGATCAGATCGGTCGGTGGAGGAGCAAGTGGAAATCGGACAGTAGCTACAAGCCTATGTGGATGGATCCGACCACATGGGAAGGACTCGTTCGGTATTGGCTCGGTTCGGACCATGAGCAATGCAGTATCAATAGTCAGCCGGCCCGCAACTCTTCTTCTGACAACAGCAGATGATCGGCGCCTTGATCCGGTAAGACTTCATATAAGGCTCGGCCCAGAAAATTGTAAGTCTTTATAATTAAAAAAAAATCAATATATTTTATATTTGATCCTACGTTGGTACTAATTACATATGTGTTTTCTTAAGGCGGAGCATATGGGAAATCATATTGCGAACTTGTTAGCGGTTCTCTAATAGACAGAACGCATGCCGAATGGTTATTTTGTCGATGTTCAGTATGGGAAGATCTTCAATGAGGTCACTTTGAGGATGCAGGAGTTGACACAAGATGATCCCGAGAGCATGGCATCAGGCGGACTTTCTCCAATCGCAAGGAATAAGTTCTACACCGAGGTAATTTATTCTCTAATATTTAGTTACCACTGTTTTTTTACCGTGTCGGTTTGCTTCAATCGCAGGCTGAAGCTGCGAGTTTTTCGACAGTTCGACCTGAAGATGATACGGTCGCTCTGAGAGAGATCATCGCGATACAAGAAAAGGTGAACGGGACGCATCCATCTCCGAAAATGCTACGCCGCAACAACCGCTCCTCCAGAGGATCTGACGCGAAACTGTAACCGGAATCAGAATCGGAACCAGAACTGGACCGAGTTCTACTTTTTAGTTTTATTTTTGTTTTTATGTATTATATTATGTTTTAAAAACTATCACTACAAGAAAACACTCGTTTACCGACGGACCAAACCGTCAGAAACGGTGGTTCCCGACAGAATTCCGGCCGGAGCAATTCGTTGGTTCTATTTCGTCAGAAAAAACTATTTGTCGGAAAACCTTCGGTATTTTCCAAAGGATTTCCGACACACCATTTTCCGACGGGTTATCGATGGTCAATAAAGCGAAGGTTTACATACGGTTAGTATTTGATGGCTTACTGACGGTTTATCGACGGTCTCTAACCGACGGCACTAACCGACGGTTTATCGACGGCACTAACCGATGGTTTACCGACAACACTAACCGACGGTTTACCGACGGCACTAACAGACGGTTTACCGACGGGTCTAACCGACGGTTTACCGATGGTTCTAACCGACGGTTTACCGACGGTTCTAACCGACGGTTCTAACCGACGGTTAATAACCGACGTAAACTGACGGTTACTAACTGACGGTTCGTAAATTTAATTTTTTATATATTAAATTATTTAATATTAAATATTAAAAATATTTTTTATACGAAATATTTCTATAAAATTATTATTAATTTTATTAAATTTATTATAAATATTTATTAAAAATATTAAATTACATAAAATTGGGATCCACATCGGGTTCCAGTCCCGTCTCCATTCCCTCTACAGAGGCCGTATCCGTACCCTTGTTCCTGATGCTCCTATTTACACTCTCGGTCCCACTACAAGAGTTGTCCCGCCTGATCCTCCTGGAGCAGCTCCGCCGTATTTTATGTAGTTCATGATTTGATCTCGCATCTTCTTCAGCTTTTTTCATTTTCCGCCTTTTTGGCATGCATCAGAGCATCAATCTGCGCCATTTCCTCTTGCATCTGAGTTTCAAAACTCGTCTTGAGAGCTGCAATTTCTGCGTCTTTCTCGCGCAAGGCTTCGGTGAAGGCGTCGTTCTCTGGTCGGAAGGGGTAATGGGGTGTCGAGGCTCACTCCCCCAAGTTTTCTAAACCAAAAACACGGCCCTTCTTGCGCTGCGTTTCCTGCAAAGTAACTAAAAATATTAGTTACACAAATCAAGTAAGCAAGAGTTATGTAAAATTTTAGAAAACACACAAACTTACCTCGAGAATGATCTCGTTGATCTTTTCCGACGGTACCTCCTCCGTTGAGCCGACTTCCTCAGATTGTTGGGTCTGGACCTCCTCCACCCGTCTCTTTGCCGGCTCTACGCTTCTCTGAGCGATCGGATCCAGGATCTCGCCCGTAGTCTTGTTTGTATAGCCCTCCACAGTGAGCTCAACAAACGTCGGCTCTCGTCATGTCTTTTGTTTCTGCACATTTATTAAATGGTCATTAGTATTTAATTAATTACATTATTGAACATTCTAAAAACGATACTTACAAAGTCAATCTTCCGTTGTACGGTGCTCTTTGCTCCCGCGTTATGCGTCGCCATCCCCAAATTTTTTCTCTCACTCTTGCGGTTCTGGGAATGCGTCGAGGAGTCCGTTGTTGTAGAAGGCCTGGACCAATGACGGATGAACACCACAATCCGCGCGAGGTTCACTCCCTTCGTGGAAACCCACTTCTGCTTCCACTCATTGAGGACATGTGAATAGTGGGTCCTCGCCTTTTGGTGGAAACCCTTCTCAACGAGCGACGTATGGTTCCTATCCCAAGTGTACTCTTGCTAAAAAACGATTGATGTTAGCAAAAATAGATAAAAATTATAAATGTGTAAACTGTCGGACGGAGATATACATACCGCGAATTGGCGGAACCATTTATGCTGCTCGGACCTGGGCATCTTCGCGTATAGCGGATATGGATGACGGAGCATGCTAAACATCATTCCTAAAATGTTCTTTGTGATCTTCGATGACGTCATATTGAACCTGTTTCATGTCAATCTCAAAACATTAAAAAGTAAACAGACATTTAAAAAGTATATATAATAAAAACAAACTTGTTGAAGTAAAAAAACTTACCAATAAGTACCCGGGTTTTTAAAAAGATCCGGATGAAGTCGTTTAAGCGTTTCCCGCCCCGGCTGCTCGACTAATAATTCTATCTCTGGTGCGAACATCGACGGGACATCCTCTGTATTCGGCACCTGGGACACTGAATGGCTCCCGCTAGGAGCTTCCTGCCGCGAAATCGACGGTACCGGACGCGTCGGTCTAAGTTGATTCAATCGAGCTAGCCGTGGAGGTGCCGATCATGCCTGAGCAGACTGAGAAGGCTCACCTGGAAGCAATCCATCGTCCTGGGTAGCGGACAAGAATGTCACGAAATCTCCATAATCAGTCCTACATTTCGTTAAAAAAAAATTAATAGTCAAAAGTTTGATTAAATTTTATAAAAATATTTTTATTAATCATAAAATTATAAAAACATTTTTTTAAATTATAAAAATTATGTAAACGTTGTTATAAAACCAAAAGTTATAAAAATGTTTTTAAAAACTATAAAAAAATTTTTTGTTAATCTTAAGAGTTATTAAAAAATTTTAAAATCATAAAAATTATAAAAATGTTTATAATAATCTTAATAATTATGAAAATGACTTTATAAAACCAAAAATATAAAATAGTTTTCAAAAATTATATACAACTATTTATTAATCATAAAATTTATAAAACGTTTTTAAAAAATAATAAAATTATAAAAACATTTTTAATAATATTTAAAACTATGAAATCGTTTTAATAAATCAAAAAAATATAAAAACGTTTCAAAAATGATAAAAACGTTTTATAAATCATAAAAATTATAAAAACGTTTTTATAATCTTTAATATTATGAAAACGTTTTAATATAACACTAAAAATATTTAAAAAACGCTTTTATAAATTATGTAAAACGTTTAGAAGAATGTTAAAATCATAAAAACGTTTTTATAAAATATTAAAAATATAAAAACGTTTTAAAATTTTTGAAAAATGTTTTTAATAATATTAAAAAATTGTACAAACGTTTTTGTTAGACAAAAAAATATTAGAAAAAAAACACTTTTAAAAATATTTAAAACGTTATATAAGATCATATAAATGTTTTGAAAAAAATACATAAATAATCAAACTAACCAAACAAATCACACAAAAACACCCTAAATAAAATCTAAAACCCATAGATTGAATCCTAGACTACATGCATCTTAATCTAGTAATCTAACAACCGAACATCTTAGTTTTTCTCGAAATTGAAAGGTTAAAAGACAAGCTTACATAGTTAGGAGGCTTTGGAAAATTGGTTTTGGCGAGAAGTGGCCGGAATCGTCGAGATTCTTTAGAGAGAAGGCGGAGAAGAATAGTTAGAGAGAGCAAACGCGGAGAATGGGGAAGAAGAAGAAATGATTTGTCGAATAATCTTATTTTCTGATGGATTTCCGACGGTTTATTAATGAATCGTCGGAAATCAGTTGGTTTCAAAGCGGTCCAACTATTTGGCGGTTTGACCAAAAACGATTGGGCGGTAAATCAAAATATTTGGTAAATATTTGGCGGTTTATTAACCGACGGATTTTCAACAGATTCATAAATAACTGTCGGAAATCCGTCGGTTAATAAATTAATAAAAAGGGAATGGGGATACCCAAGGTTCGAACCCAGGTCTAGTGTGAGTTATTTAAAGCCTAAACCAATATTCCATGTGTTTCTTATTGTCAATAGGTTTCATTTAAGTAACATTCGGTGTTTTATTCAAAATTTCAAAAATCTTAACCATTTAATAAATGTAAGACAATAATTATTTTACAATTTCATAATTTAAAAACCAAATATTAAATGAGAAAAGGCATAAAATAGCACAAAAACATATCTTGTCATAAATATAGCACCAAAGAAAATAATTCACATTTTTAGCATTATTTTAATTATAAAGACCTTTATAGCATTATATAATTTAGGGTTTAGGGTTAATTATTTAGGGTTTAGGGTTTATATTTTAGGGTTTAGGGTTTAGGGTTTAAGGTTTATTATTTAAGGTATAGGGTTTAGTATTTAGAGTTTAGGGTTTAGTATTTTGGGGTTAAGGGTTAAGGCTAATTTAGTGACAAAACATGTTTTTGTGCTATTTTTATGATTTTTCTTCCTTGTTGCTATATTTGTGACAAGACATGTTTTTTGTGCCATTTTTGCGATTTGCTCATATTAAAAACACAACATAATATTTTAATTAAACTAATACATAATTTCATAATTATAAAAAACATTACAGACATATTAGTTGTTATTATCCGGGAACTGGTTCTCGAGCCAATCCCCAGCTTCCGTCTGCCTGGCGGATCATAAGGTTCCATGACCTTGCGGGAATCCATTCCGGTCTGGCGTCTCCTCGTTCCCATAGCAACTTCAAGCGGCGCATTTTTGTTTGAAAAACCCGCCTAGTCGTCCTATGGAATTCCCGCCAGACGGTTACGATGATGTCCGGACCAAAGGTGAAGTGCGCATATAAGTTGATAACAGAATACATCATATAATATTTAAAATTTAGAAAATACATGGACTTATCACAAAAAACTTTCTTACCAAAAATTCATCGAACCATGTCGCCTTGCGATCACCAGGGACATTGTAGTACTCCACGTAAATACTGGACCAGCGATTCTGGATGATATCGCTGATGGCAGACAGAATGCGAGCATGGTAACCGAACCAAAATGCACAGTTCTTTCGGGAGAGGTCAAGAACGGGAAGATGTTCCCGACCCGGCTGACAGATTTCCCGCAAGTAAGAGGCGCGGTTATCGGGGGGGAAAGATAGACAAAATCCATTTTTGTAAGTGTTTGAGTGTTTGTAGATGATGAAAAAATGGAAAATTCGTAATATATTTATACAAAATTTCCCGATGGCATTTCCGACGGATTCCATCGGAAATTAGATTAAATTCCGAAGAGACATTTACCAATGCAACACATAGGGAAGAGTCGGGATTAATTATCGTCCGTAATTTCAGCCTTTGACCGGTTTCCGACGGATTTCCGACAGAATTTCAAAATCGGTCGGACATCCGTCGAAGGTTGGGGTTTGTTTAGGGTTTAGGGTTTGTAGATTGTGCAAGCTCCAATCTTAAATATGACATTGCAGACACGACATTTAGGATCATATGACTTGTCTATCACTAAATTTAAATTCCGTAAATCGAATAAGAGATCCGTTCAAACTATCGATAAACGACATTGTAGGTTAAGAAGTCATTTCGTCGGTTATACTTCGTATTCCCGAAGATGGATAAAACATTAGTTACGTGATTTTGAAGGTTGTTCTTTTTCATAGAAACCCTTTCATTACCTCCCCGGGAGTTTTGAGAAGAATTGATTTTAGGGTTTCAAACCCTAAATCTTATTCTATGTTGGTTTTGTTGTCCAAATTAACCGACAGATAACCGACGGAAAATAAAAATCCGTCGGTTATCCGTCGGTTACTCAAAATTACCATTAGTTAGAGCTTATGCATGGGCTCGAACTCGAGATCATGTAGGTACGCAGGGAGAATTAGGACTATTTGTGCTGAGTGTTACATTACTGTTCTCTTGCAACGATTAATTCTTATTGATAACAATACATGTAATATTTTTAAAAAAAAACCTTTTCATTTATATTTTTTAGAAGTAGTGAAACATGTAAATAAAAAAACAATTACTCAGTAATTATTTTTAAGCTTTTTAAGGTTTTTTTAAATATTTATAAACTATTTTTTTATTCTGCATCGTTTTCTGAGTCGTAATCCGTTGACATCGAATCAGTGTCATCGTCGAACTCCCCCCTCTCTTCTTCGGAATCAGAATGACGGACAACATTCCCAAAATGACTAAAATCGACGACTAGATTATCTTCAAGGGATTCTTCAACCGGAGCTATGTAATCACTTTCGCCTTCTTGCAGTGGTTCATGTTCTTCTACCCCGTAAACTCTTCCTCGGGGGTATTTTTGTAACTGTGATCCAGGGGTCGTTCTTGTATGTTAATCGAGGGTAGGGTATATTACTCACATGTATCAAATGAAAGAAATAATTACATGGTGTTAATTAAAAATAATTCAAGATGAAAAGTTACATAAAGGTTCGATCATTTACTTGATCTGCTTGATAAACAATAACAAACATGTTATATTTTCGAAGCTTCTTAGTCGAATGAATAGACATCACACCAAACTCATCTATTGTTACACCTTTCCCAATGATAGGGTTGTACCAGTCACACAAAAAGACCATGCATCTCATGCCGAGCTTCCCTATGTACTTCACTTCAAGTATTTCTTTAAGAACACCGTAGTACACAACTTCGCCGATTGTAGATGAAACTCTGTGATCGTACGTTGTCCTATAGGATCCTTTTATGCACTTTAAACGCATATCCCCTTGTGCAATATCGTGGATAAGACTTTGTGTTGTAGTGGAGGCCGCTGACTATGTCTATTAACTAATCTTCTGGTTTGCGACCGTTTTTGATTTCGTTATTCACCTAAAAATAACCGGTTAGTTACCAATCAAATTTATTGGGTCTTGAGTGATATGAAAATCCAAAACTCACATAAAATTGTAACCACTTGCAGAAGTATGTTTCTTTCCACTCTTCGCGCTCGTCCTCGGTCAATTCAAGATGATGATGTTGGAGTGACTCCATGTATAACTTATAAAAATCAACCAAACTTAGTAATAAAATTATTATGAAATTTAAATGCAATAATTATAAAAAATTAAACTATACATACCTCTCATACTCAAATACTTCCTCGCAGTTGTTAAGAATATATTTGTGTAGGTGTGCATGCTCTTGGGTCGTTAGTTGTCGCTTTTCTACTTTACCCCTTAACCGCCTGACTTGTTAAAAAATGCTAGGAACCGTTGACGGATTTGTCTCTCGCCTCTATCATCGTTTCTAGTTGGGCGCCGACTCTTTGTGCGTACTTTTGAAGGGAAGTAATAGCTGGCAAATGTCGCCGCTTCTTCGTTGTTGTATTGAGCAGAAACTGAATCCTCCACTTTAGCGGGGTTCTTAATCTTTTTTTAAGGTGGAACATATAGCGCTCGAAGGGATACGTCCACCGATATTGTACCGGACCACCTAGTCTAGCTTCTCCCGGGAGATGAATGGGTAAATGCTCCATAACTTCAAAGAAAGACGGTGGAAATATATTTTCTAGATTGCACAGGATCTTAGGAATGTTTTTCTCCAAACATCGGATGCGTCAGCTGTAAGTGACCTCGTACATATATCCCTGAAAAAAAGCACCTACCGCGGCAATTGCTTTGTGAACATCTTTGGAGAGGAGATGAGCAAATAAAAATGGTAGTAGTCGTTGCATCACCACATGACAATCATGGCTCTTCATCCCGATAAACTTGTCATCATCAGTGTCTACACAATTACGCAAGTTTGATGTTTAACTGTCAGGGAATTTAACTCGTCACGTATTCCACTCGAAGAACTCTTCCTTCGATTCCGGATCTACCCAATATGCTAGAATTGGAGGTTTTCCGTTCTTATGAAGATGAAGTTCAGGCCGATCAAAAATTTCAGGCAAATCAAGCCTAGACTTCACATTATATTTCGTCTTCCCTTGCACGTTGAGAAGAGTGTTCATGATATGATCAAATAATTTTTTCTCAATGTGCATGACATCAAGATTATGCTTTAGTAGTTGGTCCTTCCAATATGGTAAATTACAGAAGATGCTTAGCTTGTGTCAGTTGTGGATTACACCAGCTCTATATATATTCTCATGCCCGTTCCCACCACATTCACGACTTCTTAGTGCACCAAATCCTTCTAAGAGGCCCAAAGTAGTCGACCCATCGTCTTGGAGAATAGGATCATCAAACACTTTCCTCTTCTTCGTAAAAGTTTAGTGTTTTTGCGATCTAGATGATCATGCGGTAGAAATCTCCTATGACAATCAAACAACCACGATTTGCGTCCGTTCTTTAACTGGAATGCATCGGTCTTTTCCTGAAATTATGGAGATGCTAACCTCCCATGCGTTGTCCATCCTGATAACATACCATAAGCCGGAAACTCGCTAATGGTCCACATTAGTGCAGCCCTCATCAGAAACTTTTTCTTGTAGAAAATATCATATGATACAACACCGGGCAGCCATAACATTTTCAACTCATATATCAATGGCTGCAAGAATTCATCAAGTGATCTTCTTGGATGCTATGGACCGGGAACGAGTACAGAGAGAAAAAGAAACTCTCAACGCATGCACATAGATGGCGGTAGGTTATAAGGAGTTAAAATAATTGGCCACAACAAATATTGTCTCTCATGTCTTCCAAACGGGTTGAAACCATATGTGCATAATCCGAGGTACACGTTACGTGGCTCGTATGCAAAATCTGAATATACGCTCTGAAAATGTCGCCACGCTTCAGCATCCGACGGATGTGCAATTTCTGTTCCTCTTCTATGCTCAACATGCCATCTCATTTCTCCCGCACTTCGCTCTGATTGGTATAAGCGCCTCATCATATCGGTTAACAGCATATACCACATACTATTTAATGGCACCTTAGCTCTTCCTCTTGTATCCTTATAGCGCGGCTTCTTACAGAACTTACATTCCAGACGGTATTCGTCTTCTCGCCAATATATCATACAGTTGTCGATGCACACATCTATCATCTGATGCGATAATCCAAGCCCTTTAACAAGTTTCTTGAACTCGTTGTATGAACCTGGCGCGAGCTTGTCTTCAGGAAGAATATCTTTCACGAAATCGCAAATAGCATACATACATTGCTCCGCCAAATTGTAGTCCGTCTTTATGCCCATTAATCTAGTTGCAGATGATAATGGTGAATGTCCCTCTTTGCAACCGTCATAAAGCGGCCGCTTTGCTGCATCTAACATATCAAAAAATCTCCTAGCTTCTACATTAGGTTCCTCATCTACCCAAGGAATTTAATATTCACCTGCTTCCTGAATATTTTCTCTAAATGCATTATCAACCATCTGAACGGTACCTACACCCAAATCTACATATGCGGTATAAGGTTATGTTAACGGCTATGTTAACGGTAATATCGAACCAACGCGTTTCCGACGGATTATCGACGGATTTTCGACACCGTCGGGAATTTACCAACGAAAATCCGACGACTTAGTCAGCGTTGATTATCCGTCAGAAACCTGTCGGAATTTCCAACCGGTTATTTTCCGTCGGAAAATCCGTCAATTATTGCCCTATTTCTTGTAGTGAATGTTGGTTATTATTAGTTTTAATTAATACTTTATATTTTTTAAAATTAATTAAATTATAAAAAATATTAAATTATTTATTTTCGATTTGTATTTATAAAAAATCATAAATCATTTACAAAACTTTGCGAGAGAATTGCGACGAAAACATTAAATGACATAGTAATTCATTAAATGGCATCCTGTTGAGGAGGATACGATAGGAAACGGTCGTGACACAATGCATAATCCAGTTTATTCGTGTCGAATCCCATATGTCTCATAATAAACGATAGATAAGACCACTCAACTCTATCATAGGCTTTACTCATATCCGTCTTGATACCTAAGAATCTCTTCCGACATGAAGGATTAGTATGAATAGCAGGAAAATTTTCTTGCGCTATAAGAATATTGTCAGTAATAAGATGTCCTGCTACAAAAGCAGATTGGATCTCGGAAATTAATTTCGGAGGTATCCTCTTAAGTATGAGACTTATACTTTAGATATAACCTTGTAGCTCACATTCCAAAGGCTTTTCGGTCTAAATCTAGTCATTTCTTAGGGTTTATCCCCTTTTGGAATCAGACATATGTTAGTTTCGTTAAGCTTCTCATCAAAGGTCCCATCCTCGAAGAACTTCCTAACCCTGAAGATTAGCTAGAGGCCTACCATGTCCCAAATTTTTTGGTAGAATAAGGCAGTCATCCCATCCGGCCCATGTGTTTTTCAGGATTAATCGAGAAAAGTGTCTTACGAATCTCTTCGGTTGATGGCTCACGGGTAAGTTCTGCATTCTTCTCTCTGGTAACAATCTCAGGAATGTCCTGGAATAGGGAACTTGGTGGTTCTGAGAAGGAAGATGTAAAAATTTCATCAAAGTACTCTATCGCAATCTTCTCAGTGTTAGGAATGTCCTGAAATCAGTTATACTTACTCTTGGTTAAGTCGTAAAGTCGAGGTTCGACAATCATATAATATTAGGTGATTATAATGTTTTGCTAGAAACCACTTATAATCTATAGATTGAGAATCTATTACTAATTTTATATGATCCTACAGGGTCACACACCTAAACTTACTAGATTAATTATTATATTGGGTCTTGTATATATTATTAATGTAATAGTATATATGTGATATATATGATATACACAAACACATACACATGTGCTTTTACCTGATGACTAATAAGAATCATCATTCTTATTAAATATGTTTTGGGCTTAGCCCTTAGCCCACTAATTGAAGCACATTAAACCTAATGTGATTAGGTATGTGGCTGTATATAAAACATCAAACTTAATGACGTTTGACACATGAGATAAACACAGCCGAAATTTTCATAAGATCTAATATACCAACGAATTGTTTGTTGTACTTTGAGATTTGATCTCGACGGCACTAGCATCCCGTTCCGATCTAGTTTGTGTGCATGTGGATACCGGTAGAGGCACTACGTTTGGAGTGCTAGGATAATCTCGAATCGTCTCGTTTTACTCCGCTGCAAAACATCTAGGTATATTCGAGATTCTAGATCTAGATTTATTTCAGTATTTGCATGAGATCTTGGCTAGTATATTCATAGGTTAATTTATAAAATTGTTTTATAAACCGGTTTGAATTTCCAACACTCAGTACCCTCATCATTGTCAATCCAAACATTTTCCGGATTAAGTAAGCCTAAGACCTTATTCCTTGCTTGCCTCTGTTTGATGGTTTCTTGGAATATTTTGTAAAATTATCTCCAAAACAGAGCCAACTGGTCCTACTTTTTGTTCCCAGAAGGCTTCTTCTTCCTTGTAGGTTGTCAATAATTGACCTTTAAAAACAAATATTTCTTCCGTAGAGCTTGAATCATCATTTTGAGCATGGTCTATTTGATCTTGGAGCTCTTTAATGAGAATTTCAGATTTAGTTTGAGTACCCTTCTTCCAAGTCAAAATGGATTTTCGACATTCTTGAATACACTTCGAAAGTGAGTTCGGACCTTGGGTAGTCACCTGCCCCCATCCATCCACAATAGCCTCTTTTAGGCATGGTTTCATCGCTTATCAAATATAAAGCCATGCCTTCTCTTCTCAGGTTTACTAATGGAAGCCAAGAGCGATATGTGGTCTGAACCCAACATTTTTAAGTACTCCACATAAGTGTGGGAAAGAAAAATATTGTACCACTCTTCGTTTCCTAGAGCTCTATCGAGTCTGCATTTCACTAATCCTTTCCTCCGGTGACCTATCAAAGACAAGGAGTCCCCTTGGTATGGAAAATCAAGGAAGCCGCAACAATCTATCATAGCTCTAAAGGGAAGGAACGATGCTTCCGGCCTTTTTTACCACCACTCTTCTCATGGTCATCTACAATTTCATTGAAATTGCCTATAATGAACCATGGAGCTTGACGAGCTAAGCTTATTCGAATAAGTCTTTCTCATACATATTCTCAGTATTTTACTACCGGATCACCATAATAAAAGTCATAAAGGCCCGATTTCCATCATAATCGTCTCAATATCATCCAAACGACCATCCAAACATAAAATCTTAACCGGGAAATATTTAGAGAAAAAGGGCGAGATCTCCACTATATCCTTTTGGATTCACAGTGTGAAGTTTATCGAAACCTAAAATGACTTGAAAATCTTGCAGAATAGAACAATCATTCTTCATCGCTGATAAAAACAAGAAACCTAGAAAATATATTTTACACATCTTGTCTAGTTGACGGGATGTAAATTCTGCTCCCGCCCATTGACAATTCCATGCAATGGTCTTCATATGCGGGTATTGGGTGGGTTCTGGGACCCCACCAAACCTTCATTAACACAAAATGATTTAGAAATTTTGGTAAAACATTATTTTAAAATAAACGAGTCCTCATGATGAGAGAAAGAAATTGCGACAATAAATCTCTTACTTGTAGATCTTCTATTGGCTTGAAAGATATTTTCTGTATTAGAGAAGATTGGTAAAAAAAAAATTCTTTCCAAAAAAGGAGGAAGATGTTGATAAGGAACTCTCCAAAAAGAAAGAAATTGATCTCTCCACAAGGGAGAAAATTAGTCTGCTCATTAGGCCAAATGTGGTTAAAAAAAACCATTGAGAAGTATCAACCCATGAGAAGCTAGGTACTGGTCGATATCCAACTTTGAAAGGGTGGGAAAATGATAAAGGGCTGGATAGAGTAGATGATACATATTTAGACCCAATCCCATATACAAATTATAGCGTTGGTCCGTGAAGAAGAAGCTGCTCGAGGAAAGGAATGGTCCCTTGGGCATTCAGATCCTCGGTCGGGTTCGGATCGGGTCTCGGTCAGGTCCAGGTCCATCGGGTAGAAGAAATAAATGACCCATTTAAGGACTTACTAATTTCATCGGGTTTGGATCGGGTATTGCCGGGTCCGGGTCGGGTCAAATCTTAAAGTAGATAACCTGCCAATACCTGTTTTTATTCGGATACTAATCGGGTCAGGTTCGAACATGTTTGAACAGGTTCGGATACAGGTTCGGAAAGATTCGAGCAGGTTCAGAACATGTTCTGAACAGGTTATGAATTGGTTCGGAATAGGTTCAGAACAGGTTCCGAATATGGTCGGATCCTCGGATCCAGGTAAAAATGCCCAGAATAGGGTTGGGCATTCAGGACCTCGGGTCGGGTACTGCCTGGTCCGGGTCGGGTCTTAGGGTAGCTTACCTGCCAATATCCATTTTTATTCTGATACTAATCTGGTCAGGTTTGGATACAGGTTCGAACAGGTTTGAAAGGTTCGAACAGGTTTGAACAGGTTCGGATACAGGTTCGGTTATAGGTTTGAACAGGTTCAATAAGGTTCGGAAAAAGTTCGGAACATGTTGGAAACAAGTTTAGAACAGGTTCGGAACAGGCTGAGAACAGGTTCGGAACAGGCTGAGAACAGGTTCGGAACAAGTTGGGTACAAGTTCAGAGCAGGTTATTAATATATATATATATATATATATGTTATTAATATATATTTATACAGGTTTATATTCCTACCCGAACCTGTCTTATTCGGGTCGGTTCTAGGACGGGTCCTCGGGTCCGGGTAAAAATGCCCAGGTTCTCAGCCTTATCGACGGAGCTCACAGATCTCCGTTCTTAGATTGCCAGATAGGTGGAGCCAAAAAAATTATCTCCGACCCATCGACGGAGCTCGCCGTAGCTGCGATGTGGCCGGTGGTGCTGATTTGAATCGACGGAGGAGGTGGACTGAAAAGACTTGTGAAGAGACGCTGGGAGAAATAGGAATTAGCCGACATATCTGGATGGTACGTTGATGGATGGAGCTTGGCACTGTCAGAGACTGTATGAACGGAGATGAGCATGATTTGCGATTGATGATGCTTGAATCGGGGTCAAGTAAGTCATAGCAGAGATTTCAGACTTTGTGCTGGAGACAAGAGCCTTAGCGGAGAAATAGTTATCGCCATGCATAGGAATGGAGAACCGTTTTTCAAACTCATGTAAATCACGATGGCAGCTAGTTGTAGCGATTTGAAAGGATCTTCGAAATTTACCCGAGAAAAAATCAAATCTGGTGCATCGGGTCCGATCTACAGAAAAGTCGACAGCCTCCATGGTAGTTGACGACATCATAACTTGAAGAGAGAGTTTGAGGCGTCTGGCTCGCTTCCGGCGCAGTTGTGATAGAAGAGTTGGCCGCCGCATCATGACGAGAGAGCGTGAGATTTCAGCTATGATTCGCCGATAAGGTCTCGTCGGAGAACTGCATCGGACAGAATTTCAAGAGAATTCTTCAAGTGGAGGCGTGCCGATCCGAGATGAGAAGAGGACATCGTATTCAGATATAGTGGTCAACGAAAGGGGAGTGCCGGAGAGGAGAGCTCATGTGAATGTCTTTACGATGAAAGATATTGTAGAGATTCAAAATTTGAAAGAGAGAGCATTGGAAAATGCTTAATCAGGCTATACCCTCACCTCAAGATGTTTAATCATGGAATTGCTACCTAAGGGTTGTGCTTAATCATTTTTTTTTTTATCTTTTACCTAACTTTGTATTTCTATGAATCTTAGAAAAATCTATGCCTAGGAATTTTTAATTTTGGTGTATTATGGATAAAATGTTAAAAATTAGTTCTTCAATATATTTTTAGAGAAATTTAATTTATCTTTTGGACTAAACAGTAGAACCAGATTAAACTGTGTAAACACGTATTTTTGACCCAAAAAAACACGTATTTATAAGAGCATGTACATTGATGAACCCTTTGGGGGTTCTTAAAAAAATTTAAATATATATATATATATATATATTATATATATATATATTTTTGGAAACAATGTGAAAAGAACGGAAAAAAAAAAAAAAAAAAAAAAAATCAGTAACAGAAAGACACATGGCTTCAACAGTATAAGAGGCTAAGGACCAATCCTTCGCTCTCTCTCCCATTCAATAGTTTATTATTATTTTATCAGAAAACTGAGTAAAAACCCCTAAAATATGTACATGCTCTAAGATCGAATCTTCCCTATTGGAGACCCAACAAAATGAGTTTCTCGGTGGTCTTGTTCCACACTCCTCACTCTGCAACACCAACCTTGTCCATTAGTACCATCTTCACAATCACATCATCATCGTCATCTTTCAAACCAAGAAGAAGAATACCTTCTTCAACTTCAACTAATCGTATCTTCCATATTAATCAACCTAAACCCATAATCAAAAAGCTTCAAATCGAAACCCTAGCCGCCAGAGACACAATCATAGATTTCGGCAAGCACAAGGGCAAAATGCTTGGTACTTTGCCTTCTTCTTACCTCAAATGGGTCTCTAAGAATCTACGCGCTGGAGATTCTGAGTATTGGGCAAAGCTTGCAGACCAAGTGCTTGAGGACGATGTTTATAAAGATAGAATTGAGTGGGAATTCGCAGAGAAAATTCTCCACGGAAGTGTTGAGAGCATGAGGGGTTTGACTTCTGTAAAGAAGAAGAGCGGAGAAGAGGCAAACTCTGTTTCCATGTTGTTGGAGATTAGTGAGAGGTTTGGTTGGGACAATGAAGATAAGATTGGTTGGAGCAAAATCAATTTTGAGCTTCTAGGGACAAGCAAAGGTGGTCGGATTCCTAGGTTAACGAAGACTAGAGAAGAAGATGAAGATGAGAGAGGAGAGATGGTAAGAAGAAGAGATGTCAAGAAGAAGGCTAAAGAGGATGAGGAAGATGGTAATGGATGGAGGAGAAGGGAGAGGAGAGAAAGGATGAGGCAGAGTCTTGGGAGAGAGAAGGAGAGCGATGATGGCAAAACGGTGAATAGGAGTGAACAGAAGGGTATTTTGGGGAGGTTAGAAGATATAGGGACGCAAATTGAGCCAAAGATTCAGAGCCCTTTTCCAGGACGTGAGAGTCTGTTGAAGAAAGTGATGAACAAGAAGAGGTCCTTTTGATTGAGTTTACATTTCACAGTCCCTATGTGAGTTTGTATAACTTAAAAGTTTGATTGGTTCACCAACTGGGATTGTGGACGGTTGTGGTAGATAGCGTTTGAAAACAACCGTTGTAATTGCTTTTTACGGCTTTGAACCTTTTTCTACTTATTCCTCAGAATCCACAATCTGTAAAACCATGATTTCAAAGTTTACAACTTTTTGCATAATGAGTTTGATTATAAAAACCAAGACTTTCAGTGCATGCTTATTTCCATTTACATGCAAACAGCCGCATGATGATCATAAACATAGTACAAGTTGCATAGGATTATGTCTGCAGTCACAAGAATGTGACAAATCACTACAACAGAGAAAACGAGTAAGAAGTTACTTGAACCGTCAATAGTAGAGAAAGAGGCAGCTTTTTATTAAGCAACCGGAGGACGAAGGACGTGATCCTGTGAGGTATCAACTGCAGCAGGAGGCATGAACTGCCACATCGCAAAACCAGGGTAAGTTGTGAAAGGGACAAGCTTGCTTCCAGGAGCTTGAGCTTGAGAGAGTGTTGGCGGATTCGGTAAGAAGCAAGGCTGAGGCAGAGGCTGTGTCTTAATCGCTTTCAGTTGCTGCTCGATTCTCTCCTTCTCAATCTTCAGCTTCTGTTTCTCATCACGCAGCTCGTTCTTCTCATCCTATCATATTGACATACATATAGGATTAATAGACAATCTAAAGATCTCGCAAGGCTACAGCTCCGAGTTTTTCAGATTTTTTACCTTCAACTCCTTGATTTTCTCCTGGAGGCTTGAATTCAAGTCCTTCAATTTCTGTGCTTCTTCTCTTACTTGATTTACCAAACGAATTGCATCATTGATAATAGCAACCTTGTCTGTTTTTGGAGCTCTCCCAGGTTCCAATATGGAACTCAATTCCGTAAACCTGTAGTTAATGTACATAACTAAAAGATCAAGAACTTGAAAAGATAGAAGACTGAAGAGAACGATGAGAAAGCAAGAAAATACTTGTCATTTAGCCTATCACGTCTTTGTTTCTCCCTACATGCTTTCGAGCTAGAACCAGCGCAAGATTCAGATTTGATCCTGAAGCAAAAAAACACTCTACAGGGTCAGAATCAATCTATGTATTGAACACAAGAAACACACAACTGTAAGTTAAACGAAGTTTGACCAAGATCATTTCATACCTCTTCCTTGAGCCTGGTTCTTTGATCACATCTGAATCACAAAGGAAGCCATCAACTTCAACACTGTAAACAGATCACATCAATAGAAGAGGAAGACAACACAAAAAAGGATCAGTAACAAAGATTACAGCCAAATCGTAGATAGAAAACGACATCACACCTTTAACAGAACTTCCTATCACAACTTGTACAAAACCTAAAGTAGAAGTAGAGATCTATAAACTACTTTAGGAATATATGCAATTTCTAACACAACAGGACCATCTTAAAAACAAGAAGTCCACCTTTTTGTAAGAACTTTATCCAGATAGTCTAAACCCTATAACACCAAAAAATCCAAAACCAATCGATGGTGAAGAAACAAAATGAAAGGGTACCTGATACTAGCTGAGCCATCAATTTGGTCGATCTGCCATGGTAAAGTAGGATTCTGATCAGAGAAAGCACCATCAATCAGAGGGTAATCACTGAGCCAGTTCGTGTTCTCCGGAGACACCATTTCTCCAAATTCTCACCAGTACCAATCAACCAAAACGCGGCGGCCGCTAAAATCAGGGAAGTTTCCGAAAAAGGGTCGACGAATCTGAAAAGACAATTGTGTGGAAAAAGAGGAGAAAGAAGAGAATGGTGGTAGAGACTCTCTCAATCGGTTTCTATTATATATTTTCAACCTCTCTTTTTCATGGATGTCGTCCACAATTGGCCCACCAATCATTGTCAATCCTTATAATATGTCATAATTGCTCAATTATACACATCTTGTGACGTCATTGAAGTTGGCTTCCCCATTTTTAAATGGAAAAATCATATCATTACGCAAATCTTCGTCATTCAAACAACCCAATTTTAAAACCCAAATCTTTTGTGGTTTTTGATCATGATAAATTTAACAATTCTGGGTTTTTTCTTAACGCTGAACGAACCATAGAAAAATTGAAGAAAGAATCGTCTGAATTTTGATTTCATCAGAAATTGAAGCATATAAACATCCACGATGAGATTCTTCACAATACATGATGAGAAAACGAAAACCTAATCTAATCTAGTAAAGCCCCAAAACGAAAATGAACAACATGAAATAGAAATTGGTTGATTAATCGTCGTCACCAGATGGCTTCGATGAACCACCATGCTTCTTGGGAAGAAGATGACTGTGGATGTTCGGCATCACGCCTCCATTAGCAATGGTCACATCGCCTAGTAATTTGCTCAATTCCTCATCGTTCCTCACCGCCAGTTGAATATGCCTCGGAACAATCCTAGTCTTCTTGTTGTCTCTCGCAGCGTTTCCAGCCAATTCCAAAACCTAATTTCAATTTCCAGAAAGACAAATTAGGGTTTACAGAAATTAAACTATAAAGATCGAAAATCTAAGAGAGGAGGGATACGATAATTTTACCTCAGCAGCGAGGTATTCGAGAACGGCGGCTAAGTAGACCGGCGCTCCGGCACCAACACGTTCGGCGTACTTGCCGTTCTTCAGGAAACGTGCGATACGACCCACCGGAAATTGAAGACCGGCTTTGCTACTCCTCGATGTAGCCTTCTTCACAGCCCCAGATCCGAGAGTTTTGCCACGACCCGCCATTGAAATCGATTTCTAATTTCTCTGTGAAATTGAAAAGATGAGAGGGAAAAAATGTGAATTGCTCTGTGGACTTCTTCGTATCTTCCCCGAAGTTTATATACAGTTCTACATGCGGCTGAACAATAGTAAACCAATAGGAAGAAAGTACGGAGATCACCATTTACCACCGCTAGATTAATTTCTCATCAACGGTAGAGATTCGGGTTTAAGAATCTGCAATAGGTGAAAATACCGAGAATACCCTCACTGGCTTTTTACAGTTTCGATTTTTGTTTTTTTTCATTTTCGGCCCAAACTTTCACAAATGAGCCAAAGAGCCCAATGAATTAACGGTAAACACAGCAGATTTAGTAAAAAAACTGAAATGAGCGAAAAAGAATTTCATCGAATTTTCGCGCGCTAAGAAACGAAAGATGTGGAATTTCAGGAAGAAGAATTGAAAAATCCCTTGCTGCTCTACAAAGTTCCTCAATTTGTCTGTATTCAATATAATTCTCGGTTTTTATTATGAAACGTGAATCGTGATGATTTCTAGTGGGAAGGTAACATTTTTTCTTTAAAAAGACTGTATTTATTACTCCAGATGCTGTTTTCTAGCTATGCTAACACACTACTTCTGTACTTCATTTTATATATAAAGGGCGGTGATGTAGGCAAGTGGGATAAGGCAAGGATAGGGTACTATGTTGGTATCAATATTGCTGAAAAGGATCGGTAAGTTGACTGAGACTAAATGAATGAACTAGTAGCTCACCATCTTAATTTTGTATAACTCTTTATTTTTCTGAAAATTTTCTGTGTGTTTTTTAAATGACATGTTAGATTGAAGATTATCGCACGCGTTATAATGGTGATGCAGACCATAATCAACGCCATAAAAAGTTTAGTATTTCCAACCCGTTTATTGTGTGGGGATTGTTTTGATGTTTACAACTTGTTGGATATGAGTCATAATGTAACATACCCATACCTCTGGCCCAAAATTTTTGTCTAAAAAGAAAGAAAAGCCCTAAAGCCTAGCCCAAATCCACCTTCTTTTTCCATTATTCTCTCATTAATATCCTTTCCTTTTCTATTTTAAGCCCAAAGCCCAAAAGCCCAACTCATTAAAGAGTGAAGCCCTAATTCTTTTTCTTATAAAAGGAGGAGAGGGGCTCCTCATTTCTCACACCATTACAAAAATTCGAGCAGAGCTCGTGACCGGAGAAACCGACAGTCGTCGGAGCTCCACCGCCGGAGGGCCACCGGAGAGCCGCCGAACCGCCGCCGGGTCAACTCGGTCGGCGACCGAGTCAACTCGGTTGACCGGGTCGGGTCGGATGGGTTGACCGGGTCAGGCGTTGACCGGTTCGGTTCGGGTTAACCAGTCTGGTTCAATTCCCCTTTCAGTTTTTAATTCCTGGTTAGTCTGATTTCCTTTAAACTTTCTAGTTCAATTCGATTTCGCTCGGTTTAGTTTCGGTTAGGGTCTAGTTTAGGAATTGGGCCGGTTATGGCAAATGGGCCTGGTTCAGTCTGGGCTTGGGTCTGGGTCTGGGTTGACCGGGTCAACCGGTTGACTTGGACCTGATCGTTGACTTTTAGTCAACCAACTTTGTGGGCCATAACTTGACCGTCCTAAACCCAATTCGAACGAAACGAAATCCTATCCCACTCGTTTTCTCGTCCTTTATCCAGATCCGATGTCCGTTCGGACTGAGGAAGCTTCTAAATTACCGTTTTGCCCTCTTCTTTGGCTAAGGTGAAGACCGGTCGTGATCTCCCTTACTCTATTCAATTCCGGGCGATAGTCCCTTGTTAATGTCGTCTTTCCTAGGTAGTGTAGGCTAGAGATACGCGTGATTGATTGTGGAACATAGAACTGCTAGGATATCGCTGAGCCTGAAAACGTTGTTTGTGTGTGATGGATATGGTTGGTAGTTGTGGTAGGGCCCCCGAAAGGGTGTTTCGTGGCAGGGCGCGTATAACGAGTTTTGGTACGCGCCCTTGAAATCGTCGGATGGGAGGTGTTGGCAAGCCTCCCCGTGGTGAAATGGCCGTAAGGCCCAGAGATACCGGGTGGGCCGGTTGCGTGTGCTTTCGGGCCAGAGTAGGGGTTCGCGAGTGCGAAAGCGCGAGTGAATGTAGTTTGCGTGGTGAAAGCCTTCGGGCCTGTTTGCAAGGTGATATTAGCTTAGGACTTGTGATCCGTAGTTGTGTGGTGTAAGCGGGATAGCGGACTCCCTAAGTCCGTCCTCACTGGGTGATTGTGTTTGAAACAATTACTCAGGCCTCTTTCCCCTTTCATGTCCCCGTTTCCTTGCAGGTCCGGATGCGGGATCGATACAGTCGAGTGACGTCGTTGGTGGTTTTCAAAAGAAGGAAGCGCTGGTTCCTGGGACAAGTTGAGTTGGCGTCCTGGTTGGACCATGTTCGGTTCAACGGGCGTCCTAATGCCGCGTCTCCGATTATGCCGGGAGACGGGTGTTACAATTTGGTATCAGAGCCTAGGTCAAGGTCTCCCAGTCCTGCCCTGGGAGATCAGCTTTCGTTGTTTTCTTAAAACCTTGTTTTCAAATCTTTTTCAAAAGCGTTTGCGAAAGTTTATAAAAATGGTTACTTTGCGAAAGGCTTTTTCAAGCACCAACTATATCATAGATTGTTCTCCACGCCGGTCGTAGTCTAGTTATAATTTTTCCGTGCAGGATGGGTCAGTATCTTCAAACCTCGGTTGTGCTACTGCCGCTAGATGTGTGCCGAGATATATGTTGTGATGTGTGCCGTTGAGGTGTATGTTGGGATGTGTGTTGTGGTATGCGCCTACATGGCAGTCGGTACTACTGAGGTGTGTGTTGGGGTCATCGTCTGTTCAGAGTGTTGTTCAACCAAGCGTGCGAGGGCGATTAGGATGTGGAGGCGTTCACCGGAGAGACTACTGCGGGAGTGTATCAAAGAGTTGCAAGAGTCACATGAAGTGCTAGAAGAGTTGCAAGAGGCGTTGGGAAGCAGCAGAGAGTGCTACAGGAGTTGCAAGAGGTCGATGGAAAGACCGGATTGCAAGGAGGCCATTTGGAATTGGCGGTGTTTCGACTGGATTAAGTGTCAAGAATTGTTTGAGTTGCTTGGATCACAAGGAGCAACGGGAGGCTACCCAAATCTGTTCCAAGTAGGGAATCTTGGAATCGGTTTCTGACATCAACTTCAATGAGTTATGGGGCTCGTTGAAGTTTGACCAAGCTGGAAGCTGGAGAAGATCTTCAAGGAATGGCAGGCTCAAGATACAACAGTGGGACCAGAAAGGAAACGGCCTGCCCTGGAGTCGTTGTGGATTACTGGAGCAGCTAATGGAGTTCCTCAAGATGGAAAGAAGATCGCAGAAGCGTTTTGGGAATAGGCGTGTGGCATTTGGAATTGCCTGGCAAGCCGGACTTCTGCAATTGCAAGCTCAAGTGGACAAAGCAGGATATTGGAAATGGAAATCCAACGGAAGAGTGTCAGGAAAACACTATGGAGGATTGGCAAGAAGCTGCAAGGAATAGCAAAGGAGCGCAAGTCTAGTGGGGAAGGAAACCCAAAGGATGGTGTTCGGAAAGCACTATATCTGGATCACAATGTAGGAAACCTTGGGCTGGAGGTCATATTAGAAGCTGGTTTGGAAATCAGAGTGCGCAGCGGAAGCGTGATGGGTCATTCCCCATCAGTCAGGTAGCCATAATGGACATGGTTAGCTGCATCGGTCACAGGGGTTAGCAAGGATGTCTGCTTGGGCGACAGTCAACTCCATAGTGCACGGTAATGGAAAACCGTCATAGAGAATCCATTTGGAAGTGGATGATGTACTGTGGCACGGTAATGGAAACCGTTGAGGAGAATGGGATTGGAAGCGGGGCATCGGATTCAAGACTTAGAACCACTCGAGGGATGAGTGTTGTTTCTAAACGTTGGAGACCGACCCTAATGGACATGGGCGGTAGCATGTGGCGTTTGTATTGCATTCTGGGAGCTACTGTTGGATCGGCACCAAGAAGAAGGACACTTCAGAGCGTGGCTGGAAATAAGGGGGGGAGAAGCAGTCTTCAGGATTCAAGGCAAAGTCCTTCTCAAGCAAGCAAGCAATCAAGTCAGTTTTGGGTCAGCGAAGTTTGCGGAGTGTGGTTGGTAAAGAGTTGCAGTGGAGAACTCCCGCCACAGAATTCGGGACGAATTCTTTTCAAGGGGGGGAGAATTGTAACATACCCATACCTCTGGCCCAAACTTTTTGTCTAAAAAGAAAGAAAAGCCCAAAAGCCTAGCCCAAATCCACCTTCCTTTTGCATTATTCCCTCATTAATATCCTTTCCTTTTCTATTTTAAGCCCAAAGCCCAAAAGCCCAACTCATTAAAGAGTGAAGCCCTAGTTCTTTTTCCTATAAAAGGAGGAGAGGGGCTCCTCATTTCTCACACCATTCCAAAAATTTGAGCAGAGCTCGTGACCGGAGAACCGACAGTCGTCGGAACTCCACCGCCGGAGGGCCACCGGAGAGCCGCCGGACCGCCGCCGGGTCAACTCAGTCGGCGACCGAGTCAACTCGGTTGACCGGGTCGGGTCGGTTGGGTTGACTGGGTCAGGCGTTGACCGGTTCGGTTTGGGTTAACCAGTCTGGTTCAATTCCCCTTTCAGCTTTTAATTCCTGGTTAGTCCGATTTCCTTTAAACTTTCGAGTTCAATTCGATTTCGCTCGGTTTAGTTTCGGTTAGGGTCTAGTTTAGGAATTAGGCCGGTTATGGCAAATGGGCCTGGTTCAGTCTGGGCTTGGGTCTGGGTCTGGGTTGACCGGGTCAACTGGTTGACTTGGACCTGACCGTTGACTTTTAGTCAACCAACTTTGTGGGCCATAACTTGACCGTCCTAAACCCGATTCGAACGAAACGAAAGCCTATCCCACTCGTTTTCTCGTCCTTTACCCAGATCCGATGTTTGTTTGGACTGAGGAAGCTTCTAAATTACCGTTTTGCCCTCTTCTTTGGCTAAGGTGAGGACCGAACGTGATCTCCCTTACTTCATTCGATTCCGGGCGACAGTCCCTCGTTAATGTCGTCTTTCCTAGGTAGAGTAGGGTAGTTATGCACGTGCAATGTGATTGCTTGGAGAACGTAGAACTGCTAGGTTATCGCTGAGCCCGAAAATGTTGTTTGTGTGTGATGGATATGATTGGTAGTTGTGGTAGGGCCCCCGAAAGGGTGTTTCGTGGCAGGGCGCGTATAGCGAGTTTTTGGTACGCGCCCTTTAAATCGTCGGATGGGAGGTGTTGGCGAGCCTCCCCAGGTACAATGGCTGTGGGCCCAGAGATACCGGGTGGGCCGGTTGCGTGTGCCTTCGGGCCAGAGTAGGGGTTCATGAGTGCGAAAGCGCGAGTGGATGTAGTTTGCGTGATGAAAGCCCTCGGGCCTGTTTGCAAGGTGATATTAGCTTAGGACTTGTGATCCGTAGTTGTGTGGTGTAAGCGGGATAGCGGACTCCCTAGGTTCGTCCTCACTGGGTGATTTTGTTTGAAACAATTACTCAGGCCTCTTCCCCCTTTCCTGTCCCCGTTTTCTTGCAGGTCCGGATGCGGGATCGATACAGTCGAGTGACGTCGTTGGTGGTTTTCAATAAGAAGGAAGTGCCGGGTCCTGGGACAAGTTGAGAAGGCGTCCCGGCTGGACCGAATCCGGTTCAACGGGCGTCCTAATGCTGCGTCTCCGGTTATGCCGGGAGACGGGTGTTACACATAATACTAAAGCCCATTAAGAGTATGATTGTCTCTCGAAAACCCAAATGCAACATAATCAACCTCTCGACTGTGTGGTAGGGTTCCCGAAAGGGTTTGGTGGCGGCACACGTATATTGAGGTTGGGTATGTGTCCCTTGTATCGTTGGAAAGGGGTTTTGGTGAGGCCCCCAAGTTGTTGTTGTTGTTGTTGTGCACCACAGCCAATGGCGGGCTCCGGGGCTGTTAAATTGTTTGCGCTTCGGGCGGTAGAAGTCCATTGGACATAGGTTGCGTGGTGAAAGCCTTCAGGTGATGTTTGCAAGGTGATATTAGCCTAGGACTTGTGTTTCGTAATTGTGTGGCGTAAGCCGGGATCGCGGGTTCCTTAAATCCGCCCTCGCTGGGTAATTGTGTTTTGAAACAATTACTCAGTCCTCTTTCCCTTTCCATGTCCCCATTTTTCTTGCAGGCCCGGATGCGGGATCGAATGGTCGTGTGGCACAATTGGTGGATTTGAATACGAGGGAAGTGTTGGGTTCCTGGGACCAGTTGAGAAGGTGTCCCGGTTGGACCAAAATGGGTTCAATGGGCGCCCTAATGCCGCGTCTCCGATAAACCGGGAGACGGGTGTTACAATGTCGATACAAAGCTTTATACAGGGTATATATACAGAGGAAAGGAAATAAGAATATACAAAATTAAAGGGATTCTATGACCGTTGTATGATATACTACTTTCGATATCTAATACGCCCCCTCGAGATGGATCGTCGGAGAGGATTCCGATCTTGATCAGCAGCTATTGTAAGCGTGGCCGAGCAAGAGGTTTTGTGAGGGCATTCGCAAGTTGATCCGCGGACGTGACATGGGAGACACGGACCTATCTAGATTGTACGAGGTTGCGAACGAAGTGGTAGTCTAAAGCAAGGTTTTTCATCCTAGAGTGGAACATCAGATTTGCAGCGAGATACGTTGCACCGATATTGTCACAATAGATTGTTGGAGTCGTCGATGATGATGCACCTAGCTCAGACAATAGTGGCGTGGCCCATAAAAAATTCTACAGTTGTGGATGTTATTTCCCCATACTCAGCTTTTTTTGATGATCGTGGTACACCAGTTTGTTTCTTCAACGACTAAGTGATGGGGTGACGACCATAGTAGACAATGTAGGCACTTGTCGATGTCTAATTATCTTTGTTACCAGCCCAATTCGCATATGTATACGCATGAAGTGAGGCAGTATTGTGTTTGTTGAAGAAGACACCATGTGAATATTTGTCTGAAAGATATCTTAGGACATGTTTCACTGCAGTCACGTGTGTGTATGTTGGCTTGTGCATGAATTAGCTCATCTTGTTGACTGCAAACGATATGTCTGGTCGCGTGAGTGAGAGGTACTGGAGGCTTCAAACCACGACTTGATATTAGGTTGCTTCCTCCAATCGATTTCCAGTGTCAAGCGTGCGTGTTGAATGTGGGCACATAGGTGTGGTCGCAGGTTTACAGTTCGTCATGTTTGTCTTGTGGAGAAGATATGCAATGTAACGACGTTGAGTTAGTAATAATCCTTTTGAAGAGTACTTTGCTTCAATACCTAAAAGTAGGAAAGAGTGCATAAATGTTTAAGAGAAAATTTGAAGGATAGTTATTGAACAAATAGATTTATGTGTTTTGTATCATTGCCCATTAGTCATTTACTCCTTGTTTGTTGTATATAAATAGGCTTGCATCGGCGATTGAGTTGGTGAACCTTGATTGAAGTAAGAATGATCGAAATTTGTTGTATCACGCTCTCGGAGGTTGTTTAAGTCCATAAATCTCCTTGTTAAGTTTGCATACAGCAAGCGGTTTATCTTTGTCAATAAAGCCCGGTGGATGCGCCATATATACTTCATCATGGAGTTTTCCTTGTAGGAAGGCATGGTTGATGTCAAAATTTTCGAACTTGCCAGTTCAAGGACACCAAGATACTGAGGACGAGTCTAATCGTTGCCGGTTTGATCACGGGGATGAAAATTTCATGAAAGTCGATGCCCGGGCGCTGAGTGTATCCTTTCGAGACCAAACTTGCCTTAAACATGTCAATAGTATCATCAGCATGTCGTTTTATTGTAGATATCCACTTACAACCAAAAATGTTTGTTGATGGGTTGGCTGCGATTAAGTCCCATGTGTGTTCACTGGTTTAGGCATCAATTTTTTCACACATTGCTTTACGCCAACGAGGATCTCTTAGTGCTTGAGCAACAATTTGCGATTCTGTTTCTTATAAATGAGTGCTGGATGCACTGATATTAAGACGTGTAACCTGTGAGATCTGAGATTCACACCAAGAATTTGTAATCGTGGATTTGGACTTTTGGATATAGAAATGGTATAGTTTCCTATGAATCAAAGACTTTATTGAGATTGATCGTCGAGATAGAACAAACACAATCGAAAAGAGAATACAAAGAAATGATAATCGAGCTATCTAGTCGAAGTGTTCTTATTTAGGGTGGGAATGTCTTGGATGAATCACCACTTCTTCTTTAAATACTCTCGACTTTGACCTTCTTGTTCCGATATTTAGGCCTCGCCGTCATAACGATCTCCGAGATTTGCGTGGATCATTTGAACCAACGAAGACCGAGTCGCTCTATCTCCACATCGTCTCCTTCCAAGCTCGAGCTCGATCGTCTCTTACTTCGGCATTGCTTGGGCCTTGTCAAGATGTCAATCGTATGGGCCCAACAAAGGATAACGGTCGATCTCTCTCTGTCTTGATTCTTGAGCGGGCTCATAACTATGGGCCTTTGTTTTATTTGTTAATAGGCCGGATTTACTAGAGGGAAATCCAGTACCAACAATAGCCCCCCAGCCCATTAATTTCGAGAAGTCGAGGTTAATGGGCGGTGGACGTTCTCGGGAAGACGCGCGTGTGCCTTAGACATTAGAGAAACCCTAACGATTGTTTTCGCCTCGTTCGCGGATCTTGTTTTGATCGGATGGCCAAGATTGGGCGCGTGGATTGGATTAGCCTGTTTGTGGCGCGTCCATTACCACGGCGGGTGTGACTTAATCGTTAATCACTCACTCCTGCCCTTAGATCTTATATCAGCGGTCGAGATTGCAAGGAATCGAAGGATCTCAACTGTCTCGACCTTTTTCGTAATCACTTACAAATTTCGAATTAAGCGGTTGGGATTGTGGGGTACGAAAGATCCCACGGATCTCGAGCACGAGATAGTTTAAAAGGGGAAGTTACCTAGCACAATTCCCATTACTGCTCGCACTACAAATCGACAAGGTAACTTCTTCTCCCTCATTTTATTGTTTTTGCTTCTCGCTCTTACTCCTTTCATTGTTACTCCGAGAATTTTCTCTCTAAAGATTTCGTCTTTCTTCTTTTCTTAAAAAAAAAAAGAAATTTTCGATACATCGAATCTTCATGGTTCGAAAAGGTGCAGTCAGGGCGAGTCCAACCGTGGCGGCGGGACCGTTTGGTCCCCATCCACCATCCAGCTTGACCCTGTACCATATACAGAAGTTGCAGACGAAATGCCGGATCCCGCCGGAGGTGGAGATAATCATCCCGTCACCGGCGATGTCGCCGGAAACTGTCGTCGAGGGCTATTGCTGTGCCTCTTATACCTACTTCGATAATGCGGATTGTTTTTCCGATCCCTCGCATTATCTCATGGGTTTTGGCTCAACTTCAGCTGGCCTTTCATCAGATGACCCCGAATTTCGTCCGGTACGTCATCGGACTCGGAGTCAGAGCCGTCAAGGAGGGCATCGATTTCGGGGTCGAGGAGTTGATGAGGGTTTGTTCGGTAAAACATAACACTCGTTTTCCCGGAACTTACTACCTCTCTCCTCGTCATGGGAAGATTCTTAACGAGATCCCGACGAGGGATGTGTGGAAGAGTAAATATTTTTTTCTTCAGGATCAATCGTCACTCGGCAGAGGACTTTGATTATTCGGTTATCCCGACGAGATGGGCAGCTAGTGTTGGTTAGCTTTTAGGGTTTATTAGTTTCCATGATCGCTTCGATGTTCTTCGTTGACATTAAGCTGTTTGTTAATAATCTTTTGGTTTTTCTTTGCAGAGGCTCCTGAGTCACTTTCTCTGAACCCAATTACAACGAGTTTGATAGCTCATCTCTGGAGAGGAGATATCCGCTGGTCTAACTTTACGGACCAGCGAATTCGAGCTGCCTTAGGTCCCGCGGTCCGACGATCTCCTTCACACCAGCTTCGTCTTTCGCGAGACGAGTCACGCCTCCCCCATCAGCCCGCTTCTACCAGAATTGCCCAGGCTCCGCTTCAGATTGCCGAGCGGACTGTAGAGAGTAAGTGTTCTGGTTGGTCTGTGCAAGGATTTTCGTGCTATACGCCTTTTTGTTTGTCGAGCTGATTCGAACCCGTTTTATCTGCAGATCGACCTATTTCGGACGACAGTTCTACCGCCAGCACCCCTTCTTTTGAAAATATGTCGCGCAGATCGAGCAGCCATCGGAACGGGAAGGATCCCGTCGATATGGCGAGGAAAATGAAGGCCGGCGACTTGAGCAACGCCCTTATTTTCGCAATGGGCGAAGCTCCTCCTCCCCCTCCTTCGATCCCTCCTCCTAACCCTGTCCAGGTCTCTCTTCCCTTGACTGCATGATCCGGGGAAGCGGACATGGAGGCAGATGATTTACCTCCCTCTTCGACCGGACATGAACTAGTCCAGGTCCCTTATGGAGAGCCCGCTTTGCGTAACTCCTGGTCGAACGGCTCGAGGGGGTCGAATGGTCGGAGTCGAGGTGGCCCTTCTCCTCCGGCAGCGAAGCGTCAAAGGACCGACGCAGAGGCGAGCTCGAGAAGATCGACCCAGAACATGGAGGCGAGGCCAGCCTCTTCCGGGTCCTCTGGGTCTTTCAAATGGCGCTTCAGGTACCAGAAGGAGTGTCCGATTGCGGACGACCCGAAGGATGTGACTTACTTGCTGCGGCATTTTAAGCCCGCAGGCGTTCAGCTCCCGGCTGTCGGGGATATGTCCCTTGGTGATTCTTACACCGAGATGATGGCGGCCGCTGGGAAGGTATCGATTTCTTTCCTTCTCTTTCTTAATTCTTTTCATGCTTAATTTTTATTTATGTGTAGGCCCTGGAGGCTGCGAACAGGTATGCGGCTAGGTCTGAGCGCGAGCTGCGTGAAATACCGTAAACGAGCGAGCTCGAGACCGTCAAGAAGACGGTGAGTGACCTGAATGCGCAGTTGTAAGGGGCTCTTGCTCGGGAGGAGGAGCTAAGGAAAACGGTGAGTGACCTGAACATGCAGTTGTGAGGGGCCTTGGATCAGGTTTCGGTCGCGGAGGAGGCGAGCCGTGTTTCCGAGGAGGCGAGTTGAGTTGCGGACATGCGGGCTGCGCAATGTCAGGCTGGTTTGGACCGGGCTCTCGCCGACCGAGAGCTTGAAATCAAGGTGGCGGCCCATGAGGCGAAGAAAGGGCTAAATGGTCAATATCTCGAGATTTTCGAGGGGATTACGGAGAAGGAAAGCCAGAGGAAGGTTGCCGTGAGTGCTGAGATAAGGCTTCAAGAGGCCTTGGCCAATATCGCGCTTATTGCCGAGTTCGCCTCTGGCGAACTGGATCTGACCAAGGAGGTGCTGGACTTGGCTGAGAAGAAGCGCTTAGCCATGGAGGAGATGAACGCTGCGGCGGTGTCGGACTTCAGCATCAACAAGCTCAACTTGCCGTTGATGTCGGACGATTCGGTGATCTTGGCGCGCCCTCTCACCCAGGTGGCTGCTCGTCTTGATCAGTATGGGTCGAATCTATCGACCGGGGTTAGCTCCCGAGCTAGCGATGAGGTCGAGGGTCGACTCGAGGAGGAAAGGACGACCGGCGATCAGGTAGAGAACCAAGACGAGGCTTTCTCTCCTTCGAAGCAATTCTAATCTTCCTCTTATTCGTTGTTTCCCTAAGGGGCTTTTAATTTCTTTCTAAGACTTTTGTTGCCCAAGGGGGCTTTTTTTTGGCTTTGGTGTTGCCTTTAGTGGGCTTTTATTCGAACTCGAGGACATCAGGTCCTCTTTTTTTTTATGAATTGCTTTTTGAATCTTTCATGCCTTAGCGTAGATTTTACTGTTTAGCGCCTTAGCGTAGAATTGGTCGTGGCAACTCGAACCTCTTCGGAGAGGTCGACAAATAACTTGTCTTGAATTGCCTTAGGGAGTTCTTTGCGAACTTTTAGGTCGATTGTACTTGAGCTCGAGCTCTTTGCCAAGAATTGTCCGAGGTACAACTCTTTCGTAATGTAAAATTCGAGCTTAACGCTGAATTGAAACGAGATTTGCTAAGTATAAGAACGAATCGAGGTAGACTTACAAAGATCCATTTCGAGTGTGTGCGGAGGTCGTTTTGCGTGAACAACTGTCTCGACCTCGTTGTTTTTTGCTCGGAGGGGAGGGGGTAGCCCCCCAATTCTTCTAATCTGTGTAAGGTTGGAAGAATTTTGTGATGTTTGATGGACCGTTTCGGGTCGCTTGTTTTTGGACGATCATTTCAGTTCATTCGTTTTGAGAGGGACCGTTTCAGGTCGCTTGTTTGGGATGATCATTTCAGCTCGTTTGGTTCGAAGGGACCGTTTTAGGTCGCTCGTTTTGAGACGGACACAGTTCATCTTATTTGGAAGGATATATCACTTGATTAGAAGGGGCCATTTCAGGTCGCTTAGGATTGAAGAGATAATTTCGTATCGCTTGGTTTTGGGAGAGGCCATTTCAGGTCCCTAAGAAGGGATAATTTCATATCACTTGTCTTTTGAAGAGATAATTTCATATCACTTGTCTTTTGGGAGAGGCCATTTCAGGTCGCTCGGAAAGGATAACTTAATATCGCTTGTTTTTGAAGAGATAATTTCATATCACTTTAGCTTTTGAAGAGATAATTTCATATCATTTTGTAGGATGTAATGGTGAAGTATTTCGCAACGACTCTAACTTTTACGACAGAAAGAGACATTGATTGAGAGACTTATTTTGATTTCACAAAGATAAGCTAATACGACTTCGTTTGAAGTTTTTGAGCTCGCTAAGAGCTTTGTGTTGGGGGGGGGGGGGGGGGCTGCGCTCGAAGTTGAGCTGCCTATGTACCCTTTTAAGGGGATCAAGCCATTTCGTAGTTCGATTATGTTGATGTACTCTTAGTCAAAGTACTTTTTGAGGTTGATGATGTTCCAAGGTCGTAGTTCAGGCTTCTGGGTTTCCACCGACTTGAGTCGGTAGACCCGTCCTTCACAACGTCGGTGACCTGGTAAGGACCTTCCCACTTTGCTCCTAACTTTCCAGTGTGTTCTTCCTTTTTATGGTCGAACACTTTCCGTAAGACGAGCTCCCCTACTTGAAATCTTCGAGTTTTGATTCTGGAATCGTAGTAGCGAGTTGCGGCTTGTTGGTAGTTCTGGATTCGAGCTAGTGCGAGGTTCCTCCTTTCGTCGGCGAGATCGAGCTTGCAGTTATCATCTTGTTGTTAAGTTCCTCTTGTCGTGGGAATTCTTCTTTGTGGATGCTTGACACGAGGATTTCAGCTGGTACTACCGCCTCGATTCCATAAGCCAGCGAAAAGGGAGTCTCACCGGTGGATTTGCGGGGGGGGGGGGGGGGTAGTCCGATAGGCCCAGAGTACGGCTGGGAGCTCGTCGCTCCAGTTCATTTTACACTCATTGAGTTTTTTCTTGAGGCTGTTCATAATTGCCTTGTTAGCTGCATCTGCCAGCCCTTTCCCCTGAGGATAGCGTGGCGTTGAGTAAGTCAAATTTATGTTCCAAGTTCTACAGAACTCTTTGAACGTGTTCGATATGAACTGAGGTCCGTTATCAGTGACGATATCGTGGGGTAGTCCATGTCGGCAAACGATGTTTCGCCAGACGAACTCCTTAACGTGAACGTCTTTGACCTTTTGGTACGACTCTGCTTCAATCCATTTGGTGAAGTAGTCCGTCATCACCAATAGGTGTGTGGCTTTCTTTTTGCCGGATGCGACTAAGGGCCCCCACGATGTCCATTCCCCATCGCATGAATGGATATGGCGATGAGATAGAGGAGAGTTTCTCCGATGCTTGGTGGATGATCGGGCATGCTTTTGGCATTTGTCGCATTTGTTGGAGAAGGACTCGCATTCGGTGGCCATTGTTGGCCAAAAATAGCCTTGCCTTTTGATTCGTACGGCTAGGGCTCGTCCTCCGGAATGGCTTCCGCAGGACCCGTCATGGGCCTTTGTGACCACGGCTAGGGCTTGCTTTTTATTGAGGCATTTGAGGTAAGGTCTGGAGAGACTCCTTTTAAAGAGCTCTCCTTGCGTGACGCAGTACCTTGCACTTTGTGTCTTGAGTTTCCGTGCCTCCCATTTGTCATCGGAGACTTCGCCATTTGTAATGTATCGAATGATCGGAGTTCTCCAATCTTCGTAATTGTTGGGCTCGGGTCCTTGACTAGTGGATGCGGCTTGGATTGGTCCATCGCGGACGTTCGCGACGTACACGGCGTTTCTTGGATCGAGATCATCATCAATCTCGATGATGTCGCGACTGGTGTCCTTCGAACATTCCTTGTGTTCGACATTGTCCTTTATGGTAGGCTCGTCCTCTTTTAAGGATAGAGCTTTCAGAGCTATGTCGATGCTTGGTTTTTCGATCCCTTCGACTGGTATGATCCTTTTGAGGTTAGGATCTGATGTCGACGCTAGAGCGGCCAGGGCATCGGCTGCGGTGTTTTCCCCTCGCGGGATCCGCGTTACATCAAAGAACTCGATTTGTTCGGCGAGCGTGTGGACAACCCGTAGGTATGCTTCCATGCGTTCGTCTTTGGCCTCGTAGTCGTCATGATACTGGCTCGTGACCAATTGGGAATCACTGAAGGCGTCTACTTCTCGGGCTCTGGCTATTAACGCTTCGTATTCTGCTTCGTTATTTGATGCGGTGAAGCCAGTCTGAACGACTGTTCTAATACTTCGCCCGTGGGGGATACCAGTTTTACTCCAACTCCGGATCCTTGCCTCGAGGAAGCTCCATCGACGTATAGTTTCCATCTCTTGGTGGAGGTCGGGTCGAGTTCGATGGTCGGAGGGAGCTCGATTATGAAATCTGCCAGCACTTGTTCTTTTAGGCACGTCCGAGCTTTATATTCTATGTCGTACTCGCTAAGTTCGATAGCCCATTTGACCAGTTGTCTTGACTGGCTTGGACTGTGAAGGATGGTTCTCAGCGGTTGAGAGGTTATCACTATGATTGAGTGCGATTGGAAGTATGGTCGGAGTTTCCGAGCCGATGTCACTAACGCCAAAGCGAGTTTTTCCATGGCGGGGTACCTGGTTTCAGCATCGATTAAGGTCTTACTGATGTAATACACCGGCCGTTGTTCGTTTTGTTCTTCGCGAACCAGGACTCCACTTACTGCTGCCGTGGAAACATCTAGGTAGAGGTAGAGGGGTTCCCCTTCTACTGGTTTCGCCAGTATAGGTGGTTCGTTTAGGTAAGCTTTGAGCCGGGTGAACGCTTCTTCGCACTTTTCGTCCCAGAGGAACTTCTTGTTCTCTTTGAGCAAGTGATAGAAGGGTAGACATTTATCAGTCGACCTCGAGATGAAACGGTTCATAGCAGCTATTTTGCCAGTCAGACGTTGGACTTCTCGAGTTGTTTTGGGAGATTTCATCTCCATAAATGTCGTTATCTGTTTAGGATTCGCTTCGATCCCTATCTCGGTTACTAAGTAACCAAGGAATTCTCCTGATGGGACCCCGAATGTGCACTTCGCTGGGTTGAGTTTCATCCCGTATTTATTGAGAATGATAAAACATTCTTTTAGTTGGGGGATGTGATCCTCATACCTAGAAGATTTGACCAGCATATCGTCGATGTAGACTTCCATAGTTTTGCCTAGGAGTCCTGAAAACATCTTGTTGACGAGGCGTTGGTAAGTTGCTCTTGCATTTTTTTAGTCCGAAAGGCATGACTTTGTAGCAGTACGTGCCTCGATCAGTTATGAACGAAGTCTTTTCTTGGTCCTCGGGGTTCATTAGTATTTGATTGTACCCCGAGAAAGCGTCCATGAAGGATAGTAGTTGGTGTCCGGCGGTAGCTTCGACCAGTCGGGCGATGTGCGGGAGTGGGAAGCTGTCCTTCGGACATGCTTTGTTGAGGTCTGTGAAATCTACACAGACTCTCCACTTTCCGTTCTTTTTCTTGACCACTACGGGATTCGCAAGCCAGTCGGGGTACTTGACCTCTCTGATCGATCCGATTTTTAGTAACCGATCGACCTCGTCGTTGACGGCTTGAGCTCTTTCCGGACCTAGTTTTCGACGCTTTTGTCTTACCGGTTTGTAGGTTGGGTCGACATTCAGCTCGTGGCTGGTTACGTCGATGTTGATCTCTTTCATGTCTGCTGAAGACCAGGCACAGGAGTCGACGTTCTGTTTAAGGAAAGAGACCAATTCATTTTTAACTGGCTCTGATAGGTCGATTCCAATGCCAACAAGTCTTTCGGGATGAGCATCGTCTATTCAAACTTGGGTCGTGAGGTCCTTTGGTGGTCCTATTTGACTTGGGTCGTTCGACCTTTTGGTCCGCATGGTGGCGAGCTCCTCCTCTTTCTGTAATTTCTACGCGGGGGATTTCTCAATCTGCTTGTATCCGTTCATGTAGCAATGGCGGGAAATATTTTGACTTCCGTAAACGGTTTTTACTCCTTTGGGAGTTGAGAATTTTACGCATTGATGGTAGGTCGATGGTACCGCTTTCATGTCATATATCCATGGTCGGCCTAGAATTGCGTTGTAGGGAGCTGGCCGATCCACTATGACAAACTCTGTCATTCTTCGAACTCCTCCAGCTATTACTGGGGCGAAGACATAGCCCATTGAGTACGTTGTTTCGCCAGCGAACCCTACCAGTGGTGTCTTTTCCTCGACGATCTTGGAGTCGTTAACTCCATATTTTTGAACGCATCGTAAAAGAGGAAATCTACCGAACTTCCTATGTCGATCATTATCCTTGAGAGTTCGACATCTCCCACTACTAGACAAACGAGGAGAGCGTTGTCGTGTGGTTTGTCGAGATTACTTGTCTCTCTTTCTCGTGGAAAGTGATTTCGTGGTCTGGACCTAACATTGGTATTTTCCCCCCTTTGTTGGTCTCGACTCTTCTTTGAAGAGCTTTGATTGAATTGACCGAGTCTCGGCAAAGCTTGGAGCCACCGAAGATGAAGTTGATTTGTTTAAGGGGTATAGCCCGTACACCCCCCCCCCCCCCCCGCAAAGACGAGGGAGATTGATTCGTGAGCACAAACTCTTACTGGGAGCTGGAGGTGGAGATAGTGTCGAGCCTCCCGGGGTGCTGCACAGGCTGAGTTCGCCGAAAATGACCTCGACTCGCTTTCGCGACCCCTGGGGGAGGGTTTCGGGAGATTCCGGCTCGTTAGACCGTTCTCGTTTGTTTTGAGAAGGCTTCTTGGAGTTTGAATCTTTGGTCTGTTTACTTTCCTTTTGTCGGATGGAGTTTCCTCCTCGACTTTTTATTCTTGTTTGTTTTCGGACTCTCGCTTTTGAGCCCCGGCTTTAGCTCGAGTATAAAACTCTTCAGTCGAGTGTCCTCTTTTGTTGTGAAAATCACAGAATTTTTCCTTGTCGAACTCGAATTTCTTCGAGCTCTTCGGGCTCTCGACCGCATTGACGTTTCCTGATTTACGGGAATCCTTTTTTGAGTTCGAGTTCTGCGAGCCCGACGGGTTCTTTTTTTCGATGCTTTTCTCTGAGGGCCGTGGTTTCGGCCTCGAGGCGAGCGAAGGCCGATGCGCGATGAAGGGCGTCTTCGAGTGTTTGAGGTTCGCGGACCGTTATTTCCTCGTGGAATCTGGTCGAATACCATAGTCCACGTCTCAGTGCTTCTATAGCTACTTCGTCTCGTGGGTTTGCGATGTACGAGCGAAGTGTCTCGTCGGGTTTCTGGGAGACGCCAAATAGAGCTGCTTCAGTAGTCTTTTCCTCGATAAAGACAGAATATTGTTTGAGGAAAGCCGTCATGAACTGGGTGAAATTGTCGATAGACCTTTCTTCCAGTCCGGCAAACCATTCTAGGGCAGAGCCCGATAGGTTTTCGGCGAAGAGCCTGCAGAAAGCCGGCTCTCTCTCCTCGTCAGTAAGGTATACCCTTGCCATTGCTAGTCGGAATGCCCTGATATGGGCTTTCGGGTCCGATTTCCCAGAGAATTCAAGAAATTTCGTTTTCTTGATTTCTCGGATCCTCGCGAAGGCGATCCGGTCTGTGAACGGAGTTTGTCGTGTTTCTTCGATAACTCGATCGATGTCGGGCGCCGCGCTCGTTGCCATGTGAACTTTCGAGCTTAGACTGTCGAACTGGGCCTTAGCCTGCTCGATGTATTGTCTAAGCATATCGTGTTCATCACCTACTGCAGACGTGAACTGGGTTTGTGCCTGATTTGACGTTTGTTCCGGGAAAACGGGATCGAGGAGATCGCTTGCTGGGATCGATCTCGTCTGGTCGATTTGCGGCGTTTGGAAATGTACCGTATTTGTTCCGTTAAGGTGTCCCGAGCTCGAGGCGAAGGCGGAACCTCCTAGTTGCCTTGGCCGGATATTGGAGTTGTTCGGGAAAGGTAGTGGCCCGGGTAATGGTCGGTTTCCTGATCCGGTTGGATTTGTGACCATTGAACTCGAACTGAATGGAGTCGGTATCGCGATAGGGGTCATTATAGGGCGGAGGCCGCTACTTGATGTATTAGCAAAACTTCCCGACGCTCCCGGGGGAGTTTCTACCTGGGAGAAGTCCAAGCGTGTACGCAGTGGAGGACTTATGGGGGTTCGTGGATCAAGCGTTGATCTACCCCCTGGTTTTGGCTGGTGAGCTCTTCAAGATGGGCGTTAATGCGCCGTTCCTGTTCATCGATCTGCGCGGTCAGAGAACGGTTCGCGATCTCTTGGTCCCGTGCGCTTGCCTCGTTGTTTCTCGTTCGGTTTACCAGTAGGCATAACATTGAACAGAATTCAGTGAGGTCGTCTGGGCCTTGTCGCTGTGGAGCCGAATGCAGTGGTGAATTAGGTCTGGTTATTCCAGATCCACCTCCTGGGACGGGGGCGTGAATTGAATCATTTCTCATCCACACCCATTTTCTCCTCGGATCGTTAGTTCCTGACAAAACATTTGTCAGAGTATGGCTCGTTGCGATCGTTTGAGCGACTGAGCCGGCTGGTGCCAAATTCGTGGAGACTGAGGCAGAGCTCGTCAACACGCCATCGGTCTGACCCATGATTCTTACCCCGGTGGTGTTCTGAGGAACGTTGTCGATGTTGTGGTCGACTGGTGGTGTGGCGCTGGGAGAGCCAGATTGGTCGGGATTCATCTCGATCTATCGGATCTAGGATCTGATTCTTAAGACAGGAAAAACTATAGATAGTCCCCACAGTCGGCGCCAAATGTGAGATCTGAGATTCACACCAAGAATTTGTAATCGTGGATTTGGACTTTTGGATATAGAAATGGTATAGTTTCCTATGAATCAAAGACTTTATTGAGATTGATCGTCGAGATAGAACAAACACAATCGAAAATAGAATATAAAGAAATGATAATCGAGCTATCTAGTCGAAGTGTTCTTGATTAGGGTTGGAATGTCTTGGATGAATCACCACTTCTTCTTTAAATACTCTCGACTTTGACCTTCTTGTTCCGATATTTCGGCCTCGCCGTCATAACGATCTCCGAGATTTGCGTGGATCAGTTGAACCGACGAAGACCGAGTCGCTCTATCTCCACATCGTCTCCTGCCGAGCTCGAGCTCGATCGTCTCTTACTTCGGCATTGCTTGGGCCTTGTCAAGATGTCAATCGTATGGGCCCAACAAAGGATAACGGTCGATCTCTCTCTGTCTTGATTCTGGAGCGGGCTCATAACTATGGGCCTTTGTTTTATTTGTTAATGGGCCGGATTTCCTATAGCGAAATCCAGTACCAACATAACCAGCTTCATTTGTCTGGTTGAGACTCTTGTTGGTGGAGGTAAGGCAGGAACTTGTTCTGGTCGATTTGTTGAAACTGGTACAATATGAGCTGTCGTAGGTTGTTCTGTTGTTGCTAGCGTATTTGTCACTGGCTGTGATGGCCCTCCTTGTTGTTGTACCTCAGATGCATCTTGGGTAGTTTGTGGAGTAGCCGTCAAAGGTACAAGCATCTCAGCAGTGTTGGTGTGATCATGAAAAGTAGCCATTTGTTGTTGTGTTTGTCGTGGTGAGATGCGCTGAATGACTGGATTATCTGCCCGTTCATTTTCAGATTGAGTACCTGAAACACAATTCTCAGTAGAAGATCCAGAAGTTAATTTATTAGTCATAGAGAAAGGAAAGACTTATTCATGGAAGAGGACATGTCTCGACGTATATATCATGGACGTCGATCGATCTAAAAAAATATGCGCTTTGAGTTGTATTGTATCCTAAAAACACACACGGTGATGATCTTGAATCCAACTTATGAGATCCATCAGGTCTTAACCAAGGAAATCATAAGCAACCAAAGATTCTTAGCTTTGTATAGTTTGGTGTATGACCAAAAGGACATTGAAAAGGTGTATTGAGCAAAAGGTTTTGTGTTGGCGTACGATTAAGTTAAGTATACCGCAGTAGCTAATGCATATGTTCAATATGACTTAGGCATTGAAGCTTGAGATAAGAGGGCAAGTCCGATTTCAACAATGTGACGATGTCGACGCTCGGCTATGCCATTATGCTCCGGAGTGTGAAGAGGTATAGTGAAGTGAGAAATGCCATGAGTGGAAAGAAAGTTTGCTAAAGCAATATACTCTCCACCACTATCAGTATACAAAGTTGTTAATTTTGATTGAAATTGATTTTCAACCAAAATTTTAAACTTTGTGAAAACTTCTAAAACTTGTGACTTTCGTTTCAATGGATATAGCCATGATCAAAGAAAAGTACATAGTATTTGAAGCCATATATTGAGATGATTTGAGAAGTCCATACATCTGAGAAAACTATTTCAACAGGTTTTGTCGAAACAAGAGTAGATTTTGAAAAAGAAACCTTATGCATTTTATTAATCGAACCAGCACTACATGGCTTGTTTAACAAAAAAGTAGAAGATAAAGGTAAATTGAAAGTAGAATTAGTAGCTTTAAGAATAGGTAATGCAGAGTATCCTAAACGAGCATGCCGATCAGTAATTGAGGCCGTAATAGCCGAAGAAAAATCTAAAGATGGAGTAATCTGAGATCGTGTTGTTGGCCACTCGTAAGTGACCTTTTAGGTTGGCCTTCCAAACAAAGCGCCCCCGTATTCAGATAGCGGACCTGAAAATATATCGGAGTAAAGGTTACCGAAGTGCCATTAGATGAGCATAATTGAAAAACAGATATTAAGTTCTTATCTAAGGAACACATAAGACTTCATTAAGAAAGAAAGGTTGGGTTATAGAAGGTAGAGATAAGGAACCAGTGTGAGAGATGGTTTGGCTTGATCCATCTCCAAGAATGACCTCCTCGCCACCATTATATGGAGAATGCACAGAGAAATTGGCTTGGTCTGAAGTCATGTGGTGGGAGGCACCGCTATCAAGAAGATGATATATCATGGTTGTTAGAACTTTCAACCATGGTATATGTCTTTGTTATTGAGTCTTTTGTTGTGTTTTGGAGTCTTTTATGTGTGTTTACAAGTCTAGGTATGTTTGGAGTGGATTTGGACATTATGGCGCATTCTGGAGCTAATTGGAGAGTTCGTGCGAGAAGAAGAAGTTGGTGTCGATATCAGACGTCTGTGTCGATCGACAAACTTCTGGTATCGATCGACACAGATGCGGATCAGGCAATTCTCGGCGATTTATTGAAGAGTTTGGAAATTGCAGTTTTAGCCCAGAAGTTTCTCATAAATACAAAGAAGCTCCATACGAGTTTAGATCATTATATTAGGATTTTTAAGCCATTGTCTAGGCTACGCTTTTCATACGCTTTATTATATTCAGAGAGAGAGAGAGATATATTTGGAACTTATATTCCTTGTTTCTATTTTATGATATTTGGTTTTCTATTCATCATGTCTTTTGTTTCATCTGCCATGTCTGAGTTGTTTACCTTTTAGGTTTAGGGATTCTCACAGGGGATTTCATGAAATTATAGGTTGATCAATTTGTAGGGATTCATATCTTTCTAGTTCTTCATCTAGAGTTGTTCTTAATTCTTAATCTGAATTGGCCACTTAGATTATTGATGTTAGGTTGATTTCTGCAACGAAAGTTGATTAATTAACTAAAAAGGACCTAGATGAGCAATTTGACTATTCACAAAGAAATTTGGCTTAGGAGAATTGTGAACGAAAGAACCTGAGATTAATGCATGTTTAGAAATCTAGGATTCGCAACGAAAGTTGGCTTGCTAGGTTGTTAGACATAATTAATATTCGCAACGAAAGTTGGTCTGTTATAATTATGTGATTCTAGTTCTAGAACAATTCTTAATTTGATCCCGATTGATTGATTAACTTGTGTTCCTGATTTCCTGAGAACTCCCTTTACCTTACGCTTTGCTTGATTGATTACAAACCACTTAATTTACCTTTCTTCTCTGTTTACTGCTTATTTTCTGAATGCTTCCTAGCTTAATTCGATGTTCTATAATCTATCGCAAAAGTCTTGAGTCTCTGTGAATTTGATACCCTATATACTACTAGTTCACGTCTGTGCACTTGCAGTGCAGCTCTTGTGATTAAAACTCGAGCATATCAGAAGACATGTTGAAGCATCAGACCCGTGGCTCAGAGCTACATTTGCTCTCGGCTGCCACAATTTTATGAGATTTTATGGTTTGCCATGGCTGAGTTCTCTGGTTTGTGTTGCCACTGTGGTACTGAGCCACATATGATCAGTATTCTGGAAAATACTTGGCATTATGTCTTTGGGTACTGCAGGCTTGATACCGTCTTAAATAAGAAATTAAGAGACCCACGATTGTTGTTGTTGTTGTTAGCGTGATAGTTTGACTGATTGTTGTTGTTCATGTTGTTGTTCTGCCGCCAGTTGTTATTCTGATTTGATGACTTTGATCGAGCATTAGCAGCATTCACAGTGATTGGACCAGCTGTGGCTGAATCTTCTTTGCACATCAACATCGCTTCTCTGATTAGAAGCCTTCCATGGAGCTCAGAGAATAATATTGGAGTATCTCGACCATTGAAGGCATCTATCTCTAGTTTATATTCATCAGTCTGACCAGCAAGAATATGTTCCGTCAAGTCCTCGTGATCGCAGGGCTTTCCCGACAATGCCTAATCATTAGATTTTCCTTTGATTAACCACATGTATTCACTTATAGTTTTAGTAACTTTGACACAGCTTTTGATATGTTGTCTTAGTTGACGGACATGGCCGCAAGTGGGTTTTCCGAATGTTGTCTCCAACAGACTCCAGATCTCTGCCGTTTTTGTTGCAGTGGAGACAACATACTGCACTGGTTGAGAAATAGCTCCAATTAGTGCGCTATAGAGAAGCTTGTCTTGAAGACGCCACAACATAAAGTCTGGATTTGGTGTTGTTACACAATCAGTCACGAACGTAGGTTCTGTAGCACCACCGCAAGCTTCCAAGAAACCATGAAGTTCGTGACCTTCAAGCAAGGCACGGATATGACGACTCTACATGATGTAGTTGAGATTGGTAAGCTTTTAATATTTGACATGTTTACCAAGATCAGAGTGCTTGCAGGATTTGCCGGATTGTAGAAGGTGGTGTTATCAGCCGAGGACGTTTCACTCGACATGGTCTTAGCGGGAAAATTCTACGGTAGACAAGAGAGAGAGAGAGAGAGAGAGAGAGAGAGAGAGAGAGAGAGAGAGAGAGAGAGAGAGAGAGAGAGAGAGAGAGAGAGAGAGAATAAATTTTGGGGAATTATCCCTTTACAGCTCTGATACCATATTGAATATTGGGATTGAATGATTCTATTAACATGTCGATATAAAGCTTTATACAGGGCATATATACAGAGGAAAGGAAATAAGTATAGAAGGGTTTTCTCTTATTGAATATAGAATGGTTACATCAGAGAGTTATATACACGAACAAGACTTTTACAGATAAGGAAAGTGAAATATTCACAGAGTGATCATATGGATATGAAAATATACTAACACGCCCCCTCAAGATGGACGAGTCCCAAGTCCAATCTTGGATAATATTCTATTGAAGTTGGCGCGGGAGAGAGGCTTTGTAAGACCATCTGCAAGCTGGTCCATTGCGTGAACATGTGAAACGCGTAGCTGGCCTGTTTGTACCAACGATCGAATGAAGTGATAATCAACTGCTACGTGTTTCATTCGAGAGTGGAAGAGTGGATTGGCGGATAGGTAAATGGCTCCTACATTGTCGCAGTAGATGACTGGTGTGGTGGATAGAGGAATCCTAAGTTCACCAAGTAGTGAGCGGATCCATTGGATATCCGAGGCTGTGTTGCAACAAATTTGTACTCAGCCTCGGTGGATGATCTTGCAATCGTCGGTTGCTTCTTTGATGTCCAAGATACAAGATGTTTTCCTAGATAGACTGATGAAGCTCCAGTTGAAGAGTAATCATCTTTGTCTCATCTCCAGTCAGCATCAGAATAAGCATGAAGACGCAGAGTATTTGTAACGCCCCTTTCCCATTCTCCGCTGACCGTCGAGCTGACCGGTCAATAATAAAACAAGAACATGACCGATCGATCCCGAGCAAGTCGAACGGGAAAGGTTCGTCACAGGACGAAGCCAAAGTTAGTTCGGTTTGAGACAAGGGCTCACACCAAACCGTCTTTGACCTCGCTATCCTCATATCCATAGTACAAGCAGTACTACTTGCACTACTTCAATGAGTTGTGTCAGTTCGGACGTAAACCTCATATCAGGGAAACAATTTCATGTTTAAGTAGTTAAACATCGAATACAATGTTTAACGGGTTTTACAAACAATCATTAATAAAAACACATAAACAAACAAAATCATAAAAAGGCGCAGCTGCCGAACCGAAAATAAAACATCCAAAATCCCGAATCAAAACCCATCACAAGCAACCCGAAGCTACACCGAGGACCTCCCACGTCCGTCGCTGCTAACCTGAAAAACACAAAAGAGTCTAATGAGCAATCTAAGATTACCCAGTGAATCGGCTCCCCACTAAAGGCTGCTACTCTATCTAGCGACTACAAAAATCCCGCCCAAAACCCAAAATAACAATCAACAGAAATAAACGGTCGATCACGCCCTACCACGTCGTGATAAACCCACACACAAGCAATCACCAAAATAAAAAGAGTAAGGGAAATCGAAGGCACTGCGGCACATGTCCTCGATTAGACTCGGCCAATCTACGCGCGAAGAAATAGAAGATAATAAAACAACACTGGGCCCTACGATCTCGGTAACTTCCACGGGTTTACAGCGTCACCTATATGGTAACTGACCCATAACTCCTATACGTGCACACAAGGTCCCACGTATAAGACACCGTTCTCTGTCCATCGATACGCGGTGACTCCTGTTACCCCCGGTAACCTGAGTTTCTATGTGATCCGGCCCTAGGACATGACCCCGTGTTCTCCGAATCACACACCTACCGGCGTCACCCGATAGGTTAACACCATAACCAGAATCACCATGACCTGGTTAGGTAAAACCCGAGGATCCAATCGGGTCGGAAGTACCAGAACGTAAAAGAAAACCTTGGCTTGCGGAATCTAACGCACCCTAGAGTCCTAGTGCAGAAATGTAAACACGCAGACTCGCTGGGACTCTAGCACAGATCACGCAATCAACAATAAATAATAATTTCCCAAACCCATTCCGCAAGCCACTACACTACCACCGCTCTGACTAGGTAAGATACCTAGTCAGCACCCGCTAACTTACCCGGTCCCGTGACCGAAGTAAGTGTCCGCAATGACTGCTCGGCCCAACACCGAGCAGTCGAATAAACCTGCACAAAAACTCACAACAACAACAATGGATCATGATATATCATGGTTTTTACCGGTTTTATGCCATGATATAGTTGTGTTTTTAGTGTCTTTTGTGTTCTTTTAGAGTCTTTTACGGGTTTAATCAGGTTTGGAGCGGAATTGGAGTTATTGAAGCATTCTGGAGCATTTTGGAGATTTAACCCGAGAGATGGACTTCACTGTCGAATTCTCAGACCTGTGTCGATCGACACAGAAGGTGCATCGATCGACACAAGGTCGACGCAGACAAATACTCGGCGTTTAAAGAAGAGTTTGGATATTGCAACTTTGCCCAGAAGTTCTTCATAATTACAAAGAAGCCCCAGCCGACTTTAGACCATTATATAAGAGTTTTTAAGCCATTGTTTAGGCCACGCTTTTCTTAAGTCTTATTTTATTTCAGAGAGAGTTAGGGGCTGATCCTGTTCTCGAGAGAGATAGGATTTTGAACCCCATTGTTTTATGATATTTGGTTTTCTATTCAAGATGTTTTCTGTTTCGATGAACATGTCTGAGTAGATTTACCTGTTAGGTTGAAGGATTCTCATTAGGGATTTCATGGAACTATAGTTTAAATCAATCTGTAGGGATTCATATCTGCTAGTTCTTTGTTTAGGTTGTTCTTAATGCTTAATCTGAAGTAGCCAATCAGAATTATGATGTTAGGTTGATTGATAAAACGAGAGTTGGTTAATTAGCTAGAAAGAACCTAGATGAGCAATTTGATCTACTCGCAAAGAGATTTGGTTTAGGGGAATTGTGAACATATCAAACCTGATCATTAATGCTGGTTTAATCTGTTAGTAATTGCAAAGAGATTTGGATTGCTGCACTTAGACTTAGAGAATTCTCGCAACGAGAGTTGGTGAATTCTACATCCGTGTTTGAGTTCTAGAACAGTTATTGATTAGATCATGATTGACTGATTGCTTGTGTTCCTGATCTCCTGAGAACTCCTGAAACCTAACGCTTCGCTTCCTTGCTCACAACTCGCTTTGTTTACTTTTCTGCTGTCTGATTTACCGCTTTCTCATCATATTTATTTTCTCCTAGTTCAAACTTGATTGTTCTTAATCTATCGTTGACCGGAGTCCCTGTGGATTCGATACCCTAAGTACTACAACTACATCACTGTGCACTTGCAGTTAGTATAGGGATTAAAACCTGACCTATCAAGTTTTTGGCGCCGTTGCCGGGGACTCTTTGAGTCCTCGATAGATTTGAACTTAGGGTTTAGACTAGGTTTTTCGTTTTTTGTTTTTGTTTACTAATTTATTTTTTCTTTTTCTTGCGTTTCAGGTACGCCTGTAATCGCTCTGCATCGATCAACACGGTCCTGTGTGTCGATCGTCACAGTTTTCGCACTGCATCGATCGACGCTCTTATTGCATCGGTCGACACAGTTTCGCGGAAGCACCAAGAGGAGATCGTAAGGACTATGTGTCAGAATAATATTTTCGGCTCAGGGATTGACAGTTCACAGATAGCTGGGTTGAAGAGTAAAATCGACTATCTGTATAGTCTTCTACTTGAAAAGTATGCGCAAGAAGCTATCAACTGCGTTGGAGGGAATGAATTCTACAGTCAGGAATCTCGAGGAACTATGGTGTTTCTTCTTACCAAGCACCACCTGCACCTGCATATAAGAGCAGATTGGAAACCATGATGGAGCAGTTCTTGGAAAAGCATGAAGAAGATTTGAACTACATCAATAGCTCTGGATTCCAAGGAAACAGGTTTGGTAATCAGCAAGGTAATTCTTATAAGAGAACCTATGGATCGTCCTCATATCAGACACCTCCTGCTGCTAATGCTTATAAGAGCAAGATGGAATCTATGATGGAGCAGTTACTAGAGGATCAGACCAAGACTGCTGTAGACTTCGACATGAAGTTGGATGCTATGCATAAAAATCTGAATGGAAAGCTTGAATCTTTGAGCACACATGCAAATGAGCTAGATATCTGGATTCAACAGACATCTCAAGCAATACAAAGGCAAAATGAAGCTAGAAGAGCTGAACAGTAAAGATCCATCAAAGTTGTGACCTTAAGAGATGAGGTTGAGTTGCTAGGTGAAGAAGAGAGCATAATCTCGGATTTTCTGGATGAATATTGTCTGTCTGATACATGCATCGATCGACACCCCCTTAGTGTCGGTCGACACGCAGTTCTGACGGCAATTTCGAGTTCTTTTGACGAACATAATCGCCTTGTGTCAATCGACACACCTACTGTATCGATCGACACAGATCGCAGACGAGACCAGAAGCCTGCAACAGTCCCAGAACGAGTCTACAAGCCCATTGTGCCATATCCTAAGGTTCCTAAACCCTCTAAACAAGAGCTAGAAGTGGCTAACTGCATGAAAGTGATGGATAAGAAGATGAATGAAACTCTACCAGCTGAAGCTTCGCGAGTTCATGCAAAGAAGATGATCTCCACTGATGGTGATCTGAAAGAAGAAGTTCAGATTGGTGGAATATCTGATAGTGGAGAGAAGAAGATGGCGGTTCCTCTTGAACCTGCTCTAACATCTTCAGTACCTGCAACTGCTCATAAGCAGAAAGCTCCAAACATCAGATCTCCACCAAAGGTAAGGCACAAATCATCTAAGCTTAAACCTCCTGACCGCATCACTTTGAATGCAGGAAAACGCAGTATTCCACCCAAGCTTCGCTCCCGCCCTGATGCTGTTTATTCATTCCTTGGAAAGCCTCATGATCTGAAAGCCTATACACCTCCTTGGATGAAGAGATATTCACAGAGACACTCAAAGTCTCTGTTGAAACCCCCATGAATCTGATCTCTTCCAATAGTCAAGCTACTGACTTTAAACAAGCGCTGGGTGGGAGGCAACCCACCATTAGGTACTGGTGTTTTTCTACTTAATTTTTGGTGTTTTTGTTAGGATTTTACGTTTGTTTTTAGTTTTGGTGAGTTTATGTTTGCAGGTCTCGGACAAATTCGCAGTGCGTCGATCGACGCACTTCTGTGTCGATCGTCACAACACGATCGGAATCGCATAGCAGCGATCGTTGCACTTCTAGCAACGATCGACCATACACGAAAATCCCCAAGTAACGGTCGATGCACTTAGTGCAACGATCGATGCCTGAGCGACAGAGGTAAAACCCGACAGAACTCAACCATTCCATAAACAAATTTTTGTTTTCTTTCTTTTGCCAATCCTTCGCTTGACACTACTGGGGACAGTGTGTCTTAAGTGTGGGGGAGGTTCTACTAACTTCTTTCTTTTGTTTTCTTAGAGTCAGTTAAATTTTTTTAAATTTTTTGTTTTATTGAGTCAAAATTTGTTTAAGTAAGAAACAATGATTTTTTGAGAAGATTAGCAGCACTTGCAGGAACTTAAGTAACCATTGGGATGAAGCTGCAGACTATCTATGACCATTAGAAAACCCAGACACAGATCAACCTACTGAGAACACCCACATCGCTTCAGGTATCAGAGGATCTTTTACTGACTTCAACCTTAATACTGACTTAGATTTCTCACCTAAGGGCTTGGTATACTTTGTGTCGGATTCCCTTGTTAGTTCTGACAGTACAGCCTGTAAACCTGTCCTATTTAGTTCCCTTCTCCCCTTCCATAAAAAAAAAAAAGATAATAATCTGAGGATGAGTTAGTAACTCCGAAGTGGTCATGGGAATGGTAGCTAAAACTCTCATATCCTGTGCATCCATGGAATGTGTCCAAAGTACACCCCTTAACGGGAAGAGCACTGATAAAAAAAATAAAATGATACCCAATGGGGAAAAATCAGAATGCTAAGGAAGGGAAAAGAGAAGAAAGGGACTAGAGAAAGATAGTATGGTGGTCTAGAGCTGATAAGGTAAGAGTCCATGTGCCTTTGATCGATACTCCTTAGGTGAGACCGCACTTAAATATTTGCAGAAGTCAGTAGGGTGAATTTGAATGCGTGAATGTGATTGTGGAGTTTACTTAGGACAGTTGCTAAGTGTGGGGGAAGTATATGTTGGTCTCGATGTCTACAGGTTGATTCTTTCATGTGGTTTACGGGGAATCTGAGTGTTGCTGCTTCTAGGATGAAAAGAGTTTCTGAAGAGTTTTCAAACCTCTTCACTGCATTTTAGTTCTCTGTTTTGCTTGAGGGCAAGCAAAGGCTAAGTGTGGGGGAGTTGATATATCATGGTTTTTACCGGTTTTATGCCATGATATAGTTGTGTTTTTAGTGTCTTTTGTGTTCTTTTAGAGTCTTTTACGGGTTTAATCAGGTTTGGAGCGGAATTGGAGTTATTGAAGCATTCTGGAGCATTTTGGAGATTTAACCCGAGAGATGGACTTCACTGTCGAATTCTCAGACCTGTGTCGATCGACACAGAAGGTGCATCGATCGACACAAGGTCGACGCAGACAAATACTCGGCGTTTAAAGAAGAGTTTGGATATTGCAACTTTGCCCAGAAGTTCTTCATAATTACAAAGAAACCCCAGCCGACTTTAGACCATTATATATGAGTTTTTAAGCCATTGTTTAGGCCACGCTTTTCTTAAGTCTTATTTTATTTCAGAGAGAGTTAGGGGCTGATCCTGTTCTCGAGAGAGAGAGAGAGGATTTTGAACCCCAGATCTTTACTTTGTTTTATGATATTTGGTTTTCTATTCAAGATGTTTTCTGTTTCGATGAACATGTCTGAGTAGATTTACCTGTTAGGTTGAAGGATTCTCATTAGGGATTTCATGAAACTATAGTTTAAATCAATCTGTAGGGATTCATATCTGCTAGTTCTTTGTTTAGGTTGTTCTTAATGCTTAATCTGAAGTAGCTAATCAGAATTATGATGTTAGGTTGATTGATATAACGAGAGTTGGTTAATTAGCTAGAAAGAACCTAGATGAGCAATTTGATCTACTCGCAAAGAGATTTGGTTTAGGGGAATTGTGAACATATCAAACCTGATCATTAATGCTGGTTTAATCTGTTAGTAATTGCAAAGAGATTTGGATTGCTGCACTTAGACTTAGAGAATTCTCGCAACGAGAGTTGGTGAATTCTACATCCGTGTTTGAGTTCTAGAACAGTTATTGATTAGATCCTGATTGACTGATTGCTTGTGTTCCTGATCTTCTGAGAACTCCTGAAACCTAACGCTTCGCTTCCTTGCTCACAACTCGCTTTGTTTACTTTTCTGCTGTCTGATTTACCGCTTTCTCATCATATTTATTTTCTCCTAGTTCAAACTTGATTGTTCTTAATCTATCGTTGACCGGAGTCCCTGTGGATTCGATACCTTAAGTACTACAACTACATCACTGTGCACTTGCAGTTAGTATAGGGATTAAAACCTGACCTATCAGATCACACAATCACAATCAATCACATACAAATACTACAAGCAGGCCTATTAGGGTTTCTAAGTCTTTTACTTCATTCTCGTCCGCTACCTTGGGTTAGCGGATTGCTAACCCGTAGACGGCTCACGACACACGTCACTTCTTTATTAACCCATCCTAAGTATCTTTTAACAACATTCTCGATATGTCGGTTTAGAGTTAGTAAACTTACTAACTCTCCGATATATCATTATTAAAGAATTGATTCATTACCCGATTCCAGCTAATTCGTCTAAACCCCAATCCCGTTATAATACTCTATACGTTTGTTTAGGTTTAATTCATATTTTAAGGTCGTCTTAATTCCTCATATACAGTTCATTAGTATTTTTTCTTTCTACTTATATATATATATACATCAATCACGCTTTACTAACAACCTAGCGACACATAATCGGTTAACCCTTTTTAATTCTAAACCCTAATCATGTTTAATTGGTCTTATCTGGTTAATTATTCAACGTCCAGTTAATTAATATTTACTATTCAATTTGATTAACGGGTATGTAACCTAATGCTACGGTTTAGTGCTTCCCGGCTATATGTAATAAAACGGTTTGTGAGCCGACTCACGGAACTAGTCGCGGCACGACGGTTTGACGCGGATGTGAATTCCCGAGATATCCGATACCAATCCCGAACCTCCGAACACACCTGAATCACAGAACCACAGAACCAATGAACCACAGAATAAACCGAATCAACTTTTCCCCAAAACAACCGGTTTGATTAAACCGGTTTGAGATTGAACCGTTGACCGGTTCAACTCGCTTTGACCCGGTTTAATCAACCTCATACCAACTCCAATTTCAAATCAACTTGTACCAAAAGACTCCTTGAAGAACCGGCTTTGCTTTGGTGGTGGAGGAGCTTCACCGGCGGCGGAGCTCCGGCGTTGACCGGCGGCGGAGGAGGACCGCGGCGTAGATGGCTTTTCCGGCGACTTCCAACGGCGAACCACCTATCAAACTGCTCAGAAACACTAGATCTACTCATTTCCAGCCTCAAAATAGCTAAAAACAATGAAGAAAAGATGAGATCCCACAAACCCTAAAGAAGCGGTTGCTCCTTGGCCGGTTTTCGGCGATCTCCGGCGGTTCCAACGGCGGCGAATGGCTGGAAAAGATAAAGGAGGTTAAGGTAAATCCATAGCACTTTGTAGATCTAAAATTGAGTTTAAAATGAAAGAGTTACAAGATTTCTTGTTGAAGAAGCAAATGGAAGAGAAGCACCGGCGGCTTCCTCCGGCGACTCTCCGGCGGTTCCAACGGAGGCGGTTGGCTGGAGAAGATGAAGGAGAGTGAGATGAAGCTATAGGGCTTTGCAGAACAAGATTTGGGTGAATAGATCACAAGTTATGAAGTTTCTTGCTCAAGAAGGTTTGATGAACATGCTAGGGTTCTTGGGTTTTTGCTTGAAGATTCAAAGAACATGGTTGAGTTTCTGGAAATAACCTTGCATGTTATTGAGAGTAAGAGAGAGAAGAGAGACCGAGAGAGAGAGAGGAGAGGTTTGGTGATGAAAAGAGAGAAGATTTGCTCTTACTTGTTCACCAAGACATGATGAACATTCAAGGGAAATTTTGGTGAATCTTCAAGAACAAGAAGAACAACATGCAAGAGCTTGATGATTCTGGAAAAAGAGAGTGAGAGATCGAGAGAGAGAGCTTGAGAGAGTTTAGAGATGGTGGTTAGATTAATTGAATGAGATGTGATGGTTTTTGCATGCATGCAAATGGATTCATTGAATCTTTGGCATGCATGACACTCCACCAAGCAAGGTGGCGCCATGGGGTGAGGACAGGTGTCCTTCTGGGCATTTTTGGTTGCCAAATCACCACTTAATCCATCATTAATTCAACCAATAATCCCACTTCTTCCATAGCTCGGTTTTACGGTTTCTCGGGTTTAATATTTTAGAACGGCTCCGGATGATTCCATAAATCTTCAAACCTCTACAATAAGAATCTTCATGCTTTTTTATGAATTTATCATTTTGAATCACTCCGTTCAGGCTTACGTAGCTCCGGTTATGAATTTCCGAAGTTTCTTCGGTTTTGTCGGTTTCCATCCCGACAAGCCGAAAAACTCGTTTCCGCTCCGATTCTTCCAATTCTGGTCTTGTAAACATTCTTTATGTTAAAACATAAGAATATTTGGCCCGTCTCGGCTTCCGTCTCGAACTTTGGTAAAATTACCATTTTACCCCTGACTTAGGTAAAATGACGATTTTACCCCTGGTTGACTTTCTGCTGCCCGTTGACCGTATTTTTGATACAGGGTATCACAGTATTGTTGGCAGAGAAGAATAGTCAGCGAGTTCTAGAGCCAGCGAGATAATGCATTACGCGTTTTGCAGCAGTCCAATGATCAAATGTTGGAGTATGCATGTACTGAGATAACTTATTGACCGAGTAAGCAATATCAGGCCTGGTGAAAGAGAGATATTGTAAGCAGCCGACGACCATGCGAAACTCGGTGGGATCGGATATAGTTGTGCCTGAGGTCTTGGTCAGTGGCGGTTTCTCGGCTAGGGTGTTGCAACCGACTTTGAGTCGAGCATATTCATGCGACGCAGCAAATCATTGACATACTTTGTCTGAGTGAGAAGAGTACCAGATGATGTGCGCTGTACTTCGACGCCAAGAAAGTAACTCAGGTTACCTAAATCTTTCAAGGAAAATTGCGAGCTCAGTAATGCGATTAGCTGCTGAATGTGCTTTGCAGAGTTGCCAGTTATGATGATGTCGTCGACATAAACAAGGAGAAACAAGACCAGATCATCACGGAGTAGTACAAACAATAACATATCAGCAAGCGAATTGATGAAACCAGATTTGAGAAGAAAGTTCTTAAGAGCATTATACCACGCCCGAGGGGCTTGCTTCAAGCCGTAGATTGCTTTCTTGAGCTTGCATACATAGTCCGGATTGTTTTCATCAACAAAACCTGGTGGTTGTTCCATGTAAACATCCTCCTCGAGATTGCCTTGTAGAAAGGAATTATTGATATCGAGCTGTCGAAGTGTCCAATTGCGTGTAGTTGCAAGGCTGATAATAATCCGAATTGAAACAGGTTTGAACACTGGACAGAAGGTTTCAAAGTAATCAATACATGGTCGTTGATGAAAGCCTTTCGCTACAAGTCTCGCCTTGTAGCGTTCCAGTTTTCCAGACGGTAAGTGTTTGAGTCGAAAAACCCATCGACAGCCAACTATGTTCTGCTTCAATTACGGAGGAATCAGATGCCATGTTTCATTCCGAAGAAGAGCATCAATCTCTTCAGCCATATCAGCTCGCCAAGTTGTGTCTTGCAGAGCTTGTCGATATGTGCTCGGCTCAATCTGAACACTTGGTTCAGAGATAGCAGCCAGAGTCAGCTTCTTGATTCGTTTCCTGATGTTATTTTGTAGCCTGGTTCGCATAGTATGGGTCTGTACTGGAGCTACTGGAGCAACAGGTGCCGGTGGTGGCTGTTCGACAGTGATTTCAGCTTTTGCAAGTGGCGAAGATGAAGTTGCTGGTGCTGGTATTTCATTGTCAGGTACATGAGATGCCGCAACCGGAGATGGCAAGTCGACATTCTCAGATATATGTGGCGAGAGAGCAGTATCAGGGGCAGTGTCCATAGCATGAGATGAGTGTGGCCGAGGAAGAGATATCACTATGGAGTGTTCTGTATGGGTATCCTCAACAGTGGGAGTTGGAGAAGAAGAAGAAGCTGTGGAGTTAGACGGAAAGATGTGCTCATGGAACTCAACATGGCTTGAGACAAAAAATTGAGATCTTTGAGGATCAAAGCAGAAGTATCCGCTTTGAGTGAGAGAGTATCCAAGGAAGAGGCATGGAGCTGAACGATTAGAAAGTTTGTGAGGCGAATATGGCCGAAGCCAAGGAAAACAAAGGCAGCCAAAGACCCGGAGCTTGTGATAGTTTGGTTTTTCAGCAAAGAGTTTTTCAAACGGACTTTGACAATCGATGGAGGATGAAGGTAATCGGTTTATGAGATAAACGGCTGTGGCAAAAGAGAATGACCAGAAATCGTTGGGTAATGATGCATGAGAGAGCAAAGACAGGCATGTTTCACTACAAAAATAAGAGACATTGATAGCACTTCAAGATAGCACGGTTTTAACAAGTGCTATAAAAAATGATTTTTCAATTTTGATTATTGTATGATAGCATTTAAATAATGCTATACCGAAATTTTACTAAACGGGAACATAAATTAATTTTTTGGAGCCTAATTTTTGGTATGAGCGCCAAACACTTTTGGTTTTGGTGAAATTTTATCCTCTGTTGTAAAAGTAACACATAAAAATATCTTAATTCTTTTTTCATCTCGCTTCACCTCACAAAATACAATCTCTCTCTGCTCTCTATCTCTCGTCTCTCGACTCCCAAAATCGGAGCTTTCTCATCATTTTCTCTGGTCTCTGGATTTCTCTTTTTCTCCTCCGTAGTTTATACACAGCTTCTCCACCACATTCGTCCTCTTCGATTCTTATTACAGTCTCTCATTCAATCGATTTAGATGATTCTCCTCTAAGCCCTCCAAAATTTCCAGATCCCCAATCTCAAAACCCTAAAATTTGTGGAGACTGGAAACGAGAAGAAGAAATAGGAAAATCTAAACGAGTAGTTGGAAGGACTCACGCTGAGCCGTCATAAATCAGACCAAGCCTTCTCAACCTAATTCGAAGATTAGAGATGGTAAATATATGTAGAGTTTTTGATTCTTTTGTGCCTTCTCATTTGCTCTTGGCGATTTCGCATCTAATCCTATGAGAAACATAATTTTTAACCAAATTACATTTTACTTAGATTTGCTATCTGATGTTAGTTTTACTTCTTGTTGTCTTGATTCTTGCATTGATTTGTTGAGATCCAAGTGTTTAGCAAAATCTAAGACAACCACCAAGGATTTCGTCGGCGATTACGAATCCCTAAACGTTAGCGACAGTGATGGTAGTAACGACAGTAACAATGGTGGAGATAACGGAGCAAGAGAGGATGCAAAGAAGCTCAAGAGAGGATGCAAAGAAGCTCAATTCTTCTTCAAGTGATTGTACCTTGCTGGGAATTCGTGAGTCAGTTTATGAGGTTTTACGCTTTCTATGTTCTACTGGATAATATACTGTTCTTATGTTTAGGATACTCATAGAATTATATATGCCTCCTCGCTCATTTGTTGTTGGTGAATTCTCATGAAAGAGAAATATGGTTTCCTCTAAAAATTTGAAAGTTCAAGGAAGCTTATCACAGAACAATGACTTCTTACTTAATGTATGAGTGGTTTGGGAGAAATATCAACAAAAAAGATTAACAGACGACAACAACTCAAATCCAGTGGTTAGTGAAACCTTTTTCTTTCATGTTGCTAAATTTTTGTTATTTTGGCTCTATGATGAAAGTACACTCTTTTTCTATCAGGTCTTTACCCAAGAGATATCAGAAGTGTTGATCCTTCATTGTTTATGACAAACTCGGTTCCATCTCGGTTGGTAAGTAGCTATAAACAAGCTGATTGTTTAGGTTGCTTGGGAGCATGAACAGTTTTCAAGACTCAAGAGTAACTGCAGCCACTCTATCCGAACTTCCAACTCCACCCGAGTTACTGACAAGTGCTGGAAGTCTGTCTGATACGAGGTAGCCTTTACAAAATTAATCATCTATTTTGTTAAGTCTGACAAAATATTTCAACATAATATTTCCTGTTTCAAGAATTGTCGATGCTCTTTCTGCAGGCAACTTGTAAATGAGGATGCTATCATTCAAGGTGTCAAGTTGGTGGCTGAAATCCTTGCTGTAAGGACAAGAACTCAACTCACATACTTATTTTGTATACTGTCGTTAATTTTATTATAGAGAGAACGTGTTAAAATTCTTAAAACTTGTCGTTACATTTCCTGATAACGACTTTAATATTTCTTGGTTGCTGCAGAGGCATATCTATGGTAACCGAAATTCAAAAGTGTTTAGCCGACGAAGATTACATGTGTGAATGTCTTCAGGGAGTCTGCCCTTTCTGGTTTTAGTCCAAATCATACAGTTGTTAGCTCTTATGCTAATATAGTAATATTGTTTACCATCGCAGTGGTGCAATGGGATTTTATGTTCTTCTTAGAGCCGTGGACAGATTTACTGCCAACTATAACAAGTTTCCTGGCCAGTTTGATGGGTAAGAAACTCATTATGGCAACAAGCTAAATCCTATTTCTGAACAATTGGTCCTTGTTTAGCTATTATTAATATGCAACCTATGTTTGTAGAGGAATGGATGAGGACATTTCTCGGTTAAAAACTACTGCCTTGAGTCTTCTTACCGACTTGGGCTGTAACGGCTCAGTACTGCTTGATGATCTTATCAATGAGATGTGTCGCTTTGGTGCCTCAGAGCTTCATGTGGTTGCTGCCTTTATTGGAGGAATCGCATCTCAAGAAGTCATCAAGGTTCATACTTCTTATTGGTCTGAACTTAATTGTTTAAAATCACTAGCTTTAAGAGATGATTGAACTAGTTGTTGTTGTTGTTGTTGTTGTGTGTGTATCTCTCTCTGTGTGTTGCAGCTTGTCACAAAACAGTTTGTTACGATGTTGGGGACTTATCTTCAATGGCATTGATCATAAGTCTCAGTTATTGACACTGTAGAAGATCTTCACTTACTCATTGGCTTGAAGCAGAGAGAAGATCTTTACAAACTTATGCACAATATTTAGTCGGTACATAAGCTCATGCATAATGTAATAAGGTTGATGGCTATTGTTGCATAAGTTTGGACTGGTGCAAAAGGATCAGAATGGTGAGGATGGAAGAGACCAAGTGGGAAGTATCTCTAAGTGTTGAAGAAACAATGGAACAATGTTATGAATATGTTAGGAATTTGTAGATTTGTCTTTGGTATTTGTAATGTAATATTACATTTATGTAACTTTTAATAATTTATAAAATAAGTTTTTAATCAAATATAAATTTAAAATTAAAATTAATTAATAATGTGTAAAAATAGGATTCAAAACAATTGAATAATACTACTTAAAAATACATAGCACGGATATGAAGCTATAATACAATATATTATGATACATATAATGTGCTATAGTACGCCTAGTAATAGCAAGACGAAAATTTCGCTATCATAGGTAAATAATATGATAGCACTACAGAAAAGCTATCGTAGGGGGGGGGTCTATTATAGCTGCCGCTGTCAGAGCGTTTGTGGAAATGCTATCTATTATGTACGATAGCTTGTATTGTGTGCTATGAATGTTGATTTTTCTTGTAGTGTTTCAACGATATGTCTGTGTTTCCGTTCAGAGATACCATTGAGCTCAGGTGTATCATGTATGCGGCGGAGTAGTAAAGTGTGAAATACCATTTGTGGACAGGAAATCAGCCATTGCAATGAACTCTCCACCATTGTCTGAGTAGAGAGCAGTAATGCGGCTTTGAAATTTGTTTTCGACTAAAGCTTTGAACTTGACAAATGTCGAGAAAACATGTGACTTTTTCTTTAATGGATAGAACCATGTATACTGAGTGAAGTGATCAACGAATATAACATAGTATTTATATCCATCAAAAGAATAAGTTGGCGATGTCCAAACGTCAGAGTAAAGGAGATCAAGTGATTTGGACGATCGAATGGTGTTTTGGCCAAAAGATGTTTTGTGACTTTTGTTGATCGAACACGATTTGCAAAATAAAGAGGAGGAAGCTTTAGTCGATAATGGTAAATCAAATTTGCAATGGTTTTATTCAAAAGCTCAATGTGAGGATTCCCCAAACGGGAATGCCAATCATGAAAAGAAGTTTTGACAACAGAAAAAAGCACAAAGCGAAGTAGAGTGATTAGGAACATTCGGCCACATATACATCCCATTGCTAACTTTTCCCTTTATGAGCTACGCCCCCGAGCTTAAATCCCTCACCTGAAAAGCCAATGGATCAAATGTGACAGAGACATTATTGTCATTGCATAACTTATAAATAGATATCAAGTTCTTCGCAATAGATGGAACATGAAGAACATTCGATAAGTGCAATTTACGAGATGGCAACGTAAGGGATGATGAACCAGTGTTAGCAATAGAAATACCAGAACCGTCGCCTATGACCACATCATCTGAGCCAGTGTATGGGTCATGGAGAGACAGAGTACCAAGGTCTGACGTGATGTGATGCGAGGCGCCACTATCAAGAAGCCATGATGGTATGTCGGAGCTGCGACTTGCGACATTAGCATGTGGCGTTGAGTTAGAGCCAGATTGTTGAACCAGACGATACTGATAACAACGCTGCGCACTGTGACCGTGCTTTCCACATGCTTGGCACTTGCCTTGGTAGCCACGACGTGGCTGATCAGACAGGCGCTTCTCAGCAAAGCGAGGGTCAGAGAAGCGTTGATCCGAGTAACGTTGATCGGAGCGAGAATCCGATTGCGAACGGGTAGCAGGGGAAGATTGCCATGTGTTGTTGTGATTCCGAGTGTTAACAGCATTGGCAGAGACAGGGAATGTGTCTGCGTTAGTGTTTTTGCAGACCAATGCAGCTTCACGATTTAGCAGTTTCTCATGAAACTCTTCAAACGAAACAGGTGTTTCACGGTTTTGTATGGCATCACATACCGCACGATAGTCTTCTGGAAGACCATCAATAATGTATTCAATTAGATCTTCAGGGTCTTGAGGCTTCCCTAAGAGAGCAAGTGAATCAGACTTGGACTTCACAAACTACATGTATTCGTCAATGGTTTTGGTACCCTTGACTGCATGCTTTAATTGATCCTTCAGTTGCTTGAAATGACCACGAGTTGGTGTGGCATAGGTTTTTGCCAAGAGAGTCCAAGCACCCAGAGTTGTTATAGCGGACGTGACCAGAGGTTAAAGAGGTGTAGAGATCGAACCAAGCAAAGCTGCGAAGATCAGTTGGTCCTGACGGATCCAAGAGGTATATTTCGGGTTGACAGTGATGACGTTTTCAACCAGCATGGTTGGTGGTGGTGCAACGGCTTCTGGATCGATGAATGGTGAGAGGCCATGGCCTCCGAAAAAAAGTCGAACTTGAAGACACCAAAAGAGGTAGTTCACAGAAGTAAGTTTTGTGATGCCAACCATATTCACCGAGAGGAGAATGGTTGTCGGATCAGACGGATTCGCGACGACAAAAGCTGTGTCGTTAAACATGATTAAGAGAAGAAAAATTTGTGTTTGAGAAGCGATTAATAGGTGACAGCTAAGTTAGAATACAACCTGCTCTGATACCATATAGAAGGGTTTTCTGTTTTCTCTTATTGAATATATAATGGTTACATCAGAGAGTTATATACACGAACAAGACTTTTATAAGGAAAGTGAAATATTCACAGAGTGATCATAGGGATATGGCAATATACTAACAATAAGAATATACAACAATTAAGGGGATTCTATGACCGTTAATCCATGCATGACCGTTGTACGATATAGTACTTTATATATCTAATTATTAGAACCACAAAGAAACTGTGCGGTCTGGAGATTGGTAGTAGCATATACTGGATTCGTTTTGATAGAGAGGCCAATCTGATGGGGGCTGGAACAAGAACAATGGGGAAATGAACAACAACGCCCCTTTAGGATTTGTCTTGGTTCGTTTCATTGAGGAGTCCTAGAACTTACTCCCTTTCTTGTAATGTAACTCGTTTGTTTTTAGTTTTCTAATTGTAATAGAAAAATGCTTTACACTGAAACTGTTATGAAGAAAAAGGACATAAAGAGTTAAAAGAATAAAAAAAAAACAAGGAAAAAAACTTAAGAGAAATCAATTACAAAGACGTAAGAGTTTCAATGTGATTGGGAAAAAATTGGAGCCCAGACAGAGGTCTGTCTCCAAGCCCGTTGCCTTGTCTAAAATCATCATCCCCAATTCCCCTGTATTCGACGGTTCTAGTGGTCCTTTTCTTGGGATCAATATATATAATATTAAAAGATTTGAGCAACGTGTATGGTGCATAAATCAACTCACCATCATCAGTGATACCACTCAGTTTGAAATCGAATGGCGAATACGGACCATAGTGAGAAAGAGGTGAATAAACATGATTGGACCATTGGTGATTCTTTGCATCCTCCAAAACCCACATTGAGATTTCTCTCCCTAATATACTATAACCACCAACACAAACTAACTTTCCTTGGTAAGATGCCATAATCATCAGCCAAGATTTACCCCATGGTAATGTTATCACATCGAACTGTTCGGATCTTACATCGAAACTCATTATAACCCAATCATTCCTAATTCTGGCATAATAATATATAACCCCGTTGATGCATCGTCCATGAATATCAGTGGAACTTCTTGTTAAAGGATGATGAGCATGGTTGATTTGGATCCTTCTCCATGATTCTTGAGCCGATCCCAATGTTAAAACCCGGCACTCGTCTAAAGTTTTATCAAAAGGCATACACACTACTTTGTGTTTACCTTCAATTGGATCGTATCCTAACATGACTGTTATACCATTCCAGCTCTTCTCTGGTATGGTTAAAGCTGAGACCTTTCTTGTAGTAGGGTTCCAGACTATGGGTTTTCCTGATTTTCTAAAGCAGATCAAGCCGTGGACTGACGTGGAGGGAAACCGATGTTTTGGGTATTTCATACTCATATGGTAACTATCAATAGGCTGAGAAGTTGAAAACGAATGTGAACCATCAGTACACTGATACAGTAAAAGATAGAGATGATAGTGGACACGTGGATGGCCACGATTTATTCAACAAATAGAGTAAAGTGATTGTATAAAAGAGATTTGTAAACAACAATTTGATTCATTCTGGCATTTTAATGAGAAATTAATCTCAGTTCTTTCTCTCTCTCTGAGTTCACGAGTGTTCTTCGCTAATCTGAGTATCAATTTCCAGGATTGATTACTCCATTGGTAAGGAAGGTTTCTGTTTATCAAGAACATTAGCCTTCGATTCAGTGTTGTTGTGAGATACAGATTTTTACGTAACAAAGGTATCAGACACCAACCGATTCTTGGAATCACTATGCCGGACGAAAGCGATGCGCAGATTAGGGCTATATTGGAGAGGCTACGAATCCGATTAGGGATAGAAAACAAGGAATCAACATCGGATCTTCAACACGACGATCCGTCATCAACTCCGGAAATGCTCGTTGCTGCACCAGAACCGATGGTGTTGTTCACAGAGGCTTTGGAGAGGTTTCAATCGTTTCAATCTACCATGAAGTCAGGTTTGGACAAGTTGAGGGATGAAATCGGCGAGTTTAAATCTGCATTCCATAAAGATTGTGCTGAGATGATTCAGAAGATTATGGACACCGAGTCTGAATCAGCTCGGGCAAGACATGTATTGGTTACCGAGGAATCATATATAGAAACGGAGGAGATTCAAGCAGTACAATCAGGTGGAGAAACAACTTTGATCAGTACCGAAGCTTCGCTTACGCAAAACGAATTAAGGCAACATCAGATTTCGAATCCGATTGAAGCGATGGAGTCACTGGTTCATATTCAGGTACCAAATTCTGATTTGGAACCAAGCCTTAAGTTTCACAAAGAATCAGTTGATGTTTGGGATGATTACTACGCTGGTGATGTGTGTGATAGAGCCGAGTTATCACAGAAGCGAATTGAAGTTTTACATGTCAACAACATCGCTGAGAATTTTGCAAATTCAACAAGCATTCCACCTTTCCTTTGTGCATACCATGTGTTCGATAGAATGTTTCTCGGAGTAAGCAGGGTGAAGCATAAGAGTATGCAGCGCAAACTACCAAAATCTTGGACATTCAAGTATAAAATCATAACACAGCAAGGGTTCCGTGTTATTCTTGCGGGTGTGACACCTATGATGCTGAATGATGAAAAGGTGGTAGAGCTATGGGACTCATCTAGCAACTTTGTTTATATAAAGATGGAAGATAGCTTGTCTGATGTGTCTGGTTATATTGGACCTGAGATTGAGCCGGACAGAGGGAGTGATGATGAATTAGCCGCTGTGGAGTTTCAGGAAAAGAGGCCTGAAGAGGAGGGATCAGATGGAGAGCATGGGCCTGTTGGTTCTAACGGCTGGATTACCACGCTCAATGACGTGGATATGGACAACCAATTTGTTCTCCCGGAGGATAAAAGGGTTTTTACTACGGCAGAGGACGTTTATGGGGAGGATGTTGAGACGTTAGTCAAGGATGAAGATATACAACCACTTGAGCAGCTGATAATCAAACATGGCCGTGATGTCAGATTTGAGGTGGGGGTGAAGGTTATTTCAACATACGTCTCCACACAATTTCTCATATGCTTCATGTCTGGTCCAAATATTGTGAGGAATATTGTTCTTGTGGGGCATCTACAGCATGGGAAAACTATCTTCAGGGATATATGGGTAGAGCAGAAGCATCATTTGCCTCCTTTTAACGTTACAAACGAGAAGCAAATGGCATACACGGACAAAAGTGTTGATGAGCAGGAGAGGAACATTTCGCTTCCGGCAGTACTGATGTTTCTTTCCCTTGAGGACAACAGATCTAAATCACATCTATGCAATGTCATAGATACTCCAAGGCGTGTGAATTTCTCTAATGCAATGACTGCTGGTTCTGTTCTCCTTGTTGACGCTGCTGAAGGAGTGATGGTAAACACAGGGAGGGCTATACGACATGCCATCCAGGACCCTCTCCCTATTGTTGTTGTTGTGACACATCATGAGAGGAATTGGTTTATGTTGGTACCATCTGCGTTTGTGATGAATCTTTGGCACAGTGAGCTGTTCTATGAGGCTTCTCACTATCGACAAACTATTAAGACGCTCATTCCTTGCAAACGACGAGATCTTCCAGGGGTTTTGTCTCAGCCTATTGGGCATTTACGCAGCACGCAGGGGTTGGTAGAAAAATCAGACGAAGCTGAATATACTGCAATGACTAATGCTTCTTCGGAATTGGATTTGTTCAGCAATCTTTTGCTTGCTCATCACGTTCACTTGGTTGATTATATTGCCTTGTTCTGTCATGACCATACAGCTTTCGGCATTATCAACAATTTCATCTTACCTGAGCTGCAGTGGCAACAAGTTTTATTTGCAATCCTTCTCCAAATACAAAGGCATATTCTTCTTGCTTATTCTAGTGGGTTCAGATCAATCCTTGACTTCCTTTATTGTTCCCTACCGAGACCACCAGATAAGTCTGTGCTTCATTTACCGCAAATCCATCAGACATGCCATTCATGGGGGACTGTAGCAGTGTAGTGATTGAGTTTCTCCAGATATGTGCAGTGTGGTGGAAATGCTGTTGGAACTCTTGGTCGTTCTTTTAGACTCAGCAGAAGAAATTTCCAGAACTTGTTAAACAAACTTGAGGACAAGTTTTTGTGAACCGGGGAGATTTGATACAGTAAAAGATAGAGATGATAGTGGACACGTGGATGGCCACGATTTATTCAACAAATAGAGTAAAGTGATTGTATAAAAGAGATTTGTAAACAACAATTTGATTCATTCTGGCATTTTAATGAGAAATTAATCTCAGTTCTTTCTCTCTCTCTGAGTTCACGAGTGTTCTTCGCTAATCTGAGTATCAATTTCCAGGATTGATTACTCCATTGGTAAGGAAGGTTTCTGTTTATCAAGAACATTAGCCTTCGATTCAGTGTTGTTGTGAGATACAGATTTTTACGTAACATACACTCGTTCCCATCCTGAGAAATCGAGAAAACGAAGGACTTGCGACCTTCTCCGAAGCAGACTAAAAGCCTCGGACGTGTTGAAGACTGCGTTTCAAACGATTTTTTGAAATATGGAATGGTGGTGATTGATGACCATAGCTTCGAAACACAACGAAACCTCATGACAGATTTCAAAGGCAGCTTTAAGAGTATATCTAACGCTAGATCTAGAGGTAAGGACGGTTTTGATTTTACCAAAGATGAAGATTGTCTTCGATCTGTTCTTCTTCTTTTTCTTTGGATCTTTCGGGTCATCTCCTCTTCGTTTGTCATCTTTACTTGAAACCCTAGTCGGTACTTCCTCCGTCACGTCACGACCTAACGACCGTGGAATTCCACCATCAAAACCCTTCCGCAGCATAAACGTCGTCGTTTCTTTAGATGTTGATTACGGTTTGGTCAAATAATATAAAACATTAAAATCGGAGCGGTTTGTTTTGATGTCAAATAATCTTTACTTTTTCATCATCCAACAAAATTTCCAACTAATATTATTATTGGAAAAATACTTGGGTTCGCCCTTATTTGTTCGGCTGTATAACATATAATACTATTTTTAAACAAAATTAAAAATTAAAATTAAAAAATTAAACACATTTAAATATTTTATAAAATAGATAATAATATATATCAATATTTATATAATTTTAGAGTTTACAAATTAGGGTTTAGTGTTTAGGAATTAATGTTTATGGTTTAGAGTTTTAGCTCTTTAAGATTTTTGGTTTAGGGATTAGGTTTTAAACTTTTTGAGGTTTAGAGTTAAGGGATTAGGAGCCCTTTAGATTTAATCCCTTTGAGATTTAGGGTTTTCGGATTAAGTTTAGGATTTCAGCCCTTTAAAATTTAGGGATTAAAGTTTAAACCGGGTTAGAGATTAGGGTTTAAACCCTTTAGAATATTTTTTTTTTAAGGTTTAAATATTAGGGTTTAGGGATTAGATTTTAGTTTTTATTTTAATTTTTAGGTTTTAAAACTAGGGTTTAGGATTTAGGGATCATGGTTTAGGTTTTTATTTTTTAAGATTTACATATTGGATTTAGGAATTATGTTTAGTTTTAATTTAGAGTTTTATGTTTTCAAATTATGGTTTAAGGTTTAGAACTTAGGGTTTAGAAATTAATATTTATATTTTAGTTTTTTATAAATTCGTCTATTTTTAATTTTTAATTTTTTGTCTAAAATAAATCACATTTTTTCTTTATTTTGTTTTTTTCTTCTTATTTTTAGAACACTTTAAATTTTAATTATTTTGAATATTAAATAATGTGTAATCATTTGATTGGTTAAAAAAGAGTGGGTGAATAAATGAGTTCACTTCTAGGGGTGAACCCAAGAATTATTTTTATTATTGATGAAACCGTTTTAATTTTCAACCTTTTGGAAATAAAACATTATGATCAACATATGTTAGGATTATTTTAATAAATAAAAAGTTTTATCCCAAAAATACTATTTTTATTTTTGATAATTTTCCTAACTTTTAAATTAAAATTAAAATGATTATTTTGTACATTTTTGTTCAATGAAAATACTAGTAATTTAATCATGTTTGTTGTTCCAGTAGTAAACAAAAGTCTTTAAATACGGAAATCGTAGAATAGTGAAGGATTGACATGTCTCATGAAACTTCGGTAGTATGATCTAAACTCTCATGAGTTTATGGAGGAGTACATGGGAAAACCTGAGTTTGTTGAGCTCATGCGAAAGCCTGGTGTTTTAAGGGATGGTAATAAAAATTAAAGCAAGTCTTGTTCAGTCTTTTTTTTTTTTGATTAACATGAGTATATCTCAAGTCTATGGAAGAGTTTAGACTAATTTTCAAGGGGAATTGCAGTCTATGGATATATTTACTTTTCAGATATTTAAATGGGTCGAAAGCAAGAGTCCATATCTATGTAGATGTCCAAATAAATATGTTTTATTTTTGCATAACAAATATATTAAACTTGAAACGTATTGGCATCCCAAATCCATCTCCTTACCATTTGACCACAAGCCCTCGGACAAGTCTTGTTCAGTCTTGTTAGGCATCTACACCATCATCTTCAATTTGTTGCTAAGAAATAAATTTCAGTCACATTAGAGCATCTACACTGGTGATATGTGTTTTTAACAAGAACTCATGAGTTCTCATTTGAGAAATTCTCTGTTTGGGGTCAAATCCACTCCCAAGTGAATTGGCTGAATAAGGTTTCATCCAGCATTCGACGACCAGGTCCATATGCACTCGCGCCCAAGCCCAATTCAGCAAAGGAGGCTCCGACTTCGGAGTAGAACTCGGCAGGCGACGAGCTCATCCGTTAGCAACTGACCGGCTAAGAAGGAGGAGACGGGTCGAGCGCACGATCCCAGGAATCATGCGGGTTGTTGAAGCTAACTCCGGAAATCAAGGAAAGCAGTTGTGAAGATCAAGGCTATAAAAGGAGGCTTCGACGACTCGAGAAGGGATCCGATTATCGATATTCATACTTAGACCTAGCATTAAGACTCACAATCACTCTGTAGCTCGAGTTCTTATTGTTCACACACTTCAAATCAATATAAATCCACTTTTTCACTATTGTTAGCTCGTTTACGTTTAACCAAGAATCTAGCTCACCTTCTTTACAAATCAGCTCATTCATACACTCTAAAAACTGAGTGTGGGTTTTAGGATCCACATTTTGGCGCCGACTGTGGGGAAGATTCATAGACATTATTTACACACGAACCTGGTCAACAGCTCACTAGCGTGGAAATGGATCCCAACGCAACAGCTCCGATTGGATCACCAAGGTCGCAAGACCTCGACCAAACGAACGCAAGCGTTCAAGCCGGGAATACCGGATCAGAGTCGGTTGTAACTCAAGCAGGATCCGGAGCAGTGGACCGTGTCCCTGTTTCCCAGCCTTTGGGAGTTGCGCCGCCGGGCCCGACTTCGCAGGTAACCGAGAGAACAAACTCTCGAACCTGGATCCGGTCCGAGGACCGCCCCCAAGGGGACGTACAAACTCCTCGGGTCAATCTGTAAACATGACCTGACTCGCCGTGCCTAACCAGATCTGTAACCGATGGTATGGCGGAGCTCCGCAAAATGCTAGTAGTCCTAATTGACAGATCGCACGATCAAGAAGTCACACAACGGACTGTATTAGCCCGGGTAGATATGCACGACAGGAGTCTGCTGAACCTCGGAAACTGGCCACGGTCCGTCACGGGGACTACGGCGGACACCTCAACGAGGAGCCCGTTACCTCGCATGCGTCTAGACTTTGAGGAGGAATGTGTAACTCCCGAAGCTCCGAGACAGACATCCATGCCCGGAAACGGTGTCTACCCGATATTCAGCCCAACTTCGGGACCTACATATCCCGACGCGAATACCGTGGCCTCTACCTTGACGGGCATTACAGCTCCCGAAGGAGCGCGGCTGCCGACACCCCCACCCATGCCTTCAAGCTACGAACCAAATAGGCATCGGGTGCTGGGAGCGTCAGCTTTCGCCTCCAGCTCACGCCCTTTGATAACGGAACCTGGGACTAACACCGCTCGGCCTCCTCAGAGCGAGGTAGCTCAGCAAGCCGGGATCCAGGGACCAAGCAATACACGTCCGCGGAGCACACAGCTCCCCATATTCGAACACCGAACCGACACGGACGACGAAGGCATTTACGCAAGGCTCCAGCGTCTACAAGCTGCAGTCCATTCGGCAACCAGCGCGGCTCCAGACATCGATCAAGTCATCGAAGAGACCCGCCGAACTCCGTTCACGGACCGAATCGCTAGTGCGAGGATTCAGAACACCGGGAAAATCAAAATCCCAGAATACGCGGGGACTACGGACCCGAAAGCCCATGTCCGAGCTTTCAGACTCGCAGTCTCCCGAGCCCATCTCACTGACGAAGAAAAGGAAGCAGGCTACTGCCGACTCTTCGCTGAAAACCTCACGGGTACCGCACTAGAGTGGTTCGCCAGTCTGGAAGGGAATTCGATCGATAACTTCACACAACTCGTTTTGATATTCCTGAGACAATACTCGATATTCATCGAAGAGAAAACTTCGGAAGCCGACCTTTGGGCTCTGAAACAAGGATCGGACGAGACTCTTAGAGCTTACATCGATAGGTTCCGAGAAGTTAAGTCGCGCATAGCAGATCCGAACGAAGCTATAGCGATCACAGATCTAGAAAACGGACTCTAGTACACGTCGGAGTTCAGAAAAGAGCTCGCAATCCGACCTTGCACGTCCTTAGACGATGCGCTGCATAAAGCTACGTACTATGCGAAGTACGAAGAAACGATAGCCGCGGTAAAAGAAGAGTCTAAGCAGAAGAAAACCAGCAAGAAGGAATCTTCTGGCAAAGGGCAGCACGTCCTCGCCGTAGACGACAAGCCACAGTGGCGTAAGCCCTATGACGAGAACAAGTATTTCAAATACCATGACAAAATTGGACATTCCTCCGAGGAGTGCAGGTCGAAGGACCGCCTGCTAGTGGCCAAAAACGCTAGCGCCGAAACAGAAACTCCAGAACCGGAGGAAAAAGACCAGGAAAAGAAAAACAAAGGAAAGAGCAAGTCAAAAGGCAGAAAAAACTCGCAAAATAAGCGTGAGAGAACTCCGGAGAAAGAGGAATCAGCTTCTCCACCTCCCTCTCGCAAACGTATAGATGCGATTTTCAACTTAGCTCGATGCGGGGGATCGATGAAGTCAGTCGTCACGCCACCCCCAGCTCCTAAGAAACCAGCCAACCAGTGCTTGCCCAAGCTCGGACTGTGCGGCTCGAATCTCCCCAAAACGATAAATTTCATATCGGGAGGTTCGAAATTCTGCCGTAACTCGGTCAACTCGATCAAAGCTCACCAAATACGAGTCGCAACCAAAGCCAGGGAGATGGTCCCAATCGAAGGACCAGACACGCACATAACTTTCTCTGAAAGCGAAACTTTCAAACTCGACAAACCACACGACGACGCTCTAGTAATCCGGCTCGACGTAGCAGGATTCAAGCTGTCAAGAGTAATGATCGATACCGGGAGCTCGGTGGATCTCCTATTCTATGACGCCTTCAAAAAAATGGGATTCAAGGATTCAATGTTGACCGGCGGGAAAACTCCCCTAACCGGATTCGACGGCGAAACCACCTACTCGATGGGAACTATAGAGCTCCCGTCTATCGTCGGGGGGCAACAGGAAATCATGGAGTTTGTAGTAGTAAACAAACCAGCCCCTTACAACGCGATACTTGGTAGGCCATGGATCTACACCATGAAGGCAGTGCCTTCCACCTACCATCAATGCGTAAAGTTCCCGACCCCTGCAGGGATAAAGATAATTTACGGGGACCAGAAGGCCGCAAGGTCGTGCTACCTGACATTCTTTAAACAGCTAGAAGCTCTGCATGTATAGCAATTACAGAAAGAGGAGGAGCTCGCGAGCCGGACAACGAAGCGTAACAACGATCTGACGGTACAAGGCCCCCGCAAAGATCTGGTTGTCCCAGTTTGCATCGACGACACTGACCCGGAAAGATGTGTAAACATCGGCTCCGAGCTCCAGAGCTCCACGCGGAACGAGCTCATCAGCTTTCTCAAAGAAAACATAGACACGTTCGCATGGTCCACACGAGACATGCAGGGGATCGACATTAACGTCACCTCACACGATTTAAATGTGGACCCCACATTCAAGCCAATTAAACAGAAGCGCCGCAAGCTCGGCCCAGACCGAGCTAAGGCAGTAAACGACGAAGTCGACAGGCTGCTAAAGGTCGGGTCAATCAGGGAGGTGAAATACCCCAACTCGGTCGTAGTCAAAAAGAAAAATGGGAAGTGGAGGGTCTGCATAGACTTCACGGACCTGAACAAGGCGTGCCCGAAAGACAATTTTTCAATGCCACATATAGACTGACTGGTGGAAGCCACCGCCGGACATGAACTGTTTTCAAATCCTCATGAACCCAGAAGACCAAGAGAAAACAGCTTTCATAACCGATCGCGGAACCTACTGCTACAAGGTGATGCCTTTCGGACTAAAGAACGCCGGGGCTACTTACCAGAGGTTGGTGAATAAAATGTTCGCCAACCAACTCGGGAAGTCGATGGAAGTCTACATCGACGATGTGCTTGTAAAATCGTCTAAAGAAAGCGACCACATTGCACAGCTCCGGGAGTGTTTCAAAATCCTAAACCAGTATGGGATGAAACTCAACCCAGCCAAATGCTCCTTCGGAGTACCCTCGGGAGAATTCCTCGGGTATCTAGTAACCGAACGAGGGATTGAAGCGAACCCGAAACAGATAGAAACATTCCTAGAAATGCCCTCCCCAAAAAATACGAGGGAAGTACAAAGGCTAACAGGACGGATAGCAGCTCTGAACCGCTTCATCTCTCGATCCACGGACAAATGCCTACCGTTCTATAACCTCCTTAAGGGAAACCGAAAATTCCAATGGGATGAGAACTGCAAAAAGGCCCTAAACGAGCTCAAAAAGTACCTCAGCGAACCCCCGATACTAGCTAAACCTACGGAGGGCGAGCCGTTGTACCTCTACATCGCGACCTCTCCCGCCGCGGTGAGCGCAGTCCTGGTTCGCGAGGAACAGAACGAGCAAAAACCCATATACTATGTAAGCAAAACGCTCATAGACGCAGATACGAGGTCCGGCAATGGAAAAACTCGCGCTCGCGGTAGTAATGGCAGCCAGGAAACTGAGGCCGTACTTCCAGTTGCACGCCATCGTAGTGATGACATCACAGCCTATACGGACCATACTCCACAGTCCGAGTCAATCCGGTAGGCTAGCCAAGTGGGCGATCGAACTAAGCGAATACGACATCGGTATCGCACCAGAACGAGCACCAAAGCACAAGTCCTAGCGGACTTCATAATCGAGCTCCCACCTACGACCTCGGAGGGGGAAAATCAGAACAAATACTGGACTCTCTACGTAGACGGAGCCTCGTCCAAACACGGCTCTGGAGTAGGAATAAAACTCATAACTCCTACGAGAGAGGTAATGGAGCAATTCTTCAGACTCGGCTTCAGCGCCTCCAACAATGAAGCAGAATACGAAGCGCTCATCGCTGGACTCCGACTCGCGATCAGGATCGGAGCACGCGAAGTCCACGCCTACAGCGACTCACAGTTAGTCACAAGCCAGTACCACGGCGAATACGAGACTAAATATGAATGCATGGAGGCGTACGTCAAGGTAGCCCACGAGTTGGCGAACCAGTTGGAAAACTTCACACTCGAGAGAATACTCCGAGGGGAAAATTCCTCCGCCGACGCTCTGGCAGCATTGGCCTCAACGTCTGACCCCAAGATCAAAAGAATCATACCCGTCGAAAGGATAAACAAACCAAGCATCGACGTGGCACTCAAGGCACATGCTGCAGAACATTCCATCACGTCTCCTTCGGTCCAGACGGAAACCCCAACGAGAGCGCCGGAGTCCGAAGCTCGACCGGAATCAGCATCAAAGGATTCTGAAGTCTATGATATTGGTCTCCGTAGTGGCCGGCAAATTCCCGAACCTCCGGCCGAAGAGGAGGAATCCGAGCCGGAAACCGAAGAGCCGGACGCAGAATTCTTGAACAGGCCGGATTGGAGAGAGCCAATCCTAAACTACATCCGGCTCGGCCAAGTCCCCGACGACAAATGGCAAGCCAGAAAGTTCAAAGTCCGAAGCGCCCGGTACTGCATAATCAACGATAACATATTCAAACTCAGTACTGCGGAACCCTACTTGCTGTGTGTGCATGCTGTGGAAGCTCTCGCCGTAATGGGCAACACCCACGAAGGTACCTGCGGCAACCACTCCGGAGCCCTAGCTATCCGCATCAAAATACAAGGGTTCTTCTGGCCAACTATGATCGCAGACTGCGAGAACTACACAAGGCTATTCGATAAATGCCAAAGGCACGCACCAATTATCCACCAGCCTGCGGAAAAACTGTCCTCGATCTCTGCACCATACCCCTTCATGAGATGGTCGATGGACATAGTAGGTCCTCTCGTTGCGTCAGGACCAAAGCAACTAAAGTATCTCTTGGTCCTAACTGACTACTTCACTAAGTGGATAGAGGCTAAAGCCTACCAGCAGACTACAGAAATCGAAGTGCGACACTTCATCTGGGAGCATATAGTCTGCCGACACGGGCTTCCCTGTGAAATAGTAACTGACAATGGTTCGCAGTTTATCTCCCGAGCTTTCAGGAATTTCTGTAAAACTTGGAAGATACGCCTGACCACTTCGACCCCGAGGTATCCTCAGGGAAATGGCCAAGCGGAAGCTGCGAACAAAACACTACTCAGTAGCCAAAAGAAGAGACTCGACTCTAAGAAGTCTACATGGTCTGAGGAGCTACCGGGAGTCCTATGGGCCTCCCGCACAACACCTCACAGCGCGACTGGGGAAACTCTGTTCTCGTTAGCATACATGATGGAGGCAGTGGTCCCTGCAGAGGTATCAGTTCTGACTATCATAAGGGCTTTGAGCCCAAGACACGAGGAACTAAACGAGCAAATGCTCCGAGATCGTCTAGACATGATCGAGGAACAACGAGACCAAGCGCTAATACGAATGCAAAACTATCAACAAGCAACTTCCCGATACTACAACTCTAGAGTCCGACCTCGGAAGTTTATCGTGGGAGATCTAGTATTACGCAAAGTCTACGGAAACACCAGAGAGCCAGGCGCCGGGAAGCTCGGGACCAACTGGGAAGGACCCTACAAAGTCACCGAGATAGTCCGTGACGGCGTCTACAAGCTCATGAAATTCAAAAACGGAGTACCCGTGAAGAGGCCATGGAACGCCATGAACCTCAAGCTTTACAAATCTTGAGTACTTACCAAAAATAGAACTACGTTAGGCTTGATCCCTTGGCAGGGTACGTAGGCAGCTCAAACCTCGAGTGCAGCCACTCCACCCAAAAACTTAAAATTCCTTCATCTACCTTTTCGTTTTTCTGGGGGGGGGGGGGAGTACATGGTTATCACCCAATACAACAATGTAAACTCTGGAGTGTACACTAATGTAATTTTTCATTACAGCCAACACAGGCTACTACAAATTCACTAAGTCTTGAAACCTTAGCCAACTCCAAAGCACATGTCAAACAGAGTCTTACTTTACACAAGTGCTACTTCGCAAATACGTTAAGTCTTAAAATATTAAGTGTTTCGTGAACTATAACCCCAGAAGATCTCTCTAGAGCAATCTTTCAAAGCCCGCAACTCGCAAACATACTCGGAAGTAAACCCTAAACAGCTCCGCACGGGTTAAACAGGTATCCGAACCATAGCGAACTAAAAAGGGCACTAAGTCGCAAAACGAACTCTAAAACACAAAGACTGTCTGGCCAGACTAAGCAACAAACTAAGAAGTTCTACTCCGCGACCCGAAGGTTCAACTTGCAAACTAGCAATGCATAAGCGAACCTCGATATTTTGCTAACCTAAGATCCAAGCTCAAACAAAACATAAACATAAAAACGTGCATTAAAAGGCCCACCGAGCCAAAAAGAGTTGTGGATAAAAGCCCTCTCGGGCAACACCAAAAGCAAAATTAAAAAGAGTTCAACTTTAGCCCGAAAGGGGGCTTTAGGGAATTCCAAAAAAAAAAAGATTAAAATTTTAAAGGAGCAGTCATCAATCCTTCTCCTCACCACCAGCTTCACTACCTTGCCTCTCCTGGACTCCGGTCTCGGCCGCTTGATTCGTCCCGGTACTTTCAGCTCCTGCCATCATTTCAGCGTTCGATCCAAACTTGTTGAATCCCGTAGAGCGAGCCCCGCGCATCACCGAATCATCTGAGATCTGAGGGATGACACGCAGCTCGACACTCAGAGAGAAGTCAGAAACCTGCGCGGCTTCGAACTCCTTCGCAAAAGTCTCCCTCTGCTCCAACAGCTGGGGAAGTTCCTCCTCGAGAGTAGTCATCCTACTTTGCAGAAGGTTTATCAGCTCGATATTGGCGTCCACTTCCTGGAATTTCATCTCGCAGTCCGTTTCTTTCTTCTTCCTCTCAAACTTGTCCTTATGAGCTTCGAACATATCGTAGTAGTGGCCGTCCCTGATCCTCATTCTGTCATGCCTAGCCGAGCGGATCGCAGTCTCAGCTTTCTCAAGGAGCTCCTTGATTTTCTTCTCCAGAGTGACCGTCCTCTCCACAGCAAACGAACGCTCGGACTTTACAACGTTAAGCTGGGCCTCGCAACGCTTCATCTCCTCTTGGCAACCCTTGAGGCTCGTGGTCAACTGATGCACGACGCTCTGAGCTTGCTCGAGCTCCTCCTTACGAGGGACAGACCTGAGACCCTGCTCATAAAAGGCCGTGAGCTGGTTGTCCGCCTCCAAAGCCTGAAACAGAAAGCCAGCATTTAAAAAGGAGGACAGGGAAGAAAAAAGGAAATAAAAGCTCGAAGAACTACCTTTCCCTTAGCAGTCATCGCTTTGACGTACAACTCCCGGCCTATCAGGTTCCTCACCGAAGGGAGAGAACACCCAGCGGCCTTGCAATGACGGAGCAAATGAGCGAGTCCGTCAGGATCATCCGTGATCAGGAAATCCTTCGTGTGGTCAAACTTCCAATGAAACGGTTTGGACCCGGAGCATGCGACGAGCCCGACCTAGCATCTGCCTCCTTTTCATATCGAGGCTTCTTGTTCAAGGGCTGCACCGAGGAATCACTTCCGGTGGCCCTGGAACTCAGATGAATCACTTGGTCGGGGCGTACAGCTTCCGGTCCCTTCACAGACTCTGTGTCCCGACGCGGAGGCGGCAGAGGAATGCCTCCAGACCTCCCGTCGTTAATAGCACCGGCTAAAGCGTCACTCAGCTGACCATCACAGATAGGCGCGTAACCACCAGACGTCGCCTTCTTAGAGGGCCTCTTGGATGACTCGCGAATGGTGGGACGTCTCCTCATCTTCTTCTTCGGATGAGTCGTACTCGACGAAGCGGCTTCGGAAGGCGAGTGTTCTCGGGAAGCTGTAAAACAAAAAAAAAAAGTTGAGACTCGCACCCAGGCTATGAAAGAAAAGAGCGTGTATACACTCACCGATAAGGGCCGGAGCAGGACGAGTCTCCAATGGCTCTATTGCCTCCGGAAGCTCGAGTGCGCGCTTTACTCTGTTGAAATTAAAAGAGGTCCAGAGCACGTCTCTGGAGCCGAGAACGCCTGCTAATCTCCTGATCGCGGGAGTTATTCCAAACCTCTCTGGGATCTCTGCAAACATTGAAAAATAAACGCTCAGATATCTTCGGATAAGGCCAAACCGACATGCAATAGAAGAAACCCTAGCTAAACACTATCTCTAACCAACAGACTCCGACCACGCGGTCGCGATTTTAGAGGGATCGTAATCTCCGATTGAATGACGGTCGAGCTTGAACTTGAGGGGCCGCTCTCTCCAACGATCCTCCCGGTTCGGCATCGCCACCAAGACCGCCAAACTTCTCCGAGGAGAGAGGTAGAAGAGTCCCGTCGCCGAGTTATGTTTGATCAAGCACAAATTATGAAGAACAGACAAATCGAACGGAACTGCCTCCTCTCGGGCCCTAACCAATAGGCCAATGAGATAGCGGATGAAGTTTGGGATTAGCTGCGGAAGCGCCATCCCGAATTCACCCAGTACGTCCAACAGAAGACGAGGAATCGGAAAGACCAGGTTGCATTTTTCGAAATAGGCCTTATAGGCACAGCAATAACCCGGCCTAACCGATTCCGGTGTTTCTCCGGGATCAAGAAGCTTCAGTTTCACCGACCTCGGCACGCCGCACGATGAGTACAAACCCTCAATATCCTCCGCCTTCGTAGTCGGAATGGGTTGCTCGTACTCCTCTTCTTCAACCACCTTCTTTTCCTTTTTGACTACAGCTAGATTTGATTTCGACATCGTCTAATGATCTCAAGAAAGCAGTTTTCCTTTTCGCAAACAGGTAAGGGAAAACCGCAAAAGAAAGAGAGATAGAAGCGTAAAGATAAAAAAATGGGAAACAAGCGCTATAAAGAAGAAGTGGAGAAGTTACCTTGTAGACGGCGGTTGTGTATTGGAGAGTGGGTTCATGAGGAGGTGGGTTATAAAGACGTCATAATGACGCAACCTCGGAACTCCGAAAATCTTTTCAAATCTCGCGTATCTCAACCGTAAATTCACGCGAGCATCTTCCTACGCGCTGCAGACGTGCGCGACTGGCGTCACGCTCTCATCCCAGCCACCCGTTTTGGCGGGATTACTTTCTGCGCTCTATCCAACGGTGCATGCGCAAAGCCAAATCGTCCAAATATCTCTGGCGCGATTCAAACTATCAGATTCAGCCTTATCCAAGAAGACTGTGGGCCTTCCCAAGAAGATCTCGCCCTTCAAGCTCGGGAGTCCACTTAAAGAGCTGGGGGGCAAATGTTTGGGCCCAAATCCACTCCCAAGTGAATTGGCTGAATAAGGCTTCATCCAGCATTCGACGACTAGGCCCATATGCACTCGCGCCCAAGCCCAATTCAGCAAAGGAGGCTCCGACTTCGGAGTAGAACTCGGCAGGCGACGAGCTCATCCGTTAGCAACTGACCGGCTAAAGGAGGAGACGGGTCGAGCGCACGATCCCAGGAATCATGCGGGTTGTTGAAGCTAACTCCGGAAATCAAGGAAAGCAGTTGTGAAGATCAAGGCTATAAAAGGAAGTTTTGACGACTCGAGAAGGGATCCGATTATCGATATTCATACTTAGACCTAGCATTAAGACTCACAATCACTCTGTAGCTCGAGTTCTCATTGTTCACACACTTCAAATCAATATAAATCCACTTTTTCACTATTGTTAGCTCGTTGATTACGTTTAACCAAGAATCTAGCCCACCTTCTTTACAAATCAGCTCATTTATACACTCTAAAAACTGAGTGTGGGTTTTAGGATCCACACTCTCTTTATTCGTTTTCTTATTTTTTCAAACTTTTTTTAATATGAGAATCCCATTGAAAAACTTTTGATGGAGATTGAAAAATCTTCAATGCAGATGCTCTTATGAACGGATGACTGGGAAGCTGAAAACTCAGAGATTACAGTACGAATAAAACAAGGATTTTTTCGAATAACTTTTCTTAGAATTTTTTTAAAACAAATTACACATAATTTATCCAATATGTTTTACATGACTTCACACCAACCTCTGTGTTACTCACCAATACTCTCAAAATTCTTAGCCGTCATATGAAACCTTCTAGTCTTTATACGCTACAATTCACTCGAGATCCTTTCAAAGCTAATATGGAAATCTTCTAATCTCCAACAACTTATTTCCTCAATCTCTGAATTTTCGATATGAAAATATTCTCCAAGTGAATTGTACTCCATGTCATTCCCTTGAGTTACACATATCATCATGTGCGTTATCTACTTGTGTTGTTCAAAGCTCCAAAACTTTGAGCTTACAATCTCCCTTTTTGTCTAAATGTGTCAACCATCTCAACCTGTTTGATAAAAACAAGACATACAAAGCAAACCAATAATCAGGAGTACATAGTTAATGTCTAAGATAACTTTGCATTAAGGAAAGGAGACCAAATTGCTTTCCCACCTAAAACACTAAAATACATGCCAAATGTCTTAACGTAAAAATATAAAACGATCAAAGCGTCGAAAAGAAAACTAAGAAAGTCAGACAACTCTCATCAATCATCATGGTCATACTCCTTATTGATAGCCTCGTCTTCCCCTTCGTTTGGATCTGTGGATACTCTCTCCCTGAGTTGGTGGATACATTCGACAAAAACAACCTTAATGATCAAGATAGCAAAATTGATTCGAGTAAAATAAACACATACCATTGATACGACGTTTGATGGTCCACAATTTCCGAAGGGCATCGTCAATGTCAGATTCAAATCCGTCTCCCCACCCTCACACTCATCATTAGAACCTCTACCAGCTTGGGCCAAATGTGTTTGTATAGGAAAGCCTATTGGTGCACCATTAGCAGATGTGACTTTGACTTCTCTCTGAAATAAGAGAATCTGAAAATCAGATCAGGAAAGATGATCCTTCGTTCTAAAGCCGAAAAGTGTTCTATGTCCATGATTTGGTCAAACAGTAGTCGACCAAAATTAAACCTCTTTTCTGATGAAGCATGTAAAGAAAACGGAGCCGTTCTTTGACCAAGGTAACCTTGTTTGAGGTTGGAATCCAGTTAACACAAAATATCTTGTAGAGAACCAAAACTTAGGGAGTAGATGCTTGGATTCAACTACTTCCTAACGCTTGGGTCGTCCACCAGTGAATACATACACTACCTTGTCAATGTTGTTTTCATTCTAGTCATACGGCCAAACAATGTCTAGAGTAAAGAATATCCGATTAATAATGTAGGGATGAATTCACACAGATCACCACTGACATACACAAAGCGTGATCCCTCTCAGACTTCCAAATCACACAAATTGGCCAAGAATTCCTTAACAATTCTAGGATAGTACAAAGATACTGCAGTACAATGTAAATCAACCCGCCTTGTTCTACAAATCGTCTTACCTCAGTGAGCTTATCATCATTCTTGGGCATATGCATTTGATTATGGAATTCCGAAGCACCAACTGTGTTTAACGTTCCTTAGCTTGTGACGATTGGTGCCAGAAATTAAGAGGTTTCTCTTTCAGACCCACACATTTCAGATAGAGAGCATTACAATCACCATTGAGATATCAATTTTCATTTTAGTGTCCTTCGAACTTGACATAGAGGTGATCATCAAGAGCAGAACACTCCTCATCTTATGATTACCATCCGTGAGTAAAACGCAACTGGAGACGAGATACCTGGGTCTTTACCAAATTGTCGTGAGCGGTGGTGTTTCTTTCTGTAGAGAGGTCAAACAGAGGAGGGGATGAGGATGATTATTTTCTAGATCACCGCGATCGACGAGTATCTACTTCCGGGGAGAGATCAATAGTCACAAGTGGAGTCGATGAACAATTGACACTGTGACGGTGCCGGTCAGCTTCAAATGTATCTGACATGAGCTTGGTTTCTCGGGATCTCGTGATTCGCATCGGAGGGGAAAACATTGTGCGAAGGTGAGGGTTGAGAGAGAAGATGGACAGAATTTTGCAATTAGGGTTATACACTACTGCAGCTGAGCTAAACACAATATCATCTCCCCATTTTTTTTTAAATAATCGTCTGTGATAGTCAAACCCTAATGGACCTGGGCTTTCACACTTAAAAGAGTTTTTAGCTTAAACCAATTTTTAGATCACACTGCATATAAATACCTGTAAAATTGAAGCTGCTCTTAGTTGTTCATCATTTCGTGAGTGACCCTAATATCAAGAAATGATGAACAACTAAGAGCAGCTTCAATTTTGAAAGCATATAAAAAATAAACCCTTATGTACATACATACTACTAACTGAAAAGAATGATTTTTCTCCATAGTTTTTCACCTGCAAGGAACCTCACAGCACTAATCAAAGAATTTGACAGACAACTTTTCTTACCCAAGATACTTTGATCATATCTAATCAATCCAATTTAGCCTACCACATACACATTTACTCACTTAGAAGCATGTCACATAGGAAGTAAATCGGTTTAGAACAACTTTCCTCTACCAAGATGCTTTCATTCTTAATGTTCTCAAGAATGTGATTACTTTTCCCGTTATTTGTGATTCTTTATTTTTGTTATATATATCTACTCTTTCACTTAGTCAGAATTAATCATTCCCTTCTGATCTAGAGCAATGATTGAACTCGGTTCTTAATCAAAGTAGTGATTATATTCAAGCGTAAACTGTTGCAACAGCTTATCCTGAAATGACTGCTTATCATTTTAAGCCTAAGACTAAGTAGTACCTTTTGATGGAGCGTCATCGATGATCTGTTCTCCAAGGAGCGCTAGTCTTTTCCTATGTGACCCAATTATTTAGATGTAGCGCACTCTCAACAATTCTTCAATTTATTAAAACTCACAAACTCCAAACGCTTTTTGTAAGTACAAAATATATTGAAATCAAGGGGTCTAGTGAATATATCAGATAACTCTCTCAGATGCTACATGCTCAATGATAGCAAGTTTTTACTCAACAAGATCTCTAAAAAGTGGTTTCAAATATCAACATGCTTAGTCCTCGAGTGATTATCATGAGGCACTAAGTAGGAGTTAGTGATGATATCATAATTATTTAGCATATGTTTCATTCCACAAGAGTTGAGTGCAACAGCTACCAATAGCAATGTAAGAAGTTTTGGCAGTCGAGAGTAACACAAAGCTTTGTTTCTTATTGTGCCACAAAATCATGTTGTTCCCAAGAAAAAACGTCCATCCGAAGTGATCTTACGGTCATCTAAGAAACCTGCTCAATCAGCATCACATAAACCTGCAAGATTTGTGTTAGTGTTAACAATATAATTCATTCCATAGTTCAATGTACCTTTGACATACTTTATGGTCTGTTTGACAGCTACTACGTGTTAGAGACGTGGATTAGCTTGATATCGTTCATCCAATTTCTGACACTCTTCATCACTTGATAGTTTGCTCTTTGGGCTCACTGGAGTTTTAGCCACTTTGCAAGTTTTCATATCAAACCTTTTAGCCAAGTTTCAAGCGTATGTACTTTGAGAAACAAAGATATCATGTTTAGTTTTTAACTTAAAGACCCATAAAGTACTTTAGCTCACCTACCATACTCATTAGTAACTCCCGTGTCATGGTGGCAACAAATTCTTGCATGATTTGTTCTAGGGTTGCACCAAAGATGATATCGTCTGCATAAATTTGCACAATGAGTAAATCTCTTCCATGCTCCAAGATAAAAAAATCTTGTCGAGAATTCCTATGTTGAAACATTTCTTAAGCAAGAACTATGTCAATCTCTCATACCAAGTTCTTGGAGCTTGCTTTCGTCTATAGAGAGCTAGTTTGAGCTTGTACACATGGCCAAGACATTTTGGATTTTCAAAACCTTTTTTTAAGCTATTTCTACTCCTCTTGTAGTAGACCACTGAGAAACACACTTTTGACATCCATTTGACAGAGCTTGATTCTTAGTTCGCAATCTATCCCAAACAATAATCATATTGACTCAAGTCTAGCCACTTGTGCAAATGTCTCGTCAAAGTCTACTCCTTTGAATTGTGAATATCCTTGCGCGACCAATCTTGACTTGTTTCTAACTACATTCACATCTTCATCAATCTTGTTCTTATACACCCATTTTGTTCCAACTATATTGACATCACTGAGACAAAAAACCAATGTCCAGACCTCAAGTCTTGTAAAATGTTCAAGTTTTTCATGCATTGCCTCAGTCCAATATTAATATTCTAAGTCTTCAAAACCATTCTTAGTTTTAATGAAAGATATAAAGCAAGCCAACCTAACCATTTCTGTGAAGTCAGCCTGCTTGTTCCGGGTTCTTCTTTCATCCTTAACATCACTTATGACATTAGACGTTGAATGATCACAACTGACTTGTCCAAATCCAATTTTTATTAGATTATTATCCACTGCTGAAACTTTGTATTCAATTTACAGCCTTCCCGGTATGTCGTGTCACACTGTCATAGTCATGTGTTACTTTTTCCAGATATTAGCTATTTTTGTCATCAACCATCACATTCACTAATTTTCCTGTCATACGAGTCTTTCTATCGTACACCTTGAAGGCAGTAATGTTACTTGCATATCCCAAGAATATTCCTTTGTCACTCTTGGATTCAAACTTTCCAAGCTGATCCTTATCATTTAGACTGTAGCAATTTCAACCAAAAACAAGGAAATAGCTCAAGTTGGGTGGATTTACTTTCCAAACTTCATACGGAGTCATCTTAATGCATGGTTTAACATAGACATGGTTTATTATATAACATGCAATGCTGATGGACCCAGTCCAAAATCTTGGAGCTATTTGATTTCCATGAAGCAGAGCCCTTGCCATATTTTGGAGTGTTCATTTTTCTCTCTTAACCACACTGTTATGTTGAGGTGTTCTAGGAGCTGAATACTAGTGCTAGATCCCTTGATTTTAACATAAACTCTCAAAAGGTCATTCTAAAATTCACATGCATTATCACTCCTGATTTGGATTATTTCACCTTCTTATTTTTTTTTTAATTCAAGCGAGAAAATCTTAAAGCTTTCTGCTTCAAAGTACTCATGTATATCTCGAGAAATCATCAATGAGAAAAAAATATATTTATTCCCAGTGATACTTTCAGGATTAACCGGTCCCATGAGATCAATGTGTACACAAGTTATAGTACCTTTGAAGATCTGATCTCAGTCAACTGTTTATGTTGAATTTTGACTTGTTTCCATTGACATCATGTCTTACACACGGTATCAATTATGTTTTCTAGCTTTGGGATACCTCTAGCTACTTCTGCACTCACAAGCCTTGTGATTCCATATATGCTCATATAACCCATCTTCTTATATCATAGATCAAGTCGATACTCAACAACAGACAAGAAATTATTTAGTGGCTCTGATGAGGACATTGATCCAAGCATAGAGATTCATCAAGAAGACTTAGAAGATGCACCTGCTGCTCAAGACATCACAACCATGAGGGATCCTCCAAGGACAAGATCAGGAACTAGAAGACTTAGAGCATTGTTTAACAAGTCAATTCAGAGCCTCCTAGTTCAAGCTTATCAAGAGAAATCATACAAAAATCAAGAGGAGTGCTTAGAGGAACTGAAGCCATTTGAAGACTTCAAGATGATTTTCTCAATTCAGCCCATCTAGGCCCAATATTGGACGCCCAAACACATTAAAAACGCAAAGGTATGTGTTTCAATAAAAGATATACGTGTTTGTTCAGTTTTGCAGGTCCAAGACTTGTATGTTTTAAGTTATGTTATTTCCTTTCTTAGTATAAGTTGTATTTCGAACCATAAGTTATTTTTATGCTTTAGTGATCACTGTATTAGGTTTTTTGCCCTAGAAGGTACCAGCTGCACGATCCCCTTTATAAGGATCCTTAGCAGCCGTGTATTCATTACCTTTGATGATATAAAATAACGCAGTTCTTCTTGAGAGAAAAACACCATTCGATCTAGATTTCCTTGTGAGTGATATCAAGACGACCTTGATCTGTTCCTGACTTATCACAAGTGTTTCCATCCCTTGTGTGGCGTCTCTTGTTCCAACTCTATCCATTCGACCATTCACCATCTGATCAGGGAGTGACTTCAGCCCCGCTGAAAAGATCCATCAATCCACTTCGATCATCTACTTTCTAGAGGAGAGCGGCTTGAGTCCTTCTAGATCCATTCCTGTCAAGTGAGATATCCCCCATTCTGATCTTACATCATCTGGTATCAGAGCCGAAAGGTTCCAAATCAGGTGTATTCCATCCGGTACCTTTTGGATTCATTCCATTAGTTCATTTTGATTATCATTCCTATTGATTATCATTGCATCATTCAAGTTTTAGGTTTGTTTTAGATCGTTTGTTTTAGATTCCATTTTCTTTATTATAATCGATTTCCTTGATAGAATTAATCTTGTTGCTTAGAACTCGTTAGTTAGTTTTAAATTGATTGTTTACAGGCTTTAGGATTTTTCTACGAGTTTTAGGTGTCTTTTGCTTCTTTGTAATCATTATCTTTGCTCTATTTAGGATTGTTATAAATCGTTGTCCTTAGGTTTCTTAGTTTCAAAATCCTTTCTTTTGTGTGTTGTTCATTTAAGCGTTAGTTCTTGTTAGTTTTAGGGTTTCTAGGTTTAGTTCTTTTAAGTTTTTTTTTTCTCTTTCACATGAAATCGTTTTTGAAATTAAAAAAAAAAGATTCAAAAATATTTATTAGATTTTGGAGGATATTTAGTTCCACTTTTATTGGGTAGTTCTATTTTTTGAATTAATGTTTTTTTAAAATTCGTTTCTAAAACCAAAAAAAAAAAATCGTCTCATATCTCACTTTTAAATTTCAAAATTTCAGATTTGCTAATCTTGATTCTTAGTTTGAAGGACAAGTTATCATAGGGGTATTAGGTTTGTTTCTGTTCATTTTTCTTCTATTTTATCTTTTTTTCCCTAGTCCCTTGATCGTTTGTTCAAGTGTGTGTAGGAGCAGGAAACCCATGGCAGGAGACCAGGCCGACCCAAATGCAGCTCTGTTGAAGGCGCTTCAAGCCTTAAAGAATGACTTGTCAGCTCAAATTGGACGGATTGACCAAAGAGTTGGACGACTAGAACTTCCAAGGAATGACGAGCCATCAGATGATGAAGAGAGTGAGCATACTCTGGATGCAGGAGCAAGAAGAAGAGACCGAGATCATAATTACAATCACCGTGACTGCCCACCATAACAAGAGGTAAATCGTAACTATTCGAGAGACTTGAAACTGACTGTGCCAACTTTTGCAGGTAGGGCTAACCCAGAAGCATACCTGGATTGGGAGAGGCGCATGGAGTATATCGTAACTATTTGAGAGACTTTTGCACCGTGACCGCCCACCATAACAAGAGGTAAATCGTAACTATTCGAGAGACTTGAAACTGACTGTGCCAACTTCATCGAACACCTTTCGAGATGAAAAGCCTAACATCTAGATTCAACAATTACTCGCAACCTAGCGTAGAGATCAACTAATTAGAGAAGGATCATGCATAAATAAGTCCTAAGCATCACTAATCATCACATAAACCACCTAAATCAACCTCATCCACAAAACCCAAAAACTCCACTCCCTAATCATAAGAGAGATAAGAGAAATCATAAATAGAAATAGAGATTAAGAGAAACAAGATAAATACTTAATTAAAACTCAAAATCTAAAGTTTACAAACCCAAAATCATATACAAAAACTAAAGAGAAATCAAAATTAAGGCTTAGGTAGCTTAGGGTTCTAAAGACCCATAAAAGAGTATTTATACAAGAAAAGGTCGAGATGGCAAAATGGTAATTTAAGTCAAAGAGGCTTGTCTGGTCGCGGTTTGCGGTTTGACCGCGGGCCAAACCGCTGCGGTTCTCGCGGTTTCATTCTGACTGATTTGTTTCTCTCGCCCGCGGTTTGAAGATGGCCGCTAGTCACGAAATTAAGTGGTCGCGGTTTCGCCATAACCGCAGGCTTCACTTGAACTCCTTTTCTTCATGTATCTTGGCTCATTTCCTCTCCAATAGCTTCCAACACCTCCAAGTATGCATGAATTCATCTTCAATCATCCAAGACTCCTCCAAAGTCTCCAAAAGTACCTAAAACAGTCAAGAATATGCAAAGAAATGCAAACTCTATCCTAAAATCACCTAATGCTTAAATGCATGAATTCCTAAAAGTAAGACTAAGAATGAATGCAAAACACATCAAAACAATGCAAAGATGGATGCCAAAAGATGCTAGAATGGAGACTCATCAACTCCCATTAAAACAACCTCACCACTTTTAATCATTGCCTGGCAATCCACTTTTGTGAACAGAACCTTGAGACATTCATCGCAACGTTAACTAATACTGATTAAATTCACTTTCAGATCTTTAACAAGATAGACGTTTACCATTTTTAGCTTCCCATCTGATTGCATTTTACCAACACCAGCGATTTTACCTTGACCACCATCACCGAAAGTCACATATCCTTCTTTTATTAGTGATATTTCATCGAAAACTTCCTGAGTCCCTGTCATATGGAGAGAACAACCACTATCAAAGTACCAAGGCTAAGCATTATTACTTATCATTGATAAATTGCAGAAACAATCACTATTCTCAGTTGTACAACTCATGATTTCTTCATGTTTAGTGTAAAAATCTCTCTTGGTAATCCACACCTTACCAAAAATTGTAGGTTTGATGAAACATCGATTTGTCTTCCAAGCCTTGTTTATCTTGTTCCGAACATCCAACATGTTGCCTTTCTGTGACCTTTCTTCCCACACACATAACATTTTGACTTATGCTTTGGTTTTCTGATGTCTTGGGTGTTGACAACATTGTCTAGGCGTACAAAAGTCTTTTCTTGTTATGAATTTGCTTTTGCGGCTGATACAAAATCATTCATTCCTCCTGAAAGATTTTATTTAGCTCCCCTGAGTATCCCATACCCTAGTTCACTTTAAGAGGTTGACCCATTGCAAGAAACTGATCAAAACTCTATGTTCCCGTATTCAGCATTTTGATTATTTTGTGATTTTTTGTCAGATTTTATTTAAGACATCAATTTTTCTTGCTCATGAGTGAAATATTCTCACATCTTAGTAACTTTATCTTCCAAGACGTTGTTCTTCAATTTTTCTTCCGAAAATTTATGCACCAAAATTCCATTATTGGTGGTTCTAATATTCGTGTCAGCCACTATACTACCTGGAGAGGCTGTTCCATTTGTAAGATGTTCACTTGAGCTTTCAGCATATCTGTGTATTTGAAGAGATGCAGGTTCTCATATCTCAACTTTACCCAATTATCATACATCGTCTTGTACTCTTTCTAGACATCCACGTCTTCTTCATCCGATTTCTAATTTGTATCTAATGCAACAAGTGCTTTATACTCTTCATGCTGGGAAACCAGAACCACAAAGTTCAATATGAGTTCTCCTTCATCACCATCACTTTCAGATTATGTGTCACTAAAACACAACAATTACTGTTTCCTTCCCTTTGACAATGCTCGTACATTCATCTCGGGTATTCCCAAATCCACAACACTCTCCACACTTAAGTTCTCTTCTTTTGACAAGTGGGCATTCATTTTTGACATGTCAAAAACCTTCACACTCATGACATTTCATATCTCTCTCCATTGGACCATGTTAATCGATTAGTGAATCTGTCTGAATCATTCTTTTGGAATCGCCCAAAATTCTTGTTATGCTCTTTTTCCATCCTTTTGGTCATCTTAATGAAGTTTCTTGCTATCAGACATATTGTCCTCCAAATTTAACACGATCATCTTCTTGATCGACACTGAAGGTTATACCATGATTGGTTTTAGGAACTTGATTTTTCACTTCCATCTCTTGAGCTTTAGGCATGTCAAAAGCTTGTCAAACTTCATGTTGTCTGTATTCATAGAGCACTGCAATATTGCTTTTTGAGCTGAAAATTTGTTTGGCAAACTGATATATCATGGTTTTTACTGGTTTTAGACCATGATATAAGTATGTTTTAAAGTCTTTTGGTGTTTTTTTAGAGTCTTTTACATGTATTATTAGATATATGCACGTTTGGAGCGGATTTGGTGATTATGGAGCTTTTTGGAGCATTTTGGAGTTTTGACCCGAGAGATAGAGTTCACTGTCCAAAACAGAGTATTGCATCGATCGACACACATTGTGCATCGATCGACACACGAGCGAGATGGGCTTATCTTCGGCGGTTTAATGAAGTTTGGATATTGCACTTTGGCCCAAAAGTTTCCAAGAATTACAAAGAAACCCCAGTCGTGATTAGGCCTTTATAATTAGCTTTTTACATCAGTTTTTAGATACACTTACTTACGCTTTCATACTTTGAGCATAGAGATTTTTAGAGCTTTTGGGGCTGATCTAATCCTGTACTGCTTCCTGCTTTTGGAGAAGATTTCGAACCCCTTTAATCTTTACTCTTTATTTATGCAATCTAATTATTCATTGATTATGTTTTCATTATCTATGTCTGAGTAGATTCATAGTTAGGTTTAGGGATTCTCATAGGGATTTCATGACTTGGTAGATTTATTTATTTCAGTTAAGGATTCATATCATAATTGTTCTTCAACCTTGATTGAGCTTAATACTAGTTTCTAACCTGATCTCTTAGAATCTAGATCCTAGGTTGTTAAATTGACACGAAAGTGTGATTTAGATTCTGAACTATTTAGGTTGAGCAATTGAATTACTCGCAAAAAAATTTGGTTTAATTGAATTGTGAACATATCGAACCTGAACTTAAGGCTAGTTTAATCTGCTAGGAATTACAAAGAAATTCGGATTTCTGCTATTAGACTTAGAGAATTCTCACAACGAAAGTTGGTTAGTTCTATATCCGTGTTTGAGTTCTAGAACCGTACTTAATTTGATCCTGACTGATTATCTGATCTGCTTGTCTGATATCCTGAGAACTCCCTAGACTTAGCGCTTTTAGTTAATTGCTTTCAAACCAATCTTGCAACCTGATTTACTTTTCTGATTTGCTTTTTAGTTTCTCACTACTTTCTCCTAGTTTAACTCAACCGTTCTATAATCTACCGTTACCGAGAGTCTATGTGGATTCGATACCCTACATACTATAATTGTATTAACTGTGCACTTGCAGTAGAATAGGATTTAAAACTTATACAGACCTATCACAAACAACACATTAGTTTCTTAACAAGCTTATTTTCTTGATATTTCTTTCCAAGAACGGACATTTCATTAGCAATTGTGCTCAATTTAGCAGTGAAACTACTAATAGTCTGATCTTGTTCCATCCAGAGATTTTCAAACTGTGAGGTTAGGTGATCAAGCTTTGTTCTTTTGACACTAACGTCTCCGTCAAAGTAATTCTTCAGCGTATCCCATGCTTATTTAACCGACTCACATCCTTGAATAATCTTGCTGGTCAGTATCAACTGCAAACATGATAGTTGAAATAGCACGAGAGTTATACATAGTTGCATTCCTCTCATCCTCTGTCTAAAGTTTTGGAGGTTTTGTTTCGTCTTCCTGAATAACAAAAGGTTCAGTCCATCCATTAAGAACAACATACCACACAGCTTTGTCTATAGGCCTTATGAAATGCCTCATCCGAACTTTCCAATGACCAAAGTTCCCTTCATCCAACATAATGGGTCTTTGAACTGCAGTGAGTTCCTTTGCATCCATGTTCTCACCAAAATCTCAACATGTTTTTGAATAAGTATATTACGATTGGTTGTCCGCCTAATACCAAATAAAAACTCATAGAACACAATATGTATACAAAACAAGGCTCTTCTCGAATACGACTTTTATTAGAAATCTCCTGAACAAATCACACAAAATTTATTCAATCTGTTTTACCAAGTAACAACAACTGTTTAAACTCTTTGTTCACTCAGCCAGATACACGAAAAGCATACATCAATCTCTGTGTTACACACCAATACTCTCATAAGCCTTTTCCGTTATATGCAAACCGTTTAGTCTTTATACGCTACAATTTACTCGCGCTCCTCTCAAAATTAGGTGGAAATCTTCTAATCCCCCATAACTTGTTTCGTTAAATCTATGAATTTTCAATATGAAAATATTCTCCATATGACTTGTACTCCACGTCATTCTCTTGAGTTAGACACGTCATCATGTGCATTATTTACTTGTGTTGTCCAAAGCTCCAAAACCTTGAGCTTACATCTTTCTTTACCACTCTTTTGTCTTGAGAAATGTTTAGTTCCTATTTCACATTATTATTCAGTTTCTATTTGTGTCTGAACAAACTAACTTTTCAATATTCATTCATTTTTTATATAAAGATTGAACTCTCTAATGGCCTGAAACCATAGCTACGCTAGTCAGTATTTTGTATATCAACAACAAGTTCTAATTTAGTGTATCCACAATATTAATAGTGGGAATAACTCACACCCAAAAACTAACTTAAAAGTGTGAGGTAGTCGTACACTTATATATTAATTCCATTCACATGTTATTATCGATGCATAACTTTAATATATCCTCTTTGTGACAAAAAAAAAAAACTTTAATATATCCTCCTCACGTACAGGTTCGAACATCTGAACATGAAATTATGGGACTGGATATCCACAAGTAGGACACAATTTTAGAAATTAAAATTTTGAATTCTGATAACATATTAATAATAGGCTTAGCTCACACTTAAAAGCTATCTTTTGAGTAGAGGATTGTCAGTTTCAATGTTAGACATTTCTAATACACCCCGTCACACTCGAGATTGGATATCTGAAGTGGGAAGTTTTGGGACTAAACATCCACAGTAAACTACAATCAAGAGAAATTAAAACCTTGGGCATTGATTTCATATTAGTAGTGAGTTTAACTCACACCCAATAACTAGATTAAGAATGGAGGATTGCCACACACTTATATATTTGTCTTATTCACATGTTATTCTTGATGTGGGACTTAATTTAGTACACAACAATATAATCCCCCTTTAGGATTTGTGTTGTTTGTTTCGGTGAGGAGTCTTGGAACCTAGCTACTTCCTTTTTTTTGAACAACTCTAAATTATGGCCCACTCGTGGATATCCAGTCTCACAATTTCACGTTCAGATGTTCAAACTTGCACGTAAGGAGGGTATATTAAAGTCCCACATTGATGCTATAAGAAAACTGTTCTATAGCTACAAATGTTTTCGTGGCTATAAGCCAAAATTCGTGGCTATAATGACCATAGACACGGATAGCCATAAAATTATTTTGTAGCTATGGGCTCGTGGATATCGTAGATTCGTGGCAATTCGTGGAAACGCTTCCACGGATTTGCCACGAATCGCTATGACATATTTCATGGCTATATTTTCACGAATAGCCACAAATTTTTCCGTGGCAATTAAAAAAAATAACACAAAAATAAATACAAAAAATATAATCATTTAAATATATTTTATTTATAAACAAAATACGAAACAAAAGAAATACAATATATATATATATATATATAGCCGCCGCTGCATTTAACCTACGCCGACCAACAAGCTCCGGCGATGAACCACCTCGGCTGCAACCACCACGGCACCAACTCTGCTGCTACCATCACGGCACCAACTCCTATGATGAATCACTTCCGCTGCAACCACCACTGAAACACCTCTGCTGCAACCACCACGGCACCACCTCCGCTGCTACCACCACGGCACCTCCTCCGCCCACAAGTTTGGTGACGGCGGATCTATCGATTCGTTCACACTGTCGATTAATAACATGTGAATGGAATTAATACTTCCTTTCTTGCAATGTAGCTTCTTAGAACACTGTTTTCATGGAAATTGTGAGGTTAGTGGTGATATAATTTGTGTCGTTTGGTTTTTTATTTATGCTTTAGTTGTTTCTTCGCTTAAATTCGTATAACTTTTAGCTTCTATAGATATTTTAGTTACTTTCTCCCATTTTTACGTAATTTAGAACAATGTCTCATTCTAGCATCTAACTGGACCCTCGGCCTGGTATATTTTAACCCGTAAATGTCAGAAACCTTACACTGTAATACGTTGTACCCCGTCACATTGATATTTTCAACTTCAAAGAAAGAAAATATTATGCATAATGTTTCCATGTGCATTCATATTTTGTAATTGTCTACTTTCAGAAAGAAGCTTTGGTAATGAAAACGTCACAAAGAGCTTTGAAGTTGCGGAAACGTGGACCGGAAGAAGTGGGTTGGACTATAAGTTCTTTGCGGGAAGGAATCATGAAGGTAACTTTGCGAATAAGGGGTGCCAAAGCCTTTTATCGAAAGTCTTCCTGCCAGATCTAGAGGGTTAGGGGACGAGTTCCCTTGTTGAGTACGGCGGTACAAGAGGGGTGCCAAATTTTGCAGGAGAAAATACTAAAGATATATGTGGTCCTTGATTTGAGGGGAGGTTTGTTGGGATTAAAGCAAAAAAAAAAAGTTACACATTGAAAGTTTAGACAAAAAGTGTCTAATATATAAATAATGTCAAACTTTAATTAGTATGAGATCTTTTGGGAATGAACCTAAAAGCAAATCCGTGCGGAGTTTGCCACGTAGGCCAAAACGAACAATATCATACTAATAAGAGAGTTGAACATAGGATTAGAAAAAACACAACAAGATTTAAATTAATAATTCTGTTCAGAACCGAAGCTGTGAGACTTTTCGTAGTCCGTTCAACACTTATTGTTGTTGATGGTGTAATTTTCTTGACTTGAGGCTTTGATATCCCTCCTTTCGGTGGTCTCCTTCAAGACTACAAGTCTACAAAGTTTGCTTTTGTGTGGAGTTCATTTCCGTTGAGCTTTTGAGCTTCCATTTATCCCCTTACCTATACTTGAGTTTTTGTTGTTGCTTGTACTCTCATTTGTACTCGACCAAGATGATGTTTGCCTTGGATGTTTTGGCTTCCTGTAGTCTCTTGTATATTCTCCATCTAATAATAAATCTCTCTTGATTTAATGAATGTTTAGTTCATCAAAACAAAAAAATTCAAATTTAAAATGAAAAAAATTACGAGGAAAAAACTCGTATATATGTCAAGATATTAAAAGAAAAAGGTACCACATAACATAAGTTTTTTTTTTATAGGAAAATTAAAAGAGAAAACAATTACACATTAATTAAGACATGATAGTTTCAATGTGATTGGGGAAAAATTGTAGCCCAGGCAGAGGTCTTTCTCCAAGTCCATGGCGATTTCTAAAACCATCATCCACGGTTCCTCTATACTCAACTCTTGTGAGCGTTTCTCTCACTGGATTGATATACATAACATCCAAAGTCTTGAGTAACATTTTTGGTGCAAATCTTGAGTAACATTTTCTGTGACCGTATATAAGTTTAGAGATTATGGTTTAAGTTTTTATTTTTTAAGATTTACATATTGCCTTTAGAGATTAGGGATTAATTCTTTTCTTTTTTAGGTTTTCAAATTATGGTTTAGGGTTTAGAATTTAGGATTTAGAAATTAAGATTTAGATTTTAGTTTTTTTTAATAATTCGTTTTCTAATTTTTTTGTCTAAACCCTAAACCCTAAACCCTAAACCCTAAACCATGAACGTATATATGATGATATGAACATAATATGTCTTTTATGAACGCAATATATTTTCTATGAACGTATATACGTTTGACATGAACATACACACGTTTGATATGAACGGATTAGGGTTTAGGGTTTTAGTCCTTTAAGGTTCGGGTTTAGTGATTAGGGTTTAAGTCCTTTGGGGGTTTAGGGATTAGGGTTTAAGCCATTTTGGATTTAGGGTTTAGGGATTAGGGTTTAGGGTTTAGGATTTGGAGTTTATGAAGATATGAACGTATCATACGTTCACATAATTATTGGGGTTTAGGATTTAAGCCCTTTGAAGTTTAGGGTTTAGGGATTAGAGTTTATGATTTAAGTCCTATGAGGTTTATGGTTTATTTATTTTTAAGGTGTACATATTAAGATTTAGGATTAGGGTTTAGTTTTTATTTTAATTTTTTTAAGTTTTTAAATTAGGGTTTATGGGTTTAGGGATTAGGTTTTAAGTTTTTATTTTTAAGATTTACATAATGACTTTTGGGATTATGGTTTAGTTGTAATTTTTAATTTTTTTTTTAGGTTTTCAAATTATGGTTTAGGGTTTCGAATTTAGGATTTAGAAGTTAAGATTTAGAATTTAGTTTTTATTAATAACTCGTTTCTTATTTTTTGTTCTCTAAAAGAAAACATAATTTTATTATATATTTTTTTCTTATTTTATTTTTTATTTTTATTTATTTTAATACTAGATTATGTGTAATCATTTGAATGACTAGAAAAATAAGGGTTGAACAAATGGTTTCACCCCTAAAGGTGAACCTAAGAATCGATTTTTTTTATGAACATATATTTGATGATATGAACGGAATATGTCTTCTATGAACATATATACGTGTTTTATGAACGTACATATGTGTTCTATGAGCGTACATACGTGTTCTATGAACGTATATATGTTTGATATGAACGTATAATACGTTCACATGACCATTATGTTTTCTTTATTTTTAAAATTGGTATGTATATGTTCATATTACCATATTTATACTTTTAAGTTTTATTTTTTCTTTAATTTTTTTTAGGTTTTCAAATTATGGTTTAGGGTTTAGAACGTATATATTTTTATATAAAGATATATATGATGATATGAATATATATATATAATGATATGAACTTAATATGTCTTATATGAACATATATAAATTTAATATGAATGTAGCAAACGTTCATATGACCATTATCTTTCTTCATTCTAAAAACTAGTATGTATATGAACATACAATTCTTAAAAAACTCTGGACTACTTAAGGTAAACAAATCTTCAAAGTATCTTACATCCACATTTTCGACCTCTTGTTCCTTTGTTGCCCATTCTCCTGCTGAATTATGGAGTCCAATATTGTGATTCCTCGCTCGCCTTTGTTTAGTCAATGCAAAAAAGAATTTCGTGTAACGCTCCTGATGTATGCCACAAATTCCTACTTTTCTGCTTCCAAAATTGTTCTTCATCTCTGCACGCTTCATTCAGTTTTTCTGTAATTTCCTTTATCTCCAGTTCTACCTTGTTATCATCTTTTTGAACCTCATCCAAAGCTCTTTGCAATTCATATATTTTCATAAAGCCTAAAAAAATATCATAAATCTTGTAAATTTCCTTGAAATCTTGAAACAATCTTCTTCCTCGTCATCCTGTCCAACCTGTAGCAATAATTCACCAAAACCATGTCCCATATACAGTTAGTCCTTATGAATACTAATTTTCTCTTCTCTGTATACCAGTAACTATATCCACATAGACAAATCACAACTTTGAACCACAATTGCGCCCAAAACATCCACAACAGCATTGATTCCCAAAGTGTAACCAGATACACTCCCACAACGTCTAGATCCCTTGCATAACGACCAAAAAGGAAGCTACTATTAAGCAACGTAACTATTCCTAACCAAGACCCACAACCACATACATAATCAATCATCTCCCTGCCATGTATAATCCTAACACTAGATATCCAACATGATGATGATGCTCTTCTGTCAAACAACTCCTCTCAAGTTGTTCAGATTCATCAGAAACTTGCTTGGTTGGTATATTATATAGCTGTTTAATGGATTTCTCATTCTTTTGTTTCTTGTGTTTCTTGCTCTGCTTATCCTCTTTCCGGTGCACCTTTGTAGAAGAGGCTATTTGTCTTTCGATCTTTATAATCCATCAGAGTAAAGGGTTTAAACTATTGGGGAGAATTACCGGGTAACAACCAGAACCCATATACGTGGGTACATCACTCAGAAAACAAAACAATAGAGTCAAAACATATATCTACAACACGTCTCTATGGTTGACTATGATTGGGGACCAAATCAAACAAGACACATGTTTACACGATATCGTTATGGACATATTATATATTACAAAAGAATATGCAATTATATAAGCTTAATTTCCCAGATCTATAGGCAAATAATCTAAGAAATCAGTAATAACACCCCCTACCATTTAATAAATCATAAACATATATGCAACCTATCCACAATCATGAGGTATCATCAAGAAATTAGGAAATTTAACGTTCAGACGAGAGAACACCGTGCGAATCAATCACAACAACTGAGTGCTCGACGAACCTTAGTCGATTCGACCAAGTTCTGACAGTTAGCCCAGTTCCTCGCGTACACAGGCGGTGGAGATGTGAAATATCGCGGCATCGTTGTTTTCCTTTCTCAGATCGAATCGGTTAAACAATGAAAACAGACACGGACACGGACAGGAATAATAACCACGCCTAAGGAACCTCTGTTCGGCGCCAAATCAATCGAAAACGGAGCAAGAGACGGAGAAGAACACCCTATTTTTTCTCGATTCAGTTTGTTTTCGAAGGGGTCGAGAGAGAGGACAAGAATAATTGGCTGCTATATCTTTCTTAATTACCAAAAATACAGTCATTTTAATTAATTATTTAAAAATAATTATTTTAATGATAAAAAATACCTCACGCTCTCAATTGAGTAGAGTGAGATACACTCGAGGGCAAAATAGAATTATCATATTTTCAACAGTCAAAAAGTGTTAGGTAGTTAAATAGAAAGTCAAAAGTGTTAGTTTCCTAAATGCTATGCCAAAAAGTGTTAGTTTTGCCGAATATCCCTATTGAAATTCTTTTCCCGCTTTTACTATAACCAACACAAGCTAACTTTCCTTCATATGATGTCATCATCATCCGCCAAGATTTACCCCATGGTAATGTTATCACATCGAACTGTTCGGATCTTACATCGAATCTCATTATAACCCTATCAGAACCAAGTTTGGCATGATAATATAGACCACCATCGATGCATCGTCCACTACGAAAACCAGTGATGTTTCCATCTAATGTGCTAGTTCCAGTTAAAGGACGATGCTCATGGTTGATTTTGATCGTTCTCCATAGTTCTGGAACTGATCCTAATGTTAAAACCTGACACACATCAGATGCTTTATCACTAGGCATGCAAACTAGTTTGTGTTTACACTCGATTGGATCGTATCCTAACAAGAATGTTACACTCCTCCACCACCTTCCGGGATTTGGTATAGTTATGAATCTTCTCATGGTAGGGTTCCAGACGATGAGGTCTGCTGAATCTTGATAGCAGATCATCGAGATGATCAAACCGTGCACCAAGTCTGTTTTAATGGTGAAGGGAGAATGTTTTGGGTATGTCCTCATAGTGTAACTATCAATAGGCTGAGAAGAATAATAAGAATAAGCCTCCTTCGTGTTTGGATTCTTACTGTGTTGAGGAAACGAGAAAAAAAAGAACGTGTCACCTTCTCCGAAGATGAGTAGTAGCCTCGGACGTGTATTGAAATATGATGGATCGCTGGTGATTGACGACCAAAGCTTCGATACACACCGAAACCTTACGACAGATTTTGCAGGCAGCTTTGAGAGTATGATTGAGGCTAGATCGAGAGGTAATGATTGTGTTGTTGTTCTTCTGTTTACTTCTCTCTTCTCCTCGTCTTGCGGCTCCATCTTTGGTCAAAACCTAAATTTGATCAAAATTGTGTTCTTGATTAGACTTTTATTTTATTTATTTTTATGTAGTTTACATATGTCTTATTATATAAAGTTTGATGTATAACTTAGTAATGTGTCCACATGTCAGTCATTCATCAAATTTAAAAATGTAAAAATAACTTTCCAACTCTATTTTAACATAATTATAAATAAAAAAAAAGTTACAAATTCTTGACATAAAAAAGCATATAGCTTAAAGTATATAATTAAAAATAGGAAAAATTACTGTAATTGTACAAAAAAGGGAAATTACTGTAGCAACCTCTATTTTTTTTATTAAGAGAAAGTTAAATTTTCCGACAGTGATATCCTATTAGTCTTTGTTATGAAAAATATATTACATAAATGACATTATTTTTTCCATGTCAGACAAAAATATAATTATTTACAAAAATGCCATCGTGTTTTCGAAATAAATCCGTAAGTATTTTACAAATAAATCTACAATCTTTGATTAAGATTTATTTATTTTGCAGATTTATGTCTACTTTTAAACAAATCTACAATCCTTTATTGTGAATTTGTTTTCTTTGTTCCAGATTTAATTAATCTGTAATAGGCGGAAAATTTATCAAACATTACTATATTAGCATCATGTGTTACAAATTTTTATATTTGTTCCAGATTTATTACGTAACGTTGCAATTTTTTTTGACGTGCCATTTCATGTAGTTATAAATTTTCGAGACAGTGCATATTTATTTTCTAGATTATTTTCTAAATCAGGAGATTAGTAATCCCGACTTGTTTACGTGTTGCCGATTTAAATAAATCTACAACACTTGAAATTGAATTTATGTGAAAATTACTCCTAATAACATTAATTTTAGCTATAATTACTACACCAGCATTGATTTCATTTTTACTAGATTAGCATTCATTTTCTTTTTAAAATATTAAATAAATAATTAATATAAAATTTGTATTTAATAACAAATAATTAATATAAATTTTATTTAAAAAATATAAAAATATTTATATAAATAAATTATTAAAGTAAAAAAAATACAAATATATTAGTTTGTATGATAACTTTTAACATTTCGTTTTCAAAAGTAAAAAAACTAATAAAAATAATTTTATAAATAAATAATTTAAATACAAAAGATAAATATTGTTTTTTGATGGTAAAATTATTTTTCTAAAATCAAAAAATGAATACAACTTTTTTTAATAAATAAATTATTTAGATAAAAAATTAACACAAATTATTATTTTCCAATTTTTTTGTTATTTTTAATATAATTTTAATTTCGTAAAAAAACTTAATACAAAAATAATAAATAAAGCATTTAAATAAAAAATTTATTCAAAAAGTTTTTTGGTTGGTTATCTTTTTTTCCGAAATATAGAATTTATTAAGTGAATATTACATTACAAAAAAAATCCATAAAATCAGGAGAAGCTCACACTAGGGTTTTTCGAATGTTATATATTAATTAAATCTATAACACTAAAATAAATTTATAATAAAATATAAATAAGCAACATAAGAAACAAATCTGCAACATAGGAAAAAAAATTCGTAACATAGTCGTGCTATGTTAGTAAATATTAAATAAAATTCTATTTGTTGCGATTTTAATAAGTATGTAACAAGTACCACAAATTTGTAACGCTAATTTCTATATTTATTCAAAACTAATAAAATGAATCTGAATTTTTTTGAAAATCTGCAACACGTTATTATTAATCTGTGTCACGTCAGCAAAAAATAACCCAAAAATCTACAATAATTGAACACAAATCTGCGACACGTTTAAAATTCTATAACACTACAATGCTAGTATAGTAATATTAAGAAACATTCTAACGTGTTACAGATTTTTAAAAATCTACAACAAAGTAAATTAATCCACAACAAACGACAATAACTTTTTGCAGACTTAGTCAAAAATCTACTATTCCAACAAAAACGTAACAAAGATTGTTATAAAATTCGTGCGGATTTATTAAGACGGGAATGTGAAATTTTTATAAATAAGATACATTTTGTTAATGTGGAAAATGAATAATAATGACATTCTTATAATTATTTTTTTTAACAAAAACTAGTACTGTCATTTTAGACTAAAATTTTGGCCACAAAACTCATATGCTCTTATAGTAATTAACCTATTTTTAGAGCCACTACAGTTTTTCCCCTTTGTTGTGGATTTGTTTTCTTTGTTCCAAATTTAATTAATTTGTAACACACGGAAATCTTATCAAAAATTAGTATATTGGCATCATATGTTACAAACTTTTATATGTGCAGCAGATTTATTACTTAATGTTACAATTTTTTATTCTGACGTATCTTTTCATGTGGTTACAGATTTTCGAAACCGTGCATATTTAGTTTCCAGTTTTTTTCTTCTAAATAAGGTGATTAGTTATTCCGATTTTTTTTACGTGTTGCCGATCTACATAAATCTACAACACTTAAAATTGAATTTATTGATTAATATTTTAGCACTATTTGTTACTGAGTTATTACTAATGTTGCATATTGGTTCTCTTTGTTACAGATTTGTTATATATTTATTATTTAATATAGTGTAGCAGATTTTTTAAAAGAAAAGTTTTGGAGAGGTTTGAAAACTCGAAAATATTGTTGCCATATCTTCCACGATTTTTGGAGATCTTCTAGGGAACTAAATATTTTTTCTAAAATTAAAATATTTCGTTAACGTAGTCAAGGTAAGTGCTACCAGTTTATATTTTTCTTAAATGATTTATTTATTTAAAATATTTTGTATTTATTTCTTATTTTTTGGGGAAAAATTTAACCAATGAAATAATAATATTTTATTTAGTATTTAAATTATTTATTCATAAAAGCATTTTGTATTAATTTGTTATTTTTGAAAAATAATTTTTAATAAAATTATCCAAAGAAAAATAAAATAATTTGTATTAAATTGTTTTTTTTATTAATGATTTAATAATATAAGTATTTTTTTATTTATTATTTTTCTGAAAAACGAAATTTAGAATACCAAAGAAAAATAATAGACAGTCTAGAGTAATAGACAGTCTTGATCTCGAAGTCATTCCTCTCAAAAGGAGGAGGTACAATTGCTGACCGATTTGCATAAAACTCATCGGGACGGTTGTAGTCAGCAAGAGTCCTCTCAGCAGCAGGAGGATTAGGTGGCTGTCCATTAGCTCCAGGATGGGCAATCTGCCTCTCAGCTTGAGGCTGTTCAGGTTCAGGGATCACATGCCCTTGTGCATCAATCCTTTGCCCATCATCATTGTACGGGTTGTTCTGTTGGTCTCTCAGAACTCCTTCAGCATCTGGTCTCAAGATCAAACAATTGTTCATCATCTTTGAAGTTCTCTGAGCCTTTCTAATCGTTCTCTTAAGTTTAGCAAGCTCCTCAAGTCTGAGGTTCACAAGTTCTTCGTCCTGGTTGCTTCGGGTGTGTCAACTTGGCATACACAAATTTCAGAGGTGAAATCCGAGAGTGGTGTCGGGCGACACTAGAGAGGTGTCGGTCGACACTGAGATCGTAAGTCAATTCCTGCAGCAACAAAACAAGCCAAACCGAGAAAAATCAGTAACAAAGAAAACAAAAAAGATCTAGACTCAACTCTAAAACAAAATCTATCGGCGAACTCAAATGAGTCCCCGGCAACGGCGCCAAAAACTTGATAGGTCGAGTGTAATCCCTATTCTACTGCAAGTGCACAGTTATGCGAATGTAGTACTTAGGGTATCGAATCCACAAGGACTCACGGTCACACGATAGATTGTATGTTCTCAAACTAAGCTAAATCAACCAGAAGAATGCAGTAAACAAAAGCAAGTAAACAAGAAGGTGTTTTCAATAGGAGAAAGGCGTCAGACTTAGGAAGTTCTCGGGAATTATGCAATGCCAGACACTTAACTAACCGGATTCAGATTAAACACAGGTTCAAGAACTAGAAACACAATGCTAAACAATCCAACTCTCGCTGAGATTATTTCTATATCTAGCAACCTAGCGATCCAAATCTCTTTGTGATCCTAGAGTTCTAAACAAGCATTAAGAACAGGTTTTTCGGTTCACTATTTTTATAAACCAAATCTCTTTGTATCTAGTCAAATTTCTCACACTAAGTTTATTCAGATTATAACTCACACTCTCGTGCTAAGCTAATTATCTCAGATCTAAACCCTAGGTGATCAGTCCAGAATTCAGTATTAAGCGCAACTTAGGTGATGAACGAATAAATTTAGAATCCTAATCAGTCAGTTATCAAACAAGCATAAAATCTTTATGAGAATTTCTAAATCTAACTAGGTTACTACTCAGACTTATTATCAGTTAAACAACACATCATGAATAGAAAACCAAAAGACTGAATAGATAAAGATAAAGGGGTTTGAAATCCTTCTCTTAAAGGTTACAAGTAGCAAGAATCAGCCCCTTATCAAAATCTCTCAATCTCCAAAGCAAGAACAAAGTAAGAACTAGATAGAAGATAGATTAATGAGTATGCTCTCAAAAACCTAATTAAAAACCACTAAACACGTTTTGGGACTAAATTAGAATTATGAAAACTTCTGGGCAATTATGCAATTCTTCAAAACTTGTCTTCAACTCGCGCATAAGACTCTGTCGCACTCAGTGTCGACCGACACCAAGGTCTCGTGGCCGAGACACCATCTTCAGCTCGTTGCACAAATCACCAGAAACGTCCTAAAATCCCACTCTTTTCTCCAAAAGCAAGCCTACCTATAAAAGACTCAAAAGACTCGAAAAACCAGGTTAAAGACTCAATATATACAACTATATCATGGTTGAAAACCTATAAAAACCATGATATATCACAATGTATGCACTTTAGGTTCTTAAACTTTAATATTACGTTGTGTTTTGTTAAAAAAACTTTAAGATTCATAATTTAATAGTACAATCAAAATACAAAAACCAAAATAATGGAAAACCGAAAACCAAATTAGAATTTAATTCTTATTCCGCTTTAGTTATTAGTCAGTACTTAGTCGCTAATTAGTCGTGAAAATCGCCACAAACCAATTGCCAAGTAGACGTAATATGGACAAAATTTAAATTCCTGATGACTATTTTAGTCGCTAAATAGTCGCTACAAGAGTCGCCAAATAGTCGCAAAAGGGTTGAAATATTTAGCAACTAAAGAAGCGACCACTTATTTGGCGACTTTAAAACGACTATAATAGAGTCAATGTTTGGTCGTATAATAGTCGCTCATTAGTCGCTAAATGTTGCGATACATTTAGCGACTAATATTCACCAAATATATAGTCGCTATATAGTCGCAATTTAGCAACCAACATAGCGATTAGCGACGAAATATTATAGACTAACTCATTTAGTCGCATCGCGTTGCAACTATTTACACAATCGTTAAATGTTTGTTTTCTTGTAGTGTACATTTCAACTCGTAAATGTCAAAACCTAAATTTGATCAAAATTTTCTTGATTAGACTTTTATTTTATTTTATTTTTATGTAGTTTACATATGTCTTATTATATAAAGTGATATATAACTTAGTAATGTGTCCACACGTCAATCATTGATCAAATTTATAAAAGTAAAATAACTTCTCCCTTTTAACATAACTTTAACACAAAAAGGAAAAATTCCAAATTCTTGACATAAAAAACATACAGGTTAAAAATATAATTAAAAATCACATATTTAAAAAGTTTATATATAAAAAAGAAAAAACGTAATAATTTTTTATTTGCCAATAAGATAATGGAGGTAGTCCAAGTGGTAGAAGGGTCCGAGGTGGCAACCACCACCCGGGTTCGACTCCAGGCGGAAACAAAAATACCTCCTCTGCTCATAACGCGGGCATTGGGCCTAAGGTCCAGGGAAAACCCTCCCAGGTGAAGCTGGTCTGCGGCCTGACTGGGCCCAGGAAGATTAGTCTTGACCACGGTCTGGGATCAAAAAAAAAAAAAAGATAATGGAAAATTTGAAAATGGTAAAATTCCATTGATTTTTTTTCGAGATATTCAACTGATAACCAAATTTTATTAGTTCAATTCCCAATTAAATTAGATCAAACTTTTATCTCATATTTCTCAGTTATATTAGACAAAATAGCACAACTGTATATGATATCGAAAAGATTAACGATATACATTTTTTGATAAAGTAGCAACATTATATAAAACAATTACACAATCACATAAGTTACTATAAAGGTGTTTTCTTGGTTGAAATCGACGCAACAGCAGGAGCTACTCCGTGTTTTGAATTATATGTTGTTTCTGAGGATAACACCAACTGTGCTAAATATATAGTTTTTTGATCAATTTAATTTGTCCAAAAGACTTCTCATGTCCTTTTGTTTTCAGGTTCTTTCCAGGGATTCCAAGTCTTCTTTTTGGCTACCACGAGCACAAGACTCTTTTGCAAGAAGAGGCCCGATTATTTGCAGTAAGAGGTCTATACTTTAAGCTAAAATCTCCAATCAGTACTGCAGAAACGTGGAACCAAATCAGAAAAGCATGCTCAGCAGAGCTGGTACAAAGGTGTGTGGTTCAAACACAACACAGATAAATACTCTTGGCTCGCGGTTTTGAATCGACTCTCTGAAAATGCAAGGCTATACGTTTTCAGACTTAAAGCAAATAACTCACACGTTCTCTCTAAAAATTTGCTTTATTAGATTGATCTTTGTGATCTTACAAGAAACACCTATTCTCAATCTAATATCTCAAGTTCAATGATCTATACCTAATCACATGAACTCTCACAAATTCTCTCATATATTAAAAATAAATGCAGTGAGGAGTCAAAGGAAGGTTTGAACTTGGGTTAAGGGGTGTCAACATATGTATTATAACCAGTTGAGCTACTGAATCTATTAATAAATGTATACAAAACAAGACTTTATCTTATTTTTATGGTGTCAAGTGACACCCCATAGTACAAGGTGGGTCCGCCCCTGTGTCCAGCTCAACCATACTTCTTGGATCGTCCACATCAGCTCCACCTCACGATCAAGTCATCCCATTAGCTCTTCATGATGCGTTCCACACTCTGCTTGCGTGTGTCACTCCTTGAGCTACTTCTTGACTGATACACGAAGTGACTCAGCTACATCTTCAATCTTTCCCTTTTTAGGATTGTGTGTCTCTCAAGCATCTGCATAAAAATAAGAATACTACACACAAAGAACAAGTTGTATTCTGAACATTCATATTTTCGATTAGATTTCTAAAGCCTTGAATACTTGTTCCATGAACACATACATGAGTTTCCAAAAGAGTTTTTGCAATCTCAAACATAACCAAGATGATAAGAGCATATTACTACAAAAACAAACTCCCCCAGAATCCTAGACTTGTTCCCAAGTGAACCGATTTCCCACAAACATCAAAAAGAAAAACTAAACTTAATCGGCTTCACTCCCCAATAATCCTTGCACACATAGCACTTAGCCACTATCCTCTTCTCCCCCTGCTTGTGAGCACACAATGTTAAAAACAGACTGTTTGTAGCTAAAAAATTGACTAAGGAGATAGAACCTTACATGGGATGGCTCGAAGAAGACGCCGAATCACCTAAAAGAAGGTCTGGAGTGCCTTGGCAGTGTCCTCAACTGCTTCTCTAGCTGCACGCGGACTACAGCTCCCAACTGGTACCCGAACTGATCCAAGACTCACTATCTTCTGCATTGTCTGAGTCGAAGATCTTGGAGCTGATGCACTGGAGCTGGTACGATGTGGTGTCTGGGTTCTTGGATTGGCACGGACAACCTCCTTCTTAGCAGATTTAGTCTCCTAAGTTTTGATAAAAGCTTCGCCAGATCGAGAGTATTTCTTGTAGAAGATCGTAGTAATTGATTTTTCTCCTTTGAGTACCGTTGTTTCATGCTGAAACTTCACGAGCCCAGTGATGACCCTTGGAAACATCAACCAGCGAGAGTCGGATTCTTTGACAACACCCAGAGACAAAATCTGCTTGAAGATCATCTTCCCAACATCCGTTCTTATTCCTTGGGCAATTTTGTAGATCAGTTTTGTAGGATTATGTGTGTTCATAGGTTTAATTGTCAGATTACAACCTAACATAATCAACTAGGATCTAGGTGATTTGCAGTTGAATCATAAACAGATCAGGATCATTACCTTATGATTGCAGCGGATTGATCAATGGAATATCGAGATCTGTAAGAGCTGATGATTACCGGCTCCTCCTAGGTATCCACACGCTTACAAGCTACTGGATCAGGCTCCTAGACCAAGCTGGAACAACAGAGAGAGAGAGGACGGCCAGACCTAGAAAAATCGCAGACAACTAGTCTTACTGGCGCCTCCTCTTCCCTTATATGGGCCCAAGTAATTAAACTAATGGCTTATTAGGCTTTTGGGCCCAAGACCCAAATCAGTCAAAAGACTGTATTTTGTCTGGCCCAATTCTCTGTACAAATACAGTAAATGTCTTGCATCTTACTGTATTAGTTCCTTTTTAACTTTCCCGTTAGCTATGGTGTGTGACCCTTTGGGATCATACAATACTGGTAATAAGTACTCAACTTATAGATCAAGAGCGGGCTCTAGCAAGTCATCATGATCACCCAGTATTTATGACTTATATCTGATCTCGACACTTATCATACTTTCTAGAGATAGTACAGTAGATTTCAGGACATTCCCAACAATCTCCCACTTGTACTGGAATTCTACATTCCCTAATCCTTTTGTCTCAATATCTCGATCTGGCATAAGGCAAGATGCGTGTCATCCTTATATAGCCAAACCATGTTCATCGGACCAGATTTGATACTGACAATTCAAACGACTTGGGCAAGTCCGTTTGGGAGTGGCCACTCTCTTACCAGCTATCAAGTCTCCGATTGGCCTAGAGATATTACCTCCGTTAAACAGCAGGGACAAATCCCATCTTGTTCCATCACTATGAACTACACACTTTATAATACACCCAACCAAGGTCCTTATAGCTCCCAGTTACGAAACAGCGTTAGACAATGATCAAAGCGCATCAATCCATGTGCAGCCACATGCATGCGAACTCAGGTCTAAGGACTATACTCTATAGTCGTAAATGAGAACCTCTCATGACACAGATATTAATATCTTGTAGAGTTCTCATCAGCGGGCCATGTCCGGTCATATGCTCCCCTACATATACCTATGTGTTGACTTTGATGCCGCGCATCCATGACCCCTCGAAACTTGGTCATAAGTCTCAACACACTCTAGTCTCAAATGGTTGTTGGTGTTCCAATTTCAACAACCTTCGACTATGGACACTATGATTTATGTCATTTCGTTAAGCATGGGGTTTCAAGATCAAGTCTACTCATGTACTTCGATGGCCCATATATAATGACATGAATCATTTTGGAACGATTATTTACATCACAGTTAAAATAATCCAGATATCATAAATTTCATAAACATAAAATATTATGTTTATTTGAACCTTTCAAAACAACTAATTAAAGCCCTTTACAAACTCCCACTGAAATTAAGACTACATCTTAATTTCACTTATCCTACAGCTACAGTCCGCGACTCGTGCTTAGGCCTAAGGAGTGGCTTCGTTAATAGATTAGCAACGTTCTCATTCGTTGAAACTTGCTGATTTACTTAACACCTCTGTCATTTATCTCACGGAATAGGTTATACCTACCCTCAAGGTGTTTGGACCTCTGATGTGCAGCTAGCCTCAACTATGCTAGGAATCACATCAAGTTCAGTGATGAACTCTTCTTTCCAAACAACCTCTTTCGCCGCTACCCAAACTGCGAAATGTTCAGCTTAAGTCATGGAGTCAGCAACAGTGCCTTGCACCGCCAGACAGACACAAGATATAACCGGACTGTGACCGGAAATCATCTTTGTCCGTTGGAAACTTGCCTTTCAGACTCTATCGACTTGTAGCACCTCACTTTCTCCGTAAATCAAGAACTTATCCTAAGTATTTTCAAAATACTTGAGGATATTCATTACGTCTATCCAGTGATTCTTAGCTGGATTTGACTGGTCTTTACTTGTCTTGCTTAATATTAAAGCAACATCAAAACAATTACGTGTCATGGCATACATGATAGATCCAATTGCCGACGCATATGGAATCTCATCCATGCATTCAAGCTCAGCAGATATCGTAGGACACTGTTTCTTGCTTAACGTAATGCCATGTGACATTGGCATAAAACCCTTCTTGGAATGCTGAAAGCGTGTAGGACATTGTCAATATAAGAATCCTGACTTTGTCCTATTAGCTCTTTTGGATCTTCATCTTTAGATCCAAAATCCAAGAACATATGTGGCTTTACCCATGTCTATCATAAAACCAACTCCCAAGCCAGTCCTTTACCGACTGCAGCATTGGAACGTTATTTCCGAGAATCAGTATGTCATCGACATACACTATGAGAAATGAAACATCGCTCCCACTTATCTATTAGTAAACGCACAGTTCCACTTCGTTCCTGTTCAAGTCAAAACCTTGACTACTTCAATATAACGAAGATTCCAACTCCGATATGCTTGCTTCTATCCATGAATGGACCGATGAAGCTAACTTACATACAGTATAATTTTCGGAGTCCGGGCTCACTTTCGCTTCTGTGAATTTCGCAGGTTCGTCACTTTCAATGATCATCAGATCATGGCAATTAATCACGAGAAATCACTCTCGGATTAGTGACGTATTCATTCAGATCTGCGAACTTCAGGCTCTACAGGTGTAGATTCTACAGAAATCTGTAAATCCATCCGCTGCTCTCCCTCAACAGGTTGAGCAGCCTCCTGTATTTCTCGAATTTCTTCGAGTTATACTTTTACTCCCACTGTTCTTCTTGGACAGAAACTTTCCTTTTAGAAAACAGAATTCCGAACAACCTAACTTCGTTTTCGGAATGGACGTAAAAGGTAACAAGCCTTGGTTTCCTTAGGACAACCAGCGAAGTAGCACAACTACAAATACTCAGTAAAGACGAATTTGGATCATTTCCAATCCACATTTATGTGGTGTCTTTCAACTGATATTGGTGGAACTATTTCAGCGTAAACTTAGATATTTCTAGAGCGTTATTCTTAAAGAATATCATGGAAGATTCGTGTGACTCATCTTTAATCATTTCTAATAAGATCTGATTCTTTCTCACAGAAACACCTCCAGGTTTTCAGGAGAAATGAGCTGTGAAGCGACTTCACACTCATTCAGATGATCACACCATCAATGACTTAAGTATTCTCACTCGTGATCTAATCCAGAGTCTCAATACTTCTGTCACTCAGATTCTATACCTCATTCTGGAACTCTTTCGACCATTTCAAAGAATTCCGACTCGTGTCTCATCAAATGAACACAGTCATACTCACTGAAGTAATCAGTAAAGATAATGAAGTACAGGAAATTTTTCTCTGGCATCACTGCTCATCGGGCCACATACATGAGTATGTTCAAGGCCCAATAAGCCTTTGGGCCTTTCTCTAGCTCGGCTAAGATGGGCCCTTTGTCTTTTGCTCCAGTAAGTAGAATTCAAGTCTCATAAGATATCCGATCAAATGAGCCCAAAAGTCCATAACTATGGGATTTCTGAATCCGACTCACTCTATGTGACCAAAACATTTTCGCCAAGAAAAATCAGGTTTAATTCATCAGATTTAAACCAATTCGGTATTTATGTTACATTTAGGCACTCTTTGGTTTAAGATATAAAACCCATTCCTTGAATAGGGTGCTACAATTAATATTTCATTAAGATCAAAAGAACAAAACTTGTCTTTTATCAAAATGAAAAACATTCAAATTCTTACAAGAAAATGAAAGACAACTCTGCTTAAAGCAGGTACATTGTAGCAATTATTTAATACAAAACCAAGCCTCAAAGGCATCTACAAGTGAAAACCCTACGGTTGAGGCAGCATCCATAGCTCCTTCCAGACACGCAGTTCCACTTGTCCTTCCTTCAACGTTCTACTGTTGCTTAGGCTCTGCATATTATAACAAATATCAGTGCCACAACCAGTATCCAATACCTATAAGATAGAACTTGAAGTAATAACATGAATACCTGAGGAAGTAGCCTCATACATCACCTTCAACTCCTCATGATCTTCCATGAACTTAATGCAATCTCTCTTCCAATGCCCAGTCTCTTTACAGTAGCAACACTTACCAACGTAAGATGTATCTGACTCGGGCTCAGAAGACACAGGCTTGCCATGATTCAAAATCTGGACAACTTTGTCTTCACCCTTGTCAGCACTAGGTTTAGTAAACCTACCCTTCTCCATTATGAGATTATACAGGGTACTCTTCACGTTTGGCTCAACTGTCTTGAGCATATCATGCAGTTCAGTCAACGTCTTCGTTAAGCCTTTCTTGATATAGTTCCTTTTGAACTTATCATAGCTTGACGGTAGTGACTGCAGAATGATCTCAGTTGCCAATTCTTGGCTAACTGGATAATCCAGTTTCCTCAGGTTATCAATGTAACCCATCATTTTACTGACATGAGGACTCACTGGATGATCATTTGGTAGCTTGCAGCTAGTGAGAGACTTAACCAACTGGTATCTCTCCACTCTTACCTGCTCCTGAAATTTCAATTTCAGGCTGCTGATCATCTCTATTGGCGACTCCATGTTCTCATATTGCTTCAGCAAATCTGAGTCCATGGTAGCCAATATCAGACCACGCACATCTACCGCATCATTATAATGCTTATTCCAAGCATCATATACTGCATGAGAGGCATTGGACCCGATCCTCTCGGGGAGAGCTCTCTCAAGGACATAGTCCTTTCTCTCCTGCCTGAGGACTAGCCTCAGGTTCCGCGACCAAGTCAAGAAATTTGATCCGTTCAGTTTGTCTATTTCAAGGACAGACCGGATCGAGAAAGTGTTTTGATTGTTTGTGCTAGTCATAACTGAAATTTAGAGATAAATAGAGTTTTAGTTATTTAGTTCATAAAAGAGTAATCTTAATAACTTATAAGAAAACTCGCATTGCATTCAAAATTTCTTTGTTTAACCTCATAAGAATGCAATGATTCCGAGACCCATGTTCAACTAAAACCAAAGTGGGCCACTGGCCGTCACCCGGAATTAGCTTTACTTGGTAAGCATACACACAGCTAGTTATATCCATATAACTCTCGGTTGTGGATTGGGCCCAAGGCCCAATTCACCAGATGTCTCAAGGCCCGGGACTCCCGATGGCCCAGTCAAGGAAACCAATCTCTTACAGCCAAATAATCACTAAAGTCTGGGACTCCCAATGAAATTAGTGACTATATACTACTTTACTTACGCAAAAACAGACACCTCACACTGTAAGCCATATCTGTAATTGAATAAGCGTTAAGTAGCTGACAAGATTGGGCAAGACATCCAAGCTTGATATTGTTTTTGAGGATTTTAGGTTTCAATAGATTTCCTCCCAAAACTAGAAGATTACTATTTTGGGAAACTTTCCATTTCAGGTAACTTACTAAATATGTAAACTTTCTATTTTAGGAAACCTACTTATTTTAGAAACTTTCTAAATTGGGAAACATGCTTATTTTAGAAATTTTCTAAATTTTGAAACTTACTATATTTAGAAATTTCCTAACATGCCAAAATTAGAAACTTCTAATCAAAGAAACTTTCTAATTTAATGTTTTATTAAAGTTTTCGGTTGGGTCACAAATTATAGGCCCAATTCTTGGCCCAAGACCACAGAATTCCAATTGGCCCAATAATTTGACATAACCGAGTCGGTTCATTAATTCTGGTCCAAGACCAAATTAACTACTAAATCCAACTGGTTATTTACTAAACCAGACTAGCTCTAAATTATTTGGTCCAACCAAATCAAACTTAGACCAGCCTTCGGTTTAGGTTAAAATTCAATTTTGAATTTAAATCCGGTTTAACCAGAAATTAAATAATACCAATTGTATTAAATAATTTCCAGCAAACCGCAATTTGGTTAACCGCTTGAACCACCAATTAAATTGGATCGGTTCGGTTAAGTCCAAAATCAGGAAGAAATAGATTGGTCTAACCAATCAATTTTAGCTGATTTTGACCTAACTTGCGGGTTAAGCTTAAGCTAACAATGAAACACAATCGGATTGATCGGTTCATTGTCGCGGGTTAGGGAAGAACGAACCGCGAAGCTCGGCTGAACCGATTGGCTACTCGCGGAACGTATGCCTCGCCAGCATATCGATCGATATGACGCTTACACGTCGATCGATACTCGCGTGCATCAGCTCGTTGCGATCGGGTCATCGGGACAGCGAGAAGCAATCGATCCGATCGATATCGATCGATATCACGCTCCCTCGTCGATCGATACGGGCGACCACATCGCATACCGATGGGTTTCAATCGGATTATGCGATTTACATATTAGGTTTTTTCAAGTTCTAATCAAATTTTACTCATTAAAATCGATTCATCAAACTAATAAACAACCTAGTATGATCCAAAAAGCAAAACCTAACAACCTGGCTCTGATACCACTGTAGGATTATGTGTGTTCATAGGTTTAATTGTCAGATTACAACCTAACATAATCAACTAGGATATAGGTGATTTGCAGTTGAATCATAAACAGATCAGGATCATTACCTTATGATTGCAGCGGATTGATCAATGGAATATCGAGATCTGTAAGAGCTGATGATTACCGGCTCCTCCTAGGTATCCACACGCTTACAAGCTACTGGATCAGGCTGCTAGACCAAGCTGGAACAACAGAGAGAGAGAGGACGGCCAGACCTAGAAAAATTGCAGACAACTAGTCTTACTGGCGCCTCCTCTTCCCTTATATGGGCCCAAGTAATTAAACTAATGGCTTATTAGGCTTTTGGGCCCAAGACCCAAATCAGTCAAAAGACTGTATTTTGTCTGGCCCAATTCTCTGTACAAATACAGTAAATGTCTTGCATCTTACTGTATTAGTTCCTTTTTAACTTTCCCGTTAGCTATGGTGTGTGACCCTTTGGGATCATACAATACTGGTAATAAGTACTCAACTTATAGATCAAGAGCGGGCTCTAGCAAGTCATCATGATCACCCAGTATTTATGACTTATATCTGATCTCGACACTTATCATACTTTCTAGAGATAGTACAATAGATTTCAGGACATTCCCAACAAGTTTTGCCCTGTCAGCAGAGAGATGATGCTTGTGAGTAGACGGAATCCAGTTGTAGGCTGACAACACGCTCAACGCAGCATAACAAGGAGGAAGTCATGTTGCAGTCAGATCCTTCCACGCTGTTTTTCCTTCACTGAGGCATGCAACTACTGTTTCCATGCTTTCTGATTCAACCTCAGCTTCCGACTGGATTTCTTCCTCGCTTAGTTCTTGAAGTCTGAGAGACTCGTTAATAGAAACATGTGAGAGCTCATAGATATGTCCTCTGAACCATACATCCACCTTCTCCGTAGATTCTTCCAACTTGACGCTCGGCAACGCTACATAAAACTCACTGACATGTGCCTTGATATACCCAGCTAGCCCAGTCACAGTTGAAACCAAGTTCCCATCCTTAATCAATTCCAGATATCCCCATTCATCCTCTTCTTCCATATCAACCAAACGTTCAAGAAGTATTTCTCTAGTTCGAAAAAGTTTGTACCTCTCTTGATCCAAGGATCTGGATACTTTGAGCTTCTTGGACAGAATCGGCCTCCCGTAGGATGTCTTGACTTTTGATTCCTTCTGTTCTGGAGCCTGCTTTCTCTTCCTTGTCTGCAATCGAGTTGCTCTCTCCGATTACTTGTGCACTGAGATCTTGGTTGCAGACTCATATCCATCAGACTCGGTTTCCTCACTAGATATCTCAATTGGTTTCTTCTTCTTCTTGTTCCTTGAGTTTTCAGAGATACTAGGAACAAAATTCTTCTTTTTCTTTTCTTTGAGCTTCCAGACTTGACAAGATCAGTTGTCTTTACTTTTTTCGCATCAGGAGATCTCAGAGTTAGATCCTCAGCTGGATCTGTGATTTTCGCTGCACCAGTGACGGTATCTTCCTCTTCGATTTCGTTTGTCTCATCTTCGGGTTTCTCTTCACACATCCGCGCACCGAGGATTTCTGTTTCTTCATGATTTTATGTCAAATCCTTCTCATTTTCCTTTGCATCGCACTTTTCTGTTGAGGCCGTTTCACTGTTGAAGATGCTTTTACCTTGGCACACGATTATTGCGAGTGGATTGAACTACTCTTGAGCCGCGATTTTCTCCTTTGGAACTTCGATTCCAGTTGTATGTTCCTCAGGAGACTTGATTTGTGTGGAATCGATCTTATCGAAACTCATGGTGTCTTGGTTGAATCGTACTCACAATCGCCTCTTAGGGTTTTTTGGAGATGAGCAAGAAACTAATGGTCCTTTCTTCCTTTTGCCGTGAACTAATATTTGTGACTCTCTAACATCCAATCTTTTGTCTTTTAGTGCATTCTTCGGTTTAGTATTGGACCAGCCTGGTTCAATTTGAAATTGATTTCCTGTACCAATCTGGTTTACTGCGACAGACCATATCATTTTTCACAAGAGTTATAAGAGTCTAACACATAACCAGCTCAACCACATATACAATCAAATCATGAGTTTAATGGGAATATTTACATCTAATGATGAACACCACTTACACAGGAATCAACTGGCTTTGAAAAGATCAAATTTACAAAATTTAAGGATTTATTTGTACCTTCTGACACAATGCTTGTACTAGAATGTATCGTCAGCTCATGTTGATTCATGCATCTGGCCATCTAGATTGTCATGGCTAGCTTTCACACTCCCATTCCTTTATCATGTATTTGTCAGTTTTCAACATTTATCCTGTAGGAGAGAGCATACCCCTTTTTCCCTTTTCTTTTCTTTTTGACTTACTCGTTGAGCTAGCTTTATCACTTGAATTCTCAAAAGCTAGCTCCAGTCTGATTCTTTGTTGTCTTTTTGCTCTCTCTTTTTATGAAACCGTACTAGACTCAGACAAGACGGAATGGAAGGTAGCTCTTTTCCACTTCATCATATGATTCCAAACTAAATATGAGCTTAATACACATCCTGAGTCATCGCCTGTATCAGTTCTGCACACTTTCACAAACCGTCACATTTCACAAATACCAAGTGCATTTCTCAGAGTGACAAAACGATTAAATTCAAGTGGTTTTGTAAAAAAATCAGCCAGTTGAGACTCAGTGACAATGTATTCTATCATTACCTGTTTCTCCTCCACTAACTCACGAATGAAGTGGTGTCTTATGTCAATATGCTTGGTTCTAGAGTGTTGTACTGGATTCTTTGAAATACTTATAGCACTTTTGTTGTCACAGTACACCAGTAGTACTCCAGAATCCATTCCAAAATCCGCAAACATTTGCTTCATCCATAAGAGTTGTGTACAACAACTTCCCATTGCAATATATTCTGCCTCTGCTGTAGAGAGAGAGAGAGAGAGAGAGAGAGAGAGAGAGAGAGAGAGAGAGAGAGAGAGAGAGAGACTTAATTCTGCTTCTTGATCATCCATGCAATGAGGTTATTCCCAAGAAAGAAACATCCTCCACTTGTGATTTTACGATCATCAACACTGCCTGCCCAGTCGGCATCACAGTAACCCACAAGACTCTTGTTTGATCCTTTAGAATACAAAATCCCCAAGCTAGCTGATCCTTTGACATACCTGATGATGCGTTTGACTGCCTCTAGGTGTGACTCTTTGGGCTTAGCCTGAAACCGTGCACAAACTCCAACACTGAACGTTAGGTCTGGTCTACTTGCAGTCAGATAGAGAAGGCTTCCGATCATTCCTCTGTAGGTCTTTATATCCACATCTTTTCCCTCATCGTCCTTTGTCATTTTGACCGTAGTACTCATAGATGTCTTAGCCTCTTTGCAGTGTTCCATTTGGAACCTAGTGAGGAGCTTCTTAGCATATGTTGCCTGTGATATGATTATCCCATCTCTTGACTGTGTGATCTGAAGTCCTAGAACGTACTTCAATTCACCAACCATGCTCATCTCAAACTCCTTTGTCATGCTTGATACAAACTCATCAACCAGTTCTTGTGATGTGCCCCCAAAGATGATATCATCCACATATATTTGCACCAACAGAATCTCCTTGCTCTGTTCAAGTATAAACAGAGTCTTGTCTACACTCCCTCTGTTGTATCCTTGATCTAACAGAAATCCAGTTAGTCTTTCATACCATGCTCTGGAAGCTTGTTTGAGACCATAAAGCGCTTTGTTTAGCTTTTACACGTGATTAGGATTCAACGCATCCTCAAATCCTTTTGGTTGTTCAACGTATACTTCTTCTTGAAGAAATCCATTCAGAAATGCACTTTTTACGTCCATTTGATAGACTGTACAATTCATGATGCAAGCCATTGTTAAGAACAGTCTGATTGACTCAAGTCTTGCGACATGAGCAAATGTTTCTTCAAAGTCCACACCTTTGATTTTAGAATATCCCTGAGCAACCAGTCTCACTTTGTTCTGTATCACAACCCCTTCTTCATTATTCTTGTTCTTGAAGATCCACTTTGTTCCAACAATGTTTCCTTGTTCTGCTCTTGGCACCAATTCCCACACGTCATTGCGAAAAAATTGGTCCAGCTCTTGTTGCATGGCCACAATCCAAAACTCGTCATCGATTTCCTGCACATGAGTTTTAAGTTCAATAGTTGATACAAAACATCAGATCTTTTCATTTCTATGAAGTTGAGTTGAACTCCTCTAGTTTTTCTTTCTTCTTCAGCTTCTCCAATGATGTCTTTGGCAGAATGGTTGCGAGGAACATGCAGCTCTTTGCTTGTTTTTGTTGACTCTTGAATTTGTTCTTTAGGCTTCTCGTTTTTCTTGGTTTTAAAGTTCATCTGGACTCCTCGAGTTTTCCTTTCTTCTCCTGCTTCTCCAATAATGTATATGGCAGAATGATTTCGAGGAACTCACAACTCTTTCCTTGGTTGAGTTATGTCCTGAGTCAGATCAGTCTGAGTCAGATCTCTCAAGCATCTAGATGTTTCATTTCTTCCTTCATTATCAGATTCTCCTTCAGAATTCACTCCTTCCCACTATGTGAATGAGTAATCATCAAACACTATATTCACTGACTCCATTATGAGGCATGTTCTATTGTTGTATACCCTGAACGCTGTACTATTCCCTGAGTAACCCATAAATATTCCTTGATCGCTCTTTGAGTCAAACTTTCCAAGATGATCTTTATCGTTTAAGATATAGCACTTGCAATCAAACACATGGAAATAGCTCAGATTGGGTGTTTTTCCCTTCCACAGTTCATATGGTGTCTTTGTAGATCCCTTTCTAACGTACACCCAATTGATAATGTAACATGCCGTGTTGATTGCTTCAGCCCAGAACCTGGTTGGTACATTGTTACCATGTATCATTGCTCTATCCATCTCTTGAATTGTCATGTTCTTCCTCTCTACCAAACCATTATGTTGTGGAGTTCTGGGTGCCAAGAATTGGTGACTTATCCCATGATTCTCACAGAACATTCTCATTATGTCATTTTGGAATTTTCCTCCATGATCACTCCGAATTCGTTTCACACTTCCATGCTCATTGATCAGCTGAAGTGCCCAAATCCTGAAGCTGCTGGCTATGTCAGATTTTTCCCTGATGAATCTTACCCATGTAAACCTTGTGCAGTCATCCACAAGTACAAAGACATATCTCTTTCCTGCTAGACTCTCGACCTGCATTGGCCCATTAGATCTATGTGGACTAAGCCAAGAGCTGACTTAGACTGAACATCAGAAACCCTTTTGTGTTAAACCTTGACTTGTTTCCCTTGATTGCAAGGCCCGCATATCATCTTGTCACCTTCTTTTATCTGCGGAACTCCACAGACAATCTCTCTATTCACCAGAGTAGTCAGATTTTGATTCATGTGTCCCAGCCTTTGATGCCACAGGTTCAGATCATTCTTTGCATTAAAACACTTCATTGTGTTTCTCCACATGTAGCAGTTGTTGCCTGTCTTGAATCCTTGAATGACAGTCTCTTGACGCTCATTGATTCCTTTGCATTCAGTGCGTGTAAACATAACCATCAGTCCTTCATTGCACAACCGGCTTACGCTGATGAGATTTGCTTTGAGCCCCTGCACCAAATACACATTCATCAATTTTAGTATTTCAATCTCACTTGTTTGTCCCTTACCCAGAAAGTTTCCATGTCCTCCATATCCAAAGGTGACTTTCCCTCCATTGATTGACTTGACTCTTGTAGATTTTTCTGATCTCCAGTCATGTGTCTGGAACATCCACTGTCAAAGTACCATGGGACTGTTTCTTCCAGCTCGTCTGAGACGAAGGCCATGCTACATCTGAATCCAAGACCAGCTTTTGTTTTCATGGGCCCATTCCTTGCTGTTTGGTGTAGATCAGATGTCTTTATCCAGATTTGATTCTTAAAACCATTCCAGTAATACATGCCTTGACTTCTCAGCCAGTTTACCTTTTCCCTGAATCTTCTGCAGTATGCTTTGATGTGTCCTTGGTCTCCACAGAACCAACAGCTTTTATCCGTTCTTTTGTATGAGTCTTTGAAATCTTGGTTAGCAAATCCTCCAAAAACAAAGTTGGTATTCTCGACTTCCTGCATTCTCCTTCATGTATACCCGAGACCTCTATACCCTCTTTCAGTTCTTCCAGTACTCAAGATTTTGTCAAGCTGCTTACTCCCTGTAAGCATGTGAATCTTCTTGTGATGCTGTGTTAGTTCTGCCTGCAATCGTGCTGATGTTTTTTTCTCCGCTTTCAGCTCTTGTTCTAGCCTGTCAGCCTTCACGGCGAGATTCATTTTTTCTTTGATTAGTGTCACACTCTCATCACTTATCCTTTTCACGGTCTTGAGTTCCAGATTTAGTGACTCAATGATTGTTTCAAGACCTTAATTCTCCCTGGCCAGTTCCACATTCTCGTTTCCTATCTTGATTAGAGTATCTCTTACTTCGCCTAGGTCCAAGTCAGGTTCTGATTCAGAGTCTGACTCATCTTCTTCTCCTTCAAACTCAGTAATACCAATGAATGCCACAAAGTTGTTTAGATCTTCTTCACTCTCAGTGTTGTCCTCATATGTATCTTCTTCTGCAAGTAAAGATTTTTCCTTTCTCCTCTTTTGATCATTGACACATTCCAGTTGAGTATGTCCTAGACCTTGACAGCCAAAGCACTTGATCTCTCTCCTCTTGACTGTTGGACACTCAGTTCGGTAATGTCCAAAGCCTTTGCATTCATGGCAATGGATTTCAGCACGTTTAGCCGATTTGTCTCCTTCAGTTTGTTTCTTGGAGACATTTGGCTTCTTTTGGGCAGATCCCTGTCCTTGCTCAATTCTTCTCAATGCTCGATCAAACCTTCTAACAAGCAAGCTTAATGGATCATCTTCTTGGTCACATGTGTTTCTTGATTCAGTGACTGCCAGAACTAAACTGCGCGGTTTCTTAATGCCTTCCAACTCTAGTTCATGAGCTTGCAACATACCTACAACTCCACCAAATGTAATTTCATCTGTGTTCTGAGACACACTTAAGGCAGACTTGTATGTCATGTACTTGGCCGGAAGACACCTCATGAATTTCTTCACCAGTTTCTTCTCCTTATACTTTTCCCCAAGAGTTACAGCTTCCTGGGAGAGCGAACTCAGCTTGGCACTAAAATCTGCAATAGACTCATGCTCATCCATCTTTAGATTTTCAAACCGTGAGGCCAAAAGATCCTTTCTAGAATTCTGCATTTTTTGAGTTCCCTCGAAGTATTTCTGTAATATATCCCATGCATCTTTAGTCGTTTCACACCCTAGAATCAGCTCGAAGGTCTTCTTAGAGATGCTGCAGTGAATAGCACTTAGAGCCTTGGATTGTACTTTGATCTTTTTGTTTCTTCTTCTGTCCAAGTCTCTTCTGGTTTAGGCGTCTCCACACCTTTTTCATCCTTGATCGTGGGCTCCTTCCACGTTTCCATGACTTCTTTTCATGCAAGTGGATTGATTCCCCTGATCTGCGACCTCATCCTCGACTTCCAAAACCCATAGTTCCCTGCATCAAGAATGATTATTGTGTTGTTCAAGAGTTCTTGATAGCCTTCCATCTTCACGCAGGATCTCACCCGAATTAAAAGCTACGAGTGATAGCTCTGATACCAATTAAAAATGCAAGGCTATACGTTTCAGACTTAAAGCAAATAACTCACACGTTCTTTCTGAAAAATTGCTTTATTAGATTGATCTTTGTGATCTTACAAGAAACACTTATTCTCAATCTAATCTCCCAAGTTCAATGATCTATACCTAATCACTTGAACTCTCACAAATTCTCTCATTAAACGCTTGACCTAATACACAGCGCAAGCTATCCTATTTATACACAATAGGCTCGCTAATCACATTAGCTGAAAACCCTCTATAAGATAAGCCTTATCTTCTTAGAGATAAACACAAGAATCATAATTCCCCTAATATTTAGGAATCCCTTGAATCTTTATTAAATCTCTTTTTGATACACTCCAAGATGCATGTCCAGCTCAGCCATATTTCTTGGATCGTCCACATCAGCTCCAGCTCACGATCAAGTCATCTCATTAGCTCTTCATGATGCGTTCCACACTCTGCTTGCGTGTGTCACTCCTTGAGCTACTTCTTGACTGATACACGAATTGACTCAGCTACATCTTCAATCTCCACAGGTGATCGAATGAAATCATGTGGCATAGGGATCACCAGTGACTGTGTTTTCTGCAAATAATAAGAAGATCCATCTCACCTATTTTTCACTTGCAGTTTCATGGCTGGAATATGGGGCTCTCTTACAAAGAATCTCATGGGAAATAAATTCATGACTCTGGGATCAGCAAATCTGCCTATTATTCGATCTAACACTACAAGAAATATATGTATTCATAGCACATAAGGACATCACGATTTTAGTAAATGCTGTTGTAGAAGGTGTGCTCGGATGGGGTAGTATATTACAACGTTAAATCAACGCTATACAATTATTTCACTAAGCGGAAAACAAAAATTGGATTTGGAACCCACTTTATGTTATAGATACTATAAGCGCCAAATTACTTAGAAAAGTTAGCGCCAATGTTAAAAGTGAATTGTTTTCTTTAATTACTAATAAGACCCAAAAAAAACTTTGAGCAAAAACAATTAAAGACAGAGATCTCGCTCGAGACCAACTTCACCTCCGATGTTCTCCTCCACGGTTTCCTATCTAATCTCTACCTCTGCACCGGTATGGCTGACCAACTATCCATACCCTCCTTCCCCTCACCACCCTCCTCCACATCCCGTTACCCAAACCCTAATTTGTTCTTCCAATTTCCTCCTACTGCTCCTCTGCGAAAACCTAGACGATGGCCTCCAACACCATCTCCTTCGCTTCTGTTCCGTCTCAGTCACCGGTAATTTTCTTTCGCTTTACTCTTCGTCGACCGTTTCAAGTCTGATCCACCAAAAGTGGCTTAGAATTCTCTTGTTTTGTGACTCGTTTTTCCGAGTAGAGTCTTATATGTCAAAAGCTTTTGTTTAACTTTGTTTTGTTTCTCAATATTTTACAGTTCTTATGGTTTTAATGACAAGAAATTTGAAAACAAACATGTCCTCTCAAACATAACCGATTACGAACATCCAATTCTTGTATGTAATTCTTCTCCCCAAGTGTCTGAACTTAAAAATTTGTGTATTTATTCCTCTGTTTTGCTAACCAAACATTGATCAATAAATAACCTGAATGGGACTACCCGGATTCACTCACGAGCCTTTCACAACTGATAAATATGTGAGCGGTTATTCTGTCTCTTGTCTTCTTCTCTGTTCTCTTCAGTATTTTCTAACGCTATTGCTTGGAACAACATAAGGATATAGATGTGAGGTGTTCGTAGATGTTGCAGGTCTGTAAAATTTAATAATCGATCTTCCATGTTTTTTTTAGTTTCGTAGAAACTTAAAAAGTTGTCTTTTTTACTTACCATTCTTTTGATTTCAGGTGAAGTGGACATAAGCATTGCGTTTGGACAGCTGGGAAGATTTTCATCGAGAGAGATTCAGTTGGGTACAAATGAGTTCAGAGAGAAGAACATTCTTGGACAAGGAGGCTTTGGGAAAGTTTACAAAGGTGTGCTTTTGGATGGCACCAAAGTTGCTGTGAAAAGATTTGACTGATTTCAAACGTCCAGGAGGAGACGAAGCTTTCCAAAGAGAAGTTGGCTCTTCCTCTTCGGCTAAACTTTTTAATCCATTGTCTACGCTGTATGGAGAGAGAGGAATAACCACATCCATGGCGAAACACCTCTTCCTCCAGAAAGCATTACCAAGATGATTGAAAAAAACATTAGTAACAGACTGGAAACAATCCGGCGAGCAGGAGATTACTCACTTGATGATGGTCTCCGGATGTGGTTTGAAGCTCAACAACATTAATTTGCTTTTTTTTTTCTTCTGTAAATTTCTGGTTTTTCTTCATCTCCTTATCTTCCTCAAAATAACTGAAACAGCTATTGTAAAAAAGTCTTTGATTTGATTATCAATTTAACATTCATTTCAAAAAAAGAAAAAAAATCTCCAATCGACTGTATAAGGAATAAAACTGCGTCCAATATTCTGACGAAAAACCTGATTAGTCACCGGATTTTTCAATATATCTACCACATTAGAACAATTTATCTTGAATTGAATCATCTCGAAATGTCTTCTCGGAGCCTAGCCATAGCCCATAATATTCCGTCCCGCTTGGCTTTAAAAGCCAAGAGGTTTCGACCGCATCCACTTAACCCACAAACCTCACTTCTTATGTTATCCCTATAGTACCACCCTAGTTCATTGATATGTCTATGATCGATCCAAGAATCATCGATTAGGAATGAACGACTCGAGCTAACTAAGGGTATTGTTGGAAAATTCAAGGACCAATTATTAAATTTATTTGGCCCAGAATGAAAAAGAAAAATGTGTCAATAAGACTTGATGAACAAGAGATCAATTTCGGAGACTACAAGTTTACATCCAAAACACTTAGGCAATGCCAAATTCAATGAATATAATTCTTTATAGATTATTTTTTGTAAAGATGAGAACTTGTTTATCAAGCAAATGCAGTTCAAAAATAACACAAGCCATAACTCTGTTTGAAGTGAGTTAAAGATTGAGATAAGTTACTTTGAGACCACAAGGAGGAGCCTCTCCAATTTGTCATCTTCTAATTTAGGTCAGTGGTGTCTCCATTATTAAGAAAAGCCCTAGACGTGGGAAAGAGAGTGAGCCGCACAAAGAGAGAAGAAGATGAGAGCAGCCATTTTAAAGGCATAAGCTTTTACAGATTTCTCATATAATACATAGAGGATTTCACAGATAATGAGTTCATGAATGAATGATGAGTGAATCACTTCATTATTTGTATCTATGTATCTTCTTCTAGTGCTTTACGAGATGTAATCTTAGGGAGATGTAGTGACCTTCAATAAACTCCTTAAATCTTGCGTGTGTTCGTTCTTCATTTTCTGATTCTCTGCAACTTTCTGTTTTACACAGTTTGACTTCCTGTGTTATTCTTGTTTCTGGTTTTGACATCAAACTACTTCAATCTTGAGTGTGAAAAAATTATGTTTTATAAAGGTGACTCTTTTAAAGCTTCTGATTTTTCTACACTTTTATTGCTAGATATCGTCAAAAATATTCAATTCGTTGTAATTCCAAGATTATAATATTAATAAATAATATGTTTTCTTCTTTGAAAATAAATTTAGAATTGTTTGAACTAGTTAAAATTTCCCAAAACATGTATATAACTAATATTATAGTTTTCAATTCGTTTTGGGTTGGATATAATAAATCAATTGGTTTCTAAAACAAATTAATTTGATTTATTTATTAGTTCAACCGTCTAAGACCACTTACAATGGCTTGTTGAATTTATTTTTTCAACAGTTGAATGAATGCAATGGGCTATTGAATGATTTGTTGAAAATTAGGTGGATTAAAACTTGTTGAATCTTTTCAACCGGTTGAAATGTAAAAAGAGAGAGAAAGATAAGTTATGTGGACTAATAAAAAAAGAGGACAATAAGGCATTGTCCACGAGTGAGAGATGAGGAGAGATAATATATATATTGATTTATTGTTTAATTTTCATATTTTTTATCTAATATTTGAAATCAATTATTTCATTACAGTTATTTTTTTTCTAAAAAAATTATACCAAAATTAATCCTTTTTATACTCTATAAATAGAGACTTGATTCATTCGATTTAGACAATAGAAAAAATTCGTCTACTTTTGAAAAGAATCCCAACAAAAACCCTTCAAACACTAAAAATTCTTCTAATTTTTTTTTTACGTTCATTGGATTGATCCCTGGCTCGTTGCTCGTGAAGTATCTTGGCCTACCCCTCAGCCCTCATCAGTTATCTTTGATCGAGTATCAACCCCTTATCGATAAGGTTTTAGCCAAAACTTCTTTGTGGACGGTTCATCTTCTTTACTTTGCTGGTCGCCTGCAGTTAATTCAGTCGGTGCAATTGATTGTTGTGATGGTAATTGTGAGAGACTAACATGTTTGCATGACTTTTGTTTCACAATTGTTTTTGAAAATGCATGTGAGAAACTATTTGTCATAAGCAAGTGAGTTTAGTGATGAATTTGGACTGAATTGTGGATGAATTATGCCTATTGTGAGCTTGATATGGAGTTGATCATGATGTTCTAACTTAGTTGATCATTTGAATTGAAAAAATATTGAAATGAGTTAGTGATCATTTGTCTTAAAATTTAACGGAGTTGATGATTTATGTCATTGATCCTTGCTCTTATGAAATGGTTTGATGCTTGATCCTTGATGCTTGATGATATGACTTGTGTTGTTGAATCGTGCACAACACTTACTCTCTCTTTGAGTGATTCTCTGTAGGAAGATGACTAGAACCTCCAAAAAACCACAGCCCAAGTCTAGAGCACCAAGGAAAGATGAAGGGACTTCAGATTCTTCGCCAATTGCAAAAAGCAAAAAGGGAAAGGGTTTAGTTATTGAGGAGAAGAAAACAATTGATCCTACCTTGATTCCAAAGAAGAGAGCAAAGAAGCCTAAGAAGAAGGTTCACTCGAGTGGAGAGTACTTGCAGAAACTCAAGGGAATCAATTTTGTGCCAACAAAGTATCCTCACTTTTATTCTTTGGAGGTGTTGGGATTACTTGGAGATGTGACGGAATTCTTCCGCAACATGGGATTGGAGAATTTTTTTTACTTTGGCTAGTGCTGGCTACCAAAGATCGACTTGCCAATTCCTTTCGTCATTGAAGCCAAGCTACTACACCGAGGACAAGGCATTGAACTCAGAAGAAGGGTTTGGGAACATTGAGTCAAGATTGGGAGACACAATCACCGTATGAGCTTTATGGAGATCAGTGACATCTATGAGTTTGTAGAAGAAGGTGCTATTCGGTATAGTCATTTCTCTGTGCCTAAAGATGATCTTAGGAAACTGTGGAACACAATTACGTCCGTAACCTACAACTCGGGAGGAATGAAGGCGAAAAGAATCCGTTATCCAGCCATTCTCTATGTGCATAAGGCATTGGCTCACACTATCTTTTCCAGGAAGGAAACGAGTAATGTAACCGAGGTTGAGATGGAGTTAATGTACTTGGGACTAAAACCTCTATTAGGCACATTCAAAGCTGGTGAAGTGATGCTGCCGATTTGATAAAGACCGAGCCTTGCTACAGTCTTACTGCAAGAATTCATGGCGCACAAGGAGTGGGCGATGACCTATAAGTATTCTGAAACTAAACTGTCTGTGGGAGGTTTAGTCACTCCACTCCTTCAGATCAAGGGCATTAAGCTGGAGGGTTATCTAGATGCTAAACGCCTTGGGGATCCTACCGCGATCGATTTTTTAGACTTGGCGCAATTGGTTAAGATTCAGCTCTTGAGTAGTGGAGCACATGAAAAATTCGCTTATAGGATGGGCTATGATTCTAAGCATGAGGTGAGGATCATGCTCCCCAATACGGCAATCACGTCAGTCTTTGTGCGTGACAACTTGTTGTTCAACCCGGGGACTGAGAACTTCTATAACCTCGCTACTCAACCGTCTCTTGATACACTTCCTCCTAAAAGGATGTTGAGGAAGGCGATACGTTCCCGAGTGTAGCAGGATGAGAAGGGGCAAATGACCATGAAACATAGGAAAGACCTAGCGAGCCTTAGTTATATGGGATCCACCGATACTACTTCGAATCTCATCCCAATCCCATTGACAATAAATCCACTTGAACCGTTCATCAGCAGAACAAGCTCCTTCTGAAGCTTGCAAAATGGCAAGATAAGAGCATCATGAAGATGGCCAAGAAAAGAAGAAGAGGACGAAGGCGATCAAGCATTTGATGGGTCTAGTGGAGAAAGGAAGCTCCTCGGGTCAGACTTAAACCAAACCGGCATAAGATCTTAGGGGAGATGAACTGATGGAGGAAGCACGCCACTCTATTGTTGGATATGAGATGGCGATGATCTCTGCCGATCCTACTACGAGCCTCCTCGCCCTTCGAGTCATGAGATAAATAGGAACAAAAGGAAGGCGATGAAGAGTCCATCATGATGGAACTTCGAGCCAATTCTACCGTATTCAGAATCCTCGCGAGTTCCAGATAGCCTAGGATCTAGGGTCTAGTTAATTGAATCATGGATAGATCTAGCGTTTACCTTGTTCTGGCAGCGGAATAGGGTCAGGTAAGCGAGATCTCTGGAGCGCCTCAGATGCTGCGCCTCTACTGATAGTCCACACGCACACAAGCTGAAATCTGCCGGGATGCTAGTACCGGGGCTCAGATCTCCTGGGAACTCAGTTTCTAGAGGTTTCTGTGTTTTCTCTCTGAGAAAACACTCTGGGCGGCGCACACGATCAATCTTAGGTCGAATGTACAAAACTCGTTTATATATCGACCTTAAAGTGAACCGAAACATCAGTCTCGGTTTCGCCTTTGTGTCGACCGACACACTTAGTGGTGTCGATCGACACACGTCCTGTATCGACCGACGCACCCAATGGTGTCGATCGATACACCTCTTCGAAACTTATATTCGATGTATATACAATACACATCGATCAGATCATATGCCAATGATCAATCCCATATGGACTATGTCCAACTTGCTTAGGTGTGTGACCCTGTAGGTTCACACGATACTGGAAATGAGTTACAACTCATTTGTCATAAGCGGTTTCTAGCAAAACATTATGATTACCCAGTATCACATGAATTGTCCGATCTCGACAATACAACTATCTCTAGAGTGAGTACAATGTGATTTCAGGACATAATCCCAACAATCTCCCACTTGTACTGGAATCATCTATTCCTACAATCCCTTCGTCACTATATCTCGATATGGCATAAGGCAAGAGACTGTGTCATCCTTATTATAGCCAACATCATGTTCATCGAACTTCTGATCTATACTGATAAAACAAACGACTGACAATCACCTCGTTTGAGCACGGCCATGCATTTTCTCAGTATCAAATCTTCGATGGGCCCTGAGATATTTATCTCCCGTTATACAGGAGGGACAAATCTCATCTTGTTCCATCCCTGTTTCTACACATACTTCATGATACGCATAAGCAATGCCGTTATAGCCGCCAGTTACGGAACGACGTTTGAAAAGGTCAAAACACACCAATTCATATGCTAGAAAGCATGATGAACTCAGGTCTAAGGACTATACTCTATAGTCGTAATGAGAACCTCCCATGACACTGATATAACTATCCTGTGGAGTTCTCATTAGCGGGTCATGTCCGATCATATGTTCACTAACATATATCTATGTGACTGACTGTGATAATCATATCATTGACTCCATGAAACTTAGCCTAGCAGTCACCTCACATACTAGTCTCGCACGGTTATTGGTGTCCCATTTCAATAACCTCGACTAGGGACAAGCATAATTTATGACATGTTTTACTTATAGGGTTTCATGATCAAGTCCTCAACTTGATGACCTATATGATGAACATAAATTACTTGAGACTATTATTTAATTATCCAATAATTAAATAATTCCGATGTCAGTTTGACTTACATAAACACTACCATAGCATGTCTATGTAAAGTTTACAACATAACTAGAATTACTCCCACTAGAATCAAGATCATCTCTTCAGATATCTTATACCTACAGCAACAGAATAAATTCCGTGCTTAGGTTGTGGGATAGACTGCAGTGTTATTGCTTGAAACAATTTCAACAAACCACACCGCCATTCAGATAAAAGCACTATTCTACGGTCCACTGCTTGGAGCCTTTCCAACATATAGCACCGCTATTCAGACAAAGAGACATAACCAAGAATCATCTTTGTCCGTCTAACTACTTTCAACTGGTTCGTCACTTCCTCAGTTCACCACGAAACTATCCTTAGAGTTCCTCAAACACTTGGGATATTTCTGGTAATCGATCAGTGACTATTACCGGAACATATTGATATTTTCTCGTCATGATTTATGCATAAGTTGCATCTAGACGAGCGCAATATATGGCATTCATGATGGATTCTATTGCAACAGCATTAGCAATCACACTGATTAATATTAGTTCAGCCAGTGTTCAAAACACTTCATCTTGCTAATATTGTTACTAGCTCAGCCAGTGTCCAAGACACTTCATCTTGCTTAGATTATTGCCACAAGACCTTTGGTATGAAGCCATTTTTGGAATCAAGCACATTAGAGCTGTCCAATTCCTTATCAACATAAGGATTTTGACACGATCCAATTAGCCTTTCTGATCCATTCCAATGGATCCTCATTCCAAGAACTTTTCCGGCCTTCTCCCAAGTCTATCGTTAAATTTGACTTCCGACCTAAATCTTGACAAGACTTTAGCATTGGAACGTCGTTTATGAGATTAAGTATGTTGTCTACATGCAGTGTGAGAATTGCAATTACGCTCCCACTAGTCTTCTTGTAAACGCATGGTTTCATTTCTTTCTGATCAGGTCAAAACTTTTGACCACATTATCAGAATGTTGATTCCAACTCCAAGATGTTTGCTTCAATCCAGAAATGGATCGGTAAAGCTAACATGCATACCCAGCCAATTTTCGGAGTTGGGGCTCACCATCGCTTCTTTGAATTTCGCATGCTCGTCACTTTTCAATGATCAACAGATCACGACAATTGGTTACGAGAAATTACTCTCGAGTTAGTGACGGATCCTTTCGGATCTGCGAATTTCAGGCTCCACAGGTGTGGATCCTACAGCACTTTGTAGATCTTACCGCTGCTCTCCCTCAACAGGTTGAGCAGCCTCCTGTGTTTATCGAATTTCTTCGATGTGTACTTTTACTCCCACTGTTCCTTTTGAAAGTACGATCTTTCTCAAAAGACACAGTTCCGGACAACAAAAGTACTAAGCCTTTGTTTCCCTAGGACAACCAGCGAGGTAGAACTTATCAGATTTGGGTTCAAGTTTGTTTGTTGACTACTGTCTTACACAAACCTTGCAATCCCAATTAATCAGAAAAACAAATTTGGAAATCACCCAGTCCACATCCAATGTGGTGTTTTTCACTGATTCTGATAGAAACTAATTTAGCGTAAACATAGACATTTTAGAACGTATTCTTAAATGATTATGGAAGATTCCTGTGACTCATCATTAATCGGAGCATATCTAATAAGATCCGATTCATTCTATTAGATGATCACCCAACTCTTGACTCAAGTATTTTCCTCCGCGATTCGATCGAGGATCTCAATACTTCTGTCAAATTGGTTCTACACTTCATCTTGAAACTCCTCAAGGGATTCCTGCTCGTGTCTCATAAAATGAACACAGCCATGCTTATTGATGCCATCAATAAGGTAATGAAGTACAGAAGATTTCCTTTGGCACTAATGCTCGTTGGGCCGCATACATCAGTATGTGTAAGGCCCAATAAGCCTCTGGCCCGTTTCCTTTAGCTCTGCTAAAAGGGCCTTAGTCATTTGATCCAGTGAGCAGAATTCATATCTCAAATGATCAACAATCGAATGAGTCCAAAACTATGGAACTTCTGAATCCGCTTCACTCTGTATGGTCAAAAGACTATGCAAAGGAAAAGTCGAGTTCAAGTCATCAGACTTAAACTTTTAGTATTTGTGTTATATTCTAACTTTCGCTGGTTTAAGATATAAAACCCATTCCAAATGGGGTGCTACCATATTATATTTCATTAAGATCTAAAGAACAAAACTTGTCTTTTATCAAAATGAAAAACATCCAAATTCTTTACAAGAAAATGAAAGACATTTCTGCACAAGGCAGATACATAATAGCAATTACTTAATTTCTAAAACCAAGTATGAAAGGCTACTACAAGTGGAGAATCTCTACGGCTCATGCAGCAACCATTGCTTCATACCATACATGCAGTTCCACTTGCCCTTTCTTCAACGTTTTACTGTCGCTTAGGTCCTGCATATTTCAAAAATATCAGTACCACAACTAGTATCCAATACTTACGTAGAACTTGAATTAATAACACAATACCTGAAGAAGAAGTACCATACATCTCCTTCATCTCATGTGAATCTTCCAAGAATTTAATGCAATCTCTTCCAATGCCCTGACTCATCGCAGTAGAAGCACTTTCTAACACCAGATGGGCCTGACTTGGGCTTATGAGATGACACAGGCTTATCCTGATTCCAAATCTGGACGGCCCTGCCTCTGCCCTTGCCAGCACAAGATTTCTCAAATCTTTTACCCTTTATGATGTTTTGCTCTGCTGCTTTGAGCATACCATGCAGCTCAGTCAACGTCTTCGTCAAGCCTTTCTTGATATAGTTCTTAATGAACTTATCATAGCTTGACGACAGTGACTGCAGAATGATGTCTGTGGCCAACTCTAAGCTGACATGACATTCCAGTTTCCCCAGGTTATCAATGTAACCCATCATTTTAATGACATGAGGACTTACTGGAGCATCCTCTGGTAGCTTGCACCCAGTGAGAGACTTCACCATCTGGAATCTCTCAACTCGTGCCAGATCCTGAAACTTCAGTTTCAGGCTGGTGATCATCTATATTGGCGACTCCATGTTCTCGTATTGACTCTTCAAGTCCGAGTTCATGGTAGCCAACATCAGACCACGCACATCTACCACATCAATATAATGCTTATTCCAAGCATTATATACTGCATGCGAGCGATTGGTCTCAAGCCTTTCTGGAAGAGCTTTCTCAAGGACATAGTCCTTGCTCTCCTGCTTGAGAATGAATCTCAGATTCCGATACCAATCCAGGAAGTTGGATCCATTTAACTTGTCCTTCTCAAGGACGGATCGCAACGAGAAAGTAGTCGTAGACATAAGCTGAAATCCAAGAAAAACAAAGATTTAGTTATGTATATGATGAGAAATCTTATCTAATAAGAAAACTCGCATTATATTCAAACAATGTTTCCTCTATGAATATAATGATACAAGATCCTCAGATTACTAAAATTCGAGTGGGCGACTCGCCGTTATTCAGACTTTAGTTATCTAGGTAAGCAAATCATTGCTAATTGTACCCAGTACAACTCTTGGTTGTGGATGAGACAAACTATGTCTAATCCACTCTGATGTCTCCGGGCCCAGAACTTCCGACAGCCCAGTCAAGTAAAACCAATCTTTTCTGTCTTGTGATCACTGACAGTTGCACTGCAAGTCTGTCAATGACCACCTGCCTTACTCATGTTGCAGTGGATACCAAGGACTCCAAGATTATCCAACAAACGACACAAGTCTTGACAGTAGACAAGATTTGGGCAAGACATCAAGGTTACTTGATATTTAGTTGAGGAAACTAAACCCAAAAGTTTAGCAAATCAATCTCTTAGGTCATGTAATTGTTGATGTTTTAGCACTGCAAATCCATCAACATAACTACCTGCCTTACTCATGTAATTGCGGACACCAAGCTCTTGGCTAGACCATCACACAATGAAATGAGTCTTGACAGTTGACCATATTGAAGCTAAGCTTTGATCAAGGTTTAGGTCGAGTTTGGTTTCTGCAAATTCAAGGTTCAATAACCAGAATTCCGAACACTGTATCAATCGACGCAGACTATGTCTGTCGATCGATACCACCAAACAAAACCGTACTTCAATAACCGGTTAATCCAATTAACCCGGTTCATCGAACCGGTCATGTCGATCGACACAACCCGTGTGTGACGGTCGACATAGACCTTAACCGAAGATAGTTTTGATAACCGGTTCAATCCAATTGAACCAACTTATCAGATCAAACTGATCTTAACCAATCGGTTTATATTAATTGGGATAATTAGTTCAATCCAATTGAACCAATTCATCCAATTTAAACCATTTAAACCAGTTTCAACTAATTGCGATAACCGGTCCAATTCCATTGAACCGTATTATCCAATCAAACTGATTCAAACCATCGGTTTATGCTGATTGAGATAATCAGTTCAATCCAATTGAACCAATTCATCCAATTTAAACCGATCTATTCGGACTTAACCAAGCATGATAACCGGTCCAGTCCAACTGAACCGATTAACCATTCGCTTGGTCTGTGTCGACTGACACTAACCTGTGTCGATCGACATTCGACCGAATTTGTTCTGTGTCGACCGATACACAACCTGTGTCGATCGACACAGTAGGCTTTCGGTTTTTCTTCGCGAAAAACCCTAGCCGCCGAATCTGTCGATTTCGCCACTCTGTGTCGATCGACACTGTGCGAAAACACAGAATCGGAGATCGATCAGATCGATCTCACCTGTTCTAACTCAAACAACCTAGCTTGCGAATTTAATTCATCAAATTCAATCAACAGGTGCGATTCAATGGAAAACCCTAAGGCTCTGATACCACTGATGGAACTTCGAGCCAATTCTACCGTATTCAGAATCCTCGCGAGTTCCAGATAGCCTAGGATCGGGTCTAGTTAATTGAATCATGGATAGATCTAGCGTTTACCTTGTTCTGGCAGCGGAATAGGGTCAGGTATGCGAGATCTCTGGAGCGCCTCAGATGCTGCGCCTCTACTGATAGTCCACACGCACACAAGCTGAAATCTGCCGGGATGCTAGTACCGGGGCTCAGATCTCCTGGGAACTCAGTTTCTAGAGGTTTCTGTGTTTTCGCTCTGAGAAAACACTCTGGGCGGCGCACACGATCAATCTTAGGTCGAATGTACAAAACTCGTTTATATATCGACCTTAAAGTGAACCGAAACATCAGTCTCGGTTTCGCCTTTGTGTCGACCGACACACTTAGTGGTGTCGATCGACACACGTGCGTCGGTCGATACACCTCTTCAAAACTTATATTCGATGTATATACAATACACATCGATCATATCATATGCCAATGATCAATCCCATTTGGACTATGTCCAACTTGCTTAGGTGTGTGACCCTGTAGGTTCACACGATACTGGAAATGAGTTACAACTCATTTGTCATAAGCGGTTTCTTGCAAAACATTATGATTACCCAGTATCACATGAATTGTCCGATCTCGACAATACAACTATCTCTAGAGTGAGTACAATGTGATTTCAGGACATAGTCCCAACACATCATACTCCTCCTCGAACCAAAAAAATTCAAAAATTTTCACAAAAAGAGCATGTAGTTGCATTAGCATGTTAGGATTGAGTCTAGATTTCATATAGGTTGCATTCATAGGGAGCAATGATATAATTTCCTTGTAAGACTTGATTGGGTGAAAGCTTGTTTCTCATGCTAGTTTATTGTTCTCGGTTTGCATTTTGAGAAAGGCTAGAAAGTAAGGACGAACCATACATGTATTACTTATCTTTAATCTCACATTTTGGCTGAAACTTGCTTTGATTTGATACTAGCTCTATTAATTGATAACTCTAAACTTGACATCTAATTATCTTGCTATTGCATTGGGGATTGAACTCATGGATACCATATACATATTTTAGCATTATTATCCTCTTTTCACCACTCTTGTTTGCTCAAATAGATCACCATACCTTATCCCACCTTTCTTTCAAGCCCTATTCAGAGTAAGGCCTCCTTGAAATGAGCTTAGCAAAAAGTGTGGAGTTGGGAGCGACTAGGGGAAGTTTCCATATTAAAAGCAATCTTGACATCTTTTGGCTTTTCATTAGACTAGGATTGAAGTTTGGGGGGAAATTGGGAAGAGAAAAGATTAAAAAAGGAAAAAAAATAAGGGAAAGAAGTAGAGGATCAAAGTATTGTTGGTAAAGAAAAACAAAGATAACTTTAAGTGATAAATAAAGAGTCTCTAATAAGTAAAAGAAAAGAAAAGGGACTAATCTAAAGTGAAAAGAAAAGAGATCTAAGTTCAAATAAAAGTCTTACCATGGGTTGAAAATTTGTGATTGATCCTCAAGATGTTAAAGTGGAAGAAGTATGTGATCAAGTTGGAGGGAATAAGCAAAAGTAGCTTTAGAAAAGGGTAGACAACAATTATGAGGGTTAGACTAGGAGTAGAAGTTATTTGGGGCATTTGGGTAGATGTAAATCAACCTAGTATGCATCAATTGCTTCTAAACTCTTAGTATTTTGCCAAAGCTCATTCATTTTTTTTAGAGAAACCCTTTGCTATTGGAGAACCCCACTTGATTGAGATCACTTTCGTCTCAAGACTTTAACCCTTCACCAAATGATTTTGATTACTTTGCAATGTGTAAGGTTCACTTGAAATGTTTAATAAATGTTAAAGAGCTAGTGGATAAGAATGCTTGTGTAGGTTGAGACTTGAGCTTGAGATATTGCTAGGATTAGTATGGCTAACTCTTTTGTAGTAAGCTTGTCTTGATAACAACTTAGAAACATTAACTTAGACTTGAACTTGTTGATCTTGGTTAGGTCTTTAGATTTGAGCTCCCACCTTTAAACCTTTCTCTCCAACTTTTCTTTATTGTTTGCTTGTGGAAAAACAAAGGATAAGTTTTGGGGAGTTGATGTCATTGCATTCACTACAAGAAATTGGAGTATATCTAGCATTATACTATAGCGTTTTAAGATTTTATGCTATAGTAAATATCAACATTTTTTATTATAGCGTTTTCAAAAACATGAACGCTATGTATAAGGTAGTCATAATTTTTATTTTTGTAGCGCTTTTGGTTAACTTAGAATACATAGCACTTTCATTCTCGTAAACGCTATGTAAAAGTTTTGGCGGAGAAATCTAAAATAAACCCGCTAGACTTAGAAATTTTTTGGCTCTCTCAACATATTTTTTCACTTTTCAAGCTTCTTTTCCCACAAATTTTTTTTCTTCATCTCTCTCTGTTACCCCGAAAGCGAACACAATGCACCATCAATATCGACTTTAAGGTAGCTTGTTTTTACCATCGACTCTCGTTTTGCTGAGTTTTCGACTTATGGTTAATCCTGTTGACATTAATTTCGGATTTTGCTTTCGTTACAGATGAAATTCGAGCTGGGCTTGTGCTAGATTTTTATGCAAAGTAAGAGATTCGTAAAGATTTCATTTTGCTGTGGTTTCGCGTTAGGGTTCCGAATCCCAAATTGATATTTTGCAATTTTGTTTAGGGTTTTGAAGATCTAGCTGGGTTTGTGTTCGATTATTAGCAAAAGGTATGAGATTTTACACCGATTTATTATTCCGTTTCGATTCAGTGTTACAGCTAAACAAATTAATTTCTTTCAATTGTTTTTTACAGGTGAAGATTGTTGCTCCGTGTTCGAATTTCAAACAAAGGTACGGGATTGTTAACCGAATCACTCTTTTGTTTCGATTTAGGTCTTAAGTTTTCATACATTGCTTTCATTCATTTTTTTTTTTTGGATTTCACAGGTGAAAGATTTCGATTGTAGTAAAGGTATGAGATACTTTGTGTTTTTTTGTTTTTATTTTGTGATTCAAATAACTGTTTTCAGATTGTAATTCCATTGTTTTGGGTTTTACAGAGAAGGATTTAAGTCTTCTATTCAAGCAAAGCTATAAGATTGTTAATCGATTTGCTCTTTGGTATCGATTTATGTTTAAGTTTCAAACAATGATTTCATTGATTTTGTTTCGGATTCTACATGTTACGAATTTCAAGTTTTAAACAAAGGTATGAGATACTTAGTGTTCTTAGGATTCATTTTGTGATTTGAATAATGGTTTTCAGAAACTGATTACATTGTTTTGGGTTTCACAGAGAAGGAATCCAGTCTCCGATTCAAGCATAGGTATGTTCCTTAACTTGTATTCTTTTGTTAAATCATCTATCAACACATCACAAGCTCATTTTAATGTTTATGTTTCTGAAGTGGATTAGATATTAGTAGATTTCTCATTTTATAGAGATTTAATCCACTTTTAGTTGCTCATACCTTCAATTTAAGGTTTTCAAAATCTGATGTTTCATCATCTATATGTTTTCTTGACTTTAATCTGATAATGGAATCATGATTCTGAGTTTATAATTAGCGCTTGAGTGTGTTTATGCTTTCAATGCTCTGCTTCTTCTCTTCTTTGGTCGACAATTAGCGATTTATTTTTCTGTTAAAAGACATTGTTTTCTTAACTTATTTCAACTTGTCTGATTTTATTTTTTTCTGAAATTTTCTGAAAACATTCGAATGATCTTTGGTTTATACTTCACATTGTTTACCCACATTCCCATGTGGGTTAGTAACAATCTAGTTATTAAAGTTTCAAATTCTAAAGTAATTTATCATAATGTCTATCTCCTTTGGTCGTGGAGCCGTGGTGCCGTGGTAACATGGAGAATCTTGGGTTTGGCTTCCACGAAATAGCCGTGAGTACGAGGAAGGAGCTACTTATTTTTTTAAGGCATCAACATTGAAGCTTGGTAATCCTCCAAACATGATCTGTCCATGTGTTGATTGCCGCAATGTGAGTCATCAACCAGTAGCCACAGTACTCGATCACCTGGTAATTAGGGGTATGGATCATAAGTATAAGCTGGAGCATTCATGGGTAAGAAAGGAATGAGACAGATAATGTTCCGAGTTCATCGTTTGAAGCTTATGAGTTGTTAAGAACAGTTTTTCTGATGATGGGGAAAAAACTCAGTCTCCCAACGACGAAGGAGTTCAACATGAGGGCGTTTAAAGTCAGGAAGATTCTGCGTTTAAGAAGAAGTTAGAAGATGCAGAAACTCCACTTTACCCTAACTGTCCTAACTATACGAAGGTTTCCGCAATAATGGGTCTCTACAGAATCAAAGTGAAGAGTGGGATGTCGGAGAAGTATTTCGATCAGCTTGTGAAAGTTGTACAAGACATGCTACCAGAAAGTAACGTGCTTCCAACATCTATAGATGAGATGAAGAAGTTCTTGAAGATCTTTGGTTTTGGGTATGATAGTATTCACGCTTGCAAGAATGATTGCATCTTGTATAGGAAAGAGTATGCAGATTAAGAAGCTGCCCTAGATGTAATGCCTCAAGATGGGAATTGGATAAGAACTCCGGAGAGGAAAAAAAGGGATTCCAACTAAAGTCCTTAGATATTTCCCAATAAAGGACAGATGTAGAAGGATGTTCAGATCTAAAAGAATAAGCGAGGATCTACGGTGGCATTTCACAAACATTAGTACTGATGGAATAATGCGCCACCTCGTGGATTCTCTAACTTGGGCCCAGATTAATGATCAATGGCCACAGTTTGCTGGTGAACCACGAAACCTTCGACTCGGTCTATCTACAGATGGAATGAATCCATTCTCTATTCAAAGTACAAAGTACAATACATGGCCGGTGTTGCTAGTGAACTACAACATGCATCCGACATTGTGTATGAAAGCAAAAAATATAATGTTGACTCTATTAATCCCTTGGCCAACTGCACCGAGCAAGAACATCGATGTATATCTTCAACCTATGGTAGATGATCTAAAGGATATTTGGAATGAGGGTATTGAGGTTTACGACTCGTTTTCTAAGGAGAATTTCACATTGAGAGCTATGTTGTTATGGACTATCAGTGATTATCCGGGGTTAGGGACACTTGCTGGTTTTAAAAATGATTTTGGTAGGCCGTTAGATAAGAAAAGAAAAGGAAGAGATCTGAGCTGGATGACAATGACGAGCTTTCAGATGATGAATGTGATGAAGACTCTGAACAGTGGCGGTGGAAGAAGCGTTCTATTCTTTTCGAACTACCTTATTGGAAGGTTAGTTATCGTTAAATATAACTCGCAGATGCTATGTTTGATCATTGTCTTAGAAATTCTGTGATGTTTTATTTGACAGTATATGCCTGTGCGACACAACATCGACGTAATGCATGTTGAGAAGAACGTTTCTGATGCCATTTTGTCAATTCTGATGCAAAGTTCTAAATCAAAAGATGGATTGAAGTCAAGACAAGACCTGGAGGACATGGGTATTAGAAGTGATTTCACGCACATTTACGCGGTAAGAGATCATACTTACCACCAGCTGCGTATTGGCTGTCAAAAGTTGAAAAAAGAAATTTCTGCAAGCGGTTATCTGAATTCAGAGGTCCCGATGGATATTGTGCAAATATTTTGAACTGTGTATCATTAGATCCTCCTGCAATTGGTGGCTTAAAATGCCGCGACCCGTATATGCAATTTATTTAATAGACTATGTCAGCGTGTCATTGATCCAGAGAAGATGTTAGAATTAGAGACAGAGGTTGTTGAGACATTATGCCAGCTAGAAAGGTTTTTTCCACCATCTCTGTTTGATATCATGTTCCATCTTCCTGTACATCTTGCAAGAGAGACAGGTTTGGGTGGGCCAGTACACTTCAAATGGATGTATCCATTTGAGAGGTAGTGTACTTGTAAGATACTATTTTCTGATGTATAGTTTATTTCAAACAAAGTCTGACTTTGATGTATGGCTGTCTGAGGTTTAGGTACATGAAAACTTTAAAGGCTTATGTCAAAAACTATGCCAGAAGCTTGTATGGCTGAGGGATATATAGCTGGAGAATGCATTGCATTTTGTTTGGAGTTTTTAAATATTTATGTCCCAGTTGAAGAAGTATCTAAGCGTAATGAAGATGTTGAGACAGATCCTCCTATTCTTGAAGGTCGTCCCCTACAGAGTGGTTCAGAAGTTAGTCTAAGTGACAAAGACAGAGAAATAGCGCATCGATATGTTTTAATGAACACAAAAGTTATGAGTCTTTATGTTGAGTAAGTTCTCATGTGTTTATAATATGTGATTTAGTATTCATATATCATTTAAGTGTATGAGAACTTACATACATTTGAAAAAGGGAAATTTGCCTAATAAGGCTTAAAAAAAAAGAAAGTTGTCCTAGTAAGACTTTCTACACTCATAAATGTCCTTATAGTATTTTAATTTTTTTAAATACATTATTATCCTTATGTTTTTTTATAATACGTTTGTTAAAAAAAAAGAGATGAAGAATTAAAAAACTAAAGAACCCTAATCCCCTTTTGTCCCCCGTCATTTTCCAGCTTCATTTCTCCGATGTTCGTCTCTCCTCTCCGTCCGACAGCTGACATTCCGGCGGTCTCCGGCGGTCTCCGGCATGATAGTATCCTTATTCGTCGCTTCCGTCCGACCACTTCTCCCTTTCCATCTAAATCTCACCGAGTACAAAGCTCTTCAGGCTTCGTAAGAGCTTGTGTTTCTGTGGAACAGAAAACCCGAACTGCTATCATAGATTTGGCACCTGGGCAAGGTAAAATTTCTCTCTTTTTTGCTTCTCGTATCTTCACCGATCTCTTCTAAGTCTTAATTTTTTATGTGCAACGATGGCTTTTGAGTCTATGAGCCATTAATTGATAGTGGGTTGGCCTTGGTTTACTTAATTCTGATTCAAATTGTCAATTTTGACCAATCTTATGCTTGGATTAGCGAGTTTCGGGAAATTATGATCGATCTTACTCGCTGCTAAAGCCTTTGTTATTTTGCTGTTTATGTAATAGATTTGTATTCTTATAGTTGTTTGACCTCTTCTTGAAGTTACAAGGAAGGAACAAGCAAGAGATTGAGAAGCTTGTGAGATTGAATCCCTTGGCACTACACAAACCGAGAATCTAAGCTCATAACCAAAGAGGTTAGACCCCTAATTTTTTCTCTTTTGTGCCGTAACAGTTTTGAATGCTACCCCTTTATACTTGTGAATATAAGGATCAAAAAGCTCTACTTTATAGGTATAATCTTGCCAAATCTATTGATGTTCATGTAGAGATAGAGTAGGCTGATACTAATGGATTATCATTAGTAGAAACTATTGTAAATGGAGATGTAGTAGATAATAAAAAGACAACTACATGTATGTTACAATGCTGGAGGTACGTCCTTCTCGAAAATTATTTAGGATTCAAATTTTTAAATGGTGTGAAGGGTATTTTGTTCGTAATGTTACGGTTAAATACTAATGTTCATGCCTCGACTGGCACGGTTAAATACTAATCTTTTGTTAGTATTTCTCTGGGCATCATAATGACTTGGCACTATACATGATATATAGTTAAACCAATCAAATCTCAGATAGCTACTCAGTTAGTTTATACCCAATAACAGCACAAGCAACCATCATATTATGATGTGTTATAGATTGAAATCAAGATCCGACATGAACCATTTAGACCTATACCTCTCTGCTGCTCTTGTATGGGCAATGACTGTCTTAGATAGCCTTGGTTTCAGAGAGTTTTTTTATGTCTGAAACATAGTGTTTAACCACTATTTATACTCATTTTGATTTTTTTTAATGTTGTTTCATTTCATAAACAGTTTTCTAATTTATTTATGGGTGTTTTGTGTTCTATTTGGGTGTCCTTTGTTCTAGCTTGTATATGATTGCACGATCTCCCATTTATTTATGATTTTTATTTGTTTATGTTAACAAATAGAATTCTAATTCTTTTATGTGTGTTTTTGTGTTATAGGTATGGCGGTAGAGCTTCCAAAGCGTTTCTTTAGGAGTGGTAACGAACCCGAGGTGGAAAAGATCAACAACAGATGTTGTATGTCGTTACTGTCTACGTTGGAGATTGCTATGCCGTCAGAGTACGCAGAGGTGAAAAAAAGATAAGGTGTTTACTGATATTATGGCAATACATAGGAATTGCCTAGGCTTTTCGGGAAGATTGATGCATAGGTTCATGTGTAACCAACTCTCGACGTCAAGACGTCATGAGCACTGGTTTACGTTTGCTGGGAACCCTCTCAGATTCTCATTGCAAGAGTTTCATGCAAAATTATGAATGTAAATATGACGGTTGACATGAATTTTTGGTCAAAGATGCAGATAAAACTATCTTTCAAATAGAAGGGACAGACAATGCCAAAAATCATGTACCTGAGCTTCCAGAGAGTATATTAATCAGTTTCTAGCTAACCAAAATGTTCCAACTTCCAACAAGCAAGGAAAAGAATCTAATGAATGATGATTCAGACCAACCAACAGCAGGTGCCATGTTGCTTTAATTGTAACCAGATACACTAACCAGACACCTCTGACTAAAATTCTAGAACCAAATCAGAGAATTTTGTCTTCGTGTGGTCTCCAATAAGAAAAATTGTGATGTGGTATATCCATATATAACACTGCACGAGCTTATCAGATCACAAATTCTGAAAACAATTTTTCTGTGTTCACTTATCTGAGTTCCTAAAGGAAATTAGTGACAGATGAAAGCTACCTTCATGTGAGGGAGAACACTTTTTTCTGCAGCTTTGGCAATTCTTATGAAAGATGTACAAATCTGCAATCTTACAGCTCGAGATGTACTAGTAGCTGGATCCTAACAAAAAACAAGCTATTAAGTAACTCATCCATACCTTGACTTGTGCACTGTCAAGATGTTGTAAATGTCTTATATGTATGCATGAGCACCTGTATATAAATTAAATAAACTAATAATAAAACTAAACCTTCACAACGTATGGAAGAGAGGTAAGAAGCTCAAATAATTTATTGAAATTTTTTTTATAATTTTCGAAATATACAAGATAAAAAATAAAGATTGTCATATATTTTATTCCTAGATTTTCTCCAATTTTTAACAGATTTCGTGGAATGTACATTCTACAAAATATAGAAGAAAGAGAGAACTCTGGATTGTATGTTCCACGAAATTTAGAATAATGAGTAATTGGTAGAATGTGAGTTCTACGGAATTTTAGAATAAAGTTAAAACTTTAGATTACGAATTCTACAAATTGATTCAATTTTTAGAATATAGTGAAAAGCGTAGAAATCATATTCCACAAAATGTTTCAATTTTTAGAATATAGTGAAAAGCGTAGAATTCATATTCCATATTTTTAGAATGCAGTTAAAACCGTAGAGTTTACAATCTACAAAAGGTAGATCATAGTGCAAGTGGTAGATTTTATATTCTATTTTTTTTGGATATTAGTGGAAATGATAGAAAACGTATTCTACGAGGTAGAATTCACATTCTATTATTTTAGAACGAATAATAAAAAATATATTAAAATTCGAAAATAGCAGGAAATTTTTTTAAAAAAAATCCGGATTGGTGTATTTTTATTTTAGCGATTTATCTGTATTTTTGGAATTAAAAATAATTTGAAATGTGAATTTTTAAAAATAATTATAAGGGTAATCATGTCAAAATATGGTAAAATATGAAAAAAGGGTAAAGGGACAATAATCTTTTTTTTCATCCCTTTTTGACAAATCTCCCTTTGAAAAATGATAACAGTTTTCATTTGGAAGAGTTGCAAAACACTTAAGTCTGTTGCAGAAATAATGAAACTCAGTTATGGAAGATCCATGGGGAAAGGTTTTCAATGTGGGTGAAAGATAAGGTCTGCTAATTCTTTAGGATTCAGATTATTTTATACCCACTATCTAATATTGTTATATAGTAACAATATCTCGATCTATTGTCATTAGATTCCTATAAATTCAAAGAAGCATTCAACCAAACTGAGGTGGTTAGCAAATGGACCAAGACATATGGTCCAGAGCTACAAGGGTTATGTCATTAACGGACATCGGTTTCACACTGTTGATGTGAAGCGGAAGACGCAAAACTCTGGAGTAACCCTCGAATCATTCACAATGTGCAGATCCAGCGCGCGAGATACTAATCAGATGGCAGATATAGTGTCATACAACAATGTAATTCAAGAGATCATTCTGCTAGATTATCATATGTTCCAAGTTCCAGTTTTCAACTGTAAATGGGCTAACAAAGGGAATGGTGTGAAGGAGGAAGACGGCTTCACGCTTGTGAACCTGCATGTAAATCAATCAACATATCTTCAAGATCCATATATCTTGCCATCACAAGCTAGACAAGTGTTCTACTCCAGAGAAGAAGAATCTTCACCTTGGTATGTAGTTATGAGAGCGCCACCAAGGGGATATCACGAGTTAGAGACAGAAGCTGAGATTGTTGCTGCACCATCAAGAATCCAGGAGATTGACGATTCAGAATATCTTTCTGACGACGAAAATTTCTGTGTCAGAGATGATTGTGAAGGAGTCTTAGTGATGGATTAATAAGTTCTAGGATTTATAGATCATATTGATTATAGTTTTTGCCTGACTTTATGAGTACTGTTACAGTTGATTTACCTTTTTATTTCGGTGAACAATGTTTGGTTTACTTTTAATAGTAGTTCTTCTACAACTTTTTCTATTCATGATTTTGGTTAACATTTTACCTTCTATTAATATTTCCACTTGAGTTATAGTACTTTTACATGTTGCAGTTAATCCAAGATGGTGAATAACACACCAGACGTAGCAAACGACAGCAGGGCTTGGACGTGACTTCTATTGAAGTGACGAAAACCAGAAAGTTAAGGCATGTTCAAAGAAAATGTTTAAGAATCTATGGTGTTTATTAGCTGATACAATATTTTTTCACGAGCTTACTTGTGCTATTGTATGGTGAAATAGGCATGTTCCAAGAACCGCTAAAATCGGTGAGGATCATGCTGCAGAGATAGAGGAACAAGCTGTAGAGTCTGAACATCAAGATGCAGAGACTGAGCCTCAAGCTGAAGGGAATGAACATGTAGCTGCAGCGACTGAGCACCAAACTACAGAGCCTGAGCATCAAGAAGTAGAGAATGTGCATCATGATGAAGAGGCTGATCATCAAGCTGCAGAGGCTGATCATGAAGTTACTGGAGATTGTCAGTCCCAACACTCAGAAACAAAAAAGAGGAAAACTAGAGGACCTACAAAGATGAATAAGGTGGCCAAAAACCATGAGGAGAAGGTAGATGATGAGTTCACACGTCTAGGTGAACATGTTGGAAAGGGGTAAGTGACACTATCCTCATTTCTTGGACCACTTGTGAGGGAGCGCGTCCCTTATACTCTTGAAGATTGGAGGTACATTGACCCTAAGACGAAACACACACTATGGGATATAATCCAGGTATGTCCTCCTTTTCAATATGAACTTTGTAGTCTTTACTTTTATGATTGATGTGTACTTGGTGAATTTTGTTGTAACTGATTTATTGATCTATTGTAGGAGAGATTCAATTTGGATAAAGATAGGCAAAAGGATAGTGTTTTCAAACAATTGGGGTGTATATGGAGGGTTTCTAAGTCGAAGCTTGTAAGCCAAGTGCAGCTAGCAACCAATAAGCAGGAAGTCCTAGATTTGAAACCAACCAACATCCAATCTGTGTCAGCTTGGACAAAGTGGGTTAAGAGTAAGACATTCGTTGCTTTTCAGGTTGTGTACTTGTTTGATTTACTTTGTTTGTTAACGGTTTATTTTTGGAGTTTTGTTTTCTTATTTTTTAGATTATACTTGCAGGAAGTAAGTGAAAATATAGGAGTTTGAGGAGTAATCAGATTCCCCATACAACCAGTAGGAAAAGGATGGTTCGCCTTGCTCATGAAATGGTATGTCTATATGCTGATTATTTACACTGAAAAGTCATAATGTTCACTAACATTAATCACTTTGTATTTGCAGAAGAAAAAGAGTGCTGACCCAAGAACTGTAACAAGAAGTAAAGTCTGGGGAGCAGGACATACCCACTCGGACGGTCGAGTTAGTGTATAGCTTACAAGATAGTATATTCATTAATGTTATTCCAGGAGAAAATAAAGATTCTAGATAGTCAGATGGACTCCACCTCTAGCAGTTTCCGAGATGACGCCGTCAATAAAGTCTTGGGCAAAGACAAATCTGGGAGAGTTAGAGGATTTGGCAGAGGGATAACAGCTTCCAAGCTAGCATTCATAGATGCTAGAGACACACATGTGAAAAAGCTTGAAGCTACACAAGCTGAATTGGTCAGAAAGGTTGAATCACTACAAAATGTTATTCGTGAACTAGCTGCAGGGAACAAGGTATTAATACTCACATTGTTTTTATTTTACATGTGAAAAATCAGTATATGCATAATTCTTTTTTGTTTCTCGGACACAGGTTGATGATGTCTACAATTCCGAGACAAGTAATGTTAACAAAGGTGGGCCGACGTGTACGCTGTTTGGTTGGTACTCAGACGATGAAGTTGTTGTTAGAGAAGCAGAATTATGCTCTACTGAACCAACATTCAAGATAGGACGTATTCCATTAGGTCCTAACGCAGCAGCTGTTTTAGTGAAATCGGTATCAAAAGGAGAAACACATGTATGGAGGCCTACAACGACTATTGCTTCACTTGGAGATGATATTGGTTGCCTAATTGCATGGCCATTCGATAAGATAATTATCAACAGTAACTCACCTAATGGAGCTTCTGGTTCATCGGTAAATCTCTGTTCCTTTGTACTTGTGCATTATAGAAGCTTGTGATTAAATGTCCTATTAATATACGGTTTGTATGATTCATTCTTTAGGCTGCAAACGCGTTAGACGAAAGGATACTGATTAGTGATTGGATCTCTGATGATGAAACTGTCGTTGAGGGAAGCTTGTTTTCAACAAACCCAAAGGAAATGGTCAACAATATTCCTTTGGGTCCAAATGCTGTTATTGTAACGGTTAGAAAAGTGGTTAAAGATGAAGCTTTTCTATGGAGACCAAGCGCTGAAATGAGTATAATCAGTGATGCATTACATGAGAAAATCGCATGGCCTCTTCATAAGATACAGTTCATTCTTGGACAATCACGCCAACCATCAGTTACGAAAGATGCATCACCTAAGGTAAAATACAAAACATGTCTTTATAATGTGTTGTCAGATTGTATTCTGCTCTTGATAATAATGTGTACTGGTTGGATTATTTGTTTTCACTATTGTTTTGTAGAGTGGTACGGTGAGTCTGAGTAACAACAGCGGCAACAACAAAGGTGTTAAGAAGAAATGCATCCTCTTAGATTGCATGGGAACAAGAGTAAAAGTTGCAGAAGGCCGAGTTTGTTTTACAGATCCAACACATATAGTGCATTTCGCTCCATTGGGTCCTAATGCTACCTCGGTTTGGGTAGAAGTTTCTAAGGTAAGAGATGCATCTGTTTGGAGACCAAATTCAGAAATTGAGATCATTGCTGATGTAGTAGGTACTAGAATTGCTAGGCCGAATGACAAGCTTGTTTTTATCTAAACACTTTGTCTTATCAACTCTGTCTTCCATGTGTGGTCTAGTTGAGTGAACTTGTTGTAAAATGTTTTAATGTTGGTGTGAACTTGTTGTAAACTTTGTTTGGTTGTAAGATGTTTTATGCCTAATGTTATGAACTATGTTTTGCTTTATTGATATTTTCGGAATTCATTATTCAAATCAGGTATCACGTTTTAGCAAATTAGATCAAACAATAATCAGAATTCATAGCGATCTAAACATAAAATGCTATAACAAAAACTGCTGTGTATAAATTAAATAATAAATGAAATAAAACGCTTTCAAATATATATAGAAAATATATAATAACAGAAATTAAACGCTATTAAATACACTATTATTGCACTAAAATAAGCGCTGTTGTAAATAAATATAGTATAGCAAAACGAAAAATCGCTATGTAAAGTGTCTAATCTATTATAACAGGCGTAGATAGAGCGTTTAACAAACCGCTAAAGTAGCAATATATAGCGTTTTTTGGGCGCTATGTATACTCATATTTCTTGTAGTGATTTTAGGCATATTATACTTGTTTTATATTCATATTTTGGTTGAAATTGCATCCATTAATGTTAGTTTCTTTGACATTCTTGCATTTAGAGCTTAAGTCCATTTAGAATTAGGCTTTGCATATTTTTGTTTTCTTAGGAGTGTTTCTTGTGTTAGGAGATTCCTAGAAGACTTGGTAAGATTATGAGACCAATTGGAGCTAAAGAAATGAAGAGGAGGTTCGAATGCACCCATCGGCCGAGCTATATCGGCATGATTCAGCCTATGCAGTGTGATCAACCTTATGAGCTTGTGTCCGTCGGCATGAAGTCCCCGATATCAAGCTACGACATTCGTCCGAAAATGCCCATAGATTTTATCGGCTGAAGACTATAGGGCAAATCGTCTCGATGGCCTTACTCCTTCCCATCGGCATGATCGTATCAGCCTGTTTGACCCGATATCAGCTTACCCTCGAAGTAAAGAAAATCCACAGAGCTTTCATCGTTTTGCTCCTATCAGGCAAGTTCCCCCGATGCGCTTTACTTGCCCCTATCGGTTTGTTCCTATAGGCTTATCTCGCCAGATAGAGGACAATGCTCGAAGACCACATTTCAGCCAGAAATTCTATCGGGTTTGCGCCTATCGGGAAAACCGTCCCAATGCATTTTCTCACGCACGAAGTCCACTCCTATCGGTCAACTCCAGCGACCAAAACAGTCTGATATTGTGCGCCTGCTCCCATCGGTCTGACTCCTATCAATCAAATGCTGCCGGTATCGACCACTTCGTAGACCAACTATCCAATTGAACAGGTCAATACCCGGGCTGACCCGGTTCATCACTGTTCACTATAAATATTTAAAAACCCTTATTATTTATTTCCAAAGCTTTCTTTTGTTTCAAAAAACATCTCTTTGAATGTTTGTAAGAAAAAATTGAATCTTTGAGTAATTTAAGTGTTATTTTGTCTTTGATTCTTCTTTTTTCTTTTAATCTTTCACTAATCATCAAACTTAACATGATCAATATGGATTTTGTTGAGTTTAACATGATTAGTGAGTAGAATCTTTTAACATATGAGTTAGGTAGATTAGGATGATTTTGGGTGATTCATGAATGCTTAGGGCTAGATTATCATTAATCCTACCTATTTAGATGGTCTTGCGGCTATATTAACCTTGATTAAATTGATTTAGATCATAATTAATTTATTGCACACCAAGTGTTTGATGAAATGTTAGAATGAATCTTTACAGGAATTGCATGTTTAGCTCATGAGAACGAATGTCTAAAGGGCTTATTAGCTTTGAGAATCTAATTCTAATGCTTGTATAAGTCTTATTCAAAATGATGATTTGTTCTTGATTAGGGATTAGACAAAGTGATTAATGCCAAAAGATTGAATTATACAATTAAATGTGTTCTTTGCCTAAGGATTAACTTTTTAAATTTGTATTAGCATTCTTGATTAGCTCTAAATCACTCTAGTCATTGACCTAACCCGTTGACCTGTTTTTAGTATTGAATTTGAGTTGTTTACTTGCTTATTTAAATTTGGTCATCTTGTTTGCTTAACGAATTGTCTCTCTTTATACAGTTATGTTATCTTGTTTTTCTTCTTGTTTGAATTGCACTTAGGATCTTAGAACTTCTTATTGAATTTAATTTGCTTGAATTAAGAGGTTTAGAGTATTCTTGGTGATTGATTCCTATCCTAGTTTGGTTCGATACCTCGTACTACACGATAAGTACTTGAGAAATTGATACATCTAAAAAAAACAGTTAATCAAATCAAATATTAGAGTACTACCTCCTGAAAGTACCAGCTCTTCGTTCTTACTTTGGAAGAGGAAATAATGCCCCAGAAATAGATACAACCTTTTAGAAGAAGTCAAACTATGATCTAAATCACCATCCTTTCACTATTTCGTGAACAGACTCACCCTGGCCTTATAAAAATCAGAGTCTAGGAATTAAAACAAAATTGTCTATTGGTTCCAAGAAAATTGAAACCCTTGCAAACACCACAAATCAATCTCACCTGCAAATGCCAAGTGAGGATATGGGCAGATCTAAGAAGATACCCTTAAACCAGCCTCCGTTAGCAAAAACGTTAAAACAATTAGCCAAACTTGTGACAGCCTGATTATAACCAGTAAAAGAAAGAACTGGTCAAGTAACACTCAACATCAAGCCCTTGTAGATATGCAAATTTCACACCTTTTGAAATAAAGCTGTAACTAAAGTTGTGACCAGAAAAACATACAATTGAGAGCCTAGCGAGAAGATGATCAGATGAACTGTCACTCACGAACTTAATGGGTGAGCTTTGGTCAAGTTCAAGTTCCACATGTTTCTTTGATTGGCCTCAAACATCTGCACCTTTTGTCGGTCAAGTTCGAAGGGGACGAATCTGTGAAAACGCTTTTAAGCATATGCCCACGTCTTGAAGAATTGGTAGTGAGACGAAGCTCATATACCAATGTGATGATATTTACTATCGATGTGCCTACGCTGAGGAGTTTATTTATCGATAATACGTCTGGGAAATCTCGGCCTAAAGGTGTTCATGGGTTTGTGATTAATGCACCTTCTTTGAGGCCCTTAAGCATTAAGGATAGCTTCAGCAACTATTTACGTTTTGAAGATATGCCCGAGCTGGTCAAGGCGAGTGTCAATGTTGTTTGTGACCAACCTGACATGTTTCTAAGATGTCTTGCCTCGACTCAATATCTTTCTCTGTGTTCTGTCACTTCACAGGTAAAAAATATTTATTTGTTTTTATTGTTTGTCAAATACATTAACCTTATCATTGTAATCCTTCCTATGTGGTAAGGGTGACCGGTGATGTTGATCCACGACGTTGTCTGGAAGGTGGTGAAGGGCGGTGGACTCAGAGCTACAAACCATCCTTAAATGTAAGACGGTTTATACTTGATACAATTAGGTTTTTTTCCTTTTGTAGATAAAAAGAAAAAACAAAATTAAAATTTTAATTAAAAAAAAACAAATTCTGAATAGGATATACATTGTGAATTCAAAATTCTATAAAAACAAATCTTATGTGGATATATAAGAAAAAAAAGTCGTGAATCTGTGTTTTTTTTTTTTATTAACCTGGGGTATAGCAAGCCTGTGGAGGGGCTCAGACTAATCTCTAAGGGGAGATGTAGTCCATGGATAGACTTTCTCTCCGGATATTCAAATGGGCCGAAAGCAATGAGCCCATATCTATGTAGATGTCATAGACCCTCTCTCCAGATATTCTAACTATGTAGGTGTCATAGAAGCAAAAGGATCCTAACTATCCAATCAGCATAGAGGTGTAAAGATTTTTGGGATATGGTGAAAGATAACTCAATACAATAAAAGATATTGGGAATCTGTGTCAAGGTTAGATCTTTCACCGATTGAGTCTAGGGTTTCATCCTTGATTCTTAGAATTTGGCTATACAACGCAATGGATCAAATTCGAAGGAAGGATACTATCAGTGAGCTTCCAGATGATTTGCTGTTGAAGATGCTGTCTTGTCTTCCTTGTAAAGACGCCGTAGCTACGAGTGCCTTGTCAAAACGGTGGCGATCTCTTTGGAAGGAGGAGGTGAAGATATTCAGATATGGTGATGAATTTCCTTATGGTATAACTATTTCTACGTTTTCGCTATTCATTACCGGAAGATCAAGGGTAGATGGATTGCATCTCAAGCTAAACTCCAATTTTATGCAACCAGACATCAAACGTTTGGTTGATAAAGCAGTTGCTCGCTCTTTGAGAGACCTGAGGATCGAGATGCTTTACAATTCCTTGGAGTTGCCCGAAAGCTTGTATTTCTATCCACAACTTGAAGCCCTCGTACTCGAGAAACTAAGTCTGGTCGATGTTCCACCTAATGCTTCTTTGATTGGCCTCAAACATCTCCACCTTTTATCGGTCAAGTTCGAAGGGGACGAATCTGTGAAAACGCTTTTAAGTATATGCCCACGTCTTGAAGAATTGGTAGTGAGACGAAGCTCCTATACCAATGTGATGATATTTACTATCGATGTGCCTACGCTGAGGAGTTTATCTATCGATAATACGTCTGGGAAATCTCGCCCTAAAGGGGTTCATGGGTTTGTGATTAATGCACCTTCTTTGAGGTCCTTTAGCATTAGGGACAGCTTCAGCAACTATTTACGATTTGAAGATATGCCCGAGCTGGTCAACGCCAGTGTCAATGTTGTTTGTGACCAACCTGACATGTTTCTAAGATGTCTTGCCTCGACTCAATATCTTTCTCTGTGTTCTGTCACTTCACAGGTAAAAAATATTTATTTGTTTTTATTGTTTGTCAAATATACTAACCTTATCATTGTAATCCTTCCTATGTCATACTTCAATTGCAGACTCCATATCCTCCTACTGGCCCTTCCTTCCTCTCTCTTGACATTCTAGAGCTATGTTCATGTTCTCCTGAGTGGTTGAATTTACTTACTCTTATACTCAATGATGCTCCGAGACTTCGAGTTCTGAAGGTCAAACTGGTATGTGGGTTCCTCCTTTTTAATCCTTGACTACCTTTTTGTATTGCCTTTCCAGTTTCTTGTGGGCCTAACACTAACACAATTTATATTATTTCTATCCTAAAGTTTCAGAAACACTGCCTCCATCAGGACACGATGGATTCCTGGAACCAACCAAATCCTGTTCCTGAATGTTTATCATCCCATCTTGAGATCTTCGAGTGGAGACAATACAACGGCACAGAGCAAGAGAGAGAAGCTGCAAAGTACATTCTAGTCAACGCGAGTCGTTTAAAGAAGGCGACATTCTACTCAGAATCCGCAGAGAGGCATGGGAGGTTGAAGGAGTTAGAATGTGTGGCCAGGCCAGAGCTTTCTTGCACGTCTGTGTTTACTGCTAATAATAACTTGGAATGATTGTCTATTTTATACCATATTTTGTTTTTATAATTATTTTATTTTTATTTTATGCTAGTATGATTGGCTAGTATAAATATTATTAACATACATTTTTTAAAAAATATAATCATTACTTTAATTTAACAACAATAATATTATAAAAATCTATATACTAATATTTATAATTATGTGTATATATATGATACTTAACTTCTTATTAAAAAAATTATAGTTTATTCTAAAATAAAACTAATAACAACAAATAAATTATAATTTGGATCGCACCATGTGTGAGCACAAACATTATTAACATAATTTAAAAAAAAAAATCAAAATCATCAATTTAATCCAACAACAATAATAATATAAAATATCTATATAATACTATTTATAATAATTTATATATATGATACTTAAATTCTTATTAAAACATTTAATAGTTTATTCTAAAATAAAACTAATAACAACAAAATAAATTACAATTATATATTGATATGTATTAACATCAATATATAATTTTTCTTTTAAAAAATATTTTATCGCTTATATATAAATTCAAAATTTATGGAAATAATAAAAACTAACTATACAAAATTGTATTATCTATAAAAACCATATTTATTAGTATTTAAAAATCTTCATAAATATTTTCATAATTATCATCTTAATTTTAATTTTTATCCAAGGTTATTTATATCTAGTAAATAAAATTAAAAATAAATATAATATATATATATATATATAAATATTATAACGTATTATTAAAGTATTTTTTATTTTATATTTATCAAAATATAAAATTTATATAATTAATACGAATTTTCTATATAAATTTGTATAATCCATAACAGTCAGGGTATAATTCAAAAATATTTTTTGCATCTATCATTTTATCTTTTTTTTTATCCGGATGATGCATATCTCTAAAATAAATTTAAAAAAAAATATTTTTTTGTTCGAATGATGTATAAATATAAACTAATGTTAATATGTAGAAAACATAATTTCATTAATGGCAAATTATTAATCATCTATTTTGAGAGTGAATATAAGATCAAAAGCACTTCTCAATTAATATAAAGATTCTATGTGTATTTTTCTTTAGTGATATAAAATTGTTCTTTTCGATTTCTTTCCATTCTCCTGTCAGGAAATTTTTAATTATTTTATTTAGATCTTTTTTTTAATTTCTTAATATAAATTTTTATTTTAGCTTTTTAATGATACTTTTGTATAGCTTTTATAAATATTAGTTATGTTACATAGATTTGGTTCTATTTTTCTTTAAAATATTTTGTTTGAGCCATTTTTATTATTTTGTTTGGCCCAATTAGTTGGTCTATTATTCTTAATTTGTGCTATGAAATGTTTTTAATTTGTTGGTTCTACATCTAAATGTCTTCTTTTTTTTCGTAGATCGCACATTTATATTTATTTATATATATTTATACTTAAGAAGCTCTTGTAGGATTCCAAAACAGTTCTTCGCTTTCTTCCGGAAGTAGATGATTATTCATTCGCATTTTTTCTTACCATAATTTATTTGCCATCATATGAGCTTGATCCATAATCTGGATGAAGTAACCAACTCTAAAGCTCTCCTATGGTGATAAAACATGATTTCTTTCAACTTTTTCAGATTCCTCACCATAATGATGTTTTCTTCTAATGACCTTCTTTGCCTTTTCGGAAATACAACCTTAATCTCTATAGAATCTGCAATTTCTTTAGCTTCCAACTTTGCTTTCTCAAAACCCGAATCTCGGTACTTCTAAAAATAAGAAACAAATCCATTCAGTTGAGAGATAGCAAGATCAATATTCATGTCTTATGATTGCAAAATCTTACTGACAATGTTCACAACATAAAGAAGATTATACCAAATGACCATTAAAACCAAGAACTCAAAACTTCCAATTTCATATGTTTTACTTGTTGCAAGACACTCAGCTTCGCTCCTCTCCAGTGGATCAACACTATTTTCAATAATGTAAACCAAAGCGTCCATAATTTTAGGACCTTTAAATCGAATTTCCCTAACACTTTCAACATGAATTTTCCACCGAGTCTGAGATAAGTGCTTGTGCGTTAGGCCCCCTATCCTATCCTCTATTTACACCGCTTATTTGAAACAACAATGAAGCAATAAAGGCGCTGTATGATTCCAAAAAATGAGATTGCCTTTGAAGAAGTGGTTGCCATATCACAAAGAGCAAGGTTAAGACTGTGACAACCACATGGTGTATAAAATGCCAGTGGATTATTCTCAAGTAATCTTTTCTGTACACCTTTACGTTTTCCCTTCATATTAGAGCCGTTACCATAACCTTACCCCCTCACATCATCAATTTTCAAATCAAAAGTAACAACACGTCTTGAAGCTCTCAAAGAAAGGTCCTTCTCCGGATGTATCATCAACTTTCAAAAATGTCAAGAAAAATTCTTTGACCTTAGTTTCAGTGGATGAAGCATCTACACATGGAATGACAACAATCATTTGCTCATGATAGCTAATATCGGGAGTACAATCAAGAATGACAAAGAAAAACTTTGCACCTTGAATTTTCTTGATGATCATAGCTTTAACCTCATTAGCTAACAAAGCTATCAGCTAATTCTGGATTGTGTTGCTGAGGTAATGACAATGAGTTTCATTTTCTTTAAACCTTCTAAAATGCTCTATCATCACAGGATAAAAATCAGCAAGCAACTCGAAGAAACTCATAAAGTTTCCATTGCCATCTTCTCCAATCTTTCCCTTGCTTCCACGAAACGATAGATTTTGTTTAGAAAGTGTCTTTACCACATAAATGATTCTAAGCAACACCTGCCTCCAGTGAATCCTCTCTTTATTCCTTTCATCTTGGCATATTTATCAATGGTTTGATTTTTCAGTAGTCTAAGTTCTAACTCCACCCATTGATTCATGCAGACAACATGTTCCCGACCAGATTCATGCTCTCTAAGCCTTTTACAAAACATTTCTCCAATCACTGAACCCCGTAGATGCCAATTGAACGTTCTCACGATGATTGAACAACTTACAACGAAAACATAATATTTTGTTCAATGATTTTTAGTAAACTAGCCAACGCCGGTCTTTCTTTTCTCCATCACTCATTTCTCTTATGTAATATAGATGTGAGAAATGCCTCTTAACACAATCTCTTAGAAATTTATAATCAAGCGGTAGTATTTTTGGTGGGCCTTGGACAACCATGAAATCTCTCCATTAATTCCATCTTTTTTATGCTTTTCCATTTTACAAGATCATACAAATAAAAAAATCCACAATTCTCTATGAGATCATCCTCTTTTCGCATTCAACCTTTTCTTCATCCTCTTTTTTCATTCAAGTTCTCCTCATTCACTACATTTCACATTCTATGTCTCAAAAAATGTATCTTCTCTTTGACACTCGGCCATATCCTCATTCACTTCACCATCTCCAACAGTGGTATGTTTTTCATCATTATTTACTACATATTCATCAAGAGTTTCAAGTTTTTTGAAGTACCTGAACAGACCATTCTCTTTCTTTTTGTATCTTTTTCTAGTCATTTTCTTCTTCTTTAATTTGTCTGCTACACACGGCCACTCTTTTAAGATTTTTTGGAGGTATATTTCCGAAATTATGTACAAAAAGTTAATGTTACGGAATTATGAACAAATACAAAACACTTCAGGTTTTGCTTTGATTTTTCAAAATATGGGAATGACAATATACTTTAATATAATGGACCAAATATACTTACACCTAATTCAAACATGAGTTCAATCAAGAGCTTAACTAGCGGATAAAATCTAAAATATCAAAGTCATCACAATTCATCAAAAACCAAAATTGTTGACACAAGCCATAAATTTCATTACAAAATTGAAAAATTCTCACTTATGATTGTGAAGCTTAGCCATATTCAGTTCTACATAATAAGCTTTACGTCCTTGTATAATTTCATCCAAACTTCAAATTAAATCTCCCTTAAATTTTATGATATAAAAGAAGTTTACTTGTGATTGTTAATTGGAAATTTGCAATTTAGAAACAATAAAGAAAAGGCAGAAAAAGTGAAGAATCCATGACAATTGTTTGAGAACTGCTGAACTGAAAAGAAGATGAATGGTTAACTTCTACTTTTTTTTTATCTCAAGTTCCTAATTTTAATTTATAATCTATTATATAATGAGGGAACTTTCTCTCCATTCAAGCTGTCCACGTGTCCCATTTTTTTAAGTTTGCAGGTGGGCTTCCAAAATCTGTTCAATATTCACTCCAACACCAATATTTAAATGGGCCTTTATACAACAAATCTACAAAGCCTTAGCCCGCAACGTATCCCCTCTCTCCTCTTATGTGCCCTTTCTTCTTCTTCTAATGCAAATCGACAACGACTGCTCGACCTTCCTATTTTATGAAACAGTTACAGAGATTCATCCATTAAAACTCCATCTAATTCTTTACAGCCAACATACAAGTAGCCCCGACATTCCGACTTCATCCGTTTCATGTAAGTATTCAACTATAAATTCTCCCCTCTTAATCGGACCCACCTCCATTCTACCTCCACAAATACCCAGTCTAATCCCTTTATCCCCAACTAATTTAGTGGCTCACATCGATTTGGTCGCGATCCCATTTTCAATTAGTTTTGTAGGGTTTCGTCTCCTCCTTTGGAAACTCGTCTCTCCCAGCTTCGTCTTCTTCCACATCGAAATCAACTACTATAAAGAGATGTTAACTCTCTCAAACGCATCGGTGAGACTAATTATTGGAGTAATATTTGATGTACCATATATATTTCAGTTATCATGTTTCTTAGTGTCTCTGTCTACTGTTAGCTCACTCATATAGTCTTCAGTGTAAACCACTACGGCGCTGATAAAGAAGCGTAGTGTGGGATTCTTGCTGATCGGCATAAAATTGGAGCCGTTTTAGGGTTGGGAGGGAAGAACGTGGGATGGATGCGGAAAGACTCTTGTGCGATGATTATTTTGCCTCCTCCGGTTTGCGGCATTAAAAGTAATCAGCTTATTCACGTATGTTCTATGATCAACTTTGAAGTCAAAAAGCAAAGTTAAAGTCTATGGGGTTTCTCCATTTCAGTCAACTGGTATTCCACGTGTGGCTATTATTTTGGTGTATAAGATGTGGAATTTGTTAAATGTTGAACATGTAGAATAAGCAATAACATGGTGGTGACGATCAATGTTTCCTATAAATTAGGATCAATGTTTAACAAAAAGCTATTTTTAAAGTAGATTTCGAGCGCTTTTATAATTATTTATGAGAGGGCTTTTGCTTTGCTTTATGAAAAGTTAATTGTTATTGTTATGGTTATGGTTTTGATTTGTGATTGTTTTTGTGCTGTACATAGATTACCAGCGATGTCTTAGCTGTGAAGAAGGCACTGGAGTCTATGCAAAAAAACTTGGTCGGAATCTAACCTCACAAGGTCTAAAAGATGCATTGGCAGCTCAACTTGGTGTACTTGGTGCTAAAGTCATATACGAAAGAAACAGTGGGAGGTCTCGAGAATTTGGTTTCATCACTTTTGGATCAGCAGAAGATCGTCAGTCTGTTCTAAATACCATGAATGGCATGGTAAGGCTTTTCCCTCTTCTACGATAAATCTGTTTGGTTGTGTGATTTGGGTTTGAGACTCACTAATTTGGGTTTCGCTTTGGTTCTTATGAAATATGCCAGTGTTGCCGATACAGTTATTGGAGAGGAGAATACCAATGCTTGGAAGCTATGTGGCCTGGACAAGATTATTTGCTTTACTGTATTCTTTGACCTATCGTCAATCGGGTGAAATGCTCGTGGAACTGTAAACCTCTTTGTTTTCCTTCATTTTCATTTCTCTTAAACCTTTTGCCTTTATGCACTATGTTAGTACTTGAAGCATTGGACTTGTTGTTATCTGGATTGCAGTTACCAAAACCCTAAAGGTCAAACATTGCTCCGGGTTACAACAATAACCCCACAGTAGGTAGATATCGCTTGTTGAGGTCAAAAACCTCCTCGACGAAAACAATAGCCGAAGAAAAGATCAAGCAGTCGGACACGAGCAAGTATTTGAACTAGACGTTCAAGGTTTCGTATAAATGGCAAAGTTGTACGAAATGTCGACAATATCGCCTAAATGATTTATCGGAAAAATGGTTTCGGCAAAACAGACGACATCGTAATCGAACGAACATATCTTCCGACAGGAACTACGGATCGAAGGAACATCCAAAAAACGCAAAGAACGAGCTAAACCAGAGTTCCCATCCCGTCTCGATCTTGATCATGAGTTGCCCTTCCGGAAATCCCGAGTTGAGTGAACTTTTGAGCTAAACCATCTCGGATTTCCGAGCAAAACCGTTTCTAGTTTTCCGAGCTGAACTTTCCGAACGGATAATCAAACATTTGCCGATACGCATAACTTGTTGATAGGTTGTAAGTTTTAATCCCTATTCTCTAACTGCAAGTGCACAGTTCAGTAGTTGTAGTATATAGGGTTATCGAATCCACAGGGACTCTGGTATTCAATAGAACGAAACGGATTAATACTAGGAAGAAAGCAATGTGATTGAATTAAAAGCGGTGCGAGAAAGTAAATCAGTAGCAGAGATTAACGGTTGTGAAAGCAAGTAATTAAAAGCGCTAAGTCTAGGGCGTTCTCAGGAAATCAGACAAGCAGACAGTTCATTCAGTAAGGATCTAATTAAGCACAGTTCTAGAACTCAAAACACAGATATAGAACTAACCAAATTCCTTTGCGATAATTCTCTAAGTCTAAGTGCAGCAAACCAAACTTTCGTTTGCGAGAACTAACAGATTAAACTAGCATTAATTCCAGGTTTGATATGTTCACAATTATCCTAAACCAAACTTTCGTTTGCGAGTAGTTTAATTGCTCAATCTAATTAGTTCAGATTCCTAAACCCCACTTCCGTGACGTATTTAGCAACCTAAGATCTAGATTCTAATTGATCATGTTAGAACTAGCTTTAAGCACAATTAGATTGAAGAACAGATATAGTTATGAATCCTTAACTTAATTTAACAAGTCTAGCAAGTCATGAAATCCTATGTGAGAAACCCTAAACCTAACTAAGAATCTACTCAGACATAGATAATGAAAACATAATCATATGATGAATAAATTGCATAAAAGAATAAGAGTAAAAGGGGTTCGAAATCTTCTCCAAATACAAATGAAGTAATAGGTTCAGATCAGCCCCGAAAGCTCTAAGAATCCTCTGCTCTTAATTATCAAAGCGTAAGTAAATAAAACACCAAAAACTTAATTATATAGGTCTAATCTCGGCCAGGGGCTTCTTTGTAAATATCAGGAACTTCTGGATCAAAGTGCAAATTCTTGACTCTTCATAAACCGCCGAGTTTTGGCCCATCTCGCTGGTGCAACGACCGTTGCAGGTGTGCAACGATCGACGCATTCCTCTGTTTCGGACAGTGAACTCTATCTCTCGGCCAATCACTCCAAAAATCTCCAAAATGCTCCATTATCTCCAATTCAGCTCCAAACCTGATTATACCTGTAAAAGACTCTAAAAGAACACAAAAGACACTAAAACACACTTATATCATGGCCTAAAACTAGTAAAAACCATGATATATCAACTCCCCCACACTTAGCCTTTGCTTGCCCTCAAGCAAAACAGAGAACTAAAACATGGTGAAGAGGTTTGAAAACTCTTCAGAAACTCATTTCATCCTAGAAGCTACAATACTCAGATTCCCCTTAGTAAACCACTGAAAGAATCAATGACAGGATATCAAGACCAACATGTACTTCCCCCACACTTAGCAACTGTCCTAGGCAAACTCCACAATCACATTCAAGCATTCAAATTCTCCCTACTGACTTCTGCAAGTATTTAAGTGCGGTCTCACCTAAGGAGTATCGATCAAAGGGCACATGGATTCTTACCTTATCAGCTCTAGACCACCATACTATCTTTCTCTAGTCTCTTTCTTCTCTTTCCCTTCTTTAACAACTGATTTTTCCCCATTGGGTATCATTTTATTTTTTTTATCAGTGTTCTTCCCGTTATGGGGTGTACTTTGGACACATTCCATGGATCACATGAGAGAAAATAGTGTTTGCTACCATTCCCATGACCACTTCGGAGTTACTAACTCATCCTCAGTTTATTATCTCTTTTTTTTTTACTTTATAGAAGGGGAGAAGGGAACTAAATAGGATAGGTTGACAGGCTGTGTCAGAACTAACAGGGAATCCGACACAGAGTATACCAAGCCCTTAGGTGAGAAATCTAAGTCAGTATTAAGTTGAAGTCAGTAAAAGGATCCTCTGATACCTGAAGTGATGTGGGTGTTCCCAGTAGGTTGATCTGTGATGGAGTTTTCTAATAGTCAGAGATAGATCCTGCAACTTCATCTCAATGGTTACTTAAGTTCCTCCAAGTCTTGTAAATCTTCTTAGAAAATCATAGTTTCTTACTTAAACAGTTTTGACTCAATAAAACAAATTTTTTTGAAAAACGGACTGACTCTTAAGAAAACAGAAAACAAAAGTCAGTAGCACCTCCCCCACACTTAAGACACACTGTCCCCAGTAGTGTCAAGCGAAGGATTGGTAAAAAGAAAGAAAAATTGTTAAAGTTCTGTTGAGTTCTGTCGGGTTTACCTCTGTCGCTCAGGCATCGATCGTTGCACTAAGTGCATCGACCGTTACTTGGCGATTTTCGTGTATGGTCGATCGTTGCTCAGGAGCGCAACGATCGCTGCAATGCGATTCCGATCGTGTTGTGACGATCGACACAAAAGTGCGTCGATCGACGCACTGCGAATTTGCCCGAGACCTGCAACATAAACTCACCAAAAACAAAACAAAAACGTAAAATCCTAACAAAAACACCAAAAATTAAGTAGAAAAACACCAGTACCTAATGGTGGGTTGCCTCCCACCCAGCGCTTGTTTAAGGTCAATAGCTTGACCGGACGGACAAGATTTTTCAGGCACCAGGAGATCCCAACAGAGACTTTTTCTGTCTCTGTCCAAGTCTCCTCATCCAAGGTGGCGAGTAGGCTGTTGCAGAATGCTTATGTCCAAGAAAAGATGGAGTAAAATGTGCTCCTGGATCTAGGATCACAGTGTCACTCGGCTGCTCATCATCTGCATCCATGATTATGAATGCCTGCCCATCTATCAGTGGCTTTCGCAGCTTCTCCATCTCATATCACAGCGGCTCATCTCCCAGGTGGAGGTTTATTAGACTTTGTCTAACATCAATCACAGCTCCTGCTGTAGCCAAGAATGGTCTTCCAAAAAGCAATGCTTCATCAGGATCGCAGTCATACTTCAGCACAAGGAAGTTTGTCGGAACTAAGTAGTTTCCAACTCTCACTGGAATGTCTTTTAAAAGTCCTTCCGGAACTCGTATAGACTGATCAGCTAGGACAAGAGAGGTCCTAGTGGGAGAAAAATCCAGCATACCCAGCTTCTCTGCCACAGAGTATGGCATCAAACTTCCAGCAGCTCCTAAGTCACACAGAGAGCGTCTAAAACTGTCCTCGAAGATGGAGCAGTTAAGCACAAAGACTCCAGGGTCATGCAGCTTCTTCGGGATCTTTGTCAGTAGAACATCACTTATATGTTGAGGAACTACAATCACCCAGTCTCTCAACTCTTCGTCTAGAGGCAGCATCTTGTTCAAATACCTCTGCACACATGGATGATAAGGTGGATCATCAGAAGATGGAATTTCTTCCAATTCTTCACCAATTTCCTCTAGCTTTTTAAGCTCTTCAATTTCCTGCTTAATCACCTCAGATACCGAGGAGTGTTGTCTAACAATCTGCGCATAAATCTCCTGTTGAGAGATCTCAGAAACTCCAGGGAATAGGCGATCAAGCTCCAAGTCAGCATCTATTCCATTATCATCTGACAGTTCTGTCTGCTCACGACCTGCAACGATCGATGCTAGGTGTGTGTCGATCGTTGCCATGCTGCAGTTTCCACCCGAGACTTTTTCACAAAAATCCGAGATTTCTTCTTCCCTCACCAATTCAGCTGTACTTAGCTCAAATTTTTCACCTAGGTGAGATCCATCATTAATGCACACAGACCAGGCTTTAATATGAGTGTCTGCCACTCCTTTTCCCTTCATAGAGCTGGAAATCTGACTCACCTGAGTATCTAACTGCTTCATGTGAGTGTTCAGCGTCTCAAACTTTCCATTGAGGTTCTCATAGACAGCATCTATCTTCTTGTTGCTTTCCACAGTACTCTTGGTATGACTCTCCATTAGTTGTTCAAACATTGCTTCCACCCTACTCTCATGAGCTGTAGGTGCAGGAGGAGTCTGATAAGATGTAGATCCATAGGTTCTCTGAGCACTTTGTCCAAAGGGTTTCTGAAAACCGCTAGTCTGTCCAAAAGAGTTTTGATTGCCTGTGAAGGCACTCTTTTGTCCTTGGTTGAAGAATCTGTTACCCTGCTGATTACCAAATCTGTTACCTTGGAAACCAGATCCTCCAATGTAATTCACATCTTCTTCCTGAGTGTCCTCCTCAGTCTGAATTACCTCAACATCTTGAGAAAAATGGACAGCCTTCTTATTAGTCAGGAGGTTGTAGATTGTGTCCATCCTAGATCTCAATTCAGTCATCTCTGTATTCTCTACACTTCCACCAGATTTCTTCCTTCTCTCATCCATAGTCTTGCAACTGTTGCTGCCAACTAGGTTCTCAATCAACTGCTTAGCCTGTGTAGGAGTCCTGGTGTTGAAGTTAGCATTACTGGAGTTATCCAGTACAGACTGATATGGCAGATCTATTCCTCTGAAGAAGATACCAAGTAACTGCACTTCAGTGAATCCATGGTGTGGGCAGTCACGCTGGTACTTCTTAAATCTCATCCAAGCAGCTTTCAAAGGCTCCACAGCTCCTTGGAAAATTGTGAGTATGTCCTGTCTAGACTGGTCTGAACGCGCATCATCATAAAAATGACGTAGGAACTCACTCTTCAGGTCTGCCCAAGTAGTAAACTGTCCAGGTGGCAGTTGCTTCAGCCATGCAGCAGCGTCTCCAGCGAGACTGTAAGGAAAAAGCTTAAGGAACAGATAATCCTGGCAAACTCCATCATACTTCATGCCATTGATTATGTCCTCAAACGAATCAATGTGGTCCATAGGCTGCTCTGTTGGATGTCCATGAAATGCATTCTGTCTTATCATCGAGTAGTAGATGGTTTTGACCTCAAAATCATTCCTCTCAAAAGCAGGAAGCACTAAAGCTGACCGGTTTCTATGAAACTCATCCGGTCTGTTGTAGTCAGCTAAAGTCCTCTCATGGACAACTAACTGTCTACCTTGGGCCTGTCCTTGACCCTGGTTCTGTTCCTGTTGCAGTTGCTCAGAAGGGTCAGGGATCACTCGTCCATCAGCATCAATCCTCTGCCCAGCAGCATTGTAAGGATTGTTTTTCGGATCCCTCAGGACACCTTCAGCATCTCGTATCAAGATCAGACGTTCTCGTACCATTCTCTCTCTCTTTTCTCTTCTGATATTTCTTTCTAGACGTCCAAGTTCCTCTAGTCCGAGATTAACTAAGCTCGAGTTCGGATTACTTCGAGTTTTCTGCGTTGGCATAAACTGTCTGTAATCGTCCAGCAACGACCGATGCTATCAGTGCAACGATCGATTCAATCTCAGTATCGCCTAGTGACGATCGACGCAAGGGGTGCAACGATCGACGCAAGGCGAAAGTCGTACCTGCGACAGAAAGAAACAGAGAAAAAGTTAGCAAAATATGAAAATAAAACGAAAAAGCAAAAACAAAAAGAAAAATTTCTAGTAAAAACCCTAAGTTCGGTCCTATCGAAGACTCTAAGAGTCCCCGGCAACGGCGCCAAAAACTTGATAGGTTGTAAGTTTTAATCCCTATTCTCTAACTGCAAGTGCACAGTTCAGTAGTTGTAGTATATAGGGTTATCGAATCCACAGGGACTCTGGTATTCAATAGAACGAAACGGATTAATACTAGGAAGAAAGCAATGTGATTGAATTAAAAGCGGTGCGAGAAAGTAAATCAGTAGCAGAGATTAACGGTTGTGAAAGCAAGTAATTAAAAGCGCTAAGTCTAGGGCGTTCTCAGGAAATCAGACAAGCAGACAGTTCATTCAGTAAGGATCTAATTAAGCACAGTTCTAGAACTCAAAACACATATATAGAACTAACCAAATTCCTTTGCGATAATTCTCTAAGTCTAAGTGCAGCAAACCAAACTTTCGTTTGCGAGAACTAACAGATTAAACTAGCATTAATTCCAGGTTTGATATGTTCACAATTATCCTAAACCAAACTTTCGTTTGCGAGTAGTTTAATTGCTCAATCTAATTAGTTCAGATTCCTAAACCCCACTTCCGTGACGTATTTAGCAACCTAAGATCTAGATTCTAATTGATCAGGTTAGAACTAGCTTTAAGCACAATTAGATTGAAGAACAGATATAGTTATGAATCCTTAACTGAATTTAACAAGTCTAGCAAGTCATGAAATCCTATGTGAGAAACCCTAAACCTAACTAGGAATCTACTCAGACATAGATAATGAAAACATAATCATATGATGAATAAATTGCATAAAAGAATAAGAGTAAAAGGGGTTCGAAATCTTCTCCAAATACAAATGAAGTAATAGGTTCAGATCAGCCCCAAAAGCTCTAAGAATCCCCTGCTCTTAATTATCAAAGCGTAAGTAAATAAAACACCAAAAACTTAATTATATAGGTCTAATCTCGGCCAGGGGCTTCTTTGTAAATATCAGGAACTTCTGGATCAAAGTGCAAATTCTTGACTCTTCATAAACCGCCGAGTTTTGGCCCATCTCGCTGGTGCAACGACCGTTGCAGGTGTGCAACGATCGACGCATTCCTCTGTTTCGGACAGTGAACTCTATCTCTCGGCCAATCACTCCAAAAATCTCCAAAATGCTCCATTATCTCCAATTCAGCTCCAAACCTGATTATACCTGTAAAAGACTCTAAAAGAACACAAAAGACACTAAAACACACTTATATCATGGCCTAAAACTAGTAAAAACCATGATATATCACTTGTCGCAACCCACCTTCGGAAATTTCAGCATATACTTTCTCAGAACGATGACTTGGGCTGATGGATCGAAATCGAGTGAAATTGGAGCTTAGGCCCAAGCATACGACAAATTCAAAACCAAATAAGTAAATATGTTAACGGACTCGGAACGTCCAAGTATCGGCCCATCCGACAAATGGATCGAGCCGCGGAAAGACGAAGAAGTAAAAGAAGAGATTGGAACGAGCGGAAAGGGAAAATCCGAGATAGAAATGTACATTTTAACGGAAAAAGGAAAGAGATAACAACAGGAAGATTTCCGCAAATCTTGCGGAAATATTCTCGAAAACCGACGAACCAAAGTTATAAAAGGAGGGAGAAGCCACACGAGAAGACCACAGCGAAAAACCCTAGACTTAGACTTAAGAACTTAGCAGTTTATCTTAGCCGATTTCCGAGTTCTTTTGCATTTCTTTTCCGATTCCTTTACTTGCTTTTACGATCTTTGTACTCTTTTCGACTTCTAATCAATAAAACGTCCTCCGGGTTTGCTAGTTTCGTGGTTATCCTTGAAATTTTCTGTTCCCTAAAAGTTTTGATCTACAAGTTTGGACCGTGTGAGTTTCGACTCTCACATCGCTGTGAGCACAGAGGTTCGTCGTTCTCTTACTTTCTGAAAATTTATGCTCTTTTCCGATAGCATTGTTTCTTATTTTCTATGTCACATGCATTGTTCGCAGCAAATACGGCACATCTCTGGCACCTCTGGAATGTCAAACCTGTCTAGAGGACGTCTGAAACAAACTAATACTGTTTAAATACCAAGAAAATATCACTCTGTTTATAAATAGTTATTACTTTATGGTTTTAGAATTGAGATTTGTGGTTTCGTGTTTAAGTCGTACAGCTGTAAGGTTTGGTTTTTAGAATCCAAGGCTTCATTCTGGATTCTCTTAACTGATTCGTATCGTTGTATTAAGTTTTATATTCGCCTCTCTGCAAGCACCTCCACCCCATCTCCACATACACCCACTTTCAAATAACCAACAAAATAATCCCTTTACATCCGTACTTAAACTCGCTTAAGATGAAGACGTCAATTCTACTGGGAGTTTCTCAGATGAACATGGGACTAATAATAAGTTTCTTCAATGCTCGCTTCTTTGCCTCTTCACTGGAGATAAGGTTTGTTTTTTTTTTATCTTCCCAAGCTTCTAAATTCTTTCAGTCGGTGACTTATGTCTTTTGTGGTGTGTCATCATTTTCAGTTTATACCTCAAATGTTATTTCTGAACAGCCTGAAGGAGCCTTTGGTTTCACCGTTTTACGCTTTGAACCTGGACCTGCTTTCTATCTTCAGCACAAGCGCACACTCCCAGCGAAGTTGCCCCACAACCTCCCGCAGCTCTACTGCTGTTCAAAGTATGCGACTGAAACAACTCTTTCTGGCAACTCCGCCATGAGATTAATGTTCTATTATAAAGCATCTTATGTTTCTGCAACAGGAATATGGAGGAGCATCCCACATCTACACCCCAGTGACTCATTGATTCAACATGTAGTCATTGAACATACCAGCGCTGCCGTGTTTCTGTTTTTTTACTTACTTATTTTCATTGCGACAATGATGTTGACCATCTCACATGCGTATATGGTTAGGAACTCTTACCTCAAGTAAAGAGTTGGCTCAAATCTCTGCAAAAGTGAGTGTAAACTGTTGTTGTTGTTGTCAAGTGCAGATAGCTCGGATTATTACAACGAACGAATTATGGAACACGAAAAATTCAGTTATTTGTAGGGACCTGATGGGAGATTCTACAACCTGGTGAACCGTGCCAGCATCCACTTGAGGCACGGTTTCCTCCTTTTTTCCCCCCAAAAGCTACATAAATTTTTTTGGCTCCATCCCTACTCATCGTGACACTATTCTGCAGATTCTGATATTGGTTAAGGCATGCATTTCCGTTTCATGGATGCTTTTTCCAAAACCTTTTACACTAAGGAAATTTCACATGGAGGTATATCCCTGTCCAAAGCTTTTCACTACATTTGTTTGATTTACTATTCGTTTTGTATTGCATGGCTTATGAAGGGATGATTTCGTTTTTTCCTATATAGGTTTCAAGGTCAAACTTATGAGTTCTTGGTACTTTTGAGGTGTATCTGGATGGTGAACCAGACTCAACGAGTGGCCATCAAGAAGAAGACATAAACTTTAGCGAGTTTTTTGTACATCAACTGATTCACTCCATAGAGTCTGTTCTAGGTTCAGTTTCTAACGCAGAATCTTACCTTCGTCTCTGGGCTCTTACTGAATGTTTCTGCTTTTTACCTATGACCAATGAATCCTATTCCTATTTGTTTCTAATATAGTCACTTTACAGTTTGGCTCATATGGAATTATCGACAGCCTTCTATGAGAAAGTTCTTCTTCTTGCTAGGAGGTGAGTAGTAGTAGCTTTAATTACATGTTTAAAACTTAAAGTTGAGGAGGCTGCCCACTACTAAAAACTAAAGACCGGATTAGCATTATGTCACAAGTACAGTCTTGGTGTGTGATATTTCAGAAAAATGACATCCTAAAGGGTATCCATAGAAGAGGTAATCTTCAGTACTCTGGAAGTTGTCATCAAAGGAAACAAATTGAGCCGACTCATGTTAATGTTGTGGCCAACTAGCTATCACATAATACTACGACCATCACCACTACTGAACCGTAAGGAAGAGGAATATGTACTTATGCATACAAAATGAAAACGGGAGCGACTATATAGAAGAAACATTGAGTTGGAATCAAAGCAATTTTATGACGACCTCTAAAAACAGATACAAAATAAAATGTATGAAAGACCATATGTTGGAGATTGGTCAACACAACAACACAACCAAAAAAACATCCTAACCAGATACGAACCCGCGTTTGCGCGGCGGTTAGATAGCTAATTAGTCTATTATTTAATTAGTCAAGTTCTCTCTCCACGTTAAGCCACGTTACCCCCCCCCCCCCCCCCCCCCCCACTTTCTGATTAAAAATTTGGATCTCTGTAATATTTATGGACCACATCCAAAACTAAGTGATCAAGAAATCATATTTCTGGGCCACGTCACCCCCTCCCCCACTTTCTCTACTAAAAATCATATTTCATGGGTCGGTCGTCTTTTCAAGCCCGACAAGCTTTGTCACTAAGTGATCAAGAAACTCTTCGCCCCCAACCCTAAAATGTCGGCGATCTCACGCCGGTCCTTCTGCAGAACCGTAACCGCCGGCCATTAATCACAGCTCTCTCACTTCAGCTCCCATCCTCAGTAAAATCATCATTCGATGCCTCATTCAATTCGTTGCCTTCTCCACTTCTAATCGCTTACGGTTTCTCTAATTCTTAACTCTATAAAAGATCGTAGACCCGAACCATCCATCCGCGCTCACACTCCCAACCTTATGTCTAAAAAAAATTGATTTTTTATCAGTACGAACCATCCATCCGCGCTCACACTCCCAACCTTTTATCTCCAAAAAAAATTGATTTTTTATCAGTAGAATTCCAAGTTGGATCGTAGATTATAGACAAGAAAAAAATTGTTACTTGAGCAAGCGGAGATGAGCGATGCTTCTTGGGAGCTTGAACTTACCGAATTGTGCAGCAGGCATGGTCATGTAGTTACAGAAGAGTCCAGAGGAGAAGACAAGGAGGACACCGAGAGATACCGCGAGTTCCCATCAGCTAAGAGGGAATCGATCGAGTTAAGATCGCTTTTCAGATTGCGAATCTTCATCGTCCAATATCGCTCCAACTTCATCGTCTTTGATTAGATTCCGTGTTGGAGCCATCACCGAATGCATCACCAACAACAAAAATCACGCGCAATTCGAATCGGGTTGTGTGGTGTGGTGTGGGATCTTAATTCATTTACAAGGATCTGAACATCCGATCTAAGGATTAGATCTTAAGAGATTTCGTTTCGAATGAAAAGATGTTTAATGGCTTTTCAATTTCTCTCGCCCATGAACCCTAAGATACCAAAAGAAATCAATCAGGTTACTTTTTTGTTCTTCAGAATAACGTACACGATGTAGTCGTTATTTTTTTCCATTGCAGTATCGGAGTCGGAGACTCTCGACTGTGGCTCTACCTTCTAGATGAATCAGAGGGTTCTGACTCAAACTTCTAGATTGAACCTCTAAGCCAATGAGAGCTATGGATGCGGAGAAGCCTGCTGTCACTGATGTTCTTGTGAGGGAGAACTCTTCTGAAACAGACGCCAACCCTGAAGTCGAAGTCTTGGCGACACCTACAGTCGCAGGTTTGCTCTCATCTCGGGTCAAGTGTTTTCAATAAAGAAGAGTTATCATTTCTAATGTATTGGTATGTTTGAGAATTTAGGTGAAGTGATGGCGGATGGTGAGAAGTCAAAGGCAGCGAAGAAGCGGACTAAGGCTCCATGGGCGAAGCTACTTTCCCAATATCCTCAGTGGGTCAATGGCCTTAACAGAACATATCAACAATCTGGACCATGAACTAGAATCTCTGTAGGTAAAGGAGAACGAAACTGAAGCAGAGCTTGATAGAGAGAAGCAAGAGAAATCATAAATGTCTAATCACATCATTGATGTCAAAAGAACATTGTTAAGGATGAGTCTGAGCTTACACAGGAAGAGAGAAAGAGAAGAAGAGCTAAGAAGAAGAGAAAGTTTAAAGGTAAGGAAGTAAATATCAAGGGGAATATTTTTAGTCGGTAAAAAATGCATAGATATAAAGACGAACGACCTACATTGTTAAAGTTATTGTCTCTAAGCTCTTTTAATTTTCACTTGCGGAACAGCTGAATCTGCAAACCAACCTGTGAATAAGGCGCGAGATACTACTACATATATCTCTTAAACTGGTATTTGTTTTCGTGCTCGAACATTAGATCCTTGAGAATATCAGAAAACATCAGGTGTTGAACGTTTTCTACTCTTTCGAAAAAAACAGGCAATGAATAACGGTGAAAGAGAGGAGAGGGTGTTACGGAGGCAGATTGAAGGTCAAAAGAGTTCACTCGAGACCAAATCAACTAAGGACAAGCCTGATCAAGATTGGATGGATACAAACCATTTTGCATGTCAGAAATATTTAATTTTGTTTTAATATGTTTAAGGTCGAGTGTAACACCCGCCTCCCGGTTAAACCGGAGACGCGGCATTAGGACACCCGTGGAGCCCATTTTGGTCCAACCGGGATGTCACTCAACTTGTCCCAGGACCCGGCGCTCTCTTCAGATTCTAAAAAACCAATGTCATCACCTGTTCGAATCAATCCCGCATCCGGACCTGCAAGAAAACGGGGGCAGGGGAAAAAGGGAAAAGGAGGTCTGAGCAATTGTTTCAAACACAATTACCCAGTGAGGGGCAGATTTAGGGAACCCGCGATCCCAGCTTACACTACACAATTACGAATCACAAGTCCTAGGCTAATATCACCTTGCAAGCATCACCCGAAGGCTTTATCACACAACCTACGTCCCAGTGGACTACTACGAAATGAAAGCGCAAACAAATCGACCACAGAGTGCATTAAAATAAACAGCAACTGGAGCCCGCCATTGGCCCCGGTGCCCAACTCTAACTCCAATTCCAACGAAATCGGAGGGCTCGCCGAAACCCCCCTTACGACGATACAAGGGTTGCGTACCAAAACTCGTTATACGCAAGCCGTCACCAAACCCTTTCGGGGGCCCTACCACAATTCTAAGTAATGCATGTCCATCATGCACAATCAACGTTTTCAGTTTAAGCGATAACCTAGCATTCTACGTTCTGCAATCAATCACATCAGCGCTTTACTACTCCTATACTACCTAGGAAAGACAACATTAACGAAGGACTATCGTCCGGAATGGAATAGGGCAAGCGAAGATTGAACCGAAACCTCACCTTAGCCAAAGAAGGGCATTTCCGTAATTTAGGAACTTCATGAGACCGAACGGACGACAGTTCTGGAAAGAGGGCGAAAAAGAAGTGGTTTAGGCTTTTGAATCACTCGATTCGGGTTTAAGACGGTCTAGATACGAATGAAAGAAGTTGGAAGTCCAAATCATAACTAACTCAAACCGAATTGAAATTGGTTTGGATTAAACTGGAAATTGGAATCAATTTTGGCAAACCGAAGCAAACCGGATCTAATTGAATTAAACCGAATGGGAACCGAATTGAAATCGATTTAGCTAAACCGGATTAAACCGAACGAAATTGATTTAAAGCGGAATCAAATCGAAATTGGAATTGAACCGAACCGGACCAACCAAACCGGACCGGCGGTCAACGGCGGCGGTCAACGGCGGCTCCGGCGGCGCGTGACGGAGGCGAGGGTGGCACGTGGCGGCGGCGGGCGACTCCGGCGGTCGGCGCGTGGGCTCCGGCGCGTGGCTCCTCCGGCGCGCGTGGATCTCACGCGCCCGGCACTCCGGCGGCGCGTGGGGGTGCGTGCGGCGGCTGATCGGCGATCGGTCGGCGGCTCCGGCTTCGTCTCGTCGAGGCGGTCACGGTGGTATGCTCGGTTTCTCGGGATTCAGGATATTTTTTAGAAAACGATTGAAAACAGGTTTTGGGTTTTGAAAACTCAGATCTACGGGGTTCGAAGGTTACCTGGATCAAAGTCAGGCTTGAAAACGTGAATAGTGGCTTCTAGGGCTTCGGTCAACTTTGCACTCCGACAGAGCTTCGCAGCAGAGAGAAAAGAATGGTTTTTGAAGAGGGAAAGGCTCCTATTTATAAGGGAGGGCTAGTGTTTTGCAAAAAAGAAAATGGGCTTGGCTAACGGGCTGAGCTTTTTCTCTCTTTCTTTTAAAATTTTTTGGGCTATGGGAATTGGACCATTACATCGAGAATTTTGTTCGGATCGGTTATTTTGACATTAAGCTATTAAGCAAATAACACGATGTATTTAATTAACAAATAAAATCCTGTATTGATTAACACCAAGAATCAGTATTCCGAATGAAATCAATACCCTCAACTCTAGAACAAACCTCTAGAGACTGCCTTCTTGAGAGATTAGCTCTTCAAGCCAATGATCAATCTTTACAATAGAATTGATGAAATGAATGAATACAATTGAACGGTATATAACTACTTCAACCGTAAAACTATTCTGTTGAGCTATTGTTCCACGTCAGAAGCTTCAACTTGCTCATGCAGCTCGCTTACAATACTCTTCTGATTGTCCTTCTTATTTGTTCCCTTACGAACATAGACTCTCAACGGCTTATCATAAGCCTGACCATGATGAAACTTATATTTCACCAATTTATGTGTTAAGTCAATCGACATCGTGAAGACTCACGAAGAAACAGGGGAAGTACTAGAAAACGGTAATGGAGACATCTAAATTACGGTCGAGTGCGACGAACTTTGGTGATAGAGAGGAATCACGAGAAGGAGACGATGGAGAAAGACATGTCAAGGAAAAGAAGCTTGGAGAAAAAATAAGAGAAGTTGAAAAGGAGAGAGAATTTGTAGGGACTAGGAGAAGAGAAAAAAGAAGCAATAAGGCAAAGTTATAAAGGTTTTCATGATGTTCGGGTGTTTAAAAGTTTACAATACCCACCCGCTTTTAGCCTAGAGAAGGTGATGAAGATGCTACGCATGTTCACGTCTCAGAACAGTGGACGACCTGCAAAGAAATTGAAAAAACAATCACGGGTTGGTCTAGGAGATGAAGGTGGGACATTTGCGTAGTCATTAAGTGATAAAATCACATTAGTTTAAAGTCCTCTGGGTTCTTTTTTGCTTACATATTATCATTGATTATTTGTGAACGTTACTATTTAGCTGATGGTTATGTTTTAATTTACCCACAACTGTTACTTTATTTGTGGGACATTCCACTGTTCTGAAACTCCGATGTCTAAAAGGAACAAAAATCCCCCCGCGTGACAAATCACTAGTATAATAAAATATTTGTTTTTTTTTAACGCTAATACATATTATAAAAACTATTACAATGACAATTTTACAGATAATACTATCTTTATTCTACGAGAATCCATCAACAGTCACGATCAACGGCTCCACATGCTCCTGAAAACTTTCTTATAAGTTTGCCTCCATTAATCTTGTAAAACTGCGCCTTCAGGGATTCGAACCCAGTACCTGCCGGTGTAAAGCTTTAACCACTTGACCACTACGCCACAGTTGCTTCACCATAATAAATAATTGTTTAGAGTTGTTTTTTTAAGTGTAGTAGTCTTGTTTGATTAAGTTATTAAAATTGTAAACATTTTAAGCCTACTATATTAAACATAATATAGGGCTTTGATTTTTTTTTTCACAATAAAAGGCCGTAGGCGTATGCTTCTTTTTTCCTTCTTACTAGAGCTTCGTTGTGAACCTTATTGTCACAGAGGTAGAGGCTATTGCTTATCGGTATGAAAGGCTCAGTGTCATATGTAACCTTCTTTTCCTTGCCTTCCTCGTTGACAATGGTGCCAGTATAGAGCATGAGACCATTGGGAGTGACCCTGCTGTAAAGTTATGGGCTTAAAACAGATAGGTGATTGACTCTGCTCTTAATGTTTGATGCAGTTCCATATTCATGAACCAATATATTGGTAACACAAGAGACCTGGGTGAGATCATGTAGTTCCATTTCCCTTATCTCTTGTTGTCGGTTGTATAGTAATTGTCTCCCATTTTAACTACCTGCAACAGACCACAATAAGTTAGTAATTAATACCAAAATCTTGTGCAATTAAGAAATCAACTCAGCGAACTGAAACTGTAGTAGGGGAAATAGAATCATCAACCAATCATCACCAAACACAAGATAAAACTTTGAATTAAACACCAAAAGCCTTGGTATTCATTTTAAGTTAGCCAATCTTCTCAATACTTGGCAAAAGAATAATAATAAAATCGTAATGACATGAGTAATAATCGTAATAGAAATAGCTCTCGGCATGTTGGATATAGGTTTAGCACTTCATTCATAAACCCATCAAAATATATCCACTTCATCGAAGCATTTCAGTCCAACAACTGAAGTTTACTAGGAAATCAACAATCCAACAAAAAGTTTGATCCTTTTTACTATAAATAGACCATCAACTGTTCATTTATTGGTAACTTGTAATTTGCTAAGCTCCGAGCTACTTTTTATAAAGCGACGAGCCCAAGAAATTTTTAGGGAGATCGTCGATTCCATCCTATTCATTGTTCGACATCGGCCTAACTATTAATATAGAGTTTCCGATCCCACTTGTATCTCGTTTTCTTATTTTTTCGAACCTTTTTGACCCCAACTCTGATTCTCTCAGACTTAGTAGAAATCCCACAACAACAACTGGCGCTGTTTGTGGGGATCATAAACTTCTTTTCGCTTTAGGAAAGGTTGATAATGACAGGATCATCATTGACCAGTGACAATCCCAATTCGTCAGAACACCAAACTCCGAGCTCGTCGTCACCGAGTTTGATCACCAAATCAACCACAACAATGGAACTGAACTCACTAGTCCCGCAGGTCGATATCCTAGCCGATCAGACCAGGATAACTAACACACATGAAAACACCGAGCTAACAAACCAGACGTCAGACGCTCAGCTTAATGACCAGGACGTCTCTTCCCTTATAAAGGTCATGATTAAACAGGTTGACGATCTGACCCGAGGTAACAACATTCACTTCGATCAGCCCTCGGCCGCTCAGAACGTATGCTGAGAGCAAATCAATGACCTCCAGTAACCTGGGCAGAAAGCATCTCAGAGAATGTTGGACTTCACCCCTCGGATCCAAAGAGCTCTGTTCGACATATCACTAGCTCAGGTTGCCGAACCAAGCAGACAACCACTCATACCTTCAACATCCTTATTGGTTGAACTAGGAGCAAACCAGGAGTTACCTACCGAAACGATGCGTAGCAAGGCAGAAGAAAGTAGGAACAACGAGATTGAACAACTAAAGGCGCAACTGGATCACATGACCTCAAAAGTCTACAAAGCAACTAGTTCGGCGCCGAAAATCGACCAAGCACTCAAATAGACACAAAACACTCCGTTCACAAGCAAAATAATATGCACACCGATCCAACACTCAGGAAAGATTAACCTTTCGACCTATGAATAACTCGGATCCCCATGATGTTATCCTAAGGTGACTTAAATCTCAAGGTACTGCAAAGGGGCCTTTCTTGAGTGAGCGGGACGGTACACTATGGAGGTTTAGTTTCCCCTTGTATCGAGAGAATGAAAAGATCTCGTTAGGGCTTTCTATTGTCTATTGTATCGGGTTTTTTTTGGGGCAGTATATAAAGGGGTCTAAGGGTTTGTAAATATTAACACACACGAAATATAGAAACCCTTGACAAAAGGGTATTTGCCTCAATATCGTTTCTCTCTAAGTATTACGCAAAACGTTCTATCTTCTAGGGTTCACTCGAGTTTATACAACAAGTGGTATCAGAGCACAAGATTACGATGACCGAAAGTTCTCTTAAGTTCGACGTTCCTCGATTCGATGGGAAGGGAAACTTCGGTCTATGGCAACTTCGAGTGAAGGACATGTTATCACATCAGGGGATGAAGAAGGCGTTGTTAGAGACGAAACCAGAAGCGATCAAGGATGATGATTGGGAGGAGATGACAGACAAGGCGACCTCGACAATTCGTTTGTGTCTTTCAGACGAGATTACTAATCAGGTAATGGATCTTACAACTTCGAAGGCTATATGGGATAAGTTGGAGAAGTTGTATCTGTAGAAGTCGTTGTCTTCTAAGTTATTTCTCAAGCAGAAGTTATACCGTTTTAAGATGGCTGAAGGTGGAGATCTGGTTCAGCATGTAAACGTGTTTAACCAAATCATCACAGATCTGACGCGTGTGGGTGAGGATATTGAGGATGAGGATAAAGCCATGATTCTACTGTGTTCTCTGCCCTCGTCTTATGAGACTTTGTTAACTGCCTTAACATGTAACAAAACCACGATAAGTCTGGATACGGTTACTTCTTCGCTTATATCTCATCATGAGCGACGTGTAGGTAACGTGGATACTAAGTCTGAGGGAGACGGTTTGTACGTGAATTACAACAAGGAGCGAGGGAGGTCAACCGAGAAGCAGGCAGATGGAGGTAGCAGAGGAAAATCAAAACCAAAGGCGGTTAAGGGAGTCTGTTTTGGTTGTGGCAAGAAGGGTCACTTCAAGAGAGACTGTCCAGCCAGGAAACAGAATGGAGGCAGGGATTCGCAGGACTCTTCAAAGTCTGCAAATATAGTCCAGGCAAAGGATGTTTCAGAAGATATCAATTATGATATGCTTGCTGTCACTTCAGGGAATCACGCAGATTCTTGGATACTTGATACGGGAGCATCATTCCATATGACTCCAAATAAGGAATGGTTTGAGACGTATAGGGCTGGAAATATGGGTTCTGTTCAGTTGGCAGACGACAAGGTCTGTTGTATTATTGGGACTGGACAGGTGAAGTTTCGGATGTATGATGGTAGCATCAGAACATTGACGGATGTAAGACATATTCCAGGCGTGAAGAAGAATCTGATTTCCTTGGGCACACTTCATAAAAACGGATTCAAATTCAAAGGTGATGAAGGAGAAAACGTTTTGAAGGTGTGTAAAGGATCCATGGTCGTAATGAAGGGAGAGATGACAGCTGGTAATGTATATTGGATGATAGGGAACGTGGTTGTAGGTGGAGAAGCCTCAGCTGCCGTTTCTGAAGCAGAGGCCACAACTTTATGGCATATGCGTATGGGTCATATTGGTGAGAATGGTCTCAATGAACTCCACAAGAGGGGTTTGTTGGACGGGTTGAAGAGCTGCAAGATGGAATTCTGCAAATTCTGTGTGATGGGAAAGCAGATCAAAGTTTCGTTCAAGACAGGGCAACACACGACAAAAGTTCTTCTAGACTATGTCCATTCTGATGTGTGGGGACCAACTCGGGAACAGTCATTGGGAGGATCTAGATACTTTTTTTTGTTCATCGATGACTTCTCCAGGAAAGTCTGGGTGTACTTCATGAGGCAGAAATCTGAAGTATTCGAAAAGTTCAAGATTTGGAAGGCTGAAGTTGAAAACCAGACAGGAAGAAGGGTAAAGTATCTGAGATCGGATAATGGCACGGAGTATACTGATGGAGCGTTTCAGAAGTTTTGTGAGGAGCATGGTATTCAGAGGCACTTCACAGTGCGGAAAACACCACAGCAGAACGGTGTCAGTGAAAGGATGAACCGTTCAGTTGCAGAGAAGGCTAGGTGTTTGAGGTTGAATGCAGGGCTCTCAAAACGGTTCTGGGCAGAGGCAGTAAACATGGCGGTCTATCTCATCAATAGATCGCCAAGGAGTTCCTTGGAAGGAAAGATAGATGAAGAAATTTGGTCTGGGAAAGATGTTGATCTTTCAAACTTGAAGATTTTCGAATGTCCAGCTTATATGCTTATTCCGGGTGACGAAAGATCAAAGCTTGATTCTAAGTCAAAGAAGTGCATCTTTCTGGGTTTTGAGAAAGGTGTGAAGGGCTTCAAGTTATGGGATCCTGAAGATAAGAAGAGGGTGTTTAGTCGAGATGTGGTTTTCGATGAGCAGTATATGGTGCAGCATGCGAGGTCAGAACAAGTGCCTGTAACCATTGAGACTAGCACGGATTCTAGGGAAATTCAGGAGGAGTCTATAGAAGATAGACCAGCAGCAGAGAGTGATGAGCAGCCTGTTGTGGAGGAGCAGGAGGTGGAAAAACGTGTTAAAAAGAAAGCAGAGGAAAGTTTGATACCTAACAAAGAAAAGAGAGTTTCCAAACCACCTGTAAGATTCGGTTTTGAAGACATGGTGAACTATGCCTTGGTTGTTGGTACAGATGATCCAGCCAATTTTCGAGAGGCTATTAGTAGCCAGGAGAAAGAGCAATGGCTGGAAGCTGTAACAGATGAAATCGAGAGTCTTGACAAGAATCAGACATGGGATCTTGTTCCTTTACCTAAAGGAAAGAAGGCAGTTGGATGCAAATGGGTTTTCAAGGTAAAACCAGGAATCTCTGAGAAAGAAGTATCAAGGTTCAAGGCAAGGTTGGTGGCAAAAGGATACTCACAGAAGAAAGGGGTGGATTATGACGAGATTTTTTCACCTGTGGTTAGACACACTTCCATACGAGTTGTGTTAGCATTGGTAGCGGTATGGGATTATCATCTTGAACAGATGGATGTGAAGACTGCGTTTCTTCATGGAAATTTGGAAGAAGAAATCTATATGGAGCAGCCTGAGGGGTTTGTAAAGCCAGGTGAGGAGAAGCTTGTGTGTAAGTTGAAGAAGTCCTTATACGGATTGAAGCAAGCTCCAAGACAATGGTCCAAACGTTTTGACTCTTATATGCTGGAAATTGGCTACCAAAGATGTGAGTATGATTGCTGCGTTTACACAAGGTACCTTGATGACCATTCTCCCATATTCCTTATGCTATACGTTGATGATATGCTTATTGCTGCAAGCGATATGAATGATATTGCTGAGTTGAAAGGACTACTGGGAAAAGAGTTTGAAATGAAGGATCTTGGTGCTGCAAAGAAGATCCTTGGGATGGAGATTCGCAGAGAAAGGAGCTCTAAGAGGTTATGGCTTTCTCAAAAGAGCTACATAGAGAAGGTGGTAGAACGCTTTGACATGTCGGAAGCAAGGACAGTTTCTACACCTTTGGCGAATCACTTCAATCTCTCAGCGAAGCAGTGTCCTAAGTCCATTGAAGACATCAAAGATATGGCACAAGTTCCTTATGCAAGTGCGGTTGGTTGCCTAATGTATGCTATGGTTTACACTAGGCCTGATTTGGCTCAAGCAGTTAGTCAAGTTAGTAAGTACATGTCGAATTCTGGAAGAGATCATTGGGAAGCAGTGAAATGGATACTCAGGTATTTGAAGGGTTCTGCTAACTGTGGGATTATGTTTGGCGGTCAGGAGAGTGCATCAGTTGTGGGGTTTGTTGATTCAGATTACGGTGGTGATCTAGACAATAGAAGGTCCACTAAGGGATATGTGTTTACACTATCAGGAGGACCTATTTGCTGGAGATCCGTGTTACAGTCTGTTGTAGCCATGTCAACCACAGAAGCTGAGTATATGGCAATGGGTGAGGCAGCTAAGGAGGCACTTTGGGTGCGAGGACTTGTGGCGGAATTGGGAGTTGAGCAAGGTGGAGTTCAGCTACACTGTGATAGCCAAAGTGCGATGTATCTGGCAAAGAATCAAGTGTATCATGCAAGGACGAAGCACATCGCTATAAGGTTTCATAAAATCAGGGAGTTAGCAGCTTCTGGAGAGATCTTATTGCAGAAGGTGTCTACGTTGGAGAATGCAGCTGACATGTTGACCAAGCCGGTTCCTACGGGGAAGTTCAGACATTGTCTTGAGCTACTCCAGATCTTCCGATGCTAGAGGAAGATGGTGACCCCTCAGATGTTAGGAAAGTCAGAAGGTGACATTGTTGAGATTTTTCGTCAAGGTGGAGTTTGTTATCCTAAGGTGACTTAAATCTCAAGGTACTGCAAAGGGGCCTTTCTTGAGTGAGCGGGACGGTACACTATGGCGGTTTAGTTTCCCCTTGTATCGAGAGAATGAAAAGATCTCGTTAGGGCTTTCTATTGTCTATTGTATCAGGTTTTTTGGGGCAGTATATAAAGGGGTCTAAGGGTTTGTAAATATTAACACACACGAAATATAGAAACCCTAGACAAAAGGGTATTTGCCTCAATATCGTTTCTCTCTAAGTATTCCGCAAAACGTTCTATCTTCTAGGGTTCACTCGAGTTTATACAACACATGATATTCTGACGGCCTTCAGTATCGCAATGGGACGAGCACAGTTTTCCCCTAAGGAACGTGATGCCGATCACTATCAGCTCTTCGTGGAAAACTTAAGCGGAGCCGCGCTCAACTGGTTCTCACGCCTCGAGGCGCACTCCCATGATAACTGCCACCAGTTATCGACCAATTTCCTCAAGCACTATTCTATGTTCATTTAGGAAGGGGCCTCAAATGCGACATATGGGTGATAAGCAGGGACCAAAGGAGCCCCTCAGATCTTACATCGACCGGTTCAAAGTCATCGTCTATAAAATCTCGGTGACTGGTAGAGTAGGACTCCAAGCATTGCGCAATGGAATTTGGTATGAATCGCCTTTCCGCCAACAAATAAAGAAGAAAATGCAACAAACACTCGATGACTCTCTTCACTGTGCAGCCATCTTGGGTGAGATCGAAGAAGTTTACTGCGGCGAAAGAACCAGCCACAAAGGGGAAAGAACCAACACTAGAGTACCTCAATGAAAAAGGCAGGAAAGCGACAACATACTACAACGTCCAGCAGCAGACGAGCCGACTGCAGGGTCAACAGCAAGGGTGCAACCAGCCAAATAACTAACAAAACTGGGTATTGAACAAATACATTAGAACTGACAAGCATGAAAAATCTTTCCTCACTTTGCATCAATAATCCGGTCACGACACCATCGGATTTTGCCACATGCAAAGACTCCTGCTCGGGGAACGCCATAAAGGAGTAATGAGCATAATAATACAGAACGTGCGGATGAAACCCCTTGTGAACCAAGAAACGCAACGCCAACCCAAGAACGAAGGAGAATGATCCCGACTCATCCGGGAAAAGAAAGGAAAGTAAGGTGATCCGCAACAAGTAGATTAGAACGATGTCGACATGGAGTCACTAAAAAGAGCTCCCGACGATAGCAAGGAAGGGACTCCCCCAGAAAGGAGACACATCAACATGATCATGGGAGCACTCCTTACCTGCAACGACTCGATGCGCTCGATAACGGCGTACAGCCAGAAAGCAGACATACAAAAAATGGAAGAGGGATATTGTCGACGAACTAATGACAAGATCATTCTTGATCAGTGACAATCGCGGCTCGTCAGAACAACAGACTCCGAGCTTGCTCCCTCAGAGTTCGTCGTCGCCGAGTTTTATCACCAAACCAACCACAACGGTGGAACTGATCTCACTAGTCCTGCCGGTCGATACCCTAGCCGATAAGAGCATGATAACTGAAACACATGAAGAGGCCGAGCTAACAAACCAAACGTTGGACGATCAGCTTAATGATCAGGACGTCTCTTCCCTTATAAAGGTCCTGATGAAACAGGACGACGAGCTGACCCGATGGAACAACATTCGTTTCGATCAGGTCGAGATGATAGCAAGGAAGGGACTCCCCCACGAAGAGATGCATCAATATGATCATGGGAGGATCCTTACCTGCACAACGCAGTGCGCTTGATAACAGTTTACAACCAAAAAGAAAACATACAATGGCAATGGAAGAGGGATATTATTGACGACCTAAAGGCCGGTAGCGAAATCAATTTCACTGCAGAATATGAAAAAGAGTTGGACAAGCCGCATAATGTATGCTCGTCCTCAAACTTCTGATAGGCGATTGCGAAGTAACTAAAATATTGACCGATACTAGAAGCTCTGTCAACCTCATCTTCAAAGAGACCTTGCAAAGTATGGAGTTGAGAGACTTCAAGATGAAGCGGTCATAAAATCCCCTCAATGGTTTCGCCGGTGACACGACCACCACAACCGAAATAATCAAACTACCAGTGTCAGCCGGATGGGTAACCAAGGTTGTCAAGTTCGTCATCATCGACCGACCGTCGATCTACATTGTCATCTTAGGAACTCCTTGGATCCACGCAATGAAAGTGGTTCCCTCGACTTACCACCAATGCATAAAATTCCCAACCTTGGGAGGAATCTTCATGCTCTGAGGGAGTCAGAAATTCTCAAGGACATGCTTCGAAGTAGAGCGCAAGATGCTGCATACTTCATGTCTCTTGTCCGAACAAAAAAAAGAACCATCGACATCTGCACACTTCCTCAACCAAACGATTACAGATCCAACGCCAAAGTAGGCGGATAAGACTCACTCCTCAGCAAAGGATCTATTCGAGCAAGCTCCGGTCCACTTTCAAAATAATGTAAGCAACCTCAGGCTCCATAAAAAAACGAGCTCCGGCTCTATAAAAATATATATAAGTAAGCGAGCTTCCACTCCAGAACCTGTAAAAAAAGAACTACGCTCGGCTTGATCCCTCCCGGAGGGTATGTAGCAACCATTACGAGGTTCAACCACATTTATATTTTCAAAATTTTAACTTCCCTTTTTTGAATATGCTCATGCTTCTCAATACTTAACATCGACATTCTGGCCAAATGATCGATCAAAATAAACGTGTCTCATATACAGTGGCATCGTACGCCACACCAACGATATCGACGACCCCAAGCAGGGGCTAGACCCGCACAAGTCCTTAATAGAATAAGTTTAGTAAGCCTAAACTCCTTCGCATAACTAAAATTCGAGGATTTCACTGGATAAGCCGAGAACGTACTCCAACTCCATAAGGATTTCCTCGTTTATCGATCTCAGTGGACTGTTATAAATAAAGACAGTCCGCAAAACACAATTAAATAAATAACATAACATGACTTTATAAATGTGAATTATGAAAAATATTACTTTACCTCAAGGAAGATGTGCTCATATTCATCTAGTGAGAGTTCCCAATGTCTCGAAGCAGCACCAATCAAAACTTTTGAAGTCTCTATATCGAGATATAACATCTTCTCCTTTACGATCTTTTGGAATGTTGCAGCGGCGTCCTCAGCCTTCCGATCAAAAAATGTACCATTTGCCTTTGTATGTGTCCTGACGAATACCTCACCAATATGAACCGATCTTCCATATTCCTCTTCCTGCAGTGTTATACCTCAAACAAGAAGTATTACTGAAATTTCTAGTTACAATGCTTCAGATCAACAGATTTGTACAAAGGTTACTTTCCATGTCAAGCTTGATTTCAAGGTACGACTTTGGTCCTGAGAAATGGATGTGACGATCGAGACCTCCACGGTCAGAGTTACGACAACTGGCATAGGTCTTACTTTTAGCCTTTGCTTCTTCAGTTTCCCAATAGTCGGACATCTTTTTTCAGGGAGTCTCGCCGTTCCACTTGGGTCATTTTCGTTTAGTCCTCGTAGTGCTAATCATTTCTTTTAACTGTCGTTGACAGATCCCCTCGAAATACTGTTGAACTGTCCTTGTTATCAAGGGATCCCAATGGTGGGTTTTCTAGAATAAATATAGAATAAGCATAGCCTTAGTGAAAACAACACAAGCAATGTATATATGAAAGGTGTTGGAGAGAAAACTGTACAACGAACTCGAGGAAATATCTTTCTGCTTTATCATGAGGCACATGTGACCAACTATAGTATGGTTTATCAAATTTGTTTGTTAATTTTTTTTGTAATATTCCGAACCAGTTTCAGTCCTCTATCATGAGTTAACCTGAAATATGTACAAGATTAACATACTAACCATCAGAGACTCAAACGCATCTGATCAGCATAACTCATAAGCAAACCAACAGTAGAATTCATAAACAAACTAGACTGTTTTAAAAACACCATTGCGAAGGGCATACGAGAAGAACAAAAAAACCCATACAGAGAGTATCAATAGCTGAAGAAAAAGTACATGACAGTAGCCATACCAAGTCGTGTCTGGCATCGGTGCGGGAGAGAGTACGGTGGTGAAGGTTTCCTTGTCTGGCACCCGAAGCAGAGCATTCAGAGCCCGCAGTGTGTCCTCCTCGAGGTCCGGCAAAACAAGAAGAGTTTCGTTGAGGAAGTTGTAAACTTACTCTGAGCCTGAGATTGGTAAACTGGCGAAGGATGGGCGTTCTCAACAAGGTCCTGGTTTTTTTGGACTTCTTCTGACACCGGCGAAGCTTCGACTTCAGGTTGATTAGTAGTCGAGCTCAAGAATAGTTGTTTAGGCAGTGGATAGTCCTGTACACGGGGTACTGACGCTGACGTTAGGGGGATATTTGGACTAAGGTGGCATAGGGCTCTGTGTTTTTTTCAAACCACTGGGTTTGGACCCAGCGGTGCCTCTCTGAGTAACATTTCGAATGGTTACTATCTTACGAGCTACTCTCTTTCCCTTTTGAGGCATCGTGTGACGGAGAGTTTCAAAGAAGAAATTGAGAGGGTCGATAGCAATAAAACTGAGAACCTTGAATATGAGATTCAAATAAGAGATGCCAGTTAGAGATTAGTCAGTAGGGAGGAGGATATGGAGAAAAAAGTATGTGAGATGATTCAAAGGAGATTTTGGAGAAAGGGAAGAACAAAATAAAATCAGGGTTTATGTTGCGCCAAATGATGGTTTCTCGACACTTAAACGAAATTTTCTGGGTTAAGGTGGGTAATTGAAAAATTTTGGGCTAAAAATTTTTTATTTGATTTCCCGGATTAATTACGCGAAATAATTTGAAAAAATCTCACGTGTAGTCGGTTGTGGTGCTTAATTAAATATATATTTTACATTAGGTTGTAAAATTTTGTGTTTATGTGTGTTTTATTATTATATATATATATATATATATATATATATATATTTATAATCTCTTATTAAGTAATATTGTAATAGCACTAATTAATAATTTTTGACAATATCGAGGACTATAACCGTATATGACCCTATACCCTAAATTGTAAACCCAACCATTAAATCATAAACCATAAACTCTAAATATTGAACCCTAAACCCAAAACTTTGACACCCCCATTAAACCATAAACCCTAAATACTACACCCTAAACCATAAACCTTAGACGAAAGATAAGCAGACAAGAAGAATATTAAATGTTCATTACAACCGTTGACACTTCCATTGTTCCCCTGTTTCAAAGATAGATATGTGACTCGGTATAATTATTGTATATAAATAGATGACTAAGATGAACTACTAAATAACATATATAGTTAAAGCCATTAGCAAGATCGGCAAATTGTGGATGTGAGACAGCGATATACACGTACTCCATGCTCATGCATGTGTTTTATGCAGATGGAGAAGTTTTGAAACGTGGGTACATCATCAAGCGCCAATTTTAAACTCGAGTACGTGTTAAGATAACTATGAGACAAATGTATGGACGATCAGACAAACGGGGTAAACTGTTCTATAAGAAGCGAAGAGGATTATACATCAAAGGGCTTTATAGATATCCGTGTACTCCGATAAAGACTGGGTTGAGTTGGTAGGACAGAGAACTGTGTTCTAGTCATAGGACTTCGTGTTTATGTCTAGGAGTCGTGGGAGGTTTTAGCTATCATGGGATAGCTAGGTGTTACTTTGGAAGTTTACCGAGTTCGCGTGAGGGGCCTATGGTGTTGAGATTGCGTTAGAGATATGTATAGTATAGATCGAGTCTAATCGAGGGAATATGCCGCAGTGTTCTCGATTTCATTCGTTAATGATATGTGTTGAATATCTTGTGTGTTGGGTGGAGTCCAAAACGTACTGGTAGTGATCGACTGTTTTATTTCATTGTTTGTTATTGCGTGTTATTTTGGGTTTTGTTGGGTGGCGAATCCTCTTGAAAGAGAGGGGTGCCTTCGGGAACGCGGACACGGGTGGTGCATGGCTGTCGTCAGCTCGTGCCGTAAGGTGTTTCAGCCTTTGTAGTTGGGAGCCAACTCACTGAGCGATCTTAAATTGCTCATACGACTCTTTTATTTTGTAGGTAACCTTAGGGGAGACTTGTTAGAAGAAGCTGGACGTTAGGAAGCGGAGGAGCATATCCCGAACGAGTAAGCGAGCGGTGTAAACCCTATGTTGGATTTTTAACCGTAAACCTTCAGGACATTAGTCCCCTTACTAGGTAAGTATGGCGCTAAACTTATCTTCTAAATTTGAGTGGTGGTCTTTGCATGCACTGAATAATAGGAATTCCATACTAGTTTGAAAAAGATAGTTGGGTTTGTTGGTACTAAGAAGCTTGTGATACGGGGATCTATGTTTCTAGTACATGCGGTAGAGTAATATGAATATCATTTCATTGGTGGTATTAGTCATTCCAATAGTGGAGTTTCTTTAGATGGAATGTTGATAAGATTAGTAAGCATCTTAGAATAAATGGGGTGGTTAGATTAGATTTCTATGTTTGGTGTTATGGAAGGTATTACACCATTGATGATTGGCCATGCAAGTTCTTGTTTGATTGTTGTACGGCCGATTATCAATGATTGTATATTGGAATTAACATCACTTCATAGGTTGGAATTTTAATAGCTGCTAACTCTAGTGTGTGGTATGGGTGAGTGTTGTACAGGGTGTGATGATGATCGTATTTTTGAAAGGTATAAAAACCTTTATAGTTGTGTGGAGAAAGTCCCAAGACAAAACCCGAACCCATAAAGATTGTGAACTTATTAATTCAGAGGTTGTTGTTATTTAAAATCAAAGCTCGAGAAATGCAAGGTAGGTGGAAAATCGCAAAGCTGAAGGAGACTGTTACAATCGGTTATGCAAGGAATGGAAGCAAACACAAGTTACCAAAAAGTTGAGATGGAGATGGTCATGGATAAAGAAATGGATGAGTTTGGAGAATGAAACAACATCAATGATAGATTTGAGTAGTTCTAAGATGAAAGTTCAGAAGTTCCGTCATCAAATGAGTTAATTGAGATTGGAGTTTGGATTTCATAGCAGAGGTGAGGAAGTAAAGATGAGATAAGAAGGGTCAGAGAGGAAGCGAAGGTGGTTCACCAAGAGGACAAGGTGGAAACCACTAGCGGTTCAGCAGAAATCGTTTCATACGATGTCTGGGAAATTGCTTATGAACGGTGGTGGATACCAAATTATACGCTATCTATAATCGGTCAAGCTTGTTTTTATTTGATTGTTGTTTGACTGGATCTCGATGGTTGTATAAGGGAAGTGTCTAACATTATATAAGTGTGGAACCTAGATGGTGTAAGGATTGACAGAAAATTGGTTTGTCAAAAGAAGTATCAATCAACATAAGAAGATAGATAAATGACTATATCATCATAAGCAAGAAAAAGGAATTATCAGTTAACGTGGAAATGCTTATCGAAAGAAAAGATAAACATAGAAAAGTAAAGATCAGGAATGGAAGAATTTTTTAAGGCAAGTAGTGCCTTACTTCTAAACCCAATAAAAACGACGATGCAAGCAGCCTAAGGAGCAGTATAACATCAGGAGACAAGCTGAAGGGAACATAGTAAGAATTCATGATATGGAAGGAGTATAATCACGGAAGAAGCAGAGACCCGAGGTTCAGAAAGGTGGAATGTGATAAAAAAAAAAACAAAAAAGGATCGGATCACCTCTGAGGAAGCCCACAGAGTTCAAAGCTTCAGAATTCAAGGACGAATTCCTGTAAGAAGGGAAAGAATGTAATATCCGGTCTCCGGATAAATAAATATTATTCAAAAATAATATTTTAGCAGGAGAAATTATTCAGTAAATAATACAAGAGTTTATAATCGGAAATTATTTTGTAATAATTTTTCTAGAAATGAACTTTTTAGGAAACCGGAGATATGAAGCAATCGGTGGAGTCGGAATATTAAACAGAATCAGAATCCAATAAAATTCTAACTATGGCCTTATATTATTATATTAGTAACATGGTTAAGAGGAAATGTTGAAATTCATTATCATCATTAAGATATGAATTTTTAAAATAATGAAAGGTTAATTGGACAATTAACTCTTAAAATCAGCTTTCTTCACGCATGTTGAGCCGGATAATTAAGTGATAGTATGTGGATCTGTGAATCATTTTAGATCAGAAAAATTTAGTCCAAAAATCAGTTCATGGGCCACGCTAAAAGGAAGGAGAGGAAGAAGAAAAGAATTGGGCTTGAACTCACAACAAAATCAAGAATCAACATTTTGGCCCAAATTGCATGAAAATACCCTCATCTAGAAGCTCTATCTAGAAGCTTTCCCACGTGGCTATTATGGAAGAAAGAAGAGTGGGGATCAAGAAATTAATAAAAGCGCATGGTGAATTGAACTTATCCTCCTTTGGTGTGGCAACACAAGAGAAGAAGACATGACATGTGTCAAAGATTGCAAGGTGAAATGAATCTTCCTCATTTCTTATATACTTACGTGGATGGAGATGATAAAGGGGAAGTGACAGTTGTCACTCATCGATGCAATCATTTTCACTGTAAAAGGAAGCATAAGCTTCTCCATTTCATTCATCAACGAGAGAGAGGAAGAGAAAGAGAGAAGAGAAGGAGAGAAAAAGAAGAGAGAAAGAGAGGGAGAGGAGAAAGAATGGGGAAAAAGAAAAATAAGAATTTTTTTTAAAGAAACGGGAAAGGAAAATTACTACGCCGAAATATTCTCATTTCTCAAGAATATGTTTTGGAAAAGGAATTTTCCGACGTAATAACTTTTTTGATAAACCGGATTTCATTTTATCTGAAAAAGGGTAGACGGAGTTAGGTTCATCGGTAGCGAAAAAGTTTGGGTTCAGATTCATCAAAAGGAGTGTCGTGAATTGGGTTTGAGGTTCTGGTCTGGGTTTGGTCATGAGATGTTCCGGTCACATCCGCCTTCCAGCCAAAATCACTGTGAGTTGGTTATGTTTTATTGTATGTTGCATCTAGCCTTGAATTTAATAAACCATAGAGTCATAAGATATCGTACCCGAAATTTGAACATGGTAGAATGCGGTTAGGTTGTTTAAATAATCGGACTTAAATAACTGGCTAGGATATTAAGATGCATGGAATGTTTAAATTGTGTGAATTGCATGATTGAGTGTTTGCGTAGATAATATGATTGCCACATAATTGATTGATTGTTGAGTGTTGCATTGCATATGGAATGACATGCTTAGGGAAATATGTGCTTCTATATAAAGTATAAAAACCGTATAAGTGAATCTATATAAAGAATTAAGAGATAATTAAAATATAGATAACTAATCATTGTATATGATGTGCTACTATTAAATAAATCGAGCTATAGTTAAATAGAATTATTCAGGTTAAGATTAGTAAAGAGTTAAATAATTAAACTGGAGTCAGAAAGTTAGTAAGTTTACTAACCTCAATATGATAAATAAATAATAAAACAAAAAAATTAAAAAACTAAGAAATTAAAAGACTTAAAATGGGATTAAGACTGTTTAAGGAGTTAGTAAGCTAGCTAACTCCAATCTAGTGGTTAGATTATCTGGAATTAAACCTAATAAGAATTAAAGGGAACAATGGAATTAAATGATTGATTAAATCTATGTATTTTGTTTGAGTAGAGTTATTGCTTGATGATTATTGGTTGAGTATGTTGATATTGTTATGTGATTGGTTATCTACTACGGTATTCAAATGGGCCGAAAGCAATGAGCCCATATCTATGTAGATGTCATAGACCCTCTCTCCAGATATTCTAACTATGTAGGTGTCATAGAAGCAAAAGGATCCTAACTATCCAATCAGCATAGAGGTGTAAAGATTTTTGGGATATGGTGAAAGATAACTCAATACAATAAAAGATATTGGGAATCTGTGTCAAGGTTAGATCTTTCACCGATTGAGTCTAGGGTTTCATCCTTGATTCTTAGAATTTGGCTATACAACGCAATGGATCAAATTCGAAGGAAGGATACTATCAGTGAGCTTCCAGATGATTTGCTGTTGAAGATGCTGTCTTGTCTTCCTTGTAAAGACGCCGTAGCTACGAGTGCCTTGTCAAAACGGTGGCGATCTCTTTGGAAGGAGGAGGTGAAGATATTCAGATATGGTGATGAATTTCCTTATGGTATAACTATTTCTACGTTTTCGCTATTCATTACCGGAAGATCAAGGGTAGATGGATTGCATCTCAAGCTAAACTCCAATTTTATGCAACCAGACATCAAACGTTTGGTTGATAAAGCAGTTGCTCGCTCTTTGAGAGACCTGAGGATCGAGATGCTTTACAATTCCTTGGAGTTGCCCGAAAGCTTGTATTTCTATCCACAACTTGAAGCCCTTGTACTCGAGAAACTAAGTCTGGTCGATGTTCCACCTAATGCTTCTTTGATTGGCCTCAAACATCTCCACCTTTTATCGGTCAAGTTCGAAGGGGACGAATCTGTGAAAACGCTTTTAAGCATATGCCCACGTCTTGAAGAATTGGTAGTGAGACGAAGCTCATATACCAATGTGATGATATTTACTATCGATGTGCCTACGCTGAGGAGTTTATCTATCGATAATACGTCTGGGAAATCTCGACCTAAAGGTGTTCATGGGTTTGTGATTAATGCACCTTCTTTGAGGTCCTTTAGCATTATGGACAGCTTCAGCAACTATTTACGATTTGAAGATATGCCCGAGCTGGTCAACGCGAGGGTCAATATTGTTTGTGACCAACCTGACATGCTTCTAAGATGTCTTGCCTCGACTCAATATCTTTCTCTGTGTTCTGTCACTTCACAGGTAAAAAATATATATTTTTTTTATTGTTTGTCAAATATATTAGCCTTATCATTGTAATCCTTCTTATGTCTTGCTTCAATTGCAGACTCCATATCCTCCTATTGGCACTTCCTTCCACTCTCTTGACATTCTAGAGCTATGTTCATGTTCTCCTGAGTGGTTGAATTTACTTACTCTTATACTCAATGATGCTCCAAGACTTCGAGTTCTGAAGCTCAAACTGGTATGTGGTTCCTCCTTTTGAATCCTTGACTACCTTTTGGTATTGCCTTTCCAGTTTCTTGTGGGCCTAACACTAACACAATTTATATTATTTCTATCCTAAAGTTTCAGAAACACTGCCTCCAGCAGGACACGATGAATTCGTGGAACCAACCGAATCCTGTTCCTGAATGTTTATCATCCCATCTTGAGATCTTCGAGTGGAGACAATACAACGGCACAGAGCAAGAGAGAGAAGCTGCAAAGTACATTCTAGTCAACGCGAGTCGTCTAAAGAAGGCGACATTCTACTCAGAATCCACAGAGAGGCATGGGATGTTGAATGAGTTAGAATGTGTGGCCAGGCCAGAGCTTTCTTGCACGTTTGTGTTTACTGCTAATAATAACTTGGAATGATTGTCTATTTTTATACCATATTTTGTTTTTATAATTATTGTATTTTTATTTTATACTAGTATGATTGGCTAGTATAAATATTATTAACATACATTTTTAAAAAATATAATCATTACTTTAATTTAACAACAATAATATTATAAAAATATATATAATAATATTTATAATTATGTGTATATATATATGATACTTAACTTCTTATTAATTTTTTTAGTTTATTCTAAAATAAAACTAATAACAACAACAAATAAATTATAATTTGGATCGCACCATGTGCGAGCACAAACATTATTAACATAACTTAAAAAAAAAATCAAAATCATCAATTTAATCCAACAACAATAATAATATAAAAAATCTATATAATACTATTTATAATAATGTATATATATGATACTTAAATTCTTATTAAAACATTTAATAATTTATTCTAAAATAAAACTAATAACAACAAAATCAATTATAATTATATATTTATATGTATTAACATCAATATATAATTTTCCTTTAAAAAAATATTTTATCGCTTATATATAAATTCAAAATTTATGGAAATAATAAAAACTAACTATACAAAATTGTATTATATATAAAAACCACATTTATTAGTATTTAAAAATCTTCATAAATATTTTCATAATTATCATCTTAATTTTAGTTTTTATCCAAGGTTATTTATATCTAGTAAATAATATTAAAAATAAATATAATATATATATATATTATAACTTATTATTAAAGTATTTTATCTTTTATATTGATCAAAATATAAAATTTATATAATTAATACGAATTTACTATATAAATTTGTATGATCCATAACAGTCACGGTATAATTCAAAAATATTTTTTGCATCAATCATTTTATCTTTTTTTTTTTAATCCGGATGATGCATATCTCTAAAATAATTTTTTTTTAAAATATATTTTTTGTTCGAATGATGTATAAATATAAACTAATGTTAATATGTAGAAAACATAATTTCATTAATGGTAAATTATTAATCATCTATTTTGAAAGTGAATATAAGATCAAAAGCACTTCTCAATTAATATAAAGATTATATGTGTATGTTTCTTTAGTGATATAAAATTGTTCTTTTCGATTTCTTTCCATTCTTCTGGCAAGAAATTTTTAATTATTTCATTTAGATCTTTTTTTAATTTCTTAATATAAATTTTTATTTTAGCTTTTTAATGATACTTTTGTGCTTGATGTTTCTCGTTGTATAGCTTTTATAAATACTAGGAGAGAACCCGCGCAAATGCGCGGATTTATTTTAATTTGTGAATATTTTATATATTTTAGATTTATAATAAATAAATTTTTATTTGTTTTTAAAAAATTGTCTTTTGTTATCTTAATAATCACATGAGAGAAAATACACTAATATGCATATTTTATTTTAATTTATGTTTTAAGTAATATGATTTTGTATTTTTGCTTTATTATCAATCATTTTTGCATCTTTTATAAATTTTATTTTGTATGATTTTTGTGTGGATCATACTTCTAATATTTTTACATATCATTTTACAATTATTTTCTTGTATTACCATAATTTTTTATGCTTATCATTTTGTATGTTTATTTCATTTTTCTTCTTTTTTCTATTTTTTATCATATTTTGTTCTAGCTAATTATAAATTCAATTATTTATTGAATATATATTTAATAGTTTTTAGTTATAATTTTTTTCAATCACTCTAAGCTATTTAATATAATATTCTAGTTTTGATCTCATATTTATTTTTTATGTATATAAATTTAATAATTTTTGTTATTTGTGTGATAATTAAATCATAGAAAACAAATATAAATAACTAATTTAAATCTTATATCATATAAAATTTATATGTTAAAAATATTTTAAGATTTAATTTTGATTTTCTTTATTTTATATTTATATATTAGTAGTTTTTATTAATTGATTGAAATTAAATAGTTTTAAATGAAATAACTAATAATGATGTAGAAATTTTTATTTAAAATAGACCAATCAGGGAGAGCTGACGTGTCAACGCAGGAGAGCTCCCCCTTCTCTCATTATATATAGGATTAGTTATGTTACATAGATTTGGTTCTATTTTTCTTTAAAATATTTTGTTTGAGCCATTTTTATTATTTTGTTTGGCCCAATTAGTTGGTTTATTATTCGTAATTTGTGCTATGAAATGTTTTTAATTTGTTGGTTCTACATCTAAACGTCTTATTTTTTTCATAGATCGCACATTTATGTTTATTTATATATATATTTATACCTTTTTTTTGCTAAGAAGCTCTTGTAGGATTCTAAAACAATTCTTCGCTTTCTTCCGGAAGTATATGATTATTCATTCACATTTTTTCTTACCATAATTTATTTGCCATTCATATGAGCTTGATCCATAATCTGGATGAAGTAACCAACTCTAAAGCTCTCCTATGGTGATATAACACGATTTCTTTCAACTTTTTCAGATTCCTCACCATAATGATATTTTCTTCTAATGACCCTCTTTTTCTTTTCGGAAATACAACCTTATGCTCTATAGAATCTGCAATTTCTTTAGCTTCCAACTTTGCTTTCTCAAAACCCGAATCTTGGTACTTCTAAAAATAAGAAACAAATCCATTCAGTTGAGAGATAGCAAGATCAATATTTATGTCTTATGATTGCAAAATCTTACTGACGATGTTCACAACATAAATAAGATTATACCAAATGACCATTGAAACCAAGAACTCAAAACTTCCAATTTCATGTGTTTTACTTGTTGCATGACACTCAGCTTTGCTCATCTCCAGTGGATCAACACTATTCTCAACAATGTAAACCAAAGCGTCCATAATTTTAGGACCTTTAAATCCAATTTCCCGAACATTTTCAACATGATTTTCACACCGAGACTGAGATAAGGGCTTGTGTGTTAGGCCCCCTATCCTATCTTCTAATATTTTACACCACTTATTTGAAGCTACAATGAATCAATAAAGGCGTTGTATGATTCCAAAAAATGAGATTGCCTTTGAAAAAGTTGTTGCCATATCACAAAGAGCAAAATAAGATTGTCACTACAAGAAAACTGGCATATGAGGACTACAATATGAGTCGCATTTTAGTCGCTAAAAATACTTGTGCGACTAATATGCGACTAATATATGTAGTTGTATGGGTACTCGTCGCAAATACGAGTAGTCGCATATTAGTCGCAAAACTGCGACTAATATGCGACTATGTTGTATGTCATAATCTGCGTCATATATCAGTCGCAGATTAGTCGCTAAATTTGCGACCAATATGCGACTCATTTACGACTTATATCTGCGACTAATATGCGACTGTCATGTACGACTAATTTACGACTATTGTACGACCAAATTGTGACACTTTATATGACTACAGTGCAACCAAAATCCCAAATTTTCTAAAATATGGTAATATGATTTGATTGTTGTATTCTTACGAATCTGGAAAATTAAATAGCATTCAAAATCATAATAACATACCTAATAACATAATAACAAACTTGCTTCATATATATATATATATATATATATATATATATCAATCAATCCAAAACATTTATCCAAAATATATAGCCATTTGATAAGTTTGTCTAGCTAACAAAACTCCAAGCAATGGAGTTATCAAAAAACACCTCTCTACATTAGATATCTAACATGGATATTCAGAAATTTAGCTTTTAGGATGGAAAAGACTGAGAATCCATGAAGTCCACAAACTCCAGGTTTGTTTCACGCAAGAACTTCTCCACCAATGACAATTTATCGATCTTCTTTTGTTGTTCAGCCACCACTCGATTATGCTCTTTTCCACACTCCACATTATACACATACTATTCTTCTATTTGGCGCTGAGATTTCTGAAACTGTTGTTGCAATGCCACAAAAGAAGAAGAATCACTGCTTGGATGCTTACGCTTGCCGTTTTGAAGAGTGTTCTCGAGACTTCCAACTCCGTACAGACGTCCTCTATCATCCGTTACAGTAGACTGCAAAAAAAGCCAGATTATATGAGCCGCATAAGGTATGAAAAATGAAACCAGTTAGGGAATTTCCCTGAAGAAATATCTCATTGTAGTCATCTGCTGTGAGCTCCGGAGGTCCCGGATCACTGTCTAAAGTTTCTACTGCGGCTGCCGTGAGCTCGGACTTCTTAGCTTTCAAATTATTCTCATATGTGTCAGCTATATTCTTCGCCTTAAGATCAACAAACGTGCCATCGGGTTTTGTATGCGTCCTAACAAAGACCTCGCCAATACTGACAGGTCTGCCCATCTCTTCTTCCTGAAATTTCAAAATAAAAACACTATAAAGTTGCAGAGGTTAAAGATATAGAAAATGTGCAAATCACTAACCATTTCCTGTTGGATTTGCTCATACGACTTCTGGCCTGATAGGTGTATGGCCATACCAAGACCTTCACGATCAGATTTGCGAGCATTAGAAGTGGCAATGCTTTTGCTTTAGCATCTTTTGTGTCCCAGTGGGTCGTCATCGTTGTCCACATTGTGCCGTTAATCCAGAGAGGCCGCTTTCGAGTAGTGCGTACGGTGCTAATCATTCCTTTCATCCTTCTCTGACAGATCCTCTCGAAATGCACTTGTACTGTCCCTGAGATTAAGGGATCCCATGTGTGATTTTTCTACATTTCAAATACAAAATGTGTTAGTTAACAAGAAGTATCGCTCATGTCGTATCGCTCATGTCGATCCTAGTGCACAACTGTCCAGCTATAAAAAGGACCATCAAACTTGTTAACAAACACTCTTGTAATCTTTCGGACCAGTGCTCCCTTGTCGCGACCAAACCTGCAAAAAAATAAACCATATGTCAACAACATAAGCAAGCAATTGAGTAATAGCAACTTGCAGGCTCAGTATGCATCAATCATCTGATGCATAACAAATCGCAAATAGGAAGCAGAGAAGCATGTTATATGGCATCATCTGATGCAAATATAGATCGCAAATGACAGTGTAGAAAAGATTATATCAGATTCCAAATCATTCACATCAAAAGGATCCACATGAACTATGCAAAACAAATATAAATCATGATGACCATTTAACAAGAACATTTAACACTAAGCCTTTAACAGAACGTGACCATTCAAACGCTACCTAATGGTTTTATCACTAGTACATTGAAGCTAATACAGATAGAAACCAAAGTAAACCAACAAGACTAAAGAAACTCAGATATTATCATCTATTGTGTTAGACAAGAAACAAAACAATTAATTAGACAAGAAATAGAACACTAGACAAGAATCAGACATGATATCAATAACTTAGACAAATTTCAGACACAAAACACTAACTTAGCTCAGACATTATCATCTATTGGCAAGAAAAATTTCAGACACAAAGCACTAACTTAGCTCAGACATTATCATCTATTGGCAAGATCAATTTCTCAAACAACTCACAAACGTGAGTCAGACAGTTTCTCAAACACAGAATAAATAACAAATCAACTCAAAAATCAGAACATTCAAACACACACACATAGCTTAGAAATCTCACACGCATACGCATAGCTAAGAATTCAGAACACTAACTTAATAACAAATAAAGACACAAGTTTGGTTCACTCAGAAGTCTCACACGCATAGCTCAAAAATCACCAAAATTCACTAACAAATCAGACAAGAATAGCTCAGAAATCAAAACATTCAAAAAATCAATCGATTGCTAAAATTACCAAGTTGTATTGGCTTTGGTATGGGAGATAGAACCGTGGTAAATTGGTCGTGGGTTGGCACCAGAAGCAGGCTATTGAGGAGTTGTAGACGATCTTCCTGGAGCACTGGCTCAACATATAACATCTCATCATCTTCATCATCAAAGTCGGGCTCATCTACAGTAGGGTTACTCTGACCTTGGGAGATTTCCGGTGGAGACGCTTGGGAGTCCTGGAGTGTAGGTGATGGAGTTTCCCGGTTTCGACTTGCGCCAGAAGAGTGTCCGATTTCTCGCTGTGGCGGTGGATGTGGAGGTAGCGAGTCCGGAAAAATATCTCTCGGCGGTGGGAAGTCGCGGAAATGAGGTGGTGAGCTTGGGTTTCGCCGTTGGAGCACCGGAGATTAGGATGACGGCGTGAAATCATATCGCGACGGTAGAGGGGTTTGAGTTCTCAACGGCGCTGATCCTACTGGTCTCTGAGTGATGTTCGGCGCGGCTCGCCTCTGACAACCACCTCCGACAGCCTTGCTGTGGCCTTTGTTTGCCATCGTCGGAGCACAAGAGATCGACGGATTTGGTACGAATGTAGGATGTTGAAATCGCGATTAGGGGTTAGGGTTAAGAGAAAGGGGTAAAATGCCTTGGAAATTTTTTAGGTTGGTCGGGAAAGGTTTGGGCTTTAGGAAAAAATTAGTTTGGGCCTTAGGAAAAAAACTAGTTTGGGCTTTAAGAAAAAATTTAGTTTGGGCCTAATGGGCCATAGGTAATTTCGGTATTTTAGTAGGCCCAATTTTTTAAGCCCATAGAAATCTTAGTATTTTTTTTTCCAGATTTTAAAGATGGTTATAAAATTAAAAATAAATATAAAATTTTGTAAATTGTCGAACTTGAAATATTTATTAAAATTTAGTACAATTCTTCGTCATCTTAATCGTCCGACGATAATATATTACATTGAAATTCAACTTCTTGTTCTGCATCTCCAACATCATAATCAAGATCTAATGGAGTTTTATCTTGTACCACATTTTCGACTTCGACCTAAGTTGCGCATCAACTTTTCGGTCTCATAGTGGGAGCCGGTTGATTGGTTTCCGTCTGGTAAATGTTCTGTCAACAACTCGCACCATCAATCCATGCACTTTTCTGTCATATTGTAGTCCGTCTTGTTTTGCAGGACCCGAGCAGCTAAGGATAATTGAGAGTGACCTTCACGACAACAATCGTAAAATGGATTTTTCGTACCTTCTAACAAGTCGTAGAATATTTTGGAATTGTTGCGTACCGGTTCTTCTACATTCGGACAACTATCATCAGGATAGTTGTCAAAACTCACGTTATCGCAAAACGCATCATTCACCATATCTACATATCTATCTTCTAACGCATTATCCAAATGCGTTATATTAACATGACTTGGTCCTAAAGCCACATCAATTTCTTCTCCATGCTTATACCAAATATAATAATCTTCCATAAATCCTCTTCTTAACAGATGATTCCAAATTTTATTCCCCGAAATAACTTTCTCGTTTTTGCAGAACTTACAAGGACAGAAAAACCTACCTCCATTATTTAGCGCAAATGGCTGGTTACTTGCAAAACCCATGAATTGTTCAACCCCCATTTCGAACTCCGCCGAGAAATTTCGCGTCTCTTGATCTATCCTCTGATAGATCCATTCTCGGGAATTATAATAACCCGACATTTTATAAAAAAACATTTTTTCCTCGATACGTTTCTGTTTTATTTGTAGTGGTTTTGTAAGAAAGTTGTGCTATTATAGAAATGATAATGAAGAAGATCGTAGTCCTATATAAAGGTCATTGCGACTGTTTTGCAACTATCTTTGCGACTACTACAAAGTTGTAAAAAGTTGTTATAACTAAATCAAAAAGTATATAAAATGTGCGTATAAATGCTTTTCACGACTAATATATGGGTAGTCGCTTCTTAGTCGCAAAAGAGCGACCGTTTTACGACTGTGATATACGACGTACTTGCAGTCATAAAACAGTCGTATTTTTGCGACTATTCTACGACTTATCTTTAGTGGACGCGTATCAGTCGCGTATTAGTCGCAAGTTTGCAACTGTTTTACGACTATAATATTTGGACGCAATTTTGCGACTAAATTACGACTGTTTCTGTGTCAACTCTATTGTGTCGTTCAACAGTCGTAGTTCGGTCGCTATTTTTGCGATTATATGTCCAGTCGCAAAAAGTAGTCCTATAATGGCAGTTTTCTTGTATTGTGTGACAACCACATGGTATATAAAATGCCAGTGGATTATTCTCAAGTAATATTTTCTGTACTCCTTTATGTCTCCCCTTCATATTAAAGCCGTTACCATAACCTTGCCCCCTCACAATATCAATTTTCAAATCAAAAGTAACAACACGTCTTGAAGCTCTCAAAGAAAGGTCCTTCTCCGGATGTATCATCAACTTTTAAAAATGTCAAGAAAAATTCTTTGACCTTAGTTTCAGTGGATGAAACATCGACACATGGAATGACAACAATCATTTGCTCATAGCTAATATCGGGAGTACAGTCAAGAATGACAGCGAAGAACTCTGCACCTTGAATTTTCTTGATGGTCATAGCTTTACCCTCATTAGCTAACAAAGCTATCAGCTAATTCTGGATTGTGTTGCTGAGGTAGTGGCAATGATTTTCATTTTCTTTAAACCTTCTAAAATACTCTATCATCACAGGATAAAAATCAGCAAGCAACTCGATGAAACTCATAAAGTTTCTATTGCCATCTTCTCCAATCTTTTCTTTGCTTCCACGAAACGATAGATTTTGTTTAGAAAGTGTCTTTCCCACATAAATGATTCTAAGCAACACCTGCCTTCAGTAAATCCTCTCTTTATTCCTTTCATCTTGGCATATTTATCAATAGTTTGATTTTCAGTACTCCAAGTTCTAACTCCACCCATTGATTCATGCAGACAACGTGTTCCCGACCAGATTCATGTTCTCTAAGCCTTCTACAAAACATTTATCCAATCACTGAACCCTGTAGATACCAATTGACCGTTGTCACGACGATTGAACAACTTACAAAAAAACATAATATTTTGTTCAACGAGTTTGAGTAAACTAGCCAACGCCGGTCTTTCTTTTCTCCATCACTCATTTCTCTTATGTAATATAGATGTGAGAAATGCCTCTTAACACTATTTCTTGGAAATTTATAATCAAGCGGTAGTCTTTTGACGGGCCCTTGACAACCATAAAATGTCTCCATTAATTCCATCTTTTTTTTTTTATGTTTTTCCAGTTTACAGGATCATACAAATAAAAAAAATCCACAATTCTCCACGTGATCATCCTTTTTTCGCATTCAACCTTTTTTCATCCTCTTTTCATTCAAGTTCTCTTCATTCAATACATTTCACATTCTGTGTCTCAAAAAATGTATATTCTCTTTGAAACTCGGCCATATCCTCATCCACTTCACCATCTCCAACAATGGCATGTTGTTCATCATTATTTACTACAGATTCATCAAGAGTTTCAAGTTTTTTGGAGTACGTGAACAGACCATTCTCTTGATTTTTGTATCTTTTTCTAGTCATTTGTTTCTTTTTTAATTTGTCTGCTACACACGGCACTATTTTAAGATTTTTTGGAGGTATCTTTTTGAAATTATGTACAAAAAAGTTAATGTTAAGGAAATATGAACAAATACAAAACACTCAGGTTTTGCTTTGATTTTGCAAAATATGGGAATGACAATATACTTTAATATAATTATAATGGACCACATATACTTACACCTAATTCAAACATGAGTTCAATCAAGAGCTTAACTAGGGGATAAAACAAAAAATATCAAAGTCATCACAATTCAGCAAAAACCAGAATTGTTTGACACATGCCATAAATTTTATTACAAAATTGAAAAATTCTCACGTGTGATTGTGAAGCTTAGCCATATTCAGTTCTACGTAATAAGCTTTACGTCCTTGTATAATTTTATCCAAACTTCAAATGAAATCTCCCTTAAAATTTATGATATAAAAAAGCTTAAAATGAAACCTCCCTTAAAATTTATGATATAAAAAAGCTTACTTGTGATTGTTAATTGCAAATTTGCAATTTAGAAACAGTAAAAAAAATGAAGAAAAAAGTGATGAATCCATGACAATTGTTTGAGAACTGCCGAATTGAAAAGAAGATGAATGGTTAATTTCTAAAATATTTTTATCTCAAGTTTCTAATTTTAATTCATAATCTATTATATAATTAGAGTTTTGTCTTTCCATCTAAGAAGCCATGTCACCCTTTTTAAAAAAATCCTTTGGGTCCTACGAATCTAACTCATCGTTTGTCCATTAAGTTATGGACCTGCTTCCCCTTCTCATTTTTACAGCCCATCACAATTTCCAGACCCACAAAATAATTCTCCATATCATCAATTCTGGAAGTTGGGCCTCTACAACTATTATATATTAAACTCAGTATTGTTTAAACAGCCTAGAGTCTTATATCAAATTAATGAGACAAATTAAAACAGAGCCCTATTTCACCGTGTCCTTCCTCCTTTCTCTCTCGCATAGAAAAACATCTCCATCTACATTCATCACTAATCATCGTTACAGCAACCCCTTCACCTCTCCCAACTCTTTAATCATGCTTTCATTAGACTTTTTATGATTCACTTGTGCTCATTATTCATTGACTATATCCTCCACCTCCCACTCCAGCCGATTCAGGTCTTTTCTCTGTAGTTATAAATAATCTACCAACGAGACAAACCTATACCTTCCCTCTGTAAACATCTAATTCCGATTCACCAGGTTTCCCCCCTGGAATTCTGATTTCTGATATGGTTGGCATCGATGTTGTTTCGATCCCGTTCGTCTTCCATGAGGTAGTTCGGAGCTCCACATGGATCTCAGATTCATCTGTTGACTTATGGTGATGAGGTGATGAATCTAAAAATTGTTTGCATCTCACTGAGAAATGTTTTTGGTTTTGTACTTTTGTTTTATTAACTATATGTGTTCTTTATCAGGATGATGATATGTATTCCAATCGTCATGCTCTTATCGTGCCTGAAGATGATAGATACTTCGAACTATCAGATGATGTGACACGAAGCATTGAGTGTGTCTTTGATTTTAGAAATCAATTATCAAGGGAGAGAATGAAGATGTCATATATGTTTGAGTTCTAAAACAAACATGTCAGATATGCTTGACTTCTAAAACTCAGTAATCAAGGGAGAGATTGAAGATCTATTGGTGACTGGTTTGAGAACCTACTGAAACAGAACGTGACACAGTTGCTTGAATAGAACATGGTACTTCTCATATGTCGAATAAGAGAAGGTACAAAGATAAATATGATTCATGTTGTACGTGAAACAAAGGCTAAGAAAAAGTCGACGGATGGTTGTGGCAGTGTGCGTGCGAGCAGAACTGACACACGATAAGGCTGATCTTGATATTGTTCCTGAGGTAGTTTGTGCTACAACAGATGGTAGCTCGGAACGTAGCTCAGGATGTAGCTCAAGAGCGGGAAAACGGAAATAAATGATTATTTCCTTATTGGTGGAGTTTTCTTTGTTTTAGGAAACATAGCCACGTGAGTTAAAGAAGCCCAGAAGATGAAAAAATCACATGGGCTTATGGATGCTTAGGGTTTTGACCCTTGACTATATTAACTAAGAGATGGCGACTTGTATGGTTGTGCGTCTAGGGTTTTATGGAGAGATGCACACAGGTGTGTGTGGCATCGCCCCACCTTGTAGATTAGTAGATCTACTGGTGGTTTCAGCTATGGAGTACAATCACATTGAGAGATGGAGTTGTATCGATTGTAATCGACGGTATACTTTGTAGAGATACCGTTCCATAGTGATTCATCTAGAAAAGAATGATAGGCACTTTTGTGTTGGATATCATAGCAATTGTAATTGCATCTTGTTCTAGTGGATTTATTCTGGACTAGGTCCTGGGGATGTAGGGCAACCGAACCTCGATAAAAAACTCTATGTGTTATTTACTTTATGCTCATACATACACTTGTTATACATGCTTATTACAAGAACACATAGATCTAGCCACATACATGCGTTTTCAATTGGTATCAGAGCAGGACTCGATAGAGATATATTCTTATTTTCGGGTGTGATCCTGTATATGTGGCTAATGGCTGTTTCGTAAGAAAGAGAAGAAGTGGGGATCTCTTAGGCGATTGAAGGAAAATTATTGGTGGTTTTATATGCGTATGAGAACCCACCAGAATCGTGGTTAAATCGAAATCATGATTGGCTGCATGTTTCTCGTTAGTTCTCGGTTGAGAAGAAGAGGATTGTATGTTTTTGTTTGGGCATGTTGACCTAATCCCAACTGGTGTTGCTACAGAGATTATATTTTCTACGTAAGCCCAAGATTAAGTCAAGCCCAATTAAACAAAAAAATAAATAAATAAAACCGCGGCTATTGGAGGAGAAAGCTTCGATCGGGTCAACATCTCTTATACCCTTATGGCTCTAAAAAAAATCTAGACTACCCCAAACTAATCTCTCATACCCTTCCCACTTTAATGAAATGTAGTTTGACCCTTTTACCCTTGGTTTATAAATCAGAAATTAGAATGGGAATATTGGTTATGATTGGATTGGGTTGGAATTGGGTCTAAGAGAATTGGAATTGGGATTTGGTTTCTAAAAAAAAAAAAAAAAATCTGAATCCCGAACTTCCCCTCCCCATCCCCCCTCCCAGCTCCACTCAGCTCTCCCAGTTCGCGTCGTCTCTCTAAACTGGTGTAACTGTGTAAAACTGTTGGTAAAACTGAGTTATTATCGTAATTATAATGATTATCATTGGAGAAAATATTTAACATATAGCTATATGATATTTGAACTTGTACGATCACTTTCATCCTAACCATGGTCAATGGTTGATATTACAGCAAATTAGATTGAGAATCGCTCAACTAAGTAATTCCATAGACAATGTTCATATACTTACAAGATCATTTTTGGAATAACGGACAAGTAAGGAGGATAAATTTACAAAAATTGAGTGTTGTAACATATTAATATGCAGAAATATTAGATTTATAGATTAATTGAGTACAATCAACTGTACAACTATGAAATCAAATTTAAAGTTCGAGTAAAACTGATTATATTGAAAACAGCCAAAGTACAACTATTAAGAAATTTTGTACAACTACTAACTCCTGTACAACAATGTGTTTTTTCTAGAGCGGCAAAATTCAAAATTTACCAAGAATTTGGCGGGAAAATTCAGAATTGACTAAACTTCTCCTTTACTCTTCTCACCTCACTTTTTCCCACTTCTCCTTTTCTCACCTTTTTTTTTCTTTTTCGTATCAATGTTTTTATTGCTGTGAAAAATTCATACAAACAATGAAAGATTTTAAAATATTACATTGTCTTTAAACAAACGATAAAGGATCTCGAAGGGCAATTGTTAAAACTTCCAAATGATATTTAATATTCAAAAATTATGGACACAACTTAAATATTAAAATTTATATCAAAGTACAGCTTTAATTACACGAAAATCGCAAATCTACAACTCTGAAGCTAAATGGGAAATTGTTTAACCCTTTAATTTTTTTATTAAAAACTGGAATGTTCCCTGAATGTTTTTGATTTTTTTTTCCTAAAAAATAGATTTTGTTTTGAATTGATCTCTCCTCCCCAAATCACTTTATATGTAATATATCTTGAGTAGATTAACAATTGAACACGATAGAACAGTGGCTGCGGTGTTTTTATTTCATATAGCCACCCGAGTTCAAATCCCATCGATGTCACTTTAGTGTGATTTTTTTGACTTTGTGTTTAGTGAGGTTAAAATCGTAATTTCAAATATCTTTGAGTTGGGCGGGTAATCCGGTTGATTTGGATCTGATCCGCGTAAATCGGGTGAACCACCAATTCTTTGGTTCATTTAGGGTTCAAAATCTGATTGCGGTTTGGTCAGACGGTTTACCATGTAATTATACAAAAATCATAAGGTCTTTTAGTAATTTCGCAAGTTTTCAATCAAAAAATAATGTTAATAAATATTCTAATAAATAGAGGGGCATAGGTCGTGAGCTCAATCAGACTAATTTTCCCTGTTTCTCTTTCACAGTTGGGAGAAAAATCTAGAAGAAATATACTGTGATGAATTGATTCGATTTATGAAGAACAACAGTGAAGGCAAAAATTAAGCAGTGCGAATATCACTAACTAGGTCAAGTTGATCATTGTGAAAGCGGTGTCGATGGGCGACGAATAATTCACTGGTATGTGTATAAAATTGAGTCCAAGGAAAAGAAAAGCCTATGTTGTAGGGATGAGCAGAAATGGTGAAGCAAGTAAGACGAAGCCTCATAATTTAAAAAAGGGGGATTATGTGTTTGGAGACCTTCAGCATCAACGGTAGTGATGAAAGTGTCAAGCTTTCGGTTTTGGATTCTCGGTTTGACGATTGCGGAGAGGTTTTGATGAAGATAGAGCTGAAGCTAGCAGATATGGAGCAATGTGTTAACAAATCGGTTTTCGATATCTGAGGGATTTGATAATGTGCTCAGAAGAAAGGTTATGAACAAAGAGGCTGCTGATATTGAATTTGGTAGTTCGGTGGTTGGATCTAACTTAGTTGAGATATGGAAGTCTCTATCAACATTCACAAAAAGGAGAGAAGTTCTCTGGTAAAGGATTTCAAGTTCTTGGCCTTGTGATAAATTTCTTAATCCAAAAGCCGAAGAAGATAATCGTGTACATGTGCATTCAAAGGAGGTGACAGTGTTATCTTGGACTTGTCAGTATGGAACCAGTTTTCTTGGGTCTGTTGAAATTCATTGCAAAAGAAAGAAGATTATAGATATTTCACTTAGCACTGTTATTCTGGGTGAGTTTCATATTCTGGTATTGATGAAGCATGGATGACAAGCGGCAGTGAAGATTCTGATCCAATTACAGAGAAGTCGTGGTTTTTTTTTATAACCCGCGATTCATTGGAATCTGCACGGGATTCATGAAGAATTAAAATTGATTTAACTTGGGAATCACTCAGCTTCTGTGTTTGCTCAGCAGAGTTTGAATCTTTTGGAGGAGAATATCTAGTCCATGAGAGGATCATGATAGTCTGATCAAAACTGGGGATAGATCTAAAAAGGAGAATCATGCGATTGTTCTCTATGAGAAAAATATGTGGAATGAAACAGAGAAGACCACAAAGACTCTTGGATATTTTTATCTAACGTCGTTACTACGAATCAATAAAGAAAGAGATGAAAATTGTGTGAAGAGAATCACCAGAATTTGCAGAGAGTTTTGATTATTGTACTGGGTGTGATTTGTGACGAGATTAGAAAGGAAGTCATGTGATTGCCATTGTTGGAAGCCTCACTGGTTCTGCGAAAAGATGAATAACAATGATTTTCGATGCTCGAGGTTAGCCCCAAGGAGGAGCTCAATGATTTGCTGGCTCATAAGTTTGAACGAGTAACTGAAGCAGTCTGTATGACTCGCTTGAGAGAAGCTTTTCGCATTGTATTGGATATCACTTGGAAATGGTGACATAAGCAGCTTTATCTTCTGGATTTGGATGCTAAACGAGGTATCTTGGAGAGTGGACTTTCTGTGTTTAAGTGATGCTAAATAATGCAGAGATTTCATTGTTGGAAAGATGAAACAGAGATCATGTGAGGAAGTTAGGACCTTTGTAGATGAAGCAAAGAAATGAAAGATGATGTTTAAACAGGGTCCTGTCGCAACTAGTCCTTGGATCGAAAACAGGTTTGAGTACTCTAGAAAAGTTGTTAAGAATCGAAAAGAGAAAAGAAATACTTTGTTTTTAGAAACTTTCAGGAATTTTCAGATATTCCAATCAGTTTCCCGTGACTTGATGTGTCTGCCGTATTCGAGATTGTTCTCCTCAAATCAATATGTATGAAGTTCCTGGTATTGCGAAGGAATGAATGTCTTGTCCATTGCATATGGCTATTCCTTTCAACATTAGTTGGAGTTTGGATTCGTGAAATGCATGGTAGTTCATCAGATGATGGTATGGAGCTCCAAGGAAGTTTATCTCAAGGTGGACCTGCTTATATCAAAAGTAGTAAAAGGAGGAGCAACAGAGGACAAGAGTGTAAAGAAGAAGATTTCATGTGCGCCTTTACTCACAACTAAATCAGAAAAATTTAGTCGTATCTCTATGAGTTTGATTCTAGAAGATACGAAATCGGGGAATGACCAATTGGAATTAGTTTCGAAAATCATCTGCTGTAGTAGAAACTCCTCATGCTTAAGGATTTGAAGGTAAAGAAGCCGGGGTACACTGCATAACAGTTAGAGAATGAGTTTGGGAAGAAATCAGAGATATGGTATTAAGTTATCATCTGGAGCTGAACTTGGATTTTAAAACAGAGATGCAAAGTCTGCATGGGTATTATCAAATAATTTTTGAAAGGTCCAAAGGTCGCTAAGTTAGCACTCTTGGGATTAGTTTTGGATCTGTGGCCCGTTAGCGAATCAAGAACAATGGATGTTATGGTGCTGTTTATTTAAAAAATCCAGGAAATATTCTCGTGAATAACAGTGATGCAGCTCTTGCAATTGAGTTCCGGTTTTACTCTGGAGAATACAAGTTTCAAAGAAGGAATAGGAGTCGTTAGCTATTCACGTTTCATGAAACTGGGGAGAGGAATGTTCATGGAGAAGATTTGTAGTTGTGTGAGAACTTGATATCATCTGTTCCAATAACTCAAACGGAGTCTACACCAAAGATTAAGAGTCATGATCATACAACATCAGAATAGGGAAAGATGTGGAACCTATGATCGAGTACAAAGGCAAACCATAAAACGTTGGTTGGATGTATCTTACCAAGGGATCTTTACAGGAAATGTCAAGTGAATATTCTGATGTACATATATTCTGTCATGGTAGGAAGTTGAAGCATGTGTTTATGGCTTGTGGTTCTGCAGAGACATCACCAATTTCTGAAAAATGCTGTACCCGCTAGTCCATATCGTGCTCATGTTCAAGTCAAATTTCACATGTGTACAAGCCACACACGGCCTAGACGATATTGGTTCCTTAGCCTGCGGTTAGTCGTCTGACCCAGTGATCACCAAAAACAATGTGGCCATCGAGAAAGATTTCTTGAAGATGAGAAATCACAAAGTTGGTCCTAAAGAAGATAACAGAAGAAGCATGATCACTTCAAGGTTGATTTAGGGATCGGAAAATGCCAGAGATGTGAGTTGAAGTTGCGCATCAGACTTATTTTCTGATCAAGAAGTGCAGGCTGAAGAATCTGATTATGGCTGCAAACTACAGAGAATCAAATGATAATTAAGAGATGCAGGTTTTCTGAAATTCACAAGGTAGAATATGATGATACATGGACTGCTCAGAATTTTGTATGATGTTCTTGTGAAAAGAAGTTTGCATCCGTTGAGTCATACGAGCTTCAGACTGGATTGATTGGTTTTATCAGAGGTTTTCTTAGAGAGACTTGGTAGAAACGATTGATTCTAAAGTATGGTGAGAAAAATAAATGGAGTTCCTACTATGATTAAAATCATACTTCTGAAAGTTATGAGTTCTAGGTTTTCCGAAATCGACATGAAGTGGAGATTCTCTGTATCATCTATTGAGGCATCAGATATTAAGGTTTTGGTTTCGTACATGTACTGCAGATGATCGGGGAGTGTGAACAAGATAGCTTCAGATATACAAGTTTCACAGTTGGTTGAGAAGTCCCTCCAGCATTCACCTACTATCTCTTATTAATAAGATGGTCATACTTGTCAGCAGCTCGAGCAAAGTCGGAAAAGATGCGGTGATCAGTAAGCTTCTAGAGATTCATGACGGTTTGCGTTTCGTCATTGATAGGGTCTAAGTTTTAATCCTATTCTAGTGATTGTAGTATATAGGGTATCGAATCCACAGGGACTCTGGTATTCAATAGATTCAGAACGAAAGAGATTAATACTAGGAAGAAAGCAAATTGTTGTAAAGTAAATAGCAAGGCAAGGAAGTAAATCAGTAGCAGGAATTTGTTGTGAAAACAATAAACTAAAAGCGCTAAGTCTAGGGAATTCTCAGGAAATCAGACAAGCAGACAAGTTAATCAGGCAGGATCAAATTAAACTCAGTTCTAGAACTCAAATCACGGAATTAGAATTAACCAAATTTCTTTGCGAAAATCCTCTAAGTCTAAGTGCAGCAATCCAAATCTCTTTGCAATTACTAACAGATTAAACCAACATTAATTTCAAGTTCGATATGTTCACAATTAAACTAAGCCAAATCTCTTTGCGAATAATTTAATTGCTAAACCTAAATAGTTCAGATTCTAAACCACACTCTCGTGTCGTATTTAGCAACATAAGATCTAGATTCTAATTGATCAGGTTAGAACAAGCATTAAACATAATTTAGATTGAAGAACATTCTATTCATGTGAATCCTGAACTGAATTAAACAAGTCTAGCAAGTCATAAAATCCTTTATGAGAAACCCTAAACCTAACTATGAATCTACTCAGACATGATTAATGAAACAGAAATCATAGAATAAATAGAATGCATATATAATTAAATAGATAAAGGGGTTCGAAATCTTCTCCAAAATAGATGAAGTACAGGATTAGATCAGCCCCAAAAGCTCTAAAAATCTCTTAGCTCTAAGTATGAAAGCATATCTAAAATAAACACCAAAATCCTAATTATATAGGCATAATCTCGGCTGGGGCTTCTTCGTAAATACTGGAAACTTCTGACCCAAAGTGAAAAGTCTTGATAACTTCATTAAACCGCCGCGTTCGGCCCATCTCGCTAGTGTGTCGATCGTTGCAGGTGTGCAACGATCGACGCATGATCATCAAATCGGACAGTGAGTTTAAACTCTCGGCCAAAACACTCGAAAAGTCCCAAAATGCTCCAATATCTCCAATTCCGCTCCAAACCTGATTATACCTGTAAAAGACTCTAAAAGAACACAAAAGACACTAAAAACACAACTATATCATGGCATAAAACCGGTAAAAACCATGATATATCTGTTGGATCTTTCGGTGTTAATCCTGATTCAATTCATCAGATTACTTGATCCTAAACATGCCAGATCTAGGTTCTCTTGAATAGAAACATAAGTAGATCTCACCTTTTACCTGTTTTGTGCAGCGGAAAGGAAGAACAGGTCAGAGATCAGAGAGCCACCGAGTGATAACTCCTCCAGAGGTTCACACACGCACACCGAGCAGGAAGAAGGCTGCTAGACCGAGCTGTGGGAGGTCGCAGGGAGAGAGAGAGTCGCGGCTAGGGCTTCTCATCGACCTGAACTCGTCTTAAGTTTATATAAAACTTGTTCAGTTCGTTTTGGGCCATTTGGCCCAAATGCCAATTAACTCTGAGGCGTTCGCGCATTGCATCGATCGTTGCACCTTATGCATCGATCGATGCACAATGGCTAAACCCTCTTATTCTCTCTAAGTATAGTAAATGCCTAGCACTTTTACCATACTCCTGCTAAACCGTTCCTACACGTTTTCCTGTTAGCTTAGGCGTGTGACCCATATGGGATCATATAATAAAGGCAATAAGTCCAAGACTTATAGATCATGAGCGGACTCTAGCAAGCCATCATGACCCCCAGTATTATATGACTTATGTCTGATCTTTGACATACTCTTACTTTCTAGAGACAGTACCGAGATTACTGGACACAATTCCAACAATCTCCCACTTGTACTGGAATCTCTGTATTCATAATCCTGTTGTCTCAATATCTCGATTAGTCATAAGGCAAGATTAGTGTCATCCTTATAGAGCCTAATCTTGTTCATCGGACTCTGATTTGATACTGACAATCCAAACGACTCGGGACAGTCCGTTTGAGCATGGCCATGCATTTTCCAGTATTCAAATCTCCGATTGGCCTAGAGATATTCACTCCATTTATATTGGAGGGACAAATCCCGTCTTGTTCCATCACTGTAAACTACTCACTTCACAATGTACCCAAACAAGGTCCTTATAACTATCGCAGAACGATAGCGTTAGACAATGATCAAAGTGCATCAGTCCATGTGCAGTCACATGCATGCGAACTCAGGTCTAAGGACTATACTCTATAGTCGTAGTGAGAATCTCTTATGACACAGATATAAATATCCTGAAGAGTTCTCATAAGCGGGTCGTGTCCGGTCGTATGTTCCCCACATACACCTATGTACTGACTTTGATGCCGAGCATCTATGACACACTGAGACTTTGTCATAAGTCACGTACCAATCCAGTCTCACACGGTTGTTGGTGTTCCAATTTCAACAACCTTTGACCAGGGACAGGATGATATAACACATTTATCAAATATAGGGTCTCATGATCAAGCTAAATGACTTTGATGACTCAAGATCAAGTCACTTGCTTCGATGACCTATAAAATGGTTTATATCACTTTGGAACGATTATTTCATCACAGTTAAAATAATCTTGAAATAATAATTTCATTAAAACATTTTAAATGTTTTACAAGAACATATCAAATAACTAAATAAAGCCCTTTACTAACTCCCACTGAAATTAAGACTACATCTTAATTTCACTTATCCTACAGCAACAGTCCGTGACTCGTGCTTAGGCCTAAGGAGTGGCTTCGTTAATAGATTAGCAACGTTCTCATTCGTTGAAACTTGCTGATCTACTTAACATCTCTGTCATTTATCTCACGGATTAGGTTATACCTATCCTCTAGGTGTTTGGACCTCTGATGTGCAGCTAGTCTTATCTATGCTGGGAATCACATCAAGTTCAGTGACGAACTCTTCTTTCCAAACAACTTCTTTCGCCGCTTCCCAAGCTGCGAAATGTTCAGCTTAAGTCATGGAGTCAGCAACAGTGCCTTGCACCGCCAGATAGACACAAGATATAACCGGACTGTGACCGGAAATCATCTTTGTCCATTGGAAACTTGCCTTTCAGACTCTATCGACTTGTAGCACCTCACTTTCTCCTTTACCTAAAGAGCTTATCCTTAGTATTCCTCAAATACTTTGGGATATTCTTTACGGCAATCCAGTGATTCTCTGCTGGATTTGACTGGTCTTTACTTGTCTTGCTCAATATTAAAGCAATATCAAAACAAGTACGTGTCATGGCATACATGATAGATCCATTTGCCGTCGCATATGGAATCCTATCCATGCATTCAAGCTCAGCAGTTATCGTAGGACACTGCTTCTTGCTTAACGTAATGCCATGTGACATTGGCATAAAACCCTTCTTGGATTGCTGAAAAACGTGTAGAACTTTGTCAATTTAAGAATCCTGACATTGTCCTACCAGCTCTTTTGGATCTCTATCTTTAAATCCAAAATCCAAGACTTTCGTGGCTATACCCATGTCATTCACAAAACCAACTCCCAAGCCAGTCCTTTACCGACTGCAGCATTGGGACGTTATATCCGAGAATCAGTATGTCACCGACATATACTATGAGAAATGCAATATTGCTCCCACTTATCTTTTAGTAAACGCACAGTTCCATTTCGTTCCTGTTTTTAAGTCAAAACCTTGACTACTTCAGCAGAACGAAGATTCCAACTCCGATATGTTTGCTTCCATCCATGAATGGATCGATGAAGCTAACTTACACAAAATGTAATTTTTTTTTCGGAGTCCGGGCTCACTTTCGCTTCTTTGAATTTCGCAGACTAGTCGCTTTCAATGATCATCAGATCATACGAACTTTCAATGATCATCAGGTTCAACTAATGATGAGGATTCACTCTCGGATTAGTGACTGATTCTTTCATTTCTGCGAACTTCAGGCTCCACAGGTGTAGATTCTACAGAAATCTGTAAATCCATCCGCTGCTCTCCCTGATAGGTTGAACAGCCTCCTGTATTTCTCGAATTTCTTCGAGTTACTCTTTTACTCCCACTGTTCTTCTTGAAAAGCAACTTCCCTTCTTAGAAAACAGAATGGACGTAAAAAGTGACAAGAATTTCTTCGAGTTACACTTTTACTCCCACTGTTCTTCTTGAAAAGCAACTTCCCTTAGAAAACAGAATGGACGTAAAAGTAACAAGCCTTGGTTTCCCTAGGACAACCAGCGAAGTAGCACAACTACAAATACTCAGTAAAGACGAATTTGGATCGATTCCAATCCACATTGACGTGGTGTCTTTCAACTGATATTAGTGGAACTATTTTAGCGTAAACTTAGATATTTTAGAGCGTTATTCTTAAAACATCATGGAAGATTCGTGTGACTCATCTTTAATCATTTCTGATAAGATCTGATTCTTTCTCACAGAAACACCTCCAGTGTTCAGGAGAAATGAGCTGTGAAAAGACTTCACACTCAATCAGATGATCACACCATCAATGACTTAAGTATTCTCACTTTGATTTAACTCAGAGTCTTAATACTTCTGTCACTCAGATTCTATACCTCATTTTGGAACTCTTTCGACCATGTCAAAGAATTCCGACTTGTGTCTCATCAAATGAACACAGTCTTACTCACTGAATTAATCAGTCGAGACAATGAAGTACAAGAAATTTTTTCTCTGGCATTGTTGCTCATCGGACCACATACATTAGTATGTTCAATCTCCAATAAGCCTTTGGGCTTTTCTCTAGCTCGGCTAAGATGGGCCCTTTGTCTTTTGGTCCAGTAAACAGAATTCAAGTCTCATAAGATATCGTATCAAATGAGCCCAACAGTCCATAACTATGGGATTTCTGAATCCGTCTTATTCTATGTGACCAAGACATTTATGCCAAGAAAAATCAGGTTTAATTCATCAGATTTAAACCAATTTGGTATTTATGTTACTTTTAGGCACTCTTTGGTTTAAGATATAAAACCCATTCCTTGAATAGGGTGCTACAATTAATATTTCATTAAGATCAAAAGAACAAAACTTGTCTTTTATCAAAATGAAAAACATTCAAATTCTTACAAGAAAATGAAAAACAACTCTGCTTAAATCAGGTAGATTGTAGCAATTACTTAATACAAAAACAAGCCTTGAAGGTATCTACAAGTGAAAACCCTATGACTGAGGCAGCTTCCATAGCTCCTTCCAGACATGCAGTTCCACTTGCCCTTCCTTCAACGTTCTACTGTTGCTCAGGCTCTGCATATTACAACAAATATCAGTGCCACAACCAGTATCCAATACCTGCAAGGTAGAACTTGAAGTAATAACATGAATACCTGAGGAAGTAGTCTCATACATTAACTTCAACTCCTCATCGTCTTCCATGAATTTTATGCAATCTCTCTTCCAATGCCCTATCTCTTTACAGTAGCAGCACTTACCAACGTAAGAGGTATCTGACTTGAGCTCAGAAGATACACGCTTGCCATGATTCAAAATCTGGACAACTTTGTCTTCACCCTTGTCAGTACTAGGTTTCATAAACCTACCCTTCACGTTTGGCTCAACCGTCTTGAGCATATTATGCAGTTCAGTCAGCGTCTTCGTTAAGCCTTTCTTGATATAGTTCTTCCTTAACTTATCATAGCTTGACGGCAGTGACTGCAGAATGATCTCAGTTGCCAATTCTTGGCTAACTGGATAATCCAGTTTCCTCAGGTTATCAATATAACCTATCATTTTACTGACATGAGGACTCACCGGATTATCATTTGGTAGCTTGCAGCTAGTGAGAGACTTAACCAACTGGTATCTCTCCACTCTTATTTGCTCCTGAAATTTCAATTTCAGGCTGCTGATCATCTCTATTGGCGACTCCATGTTCTCATATTGCTCCCGCAAGTCAGAGTCCATGGTAGCCAATATCAGACCACGCACATCTACCGTATCATTATAATGCTTATTCCAAGCATCATATACTGCATGGGAGGCATTGGACTCGATCCTTACGGGGAGAGCTCTCTCAAGAACATAGTCCTTTCTCTCCTGCCTGAGGACTAGCCTCAGGTTCCGCGACCAAGTCAAGAAATTTGATCCGTTCAGCTTGTCCATCCCAAGGATAGACCGGATTGAGAAAGTGTTTTGATTGTTTGTGCTAGTCATAACTGAAATTTAAGATAAAAGGATTTTAGTTAATATGTTCAATATGATTAATCTCGTATTAAAATTAATATGATTAATCACGCATTATATTCAATAACATAAGTTACCCTCAATAGAATATAATGATTCCAAGATCCACATATAACTAAGATTAAAGTGGGCCACTGGCCGTCACCCAACCTTAGCTTATATCGGTAAGCCCTGTATCGGCTAATTATATCCGTGATATAACTCTTGGTTGTGAATCTGGGCCCGAGGCCCAATCCACTCTGATGTCTCAAGGCCCGGGACTCCCGATGGCCTAGTCAAGAAAACCAGACTATACAGTCATGTAATCATTAATGTCTGGGACTCCCAATGACATTTATGAATCACAAACCGTCTTACCCACGCAAAAGCAGACACCCTCACACTGTAAGGCCATGAATACAATTGAATGGGCTTCGACAGCTGACATAACCTGGACAAGACATCCAACGCTTGATATTATTTGAGGTTCGTAGGTTTATTAAAATTTCATCCCAAATGAAAATTACTATTTCGGGAAACTTTCTATTTTAGGAAACCTACTATTTTAGGAAACTTTCTAAAATGGAAACTTTCCTTAAATCCAAAACATGCAAATTCAGAAACTTCTAATTTAAGAAACTTTCTAATTTCAAAATTTTGGAAACTTATTAATTTAAAATCGATTTTAAAATTTTATAAAAATAAATTTTAAATTAATCTGAAGAAGAGACTCAAATAATTGGCCCAATTGTTTTAACTTCTTGGCCCGAGGCCCAAGAATTGGTCCATGTCCAAGACATAACCCAATTGTCCAATTAAATGACATAACCGGTCTGGTTCATTAAAATTGGTCTAACCAAAATTAATTACTACGACGACCACAATTGTCAACCGGTTATTTACTAAACCGGATTTTCTCAATTTATTTGGTCCAACCAAATCAAATTAGAAAATCCTGGTTTAGGCACTAAATCCAATAATTCTTTCGACATTGGATTTCTTATCCCGGTTTAACCAGACTTAATAAAATTATTAAATCTGTTTATTAAACCGAGACGTTTAATTTTAATTAAATTAAACCGAGTCTAAACCCTAACCGCATCGATCGATGCTCTCAGCATCGATCCTGCAACGATCGTTCATCGATCCTGCATCGATCGATGCTCTCACGCGTGCACGAACGGTTATCAGGTTTGGCCGAGAGATTCTCGCGAGATCCATGCGATCGTTTGAACGATCCATGCGATCGCGGTCAATCTCTCGCGACTGCAACGATCGATCCTTGCATTGCATCGATCGATGCAATGCGATCTCTCGTGGTTGTATCGACCGATCATGCGATCGCATCGATCGATGCATCGCGATCACAGCCGATACTTCTTTATGAAAATCGCATTCTTCCAAATCAATATAGCTTGGATTTTTGCGATTTCAAATGTGTTTAGGTTTCAATTCCTTGTTGCTTAAGTGATTTATCTTATCAGTAGTTGATTCAAAACACTTCTTAAACAAGGAAACAATTCTAAACTGAATCTAAACAAGAAAAACCAGAACCAATGGCTCTGATACCACTGTTGGATCTTTCGGTGTTAATCCTGATTCAATTCATCAGATTACTTGATCCTAAACATGCCAGATCTAGGTTCTCTTGAATAGAAACATAAATAGATCTCACCTTTTACCTGTTTTGTGCAGCGGAAAGGAAGAACAGGTCAGAGATCAGAGAGCCACCGAGTGATAACTCCTCCAGAGGTTCACACACGCACACCGAGCAGGAAGAAGGCTGCTAGACCGAGCTGTGGGAGGTCGCAGGGAGAGAGAGAGTCGCGGCTAGGGCTTCTCATCGACCTGAACTCGTCTTAAGTTTATATAAAACTTGTTCAGTTCGTTTTGGGCCATTTGGCCCAAATGCCAATTAACTCTGAGGCGTTCGCGCATTGCATCGATCGTTGCACCTTATGCATCGATCGATGCACAATGGCTAAACCCTCTTATTCTCTCTAAGTATAGTAAATGCCTAGCACTTTTACCATACTCCTGCTAAACCGTTCCTACACGTTTTCCTGTTAGCTTAGGCGTGTGACCCATATGGGATCATATAATAAAGGCAATAAGTCCAAGACTTATAGATCATGAGCGGACTCTAGCAAGCCATCATGACCCCCAGTATTATATGACTTATGTCTGATCTTTGACATACTCTTACTTTCTAGAGACAGTACCGAGATTACTGGACACAATTCCAACAATATCAACTCCCCCACACTTAGCCTTTGCTTGCCCTCAAGCAAAACAGAGAACTAGAATGTAGTGAAGAGGTTTGAAAACTCTTCAGAAACTCTTTTCATCCTAGAAGCAGCAACACTCAGATTCCCCTTAGTAAACCACATGAAAGAATCAACCTGCAGACATCAAGACCAACATATACTTCCCCCACACTTAGCAACTAAGTAAACTCCACAATCACATTCAAGCATTCAAATTCTCCCTACTGACTTCTGCAAGTATTTAAGTAAGGTCTCACCTAAGGAGTATCGATCAAAGGCACATGGACTCTTACCTTATCAGCTCTAGACCACCATACTATCTTTCTCTAGTCCCTTTCTTCTCTTTTCCCTTCCTTAGCATTCTGATTTTTCCCCATTGGGTATCATTTTATTTTTTTTATCAGTGCTCTTCCCGTTAAGGGGTGTACCTTGGACACATTCCATGGATGCACAGGATATGAAAGTTGTAGCTACCATTCCCATGACCACTTCGGAGTTACTATTTCATATTCAGTTTATTATTTTTTTTTTAATTATTGGAAGGGGAGAAGGGAACTAAATAGGACAGGTTTACAGGCTGTGTCAGAACTAACAAGGGAATCCGACACAAAGTATTTCAAGCCCTTAGGTGAGAAATCTAAGTCAGTATTAAGGTGAAGTCAGTAAAGGATCCTCTGATACCTGAAGCGATGTGGGTGTCCTTAGTAGGTTGATCCATGTCTGAGTTTTCTAATAGTCAGAGATAATTTACAGCTTCATCCCAATGGTTACTTAAGTTCCTGCAAGTGCTGCTAATCTTCTAAAAAATCATTGTTTCTTACTTAAACAGTTTTGACTCAATAAAACAAATTTTTAAAAATTGGACTGACTCTTAAGAAAACAAAAGCGTGCGTCAGTAGATCCTCCCCCACACTTAAAACACACTGTCCCCAGTAGTGTCAAGCTTAGGGTCGGTGAGAATAAATCAAATTGAAACAATCCGAAAAGTTGCAGAACACGTACCTGTCGTCGCCCTGTGTCGATCGATGCCACAAGGGTGTCGATCGATGCAAAGCGCATTTGCTCGCGGTTATGTGAATAACCGATGTCGAAACCGCAATTGATTGGGTAAACCGTAAATCGCAACTGCATCGACCTATGCACTAGGTGTGTCGATCAATGCAATGCGATTTTGCCTGTTTCTCAAGCCTTTGAACACACAAAAACAGAAAAATTAAAAACACCAAATCAAATTGAAAAACGAAAACTAAAACGAACCTAACAATGGGTTGCCTCCCACTCAGCGCTTGTTTTGAGTCATTAGCTTGACTATGGGATAGAGATTGAACTCATGGCGGTTTCAACAGAGACTTTGAGTGTCTCTGTGAATATCTCTTCATCCAAGGAGGTGTATAGGCTTTCAGATCATGAGGCTTCCCAAGGAATGAATAAACCGCATCAGGGCGGAGCGAAGCTTGGGTGGAATACTTTGTTTTCCTGCATTCAAAGTGATGCGGTCAGGAGGTTTAAGCTTAGATGATTTGTGCCTTACCTTTGGTGGAGATCTGATGTTTGGAGCTTTCTGCTTATGAGCAGTTGCAGGCTCTGAAGATGTTAGAGCAGATTCAAGAGGAACCGCCATCTTCTTCTCTCCACTATCAGATACTGTAGTTCCACCAATCTGAACTTCTTCTTTCAGATCACCATCAGTGGAGATCATCTTCTTTGCATGAACTCGCGAAGCTTCAGCTGGTGGAGTTTCATTCATCTTCTTATCCATCACTTTCATGCAGTTAGCCACTTCTATCTCTTGTTTAGAGGGTTTAGGAACCTTAGGATATGGCACAATGGGCTTGTAGACTCGTTCTGGGACTGTTGCAGGCTTTTGGTCTCGTCTGCGATCTGTGTCGATCGATGCAGTAGGTGTGTTGATCGACACAAGACGATTATGTTTGTCGTAAGAACTCGAAATTGCCGTCAGAACTGCGTGTCGACCGACACTAAGGGGGTGTCGATCGATGCATGTCTCAGACAAACAATATTCATCCAGAAAATCCGAGATTATGCTCTCTTCTTCACCTAGCAACTCAATCTCATCTCTTAAGGTCACAGCTTTGATGGATCTGTACTATTCAGCTTTCCAAGCTTCATTATGCCTTTGTATTGCTCCAGCTGTTTGTTGAACTTTGACATCTAGCTTCTTCACATGTGTGCTCAAGTATTCAAACTTCCCATTCAGATTTTCATGTATAGCTTCCAACTTCCTGTCGAAGTCTACAGCAAACTTGGTCTGATCCTCTAGTAACTGCTCCATCATAGATTCCATCTTGCTCTTATAAGCATTAGCAGCAGGAGGTGTCTGATATGAGGACGATCCATAGGTTCTCTTATAAGAATTACCTTGCTGATTACCAAACTTGTTTCCTTGGAATCCAGAGCTATTGATGTAGTTCAAATCTTCTTCCTTCTTCTCCAACAACTGCTCCATCATGCTCATCAGCTTATTAGACTGTGTATTGTGAGGAGGAACATGCTGATATGATGGAGATTCATAATCTCTGGTGAATGAATTGGAACCATAGCTTCTGCAGAACGAGTTATTCTGCTGATTTTCCAACATCTGTTCCATCATTCCCATCATTCTTTCGCAATGTGTCGATCGATGCATAGTAGCGTCGATCGATGCATAGTAGCGTCGATCGATGCAAGCTCGAGAATGCAACTATCGACACACAGGACCGTGTCGATCGATGCAAGGCGATTACAGGCGTACCTGAAACGCAAGAAACAGAAGAAAAAAAAATTAGTGATAAAAAACAAAAAACGAAAAACCTAGTCTAAACCCTAAGTTCAAATCTATCGGGGACTCTTGACTCTCCGACAACGGCGCCAAAAACTTGATAGGGTCTAAGTTTTAATCCTATTCTACTGCAAGTGCACAGTTAAGTGATTGTAGTATATAGGGTATCGAATCCACAGGGACTCTGGTATTCAATAGATTCAGAACGAAAGAGATTAATACTAGGAAGAAAGCAAATTGTTGTAAAGTAAATAGCAAGGCGAGGAAGTAAATCAGTAGCGGGAATTTGTTGTGAAAGCAATAAACTAAAAGCGCTAAGTCTAGGGAATTCTCAGGAAATCAGACAAGCAGACAAGTTAATCAGTCAGGATCAAATTAAACTCAGTTCTAGAACTCAAATCACGGAATTAGAATTAACCAAATCTCTTTGCGAAAATCCTCTAAGTCTAAGTGCAGCAATCCAAATCTCTTTGCAATTACTAACAGATTAAACCAGCATTAATTTCAAGTTCGATATGTTCACAATTAAACTAAGCCAAATCTCTTTGCGAATAATTTAATTGCTCAACCTAAATAGTTCAGATTCTAAACCACACTCTCGTGTCGTATTTAGCAACCTAAGATCTAGATTCTAATTGATCAGGTTAGAACTAGCATAAAACATAATTTAGATTGAAGAACATTCTATTCATGTGAATCCTTAACTGAATTAAACAAGTCTAGCAAGTCATGAAATCCTTTATGAGAAACCCTAAACCTAACTATGAATCTACTCAGACATGATTAATGAAACAGAAATCATAGAATAAATAGATTGCATATAAGAAATTAAATAGATAAAGGGGTTCGAAATCTTCTCCAAAATAGATGAAGTACAGGATTAGATCAGCCCCAAAAGCTCTAAAAATCTCTTATCTCTAAGTATGAAAGCGTATCTAAAATAAACACCAAAATCCTAATTATATAGGCATAATCTCGGCTGGGGCTTCTTCGTAAATACTGGAAACTTCTGGGCCAAAGTGCAAAGTCTTGATAACTTCATTAAACCGCCGCGTTCGGCCCATCTCGCTAGTGTGTCGATCGTTGCAGGTGTGCAACGATCGACGCATGATCATCAAATTGGACAGTGAGTTTAAACTCTCGGCCAAAACACTCGAAAAGTCCCAAAATGCTCCAATATCTCCAATTCCGCTCCAAACCTGATTATACCTGTAAAAGACTCTAAAAGAACACAAAAGACACTAAAACACACAACTATATCATGGCATAAAACCGGTATAAACCATGATATATCAGTCATCACAGCCACAAAGCGTTTGATGAGATTTGGTGAAGTCGACTGGAAAGACTATTTATTCGTCTCAAAAGAAGCATGCTCAGGAATTCATGGTCAAAGGGGACGATATTGTGCTCAGACTGGGAACAATTAACTTTTGATTCAAGGGAGATATGAGTACGGTGGTATTATATCACAGAAGTCAGATTCGTCAAAGCAACTTCATAGTGACAGTTGGAGGATCAAAAGTGTTTTGATTGGGCCGAAATTTGGTGGTGAGATTCCTGGCACTGTTATATTTAAAATCAAAAGTGGGATCGAGATTCCAACGGTTATTTCGAGGTTTATGCATGCATTTCAGAGACTTGTTTCTACAGAAAAAGGTGTAACCAGTATGACGAGAACTTGTGTTTAATTAGTCAAACAAGGTGGATTTGATCTGAATCTTTGCAGAAGCACTGTGGACATATGAAATTAAGTTCTGTCAAAGGAAGAAATATTTGGCAGTCATGAAAAAGAGTGAAAAGAGCTGGTGAATCAATGGATGGACAGCCCCAAGAAAACTGTTGGTAATAAAGGGACGTCAGAGTCTTCAAATGTGGTAACTTAAGACTATTTGGACTGCGATGGAACTCCTCGTCATTGTGTGGAGCACAAACATGAAAGAAAAGAGCAAAGTAGAGAACAAATGTTACGATGGTGTATTTCTTAATCTAAAAAGGACTAATATGTGTGGCCGGAGCCCAATTAGAGGGGGAGGCGTAATGCATAGTCAAATCCTTTTCTCCACTATCATAAGTATCTGAAAGCAAATGAAGAAGCCATTGTTAATTGAATAGGTTATACTCCATTTCTGAGCAAATGAGCTCGTCAAAATGGATCAGCCTATCCATTAAGAGGATCATGCATCGATCTAGAAGTAGGAGGAGAGTCTCTGGTCCAGGGTCTAAAGAGAAGAAAAGATCTATAAATCAGTTTTGGTTAAGGAGAAGATGAAAACAGAGAAAAAGCGGGGGAAGACTGAGAAAATGATCTGTCTAGATGTACATCAGCGTTTCACCAGAAGTCCTTGAAGCAAATTTGCAAAGCCTAGGAGTTTGCTCGACGACTTTGAAGTAAATTTGTAGAGAACGTGGAATCTTACAATGGCGATTGAGAAAGATTAAGAAAATGTTTGGGTAGCATCCGCTGCAAATGATAGGCTTGGACTCAATCTCAGCTGCTGGCAAAAGTAAGCAAGTCTACATTGTGAGGTGAAGAGAATGACTTTCCCGGGATGATAAATCACCTGTACAGAAGTACAAGTCAGCTGTGGGTATGTCTCTTGTGTACAACAACCGTTCAAGCCTTCTCTTGATCTTTGCAGATAAATTTGAGGTTTGTGGGAGATTAAAGTCGTAAGAAATCAAAGGCTCCAAAAGAATGAGACAATTATGGGTTTAGGAGCCACCTGTAGGTTTTTAACAAGACACAAGGATTTCATAAAAACTAGCAAGGAATTTGCGCTCAGATTGATTAAGTCAAGAGAATTTTTTTTTTTTGGTGTTTACCTCTGCACCGCTGTCTTAACCAGAAGAAGATCGAAAATAGAATCATGCTCAGCAAACAAATTTTTTTTTTAAAACTTAGTTATGCGCACAAGCAAGGGGAGAACTACAAGACTGGACTGATGCAAAAGAAGTTCAACTCGGGGAGAGTTCTCTGATGACAAAACAAAGCTTAATTCATGGGAGAGTTCTTTGTGGCACATCAGTAGAAACAAGCAAAAACAGTCCTTGAAACGTGGAGTGCTATCAATCGAAGAATAATGTGCTTGAGTATCAAACTAAGTTAAAAAGGGAGAGAATGAAGATGATAGATACTTCGAACTATCAGATGATGTAACACGAAGCATTGAGTGTGTCTTTGGATTCTAGAAATCAATTATCAAGGGAGAGAATGAAGATGTCAGATATGTTTGAGTTCTAAAACGAACATGTCAGATATGCTTGAGTTCTAAAACTCAGTAATCAAGGGAGAGATTGAAGATGTACTGGTGACTGGTTTGAGAACCTACTGAAACAAAACGTGGCACAGTTTCTTGAGTAGAACATGGTACTTCTCATATGTCGAATAAGAGAAGGTACAAAGATAAAGATGATTCATGTTGTACGTGATACAAAGGCTAAAACAAAGTCGACGGAAGGTTGTGGCAGTGTGCGTGCGAGCAGAACTGACACAGATGATAAGGCGGATCTTGATACAGTTCCGGAGGTAGTTTGTGCTACAACAAATGGTAGCTCGGAACGCAGCTCAGGATGTAGCTCAAGAGCGGGAAAACGGAAATAAATGATTATTTCCTTATTGGTGGAGTTTCCTTTGTTTTAGGAAAAATAGCCACGTGAGTTAAAGAAGCCCAGAAGATGAAAAAATCACATGGGCTTACGGATGCTTAGGGTTTTGACCCTTGACTATATAAACTAAGAGACGTCGACTTGTATGGTTGCGCGTCTAGGGTTTTATGGAGAGATGCACACAGGTGTGTGTGGCGTCGCCCCACCTTGTAGATTAGTAGATCTACTGGTGGTTTCAGCTATGGAGTACAATCACATCGGGAGATGGAGTTGTATCGATTGTAATCGACGGTAGACTTTGTAGAGATACCGTTCCATAGTGATTCATCTAGAAAAGAATGATAGGCATTGTTGTGTTGGATATCAAAGCAATTGTAATTGCATCTTGTTTTAGTGGATTTATTATGGACTAGGTCCCGGGGATGTAGGACAACCGAACCTCGATAAAAAATTCTATGTGTTATTTACTTTGTGCTCATACATACACTTGTTATACATGCTTATTACAAGAACACATAGATCTAGCCACATACATGCGTTTTCAGTGCCTTCTTCGACGGGATATGGGAATCGAGTCTGCCCTGCTCCGTTTACTGATTCTTATGCATCTCATATGTGTTTACTTTTGTTATTCGTATCAATTTTTGTTCTTCGATCTAAGCATTCCTTACAGCTATTCGACACCATTAGGCGGGAAGCAAATCGTCGTGGGAAATAAATTGCGCCTAAAGCTCGCCACGAAAGCCATGGAATTGAGCTATGTTGGGATCGCACATAACCATTCGATCGAAGGCGTAATGTCGGAGAAGGACAGTTGTACCATACCTCTTCTCACCCTTGGATCTCTCATCAAGGCTGCACCGCGATTATCTTCTTCCGTCGGGTTTCATCGCGACTTACTCGGCGTCCCTCGAGCTACTCCGTTTTGGCAGTACACGCACGTCACCGTCAAATTGGAGAGTAAGGCTCAGTGTCTGAGCTTGAACTCTGGGAATTAGGCTCTAAAAAGCTATGATATTGTTGCAGTTAGGCCAATGAATCCGTACGCATTCGATCAAGCCTGTATGAAAGCCGAGGTTTTTTATTTTATATTGATTGAAGATTAGTCAGTATTTATAGCTGAATTGAATATCTTTATGAGATGTTTGTTTATATTGTTTGTTAGGTTGATATTATTTCAATTGAGTTTTCAAATATGCCATTTCGATTGATGCATACATCGGTCAAAGCTGCTATTAAGGTTTGTGATTCTCTCAGTCTAAGATTAGACATTGTTTCTTATCAGAGGAATCTGTGTGGATCTTATTGTTTTCTCCTTACTTAAACTTGATGGATATTCTTATCAGCAGCAAGGGATTTACTTTGAGAGTACTCTGATCTGTTAAAGGATGCTGAGAAGAGGAGACAAGTTATATCGAATGCTATGGGGAGATACTCTGAGGCATTAGGCTAGAGTTGTCACATTGTATATTTTTGTACTGTGAGAGATTGCTTTGTGCTGCTCTTTCTGTGGAAAAAGTTTACTGTTACTTAATTGATGATTATGTTAGAATTTTTCTGGTTGTTATACCTATATATAAGATTATTCACCTTCTAATGAGTTATGACCCTGCAGTTCTAAAGCGTTTAATGGTTAGTGAAAGGATGAAAAATCCATAAATCTCTTATCAAGAACTGATCAATTTTCTGGTTAAAAATCTAAATTGTGTTCATCTTCTCTAAATGTTTTGTACGCAGTTTTGTGTTGTTTTGAAGAAAGATTCAAAGCAAATAAACCCTTGTCCGTGCGCGGGGGTTGACATTCACTAGTATATTAAATAATTGTTTAGAGTTGTTCTTTTAAGTGTAGTAGTCTTATTTGATTAAGTTATTAAAATTGTAAACATCTTGGGCGTATTATACTAAGCATAATTTAGGGGAAAATACTTAGGTTCACCTCTAGAGGTGAACCCATTTGTTCACCTCCTCTTTTTTAACCAATAAACATATGCCATGTAATATTATTTTTAAATAAAATTATAAAATTAAAATTAAGGAATTAAAGACATTCAAATATTTTAAGGACCCTTTGAATGTAAACCTTTGAGGTTTAAGGTTTAGGGATTAGGGTTTATGGTATAGAGTTTAAGCTCTTTGGGTTTAGGGTTTAAGCTCTTTGAATTAGGGTTTAGGGTTTAGGGATTAGGGTTTATTTTTTTATTTTTTAAAATTTATATGTTGGGTTTAGGGATTAGGGTTTATGGTATAGGGTTTAAGCTCTTTGGGTTTAGAGTTTATGGATTAGAGTTTAAGCTCTTTGGATTAGGGTTTAGGGTTTAGGGATTAGGGTTTAGTTTTTTTTTTTTTTTTAAATTTACATATTGAATTTAGGGATTAGAATTTAGTTAAAAAAGAGGAGGTGAACAAATGGGTTCACCTCTAGGGGTGAACCTAAGTATTTTCCATTAAAATTTAGGTTTTAGTATTTTTTATAAAAAAAATTATTTTTAAGTTTTGTCCGAAATAATATATATTTTCTTTTCTTTTATTTTCGTTTTTTATTTTTTTATTCTTAAAACATTTTTAAAATTTTAGTTATTTTTAATATTAGGTTATGTGGAATTATTTGATTGGTTAGAAAAGATGGAGGTGAACAAAAGGGTTCACCTCTAGAGGTGAACCCAAGTATTACTCTAATTTAGGGCCTTGATTTTTTTTTTCACAAAAAAGGCCGTAGGAGTATGCTTCATTTTTCCTTCTTAGTAGAGCTTTGGTGTGAACCTTATTGTCACAGAGGTAGACGCTATTGCTTATCGCTATAAAAGGCTAAGTGTCATATGTAACCTTATTTTCCTTGCCTCCCTCGTTGACAATGGTGCCAGTATAGAGCATGAGACCTACTGTAAAGTGTCATCTTTTGAAGTGCACAAGTTATGGGCGTAAAACAGATAGGTGATTGACTCTGCTCTTAATGTTTGATGCAGTTCCATATTCATGAGCCAATATATTGGTAACACGAGAGACCTGATCACGACGGGGTATGATGGGTGAGATCATAAAGTTCAATTTCCCTTATCTCAATTCTCTTGTCGTCGACCGCATAGTTATTGTCTCCCATTTAACTACCTGGAACAGACCACAATAAGTTAGTAATTAATATCGAAATCTTGTGCAATTAAGAAATCAACTCAGCGAACTGAAACTGTAGTAGGGGAAATAGAATCATCACCAAACACAATATAAAGCTTTGAATCAAACACCAAAAGCCTTTGTATTCATTTTAAGTTAGCCAATCTTCTCAATACTTGGCAAAAGAATAATAATAAAAATCCTAATGACATGAGTAATAATCGTAATAGAAATAGCTCTCACAATGTTGGATATGGGTTTAGCACTTCATTCATAAACCCATCAAAATATATCCACTTCATCGAAGCATTTCAGTCCAACAACTGAAGTTTACTAAGAAATCAACAATCCAACAAGAAGTTTGATCCCTTTTACTATAAATAGACCATCAACTATTCATTTATTACTAATGTAATTTGCTAAGCTCAGAGCTACTTTTTATAAAGCGACGAGCCCAAGAAATTTTTAGGGAGATCGTCGATTCCATCCTATTCATTGTTCGACATCGGCCTAACTATTAATATAGAGTTTCCGATCCCAATTGTATCTCGTTTTCTTATTTTTTTCGGACCCTTTTGACCCCAACTCTGATTCTCTCTGACTTAGTCGAAATCGCACAACAACAATTGGCTCTGTTTGTGGGGATCATAAACTTCTCTTCGCTTTAGAAGAGGTTGATAATGATAGGATCATCGTTGATCAGTGACAATCCCAATTCGTCAGAACAACAAACTCCGAGCTTGCTCCCTCATAGCTCGTCGTCGCCGAGTTTGATCACCAAATCAACCACAACGATCGAACTGAACTCACTAGTCCCGCAGGTCGATATCCTAGCCAATCAGACCAGGATAACTAACACACATGAAAAGACCGAGCTAGTAAGCTAGACGTCAGACGCTAAGCTTAATGACCAGGATGTCTCTTCCCTTATAAAGGTCCTGATGAAACAGGTCGACGATCTGACCCGAGGTAACAAAATTCGCTTCGATCAGCCCGCGGCCGCTCAGAACGTATGCCAAGATCAAATCAACGACCTCCAGTAATCCGGGCAGCAAGCATCTCAGATAATGTTGGACTTCACCCCTCGGCTCCAAACAGATCTGTTCGACGTATCACCAGCTCGGCTTGCCGAACCAAGCAGAAAACCACTCATACCTCAACATCCTTATTGGTTGAACTTGGAGCGAACCAGAAGTTACCTACCGAACCGGCGCATAACAAGGCAGAAGAAAGTAGGAACAACGAGATTGAAAAACTAAAGGCGCAACTGGATCACATGAATTCGAAAGTCCACAAAGCAACTATTTCGGTGCCGAAAATGACCAAGTACTCAAAGAGACACAAAACACTCCGTCACAAGCAAAATAATAGGCACACCAATGCAACACTCAGGAAAGATCAACATTTCGACCTATGAAAAACTCGGATCCCCATGATATTCTGACGGCCTTCAGTATCACAATGGGACAAGCACAGTTCTCCCCTAAGGAACGTGATGCCGATCATTGTCAGCTCTTCGTGGAAAACTTAAGCGGAGCCGCGCTCAACTGGTTCTCACGCCTCGAGGCGCACTCCATTGATAACTGCCACCAGTTATCGAACAGTTTCCTCAAGCACTACTCTATGTTCATTCAGGAAGAGGCCTCAAATGCGACCTCTGGGTGATAAGCAGGGACCAAAGGAGCCTCTCAGATCTTACCTCGACCGGTTCAAAATCATCGTCTCTAAAATCTCGGTGACTGGTAGAGAAGGACTCCAAGCACTGCACAATGGACTTTGGTAAGAATATAATCGCCTTTCCGACAACACTCGATGACTCTCTTCACTGTGCAGTCATCTTGGGTGAGATCAAAGAAGAGAGAAAGATGCTCGCTAAGAAGTTCACTTCGGCGAAGGCACCAGCCACAATGGGGAAATGACCAACACCAGAGTACCTCAATGAAAAAGGCAGGAAAGCGAGAACATACTACGATGGCCAGCAGCCGACAAACCGACTGCAGGGTTAACAGCAAGGGCGCAACCAGACAAATAACCAAAAACATGGGCATTGAACAAATACGTTAGAACTGACAAGCAGGAAATCTTTCCTCACTTTCCATAAACATTTCGGTCATGACACCGTCGGATGTTGCCACATGCAAAGTCTCCTGCTCGGGGAATGCCTGAAAGGTGTAATGAGCATAATAAATCAAAATGTGCCGATGATACCCCCTGTGAACCAAGAAACACAACGCCAACCCAAGAACGAAGGAGAATGATCCCGACTCATCCGTGAAAAGAAAGCAAAGTAAGGTGATCCGCACAAGTAGATTAGGACGATGTCGACATGGAGCCACCAAAATGATCTCCCGACGATAGCATGGAAGGGACTCCCCCACCAAGGAGACCCATCAACATGATCAGGGGAGAAGTCCTTACCTGCAACGACTCGATGTGAAGGATAACGGCGTACGGACAGAAAGCAGACATACAACAAAAATGGAAGAGGGACATTGTCGACGAAAAAATGACAAGATAATTCTTGATCAGTGACAGTCCCGACTCGTTAGAACAACACACTCCGAGCTCGCTCCCTCAGAGATCTTCGTTGCCGAGCTTGATCACCAAACCAACCACAACGCTGGAACTGATCTCACTAGTCATGTCGGTCGATACACTAGCCGATAAGAGCATGATAACTAACACACATGAAGATGCCGAGCTAACAAACCAGACGTCGGATGATCCGCTTAATGACCAGGACGTCTCTTCCCTTGTAAAGGTCCTGATGAAACAGGTCGACGAGCTGACCCGAGGTAACAACATTCGTTTTGATCAGCTCCGGATGGTAGCAAGGAAGGGACTCCCCCCCCCCCCACGAAGAGACCCATCAATATGATCATGGGAGGATCCCTACCTCCACAACGCAGTGCGCTTGATAACAGTTTACAGCCAAAAAGAAAACATACAATGGCAATGGAAGAGGGATATTATTGACGACCTAAAGGTCGGGAGCGAATTCAATTTCACTGCAAAATATGAAAAAGAGTTGGACAAGACGCATAATGACATGCTCGTCCTCAAACTTCTAATAGGCGATTGCGAAATAACTAAAGTATTGGCCGATACTAGAAGCTCTGTCAACCTCATATTCAAAGATACCTTGCAAAGTATGGAGTTGAGAGACTTTAGGATGAAGCGGTAATAAAAACCCATCAATGGTTTCGCCAGTGACACGACCACCACAACCAGAATAATCAAACTACCAGTGTCAGCCGGATGGGTAACCAAGGTTGTCAAGTTCGTCATCATCGACCGACCTGCGATCTACATTGTCATCCTAGGAACTTGGATCCACGCAATGCAAGTGGTGCCCTCGACTTACCACTAATGCGTAAAATTCTCAACCTTGGGAGGAATCTTCACGCTCTGAGGGAGTCAGAAATTCTCAAGGACATGCTTCGAAGTAGAGCGTAAGATCTTTCATACTTCACGTCTCATAGCCGAACAAAAGAAAGAACCATCGACGTCGGCACACTTCCTCAACCAAACGATCTCAGATCCAACACCAAAGCAGGCGGATAAGACTCACTCCTCAGCATAGGATCTATTCTAGCAAGCTCTGGTCCACTTTCAAAATAATGTAACCAATCTCAGGCTCCTTAAAAAAACGAGCTCCGGCTCTATAAAAATATATATAAGTAAGTGAGCTTCCACTCCAGAACCTGTAAAAAAAGAACTACGTTCGGCTTGATCCCTCCCTGGAGGGTATGTAGCAACCATTACGAGGTTCAGCCACATTTATATTTTCAAAATTTTAACTTCCCTTTTTTGAATATGCTCATGCTTCTCAATACTTAACATCGACATTCTGGCCAAATGATCGATCAGAACAAATGTGTCTCATATACAGTGGCATCGTACGCCACACCAGCGATATCGACGACCCAAAGCCGAGGCTAGACCTGCACAAGTCCTTAATAGAATAAGTTTAGTAAGCCTAAACTCCTTCGCATAACTAAAATTCAAGGATTTCACAGGATAAGCCGAGAACGTACTCCAACTCCATAATGATTTCCTAGTTTATCGATCTCAATGAACTGTTATAAATAAAGACAGTCCGCAAAACACAATTAAATAAATAACATAACATGACTTTGTAAATGTGAATTGTGAAAAATATTACTTTACCTCAAGGAAGATGTGCTCATATTCATCTAGTGAGAGTTCCCGATGTCTCGAAGCAGCACCGTTCAAAACTTCTGAAGTCTCTATATCGAGATATAATATCTTCTCCTTTACGATCTTTTGGAATGTTGCAGCGACGTTCTTTGCCTTCCGATCAACAAACGTACCGTCTGCCTTTGTATGTGTCCTTACGAATACCTCAAAAATATGAACCGATCTTCCATATTCCTCTTCCTGCAGTGGTATACCTCAAAAAAGAAGTATCACTGAAATTTCTAGGTTAAATGCTTCCGATCAACATATATGTACAAAGGTTACTTGCCATGTCAAGCTTGATTTCTAGGTACGACTTGGGCCCTGAGAAATGGACGTGACGACCGAGACCTCCACGTTCAGAGTTATGACAATGGCATAGGTCTTAATTTTAGCCTTTGCTTCTTCAGTTTCCCAATAGTCGGACATCTTTTTCCAGAGAGTCTCGCCGTTCCACTTGGGTCGCTGTCGTTTAGTCCTCGCAGTTCTAATAATTTCTTTTAACCATCGTTGACAGATCCCCTCGAAATAGTGTTGAACTGTCCCTGTTATAAAGGGATCCCAATGGTGGGTTTTCTAGAATACATATAGAATAAGCATAGCCTGAGTGAAAACAACACAAGCAATGTATATATGAAAGGTGTTGGAGAGAAAATTGTACAGCGAACTCGAGGAAATAACTTTCTGCTTTATCATGAGGCACACATGTGACCAACTATAGTACGGTTTATCGAATTTGTTTGTTAAAATTTTGTAATATTCCGAACCAATTTCGATCCTCCGTCACGAGTAAACTTGAAATATGTACAAGATTAACATACTAACCATCATAGACTCAAACTCATCTGATCACCATAACTCATAAGCAAACAAACAGTATAATTCATAAACAAAATAGACTGTTTTAAAACACACCATTGCGAAGGGCATAAGAGAAGAACAAAAAACCCATACAGAGAGTATCAATATCTGAAGAAAAAGTACATGACAGTTTCCATACCCAGTCGTGTCTGGCATCGGTGCGGGAGAGAGTACGGTGGTGAAGGTTTCCTTGTCTGGCACCCGAAGCAGAGCATTCAGAGCCCGCAGTGTGTCCTCCTCGAGGTTCGGCAAAACAAGAAGAGTTTCGTCTAGGAAGTTGTGGCATTCAGAAGATGGATGACTCTGAGCCCGAGATTGGTAAACTGGCGAAGGTGGGGCATCCTCAAAAGGGTCCTGGTTGTTTTGGAATTCTTCTGACACCGGCGAAGCTTCGACTTCAGGTTGATTAGTAGTCGAGCTCTGGAATAGTTGTTTTGGCGGTGGATAGTCTTGTACACGGGGTACTGACGCTGACGTTAGGGGGATAGCTGGATTAATCCGTGGACATTAAGTGGTCTGAGTCGGAGGAACAACAGGATTCTGGGTGAAGGTGTATTGGGGTGGCATATGGCTCGGTGTTTTCGTCAAACCACTGGGTTTGGACCCAGCGGCTCTCTGAGTGACTTTTCGAATGGTTACTATCTTACGAGCTACTCTCTTTCCCTTTTTAGGCATCGTATGACGGAGAGTTTCAAAGAAGAAATTGAGAGGGTCGATAGCAATGAAACTGAGAACCTTGAATATGGGATTCAAATAAGAGATGCCAGTTAGAGATTAGTCGGTAGGGAGAAGGATATGGAGAAAAAAGTATACGAGATGATTCGAAGGAGATTTTGGAGAAGGGGAAGAACAAAATAAAATCAGGGTTTATGTTGCGGCAAATGATGGTTTCTCAACACTTAGACGAAATTTTCTAGGTTAAGGCGGGTAATTGAAAAGTTTTGGACTAAAAAATTTGTTTGATTTTCTGGATTAATTACGCGAAATAATTTGAAAACATTATCATGCGTAGTCGGGTGTGGTGCTTAATTAAATATATATTTTACGTTAGGTTGTAAAATTTTGTGTTTATGTGTGTTTTATTATTATATATAATTTTTATAATCTCTTATTAAGTAATATTGTAATAGCACTAATTAATAATTTTTGATAATATCCAGGACAATAACTGTATATGACCCTATACCTTAAACTGTAAATTCAACCATTAAACTCTAAACCCTAAACCTTGACACGCCCATTAAACTCTAAACCCTAAATACTACATCCTAAACCATAAACCTTAGACGAAAGATAAGCAGACAAGAAGAATATCAAATGTTCATTACAACCGTTGACAATCCCATTGTTCCCCTGTTTCAAAGATAGATATGTGACTCGGTATAATTATTGTATATAAATAGATGACTAAGATGAACTACTAAATAACATATATAGTTAAAGCCATTAGCAAGATCGGTAATTTGTGGATGGGAGACAGGGATATACGCGTACTCCATGTTAATGCGGGTGTTTTATGGAGATGGAGAAGTTTTGAACCGTGGGTACATAATCGAGCGCGAATTTACAACTCGAGTACGTGTTAAGATAACTATGAGACAAAGGTATGGACGGTCAGACAAACGGTGTAAACTTTTCTATAAGAAGCGAAGAGGATTGGACATCAAAGGGCTTTATAGATGTTCGTGTACTCCAATAAAGAGTGGGTTGAGTTGGTGGGACAATGGTTTCAAAGGTACAAACATCTGAGATACATGCTTTTGAACCCTTTAGTCACTATTCTTCTTCACAATCATGAGAGATAATTTTAGAATTTGGCCCCATAATCGTTTTGATGATCCTTATTAATATAATGTTTGTTAAATATAGTAGATTATGTAGTTATCGACTTTTCAAATAGTGAAAAATAAGCAAGTTATAAACCTCCCGAATTTGTTTATATTTACAAGGCAAAAGTGGAAATATTAATATAACTAAACGGATGAAGTTGTTGCATGATAAAATCGATAATTGATGGCCATAATCTAATGAAAAACAGAGCAAGTTAACCAAACATCGTAACTCTCCTTTGCATGATATATATTTAACCATGATTACTGTTTATTTGATGGGGGTCTCGTAAAGAAACACCCATAAGTTCCAGTTCCTGGTTGGTGTGAAATGTTCTTAATGGATTTAAGATGGTTTGAGTATATACCAACTTATCATGTTATGGAAATTAAATAATATCGGTTAAGAGGAACATTGAATATTCTTCTTGTCTCTCATTTAATATGTAAGAAATTAGCACAAACCTACCACATGTAACGTTCAAAACAAGATAAGAGGGTGGCTGCAACATATTAGGAAGTTTATCGAGAATAGGAATTTTTGAATCGTCGTTATTGACATGTATAAATAAATTTTGAATTTATCTAAACCAAATCGTCATTATTAAAAAAAAATATCATTAGCGGTTGTGGCCTGAATAGTTTTGCCTAAACCAAGGGTTGTGAGTTCTAATTTTTACACCTTTTACTATTACTAATTCAAGGGTTTTCTTTTAGTGCTTCACACCTTTTACTCACCAATCTGAGAAACTATTTAAATATTAAAACCCTTGCCGCTTCATTTTTTTATCCCTTACTGTGAGGAAAAAACTTCTTTACAAGCTAATTTCGGCGAAAATTTCTCCGTTTCTCAACCATGGCTCCACACACTTTTAGAAAAACTTTTCAAATCAACAATTTCATTCCTTTCTTTTGGGACCTAAAAGTTCTTCTTTTGCGTGTTACATCCATTGGAGAACCGAACATCCAAATGATTTTGGTCGATGAGGAGGTAATCTTTCTTTTACTCTATAACCTGTTTTATTTATTGGGTTATTGAATGTTATATTAAGGTATTCGTTTATTGATTTAGGGTAAGAAAAATAGAGGAAACTATTCCTGCCTCTTTTATTGAGACATTATGTTTCTTAACATGGTGTGAGGGTCGTTGGTTTAACCAGCGAATGCTCGAGTTGTACAAGCACTGGAATATGTGTCGTTGACCCTTCACGATTTCAATATCATATTCGGGTTAAACACATCTTTCTGCCTCACTTATGATAATATTCCGGAAAATCATTTTATTCAATTTGAATCGTTTTCGGATATATTAGATGGGAGAGTCTGTGATGAATACCTTATATGTAACTTTTAGTCTATACGTTTGTTTCCTTTATCAGATTATATATATTAATCATGTTATTTGCATGTGTGATAGATGATAGGTGTCAGGTTTAATCCTATATCTAACTGCAAGTGCACAGTTCAGTAGTTGTAGTATATAGGTATCGAATCCACAGAGACTCCGGTATTCAATAGCTCAAGAACAGGAAAGTAAACTAGAAAGAAAGCAATGTGATTGAATTAAAAGCAATGCGAGAAAGTAAACAGAAAGCAGAGATTGTTGGTTGTGAAAGCAAGTTATTAAGAGCGCTAAGTCTAGGGCGTTCTCAGGAAATCAGACAAGCAGACAGTTCATTCAGCAAAGATCTAATTAAGCACGGTTCTAGAACTCAAAACACAGATATAGAATTAACCAAATTCCTTTGAGATAATTCTCTAAGTCTAAGTGCAGCAAACCAAACTTTCGTTTGCGAGAACTAACAGATTAAACTAGCATTAATCCCAAGTTTGATATGTTCACAATTATCCTAAACCAAACTTTCGTTTGCGAGAAGTTTAATTGCTCAACCTAATTAGTTCAGATTCCTAAACCCCACTTCCGTGACGTATTTAGCAACCTAAGATCTAGATTCTAATTGATCAGGTTTGAACTAGCTTTAAGCACAATCAGATTGAAGAACAGATATAGTTATGAATCCTTAACTGAATTAAACAAGTCTAGCAAGTCATGAAATCCTATGTGAGAAACCCTAAACCTAACAAGGGATCTACTCAGACATAGATAATGAAAACATAATCATATGATGAATAAATTGCATAGAAGATAAAGAATAATAGGGGTTCGAAATCTTCTCCAAATACAGATGAAGTAAAGGTCCAGATCAGCCCCAAAAGCTCTAAAAATCCTCTGCTCTTAATTATGAAAGCGTAAGTAAATAAAACACCAAAAACTTAATTATATATGTCTAATCTCGGCCAGGGGCTTCTTTGTAAATATCAGAAACTTCTGGATCAGAGTGCAATATCTTGACTCTTCATAAACCGCCGAGTTTCGGCCCATCTCGCTGGTGCAACGATCGATGCTAGAGTGCAACGATCAACGCATTTCTCTGTTTCGGACAGTGAACTCTATCTCTCGGCCAATCACTCCAAAAATCTCCAAAAAGTGCCATAATCACCAAATATGCTCCAAACCTGATTATACCTGTAAAAGACTCTAAAAGAACACAAAAGACATTAAAACACACTTATATCATGGTCTAAAACTAGTAAAAACCATGATATATCAACTCCCCCACACTTAGCCTTTGCTTGCCCTCAAGCAAAACATAGAACTAAAGCTTGGTGAAGAGGTTTGAAAACTCTTCAGAAACTCATTTCGTCCTAGAAGCTACAATACTCAGATTCCCCTTAGTAAACCACTGAAAGAATCAATCACAGGATATCAAGACCAACATGTACTTCCCCCACACTTAGCAACTGTCCTAGGTAAACTCCACAATCACATTCAAGCATTCAAATTCTCCCTACTGAGTTCTGCAAGTATTTAAGTGCGGTCTCACCTAAGGAGTATCGATCAAAGGGCACATGGATTCTTACCTTATCAGCTCTAGACCACCATACTATCTTTCTCTAATCCCTTTCTTCTCTTTCCCTTCTTTAACAACTGATTTTTCCCACTTTGGGTATCATTTTTTTTTTTTTATCAGTGTTCTTCCCGTTATGGGGTGTACTTTGGACACATTCCATGGATCGCACAGGAGATAATAGGGGTCTCTGCCACTCCTGTGACCACTTCGGAGTTACTAACTCATCCTCAGTTTATTATCTTTCTTTTTTTTTTACTTTATAGAAGGGGAGAAGGGAACTAAATAGGATAGGTTGACAAGCAGTGTCAGAACTAACAGGGAATCAGACACAGAGTATACCAAGCCCTTAGGTGAAAAATCTAAGTCAGTATTAAGGTTGAAGTCAGTAAAAGGATCCTCTGATACCTGAAGTGATGTGGGTGTTCCCAGTAGGTTGATCTGTGTTGGGGTTTTCTAATAGTCAGAGATAGATCCTGCAACTTCATCCCAATGGTTACTTAAGTTCCTGCAAGTCTTGTAAATCTTCTCAGAAAATCATAGTTTCTTACTTAAACAATTTTGACTTAATAAAACAAATTTTTTGAAAAATGGACTGACTCTTAAGAAAACAGAAAGATAAACGTCAGTAGCACCTCCCCCACACTTAAGACACACTGTCCCCAGTAGTGTTAAGCGAAGGATCGGTAAAAAGAAAATAAAAATTGTTAAAGTTCTGTTGAGTTCTGTCGGGTTTACCTCTGTCGCTCAAGCATCGATCGTTGCACTAAGTGCATCGACCGTTACTTGGCGATTTTCGTGTATGGTCGATCGTTGCTCAGAACTGCAACGATCGCTGCAATGCGATTCCGATCGTGTTGTGACGATCGACACAGAAGTGCGTCGATCGACGCACTGCGAATCTGTCCGAGACCTGCAATCATAAACTCACCAGAAACAAAAACAAACGTAAAATCCTAACAAAAACACCAAAAATTAAGTAGAAAAACACCAGTACCTAATGGTGGGTTGCCTCCCACCCAGCGCTTGTTTAAGGTCAATAGCTTGACCGGACGGACAAGATTTTTCAGGCACCAGGAGATCCTGACAGAGACTTTTTCTTTCTCTGTCCAAGTCTCCTCATCCAAGGTGGCGAGTAGGCTGTTGCAGAATGCTCATGTCCAAGAAAAGATGGGGTAAAATGTGCTCCAGGATCTATAATCACAGTGTCATCAGGCTGCTCATCATCTGCATTCCTTATGGTGAATGTCTGTCCATCTATCAGTGGTCTACGCAGCTTATCCATCTCATAACGCAGCGGCTCATCTCCCAGATGGAGGTCTATCAGGCTGTTGCTGACAACAATTATCGCTCCTGCTGTAGCCAAAAGTGGTCTTCCAAGCAGCAATGCTTCATCCGGATCACAGTCATATCTCAGCACTAAGAAGTCTGTTGGAACTAAATAGTTTCCAACTCTCACCGGGATGTCCATCAGGAGTCCTTCAGGAACTCGTATGGACTGATCAGCTAGGACAAGAGAGGTCCTAGTAGGAGTAAAATCTAGCATACCCAGCTTCTCTGCCACAGAGTATGGCATCAAACTTCCAGTAGCTCCTAAGTCACACAGAGAACGCCTGAAACTATCCTCAAAGATTGAACAATCAAGCACAAAGACTCCAGGACCAGGCAGCTTCTCTGGGATCTTGGTTAACAGAACATCACCAATATGCTGAGGAACTATAACCACCCAGTCTCTCAGCTCTTCATCTAGAGGCAGCATCTTGTTCAAATACCTCTGCACGCATGGATGATAAGGTGGATCATCAGAAGTTGGAATTTCTTCCAATTCTTCACCAATCTCCTCTAGCTTCTTAAGCTCTTCAATTTCCTTCCTAATTACTTCAGACACTGAGGAATGTTGTCTAACAATCTGCGCATAAATCTCCTGTTGAGAGATATCAGAGACTCCAGAGAATAAGCCATCAAGCTCTAAATCTGCATCAATACCATCATCACTCAGCGAATCTGTCTGTTCACGACGTGCATCGATCGACACTAAGTGTGTGTCGATCGTTGCAATGCTGCAGTTTCCACCCGAGAGTTTTTCACCAAAATTCGGGATTTCTCCTTCCTTCACCAATTCAGCTGTACTTAACTCAAATTTTTCACCTAGGTGAGATCCATCATTAACGTACACAGACCAGGCCTTAATATGAGTGTCTGCTAGCCCTTTTCCCTTTATTGAGCTGGAAATCTGGTTCACCTGAGTATCCAGCTGCTTCATGTGAGTGTTCAGGGACTCAAACTTCCCATTAAGGTCTTCATAGACAGCATCCAACTTCTTGTTGCAGTCCACAAAAATCTTGGTCTGACTCTCCATTAGTTGTTCCATCATAGCTTCCATTCTACTCTCATGAGCTGTAGGTGCAGGAGGAGTCTGATAAGATGAAGATCCATAGGTTCTCTGAGTACCTTGTCCAAAGGTTTTCTGAAAACCACCAGTCTGTCCAGAATTAGATGAGTTGCTGTTGAAAGCACTTTTCTGTCCTCCACTGAAGAATCTGTTTCCTTGTTGATTACCAAATCTATTACCTTGGAATCCAGAACCTCCTATGCAATTCACATCTTCCTCCTGAGTGTCCACCTCGGTTTGAATTACTTCTACATCTTGGGCAAAGTGGACAGCTTTCTTACCTGCTAGGAGATTGCAAACTGTGTCCAGCCTTGATCTAATATCAGCTATATCAGAATTCTCTACACTTCCACCAGACTTCTTCCTCCTCTCATCCATAGTCTTGCAGTTGTTGCTGCCTATTAGATTCTCAATCAATTGCTTAGCCTGTGTAGGAGTCCTGGTGTTGAAGTTAGCATTACTGGAATTGTCCAGTGCAGACTGATATGGAAGATCTATGCCTCTGAAGAAAATGTCAATCAACTGAACTTCAGTGAATCCATGGTGTGGGCAGTCACGCTGATACTGCTTAAATCTCATCCAGGCAGTCTTTAAAGGCTCCACAGCTCCTTGTGAAAAGGTGAGTATGTCCTGTCTGGACTGGTCTGAGCGCGCATCATCATAGAAGTGACGCAGGAACTCACTCTTTAAAGCTGCCCAAGTAGTGTACTGAGCAGGTGCCAGCTGCTTCAGCCATGCACTAGCGTCTCCAGCAAGACTGTGTGGAAAGAGCTTAAGGAACAGATAGTCCGGGCAGACTCCATCATATTTCATGCCAGTGACTACGTCCTCAAACGAATCAATGTGATCCATAGGCTGCTCCGTTGGGTAACCATGAAATGCATTCTGTCTCATCAGCGAGTAGTAGATGGTTTTGATCTCAAAATCATTTCTCTCAAAAGCAGGAAGCACTAAAGCTGACCGGTTTCTATGAAACTCATCCGGTCTGTTGTAGTCAGCTAAAGTCCTTTCATGGACAACCATCTGTATACCTTGGGCCTGTCCTTGACCCTGGTTCTGCTCATGTTGCTGTTGCTCAGGAGGATCAGGGATGACATTCCCTTCAGCATCAACCCTTTGCCAAGCAGCATTGTATGGGTTGTTATCTCGGTCCCTCAGGGTACCTTCAGCATCACGTACCAGAATCAAACGCTCTCGTACCATCCTTTCTCTTCTCTCTCTTCTGTTGGTTCTCTCTAAACGTCCAAGTTCTTCAAGATTGAGATTAACTAAGTCCAAGTTCGGATTACTTCTAGTTTTCTGCGTCTGCATAAACTGTCTGTAATCATCCGGCAACGATCGACGCTAGAGTGCAACGCTAGAGTGCAACGATCGACGCAGTGCGATATTGGTACCTGCGACAGAGAGAAAAACAGACAAAAATCAGTAACTAAAAAAAACAAAAACAAAAACAAAAAGAAAACGAAAAATTCTAGTAAAACCCTAGGTTCCTAGCTATCGAAGACTCAAAGAGTCCCCGGCAACGGCGCCAAAAACTTGATAGGTGTCAGGTTTAATCCTATATCTAACTGCAAGTGCACAGTTCAGTAGTTGTAGTATATAGGTATCGAATCCACAGAGACTCCGGTATTCAATAGCTCAAGAACAGGAAAGTAAACTAGAAAGAAAGCAATGTGATTGAATTAAAAGCAATGCGAGAAAGTAAACAGAAAGCAGAGATTGTTGGTTGTGAAAGCAAGTTATTAAGAGCGCTAAGTCTAGGGCGTTCTCAGGAAATCAGACAAGCAGACAGTTCATTCAGCAAGGATCTAATTAAGCACAGTTCTAGAACTCAAAACACAGATATAGAATTAACCAAATTCCTTTGCGATAATTCTCTAAGTCTAAGTGCAGCAAACCAAACTTTCGTTTGCGAGAACTAACAGATTAAACTAGCATTAATCCCAAGTTTGATATGTTCACAATTATCCTAAACCAAACTTTCGTTTGCGAGAAGTTTAATTGCTCAACCTAATTAGTTCAGATTCCTAAACCCCACTTCCGTGACGTATTTAGCAACCTAAGATCTAGATTCTAATTGATCAGGTTAGAACTAGCTTTAAGCACAATCAGATTGAAGAACAGATATAGTTATGAATCCTTAACTGAATTAAACAAGTCTAGCAAGTCATGAAATCCTATGTGAGAAACCCTAAACCTAACAAGGGATCTACTCAGACATAGATAATGAAAACATAATCATATGATGAATAAATTGCATAGAAGATAAAGAATAATAGGGGTTCGAAATCTTCTCCAAATACAGATGAAGTAAAGGTTCAGATCAGCCCCAAAAGCTCTAAAAATTCTCTGCTCTTAATTATGAAAGCGTAAGTAAATAAAACACCAAAAACTTAATTATATAGGTCTAATCTCGGCCAGGGGCTTCTTTGTAAATATCAGGAACTTCTGGATCAGAGTGCAATATCTTGACTCTTCATAAACCGCCGAGTTTCGGCCCATCTCGCTGGTGCAACGATCGATGCTAGAGTGCAACGATCGACGCATTTCTCTGTTTCGGACAGTGAACTCTATCTCTCGGCCAATCACTCCAAAAATCTCCAAAAAGTGCCATAATCACCAAATATGCTCAAAACCTAATTATACCTGTAAAAGACTCTAAAAGAACATAAAAAGACATTAAAACACACTTATATCATGGTCTAAAACTAGTAAAAACCATGATATATCAATAGACATTATATTTTTAACTAAATATAGATTAAGGTAGAGTTATTCGAAATGATCTATATTTTCTATTATAGATGTCCTTGGTGTTATTAAACATGTTGGAAACCTTCAACCTTATTGGACAGGACCAAAGCTGCAATTTACTATTCGCGACATAAGGTTAGTTAATCAAATTCCTATAATCTTCCTCACATATGTTTTGTTGTTTGTGTCTGATAATAGATATTGAAAATACATTTTTCTAGCCTCTGGGGTCTTTGGTGTTTATTTATCGGGGAAGATGCTAGGGAACTAATAAAAAGGTTTTGGAAGGATGCTGACAGACATCTATTTGTGATTCTCCGGTGGTTCTACAGAAAGCACGAAATGGGTATGGTTAGAAATTCAGTTTAGTTTTTTTTAGAATAATCTCATGGTCTATTACATGTCTGGGCTTAGGATTGATGATATTTTTGATTTCTATATTGTTAGAAATGTTAAGGGTGTACATATAATATATATTTAATTAGATGTAACTTTGCCCAAAGGAGAAGAAGGGATGTCAACGATTATGTACGATCAAACCAGCAATCCGGCCTTTAATGGATTTCTCAACAGGTTTTGGTCAAAAACCTAATGCAACTCATTATGTAATATGCTTTATATTTTTTTCCAGAATTCATACATCGTTTTCTACTTTGTAGCTTTCCAAATCTGGCACCTGACCAATATCCTGAAAAAATTATGCCCTGGTTCAATATCTTCTAAATTATGTGCGTGTTTAGAAGACCTTATTAAACTTTGTTATATTTTGGGTTAGATTGATTTGTTGATCGTCTTTATGTTTCTTTTAGAAAACACATTTGTTGTTAATCTTTAAAACTAATCATAATCTCTTTTAATTACATTATTTAAATAGCATATAAAATCTAACCATGATCAATTGGGTTATTGTTAAATTCAAATATCAAAGTATATATCAAACTATATGATACGATCCATACCCGACTACTTTGCGACACGAGTAAGGAGGTGAATATTAGTCGTATCAATAGCGACAAATAAACGACTTGGTTACTACTATACTCGAAGTAGTGAATTAGTCGCCCATGTACTGACCAACTCGCGAATGTTCTACGAATATGAGCATCAGACGCAAAAATAGTCACCATATCACCGACTAGCCTGCGACTATTGGTTCCGATCTCGACAATAGTCGTTAATCTGTTGTAAATCGACAACTAAATCAGCGTCAATCATTTTTAGTCGTATATAAGCGTCCATATATCTGTTATCGCAAAATAGTGGCATTATTGTCCCCTAATAGTAGCCAAATGTTATGACTACAAGTATAGTCGCAAGGTCCAGTCGCAAAAACTTTGTTTTCTTGTAGTGCAACAAACAAGTGTCTAATGTTATATAAGCTTATTCTAGTAAACAACAAAATTTCAGTGGGAAACAAAGTGCAAAGACACCTTCCTGAATCTGAAGGAATATCTATCATTGCTACCAATCCTTGCAGAAGAAGGAGAAACTGTGTACTTATACATAACGGTTTCCAGCTCGGTAGTCAGTGGTGTCCTCATTCTAGAAGACCAAGGCGATCAACCGATCTTCTATATCATAAAATCCTCAACGATGTCGAGACCAGGTACTAAACCTTGGAAAAACATTCTATAGAAGTAATAACCTCGACAAGGAAGCTTCAGCCATATTTTCAATCTCGTTAGGTGGTCTTCCTCACCAGTCACACGCACAGTTCGAGTCAATAAGGGAGAATGGCCAAATGGGCAGTAGAATGGAGTAAATATGACATCAAGTACTAAAATCGAACAAGTGTGAAATATCAAGTGATGGCATATTTCCTCGTCAAGTTAGTCCCTGAACTCATCAACCGTGACGATTAAGAGAAGGAAAACAGGTGAGTTTATTCGTCTACGGGTCATCGTCATATAAATTCTTGGAATTTGAGTCATGCTAACTTCGCCGACAGGAGAAATTCTGTAACAATCATTTGGACTCTCCTTCCAGCGTCGAGTAACGAGGCCGGCTAAGAGGTTATAATAGCATGATTACAACTCGAAAAGGAAATCGAATCAAAACAAATTGATACATTATACAACTCTCAGCTTGTCGCTAACCAATACAGCGGAGAGTATGAGAACAATAATAGCTGCCCTAGCTTCTACGTCATATCTGGAACTTCGGCGAGTCATACATGTCGAATGCATTGGCAAACCAAGAATCGAGAAAACAAAGGAATTATTCGCTATCACCAAACTCGGCGATGGAATAGATTATGTCCACAAAACAAATGAGCATGTCATATAGAGCAAAACATTAAAAGCCTACGATTGGAGAGAAGAAATCAGTTCTTGCATTGCGGGCGGCATAATCCCTAAGGATAGATGGGACGTCCGACGGATGAAAAGAAAGTGCACGCAGAATGTTATGAAGGAAAGAGACAAGTTCCATTGGAGCGCGTCGTAGACACTCCGAAGAAATAAAAAGGGTGATGGAGGAGACACACGAAGGCGCAAACAAAGTAATCTGGTATTACCAGACAACCACTCGTCCCCCCGTTGATCCACCAAACTTCTCCTTGTCTCATGGAGTGGAAGCACTAGCCCCTGAAGAAGTATGTAGCCTAAAAATCCGTCAAAAGTTAGAACCGCAACATGAAGACCTCAACAACAACATGATCCTTGACTATTTCGATCACGTGGACAAGAAGGGCGATCAGGCACTCCTCCGAATTATGAATTATCAAAAGTAGGCGACCCTATACTATAATAAGAATATCAAAGGCAGACATTTAACAAAGGCAACCTCGCCTGACCGAAGGTTTTTGAGACACACGAGAATAGCAAGCTAGTAAGCTCGCCGCTAACTGGAAAGAGCCTTACATCATCTCAAAGTTCGTCCATCCCAGAGTCTACAAACTGGTCACAATGCAAGGCGAAGCGATCCCGAGGTCTTCGAACGCAACCAAACTCAAGAGATACTTTTACTAGCTGGCCAACAGTAGTATTAGCCCTGGCTCCGACCTATAAAAAAACATGTTCACTCTACGAGCCCAAGCTACTCGCCCAATATATAAAGTACGATAGGCTTAATCCCTTCTCAGATGATACATAGGGAGCCTTTACAAGGTTCATCTATTCCAATAAAAATTAATAAGTATTTTTTTGTACTTCACATCATCGACATTATGGGCATATGATCAATAAGAAAACGTGTCTCATACACATTGGTCACATGTGTCACGTCGTCAAAATCTTAAATTTAATTTGATAATCTAAGGCGGGGCCAGTCCCGCACTAGTTTCTGATCGAACAGTTACGTATCAGCCGAACCACCTTTGCACAACTAGTTCATCAGTACTTCCACATGATAATCCAAGCACATACTCACTCCTAAAGGACTAATTAATAGAAGGATAAGATGAGCCCGTACTTGCTCCTAAAAATTATCTAAAATATAATACAAACACAGTTCTGCACCTAGGAAACCAAAACTACATGGTAAGCCGATCACGTACTTTCACCTAAAAGTTAATTACATAATAAGTTGGACATAATTTCACACCTAGGAAACTAATTCACAGGATAAGGCGAGCACAGTCTCGCACCTAAGAAATAATTACATGGTAATCCGCACATACATTCACACCTAGAAACAAAAAACTCACAATAAAAGTCGAGTAAAATCTTGAACCTAAAACCTTACGAAGCACGACGACTCAAAGATAAAAATAGCTTTCATATTACTAAGTGAACGATCATATACACCAAAAGAAAAAACCGTCTCTAAAAATTTGCATACCCTTCAAGGCAAAAAGAATTTCGTACAAGAGAAGCCAACATATAAAGCTGAGAAGAAACCAAAACATTCACAAGTAAGAGTTCAGTATCTCAGTCTTCTGAATAAATTAGCCCAGCGTCTCGGAGCCTCACAGCTTGATCGGCGCAGATGAGCGCCTTGTTCGAACCGTACGCCCCACTCATTGGCTGGTTCACCAAAGAATCTTTTTCGCGACCATGCTCTTCAAGCGGAGTCATGTTAAGGTCTGCATGAAAAAAGTAAATACTCTCCATCGTACAAAGTTCCTTTCTCAGACACTCTCGAGCATGGACGCTAGAATATTTATACCTTCGCGGACAAGGACCTTGAAAAATTTCAGAATAGCGACCACCTGGTTAAACACCAAGACTTTCCTTCTGGAACGAGCATGTTCCTCCTTAGCCTTCCTGATTTTTGCAAGGCGGATTTCACTTTTTTCAAAGACCTTTTTCCTCTCTCGGGCTGCTTCCTTCTTGTAAAGCGTTCAAAGACGATCACATTCGGACTTTTGGTCCCTCTGAGTAGAAGAAAATTGCGTTCTTAGCCTCTGCAGCTGAATGACGGGCCTTAGAGAAATTAGCCAGGCATTTCTCCTTCTCCACGTCTAGCCGAGCATTTTCTTGAGCCAACTAAGCCAACAGCATCTCAAGATCCTCGACCTTTTTAATCCCGTGGTCCAAAGCCTCACCACTATCTTTGAACTCCTGAATCTTGTCTTGCACTTCCCGAATGTTTTTCTTCAGCTCTTTTTCTCGAGTTTAAGATAATTTATCTCAAGCTCATAAGACTCGATAAGGCTATTGTTGTTTGCAAACTCTGACAAACGGTCAAAAGGTCAGAAAAGTCACAAAAATCTAAAATTATGAATCAAATAGAAGAAAAGTCTAACCCGAGCAAAGTCGCGACCCGCCTCTCTATGGAGACTGTGGAGAATGGGAAAAGCGCCATGGTCGGTTTAGACCTGATTACATGGGAAAAATGCGTCCACAAACTCAGATTATTGAAGTTCCCCCCCCCCCCCCCCCCCCCCCCCCTCCACCTTTTTCTTCCTCATGGTCATCTTACTCTCAGATGGATAATCCAGTTTCACTCTGCTGTCGGCCGACCTCACCCTCAAGCCCAGCGGTATTTGAATTCTCAACAGTATCTATTAGACCAGCAGTCACTGCCTCGGTAATAGAAATCGGGCAACACGGCTTGATTTCTTCTTCTTCTTTGGCACCTTCTTGACGCGCCACCATCAGCTTCCTCGCCTTTGGCACCAGCCGGATCAGTCTAGAACGACCTCTTCCTTTATTCTTTTTCGTTGCTTATTCGGCAGGCGTATCCACCTGCTCGGTGATATGCTCCACATAACGATGATTCACGTTGGCCTCTCTGTTTGAGAAATTTTCCTTTTCCACATTAAGGAAATACAGGATCAAATCACCCTCAGCCACTTGACGATCCTCGGACACACCTTCCACATGAGGATTATCGCTCACTAGAGCAAGGTTTAGCTCGACATATCTGGGAAGGTCGACATCCACTCGGCCCATATTTTATGTGTTCGAAGAATTAGTGTGAGCAGGAAGTTGGGATTCCAATTTGCTTGGTCGTAGCTCCTAAGTAGCTGCCGAAAAGAAACTTAAACATATGAATAAAGAAGCATAAGAATACAAGAAAAATTACACAAGCAACTAACCATCGTCTATATGAGCCAAACTCCTGGTTCTATCTATATGAACTTCGTGCCACTTTAGAGCACTAAGCGCGATCAACTTCTTCAAATCTTTGGAGAAATTCTTAGGAAATGGAGCATTAAACGAATGACGACCTTCACAATAGGAAGAGATATAAGATGGTCAGCAAAAAGGACGAACATAAAGATATAGCTAAACTATACTGTGATTATGGTTCCATCTCATCCTATGACGTATATGCACGTCTGGGACCGATGCTTCGTTGACCGTCCCATAGAAGTACCAGTCTTGTCAGTCATTTATTTTTCTCGTTGTCTCGGTGTTAAGCTTGTGACCATGTCTAGCTTTCACATTGATATATCGGGTCCCAAGAGTTGTCGAATTATTCCAGATCGACGTCACTTCCTCGACGAAGTGGAGACTCATGTAGACGGTCGCTTTGACGTCTAGGAGCATGGTGACAACCATATTCTAAACTGCATCCATAAAAAGCTCGCAATAGCCGATGAGAAGCGGAGGCAGAAGAAATGAGAGATGGAATTTGATAAACAAACAGTCATAAAGACAAATCCACCCACAGCCTATCCTCTGATTCTAGGAGTCCAAGTTTGAGAGCCGGACGATAAGCATTAACTCACATTATCTCATCCAATGTTTTTTGTATAGATTTGGATGATCGGATCTCTCGGATTTGTATAGTATTTTTTACCTTCTTTTCCTTTTTGGCTTCTTTTATCTTCTTGGAACACCGAGCACAATTCATAAAAGCAACTTAATAAGTTAAAAGTAAGTTTAAAACTTAAAAAGTAAATTTTTCGTTGCAACGTACTCTTTGCCCCTGCATTTTGGACCACTATCCCGACACCACCTCTGTCGCTCCTACATTTCTTCGAGTTCGTCGAAGATTGTGATGTCTTGTCTGGTTCCGACCAGTCAACAGTAAATCCTTTCCATACGGCATTGAGCGGGCCCCTAGCTTTCTTTCCTCTGCCCACCGTTGCTTCCACTCGTTGACGGTATGCAAGTAGTGTGAGACAGTATTACGATAGAACTCCTCTTCAAACCGAAAAGTAATGCTTGGATCCCACGTATATTCTGGTGGAACCTGCATATCGTCAGATATGCCTTTTTGAGCTGGCTGTAGATCATCTTCAAGATAAACTTTTGTTATCTTAGTGCCAGTCGTGCCGAACCTTAAATCGCAAAGAAAAGAATATTTAAACATAATATAGTTAAGGAAAAGGATGAATTTAAGGTGAAAAACTAACCAATAGACTGGTCGGGGGCCGCCACTATGAGGATCAAGTTTGGTATGCAGGTTTCATCCCGGCTGACTAATTATCTCTGAATCTCTGTAGCAATGGAGCGTAATATAATGTCTCTACGGCACGTGAGACACAGACTGGCTGCCACTAGCAATCTTCTCACAGGCATGAGTCGATTGGTTACGATGATCTTTTAATTCTCTAAAAGATTGCCTAATCGTTTCAAGAATATTTAGATTTTAAAATATTATAAAGTTCATGATTTTTTAAAGTTTATATAGCTAGCCATTCAAAACTTAGTACGTAACTAACTTAAACTTATAAAAATGTAAAAGAACTAAATATTATAAAAACTTATTATAACTTTTATATTCATAGAAAATTTTGAAAACATATAAATAAGTTTATAAAAAAATTATAAATTTATCAAGTTAATAAAACTTACTGAATTTTTAAAAAACAAAACCATATAAAACATTTAGAAAACTTAGAATAACCATAAATTAATATTTTAATATTAGAGAACTTTAATAGTGACTAGATGATTTGATATAAAAATATAGCCATATATAGTTATTTCTATTATTTTCATAATTTTGCCATGTAATCTTTAGCTTGCTATGTCACAATTTGCTTTAAACTATGTCATATATTTTTAGGTTATATCATCATTTTTGTGAGAGTGAACTAATAATGATACATCGGTTTGGTATTGGTCGGGAACAACCCAAAAAGACTTTCGTTAGGAAGTGATGACGTCTTTCTTTTCATGGAATATGTGTGGGTTCAACATGCCACGCAAATACGAGACAGTTCATAGGTGGGTTCAGATTGAGAAACCAGTTTTTGGATGTCTTCTGGAAACAAAAGTTAGGAGGGAGAATTTTTCAGTTTGTATGAGTGCAGATTTAAGGGGGTGGAGAGGCCTGGCCAACTATGATTATCATCATTTAGGTCGTATCTGGTTTTGTTGGACAGAGAAGGTCGAGGTAACGTTACTACATCAGAGTGCTCAAATCATGACTTGTGCAGTCCAGTTTCTAGACACGGGTCACCAGTTTATCTGTTCTGCAATTTATACTTTTAATCAAGTTGCTGAGAGGAAACAGTTGTGGGATGATATACGAGCCACAAAGCAAGCGTATGGATACCTTAATTTGCCATGGATTCTTCTTGGGGATTATAACACAACTTTGCTGACGGGAGAACATTCTTGCAGCCAGCATTATCTCACAGACCAAACAGGAATGAGACATTTCCAACAAGTAGTTTCAGATTGTGGTTTGGCAGATTTAAAGCATGTAGGGGCTATGTTCACATGGTGGAACAAAAGACAAGCGGACCTGGTGGGAAAGAAGCTAGATAGAGCACTCATTAACAATGAATGGCTCAGTGTCTATCCACATTCCTTTGCGAGTTTTGATGCTGGAGGGATCTCGGATCATGCTAGGTGTTTAGTCAAGCTGTCAGTGGCTCAAGAGGACAATCGACGGCCTTTTAAAATTTTCAACTATTTAGTTGAGCATGAGGAATTCCTAGATACCGTTAAGAGATTCTGGGACACAACTGATAAGCTTTACCAATCTAGAAGTGCGCTGCAAAGGTTTCACCAGAAGCTGAAGCTTTTAAAGCAAGGATTAAGGGGCCTTAACCGTACTCATTATGGAGACTTGCCTAATAGAACTCGTCAGGCATATGAAGAGCTTTGTGTTTGTCAGAATGCAGTATTACTGGATCCATCCGCAAATAATATGGCTGCTCAAGTAGAAGCCTCAGATAGATGGAACAAGCTAGCTTCAATAGAAGAAAAGTTTTTTAGACAAAAATCGTGTATCAGACAGCTACAAGCTTGGGACCAAAATACTGCATTTTTCCATCGTATGGCACAAGCTAGAGCCTCAAAGAACTCAATAAAGCGGTTACTTACTGTGGACGGGGAGGTCTTAACAAGTAAACAAGACATTAGCAAGGAAGCAGTGTCTCATTTTCAAAGATTTCTGCAGACAACTTATACGGTGAGGGAGGATGTATCCATGGAAGTTCTCCGTGATCTCATCACATACAGATGTGAAGGACAAGGGAGGGAAATGATGGTCAACCCGATCACAACAGAGGAAATCCATTCAGCTTTGTACTCTCTGCCAAATGACAAGGTCTTTGGGCCTGATGGCTACACCAAAGAGTTTTTTGTGGCTGCTTGGTCAGTGATAGGAGATGATTTTATCACTGCAATAAAGTCCTTCTTCAGCATTGGATTTCTTCCTGCAGGCATCAATGCAACCATTCTCACTCTGATCCCTAAGACTGAAACGGCTGAAACCATGAAGGAGTTTAGGCCAATCGCGTGCTGCAATCTCTTGTACAAGGTAATCTCTAAAATTCTTGCGAGAAGGCTGAAGTGTATTATGTAGGAGGCAATTGAGCCAAATCAATGCGCATTTATTAAAGGACGGCTGCTATTAGAGAATGTACTTCTCGCGTCCGAGCTAGTCAGTGGCTATCACACGACTACACTATCTTCAAGGAGCACAATCAAATTTGATATAGCCAAGGCATTTGATACTGTCAAATGGTCCTTTATATTGTCGGTTCTTAAAGCTATGGACATTCCAGAGTTATGTATTAATTGGATCAGAGTCTGCATCTCCACAGCTTCCTTCTCAGTGTCAGTTAACGGAAATCTTGAGGGATTCTTTACAAGTGCTCGAGGAATTAGACAAGGTTGCTCTCTTTCGCCTTATCTATATGTTATTCTCAACAACGTTCTCTCCAAATTATTGAACAGGGCAGCTTCAGAGGGAAAATTTGCTTATCATCCTAGATGTGATGGAGTTCAACTAACTCATCTGAGCTTCGCTGATGACATCTTGGTCTTCACTAATGGTGAGACTGCATCTTTGAAAGGAGTAATTGAGGTAATGAATGAATTTGCAGCTATGTCGGGTATGAGCATTAATGCTCAAAAGTCATCAATCTTTGTTCCTGGAAACACTTCTTCGGAGTATCTTGAGCTGGCTGCAAATATGGGAATAAGTATTGGTCACTTGCCTATACGTTATCTTGGTCTGCCTTTGACAACAAAATCGCTGAGTAAGTTAGACTATGAACCGTTGGTGGATAGGATCAGGAAGAAGATGTTGGGTTGGTCAAATAAGCCTTTGTCATTTGCGGGGAGACTGCAGCTGCTTAAGTCCGTGGTAGCAGGTATTATTAACTTCTGGAATAGTGTATTCATTCTTCCAGCAGGCTGTTATGATGCCATAGAGAGCTTGTGTAGTGCTTTCCTATGGGCAGGGAACCCAACTGATACTCATAAGGCGAAGGTGGCTTGGGTAGATTTGTGTTATCCTAAGGAAGAAGGTGGGTTAGGGATAAGAAGTATGCGCCAGTCATCAAAGGTGTATTCTTTAAGTTTGATCTGGCGGCTATTCACTCTCTCAGGATCTATGTGGGTTGCTTGGACAAGGAGGTATCTGATGCACAATGGGTCATTCTGGGATGCAAAAGAAGGATCAAATGGATCCTGGATTTGGCGCAAACTTCTCAAAGTTTGTCCTCTTGCCTATCAGTTTCTTCGGGTTGAGGTAAGGAATGGGCAAGGGACTTACTTTTGGTTTGACAATTGGTTGAAGAGTGGCAAACTCATTGAGCTGATGGGAGAGCTGGGTCCACAGCGGATGGGAATTGCCAGACAAGCGAAGGTTGCTGAGCTAGTCTCGGAGGCACAATGGATTATAGGTGGACGACGCGCTCGGGCTCACCAAGGGATCATATCTCGGATACGGGAAGAACCTATATCGGCAATAGAGGCAGGCGATGATATACTTTTGTGGAAACACTCAGATGGGGAATACGAAAACATTTTCTCAGCCTCTAAGACTTGGGAACAAGTACGGATGCGAAGAGACAAAGTGGACTGGCGGAAGATAGTTTGGTTTCCCCAAGGTACACCACGTTATGCATTTATAGTTTGGCTTGCAGTAAGAGACAGATTATCAACTGGGCAGCGCATGAGAGCTTGGGGTATTCACCAAACTTGTATGTTTTGTGGAGAAAGAGATGAAACTAGAGACCACTTATTATTTGCTTGCTCGTATACCTTCATGGTATGGATTAAACTTGCAACTAACCTGATGGGAACTAGAATTGATTTGGACTGGGAAGCTACTCTGGATTATCTGAAACAAGCAAGGACAAATGAAATGGACTACATCCTCCTTAGGATTGCATTTCAAACATCAGTGTACTACATTTGGAGGGAGAGGAATGTTAAACATCACCAAAAAGGATGGGTAACGGTTGACCAACTGGTGCGTATGATTGATAAGAGTATCCGTAACAAGATCTACTCACTCAATTACAAGGTACCACACAGATTGGAAGGGATTATGCGGCGATGGTTTACAGTTTATACCTCTTAGTTCACAGTATTTTTTAAAGCCAATTTTTTAAGGCCTCATTTTGTAAATGTCTATTCTTTATACCATGATCAATAAATATGATATTTCATCAAAAAATTGATACATCGGTTTGACGGTATAACTTGGGTAGGATTATTCAAGTTTCAGTTAGTTCAGTTTTCAATAAATTCATCTGAATTGAATTGAACAAAAATTCGGTTCGGTTCGGTTTTTAATAAGTTCGGTTAGTAAAAATAGGCTGAACTGAACCAATATTTTCGATTTTGGTTCAATTTTATTTAAAAATGGTTCAGGTGGTTCATGTATTTCGGTTTAAATTATTGGTTAAATTCGATTTTGATTTGGTACAAATCGATATGATTTTAGTTAATTTTTATTTTTTGAAACAAATAATTAACCGAGTATCATATCAAACCAAACTCATAACCGAAACTAAACCGAAACTAAAAATTTGTTTTGGTTCGGTTCGACTGATTCAGTTTGATTCCAATTTCCAAGCATAATGATACATAAGCACTTTCTCCTAAATCAATTGGTAAATAATGTATACAAGATTATATATTTATGTTACATCTCCTAAATCACATGGATCTGCTCTTGGGTGAAGTTGATTTTCAGCTCAACCCGTTCTTTTACAGATTTTAAATATGTAACTAGTTTTCTTACTGTAAAAACTATTTATGTTACATCTTGTGTTTTTTTTTTTTTGATTAACCTGGCAGTATCCCGAGCCTATGGATGAGTTCAGATTAATCCCCAAGGGGAGCTGCAGCCCATGGATATACCCTCTCTTCGGGAATTCAAATGGATCCTAAAGTAAAGTGTATATCCATGTGGGCGTCCAAACAATTGTGAGGTAGTTTCGCATGGCAGGAAAATCGAACTTGGAACATGGTAGCGTCCAAAGCCCGTCCCCAACCACTTGACCACAAAAGTTTGGACATGTTACATCTTTGTTTCTTTCAATATGTAAATATATATTGAAAGGGAGACTCCGCGCGAGGACGGCGGAGAGATCTCTTCGTCTTCACGGCGCCTATCTCCTCGGAGCTTCGAGAAATGCTTCTTGGTCTGTCGGTCGGTGGGAAAGCGTATTTCTTCGAAGGAAGTCAAGGCGGCGGCGAGGATTGGACGGAGATGGCAGTTCTCTCGAAGAGTTTCTTCGGCTCGTTGCGGTGGTGGATGTAATATCCTGTTCCAAGAAATAGTCAACGGGCAGCAGAGAAGTCAACGGAGGGCATTTTCGTAATTTTCAGAAGATGAAGAGCATTTTGGTAATTTTATCAAATTGTGAGCCGGAAGTGGGGACGGGCCAAGTGTTCTTATTTTTGGTCATAAAGAAATTTAGAAGACCAGAAATAGAAGAAACGGAGATTAAACTAGTTTTTCGGACTATCGGGAAAGGAAACCGATAAAACCGATACAACTTGTAAAATCCATAATGGGAGCTACGGGTGTCCAAACGGAGTGATTCAAATTGCTAAATTAATCTAAGAGCATCTAGAATCTGAAAAGGAGGCTTGGTGAATTTATAGGAGCAGCTAAGGAGTTTCTAAAATCTTAAACACGAAAATAGTATTATCGGTACGTCAGAATAGAACGGGAATAGAGAGCTTCTAGAAACATTTTGGTGCAATTATTTTGACAACATTAAACCTACAAGAGACAAGTGTCCTATATTATATGGCGCCAACCCTTATTTTTGGATACAAAGAATGTGTGGATTCATTGAACTTGGAATGTGCAAAGTGGCATATGGAGAATGGATGCATGGAACCTTCTCATTCCATTGCATATCAACGTGGCAGGAGGGAAGAGTTAACAGAGATGCATTGCACATTGGTTTATGGACATGGCATAAGGGAGAGTAAATAGGAGACATGTGTCTTTAGCTCCATGGATACATTGAATTGTTTTTGGTTTTTGGAAGCTTGATGTGGCAAGACATGAGAAGAAGGAAAGAATACATTGTAACTACCTCTTATGAGCTGTGGGACGTGGCCTAATATGGGCAAAGAAGGATGACATGTGTTATAACATGTGTCAAGAGAGTAGGACTCTCATTTTACTATAAAAGGGGGCTTGTGTTTCATTTACTTCATCACACACAAAAAACAACAAAGAAAGAGAAAGAGAGAAGGAGAGGAAGAGAAGAAGAAGCGTGGAGAAGAAGGAGGAGAAGAAGAAGAAGAAGAAGAACAAGAAGAAGAAGAAGACCGGAGGAGGAGAAGAAGAAGAAGGAGAGAGAGAAGATGAAGTTGAAGCTTAAAGAAGAAGAAAGAGGAAAGAAGAAGCATGGAAGAGAGAGAAGAAGCGTGAAGAAGGAGAGAAGAAGAGAAGAAGAAAGAAGATGAAGCGTGAGAAGAGAGAAGAAGAAAGAAGAATAATGAAGCATGAGGAGAAAGAAGAAGGAAGAAGATGGAGAGAAGCGTGAAGGAGAGAGAGAAGATGGAGAGAAGAGAAGCAAGAAGCAGAGAGAGAAGAAAGAAAAGAAGCGTGAGAAAAGAAGAAAAGAAGGAGGAGAATGTGAAAGAAGAGAGATGAGAAGAAAAAGAGAAGCGTAAGAAGAAGAAGCATGAGGAAGAGGAAGAGAGAGAGAGATGGAGGAAGACCGGAGAGGAGAAAGAAAAGGAGGAGAGAACCGGAGGAGAGAGAGAGAGAACCGGAAGAGGAGAGAGAGAGAACCTGAAGAGGAGAGAAAGAGAACCGGAGGAGAGAGAGAGGAAGAGAACCGGAGGAGAGAGAGAAGCAGAGGAGAGAGAAAATGAGGAAAGAGAAGATGGTCCGGAGGTTCATCGGAATCACCAAGGTCAAGGTTGGGTCAAAACGAGTCAACGGTTCGGGAAGGGTTTGGGGTATCAGCGGGTTTAGTTCGCATCTCGGGATTTCCGTCAATCCATCCATCCGTCATCATAATAACACTGTGAGTCGGCTAAATTGTGTGTTGCATTTAGCTAGAATCATATAGATCCGGACTTGATAAACCATAGATTAGGTTGCATACCCGATTGATTGAATTGGTTAGAACGGCTAGGTTGATTAATAACTCGGTTAATTAATTAAAGGGTTAGGTTAAGAGATGCATGCTAATTATAGATAGTTCGTTGATTACTTGATTGATTGATAGTTCGTTGATTGCTTGATTGGGTGATGCATGCATATAGAATGGCATGTTAGGACATATATGTATATATAAGTATTTAAGAACGTAATTAATGAATCTATATACGGGAAATTATGAGTTGATTAAAATACGGCTAAATGACATAACACACTTAGAATATAATAACGGGTGGATTAATGAATGAAAATTAATGAATAATGAGATGTCGGGGAGTTAGTAATTTTACTAACTCTAAACCGGCAGATCGAGGACGTATTAAAAGATACTTAGGGAGTGTTAAGTAAAGAAGTGGTGTGATTGATGAGCCGTCTACAGATTAGCAATCCGCTAATCCAAGGTAGCGGACGTAAATTGGTTAAAAGACGAATAACCTAGTTAATTGTTTGTGTGGTGTTGTGATTGATTGATTGTGTGATTGCTTGCTTGTTTATCTACTTCGGTGTTGGGCCGAGTATACTGTACTGTAGATACTTACTCTGGTACGGGACCGAGTAAGTTTGGGTGATGTGGAGGTTGGTGATAGGACTTGCGGGATGGATTGGATAGTGTTTCTATTTGACCTTATTGGTATTGCGTGGTAGAGTCCCTGCGAGTCTGCGTGTTTACATTTCTGTTATTAGGACTCTATAGGGCGCGTTAGATCCTGCAAGTCTAGAAATGGCGTTCCGGTACTTCCGACCCGATTAGATCCTCGGGTAGTTACCTGATCAGGCACGTACCTTCGGTAGTGGTTATGGCAGGTGTTAACCTATGGAGTGACGTTTGTAGGTGTGTGGTCCGGAGAATACGGGGTCGCGTCCTAGGGCCGGACTGCATGGAAGCTTGGGTTATCTAGGGGTAGCCTGAGTCACCGTGTATCGATGGACGGAGAACGGTGTCCTAGCCGTTGGACTTCGTGTTATCGCCTAGGAGTCGTGGGAGGTTTTAGCTACCGTGGCGGCAGCTAAGTGTTCCCGTGGAAGTCACCGAGTTCACAAAGTGGGCCCAGATGGTGTGGAGATTGCGTTAGAGATGCGATAGATAGATCGAGTCTAATCGAGAACATGTGCCGCAGTGTTCTCGATTCCCTTGGTTACTTCCATGTTGTTGTGTTGATATTTGATTGCTTGTGTGTTGTGGAGCTCTTCACGTCTTGGTAGCACGTGACCAGCGATTTATACTTGATTGTTATTTTGGGTTTTTGGGCGGGATTATAAGATTGATAGCAGCCTTTAGTTGGGAGCCGTCTCACTGGGTAATCTTAGAGTACTCATTAGACTCTTTTGTGTTTTTCAGGTTTGGCGTAGCTCGGCGGACGCGTAGGACACTCGGAGTAGTCTCGGGTTGGCATTGGGTATCGGTTGTGAAGCATTTTGACTATATTTTCGGTTGCGGATTTCTTGAGCGCTCGCTAATGTTTTGTATTATACCGTATATTATTATGAATAAGATTTATATTTTTAAAGTAATAAAAACGGAATAATTCCCTGATATACGGTTTCGTCCGAACCGAACACAACTCGTGGAAACGGTACAAGTTGAAAAGCTTTGTATCGTGGAAACGAGGTAAACGGAGTCAAGGATGGTTTGGTTCGAGCCATTGACTCAAACCGGACTGTCTCTGGCTTTCGTATTGTGACAAACTCTTCTCGTATGACTGCTCGGGTTCGATCGGTCATGTTCTTGTTTGATTGTTGGCCGGTCAGCTCGTCGGTCAGCGGAAAACGGGAAGGGGGCGTTACAAAAGGTGGTATCAGATCATGGTTCGTTATGGGTTCGAATATTCCGGTTTTTCAAAGTTTTCAATGTTTTATCGAGTCAAAATGTGTCGCCAATGCAACCATTAGGAATCCGAGTCGCGTTCGTCAATCCGGGGAAATGGGTATTTTATTAGAATTGTGCTAATCATTTTGCTTTTGGTGCAGTCACGCAGCAGAGTTGTCCTAGGAGGATTGGTGTGTGTGTGCGGTTGCAACGACAATAGAAGCGACATCCGTATTGACGACCTAGGCAGACATGATGGTGGACCGTTTCCTCAAAATAACGAAGACTCAGAAGTTCGGGGTCACTCAGTAGGAGCCACCGCCACCGGATGTTATTCCATTATTACTACCGTTGTTGACCGGGAGTATCAGTTGTCGTCACCACCAGCACATCTCTTGTCGGCCGAGAAGTGAATTGCGCTTATTTTATGACATGATCGAGACCGCGTCGCTCCGCCACCACCACCACACTCATTCCATCCTCCTGGCGCACCTGTCGGTTAGGATCCACATGAGTTGTACCACTCATGTTGGAGATTAGGAAATAGATTAGGCCCAGGTAAGTAAGGGCTCTAACTCGCTTTTTAATGTGTGTATATCGGTTGTGTGTAGTGGTTTTTTTTTTTGGGACAGATTGGGAACCGCTAGTATGTAGACTCCGACGGACCTACGTATCTAAAACTCTATGCGGTGAATAGATGTTTTATTTACTTAGTGGATGTGGAGTATTTTGGTTGTCGTTTTGAATAACGGAGTGGTTATATTGCATACTCATGATGGTTGTGAATGCAATATAGTTACGATGTAAAAGTAGATGATGGTCCGAACAGACGGTTTCCATCAGAATCCTAAGAGACAACTGCAATCACCGATTTGCTTGATTGATTGATTGATTGATTGAGTGTGATTGATTGCCTTGCTAGGGTGTTAGAATGTTGAATTGATTGATGTTTTGATTGCTCGCTAGGTTGGTAGTTGTTGATTTTGAATATCTGCATTTCGTTTAATCGCTCGGTTGCTAGAAAGTGATTTTTGATTAGCGAGATCGTTTGGGTTGCTTGGTTAGAATTGTTTTTGGTAAGCTCAGAATTGATAAAGCGGTTTTTAGAAAAACTTATTCGAGATTGAGCGGAATTATAGGATATTGTTATTTAGCCATGTGTGACCGTAAGGTACATGAATACGTAACCATATTTCTATGAGGAAGTGATATCGGGATTAAGTTAAAAGAGGTCTAACCGTTCCAGTGTTGTTGAGGTTGTTGATGTAGGACGTGATGGACGATTTACAAGGACACGAGACCGAACCCGAACCCGAGAGACGAGATGTTTTTTTCAGGAAGCAGTATTACCCGAGCTTGCAAGAAAGTTAGTGAGGATTCAGAATAAAGTTGGGTATCAGTGGCAGAAGAAATCAAGACGGATTCGTTGATGAGTTAGTGAAGAGATTCCGAACCATCAAAGTCAGTGGAAGCGTCCGTTTGAGGATATTAGTGGGAAGAACAGTTCTGGAGTCAGAAAAGCGTGGAGATCAGTGATCGAGGAAGACCGAGGCGTGCATAAGTATCGCGGTTTAGTTTGGAAGGATGAACACCAATATTACCATAATGCTGATGGGGAGCGAGGAGCAGTACAGATGGAACAAGTATCGAGAATGGTGGGAGAGTCAGTGTTGTGCCATTCACGGAGGTCGAAGCAAAGTGGGGAAGTCAGAAGTGTTGGTTCCAAATGTCATTAGTTGGCACAGATGGAATCAAAACCTGAGTGAAGCAGTTCAGTCAAGATCATTGGTATTAAGAATCAAGATCGGAGTCTGTGAAGCAAGGAGTTGAGGAACCAGAAGTGATCGTGATTCAATTTCTCAGTGTGGAGAGTTCAAGGCGTCGGTATTTTGGGTTTGTTCAAGACGGTGTTTCAGAAGTCAGTGAACATCGGGAGTGCAGTTTCAGTTGATTCAGAGTTCGAGCGTCGGAGCAGTTGAATTAGTTCAGTCGTGGCGACTTACAGAGTTCAGTTTCCGATTCGAAGTTTGTAGTAACGGAGAATTCGGGGACCAAATTCCTGTAAGTGGGGAAGAATGTAATATCCTGTTCCAAGAAATAGTCAACGGGCAGCAGAGAAGTCAACGGAGGGCATTTTCGTAATTTTCAGAAGATGAAGGGCATTTTGGTAATTTTACCAAATTGTGAGCCGGAAGTGAGGACGGGCCAAGTGTTCTTATTTTTGGTCGTAAAGAACATTTAAAAGACCAGAAATAGAAGAAACGGAGATTAAACTAGTTTTTCGGACTATCGGGAAAGGAAACCGATAGAACCGATAAAACTTGTAAAATCCATGATGGGAGCTACGGGTGTCCAAACGGAGTGATTCAAATTGCTAAATTTATATAAGAGCATCTAGAATCTTAAAAGTAGGCTTGGTGAATTTATAGGAGCAGCTAAGGAGTTTCTAAAATATTAAACACGAAGATAGTATTATTGGTACGTCGGAATAGAACGGGAATAGAGAGCTTCTAGAAACATTTTGGTGCAATTATTTTGACAACATTAAACCTACAAGAGACAAGTGTCCTATATTCTATGGCGCCACCCCTTATTTTGGATACAAAGAATGTGTGGATTCATTGAACTTGAAATGTGCAAAGTGGCATATGGAGAAAGGATGCATGGAACCTTCTCATTCAATTGAATATCAACGTGGCAGGAGGGAAGAGTTAACAAAGATGCATTGCACATTGGTTTATGGACGTGGCATAAGGGAGAGTAAAGAGGAGACATGTGTCTTTAGCTCCATGGATATATTGAATTGTTTTTGGTTTTTGGAAGCTTGATGTGGCAAGACATGAGAAGAAGGAAAGAATACATTGTAACTACCTCTTATGAGATGTGGGACGTGGCCTAATATAGGCAAAGAAGGATGACATGTATTCTAACATGTGTCAAGAGAGTAGGACTCTCATTTTCCTATAAAAGAGGGCTTGTGTTTCATTTACTTCATCACACACAAAAACAACAAAGATAGAGAAAGAGAGAAGGAGAGGAAGAGAAGAAGAAGCGTGGAGAAGAAGAAGAAGAAGAAGAAGAAGAAGAAGAAGAAGAAGAAGAAGAGGAAGACCGGAGGGAACCGAGAGAAGAACAAGCCGGAGGAGAAGAAGAAGAAGACCGGAGGAGGAGAAGAAGAAGAAGGAGAGAGAGAAGATGAAGTTGAAGCTTAAAGAAGAAGAAAGAGGAAAGAAGAAGCATGGAAGAGAGAGAAGAAGCGTGAAGAAGGAGAGAAGAAGAGAAGAAGAAAGAAGATGAAGCGTGAGAAGAATGAAGAAGAAAGAAGAATAATGAAGCATGAGGAGAAAGAAGAAGGAAGAAGATGAAGAAGAAGAAGATGGAGAGAAGCGTGAAGGAGAGAGAGAAGAGAAGCAAGAAGGAGAGAGAGAAGAAAGAAAAGAAGCGTGAGAAAAGAAGAGAAGAAGGAGGAGAATGTGAAAGAAAAGAGATGAGAAGAAAAAGAGAAGCGTAAGAAGAAGAAGCATGAGGAAGAGGAAGAGAGAGAGAGATGGAGGAATACCGGAGAGGAGAAAGCAAAGGAGGAGAGAACCGGAGGAGAGAGAGAGAGAATCGGAAGAGGAGAGAGAGAGAGAGAACCGGAAGAGGAGAAAAAGAGAACCGGAGGAGAGAGAGAGAACCGGAGGAGAGAGAGAGAACCGGAGGAGAGAGAGAAGCAGAGGAGAGAGAAAATGAGGAAAGAGAAGATGGTCCGGAGGTTCATCGGAATCACCAAGGTCAAGGTTGGGTCAAAGCGAGTCAACGGTTCGGGAAGGATTTGGTGTATCAGCGGGTTTAGTTCGGGTCTCGGGAGTTCCGCCAATCCATCCATCCGTCATCATAATAACACTGTGAGTCGGCTAAATTGTGTGTTGCATTTAGCTAGAATCATATAGATCCGGACTTGATAAACCATAGATTAGGTTGCATACCCGATTGATTGAATTGGTTAGAACGGCTAGGTTGATTAATAACTCGGTTAATTAATTAAAGGGTTAGGTTAAGAGATGCATGCTAATCATAGATAGTTCGTTGATTACTTGATTGATTGATAGTTCGTTGATTGCTTGATTGGATGATGCATGCATATAGAATGGCATGTTAGGACATATATGTATATATAAGTATTTAAGAACGTAATTAATGAATCTATATACGGGAAATTATGAGTTGATTAATATACGGCTAAATGACATAATACACTTAGAATATAATAACGGGTGGATTAATGAATGAAAATTAATGAATAATGAGATGTCGGGGAGTTAGTAATTTTACTAACTCTAAACCGGCAGATCGAGGACGTATTAAAAGATACTTAGGGAGTGTTAAGTAAAGAAGTGGTGTGATTGATGAGCCGTCTACAGATTAGCAATCCGCTAATCCAAGGTAGCGGACGTAAATTGGTTAAAAGACGAATAACCTAGTTAATTGTTTGTGTGGTGTTGTGATTGATTGATTGTGTGATTGCTTGCTTGTTTATCTACTTCGGTGTTGGGCCGAGTATACTGTACTGTAGATACTTACTCTGGTACGGGACCGAGTAAGTTTGGGTGATGTGGAGGTTGGTGATAGGACTTGCGGGATGGATTGGATAGTGTTTCTGTTTGACCTTATTGGTATTGCGTGGTAGAGTCCCAGCGAGTCTGCGTGTTTACATTTCTGTTATTAGGACTCTATAGGGCGCGTTAGATCCTGCAAGTCTAGAGATGGCGTTCCGGTACTTCCGACCCGATTAGATCCTCGGGTAGTTACCTGATCAGGCACGTACCTTCGGTAGTGGTTATGGCAGGTGTTAACCTATGGAGTGACGTCTGTACGTGTGTGGTCCGGAGAATATGGGGTCGCGTCCTAGGGCCGGACTGCATGGAAGCTTGGGTTATCTAGGCGTAGTCTGAGTCACCGCGTATCGATGGACGGAGAACGGTGTCCTAGCCGTTGGACTTCGTGTTATCGCCTAGGAGTCGTGGGAGGTTTTAGCTACCGTGGCGGCAGCTAAGTGTTCCCGTGGAAGTCACCGAGTTCGCAAAGTGGGCCCAGATGGTGTGGAGATTGTGTTAGAGATGCGATAGATAGATCGAGTCTAATCGAGAGCATGTGCCGCAGTGTTCTCGATTCCCTTGGTTACTTCCATGTTGTTGTGTTGATATTTGATTTCTTGTGTGTTGTGGAGCTCGTCACGTTTTGGTAGCACGTGACCAGCGATTTATACTTGATTGTTATTTTGGGTTTTTGGGCGGGATTATTAGATTGATAGCAGCCTTTAGTTGGGAGCCGTCTCAATGGGTAATCTTAGATTACTCATTAGACTCTTTTGTGTTTTTCAGGTTTGGCGTAGCTCGGCGGACGCGTAGGACACTCGGAGTAGTCTCGGGTTGGCATTGGGTATCGGTTGTGAAGCATTTTGACTATATTTTCGGTTGCGGATTTCTTGAGCGCTCGCTAATGTTTTGTATTATACCGTATATTATTATGAATAAGATTTATATTTTTAAAGTAATAAAACAGAATAATTCCCTGATATACGGTTTCGTCCGAACACAACTTGGGGAAACGGTACAAGTTGAAAAGCTTTGTATCGTGGAAACGAGGTAAACGGAGTCAATGATGGTTTGGTTCGAGCCATTGACTCAAACCGGACTGTCTCTGGCTTTCGTATTGTGACAAACTCTTCTCGTATGACTGCTCGAGTTCGATCGGTCATGTTCTTGTTTGATTGTTGGCCGGTCAGCTCGTCGGTCAGCGAAAAACGGGAAGGGGGCGTTACAACGGATCACGAACAGATCGAGGTCTTTGGTGTGCACGGCTGTGGGCTATCGGAGTGTAGCGAGATAGCGGCGGAAGCGGCGGAGGATATAGATTGAGGTCGACTGCTTCACGGTGGTGGATTTACGTGGCCGCGGGACTCTCCGGGAGTAGCATCTCCCTCCTAGTGTTCTGTCAGTGGCTCTGGAAACCGGTTCCGGACCAACCGGAAAACACGGGTTCTGATCGACGGTAGGGGTGAACGGTTACTCGGTCCGCCGGAATCTGGGTGTATCATCCTTAGTCTTCTTTCCACCTTAATTTAAGGATCCCGTTCTCTTTTTGCTTGTAGTGGTAGCAGCTCCGATGTGCTGATATCGGCCGAATTTTGCATCCGGCTGCCGTTTGCTAGGTTGTAATCGATCCGATGAACGGTTTAAATCCGGGTCGGTTTATTTATATAAAATATATTTAAACTAAAAATATATAATATATATATATATATATAGTTAATTGCACCCAGTGTATCTTATTCACAAAGTAATAGCAATTTTGTATCTTTCAAAATCCAATTGCAATTATGTATCTTTTTGTCTTTTAGCGCTCGTTAAAGACTATTTAACCTTACCTTTTGTCTTCTTGTGATAGATACTTAATCACATAAACTATCCACAGTTCTATCTACTATCCATGCGAATTTATTCTTTTTTTAATTCTTTTATTTTTCTCTTACACTCTCTTTCTTACTTTATGAATTATTTTTTACCCCATGTTTTTTTTTACTGTAGATAGGATGAATTGGGTGAGGTTTTCGAACTTATAGATTGTCGGAATGGTCTTAGAAATGGTCGATCTATCGGAATTCAAAAAAAAAAATTTGGACTTAATACGAAAGTTGCGAATGGATAGTTTAGAATAGATGTCCACAACATACATCCACATGGATACTTATGATGGACAAGATGCTTAACAAGATGATTTAACATATGATGTTGGACGATCACATAAATGATGAATCCAAAATTATGTTTACCATGGGTAAACGTTTAACATATGATTATTCGTGGACAAGATGCTCAACAAGATGGTTTAACATGAATGATGATGGACAAGATGCTTAACAAGATGGTTTAAGATATGATTAATTATTCGTGGACACAAAAGTATATTGGATGATCACATCTCATGCTTAACTAGATGGTTTAACATATGATGGACAAAAGTACGTTGAGTCGATTATTCGTGGACACTAACACCATTATATCACATGTTAAACATTTATGATGGACAATATGGTTTAACATATGATGGAAAAGATTCTAAACAAGATGCTTACCATGGGAAACCCTTATGATCGACAATAGTTAACAAGATGCTTACCATGGGTAAATGTTTATGATGGATAATAGGTGATCAAGAGTTGTTGGACGATCACATCTCATGCTTAACAAGATAGTTTTACATATGATGGACAAGATGCTTAACAAGATGATTACCATGAGAAACACTTATGATGGACAATTGTTAACATGATGCTTATCATAGGTAAACGTTTTATGATGGACAATAGGTGGTCAAATGCTTAACAAGATGGTTTATGATGGACAATAAGTGGTCTTGCATGTGATATGATCATTGTAGTATCCACATGGATGGATTTTATGGACAGCTAGCCTCAACTATCCATTCGCAACTTCCGTATTACGTCCGAATTTTTTTTTTTTTTGAATTCCGATAGGTCGACATGTTCTAATTCCATTCTGGTGGTCTATATGTCCGGAAACCACACCCAATTCATCATATCAACCATTCAAAAAATGTGGGGTGAAAAAAAATAGAAAAGTAAGAAAGAGAATGAAGAGGGGGATATAAAAGAAAAATAATAAAAAAAAGAATGAACCAATCCACCCACGCTCATGTTCTCTCTTTTTCTTTATTTGTGAAGGACAAAATGGTCTTTTGACAGGCGGAACCTACGAAAAAGATACAAAATTGAACAAAGATTTGAAAAGGTTTTCGTTAGATCTTAGACATTTGTTTTCGAGTTTATTGTACGTGTATGTGATTGAATATAATGTGTAAGGTTGAATTATTTGGTTAACAATACTTTGCATCGCTAAATTCTCTCTTAGCCGGATGTTTAATTAGCTCATATTTGATTAGAAATTTAGCTAATTTATAAATAGACAAACGATGCCCGTGTGTGGGCTTTTGACTGCGGAAGGAGTTTGTTCCTTGCCGCCTTAGTTGCCCGGTATCCTTTTGGGTTTAGTTTCCGGTATATCCGGCTCAGTTGTACTTCCAGACTGTTTTTTAATATATAATCCACCAGACGTCAAAAAAAAAAAATAGACAAACGATGTTTACCACACACAAAAATTATAAATACAAGATTTTGATACCTTAATATTCATATTACTCCAAAATCGTTGTAGATAACGCAAAAAATTGAATAGTTTTATAGCATTTAGGTTAATTATTGCTATGTATTTTGGGGTGTATGAAGTATTTTGTACAAGTTGCTCCAGTCCAACAATAGAGATTGTAAACCTACTTGGTCCCGGTATAACTCTTCAATGCCATTGCCATGCTCGCAACAATGATCCAGGCATGGGTATTTTACAATTTGATACTTCAAAATTCTTTGGAAACAAATCAGAAAAAAATCGATATTAAATATGTCTGAAGTTCCGGAGAACCCCTGGTTCCCCGTCGGTCGACCAGCAAGCCTGAATCCCACTGGTTCCAACCTCCTCTCCTCACCCCACCTCCTTCCTCCAGACCCTCCCGATCCCAGCCTTGACCCAGTCGCCTTTCCACCTCTTTCTCCCCCCATCTCTTCTTGCTCAAAGAAAAACTTGTCTCAGTCTCCTCTCGAGCATGTTACCCCCTCTTCTTCTTCTCTCTCTCCCCTTACCATCCCTACTGCAGTAGAAATCAACTCTCTTCTCAAATCTTTCACTACAGTTTACCCATTATCTGGGATTGATATCACTAGGTCAGGATCTACTGTTCAAAAGGGGATCTTGCCAAATTCTCAAACAGGAGATTACATTGTTGTATCTCCAAACAAATCCCCATCTACTGAATCCGCAGGCCTTCTTCCTCTACCTCTTTCCCCCATTGCCTCACCTCAAACCCTGTTTACCTCTCCTTCTCAACTTGTTACTTCTCCTCGCAAAGAACAAATTGTTCCTGCATCTTCCCTGCAAACCAAGCCTTCATCTAGTACTGTTGCACAAGCCCCTGCCTCTTCTCCCTTAAGCACCAAAGAAACTCTTGCAGAAAAACTAAAGAAGGCAAATGACAAATCTCTTCGTCGCCTAGCCCCTCCATCTTCTTCAACGTCTCTTACTCGTCGTCTGGAGATACCGGATGAAGTATTTCACAGAGGTGCCTCTCTTCATAAGGTTTTGTGGTTGGTTATTTCTGTGGTAAAACCCCACCTTATGGTCTTGTTCAAAGCATCCTTACCCACATGTGGGGGAAAGGACAGAAGGTGGAAATCCATCTATTTCCTGTGGAGAGAAAAATGTTGGTTAGGATACCAAATGATTTTATAAGATAGAAGGTACTGGAAAAGCGTATTTGGCATATAGAAACTACGATGTTCCATGTAGTACCTTGGGCGTCGAAGTCTTCAAACGAGGTGCCGTCAATGACAAACATTCCCCTTTGGGCTCACCTTAAAGGAGTTCCATTTGACCTGATGCATAACGAAGGCTTAAGCTTAATAGCAGGAGAATTAGGCGAGCCAATAGAAATGGACGAGTGGACAAAGAAGATTACTCACATTGGTGTTGCTCATGTGAAGGTTGAAGCGGATTTAACTGAACCTATGCCTACTACTATTGAGCTGGTCAGGAAAAGCGGAGCTGTTTTTACGGTTTCGGTGGAGTATCCTTGGCTCCCTTCTACCTACTCTCATTCTAAGCAGATGGGGCATATCATCAAAAATTATCCGGCCACGACTCAATCTTGGGTGGTAGTTGGGAAGGTTGAGCCTAAAAAGCCTATTTCAGCTGCTGCTCCTGCAATTAAATCGGCAGCAAAGTCAGCAATGGCAGGCAAGTCAGCTTTAAACAGCTTAAACTCTAAGATTATTGCTACTGTGGCCAAGACAGTCATCCTCCCTACCCAATCCAGCTTGCCTAAATCCCCTATCCCCCACCAAGCTCACAAAAACCGCCATCTAAACCCCTTTCTAAAACCTCCTCCCAGAAATATGTCCTAGACTCAAACATCTTTTCTATCCTCTTAAAATCTCCAGAGAACTTACCCACTTCATCATCAGGCCTCCCCCCCCCAACCTCTCTCTCCCCTGATCTGAACCTTTCCAGCCCCGGCCCATCCCAAAATCCAGTCTCAAAACCTTCTTTTTCTGAACCTTTCATTTCATCTTTATCCCCTCTCTCCTGTAACCTTATATTAGAACCATCTTTTGATCCTACTCCTTTTGAAGGACCCCTCCTACCCCAAGGAGAGACCCTTAACCCTTCCCAATGATGGCACAAAAGCTATTTTTTTGGAATGTGCGAGGTGTAAATGATTCGGATAAGCATGGCCCGCTTACTTTTTGGCTACAGGCTCATAAGCCTCTTTTTGGAGCTTTATTAGAGACTCACGTGAAAGAAATAAATTTGAACCAGATAATGTTAAGTACCTGTCATGGCTGGAACTTCATGTCGAACCACCAATCCGATGATGATGGAAGAATAATCCTGATTTGGCAGAATGCTGTCACTGTGCTCCCTCTCCACCAGTCTAGACAATCCATGACAGTAGAGTTGCAATTTAAAGGGGGTCAGAAAACTATCTTCACAGTTATTTATGCATCAAATTCAGAAGATGAGAGGAATGACCTATGGGTAGAGTTACTAAACCTGAAGAGTTCACTTGGGTTGGATCAGTGCAACTAGGTCATTGGAGGAGACTTTAACCAGATCATCAGCCCAGAGGAACACTCGGATCGAGCTGTCAACCACATTACAAGCCGGATGAGAAACCTTAGAGACTGCCTTCTTGAGCTTGGAGTTTCTGACTTGAGATATCAAGGAACATCTCTCTCAAGGTCTAATAAGCAACCCCTTAACCCCATTGCAAATAAGCTAGACCGCTTGCTTGTAAACCCAAACTGGATCACAACCTTCCCAAAGAGCATCGCTTCTTTCCTACCCACTGATTTTTCGGACCATACACCCTGCCTCCTTGACCTAGTTGTCCCCCTTCCCCAAAGTGGATCAAAGCCCTTCAAATTCTTCAATTATCTCACCACTCACCCAAACTTCACCTCAACTGTTGAGACCTCTTGGATTCAGGCTGGCTGTGAGGCTGCTACCTTGGCTTCTCTGAGCTTCAAACTAAAATCAATCAAACATTCCTTGAGAGCACTAAACAAAGGAAATTTTTCAGATATTCAAAGGAGAGTGAGGGTAACTAACGAGTTGTTGAATTTGGTGCAGGTACAAGCGTTAACAGACCCATCAAATTACCTGTTTCAAAAAGAAAGAGAGATCAGTGAAAAGCTAGACTACCTGAGGCATATAGAGGAGGAATATTTCAAACAGAGGTCCAGAATCAATTGGTTAAAAGTTGGTGACCAAAGCACTACCTTCTTCTATAGAGTGGTCCAAGCCCGAAATTCTTATAACTCAATCACGTCGTTCCAAACTGTCGATGGGAATTTCATTACTGATCCAGAAGCTATGTGTTCTCTCGCAGTGAGCCACTTCAAGTCCATCCTAGCGCCGGACCAAATGACTCAGATTACTCTTACTCCAGCATGGTTCACTGGATTATCAGCCTTTAAAGTGAGCCAATCTCACAAGATGTCTATGGCTACTTGTCCCACAGCTCATGAAATTGTCTATGTCCTCTTCAAGCTAAATCCCAACAAATCTCCAGGCCCGGATGGTCTGACCTATGGCTTCTTCAAGGCTGCTTGGGGAATTATTGGTAATGAAACTACTGCGGGAATCCTCCATTTCTTTCAAACTTATTTCCTGCCATCTGCCACCAACTCAACCATTCTTACAATGGTCCCAGAGAAACCAGGTGCCTCCCTTGTTGCAGATTTCAGGCCCATCTCCTGTTGCACAACGCTTTACAAAACCATCTCAAAGCTGCTGGTAGCTCGACTGAAACCTATCCTTCCGGATCTTATAGCCCCAAACAAGACTGCATTCATCAAAGGAAGACAGTTGCTGGAAAAATACTATTTTGGCTTCTGAGATTGTTTCTGGCTATCACAAAAACAGGGGAACAAAAAAGCTTACCATTAAGGTAGACATCGCAAAGGCATTTGACAGCATCAGGTGGGAATTCTTTTTTATCTGCCTCAGGAGTTTAGAAGTCCCGGAGCCTTTCTTGCGTTGGTTAGAAGCATGTATCTGCTCTCCTTCTTATTCAGTAGGATTCAATGGTTCAGTTCATGGCTATTTCAAAGGGAGAAGAGGACTCCGTCAAGGGGACCCTCTTTCTCCCTATCTTTTTGTAATAGCCATGAACTTTTTGTCTTTGATGTTGAACAAATCTGCAGAAGAGGGGAAGTTTAACTATCATGAGAAGTGTAAAGAGGCAAAACTCACTCATTTATGTTTTGCTGGTGACCTACTTATTTTCTCAGAAGGATCAACAAATTCAATGCTAGGGATCCTTGCAATTCTGAGAGAATTTGAAGCAGTTTCTGGTCTGGCGCTAAGTATATCAAAAACATCTTTCTATTCATCTGGTTTGACAGAACAAGAGATAAACACTATGCAGGAAGCTACAGGTTTACATCACGGGACTCTTCCTATTCGTTACCTGGGGGTTCCTCTAACTTCAAAGAAACTTACCATGTTAAACTGTGAGCCGCTGCTTCAAACAATCAAAACGAAACTCTCCAGCTGGTCTACTAAATCACTTTCCTTTGCAGGCCGTTTGCAACTACTAAATTCAGTAATTTCTGTGATTACGAACTTCTGGTGTAGTACTTTTATCCTGCCAAAACAGTGTATAAAGAAGATTAACTCCCTATGCAATTCGTTTTTATGGAAAGGAGATATAGAAGGAAGATTTTCAGCAAGAGTAGCGTGGGATACTCTTACGCTTTCAAAGGAGGAGGGAGGTCTTGGTCTGAGAGACATAATAAGCTGGAATAAAGCATGCACAGTGAAACTAATATGGCTCCTATTCTTCAATGCGGGATCCATCTGGGTGGCCTGGTACAGGAAAGAAGTATTAGCAGGAAACATCCTCAACTTTTGGACAGCAAAACAGAAACAGAAATTTTTGTGGCTCGCAAACAAACTCTTGAAGATTAGAGACTTTGTGTACCCGTGGATCAAGCTCTCCGTTGGGAATGGTCAAGAATGCAGTTTCTGGACATCAAATTGGTCCCCTCTTGGACGTTTGGATTCATATCTCACTGGGAGTAGTAGACTTGGTATCCCATCAACTGCATCACTAGCTAGTCTTTGGAGACAAGGACGATGGATGATACCACCTGCAAGAAATGATCAACAACTTCAGCTACAGATCCACCTAACTACTGTAAGTCTCTCAAACTCACTGGACTCCTATGAATGGTGGTCTGATGGGATCGAAGCTAAGGAATTCAAAATGGGAATGATCTATAAGCATCTCAAGAATAGAAAAGCAATTGTACCTTGGTCAGAAGTGGTCTGGTTCTCTGGAGGAGTGCCGAAACACAAATTCCTTGTCTGGATATTTGTTCTAAACAGATGCCCTACAAGAGACAGACTGATAGGATGGGGGTTAAATTCAGATCCAGACTGCTTGTTATGTGGAAATGGGGAAGAATCGAGATCGCACCTTTTTTTGACTGCTCCTTCTCGTGGAATGTCTGGGAGTCGATCGCAAGGAAGGCTAACATACCGTTAATCAGAGACTGGGACCATCTCATGGTGTTTCTTCAAAGCACGGTGTTTCTTCAAAGCACTCGAACTGGGAAAATCAAGAAAACTTTAAAATTATTGGCATGGCAGTCAACGATATACTTCTTATGGTGTGAGCGGAATAACAGACTGCACAGGAGTACCTTCGCCTCGGCTGATTCAATCACCGCGAAGGTGGATCGCTTGATCCGTAACAGAGCTGCCTCTTTCGAGATTCCAGGCCAGAGTTTGCTTCAAAGCTCCTTCAACTATGGTTCGCGGGTGGTCCAACTTGATTATACGAGCACCGATCCAAATCGCCTCCGACTCTGCTTCCATCATCTCCAGATTGTTTCTCTCTTAACTCCTCGTTTTCTCCGATCGTCTTTACTGCGGTTGGTTGAGACGATTGAATGATATCTCATCTTCCATCAAATTATATCGGTTAAGCCAAACCGATGGGTTACTATCTAATGGTCTGGTTCAATTTTAATTATGGTTTGTACTAAAGAATTTGGGCCACTTGGCTTAAATTCATTAAACACTGGGCTGGGCTCTGTTATTTTTCATTCTCATGCTTTAATATAGAAGAAAATTTGCACACAAAAAAAAAAACAAATCAGAAAAAACACATTGGCATTGTGTCTTGAAGCATGGTATATATATGAAGTATTCTAAGGTCTTTAGAGCTATCACGGAACCTGCAGGTCGATGTCATATACGTTCATGGATTGCCACACTTGATGGAATTTACTATGAAGCAGGTCCAATAAAACCGACGACGCCCATGCTTAGATGGGTAGAAAAATAATGTATTTTTATTTTTTGTTTTAGTATCGTGAAAATTTCAAGCTTTATGTCTATAATCTCTCACGAGTTCGAAAACAGCATTATGTAATACAAATTAAAATTAAATTTTTGCACCAAAGAAGGTTTAAACCCAAAAATCCAACCCATGTGTTACATAATACATTTGGATTATTTTATTTTCCGTAAACTAATTTAATGTTTATGACATTAATTTTTTGTTTTGTTCATATTGTAAGCTATGTATTTTTTTGTGGCTGAATGCACATCAAAATATAAGTTTAGAGAAGCAAGATGTTTTCTTCTCTTTGAAATGATAGAAAGACGAATGCAGATTTTCTTGATGTTAACCCTGGCTTTGAATGTTTTTCTCAACAAATGTAGAATAAATACAGACTAAATGCATATTGAGTCATTTGCATTTGTTTCACCATTCATGTCATAAATACAATAATTAAATATACTAATATAATATTAATGGATTGCATGGAGTTCAATATAAAGAGAAAAAATAGACTGCACTATTTTTGGCCATGTTTATTAGTTCTGCATTTTTTCATTTTTTCTCTTTTTAAAATTGGTTTTAAATTTAATTATTTCTTACTAATGTATTAATAACTATTTTTCACTTTCAAATAGAAAATACTCCAACCACAATTTTTTTCAAAAAATATTTTTTGTTAAATATTAATTTTTTTGCAGATTATATAATAGAGTTTGATTTTTAAACCAATTTATAAGTTTTAAATATTTTTGATAAATAGATTTTCAAAATATAGAATTTAGCTGCTGTTATTACTTTTAAACTTAAAACATACTTTATATCTTAAAAAAAAAAGTGATTCACCTTTTATTTTCTCTATAATTTCATTTAGTTATTAGAAATTCTTTTATTAGTTTGCTAATTTCTTATGGGGAAACAAATGTAGATGGTAATCATGCATATGTTATGGACTATTTTAAATATATTTTGTGTCTCATTAAGTAACAATTGTCGATTGTTTAGTGCTAACTAACATACATTTATTTACAAATAGTAAATAGTTATAAGTACTATTTAAAGTTTAATCATGATATTCTTGATTTTTATTTGATTTATATCGTTTTCTGTTTTTCGGTATTCAAAATAATATTCTTAGACTTGGACGAAAAAAACTTAACCGAAGAACCGAACCGACCATAGATTTTGGTTCGGTTCCGGTTCTGACCAAAATAACCAATGGGTTTAGAGGTTGGGGAACTATAGGTATTGGTTTTGTTCTAGTTCTTATTCGGTAACCAAAATAAAGAACCAAATACTCGAACATATATAAAATTTACCCAATATAATATTAGTGTTATCTGTAACACCCGTCTCCCGGTTAAACCGAAGACGCGGCATTAGGACACCCGTGGAGCCTATTTCGGTCCAACTGGGATGTCACTCAACTTGTCCCAAGACCGGCACTCTCTTCTGATGCAAATACACCAATGACATCACTCGATCGAATCAATCCCGCATCCGGACCTGCAAGAAAACGGAGACAGGGGAAAAGGGAAAAGAGGTCTGAGTAATTGTTTCAAACACAATTACCCGGTGAGGGGCGGATTTAGGGAACCCGCGATCCCGGCTTACACCACTCAACTTCAAAACACCAGTCCTAGGCTAATACCACCTTGCAAGCATCACCCGAAGGCTTTCATCACGCAACCTATGTCCCAACGGACTTCTACCAAACGAAGCGCAAACAAAACTACCAAAGAAGTGCAACAAAAATAAATGGCTCCCAAGCCCGCCATTGGCCCCGGAGCCCAACTCCAACTCCAATTCCAACTCACAATTTGGGAGCTCGCCGAAACCCCCCTTACGACGATTCAAGGGTTATGTACCAAAACTCATTATACGCAAGCCGTCACCAAACACCCTTTCGGGGGCCCTACCAAAGTTCTAAACCATTCGAGTTCATCAAGAACAAACAACGTTTTCAGTTTAAGCGATAACCTAGCATTCTACGTTCCACAAGCAAGACACATCGAGTACTCAGCTAGACCTATGCTACCTAAGAAAGATCATATTAACGGAGGACTATCGTCCGGAATGGAATAGGCAAGCGAAGATAGAACCGAAACCTCACCTTGGCCAAAGAAGGGCATTTTCGTAATTCAGGAACTTCATGAGACCAAACGGACAACAGATCTGGAAAGAGGGCGTAAAATAGAACGATTTAGGCTTTTGAATCACTCAGATCGGATCTCAGATGGGCTAGATATGATCGAAAGAAGTTCAAGGTTTAAATCCTAAACCGAATCAAACCTAATTAAAATTGAAATCAGAAATCAAAATTGAATTGGGAATCGGTTTGGGCTAAACCGGGAATTGGAATCAATTTGGAAAAACCAGCTAAACCGAACTGAATTGAAATTGGACCAAAATAAAACCGGAATCGAATTGATTTGAGAAAACCAGATTAAACCGAAATCAAATTGGGCTAAACCGGACCGGACCAACCTAAACCGGAGGTCAACGGCTCCGGTGAATTCTCCGACGATGGCAACTGCGGCGGCGCTCTGGCGGCGGACGGCGGCGGCGGCGCGTGGCGGCAGCGCGTGGTCTCCGGCGGCGGCGCGTGGGGCTCCAGCGCGTGGGATCCTCCGGCGCGTGGATCTCACGTGCCCGACACTCCGGCGGCGTGTGGGGGCGCGTGCGGTGGCGGTTCGACGATCGGGCGGCGGCTCCGGCTTCGTCTCGTCGAGGCGGTCACGATGGTATGCTCAGTTTCTCGGGATTCGATGAATTTTTTGGAAAAACGAATGAAAACAAGGTCTTTGGTTTGAAAGTCTAGATCTACAGGTTCGGGGATTATCTGGATCAAGGAGAATGCTCGGGAAACTTGAACAGTGACTCCTAGGGCTTTGAACAGCTCCACACTCCGACAGGGCTTCGCAACAGAAAGAGAAAATAGGTTTAAGGAGGTGGAAAGGCTTGTATTTATAGGGGGAAGCTAGGGTTTTGGGATTAGGTTTTGGGCCTGGCTAAATGGGCTGGGCCTTTCTCCTTCTTCTCTTAAAATTTTTTACGGACCGGGCCAGGGCGATTACAAATTCTCCCCCCCCCCCTGAAAAGAATTTGTCCCGAATTCTGAAGGACCGGTTTCCCAGTCGCTACAGAACTCAAGGGCACTATCAATACAAGAGGCAGGGATGGCTACGGAATGTCCGAACGGGAAGGCACGAACTGAATAAAAATAATAAATAGAATAAAACAACGGCGCAGGGCTACCAAGTTTGAATGAAGGAATGGAAGAAAAACCAACTACGCGAAAACCGCGGAAAAACGAAATAAAACTCTAAAATCAAATAACTAAACCCTACTCCTAACACCACCCTAAGTCTTCCGATCCTAGCTACTCTGCGATCCTGGGGTCCGGTACTCGAGGTCCTGGTCGCCATGGTACAACTGATCATCCTCGCTCCCATACTCCTCTGGATCTGACTCTGTGTGTGAAAGGTTGATCACTGGGGGTACAACTGCTCCGTCCTGTCTTTGTGCAGCCTGCTGCTGCCTCTGCTCTCGTCCCTGCTCCCAAGCAGCCTGCTCCTCTGCCCACTCTGCCCTCTGCTGATCCAGCCTCTCCTGTATCCGCTCTCTGGTGGACCTCTGCTCTCTTAACCAGGCGTAATCCACAGTCTCTTTCTCTCGCCTCAAACGCATCTCTCTGTCCCAAACGGCCTGCTGCTCAGCCATCACCTGTCGTCGAATGTCCTCATCCCCCCGACGTCTCTCTCTCATCTGCTGCCGATATGCGAAGTCTCTCTGGTTCCTCTCTATGGATTCCGCATAACGAGCCGCCATCACTACTAATCCGTAATCTTTGTACTCACTCCCATCTTTCATCCCCTGACGGATCTCCGGTAGCAGCCCACCCATGAACATGGTCATCATATGGATCGGGATCTGGAGTAGGTGCAACCGTCTCTGAATACGAAAGCCTCCAGGTAGTACTGCACACTCATCCCTGCCATCTAAAATGGTCGGGGAACGTCCTGAGGGGGTGTCTGCGCCGGTGGCCTCGCGGTCGACGCTCCTGGGGTGTCGTCTGCCTGCGGTATCGCCTCTGGTCCAAAGTCCGGGAAAGCCAGGTCACGCTGGGCTGAAGGTCTCACAGTCATAAAGCACACCTGGACTGGTGGGTCGGGGTGACTCTCCTCCACTACATGCTCCTTTCATGGCCTCTTCGTACAGGGTGTCTCTACTGGGTCCACAGGTGTTGTCGGGACAACTAGGGGCGTCTTCCGTGGTCGGCCCCTGCCTCTCACTGGTATCGTAAAGGTCCCAACTGCATGAATCACAAGTATACCCTTAGGGTGCGGGGTGGGTGGCCGGACGGGTCCCGGGGTCGCGGCTGGGGCTCCGATCGTGAGTCGTCTCCTCTGGCGCGGTGGTTCACTCCTCCTGGTCGAAGCACGGGTGCGTAGAACACTGGTGGGGCTAGGTGCGTACTCAGACCCAGAATCAGAGCTCGAATCAAAAGAGATCCCGCATAAGAAGATACTAAAAGAGGTCACCACAGGAGATAATCAGTAACGTATATTGGTGATTGAAAACGTTTTCACAAAGTATCCGTTTTGGTAAAGTTTTCGCAAACGCTTTTGAAAAGATCGAAATCGGGTTTTTGGAAAAACAACGAAAGCTGATCTCCCAAGATAGGAATGGGAGATCTTAACCTAGGTTGTGATACCAAATTTTAACACCCGTCTCTCGGCAAACCAGAGACGCGGCATTAGGACGCCCGTTGAACCGGATTCGGTCCAACCGGGATGCATTCTCAACTTGTCCCAGGACCCAGCGCTCTCTTCTGATGAAAATACACCAATGACATCACTCGATCGAATCAATCCCGCATCCGGACCTGCAAGAAAACGGGGACAGGGGAAAAGGGAAAAGAGGTCTGAGTAATTGTTTCAAACACAATTACCCAGTGAGGGGCGGATTTAGGGAACCCGTGATTCCGGCTTACACTACTCAACTTCGAAACACCAGCCCTAGGCTAATACCACCTTGCAAGCATCACCCGAATGCTTTCATCACGCAACCTATGTTCCAATGGACTTCTACCGAACGAAACGCAAACAAAACTACCAAAGAAGTGCAACAAAAATAAATGGCTCCGAAGCCCGCCATTGGCCCCGGAGCCCAACTCCAACTCCAACTCCAACTCACAATCAGGGAGCTCGCCGAAACCCCCCTTACGACGATTCAAGGGTTGCGTACCAAAACTCGTTATACGCAAGCGGTCACCAAACACCCTTTCGGGGGCCCTACCACAGTTCTAAGCTATTCGAGTCCATCAAGCACAAACAATGTTTTCAGTTTAAGCGATAACCTAGCATTCTACGTTCCACAAGCAAGACATATCGAGTACTCAGCTAGACCTATACTACCTAAGAAAGATCATATTAACGGAGGACTTTTGTCCGGAATAGAATAGGGAAAGCGAAGATAGAACCGAAACCTCACCTTAGCCAAAGAAAGGCATTTTCATAATTTAGGAACTTCATGAGACCGAACGGACAACAGATCTGGAAAGAGGGAAAAAAATAGAACGATTTAGGCTTTTGAATCACTCGGATCGGATCTAAAATGGGCTAGATATGATCGAAAGAAGTTCAAGGTTTAAATCTTAAACCGAATCAAACCGAATTGAAATTAAAATCAGAAATCAAAATCGAATTGGGAATAGGTTTGGGCTAAACCGGGAATTGGAATCAATTTGGGAAAATCAGCTAAACCGAACCGAATTGAAATTGGACCAAAAGAAAACTGGAATCGAATTGATTTGAGAAAACCGGATTAAACCGAAATCGAATTGGGCTAAACCGGACCGGACCAACCTAAACCGGACCGGTGGTCAACGGCGGCGGTCAACGACCGGTGGTCAACGGCGGCGGTCAACGACCGGCGGCTGTGGCTCCGGTGATTTCTCCGGCGACGGCGGACGGCGTCAGCGCTCTGGAGGATCTCCGGCGGCGGACAGCGGCTCCGGTCGGCGGCGGCGGTGCGTGGGGCTCCGGCGCGTGGGTTCCTCTGGCGCGTGGATCTCACGCGCCCGACACTCCGGCTGCGCGTGGGAGCGCATGCGGCGGCGGTTCGGCGATCGGGCGACGGCTACGGCTTCGTCGCGGCGGTCACGATGGTATGCTCGGTTTCTCGGGATTCGGTGTATTTTTTTGAAAAACAAATGAAAACAAGGTTTTTTTTTTGAAAGTCTAGAACTACGGGTCCAGGGATTACTTGGATCAAGGGGAATGCTCGAAAAACTTGAACAGTGACTCCTAAGGCTTCGAACAGCTCCACATTCCGACAGTGCTTCGCAGTAGAAAGAGAAAATAGGTTTAAGGAGGTGGAAAGTTTTGTATTTATAGGGGAGAAACTAGGGTTTTGGGATTAGGTTTTGGGCTTGGCTAAATGGGCTGGGCTTTTCTCCTTCTTCTCTTCAAAAATTTTACGGACCGGGCCAGGGCCATTACATTATCAATATTTTCGATAGTTTATTGGTATTTCAGATATTTTGGTATTTCATGTAATTTATTGATATTTCGGGTATTTGTTCCATATATTTTTGGTCATTTCGGATATTTGATTTGTATTTCGGATAATTTATTAACATTTCAAAAAAATTTATTGATATTTTGGGTTTGAATAAATTTCGAATATCCGAATAGTGATGACTAAATATTATGAATTGCAATTTACTTGATTTACATTTGTTTTGCATGATCTATTCAATATGCATTTGTTCTGCTTGATCTGCATGATCTGCATTATTTGATATATGTTCACCATTCGAAGCCCCTATATGACCTCGAACAATAGCACAGCCTCGCCCTACGAACTTTTCTTTGATTCAAACTTGTAATATTAATTTGCATTAAATTTTGGAAGAGGCTTAGATATTCAGCTTAATACTTTGTTTTTGTTTTTTGTTGCTATTTGGTAATATGCTTTGGATCCTATGTGTTCCCAAAGTGCATTGCGATCCCAAAAAAAAGATACTGGTCGAAATCAGGTGCATCTGCTTCGGATCGTTTTTCGTGATGGTCTGGTTTGATGAATCTCATGTAATTGGATGTCGACGTACTTCTGTAAGTTATATCAAATTTGGTTTTGTCAAAATATTTAACAAACCGGTTTTAATTGAGAATCTAGTTTTTTTTTTGGTTATCTTGAGTTATATATAATCAACAAAGTCGGAAGTACAAGCTGAACGCTTTACAGAGGTATCAATGCTGCCGTAGCACCATTATAGAGACCCAAAACAACATGTCCCTGCCATCACAAAGGCCAGACAATCCAAAACTATCCTTGCTATCTAAACCTGAATAAGTTAACGCCCCCCCCCAAAAATGAATTCCACAAATCAGTCACGGATCACACAAGAGATGATAAAACTCTCTCACTTTCGAATAACTCTGTTAACCACATGGGTTGTAGAGCGGCAACATACGATTGACGAAAACAAAATTTTGTTGCGCTTTGAGCAATGAGATGAGCTCCTTTGTTTGCTGACCTAGCTTCCACAGCCACTTTCCAAAAATGAAAACCACAAAGAGTCAGTCTAACCTTATCGGCTCTGGCTTTGAAGGACGGCCATGCCCTTGGCCGATTAATGACTCCAACAATGTTTGCATCTTCAAAGGCAAAAAGCACTCTATCAATCTTGTGGCTTAGCATACTTTCCATAGCCCACAAAATGCTTTTGAGTTTAGTCTCCTCCAAATCATGTATATTAGAGAAAGATCGTCTACTATGCAAGATCACCTCGCCTAGTTCATTTCTGAGAACCCAAGCTGCTCCCCCGATCTTGGTACGCTGAGAGAAAGCGGCACCAATGTTGCATTTGACCCAAGACGATGCTGGAGGCGTCCATTGAGAGGGTGAAGTCAGTCCAGAACCTCGCCTTATGTCTTCCCCTGTATTTCGTCGTTCCAAGGCTTGAGCCATTGTCCACTCCTCAGCATCCATTCTAATCTTCTTCACCGTAGCTAGAGGATCAAAGCATGTACCTTCAAAAAGAAACAGGTTGCGATTCTTCCATAATCTCCAAATGATCCAAGGAAAATCTCTTCGGATTGCTTCAGGCCATTCTCCACATCTGCTAATCTCAAGCAAATGGTTAAAGTTTGAGAACAAGGATCCATTTTCAAACCCGAACTCTGGAGTAGGAACTTCACATAGAGCCCATAGCTGACGAGCAATTGGACATGAGAAGATCACGTGATTTATGGATTTTCCTTCAAACCCGCACGCCTGGCAACGGTCATCAATCTTCATACCTCTTTTGATCAGACAAACCGCTACCGGGAGAGCTCCACTCAGCATTTTCCACAGGAACATTTTGATCTTTGGCTCACTTTGGATTCTCCAAATTTGCATTTTTAACCCATTAAGAGAAGGCAGCAAGGATGCTTCCTGGATTAAGTTATCTTTGTTGCTCTTAAAGGCAAGCCAATATCCTGTTTTGACAGTGTAAGCTCCACTTTTTGTGTGAATCCAGCTCCAAAAGTCATCTTGATCCACCAATGGGTTGTTCTTCTTTATAGCTCTTACATCATCTGGATAAAACAATTCATCAAGTTTGGGACCATCCCACTTCGTACCACTGGAATCAAACAAATCCTTGACCAAAAGCATAACATCGAAGGAATATTGCTTTCTCCAAGGAGCTCTCAATTCGTCTGAACATATCCATTTGTCAATCCAAACGTTAATAGTTTTCCCATTACCCACCTCTTTTTTCAGACCTTTCATCAACAAGTCTCTCCCATGTAAAACACTTCTCCAAGCAAAGGATGGCCTTGCACCCAAGTTGGCCTCTAGGAAATGATTATTTGGAAAATACCGGCTAGTAAACAGACGCGCAAAGAGGCAATCTGGATTCTGAATAATTCTCCAGGCTTGTTTGCCTAACAATGCTTGATTAAAGCATCCAACATCTTTAAAACCCAGCCCTCCAAGTTCTTTAGATAGACACATCTTCTCCCAACTAATCCAGTGCATTTTCCGGGCAAATTCCTTTGAGTTCCACCAGAAATCAGACATTGCACTTGTAAGGCTTTGAATGTTTGTGGTTTTTGAAATAGTTTTTAGTTTTAGATTATCCAAAAACTATTTTTCAATCCAATCAAGATTTTAGTCAAATAGATTTCCTAGTTTTTAGGGAATCTAGATTTTCACTAAAGTAATAATTTCAACATAGAAACTAGAATCCTTCTTTTTAGGGTTTTTTCTTGTTTAATCTGCCGAGAGAATGTTAAAAAAAAAAAAAAACTTGACATGTTTCTATATTTGTTTTTGCTAATTATAAATACCATATGCTTCTATATAAAAACACTTTCTATACATCCATTTTCACCAATCCTCATCTATGCATATGAGCAAAAAACAATTTGTGCCGTAAATTTTTTTACATTATTTTATCAAATTTGTAGGTAATAGTAGTTAATTAATGTATATTATTTTATCAATATGTACAATAATTTTAGTTAAATTAATTGAATTTGTTAGTTATAAGGAGACGAGTCTTGGGTGCACCACACTCAAGGTTCGATTCACCTGCTCTATATTTCCCCCACTTGACCACCCGTAGATGCCTTTAGTGGCAAGAAAACCGGATTTTTATGGACCTCGTGGGGATTAGTCTTTGGACCTAGAAAGCCTTTGTAATCTCCCACGGTTATAAAACAAGTATTATACATATGTACATCTTTTATATTTTATAATTATAGCTATTCATTATTTTAAAAATATTTGTAGTACATAATTTTTATATATAATCACAATTTTTTATTTGTTTGTTTTTCATTTTATAAATATAGGTACTAATTATTATTTTCTAATATTTATTGTACACAATTTAGCACAAAATAAAAATAGAAAACTATTAAAATTTTAAAATCTAAAATCTAAAATCTAAATAATTCACCATTCAAGTTTTTTTAAAAACTAAAATCTACTGCAAAATCAAAAACCAAAAACTTAAAAATCAAAATCTAAAAATCAAAAACTAAAAATCAAAAGCCAAAATCCAAAATCCAAAAACCACCTAAACATTCATGGCCTAAGATTGGTGCAAGTGGTTTTTGGTAGTTTAAAGCATGTCATACCAAAGACCGGAGTAGCCATTGCCACCGACTTGAGCATGATTTCTTTCCCACCGTGTGAAAGCCATCGAACGTACCAGCCAGACATCTTGTCTTTCATACGGTCTTTGAGGAAGTTCAGCATTTCCACTTTGCTTCCACTAAAACACTCTGGCATTCCCAGGTATACTCCTGCACCTCCTTGTGAGTAAATTCCAAGTTTGTCTTGGATATCAATCATGGTCTGCGCCTCAATCTTCTTGCCAAAGGAGATAGAGGATTTACTCAGATTTATTGTCTGACCGGTTGCTGCCCCATAAATGGCCAGAAGATGCTGCAGGATGGTGCTTTGCTCAATGTTTGCTTTGCATACAAAGAGGCTGTCATCAGCAAACAGCAAATGATTGATTGCTGGGCCTGAGTTAGAAAATTGTATGCCACTGATACTTCCATTCCTTTGTGCTTTGTTCAAGAGATGAGACAGCCCTTCCGTGCATAACACAAACAGAAATGGGGATAAGGGATCGCCTTGTCTAATACCCCTCTGAGGAATGATCATTCCATGCGGTTGATCGTTGATGAGAACCGAGAAAGTCACAGAGGATACACAGATCATAACCAGGTTGACCCATTTCCAATGAAATCCCAATGCCAATAAAAGAGATCTGAGATAGCTCCATTCCACCTTGTCATACGCCTTAGACATATCAGTCTTCACGGCCATGAATTCTTCCGAGATGGTTTTGTGGGTGTGCAAGCTGAAGTATCGAAACCTTTAAGGAGATCTAAGAAGGTGAATCTCCCGCTGGGAGGCTCTGTAACTATTCTCTATGAGTATGAGCAAATTCAAAAAAGATGCTACACTTGTCAGCGAATCACTCACGAACAGGAGCGTTGTCCCATCAATTTGGACTCGGTAAACGTGGTAGAGACTTGGCATGAAGAATAAATTTCACCAGGGTTCGAGCTAGATATTTGTATTTACCTGAGAGAAGAAAAATTTTGTTTCACTTCTACCTCTGGCGGGGGAGGTTTTCGGAGAATAATCGTCCTGATCACACTGCTTGCCTTGAAGAGAAGATTTGTGGTCGGCAGTCGCGATGTGCTATCTCATAGAATCATGCTATCTGACTGGATAGCCACTATAAGCAGGTAACTAAAAATTCATTCTTTTTTTTTTCATTTGAAAATATATTTATATTGATATAGTAGGATGCGTTTTTGGAATAAAAAACCGGCAGAAGATAAATCTTTCTCGGGAAAGTAAGCCGGCAGATTAACGAAATATTCCCGAAAACTAAAGCCCATAAAAGATTGATAAAACCCATAAAAGGTTGCTAAAACTCATAAAGGGTTGCTAATCCTACCACTATAATAAACATAGATCGGTGCGAACAAACTCTAACAATAACAAAAAAACATGCATATCTTAACACCCGCGAAGAACAAGAAAGAATCTAATAAAGCTCCCTTAAACCTCTTTCGAATACGGTTCTGACACAATCCCATACACCGGGAAATACCTAGATCAAAGCCCTGAATTAAACCACACTCTCCAAGGAAGCCTAAACAATCCAAAACCTTAAAGTCAAAACTAAAACAGAATAAACCAGATTGAAAAGCACTTCACCAAGAAAACACCAAAAATCAAGATGATGCAAGATAATAAGTTATGGTCAAGATTTGATCATCTACCCACATAGCAGAGGAAACCAAAACTACTCTAAACCAAAAACCAGACCTAATCTCTAAACCAAGCCATCCTGACCACTAAACAATTCCAAGAAACCAATCAGAAAAAACAAAAGACGCTCAGATCTCACACAAGAGACTTCACGCTCGCTGTGACAACCACATAAATCCACACCAGACGACATAAAAGAGCCATCATATGACGAAGACACGCGCTTCCGAGGAGCCATGAAAATACAGCCACCACCGGAAAGAGAGAAACGATGTCCGCCTCTCGAGCACTCAACAGAACCACCGGAGATTGCCCACCAGAGTAAAACGCACTTTCTACCGACGAAGACGAGATGAAGCAGCAAGTTGGAGACTCGCCGAAGATAGAGAAAGCAAAGTTAATAGACCCCTCACGGCAACAGTGTCGATCTTCAGATGCCGCGGAGACAACAAGCAAGCATATCTAAAGAAACGACTCTCCTCGAAAACTGTGTCAGAGAGCAAAATTAGGTCTCGCCGTCGAGGCGTTTTTTCTTTTCTTTTAAAATTTCCTTTCTTTTAGCTTTTTAATATAATTAATTTAATAATTTAAAAAACAACTGAAAAACCAAATTAAACTAAATTTATTTTGTGGACCGTCAATCTTTAATTTTTTGTCGTATATGATGATAATACAAGAAAAACTGAAAAGTACATATTTCTGAAATAAATATGGCGATGACAAATAAAAAAAAAATTCAATTCGCTTCTCTAATAATGTTTAAGAGGTTGGTTATATTTTTAATATTTTAAGAATTTAATAATTTTTTTATGATTTAACATACAAATATAGCCAAATATAATTATTTTCATAATTTCCTACCCTTTTATATTAAGTTGATATATGTAGAAAATTTGACATACATTTTAAAAACTTTAATAATACTGATATATATATATATATAATTTTATGAAAAATGTAACCAAATATAGTAGTACCCTTATTGTATATTTATAACTAAAATTATATGTCATATAAATTTGAACCCATGTCACCATTATTTTGTAAATCGTGTCATCTTTTTCGGAGAATGAATGTGGTGACCTCACATAAGAAAAATTTAATAAAAATCACTTGTGTAGATAGATTGGTTATAGTTTAAGAAATTTAATAGTAATTATATGATTTGCTATAAAAATATATCCATATATGCTATTTCCATTATTTTCATAACTTTGCCACGTAATCTTTAACTTGCTATGTTACAATTAGCCTTAAACTATGTCGGTTTCTAAAGTTGTATATCATTTTGTGAGAGTGGACTAACAATGATACATAGGTCTGCAAGTTCGGTTCGACCGCATAATATGGGAAGGGTAATTCTGGTTTTTTGTAAAAATTATGTTGAATCGAATCAAAATTTTTGGTTTGTTTAATATAAAAAGTTACAAATTTTAGATTGTTAATGGTACATTCGTGCTTGATGTTTCTCATTACATAGCTTTAATAAATATTGATTTTGTTATATGAGTTTGATTCTATTTTGTTCATAAAAATATTTTTGTGTGAGCCATTTTTATTACTTTTTGGCTCAATTAGTTTCCTCGTTATTCTTAATTTGCGCTATAAAATGTTTTGGATTTTGTTGGTTTTACATCTAACCTTCGTCTCTCTCTTTTTTTTTTTAAATAGATCTCACATTTCCGTTTTTTATATATTCACTAGTATACTTATTTTTTTTTTTCTTATGCTAAGATTTTTCCTTATCATAATTTTTTGTCATTCATATGAGCTAAGTATTTTTATTTACGCTTTACTAGATTTTTTAATCTTTGACTCTAAATTTTTTTGTTCAATCTAATTTAAAAAAATATAGTTTACTTTGTGTAATGAATTTTTTTATCTTTAGAAATTAATATGTATAAGTGTTTTATATAATTTGTAATAATGAAATTAATGTAGACTTATTTATATAGTTATTTAGATTTAATGGTTTTAGCTAATAGCATTTGAAAAATAATTAGGGAATTTAAATATATCGTAAAAATTTGTTAATAATTTTTTGTGGGGGTCATTTCAATTTTTTTTGTTTTGGTGATGTTGAGTTCTATATGGAAAGATGAAAATGTATTAGAGCAAGTAGAAAGGGTGTGCAATAGAGCTTGTGGGAAAATAGAGTTTAACTCAATTTTTTAGTTCTATGTAAGGACGAGAAGGATGAGAAGTGAGAACATGTGATGCAGGAGTACTTTTAAATGTACATCATCTTTGTATAGAAAACGTTTTGGGGACGCAGAAACTTGGGGTGAGCTCGGAAATTTCTGAGAGAAAGATGAGTTAGAAATTTTTTCGAAAACAGGAAAAAATAATAATGAGATTTTAGGATGTTTTTAAATGGTTAAGTTTGAAAATTGGTGTCTCATAAAAGACTAATGTATTTTCTAATTTTTTATATTGAAATTTCTAATTTTTATATTGCAATTTAAGTGTGATTTTTTTTATAATTTTATAATTTTATGTATAAGTTTAAATATATTTTTAACATAGTACAAATATCCATAAATTTATATTTTGAGGTTTTTTGTCCTCATTTCTATACCTATTTCTTGTATATGTATCCGTAACGGTGCTACTTAGGTGAGAACTTCTTCATTCTAAAAGGAATCACACTTAGGAGTTTATAAATCTCCAAACGGACACAAAGCAAAAGACAAAGCATAAACCAAAAACCTAAGAAAGACAAACCATTTTAAACAACATCCTTAACTGCATCAAAAGGCAAGTTGTGAAAATGTGAGACACTACGTAATACAAGATGTGACACAAGGGTATTCTTTTTCAAGACAGTTTATTGCAAAGCAAACAAAAGTTTCACCTTAACAACCTAGTCTCTCTCTTGCTTCTCGATCTATCAATGATCTCAAAGCCTTCTAGATTCACCCTTAACACCAAGTCTAATTCTCTCTTAAGAATTCTTAACTTTTGCTAAAAGTAATCTCTCTCTCTAAAGGCGCACCAAGCACAGATGCCCTAGATGATCTATTTATACTTATAGATCATCGTACAATTGCCTTATTTCTATTGGCATATTTCCTAAACTCTTTTAGGCATATTTCCATTTTTCTTCATCTTTGTAAAAAGCATATTTTCCTAAAATCTTTTCGGTGCTCATCCTTTGAGTATCTTCACTGATCTTCATGTCCAGCTCAGCTACTCATCTTTAGGTTTGTCCTTGTCAGCTACTTGTTTCTAGTACTTCCCTCTTTCTTCGTTCCAGCTCACGTCTTCTATCGTTGACTCAGTTACTGTTGCACATGCTGGTTGACTCAGCTCCTGTTGTAACTCATGCCGTAGCTCAGTGCTTCTTCAATCTCCCCCTTTTTAGCTTGTATGACTCTCAAGTACCTATACTTCAAAGGAAAACTCATACATGCATATAGGCGAAGCAAAACTGTTTGATCACACATCATAAGTCAAAATATCACTTCTTAATCAAACCATGAGTTCAAAACACACCAAGCAAACATGAGTTCAACTCTATTAAAAACAGCAAACATGAGTTCAACTCTAGCAAAAACATCCATTCGCAAAACACAAAACAAAGACTCCCCCACACAAAGACTCCCCCACACACAGTAATTCCCCCATACTCCCCCATAATCCTAAGCATCACTCGAGGTCATCTCATCTGAGTCATCATCTCATGTGGCAGCAGGAGACTCCTCATCATGATCTGACTTGTCAACCTCTTCTGTTTCTCCCCCTGCTTGAGAGCATACAAGTTAAAAAAAACTTATATCTAAGCAAATTACCTCGCGAAAGGAATTGAAAACTTACCTCGAATTCTGTCCCGTAGATGGAAGACTACATCACTCAGGTTCTGAATCCCCTCAGCTATGTCCTGTAGTGCAGTTTGAACAGAGAGTTGATCTATTGAGGTTTTGATCGGCATTCTGACTGAGCCAAGTTGTAGAATCTCCACAGGTTCCTCTTGAGTAGATGTCGTGGCCTGTGATCGATCTTTTGTGCGAGATGTTGAGCCTACCTTGCGTTTACCAGCTGCAACTTCCTGTCTCTTTTTCTCAGCCTCTTTTTTAAGAAAGGCTTCACCACTGCGAGGATCCTTTTTGTATAGCACAGGACCAACAAGTTCTTCTCCATCAAATGTGCGAGGTGGATTCTGTGATTCGAGAACTGCTGAGATGATTCTTGGGAATATCAGCCAACGTCGATCATTCTGCGGATCAGTGGTAAAGCTCATCACTTGTTTGTACACAAGTTTCCCAAAGTCAATCCGAATGCCATGAGCTATTTTGTAGATCAACCTTGCTCTGTCTTCAGATATATGGTTTTTGTGGGTAGACGGGAACCAGTTTGAAGCAGCTAATATAGTCAATGCAGCATACTTTGGAGGAAGATCAACTGATTTCATCCCTGTCCATGTCTTCTTTTGACCTTGAGTGAGGTACTTAGCAATTGAATCAGCCGAGACTCCATCAATCTTTGCATCATTCTTGATCTCATCATTGCTTAAGGGTTCCATACTTAAACATGCATTGATCTGAGCTGGTGAAAACTGATACATTCGCTTCCTCAAGAACACACGTATCCTATTATCATTACCATCAGCACTGAATTCTGGCAGATTAGTGTAGAATTCTTTCACAATTTCAGGAATAAAGCTGACTAACCCATCAACAGAATTTCTCAGCATTCCTATGTTTATCAGACCAAGATATCCCCATTTATCTGTTTCATCAAAATCTACTACTCTTTCAGCTAAAATTCCACGTTCCTTGAATAGAGCATACCTTTCTTTCACTTCGCGAGATGGGAATCGTTTGGAGACAAAAGGTTTGACTCTGGTTTTTCCTGACCCACCAGTTGTGCTAGATGTTCCAGTCTTAGCAACTGTGCTCTTTTTGGACTTCATCTGCACAGATTTCTGTGAATCAGATCCTTCAACACGAGCCTTCTTAACATGTGGCATTGATCCTGTCTGTTTTCTAGCTTTCCTCTTCTTAGGTTTAGGAACTTCTTCAGGTTGAATGTTTGTCTCAGTTGGTTCAACTACATTCACTGGATCTACTACAACCATGGCTAATTCTCCTATACCATCGACTGCATCTTTCTCCTTTTCTCCTATTTCCTCCAGATTTCCTTGGTTATCTACACGAATAGAATCACCTTCCTTGTTACCTTCTTTTGGTGACTCTGTGGTTTTGATTTCTTCTGTTTCAGGATCAGACGGATGTTTTGGAGGCTGTTCTTCTGGTACAGATCTACGACCTGATTCAGCTTCATCATCTCCCTTCTCTTGTGCTAGATCTTCATCAATCGGCTCCGTATTTGCTATCTCTTGAGCCGTTGCAAATGAATTCGTGCTGGTCTGGTGGTCTGCACCCAAGATCTGATCAGACACAATATTAGGGTTTCTGGGTGGTGGTACCTCCTCATCAGAACTAGAATCATCAATCAATTGCGGCGGTTTCTGTTCCGGCGGTGCCTGAGCTGGGTGAGTTGAGCTAGCACCCACTTTTCCTCTTCTGGTCGCATGCACCATGGTTGGTTTTCGATCGATTGAAGCAGAGAAAAATTTGGATTGATGAAGAAAGAGACAAGTTTCGTCGGATTTTAAGAGCAATGGATTTCCCTTTTTCCTTTCTCTTTCCTTTTAACGCCTGAAGCAGAATCTGTGTCAGATATCTTGTTACCTTTTTGCATGTGATTTGATTGGGCAAATATTTGAATTTTAAAATTCACATTCCTTTTTCCCTTTTTGTGCCAATAATCTCGGATATCGGTTCTTGTCATACCAACTTGTACCGATTTAGACCATTCTTCTTGTTCCATGTACCATTTGGTTAGTTCTTCAACATGCATTATAATATTAGATCAGCCACATAAAATTCAGTCACTCATGGGTACAAACTTGATAGTGAATTGACCACATTTCTACTGAAGCAACTGGCGGTTTTTGTTTTAAAGAAAATTAAATTGTACATTTTCTTCTTTTCTCTTTAGTTGTTGTGTGAGTCAGGAACTGACACTTCACATGACTCAGTCTTTACATCTTGCTCGCATGATTCCTGCGTTTGGCCATCATTCTCCAAGTGGCTAGCTTTCACACTCTTATGCCTTTATCTTGTCTCAATGTAGTTTTCAACCTTTATCCTTCGAGTGAGATTGCCACACATTCCTTTCTTTTTTTTTCTTTTTTTTTGTTTAGTAACTTAGCTTTTCTTAGAGTTGATTCCATCACTTGACTTCTCAGGAGATCAACTTCTAGCTTTTTCTTTCTTTTTGGCTTTTTGAACCTCACTCGAGAAACCTGTACTTTATATGAGACAAGACGGCATAATAGGCAGCTCTTTTCCACTCGACTTCTTGACTCCAAACCAAATCAGAACTTGAGGTACTTCATGAGTCAGTGCATGTGCCAGCCCTGTAGTCGTTTACATCTCACAAACACCAATTGAGTTTCTTAAAGTGATAAATCGATTAAAATCAAGAGGTTTTGTAAAGAAATCAGCCAGCTGCAAATCAGTAACTATGTATTCAACCACTACCTGTTTTTCCTCCACTAGCTCACGAATGAAGTGGTGTCTTATATCAATGTGCTTTGTTCGAGAGTGTTGAACTGGATTCTTTGAGATGCTTATAGCACTCTTGTTATCACAGTGAACAAGAAGTGGTCCTGAATCGATCCCATAGTCAGCTGACATCTGTTTCATCCAGAGAAGTTGAGCACAGCAACTACCCATTGCAATATATTCTGCTTCTGCAGTAGATAATGACACAGAGTTCTGCTTCTTGCTCATCCATGCAATTAGATTGTTTCCTAGAAAGAAACATCCTCCACTTGTGCTCTTCCTATCATCCAAGCTTCCCGCCCAGTCAGCATCACAGTATCCAACTAGGTGTTTGTTGGATCCTTTTGAATACCAAACCCCTAGGTTGATCGTTCCCTTGACATACTTGATGATTCGCTTAACTGCCTCAAGATGAGACTGCTTTGGTTTAGCTTGATATCTTGCACATATTCCCACACTTAGGCACAGATCCGGTCTACTGAATGTAAGATACAGCAAGCTTCCAATCATCCCGCGATAAAGCTTTACATCCACATCTGTTCCATCCTCATCTCTTGATAGCTTGGTTGTAGTACTCATTGGTGTTCTAGCTTCTTTACATTGATCTAGCTTGAATCGACTCAACAGATTTTTGGCGTATGTACTTTGAGATATAAATATACCATCACTGTTCTGGCTAACTTGTAGACCCAAAAAATACTTTAGTTCTCCTACCATACTCATTTCAAATTCTTGAGTCATGTCTTGAACAAACGTATCAACCAGCTTTTGAGATGTGCCTCCGAAGATTATGTCGTCCACATAGATCTGGAATATGATGATCTCTTTCTTTTGTTCCAGAACAAAGAAAGTTTTGTCTACACCCCCTCTTGCATATCCTTTTTCTAGAAGAAAACTAGTAAGTCGCTCGTACCATGCTTTGGGAGCTTGCTTCAGACCATACAAAGCTTTCTTCAACTTGTACACATATTCAGGGTTGTGTGCATCTTCAAATCCTTTTGGTTGTTCTACATGAACTTCTTCTTGAAGAAAACCATTCAAGAAGGCACTTTTCACGTCCATTTGATATACTGTGAAGTTCATGATGCACGCCATTCCAAGGAACAGTCTAATTGACTCAAGTCGTGCAACAGGTGCAAATGTTTCCTCAAAATCGACTCCTTCTATCTGAGAGTATCCCTGAGCCACCAGTCGCGCTTTGTTTCGTACCACTATTCCATTCTCATCAATCTTGTTTTTAAAGATCCACTTGGTTCCCACAACGTTTACTCCATCAGGTCGTGGTACAAGTTCCCATACATCATTACGCACAAACTGTTATAGTTCTTGCCCCATTGCTTCAATCCAGAATTCGTCTTCCAAGGCTTGAATATGCGTTGTGGGTTCTATGACTGAGACAAAACAAGCGAATCGCACCATCTCCTTAAAGTCCAGATGTACTTTTCTTTTCATTCGTTCATCATTCACATCTCCTAATACTTTTGAGACAGGATGGTTTTTCTGAGTTCTGCTGAGCTTGATTTTCACCGGAGATCCTGTTTCTTTATCTTGAGTAGTCTCTGAGGCTGTTACTTCATCTATCTTTTCTTCAGTCACAGATTTTTGATGCTCAACCGGTTCTGATTCACTGTCTGAATCATCAGGAACCTTCATTTGACATAGATCATCAAATACGACATTCACTGACTCAACAATTGTTCTTGATCTTGTGTTATATACTCTTAAAGCTGTGCTAGTTCCTGAATATCCCAAGAAGATACCCTCGTCGCTCCTTGAGTCAAACTTTCCAAGATGATCTTTGTCATTCAATACATAACACCTTCCGCCAAAGACATGAAAGTAGCTCAGATTGGGGGTTTTTCCTTTCCACATCTCGTATGGTGTCATGGTTGTTCCTCTTCTCACATACACCCGATTAATGATGTAGCATGTTGTATTGATAGCTTCAGCCCAGAACCGTAGCGGTACATCATTGCCGTGAATCATGGCTCTGGCCATTTCTTGAAGTGTTCTGTTCTTCCTTTCAACTACCCCATTCTGTTGAGGTGTTCTTGGTGCTGAAAACTGATGAGCTATACCATGATCTTCGCAGAACACTTTCATGGTTTCATTTTGAAATTCTCCTCCATGATCACTTCTAACCCTCTTAATCCTTCCTTGTTCATTGATCATTTGAAGCGCCCAGATTCTAAAACTGTCAGCTGTATCTGATTTATCTCGAACAAACCTTACCCATGTGTACCTAGTAAAGTCATCCACTAGAACAAACACATATCGTTTACCAGCTATGCTTTCAACTTGCATTGGTCCCATCAGGTCCATATGCACTAGATCCAACTTGTTCTTGTTCTGAACATCTGGTACTTTCTTGTGTTGGACCTTGACCTGCTTGCCTTTGTTGCATGCTTCACACACCGTCTTGCTCACCTCTTTGAGTTGAGGTATCCCGCGGACAATCTCATTCTTGACAAGAGTAGTCAAGTTCCTTTCATTCATGTGTCCAAGTCGTTGATGCCATAAATGAATGTCATTCTTGGCACTTAGACATTTTGCGCTAAGACATTTAGAGTTGTTTTCCCACATGTAACAATTGTTGCCTGATCTTTTCCCTTGTAGGATGATATCTCCAGTGTCATTCAGAGCTTTGCAGTCATAGCTTGTGAAACACACCATCAATCCTTCGTCGCACAGCTGACTCACACTGATCAGGTTTGCCTTAAGACCCTTCACAAGGAAAACATTCATTAGTTTAGGTAAATCTGAGTCAAGTGTTTTACCTTTGCCTTGTATCGCCCCTTGTCCTCCATCACCAAATGTTACTTTGCCAGATTTGATCACCTTGATGTCTTTGAGATGACTTCTTGTCCCAGTCATATGTCTTAAGCATCCACTATCAAAGTACCATTGATTTCCATCTTCTGATTTCTCAGTAACAAAAGCCATGCTGCAGCGTATCTCCTTCTGTGAGGTACCCCCTGTACTACTTCCTATTTCATACAGGTCCGCCTTTTTCACCCAGATTTGATATATGTCCTTGTTCCAGTTGAATCTTCCCAGTTTCTTAAGCTGTCTGATCCTTTGGTGAAATCTGTAGCAATATGCTTTATAATGCCCTTCTTTTCCACAATAGTAACAGTTTCTCGATGATGAGTTATACACTGCTTGAGTTGGTTTTGTCGAATTTGCTCGTACGAATGTAGTTTTTCCCAATGTGACTCCAGAACGTCCTGTGTACCCAAGTCCAGACTTTGTGTATTCTGTTCTTCCATAGCTCAGAATTTGATCCAGTTGTTTTGTTCCGGCAAACATGTGTATTTTGCGATGTTGTTGGTCTAACTCAGATTGTAGCTGTTTAGTTACCTCTTTTTCTTTCTTTAACACTTGCTCTAATTCGTCAGATCTCTTAGCCAGTGTCAATTTTTCTTTGATTAAATTGACACTTTCTCTGCTTAGCTTCCGTTCAGTTTCCAGTTCTTCTCGAAGTGACTCAATGTGCGCCTCAAGCCGCTGCTTTTCTTGAAGTAGTGCAGTATTCTCTAGTCCGATTTTGATAAGAGTATCCCCTACCTCCTTATAACTACTGACAAGATCCGCTTCTGTTTCTGAATCTGAGTCAGATTCATTGTCTTCAAGTTCAGCAATTCCAAGGAATGCTACAAAGTTGTTGACTTCCTCTTCATCACTTTCCTCATCTGACTCATCATGGTTTACTCCTATCATGGATTTTTCTTGTCTTCGTTTCTGGTCATTGACACATTCCAGATGAGTGTGCCTAATTCCTTTGCACCCAAAACACTTCATCTCTCGTCTCCTGACGGTCGGACATTCACTCTTGAAGTGTCCAAACCCCTTGCATTCATGGCACTGCATCTCCGATTTCTTTGTGGTTTTCTCGCCATCAGTTGACCGTTTAGTGTTTTTGTACGATCCTTGTCCTTGTTCTACCCTTCTTAACGCACGATCAAATCTTCGAACAATGAGGCTTACCGGATCTTCTCCTTCGATTTCCTGATTTGATTTTGCTTGAGTAATGAGTGCGACGCCTTTGGATTTCTTGGTACCATCTAGTTCTAGCTCATGGACTTGCAGCATACCGACTAGCTCATCAAAACTCATACCCTCAGTGTTAGCTGATACACTCAAGGCCGCTTTGTATGGCATGTATTTGGCTGGCAGACACCTTAAGAATTTCTTTACAAGTTTCTTGTCTTTGTATTTCTTTCCAAGGAGTGATGCTTCTTGAGCTAAAGAGCTGATTTTGGCGCTGAAATCTGAAATTGTTTCATCATCTTCCATTTTTAGGTCTTCAAACTTGGTGGCCAGTAGATCTTTTCTGGAGTTTTGCACTTTCTCTGTTCCTTCAAAGTGAATTTGAAGAATATCCCAAGCTTCTTTAGCTAATTCACATCCTTGTATTAGTTCGAATTGGTTCTTAGCGACTTCACAGTGAATTGCAGTTAGAGCTCTGGAGTTGAATTTTGAGAGCTTTAGTTCTACTTCTGTCCATTGTTCCTCAGGTTTGGGTACATTGGCTCCTGCTTCATTCTTCATTGTTGGAGCTGTCCATCCTGATTCAACTGCCTTCCAAGCTAGCGGGTCGATACCTTTGATTTGTGATCTTGTCCGTGCTTTCCAGAAACCATAGTTCGTCGCATCCAGTATTACTCTAGAGCTATTGATCAGCTCATTGTAGTTCTCCATTTTTCCGCAGGATCCCACCTGTATATATGAGCAACAAGTTTCTGCTCTGATACCAATTGAAAATGTGAGACACTACGTAATACAAGATGTGACACAAGGGTATTCTTTTTCAAGACTGTTTATTGCAAAGCAAACAAAAGTTTCACCTTAACAACCTAGTCTCTCTCTTGCTTCTCGATCTATCAATGATCTCAAAGCCTTCTAGATTCACCCTTAACACCAAGTCTAATTCTCTCTTAAGAATTCTTAACTTTTGCTAAAAGTAATCTCTCTCTCTAAAGACGCACCAAGCACAGATGCCCTAGATGATCTATTTATACTTATAGATCATCGTACAATTGCCTTATTTCTATTGGCATATTTCCTAAACTCTTTTAGGCATATTTCCATTTTTCTTCATCTTTGTAAAAAGCATATTTTCCTAAAATCTTTTTGGTGCTCATCCTTTGAGTATCTTCACTGATCTTCATGTCCAGCTCAGCTACTCATCTTTAGGTTTGTCCTTGTCAGCTACTTGTTTCTAGTACTTCCCTCTTTCTTCGTTCCAGCTCACGTCTTCTATCGTTGACTCAGTTACTGTTGCACATGCTGGTTGACTCAGCTCCTGTTGTAACTCATGCCGTACCTCAGTGCTTCTTCAAGTTGTAGCAACCAAACCAGTTCTTGGACCTGGTTCTTCATTCTTCACCTGTTTAAACACACCATTTCAGAGAGTAATCTAAAGAATTCCGAAAAGACTTAATTATGTTTAAGAGAACCCTTAGTTGGCTCAACTAGTAAAGGAGTGTTAGTAACCTCCGCCAAGCCTGAGTTCGATCTACGTTGGGAGGGATCCCCTCTCCTAAAGAGAGTGAATTTAATCCGGTTTGGGTCTCATCATGGGAGGACGTATGGATCCACGGGCCTCAAACCTCCAGATATTAGAGAACCCTTAACTCCCTTTGGAAAATATGATTCTTCATTTACTTTCCAACTCTTTTATGTGTGACCCCACGAGCCCGGGCAGGCTGGTTCAAGCCTGGAGGTGTTTCAACTGTTTTCTGTACGACCCGAGAGTCTGCCCAGGGTTCTTTAGTCTTGGTGGTGTTTCATCAACTCTTTTCTGCCTGTTCTCGAGAGCCCGTGCAGGCTGGTCAGTCTTGGAGGTGGTTCATCTTCCTCACCCTTGCCGGGTAAGGATTTGATTAATTCCTATTTAGTATCATCATCATAAACCGCTCCATATGCATCATCATCATCATCATCATCATCGTAACCCTCTCCATAATCAGAATAAAAGGCACTCATGTCAAGCGGGTAATGAAGTATCCGACATATTTGCCTTCATCTTCCTTGTTAAGATGCTTTATCACATATTTGTTGATATCAAGATTTTCCCATACGATGAGTATCTCGACAGCACCTGAGTCAAAAGCGTGCAACGTATCAACCACGCCAGACACGTACTTCCCCATGACCTGGTTCTTAAAGTACTTCCCGAATAAACTCTTCTCTTGAATGAAATTCAGATTCTCAAGGATTTCAGGTGATAGCCTCATTGAAACCCTTTACTCCTCCGTGTGACACATTCACCACATCCAGTATCTTCGCCGCGAGCAGGGGATCAAACATATCTGCTGAACTAGCAAGTATCAGCCCAGCCACGTAAGGCTGGCTCGTTAAAGGATTGCTCAGCAGATTTACTCAAGTAATTGTGACGCTTTTCAATCCCAAGACGAGAAAATCGAAGAGCCGATTGTCCACCTATTCCAAGACTCTTTGGAAGCTCAATAGAAAACTTGTGAAGCACGTCACCGGTATTACCGCACAGAGTTCCAAAGAGAGTCTTTTCCGTCCATTACAATAACACCAAACTTGTCATCAGACTCAAGAAACTCGCGTAGAGCTTTAGTGTGAACCTTATTGTCACAGAGGTACATGCTATTGTTTATCAGTATGAAAGGCTCAGTGTCATATGTAACCTTTTTTTGCCTTGCCTTCCTCGTTGACAATGGAGCCGGTATAGAGCATGAGACCATTGGGAGTGACCCTGCTCTAAAGTTTCAGCTTTTGAAGTGCACAAGTTATGGGCTTAAAATAGATAGGTGATTGACTCTGCTCTTAATGTTTGATGCAGTTCCCTATTCCTGATCACGAGGGGGTGAGATCATGTAGTTCCATTTCCCTTATCTCAATGCTCTTGTCGTCGGCTGCATAGTTATTGTCTCCCATTTTAACTACTTGCAACGGACCACAATAAGTTAGTAATTAATACCGAAATCTTGTGCAATTAAGAAATCAACTCAGCGAACTGAAAATGTGGTAGGGGGAAATAGAATCATCAACCAACCATCATCAAACACAAGATAAATCTTTGAATCAAACACCAAAAGCCTTGGTATTCATTTTAAGTTAGCCAATCTTCTCAATACTTGGCAAAAGAATAATAATAAATAAAAAATCGTTATGACATGAATAATCATAATAGAATTTTCTCTCGGCATGTTGGATATTGGTTTAGCACCTCATTTATAGACCCATCAAAATATATCCACTTCATCGAAGCATTTCAGTCCAACAAATGAAGTTTACTAAGGAGTCAACAATCCAACAAGAAGTTTGATCTCTTTTACTATAAATAGACCATTCACTGTTCATTTATTGCTAACTTGTAATTTGCTAAGCTCTCAGTTACTCTTTATAAAGCGATGAGCCCAAACAATTTTTAAGGAGCTCGTCAATCGACGACCTCCCATCTCGCCCATCATGTTCATTGTTCATCATTGGCCTAACTATTAATACAAATGATAGAGCAAATTTTATCCCTATATTCTACTGCAAGTGCACAAGTGTGATTGTAGTATTGAAGGGTACCGATCCACAGAGACTCAAGTTCACGCAACAGATTATATACTTTCGAATTAAGCTAAGTCAATCAAATGAAAGCAATATTTAATGCAAGTAATTTAAAAGAGTGTTTTCATTGGGAGAAAACGCTAGACTTAGGAAGTTCTCAGGAAATCATGCAATGTCTGACACTTAACTAATCATGATTCAGATGAAGCACATGAACTAGAATCACAATGTCAAATAATTCAACTCTCGCTGCAATTATTATCTATGTCTAACAACCTAACGATTCAAATCTCTTTGCAATCTTAGAGTTCTAGACAAGCATTAATAGCAAGTTCTTTAGTTCAAAATTATTCTAAACCAAATCTCTTTGTATCTAGTCAAATTTCTCACACTAAGTTATGTCAGATTATAATTCACACACTCGTGCCAAATTAATTTTCTAAGATCTAAACTCTAGGTGGTCAATCCAGAATTCAGTTTTAATCTCAACTTAGGTAATGAACAGATACATTAAGAATCCTAATTATCCAGTTATCTAACAAGGCATAAAATCCCTATGAGAATCCCTAAATCTAACTACAGGTCGGTTACTACTCAAACATGATATCAAATTGACAACACATATTTGAATAGAAAACCAAGACTGAATAGATATAAAAGATGGGGTTCGAAATCCTTATCTCAAAGATTACAAGTAGCAGAATCAGCCCAACGCAAAATCTCCAAAGTCAAAAGCCAAGAACAAAAGTAAGAACAAGATAAGAGATACAACTCTCAAAAACCTAATTAAAAACCACTTAACACGTTCTGTGGCCAGATTAGAAATAAGAAAACTTCTGGGTCTTTTTAAAATTCTTTAAAAGATGTAATCAATCGGCTTATTGGTCTCGTTGGGCTTTAGTGTCGACCGACACTAAATGTGATGTCGGTGGACATCAAATCGTGGTCACAGCTCCAACTTCAACTTCTTGCAGAAATCTCCAGAAACGTCCCAAAACTCCTAGCTTTGCTCCAAACGCATAGTTACCTGTAAAAGACTCGATAGACTCGAAATACAAGGTTAAAGACTCAATATATACACTTATATCATGGTTAAAAACCTAGAAAAACCGTGATATATCAACTCCCACACACTTATCTTTGCTTGCCCTCAGGCAAACAAAAAACCAAATATGGAAAGAGGCTTGAAAACACAGAAACTCATTTCGTCTTAGGAACATCGCATTCACAATTACTTACTAACACATATGAAAACATCCCTGGAGATCAAGACCACTATGTACTTCCCCCACACTTAGGAATTGTCCCAAGTAAACTCCACAATCAAGTCAAGGCATTCAAATTCACCACACTAATCTCTGTATATAATTAAGTGCGGTCTCACCAAGGGAGTATCAATCAGAGGACACATGGACTCAACCCAGTCAGTACCTGACTACCAAACTATCAGTTTTTAGTTCCTTTATTTTCTCTTTCTCCCTTAGCAACTGATTTTGCCCACTGGGTTCATTTTTTTTATCAGTGCTCTTCCCTTTCTATTCGGGGTGCAACTTTGGACATGTTTCTATGGATGCACAAGAGGTAATAGGGGTCTCTACCACTCCGGTGACCACTTCGAAGCTACTAGCTTATCTGCAGTTTATTCCGGTTTTTTTTCAAGGGAGAGGAAAAGGGAACCATACTCAGACAAGATTATAGGTTGTGTCAGGCACGTCAGAGGAATCCGATCCAGAGATACCAAGCCCTTAAGTGAGAAAATTTAGTCAAGATTAGAGGTGAAGTTAGTAGTGGATCCTTTGAATACCTGAGAAGATATGGGTGTCCTTGGTTGGTTGATCAGTGTGTGGTTTTCTAACAGTCATAGCGCTACTGTTGGTCTGTCCAATTGTCACATAGATCCTGTTCCAGCGAAAATTTCCTCGAAAAATCATAGTTTCATACTAATTTTGACTAAGTAAAACATTTTTCAAAACAAAACAAAACAACAAAATGACTGAAACTAAGAAAACAGAACACGTCGTCAGTTACCACCTCCCCAACACTTAAAATGCACTAGCCTCAGTGCAATCGCAGCTTCGGTTCGGACAAAATCAATCTGGAACCATAGGAAAATTGAGTCAAAATTTCGTACCTGAACACGATTAGTGTCGACCGACACTAAAGGTGATGTCGATCGACACAGATTTTTCAGAATCGTACGCAGGATACAGAATTAATCCCATGGTCAAGTCAATGTTAGCACTCAAATTCTCACCAGTTAGCTGCAATGGATCACTCAAAAATCATGTCAGAAGCAACAGTAGCATGCATAAACTCAAAATCATCCAAGTTCCAGACAGTTTGGACTAACAAATTGAATCAAAAGAAGACATGAAAATGACTCAAAGACACAAAAGAAAAAGAAAATAAAAAGAAAACAAACACATAACCAGTAGCAGCAAAGAATCTAGAACTCCTGAGAGTCCTCCTCGTCCATCTCCTCAGAATCAGCAGCTTCCACTATGTCCTCATCCTCGGGGCTGACAGGTGCAGGCTATACTGGTGTGCGACGTCGTGGCTGTGGGTGAGCAATGCATTGTGGGCGACGACAAGAGCAACTGAAAATTCCCTTCCATATCTCCTTAAGTGTAGAGGTCACCCACTTCTGCCATTCTCCAAATGGCATGTCTTCAGGTGGCCTCGAAGGGTCTAGGAAACCATAAGTCTCGTCAGGATCAGCAGCAGGAACTGCATCGTGCTCAGCATCAGAAGCAGCAGCCCGAGATGATGCACCTCTAAATATAGTTGAGCGACGCGGAGGAACTCTACAAAGGTCCTGAGATGGCTGAAAGCTCAGCCTCAGTGGCTCTCCTGTGATCGCTATGAGTCTGGTGTCAGGAAGAGGCAACAAACGATCCACACCAGATAAATCAGTGATGTTCCAAAGCATCTTTCCTCTGTCTTTGTTGTCCTTGAGTCAATGAGTGCTCCTCAGATGTGTAATGTACATAGTGGACCTCGTTGTGCAGATATTCATATGGCTCATGTCAATGCCAAAGTGATCAAAGATAGGAGTCAAAAGGCTCCCAACAGCCTTTGTCTTCGAGGCTGTCCCAGTGAAAGGCTTGGTCTTGAGGTAGACCAGATGATGTGCAAATATAGCCCCCATGTTCACATCTGCCTCCAAATGAGCATCTTGATACTGCTCATCACCAATGATATGTGCAATCTCGAAATACATCAATAACAGCTCTGCAATCCTCATCATATCGGGCTCCATCTTACACAAAATGGTGTTCGCAATCAGATGGGCAATGTACCTCAAACCAGGGTGTCTCACTGCAGTCTGTCTGGTCGTCTGGGAGTCATAGATCCCATTACCAAAGTGAGACCAGAACGCCTGCACATCGCGCCACTGCTCTGACAGAGTCACTCGCTCCTTAGTCCTATCAAACTCGTAGATATCACACAACTCAGGGATAGAAATCCGATACCTCACACCCTTAGCCATGGAAGTCAATGTCCCCTCAGAAGCTTTCTGAACAATCTCACTGGTGTAGTACACCCGGACAGTAGCCATAAACTGCCTCACCAGCTCCTCGTAGAGATCGTACTGCTTGGTACAGATGGTACCCAAGTCAGCTGTCCACAGGATGCAGAGGACATCAGTCTGTATCTTCAGCTTTGTCATGGTGGCTTGGTCAGCAAATCTGGTGGGCTTGATCTTGACGTTGCACCAGGCATTGTAGAATAAGGAGTCATAATCATCCCATTGCTCATAGATTGGCCTGTTGTAGCATGCATGCTGCTTGGTTTTCACTTCAAGATCATTCGCCCAAACTCGGTTGTAAGGAATTCTCAGCTTATCACGCCTTGGCCAAGGCGGCCGTGTCTGTGGGTTTGGGGCATTGGTATCAGCTGTGTCATCCTGCTGTGGTGAAGACCAAGAAGAACACATACAATCAAGCATGAGACCAAATATTCAAAATTTTCAAAAGAATGATTCCATCAGACTGACTTAAGACAATCATCCACAGCACTGACATCAACCATATTCCATCTCAATTTCGTCCTAGATATCGACAGAATTAATGACCGAGAGAGTTCGTCATCAAACCAATTTTTTCGAAATTCTCTAATTAACCCAGAAATCTGTGTAGGAACCCTCCTCTAGTATAACCTAAATATGCAAGAATCAACCCTAGAAACGAGCTAATCGAGGTAAAAATAGATGTTTTTCACCTTAGGGCCAAAATGGAAATAGGGAGATTCGGAGACATACCTTTGCAGATCGAAGAAACAAACACTAGATATGGATAGAGCACTGAAAATCGAGTGGAATAGAGCTTTGAATCGTTGAAATCGGTTAAGAAACAAGGGAGATGGAGATTTGTGGAGAGAACGAAGAATGAACTGTCTGTCCCGAGTTTTTAAAAGAAATTACCTCATGTGTATCGATATCGATGGTATACTTGTATATTCATGCATTTAGGATAGTGTTCAGTTCTTATTTTGATCTCTCTTTGCTCTCATCTTTGTTTCTTTGTTACTTTTTGATAGCATTTAGAGTTTGTAGGCATTTAGCTTAGGATTTAGCATTCTAGGATGTTTGGAGTGTTTGCTTGTGTTTTGTAGGTTCATGAACATCTTGGAGCATTTGGGAGATTTAGGATGAAAAGGAGGAAATCAAGGAAGAAGGGAAGAATGCATAAATCGACCAGAGAAATCACCGACCAAGACGATCGACCAGAATGCGTCGATGATTTCTCAGCACTCAAACCGACTAAGACGACCGACGTCACGAGGTCGGTGGAAAACCCGCGGAGCTTGCACGAAGGGACCATAGAAATCACCGACCTCGTCCACCGACGAAAACGCGTCAATGATTCCACACATTTTCCATCGGCGTCCCGAACCGAGCAGAACAATTCGATGGACTCGAGCACTTCCCGACGAGTTTTGGGCAGAGAAATCATCGACTGCTTCAACCGACCAAACGCAGTCGATGATTCCACACATTTTCCACCGACGTCCCGAACCGACCACACCAGGTCGGTGATTTCGCCTGCGAACCAAATTGAACCGGGTCAATACCCGGTTTGTTCCGGGTTGACCCGGTTCGTACCCCCTTTACTATTTAAAGCCAAAAACCTGATTTTTGTTGACTCTTAAGCTTTATTTTTGTTCTAAGTACTTGTAAGACAAAATTTGAATCTTTTCTTAATCTAAGAGTTGTTTGCTTTGATCCTTCATCTTTTCCTTTTAATCTTTCACAAATCATCATGCTTAACATCTTTCTTATGGATTTTGTTGGGCTAAGCATGATTTGTGAGTAGTTTCTCATAGGGTTTATGGGTTAGGTAGGATATGGTTGATTAGGGATGATTAAGGGATGTCTAATGTTTATCTTTCTTATATCTCTTCTATTTTAGTGATCTTAATGCCTATTTAACCTTGATCAAGTTGATTAGGATGTCTAGGATTTCTTGCCCACCATGTGTTCGATGAAATGCCAGTTTTAGCTTTGATAGGACTTTCACATTCTAGCTCATGGGAATGAATGTCTAGAGTGATTGTTGGCTATTTGGAACTCGTTTGATTGCTTGCTTGATCTTAATTCACAAATGAGAGTTTGTTCTTGGATTAGGATTAAGGAAAGAGATTAGCTCTAAGAGATTAGGCTAATTAGCTTATTGTGTTCCTAGCTAGGAGGTTATCTTGTTTGAAGCTTGATTAGCATCCCAAGATCATCCCAAAGTCTCCCATTCCATTGACCTTGCTCATAGACCTTATCCTTAGTATTTGATTTCTAGTTGTGTTTGCTTGCTTAGTTTTATCCTCTTTCAATTTGTTTGCTTGCTAAGTGTTAATTGCACCTAGAACTATTAGAACTGTCATTTGAATTTGAGAATTGCTTATCTAATAGGGTTTTGTGTATTCTTGTTGATTTAGTCCCGTCCCGGATTGGTTCGATAGTCTTACTACGCGATAAGTAAGAGAATTGATACCTCTTCTTCCTATAGGCAAAAATCTTAGTATCAATTTGGCGCCGTTGCCGATTTGGGACTTAGGATTGGTCAACTCGATTTCAATTCCTTTTTAGTCTAAGTATTTGGTTACTAACTTTGCTTCTTCTTCTCTCTTTGATGTCAGGTGTATGAACTTGCGCAGCACAGGCCCTACAAACCTTGTTGCCCGAGTAGAGGATATCAAATCACACGAGCGAAGACTAGCGAAGGAACGCAGAGCATTTGAAAGAGCTGTCCACTTAGAGAGACTTGGGTTGGAACAGGAAGCAGTGGTTCAGCCTCAGTTTGAGCCTCAAGAGTAGCCAGTTATGGATCTACATGGTCAACAGGACCAACAGGGCCATCAGGAGCAGCAGCATTATCAGGATGATGATGCTAGAGATGGACAAGGACACAGGTACCAGTTCATCCCGAGAGATCAGTTCGCGCCATAGGAGATGGAGATGCGCCGGATACAAATGCAAACCAGCAAGGAATCATTCCACCACCGGTGAACAACAACAATTTTGAGATCCGGGCTATGGTGATGAACATGGTGCAGAACAATCAGTTTCATGGGCTCGCATCTGAAGATCCCTTGCAACACTTGGATACATTCGATAAAATATGTGCTACAACAAGGTTAAATGGCGTGACTGATGATGGCTTGAAAATGCGCCTATTCTTCTTCTCCTTGGCGGATCGAGCTAAAGATTGGGAAAGCGCAATCCTTTCGGGATCAATTACCACCTGGGCAGACCTTAAGAAAGCTTTCTTGAAGAAATTTTTCTCTCCTACTAGGACTGCCCGTTTTCGCAATGAGTTATCCGGGTTTGTGCAACGAAACAACGAGAGCTTCGCTGAAGCTTGGGAAAGGTTCAATAAGCTCACTACTCAATGCCCACACCACGGTTTCACCAAGGAGACACTACTCAGTAACCTCTATCGCGGAGTGCTTCCTAGAATGAGGGCGATGCTTGACTCTTGTAGCAATGGACACTTCCTAGGCAAGGGAGTTGATGAGGCTTTGGAATTAATTGAAAACCTTGCTACAAGCGACGGGAACTACAATGAGGACTATGAGCGGAGTAATAGAGGATCATCTTCTACGGATGAGAAGTACGAGAAGGAAATCAAGTCTCTAAACGAAAAGATAGACAAGATGATCTCCTCAAGCCAAAAGCAAATAAGCTTTGTGGGCAACTATGATGACTCCCAACCCGTCCTCTTTAGTCTTGAAGGCGATATGACCCAAGAAGAGATAAACTTCATCGCGGGCCAAGGGGGTTTCAACAAGGGTTTTAACCCCAACTACAGAAACCACCCTAATTTCTCATACAGAAACCCAAATGTGGCAAATCCTCAGGATCAAGTTTATCGACAAGCTCAACCCCAAGGACAATCTCCACAACAAGGACAACAAGGCTTTACACAAGCTCAACAACAACAGCCTTTTGTCCCTTATACTAACCAACAGGGTTTGGCAATAAGGCTCAGTTTCAAGGTCAACAGGGATATGCTCCAAAGCCACAATACCCTCCACCCGGTTTTGGACAGCAACAGCCACAAGCCTCTTCTTCTTCAGGTTTGGATAATGAGCTTAAGGGAATGATGCAGCAACTCATCCAAGGGCAAGCAAGTGGGGCATTGGAATTAAAGAACTTAAAGAATGAGCTGCAACATCTGACCTCTCGCTTGATCAATGTTGAAAACACACACGCTTCTACTTCTAGATCTACTGGTACATTGCCCGGAAACCCGGAGAAGAACCCCAAGGAGTATTGCAACGCAATCTTCTCTACTGTTGATCACATGAAACCTGACCATGAGAGAGAGGTTGATGAGATAGAAGCCCTTCTTTATGGTTATGCAATTCCGCATGCTGCACCAGTTCCTCTCAAGGAGATAAAGGCCACTGTAGTAAAGCCTCTCTATGTTACACCAGCTAAGAAGTTGAGTCCCACTGACATCTCTGCTGAACACGCTCCGCCTACTGTGCAAACCACACCGAAGGTGCTCCCTAAGCTTGGTAATCCGGGTAAATTTACCATCAGTTGTACTCTAGGAGACTTGGAGATTAAGGATGCATTGTGTGACTCCGGCTCTAATGTGAGTGTGATATCTCTTGACATGGTGGAAACCCTTGGGATTAAGAGCATGGAAAGATACCCATCTTCTATTACATTTGGAGACTCTTACTCAAAAACTCCAATGGGAATTATCAAGGACTATCCACTGAAGATTGGTGAGTGCACAATCCCAACTGACTTTATTGTCATGAAGATGAAGAAGAGTACCCAACTACCTCTCTTACTGGGTACCTCCTTCCTCAACACCACTGGAGCTTCTATGGACTTCAAAAAGAAATGTGTTGTGCTGAATAATGTTGACAACAAGATCTACTATCCTTTGCGGAGCACAACTCTCCACACATGTGGTGTCATCCTATCTCCACATGAGGATGATGTGTTAGAGGAAGCAAGGCTATTTGCAAATGTAGGTAAGGAGGTTTGGACTAAACCCACTCTCTATGGATCGTTGTGTGAGCACATGGGACGTGCTCAAAAGAAGGGGGTGGATAGAGCTATTGGAACTCCTCTCATGTCCCAAAGGATTAAGTACGTTGGCTCCATCTCTTCAATGAAGCTGAACACCAATGAGGGTAAAGAACCAAAGGAGAATGTTGCGGATATGCCGAAAAGGAGAGCTTCAAAGCCAGTGACAAAGGCTGTCAACAATCTCCCAAAAGTTCAAGAGTATGAAAAGGAGATAATGGATAGTGAAAGTCTACAATCCTTGTTTGGTGAGTATAATGGAAATGCTCCACCCAATGGATTAGATGGAGTCAAAGAAGCTGAGAAAGAACATAAGAACAAGCTGAAAACTCTAATGACTGTTGAAACTCCATCATCTCTCAATTGTATCAGCTTACATCCATTGAATCTGAAAGGTAACTGCGTTGAGTATAAGGTCAAGTCTAAGGGAAAATCTAAGGCATTTGCAAGTGCTCAAGCTTCAATCAGTCCAAGGTTTCAAGGTGATTCAGTCAATCTCAGTGAGCTAAGCTCTCAGGTCCTGACCATCAGTCTCAAGGGCATGACTCATTCTTCAACCATCTAAAAACCGGTTTGCAAAAGTCGAGCTTACCGACTTTAAACAAAAGCGCACTTGGGAGACATTCACATGTTTATCCTTGTACATATTTCTTTAGCTAGTCATTGTAAATGCTTTTGCTAATCTTTTCAGGGTTTTAGGCTATATAGGTCTTGGCGTTGGGAGAAAGAAAAAGGAAAGGTCATGGCGAAATTGAAGACGTTGGGAGGAACTCCATACCCTCCACTTGCTATTCCTCCATCCTATTTCACTCCACTTAAAGCTCCAAGTAACACTCCACCTTGTACATACTTGCATTTTAGTTTTTCTTTCCTTTTTATTTTGAGTCTCTTTCTCGGACTTGCTTTCACACCGAGACGGTGTGAAGTAAGTTTGGGGGAGAGGCTAGTTACTAATCTTGTTTGCTTTGCTCTTATTTTTCGTCTTGTATCTTGAGTCTCATGCATATCATTTATGGCATAGAAAAAACCAAAAAAATCGAAACATTTCAAAATTTTCAAAAAGAAAGCATTGTAGGATCGAGTCTAGCTAGTGTTGTAGGATTCATGCATTGGGAGCAATGATTTAATTTCCTCGTAAGGTCTAATTGGGTAAAACTTGTTTCATACGCTAGCTATGCTAGATAGATCACACTAAGGTTGTAACCTGAGAATTGCTTGAAAGCTCGAACGAACCCTACTTGGATAGCTTGCTTTGAACCTTGATTTGATGCTGAAACTTGTTGTGATTTGAAGCTAGCTCCATCTAAGTGAGAACTTTAATTGAATCATCTAATTATCCTTGTTCATGCTTTGTGTGATAAACTCATGGGTACCCCAAAATATTTTAGGAAGCTTATCCTTTCTACCCCTCTCTACTTGCTCAAATAGACTTCCACGCCTTTCACCACCCTTATTTCAAACCCCAAACACTTTCTTGAGTGGTAGTCCTACTTGGAACAAGCTCGGTAAAAAGTGTTGAGTTTGAGGCGACTAGGAGAGATTTCCATTTTAGATGCAAGCTCATCATCTTTAGCTTTGCAATAGGTTAGGACATAAGTTTGGGGAAAGATTTGGGAAAGGAAAAAGAGGGTAAAGAAAAGAAAGAAGTTTGAATGGGATCAAAAGTAGATTGGTAAAGATGTTAAAGAAAATGAAAGCTCTTAAGTGTTTTGAAAAAGAAAAAAGTGTTTCAATGTTTTGAAGTGAAAAGAAGCCAAAGGGCTCACCAAAAAGAAAAGAAAGTTTGTGAAAAAGAGACCAAAGAAAAGAAAAGTTTTGAGCTAAGTTGAAAAGAGTAAAGTTACCAATGTTTTCAAAATGTTTTGAATGATCCTTGGGGGTTCCTTGGGAAGGTTTGGATTGTGAAAGGAGGATGAGGCAAGAATGGCCTTGCAAAATGGTAGAAATTCATTTAGGAGGGTTAGTCTAGGAGAAGAAGCTCTTGGGGTTTGGGTAGATGGAAGTCTATCCTAGTATGCACCAATTGCCTCTAACTCTTATCATTTTACCATAGCTTGTTCATATTCTTTCCCCGAGAGAACCTAAATGATTGTGGAGAAGCCCTTCCTTCATTTGAGACCATTTTTGTCTCAAGACCTTGTCCCTTAAACCAAATGAGTTTGATCACATTACTTTGAATAAGGATTCACTTGAAAATCTAATTAATGTCAAGGAGCTAGTGGATTTGAATGCTTGTGTAGGTTGAGGGTTAAGCTAGAAGTATTGTCTTGATGAGTATGGCTATATCCTTGGAGTAAGCCTTTCTCGGTTGCACTTTGGTTGTATAGACTTGAAACTTGATTGAACCTTTGGATATGAGCTCCCACCTTCAAACCTTTTCCCCAATCCGTTTTGATTGTCCTATGCTTGCTTGTGGACAAGCAAGATTCAAGTTTGGGGGAATTAATATACTTGTATATGTAGGATTATGTGTGTTCATTGGTGTAATTCACAGGTTACAACCTAGCACATAATCATCTAGGATCTAGGTGATTTGCAATTGAATCATAAACAGATCAGATTCATTACCTTGTGATTGCAGCGGATTGATCAAAGGAATGAAGAGATCTGCAAGAGCTGATAGAAACCGGCTCCTCCTAGGTATCCACACGCTTACAAGCTACGGATCAGGCTGCTATACCAAGCTCGGAATCAACAGAGAGAGAGAGAAAGAGAGAGGACGGCTGATCCTCTGAAAATCGCAGACAACAAGAATCCTTAGGGTTTCTAGCGCCTTCTCTCTTCCTTATATGGGCCCAAGTAATTAAACTAATGGCTCATTAGGCTTTTGGGCCCAAGGCCCAAATCAGACAAAAGACTGTCTTTTGTCTGGCCCAATTCTCTGTACAAATACAGTAAATGCCTTGCATCTTACTGTATTAATTCCATTTTAAGTTTCCTGTTAGCTATGGTGTATGACCCTTAGGGATCATACAATACTGGTAATAAGTCCTAAACTTATAGATCATGAGCGGGCTCTAGCAAGTCATCATGATCACCCAGTATTTATGACTTATGTCTGATCTCGACACTTATCATACTTTCTAGAGATAGTACGGTAGATTTCAGGACATTCCCAACAGTATATTCATGCATTTAGGATAGTGTTCAGTTCTTATTTTGATCTCTCTTTGCTCTCATCTTTGTTTCTTTGTTACTTTTTGATTGCATTTAGAGTTTGTAGGCATTTAGCTTAGGATTTAGCATTCTAGGATGTTTTTGGAGTGTTTGCTTGTGTTTTGTAGGTTTATGAACATCTTGGAGCATTTGGGAGATTTATGATGCAAAGGAGGAAATCAAGGAAGAAGGGAAGAATGCACAAATCGACCAGAGAAATCACCGACCAAGACGATCGACCAGAATGCGTCGATGATTTCTCAGCACTCAAACCGACCAAGACGACCGACGTCACGAGGTCGGTGGAAAACCCGCGGAGCTTGCACGAAGGGACCAGAGAAATCACCAACCTCGTCCACCGACGAAAACGCGTCGATAATTCCACACATTTTCCATCAACGTCCCGAACCGAGCAGAACAAGTCGATGGACTCGAGCACTTCTCGACGAGTTTTGGGCAGAGAAATCATCGACTGCTTCAACCAACCATACGCAGTCGATGATTCCACACATTTTCCACCGACGTCCCGAACCGACCACACCAGGTCGGTGATTTCGCCTGCGAACCAAATTGAACCGGGTCAATACCCAGTTTGTTCCGGGTTGACCCGGTTCGTACCCCCTTTACTATTTAAAGCCAAAAACCTGATTTTTGTTGACTCTTAAGCTTTATTTTTGTTCTAAGTACTTGTAAGACAAAATTTGAATCTTTTCTTAATCTAAGAGTTGTTTGCTTTGATCCTTCATCTTTTCCTTTTAATCTTTCACAAATCATCATGCTTAACATCTTTCTTATGGATTTTGTTGGGCTAAGCATGATTTGTGAGTAGTTTCTCATAGGGTTTATGGGTTAGGTAGGATATGGTTGATTAGGGATGATTAAGGGATGTCTAATGTTTATCTTTCTTATATCTCTTCTATCTTAGTGATCTTAATGCCTATTTAACCTTGATCAAGTTGATTAGGATGTCTAGGATTTCTTGCCCACCATGTGTTCGATGAAATGCCAGTTTTAGCTTTGATAGGACTTTCACATTCTAGCTCATGGGAATGAATGTCTAGAGTGATTGTTGGCTATTTGGAACTCGTTTGATTGCTTGCTTGATCTTAATTCACAAATGAGAGTTTGTTCTTGGATTGGGATTAAGGAAAGAGATTAGCTCTAAGAGATTAGGCTAATTAGCTTATTGTGTTCCTAGCTAGGAGGTTAGCTTGTTTGAAGCTTGATTAGCATCCCAAGATCATCCCAAAGTCTCCCATTCCATTGACCTTGCTCATAGACCTTATCCTTAGTATTTGATTTCTAGTTGTGTTTGCTTGCTTAGTTTTATCCTCTTTCAATTTGTTTGCTTGCTAAGTGTTAATTGCACCTAGAACTATTAGAACTGTCATTTGAATTTGAGAATTGCTTATCTAATAGGGTTTTGTGTATTCTTGTTGGTTTAGTCCCGTCCCGGATTGGTTCGATACTCTTACTTTGCGATAAGTAAGAGAATTGATACATCTTCTTTCTATAGGATAAAATCTTAGTATCAGTCGATCGAAACTGGGGTCAATGTTGATCGACATTTGTTCTCCTGGTCCAAAATCGACCTTGATAATCAACTGTGGTCGATTTATGTCCGTGCTCGAAATATCTGTATCTTAATGCCGACTTACACTAATGAAAATGTCGATCGACACTCGATCCTGAGTGCTACGGGTTCAACAAAACTTACCACAAAACACCAAAAACCAAAAAAAAAAAAAGCAAAACCAAAAATCCTAATATTTACAACTTACCAGTGGGTTACCTCCCACTCAGCGCTCGTTTAACGTCATTAGCTTGACTGTATTGCGACTAGGCAGTGGGTGGATTATTCAGATGGACAATGTCACCTTCTGTGATCTTAGCTTTCGCCCAATAGCGTTTCACCCTTTGCCCCTTCACTGTGAACTCCTCGCCTTTGGAATTCACCAAGATAACATCTTCGTGTGGTCTAGCTTTCTTGACGGTAAAGGGACCTGACCAACGAGAACGCAATTTTCCAGAAAACAATTGTAAACGGGAGTTGTACAGAAGTACCTGAACATTTTGTTCAAAGTGGCGTGAGATGATTTTCCTATCATGATATGCCTTTGTACGATCCTTGTACAGCTTTGAGTTCTCGTAAGAATGGTGGTGAATTTCATCTAACTCATTAAGTTGTATCAAACCCCTCTCTGCTGCAGGTTTGAGATCGAAGTTCATCTGTTTGACAGCTCATCTAGCCTTGTGCTCGAGCTCAACTTGAAGGTGACAAGATTTTCCATAGAGGAGATGAAACGGTGTAGTCCCAAGTGGCGTCTTGAACGCAGTCCTGTAGGTCCATAACGCACCATCTAGCTTAGCAGACCAATCCTTCCTAGTCTTTCCCACTGTCTTCTCCAGAATCTCCTTGATCTGTCGGTTTGAAACTTCAACATGTCCACTAGTCTGAGGGTGATATGGAGTAGCCACACGGTGGTTAACACCATACTTCTTGAGAAACTTCTCGAAGTCCTTGTTGATGAAGTGAGAACCGCCATCACTTATCACAATCCTAGGCACTCCAAATCTGGCAAAGATGATAGTCTTAAACAGCTTAAGAACTACCGAAGAGTCATTGGTCGGACTAGCAATCGCTTCAACCCACTTAGATTTAATGCACACGAATTCCATGTTAGTTTGTGTTGAGCGTGGAGTTTTGAAATGGAACTTTTTGTTAATCGCGTGTAAAGCCATCTTCAGTTTGCACTCAGCATTGTTCCTAAATATCCTTTCCACAAATATACTGAAACCCTCGTAGCTAACATCATCCAAAGCATCGTCTATCCCTGCATAAAAACAATCATTAATGGTGCAAAATAATAGTTGTCTATAAATAGATAACTACTCTAAATAAGTAGGTAGGAAAAAGTAGGCATCTACATACCATCACCTGGTAATTCATCAATAATTGGTGGAGCATCTCTTCCAAAGATAGCTGGCGGCTCTTCCGTGTCTTCGAAAACTCCATCAATCGTTTCTTTTGCGCATCTAAACCTCCTTGACTGCTGTGTACTGCTCTCAGGTTCTTCATCAGCTTCTTCACCTGAGTTTCATTCACTTTTGTCCGATTTAAAACCAGCAGCATGGTTTTTCTCATCATTTTCGTTTACTGCAAATTCATGCCATTCTTCATCAGAGTCGTTAGCCGAAGTGTCTACACCTTTACCCTTATCAATATCTTCTCCATCAAGACAGAGTATCGTCATATCTTCCATCTCTTCGAGATCTTCTGGTTCTTGTTCGTCGTTGTCCAGGTCGTTCAATGCAAGAAAATCTACAGAGTATGCAACTATGTTAGCTATGTTACAAAGTAGTCAACTATACAGTACTAAGTATTCCACTACTTATGTATACGGTTACAATCAAACAACTATTCCCATTAATAATAACCTGAGTATTCGACTACTTATAAATACAACTTAGTAATCGACTATCTCACCTTTAATCTCAGCATCTTGAACTCTCTCTTCTGGGTTTTGATAAAACACCATAGCTAGTTTATACGTTGCATTTTAGAACAAATCAAAACAGTGTTAGACCATATCATACCATTATAACACGATATTATAACACTATTTAGGTGAATCTTACCACTCTTCTGAGGTGTAATCCCATTTTCCTCGTTCAAGCAGTCAACCATATCTGCTAACCCATGAAAGTAGTCAACTACTCTAAAATCAGCCTCCGTTAGAATCAAACAGTAGTCGACTATTTACAAAGAAAACTTACCAACATCATTCTCTGCAATTTTAGTATCTTTCAAACTCACGCACAAGTAGAGTTGATCAATTTCACCTCTCATTTCGACAAACAAGGAAACCTCGTCGTCGTTTTGAACCAAAACAGGTGGTGCGTCTCTTCCCTCATCCATCAATATGTATTGCGGCCATTGGTATGTTATTTTCACAGCTCGATCTTCTTGGATATGCAGCTTTTCTTTGACTATCTTTTCAAGATAGTCATAAGTTGACCTGGAGCTTAACCAAATGCCTTTGTTGTTTCCTTTTTTCACGACCTTGAAACTCTAAGTTCCAGTGATATCTTCACGCCATTTTCCTCGAACCGGCAAAACTGTCTTCCTTCCATCCATCTACAGTGAACGAAAAGTTAGATCTTTAGCAAAGTATTCGACTTTGTCTACTATTCAAAATAGTCGTCTACGAAACTTTGTGTGACAAAATGAATGTCGGATTCTTACTCTGACAAAATGAGATATTCTTATCTTTAGGGGACCAGATAAGTCTCTATAAGTCTCGGAATATAGGTGACCCAATGGAGGTAGAAGATAGTCCTCCTTGAAAATTTTGAGCGGGAAAAGGCTGAACAAGAATCGCTAGCTCAGCGATTTTCTTTGTGAAAAAGTTGTTGATGTTACTACACAACATCAATTGCTAGCGGCCAAAGCTTTCTGAAAAGTATATGTCGCTTTTCAGCGACCTGTCACTGTCGGTTCAGGCTGTCCAGAACGAGGAAACAAGGGCATAATAGTCTGCTTTTGCGTGTGAAATGCATTGTGTCCTGCCATGGACCTAATTTCATGAATAAACTTTTCATAGACCTAATTTTTGGTCCAATTCATAATATTGACCCAATTAACCTTTTTCAAAATGTTGAGTTTTGTGGGATTTTTTCAATTTTTATACTTGTTACCAATAAGTCATTTTAAATGAATGTTATAATGCATTAGTTATATTTAGTGTGTAGAATATAATTACATAAACAATAATAATGATGTAACCAATACTATTTAAATTTAAATATAAATAATAATATTCATAAATCAATTATTAGAAACATAGATAATTAAAAGTAAATTAATATAAATAACTTGACATTTCCAAAATAAAATAAATTTTAGATAATTAAAATTTAATACTAACACGTGCGTGCTATTTCAGACAATTTTATTTTTTGTAGAAAATATTTAGTAAAACATTTATTTTGGGGGTTTTTCTTTTTAAATTTTATTTGGATTTAAATGGAGATGTTATATCATGCATTTTCTGCCGGTTTGTTTAGATCCGTTTATATTCAAGAATTATTTAGATCCGCCTTTTTAAATTCGTTAAAGTAACACATGCCTATTTAAACCTATTTAGGTCTTTTTATAAATATTATTTTTAAAAAAATTAATACAAATACAGAATATTTAATTTTGTATATTTCTCTAAACATTTTTACTTTGATTAAATCCAATATTTTGAGCTATTTAAGACAATATTTTTTCTTGCTAAAAATATAGCATTACATTTATTTTAATTTGAGTTTTGTTTTTAAAATTTTATTTCGTTTATATAGAAATGTTAAAAATGGTAAAAACTGAATTGTTTATATTTAAAACCTATTTAAAAATCCGTCAAAATAGCACATGTCTATTTAAATCTATTTATGTTTGTTTAAAAAGTTCAATCTATTTTAAAGAATGGTAAAAAGAGAAAGGAGAAAAAGCCTATTTCTGGTGAGAGCTCTCAAAAAGTGATTCTCCTCCAGGATTTGAATATCAAAAGACATGAGATTATGACTGTGTCACTGCAAACCAACGCCTCATCATGCCCCCCAACTTATGTGGTGGCCTGTAGTCCAGAGAGTAGATCCGGTTTCTAATGGGCTTATCAATCTTTTTGGAAAGTTGATCCGTTGAGGTCCAACCTTTTTGATGTCGTCTGGAGTTCCGTTCGAGCCAGACGTGGTAGATGGTTGAGTGGAATACTAGGCGGATGAGGATGTAGTCCATATTTGATCCACGAGCCTTCTTCATGTAATCCAGCGTATCTGCCCAGTCTGGAGTTGCCGATGTGCTCATCAAACCATTTGCAACCTTGAGCCATACCGTGTACGTGTAGGGATATGCAAATAAAAGGTGGTCCCTAGTTTCATCACGTTCACCACAGAATAGACAAGATTGATGAATGCCCCAACTCCCCATCTTTTTCCTAGAGTGATCAATAAATTTGATATTTTATCAAAAAAAAAAAAGTTCAATCTATTTAAATTTTAATGTCTCCAAGAAGCAAGCATTCTCTGCTTCAACGGGTTGTGAGGAAAACCAACGAAACCAATAAATAATCAATTTTTCACTGAGAGATGTATAAAGATAAAAAAAAAAAAAAAATTGAAGAACTTGCTTGTATTTGAGAGGTGTCGTTACAAATATTTCCAAGGCTGTTAAAGAGTTATTGTTATTGAAGACTTCACACCATCAGTAATGCGGATGTTATTGGCGTATCTCCATCATTGTGACTAAATAGTCATTTAAGCACATACCAAAATAAATGGGAACTAAATCAATAAGATCATGTTCAAAATAACTACAATGTCCACATGTATCAACAAACAACAGACGGACAAAAAAACATAACATAGAAGTGCAAGGTGAGATCGTCTCTCTCTTTTATGAAACCTATACATCACGAAGCGGTTTCCAAAGAGGAGTAGAGAAAGAAAACCATTGATAAAACGACTTTGTACAACTGAAATAAAGAGGAACTAAAGAAGAAAAGTCTAACTTCATCGGATTTAGCCAAGTAATATATTCATCTAAACATAGAGCACAAAAATAGAACTGCTTGAAGCAAAAGCAAAAGAGACAAAGTGAGAGATGTTAACCCGCGAATCTCACCTTGGGCATGGTTAGAACAACGCATCATTGGCGCTAGATAAACTCGTATATGTCGAACCTTCCATTTATACCAACATTCACCTAATAAAAAATTAGAAGGTAAAAGGACGGTGATGATACTCACGATTTTCATTAGTTTCTTATGGTTTAAGAGAGTTTAAACCCGAGTTTAGTTAGCATGAGTTTAATACCTTCAATACCTCATATGCGAGTCTCGTTGCAAGGCCATGAAAACCAAACCCACAAATATATCATTTTCGATAACCTCGAAATATTTCCACTGATTATAGAACACATATTAGAGCATCTCCAATAGGACTGCAAAACACCAAATATGCAGTCCTACTTGCTCCAACCGGACTGCATTTCTAGCACCAAATTTTTTTTTGGTGTTTTATAAACAGTGCCGCACCAAATTTGGAAAACTATATTAATATGTAAATTAATTAAAAATAAAAGTAAATGATTTTTTTGTCTTATCAATTGTAATTTTATATTTTACTTATAATTAGTTAGTTATAAAAGTAATTATTATTTACTAAAACTATTAAAAATAAACAAAATCTTAAGTTTAATAATATAATAATAGATATATTATTTTTTGGTGTTGAATTTGGTATTGTGGTTGGAGATGAACAAAAATTTGGGATACCATAACACCAAATTTGGTGTTTTTCAACACCAAATGTAGTGTTTGGGCACCAAATGTAGTGTTTGGGTTGGAGCAGAAAATACCTTTTTTTGGTCCTTTTGTTCGATAAACATAGAAAATTATTTTCTTAGAACAGGCTGATTCTAGAATTTAAAGAGCAACCACATCATCTATATTCACAAAGAAAGCCCATACAAATCGAGTTTTTCTATATAATGGATCAAATGGATTTACTAATAAAGAACACAACTTTTTTTTTTTTTTTTTTTTTTTTTGGTAACCCAGGTTTATTCCTGGACGCTGCAGCCCGCATGTGAATTCCGCAGTGGCCGGGGCTCGAACTCGTGATGGCGGGTACCTCAGCCGAGGGTCCTTTACCACCAGAGCTAGAGGCTCCGGTTTAAAGAACACAACTTACTAACAAAGAACACTTAAAAACAAAATGAGCAGAAATCATTTATTCGATCGTTCTCAATATATAAATAAAACTCCAAGAGATTAACATCAAGCCTTAAAACAAAAACTAAATTGTAAAAAATTAATGCTGTAATTTCAAAATAAATCCATCTCGACAGATAAACCCCAAAGGCACAGAACAAATGCTCAAATCTGAGACACATTACAACGACTTTGGGAAAAGGCTTCTTTCTACAAAACAAACACACATCTTTATTTTCTTCTCCCTCTAGATCTCTCTCTCTTTATCCAAAACCTTAGATATCACACTCTCAAAGTCTAAATCACATATTTATGTTTGTAAACTTTAAGGTTTAATTAGGTTAGGTTTTCGGTGGCTAAATTCATAAATAGGGTTCAAAAAATATTTTTAAACAAATTAGACGATTTTGAATGAATAATAATTATGGTCATAATCACTAAAATTTAGCAGATATAATATTGTACCAATTAAATTAGTTGATGATTTAGAGGGATATTTCCTCATATCTCTACAAATCTTTATTGTTTATTGTGTATTCTTTCTTGTTTTCTAGTGACGGGTTTTAATATTTTCTTTCCTAAAATATAAGTTGTGTAGGCCATAAGATCAGTTTTGTAAAAATAGAAAATTTAAATTGACGGCTAAGATTTGAAATTGAAAATTGAAAATTGAAAAAAACAAATAGCAGCTAATGGTGTTTTTTTGTCAACGCAGCTAATGTTGCTTTATTCATCAAATTTGGTTTGTTAGAAGAATAAATAATATTTGATTGAATCTTCTTAATATTGTTTAAGATAGTTTTAAATCAATTTTTTAGAGATATGGTAGTCACCTTTTTGAGAGATATGGTAAAAAAATGGTTAATCGCCAGTTCTTTTTAATATTAGTATGCATTTAATGAAATAAAAAAACTAGATTTTGACCCGCACTTAGAAAGTGCGGGTCTAAGTGCGAGTTTAATTTTCTTTACAAATTTTACTTTTTACTCATTTTGTTAATAGTAGTTTAGATTTTTAATTATGTAATCTAGTTTTGATTATAATTGTTTAACCAGCATTATAAGCAATTTTTAAAAAAATGAATTATGTGTTATTTGGAGGAGATATATCGTAAGGATTAAGAGATTAAAATAATGATTTGCATTATATGTTTTAATCTGTGTTGTATCGTAAGATCATGGTTTGGAATATATATATATATATATATATATATATATATATATATATATATATATATATATATTTATATATATATATAACTATTGTAAATTTTATGTGGTATAGGTTTAATTGTTATTATATTTATCTAAAATATTATTTTATAAAACACATGTTGTAGTCGTATATATAATTTGCAAATTTGATGGAACAACCCGTTAAAAACTTCATTCAAACATAAAGCATAATTTGACGCTTCAAATATTTGAATAATATAAATATGAAATCATTTTAATATTTTTATTAAGTTTAAAATATATCAACTGAAATTATTTACTATATGTATATATATGTATATATATTTTAAACTCATGCGAAAAATTTTTTAGAAAATTTATAATCGAAATTAGCTAATTAATTTTTCAACCCGTTTAATTATTTAAATATTTTTCAGTTTGATGAAAACACCTGCTAAAAAGTACAATCGTAAAAACATCAAATATATATATATTTGAAACAAAATAAAAAGATAATAAAATATATTATAAATATATTTTGGATTAAATGATAAATTAGAGAATATTAATTTATATATATAATAGTTGATGTATAGTCTTGTTTGTAAACATGGATTGTAGAGATAATGTTATATTTCCTAATTATCCTTAATAAAATTTAATTAAATCATTAATATGCAATGGCATAAATTGTAATAAACACATGAAATAAAGGTTAGTTTTTTTTTACTCTAATTTTTTAATAGTATTGAAGATTAATGGCATTTTTTGTAAATAAATTGAAAAGAATGAGCAGTTTCTAAAACGTATTTCTGTTTTAATAGTATAGATGTGGTTGATTACAATGTGTAAGGTTTATTCGTTTGGTTTATATTATTGGTCTACAATACTTTTCATCGCTTTTTCTCTCATAGCAGGATGTTTAATTTAGCTTATATTAGATTAGAAATTTAGCTAATTTATAAATAGAGACAAGATGTTTACCACACACAAAAAATATAAATACAAGATTTTGATACCTTTTTATTTATATTACTCCACAATCGTTGTAGATTACGCCAAAATGAATAATTTTATAGCATTTATGTTAACTATTGCTATGTGTTTTGGGGTGAATGGTGTAGACTGTAGATCTACTACATTAATGTGCTCCAGTCCAATAATACAGATTGTAAACCAACTTGGTCCCGGTAGAACTCTTCAATGCCATTGCTATACTCGGAACTATAATCCAGGCATGAGTATTTTACAATTTAAACACTCAAGACGATTTTTTACCTCAAGCCGCGTTGATATAGAGAAGAACCAAACCAAACAGGAGGAATTGAAAAACCCCAGATTTATAAGTTGGGAGTGTGCCTTGAAGCATGGTCTGCCGATGAAGTATTCTCTAGTCTTTACACCTAGCGCGCGAGATGGTGGATGTGATCAGATACGTTCATGGATTGCCAAACCTGATGGACTTTACTTTGAACGAGGTACATTTAAACCGCCGTTCCCTCTGCTTCATTGGAAAGAAAAATAATGTACATTTAAACTATGTAATCATTATACTTTGTGGCTGAATGTACATCAAAATATAACTTCAGTTCCAATATGTACAAAATCATATTTTAACATAATGTTATATTATCATAGCGCGATGAGACAATCGATTCCTATCACATAACATATGAGGTATGCGTGCATATACATACGGGTTATAAAATGACAAATTACATCCTCTGCCAAGAACAGCTGCTCTGGTCAACACATCCTCGCTGCTCGTAATAAACCCAACGGCTGCAGTCAGATAAGTTACTGCCACTGGTTGTGGCATCGCCGCTGCAATCGAGGGCTACGTGGATCCCAATCCAATGTTAATTATTCAAATCATCCAAGTATACTCTGCTGTTTAGTTTTTGTAAGATCCTGCAACGACGATAGAACAAGTTTTCAAGAGTAGTGGTCGGGAAAAGTTAACGTCCAATCTGCTAGCTACACTGATTTTGATCCTATTGGTTTAGGAGTGATTCAAGAATGCCCAGATCACCTCCCAAGATGCGTTGAAACTCCATTGGGGAAAATAGAGCAAGATGGTGTCTTACCTCTAAGAGACACCATCTTGCATCCAAAAAAAAGGATGCGATGATGTAGCTCACACTAAGCTTTGTGAAACGTCCTGGCCCAATTTTTTCCACCCGAAGGTAGTGTCTGGGACGACTTCCTCGTCCAGACTTAGGTCAATTTCGAATTTTTCCATACTTAGAATTATTTTGCGTTTTCAATCCGAACTAGACAAGCATTTTAAGCATAAAAACATACTTAGATAGATTTCCGAGGTTTAAGTACAATGCTATCAGTTTTGCCATTAAGCTATTACATCATACTTAACCAAATCTCCCCAAGCTAACCATCCTTTTCATCCAGCCGCCTTTAGTCTCGCACCTAAGCCTTCTTAGAACGATCACCTTCATCCACAAAGGAGGCCTAAGCGAACGGATTGCTTAGTGAGAATGGTCGTCCCGTCTCACTTAGCCATAGAAATAATCATGCAACAAGCCGTAATTCAGTCAGTCTATCAAGCTTATCATCAATACAGACGCTTGATCCGATCTGATTGTTTCAAGGCAATGAGCCAGCATCTCAAGGCTAGAAACCAACCAATCGATCAAGTTAGCAGAAACAGAATGGCCTGAACAGATAGATGCTTAACCCGATCTGATCATTCCGAGTCAACAAGCCATCTTCTACGATCCAGCATCAAGCCTTAACGAGCAAACTGCCCTTAAGCGCATGATCTGATCTAAGATGCTTGAAGAAAGGATCGATCAATCGGTTAAGTCTCAGCAAAAACAGAAGTATCGATAAGCAAGCAATCAGAACAATCCTAGCCAACTAGACTCAATGAATCTATGCAAGCAGACGATCAATCTATGACCACGGTCACGTACTCACCTTAGTCTTTCGGTTCGTTTCATGAGAGCGGTTTCCTGACACCTCTTGTGCTCGAATCCAACAGACAATCACCGATCCAATCAGTCCAGCAATCCAGCCAATCGCTTATCCAACTCTCGGCCAAATCTTCACTTTTCTCAGTTTGAACCCTTAAACTCTTAAGAATCTCTCTCTCGGTCTTTCTGAGTTCTTTTGCGGAAAAAAAAGTGATCAATAATCGTCTAAGGACGATTTTTATCAGATTCAGGACAGTTTTACTCGAGCCAAAACCGTCCAAAACTGCTTCCGCTTCTTTCTGATTGGCCAAGCCAATCCAACTGCCTTCCCCGCGCTTTCATCACTTGGCTGCGCGAGTTTTCTCATAAACCTGTTCCCGCCCTTCTTCCTTGGGCGAAAATGCTGAGTTTTGGCCAGTAACCGTTCCCGCCAATAACCAGCAAGTCAATCAATCCGCGGACTGAAACTTGGTCCGACAATCTTAATTGTTATGTCTGAATGATGACCAACTTGTCTGAATCTCGACCAAATCAGCTCAACATCCTTTCTTGGTCCGAAAATCACGGTCTAAAATCTTCAAGTTCGATTTAGCTCGGATTTCACACAGTAAGCCTTACTTATCCAATGAACCCCCAGATTTTTAATATTCCATGTCTTAGAAGGCCATTATGGATGACCATCAATAGCCCAATCCGTTCATCCTTGATCTGATTTCGTTCATCCTTAGAACGCGGGCGTTACAACTCTCCCCCACTTGACTTAGACTCGTCCTCGAGTCTTACTCTTCTTGCCCGGATTTTCCTTCAGTTTCTCAAACCACTTAGGAAATTCAGCCTGCATCTTTGCTTTCGGTTCCCAAGTTGTTTCTTCTTCACCATCACAATCCCAAACGAATTGAATCATCCTTACGTTATTTCTTCTTCCAACATTCTTGATCTTTTCATCCAAAACTCGGATTGGTCTTCCTTCCACTGTCAGATTTTCCCTTAAGTGCGAAGGTGGTTCAGAAACCACATTATGCCTGTCACTTATGCATTTCCTTAGCATAGAGACATGGAAAACGTTATGGAACGCGTACATTGCTGGAGGTAATTCTAACTTGTAAGCCATTTCCACGATTCTCTCCACAATCTTGTACGGTCCCATATACCTTGGACTTAACTTTGCATTCTTTGTTGCTTGATCTTTTCCTTTGTATGTGACTGTTTTGAGATAGACCATATCTCCAATCGCAAACTCCAACTGTTTCCTCCGCTTATCAGCATAACTTTTCTATCTGTCTTGAGCTTCTTTCATCTCAATCTTCAGCACCCTTATTCTTTCAGTTGTTTCTTCAACAAAGTCTCGGCCAAAGATACTTCTTTCACCCACTTCCGTCCAACACAATGGTGTCCTGCATGGCCGTCCATAAAGTGCTTCATAAGGCGACATTCCGATACTAGCTTGGTAGCTATTGTTATAAGAAGTTGTAAGAGAATTCGGCCAGATGCAAGTATTGATCCCAATTACCACCCCAATCCAGAACACAAGCTCGCAACAAATCTTCAAGTGTCTTGATCGTCCTCTCTGACTGTCCATCTGTCTGAGGATGGTAAGATGTGTTCATATGGACCTTTGTCCCCATTGCCTTCTGCATTGCTTTCCAGGAGACTGATATGAACTTTGCATCACGGTCAGACACAATACTCTCCAGTACTCCATGCAATCTCACGATCTGTTCCACATATAACTTGGCCAACACTGCCGTATTATCCATCTTGTTGATCGCAAGGAAATGTGCTGACTTAGTCAGTCTGTCCACGATAACCCAAATTGCATCCTTGCCATTCCGCATTTGCAATCCAGTCACGAAATCCATCGTTATCTTGTCCCATTTCCACTCTGGAATGGGTAAGCTTTGCATCAATCCGCTTGGAACTTGATGTTCAGCCTTAACCATTTGACAGATATGGCATCCAGCAACCCACTTAGCAACATCACGCTTCATTCCAACCAAATGATAAAACCGCTTCAGGTCACGATCAAAGAACATCCTCAAGCTTATCGATGTAGCTTTGAGGTATCGAACCTTTTTGAGATGGATAAAACCAATAAGCAAACACTAAACCTTCAGAGTCAAATCAAACAGTTTGGTTTTGTTTCTAACAATCCTAACAGTAAACAATTTAAACAGAAGTAATCTAAAAGCAAATAACAAATGGATTCAATCAATGACAGAGATAAGGCCTAAAGGTTAAGGTCAACGGATAGGTGACTCGGGATGATCAAGGAATTCTAAGTCAAACTTCATAGAAGCTAATCTCCTAGCATGGAACACACCAAGTAAATCAGTTTAATCTCTTAATACCAATTCTTCACTTAATCCTAACTCAAGAACAAATTATCATTTGTGAATTAGAATCAAATGAGCATTCAAACAGGTTCCGAACAGCAAAAAATCACTCTAGACATACATTCTCATGTGCTAGAATGTGAAAGTCCTAACAAAGCTAGAAACTGGAATTTCATCGAACATGTTGCGAACAAGAAATTCTAAACATCCTAATCAATGTGATCAAGATTAATTAGGCACTAAGCACACTTTGATATATGAGATTTTAAACAATCAATCACTAGAAATCCATTGATCACCCCTAATCAACCTAATCCTACCATACCCATAAGCCTATGAAGAACTACTCACTAATCATCATAAGATCAACAAAACTCATAGAAATAGAGTTGATCATGGGAGATTAGTGATGGATTTAGAGATTTGTTGAAGGCATAACAAAAGAAGTACTAGATAAAGCAAAAGAATCCAACTTGTTCTTACAAAAGAGTTTAGAACATCAAAAATAGCTTAAGAAACAATAAAAAATAGGTTTTTGGCTTAAATAGTCAATAGGGTGCGAGCCGGGTCAACCCGGAACAAACCGGGTGTTGACCCGGATCCGAAACAATTTTTGGGACGCGTATCGGTCTGGCCAGCTGATACGCCAGCCGATATGGACTCTCGGTTTTTTTCTGAGCAGGGTCGTATCGGCCTGGCCAGCCGATACGCCAGCCGATATGGGTGTTCGAAAATTAATCCGAGAGGTCATATCGGTTGGGCCAGCCGATATGCCAACCGGTATGGACTCCTGGTCTTCTGTCGAGGGGCTGTATCGGCTTGCTTGGCCGATATTCACACCGGTACGGCTTGTATCCGCTTCCTCCTTAGTTCCTTGAGCTCTAGACTCCACTTCCAAGTTCACCATCGCTCCTAGACACCTCCAATCACCTGCAAAACACAAGAAACACTCCAAATGCAAGCCTAAAGTGCCTACTCCTAGTCCTAAACAACTCTAAACTCTAGATGCAACAATGAATCGACAAAATGGTGAGAATGATGGAGAAAAGAAGTCAAAACAAGAACTATATACAAGCCTGAATGCATGAAAATGTATGAATATCAATTCCCCCAAACTTGAATCTTGCTTGTCCACAAGCAAGCATAAGTCAATCAAAATGTGTTGGGGAAAAGGTTTGAAGGTGGGAACTCATATCCAAAGGTTCAATCAAGTTTCAAACTTCATTTCAAGTCTATACAACTAAAGTGCAAACGAGAAAATGCCTACTCCAAGGATATAGCTATACTCATCAAGACAAAACTTCTAGCTTAACCTTCAACCTTCACAAGCATTCAAATCAACTAGCTCTTTGACATTGATTAAACATTTCAAGTGGATCTTACTCGCGACAAAGTGTTCAAACTCATTTGGCAAGGGTTAAGGTTTTGAGATAAAGATGATCTCAATGAAATAGAGGGGCTTCTCCATAAGCATTTAGGTTCTCTCAAGAAGAAATGAATGAGCACATAGTAAAAGGCTAAGAGTATAGAAGCAATTTGTGCATACTAGAATCGATTTCCGTCTACCCATTTCCTAATGGTTTCTGCTCTTACTCTAGCCCACATAGTTTGAGTCTACCCTTTTCCAAGGCCATTTTTGCCTCATCCCTCTTTCTCAACCAAAACACCTCCCAAGAATACTCCCAAGGATCTTTCGGAATTTTTCAAAACAGCGGCAATTTCTTCTTTAGATTTAGCTCAAATACTTCTTTCTTTATCGATGGCCTCTTTTCACAAACTTTCTTTTTCTTTAAGTTGAGCACTTTGGCTTCTTTTCATTTCAAAACAAGAGACACTTTTCTTTTAAAACACTTAAAAGCTTTTCTTTCAAAACACTATTGCCAACAACATAGGATCCCAAATCAAATTCCCTTTTGTTCTTTCCCTTTCAGAACCTTTCCCCCAAACTTCAATCCTAGCCTAGTACAAGCTAAAGGTGGTCAAGCTTGCGTCTACACGGAAATTTTCAACTAGTGGCCTCAAACTCAACACCATTTACTTAGCTCATTCAAATATGCCTACCTCTCAAAAGAGTGTTTATGGGCGGAAAGGAAGGTGGTTAAGGGCGTGGAAGCTATTCAGGCAAGCAAGTGTGGTAAAAAGGGAAAAGAATGCTTGAATATTTTGGCGGTATCCATGAGTTTAAAACACTAAGAAGGAGCAAGATAATTGTAATTCAAGTTAAGGTTCTCACTTTTAAATAGAGCTAGCATCAAATCACAACAAGTTCCAGCATCGAATCAAGGTTCAAAGCAAGCTATCCAAGCAGGGTTCGTTCTAGCTTTCAAATATTTCTCGGGTTACAACATTAGTGTGGTCTATCTAGCAAAGCTAGCGTATGAAACAAGTTTTACTCGCTTAAACCTTATGAGGAAATTAAATCATTGCTCCCTATGCAACACATCCTATATGATGCAACTAGACTCGATCCTAAGATGTTTTCCTTATTTTTTGTGAAAATTTTTCAAAATTTTTTGATTTTTTTTTTTGTTTTTCTATGCCTTAGATGCAATGCATGAGACTCAAAGACAAAAACATGATTAGTAACTGGTCTCTCCCCCAAACTTAAATCACACGGTCCCTTGTGTGATCTAAGAAAGGAGAAAAGACCGAAAACACACAAAAAGAAAAGAAAAAAAAGAGAAGAAAAATATGTACAAAGATGGAGTGTTACCTTGCTAGTTGTGGAATGATGGAGGTGAGGATTCCCCCATGGAGTATGTCGGGTTGGATGAGGAGCAGGAAGGTGTCCTCATATCTCTCCTCTTTCGCCTTCTGTCCTCGCGTGCGGAGTGGCGGTGAGGCTCGTAGTAGGGGTCGGAGGCCATGCGTGCAGCTCCTCCTGTCTCATGTCCAGCTACTGAGTATCTCCCCTCCTCTAATCTCGCCTGTGCAACCAGCTGATCAGCTTCACCTATCACCTCCTCAGTGGCTGCTCTTAGCTCCTCTTCTTCACCTGTGGGAGCCTCTCTTGATGTTGATGGCTGACCGGTGGTGCTACTCTTATCTTTCCTTCCGGCTATCATCTTCAGAACTCCAGTGACCTTCTTCAAGCAGCTGGCTAATTTCTTGATGTTCCTTCCATGCCATTTGCTCTGCCTTTGAAGGTCCCTGTTCTGGTCCCTTAGTGCACTCATCGTCCGGTTTGCGATAGGATCATCCAAAGGCTCGATGTAGTACCTGCACAGCCCATACACCCCAGCAGGTGCATCGGAAGAATCAGATTCGGCTGCAGCTCTAGCCCTTCGCGGTCCACGGGGTTCGAATTGGTGCTCCATCCCCGGTAGAAACCTGACATTGGCTGAATTAGCTGAAAAGCTTGTGATCGTGGGGTTCGGAAGGAGGTACTTTTCTTCCATCGGTGTGTCTGATCTCCTCAAAGGTCACGGAATACTTCTTCTTGCCCATCGCAAATTCTATCTTTCCTCGACTCACTTCTCCTCTCAAAGCATCCTTTCTCATGTTGAAAGTTGCTTTCATTGTTGCAAGGAACTGACAGGCTGAGCTCTGATAACCATCACTAGAGACACTGAAAAAGGTCTTGAGCCCCATATTCTCCACAATCTGATCGTAGTCTTCTAAAAGACCAAGGGCTGTAAGGGTTGGGACGTGAGGGTATCGGGTAGGCCAAAACTGAATCTTCTCCAGCTTGTCATTGATTTGAGAAGGAGTGTATTGCAGTGGTGACGCATGAATCACCTTCCCCGAGACCACTGGTGCTTCTTCCTCAACAGCGACTCCTTTCCCTTTCGAAGAAGTACCCGCATCTTGTCTTGGTGCACTCGCTTTCGGTTTCGCTCTGGCTTGTGTTTTAGTCATTGTCCTACAAAAGACAACTCAAAGAATAAATCAGCACATAGCACAATCCAACGACACAATGAATAATAGCTTGAGACCTCCATGATCAACAATTGTGAAAACTTAACAATTGCATAATTTTTCAATTTCAATGGAGCAAACAAGCTAAAGCATCTCAACCATTCTCAATTCAAGCTCACCGAAGGCATAATGTACCAACAAGTCAATCTCATTCTCAAGCAATTCACATTCTCACCAAACAAAGGCTCTCAACATGCATTTTTGAAATTTTTGTGAAACGAAACTAGATAAAATCGAGTAGTATCACAAAATTAAGCTTTTAACAATCCTATGCATCATTAGAAACCATCAAATTGGAAAACCCCCAAAATTTTCGGAATCCAAATTTCTCAAGAACCCTAATTCACCAAAGATCAAATTCATTCAATCCTAGGGCGAAATTGGCTATGTGCATTCACTCAAACACATATTGGGGAAGATTTCAAGCAATATCAACCATCAACAACCGAAAAATTCAAGTTCAAAATTTCCGGGTTTTTCAATCCGAAAATCTTGAGAAAGTTTGAGAACTTTACATTGGTTTGTGATGAAGGATGTTAGTAGAGAGCGAGAGCAAGTGAAAAAGCTAGTGAAATCGTGAGTTTAGAGCTTGGAATCACTTAAAACCGAGTTGAATTGAGAGAGAAAAAGGGTTTCAAAGCTTTTGTGTTCTTGAGGAGAAAAAGTGGATTTGAGAGCTTGGAAGCATGAAGAAATCGATGGGGGAGGAGAAAACAAGGGAAAAATCGGTCCAAATCGGTTTAATCTGGTTCATTAAATCAATTTTTGGTCAAAATCCGGTTTGAAATCGGTTTAGAGTCAAAATTACTTACCTGGGAGAAGGGGCGTATCGGCCTGGCCAACCGATACGCCAGCCGGTACAGACTCTCGGATTTTTTCTGTGTAAGTCTGTATCGGCCTGGCCAGCCGATACGGTGCCCGATATCAACTTCTCCCGAGATTCCGTATCGTCCTGGCCAACCGATACGGACACCGATACTGAGTCTCGGATTAATTTTCCAGAACCGTATCGGCCTGGCCACCCGATACGGCACCCGATACTGCCTCCTGTATCATTTTTCTTCATTCCCGTGGCCTTTACTCAACACCAACTGGCCTATAATCTCACCTAAAGACCAAAACCTGATAAAACTCAAAGCAAAACATCAAAAATAACAAGCAAAAGACGTTAAGCTCGACTTTTGCAAACCGTGATCTTAAGCGGAGGGAGGGCTAGAGAGTGGGATCAAAGTCCCTTCCTCTATAGCTTCTGAGACGGAGTAATGCTTGAGTCTTTGGCCATTGACCGTGAACTCTTCATCGGATTTTCCCAAAAGTACCACTGCTCCATATGGTCTCACCTCCTTCACTCTAAACGGTCCCGACCATCTAGACTTGAGCTTCCCGGGAAAGAGTTTCAACCGGGAGTTAAAGAGCAACACAAGATCTCCTTCTTTGAACTCTTTCTTCTGGATCAGCTTATCATGAAAAAGCTTGGTCCTCTCCTTATAGATCTTTGAGCTCTCAAAAGCCTCAAGCCGTATCTCGTCAAGTTCGTTCAGCTGAATCAATCTTTTCTCAGTCGCGGTCTTGATGTCAAAGTTCAGCAACTTGACAGCCCACATGGCCTTGTATTCCACCTCCACCGGTAAGTGACATGACTTACCATACAGCATGGTGAATGGTGTAGTGCCCAAGGGAGTCTTGAAAGCGGTCCTATACGCCCACAGTGCGTCATCAAGTTTCCTAGACCAATCTTTCCTTGAGGCTCCGACAGTCTTCTCCAAGATAGCCTTGATTTGCCTATTGGACACATCAACTTGCCCGCTTGTTTGAGGATGATATGGTGTTGCAACCTTATGCTTCACTCCATACTTCTTCAAAAGACTCTCAAATAGTTTGTTGATGAAGTGTGAGCCTCCATCACTAATCACAATCCTCGGGATTCCAAATCTTGGGAAGATGATGCTCTTGAAAAGCTTTATCACAACCTTGGCGTCATTCGTTGGACTCGCCACTGCTTCTACCCATTTGGAAACATAATCCACAACCACTAAGATGTAGCTATTCCCGTAAGAGGATGGGAAAGGTCCCATGAAGTCAATGCCCCATACATCAAACACTTCAACTTCAAGGATGGGGTTTTGAGGCATCTCATTCCTTCTACTGATGTTCCCCTTTCTTTGACAAGGATCACACTTAGTGATGAACTCTTGGGCATATTTGAACATTGTAGGCCACCAAAACCCAGATTGTAGAGCCTTTTGAACCGTTTTGAAGGTAGCAAAGTGACCACCATAATCTGACCCATGGCAATGTAGGAGAATACCTCCCACTTCCTCATCAGCTATGCACCTTCTGTAGAGTTGATCCTTGCACAAAGTGTAGAGGTAAGGCTCGTCCCAATAGTACATGTTGACATCTCTAAAGAACTTCTTTCTTTGATAGATATCAAGGCTTGGTGGTTCCTTTCCAACAACTAGGAAATTAACTATATCAGGATACCACGGTTCCTTGTCTTCAATAGAACTGACCTCTTCAATCCTCATTATTGTATCATGAGCATCCTTGACAACCTTGCAAGCCATTAGATGTTCTTCAGGGAGAGAATCATCTAGAGGAACACCATCCTCAATCCTCAGTCTTGACAAGTGATTTGCTACTCCATTCTCAATGCCTTTCTTATCCTTGATCTCCAAATCAAACTCTTGTAGCAGTAGGATCCATCTTAGAAGCCTTGGCTTGGCATCTTTCTTGGCAAGTAAATATCTCAACGCAGCATGATCCGTGTACACCACAACCTTAGATCCAACCAAGTATGATCTGAACTTCTCAAAGGCAAACACCACAGCTAGAAGCTCTTTCTCAGTTGTTGCATACCTCACTTGAACATCATCCAATGTCCTACTAGCATAGTATATGACATGGAGCTTCTTGTCTTTCCTCTGTCCAAGGACTGCTCCCACTGCGTAGTCACTTGCATCACACATGATCTCAAAAGGCAACTCCCAGTCGGGATCTTGGACAATCGGGGCACTAATCAAAGCTTCCTTAATCCTGTGAAACGCAGTCAAACACTCATCATCAAACACAAAATCTGTCTCCTTACACAGCAGGCGTGTAAGTGGTCTAGCGATCTTGGAGAAGTCCTTGATAAACCATCTGTAGAACCCTGCATGACCCAAAAAGCTTCGGATTCCTTTCACTGAGTGCGGTGGCTGAAGACTTTTCATTACCTCTATCTTAGCCTTATCCACTTCAATACCATTCTCTGAAATCTTGTGACCCAACGCAATCCCCTCCGTTACCATGAAGTGGCATTTTTCCCAATTGAGCACGAGGTTCGTCTCTTCACATCTCCTTAAGACCCTGCACAAGTTCAGCAAATAGGAAGAGAAAGAAGAGCCATACACAGAGAAATCATCCATGAAAACTTCCACGATATCCTCAATAAGATCTGAGAAAATAGACATCATGCACCGCTGAAAGGTAGCCGGTGCATTGCACAAGCCAAATGGCATCCTTCAATAAGCAAAGGTACCATAAGGATAAGTGAATGTCGTTTTCTCCAGATCATTAGGATGTATTGGGATCTGAAAGAACCCACTGTATCCATCAAGAAAGCAATAAAAAGGGTGGTTAGCAAGGCGTTCTAGCATTTGATCAATGAACGGTAATGGAAAATGATCCTTCCTAGATGTGGCATTTAGGTTTCTATAATCAATATACATCCTATGCCCGGTGATAGTTCTAGTAGGAATCAATTCATTATTGTCATTTTTAACCACAGTAATCCCCCCTTTCTTTGGAACACAGTGCACGGGAGAAACCCAAGTGCTGTCCGAGATAGGGTAGATTATCCATGCATCAAGCAATTTAAGAATCTCTTTCTTGACTACCTCCTTAAGATTAGGATTCCATCTTCTTTGATGCTCAATCGAAGACATGGATTCATTTTCAAGGTGGATCCTATGAGTACACAAGCTAGGTGACAATCCTTTATATCATCAAGTGAGTATCCTATTGCTTTTCTAAACTTTTTTAATTCAGTGGTCAAAGCAATCAATTCATCATCATTCAGCAACTCATTCACAATGACAGGATAAGTAGAGTTAGGGCCAAGAAATGCATACTGAAGCCCCCGCGGAAGGGGCTTTAACTCAACCTTTGGCGCCTTAAGCTCGCTCCAATCATCAGCTACCAGCTGCTCCTTGCACGGCTCGACTCCTTTGGCGCCATCAGCAGCCATGTCCACAGCAAACACCTCCAGCTCCTTACCCACTGAATCTGAACCCGGCTCAATGAATTCAACCTCTCCTAACAAAGGCTTGTGTGAATCAAGCGCTCTCATATAAGCCCAGCTTTCCTCTTGAAGATATCCATACTCCCCACATTCCTTGGTCAAGGTAACCTCTAACGGATCCTCCATGTTCAACTCCTCAAGGAGTTCATCAGCTAGCTCGTCCATAGTCTCAATATAGAAAATTTGTCCTTGTATGGTCGGCTTCTTCATCACCTTGTTGATGTCAAATTTGAGCACTATGTCTTTACCTAGGTTGAGGTCTATCTTCCCTCTCTTGACATCTATAATTGCACCAGCTATGGCAAGAAAAGGTCTCCCAAGGATTAGAGGATCCTTTGGCTCTTCATCCATCTCCAATACAATAAAATCTGTTGGTACTTCAAATCCTCCTACTTTCACCGGAAGATCTTCTAGGAGACCAATAGGGTATCTCACTGATCTATCTGCTAGAACCAAGGAGATCCTACATGCCTTGTAGGTGGAGAAACCTAGCCTCTTGGCTACTGAGAAGGGCACCAAACTCGCGCTCGCTCCAAGATCACATAAACAACCCTCAAACCGATAAGGACCGATAGCACATGGAAGAGTAAAACTGCCCGGATCTTCAAGTTTCCTTGGAACAATACTCCTTTGGATGATCGCACTACACTCATGAGACAACACAACCATTCCTTGCACTTCCTTGGTTCTTTCCTTGATTGCGTCCTTGAGAAACTTGCTATATTGAGGGACTAGCAAGAAGGCATCAATCAAAGGCATGGTCAACTAAACATTCTTCATCTGCTTTTCAAAAAGAGCTTTGTACTTCTCTAGGAGTTGCTTCTTGAATCTGCCCGGAAAGGGTAGCTTGGGCTCATAAGGTGGTGGCACAAACACACCATCCTTCTTCTTGAGTGTATCATTCACTACTTCTCCAACTACAGCCTTTCCTTTCCTCTTAGCCATGTCACTATCACTCTCTTTGTTGAGAGCAGAATTTTCGGAATTCTCCTCCCCTTCTTGAACTTCAATGTCCTCATTGAGTGAAGGTATCAGCTTGGTCGTGGCCACTTGACGTTGTTGCAACTCCTTACCACTTCTCAAGGTGATAGCGTTGATGTATTCCTTTGGGTTTTGCTCAGATTTTCCGGGTAAAGTACCTTGAGTGCGGGATGTAGAGGCATTCTTGTTTTCCATGTTTGTGACCCTTGAAGTCAAGTTCTGAAGCTCACTCTTAAGTTCCCGTACTTCCATAGCTCATGAGGCTTGCCCTTGAAGGAGTTTCTGCATCATACTTTTCAGCTCATTCTCAGCTCCCGAGGAAGAAGGATTTTGTTGTTGTTGTTGTCCAAAACCAGGTGGGTATTGTTGCTTTGGAGCATAGCCTTGTTGACCTTGAAACTGAGGCTTATTTCCAAACCCTTGTTGGTTGGTGTATGGGACAAATGGCTTTTGCTGTTGAGTTTGTTGAAAGCCTTGTTGCCCTTGTTGTTGAGCTTGTCCTTGAGATGGAGCTTGAGGATAGACTTGGTCTTGAGGATTGGCTACATTGGGGTTGCGGTAAGAGAAGTTTGGGTGGTTTCTATAGTTTTGGTTGAAGCCCTTGTTTAAACCACCTTGTCCTGCAATGAAGTTAATCTCCTCTTGTGTCATATCCTCATCCAAACTGTAGAGGAGTGGCTGAGAATCCTCATAGTTTCCCACAAAGCTGATGTTTTTGGCTAGAAGAGATCATCTTGTCCATCTTCTCATTCAAAGCTTTGATTTCTTTCTCATACTTCTCATCTGAAGAAGATGATCCCCTATTAGTCCTCTCATTGTAACGCCCCTTTCCCATTCTCCGCTGACCGTCGAGCTGACCGGCCAACAATCAAACAAGAACATGACCGATCGAACCCGATCAAGTCGAACAGGAAAAGTTCGCCACAGGACGAAGCCAAAGATAGTTCGGTTTGAGACAAAAGGCTCGCACCGATCTATTTCCGAATCCACTATCCTCGTATCCATAGCGCAAGCAGTACTACTTGCACTACTTCAACGAGTTGTGTCGGCTCGGACCAACCTCATATCAGGGAAACAATTTCATTTTTAAGTAGTTAAACATCGAATACAACGTTTAACGGTTTTACAAACAATCGTCAATTCAAATACATGAACAATCAAAACACGAAATATCGCAGCTGCCGAACCGAAATAAAACATCCCAAAACCATCGAATCAAAACCCCGCCACAAGCAATCCCGACACTACACTGAGGACCTCCCGCGTCCGTCTCTGCTACACCTGAAAACACCAAAAGAGTCTAATGAGCGATCTAAGATCACCCAATGAATCGGATCCCCACTACGGCTTCTAGTCTATCTATCCTCTATAGATTCCCGCCCGAAACCCCAAAATAACAATCAACAAGTACATAGCCGATCACGCACTACCACGTCGCGTCGAGCCCACACACAATCAATTGCCAAACGAAAGAGAAGGCGATTAAAGGAAATCGGGGGCACTGCGGCACATGTCCCCGATTGAGACTCGATCTATCTACCGCGCACTACCAACCACACCAAAACACACACGCTGGGCCCCTACAATCTTGGTAACTTCCACGGGTTCTCACCGTTACCGATATGGCAACTAACCCACGCGACTCCTAGCCGTCCACATAATGACTAGGACACCGTTCTCCGTCCATCGACACACGGCGACTCCGGTTACCCCTGGCAACCTGAGCTTCCATGCAGTCCGGCCCTAGGACGCGACCCCGTATTCTCCGAACTACACCCTACAGACGTCACTCCATAGGTTCGCACCTGCCAGCACTCAACTGACTAGGTTCTCACTTCCCGAGGATCCCATCGGGTCGGAAGTACCAGAACGTAATCAAACACCTAGACTAGCGGGATCTAATGCACCCTAGAGTCCTAGTGCAGAAATGTAAACACACAGACTCGCTTGGACTCTAGAAATCAATCCCAATCAATAACCACAACAACACAACCCCGCATCCCGCAAGTCTACTCACACACACCACCGCTCTGACCCGACACCGTACCGAGTCAGCACCACAACGTAACCGGTCCCGTGACCAAGTTAAGTATCTCCAAGGATCGCTCGGCCCAACATCGAGACGATCTAAAGGCCTGCACACAAAGATCAACCACAACTACACAACAACCACAATCACGCAATCAACAGACTACTCGGCCCAACACCGAAGTAGACTTACAATCACACACACAGGCCTATTAGGGTTTCTAACGTCTTTTAACCACTTCACGCCCGCTACCTTGGGTTAACCACTTGTTAACCCGTAGACGGTTCACCAATCATAACACTTCTCATTTCTTAATCATTCCCAATCATCTTTTAATAACTCCTCGATCCGTCGGTTTAGAGCTAGAAGCTTACTAACTCCCCGACGTCTCATCATTCATTACTTAATCCATTTAACCTCGGGAAACCCCGATACCGATCATATATTATACGTTCGTTAAGGTTCAACTTCCGTATTTTAACATCGTCTTAATTCCCGTATATAAGTTCATTCAATATCGCTCTTTACTTATATATATGCATATACTGCCCTAGTCATGCAACGACTATATGAATGCATCACACAACTCCACTACCAACCTAGCGGCACACAGTCAGGTTTAATCCGTTCAAGTCTAACATGCTTCTTTAACCCTAGCCGGTTTAACGTTAATTCTACCAATCAACCAATCAATTCATTTCATTTATCACGGGTATGCACTCTTATCTCTACGGTTTCCCATTTATCGTTCTACATGCATCTACGGTGTTTTGAGCCGACTCACAGTGATATGACGGAACGAACGGCACGGATGCGGATACGAAATCCCGAGACCCGAACTAAACCCGAACCTCCCGAACACACGAACCCCGAAATGTCACGAATACTCGCACACGAACCGCACACACAAACCGGCCGGAGTCAACGCGTTGACCGGCGTTGACCGCGGCGTTGACCGGCGTTGACCGGTGTTGACCAAGGCTGACCGTTGACCGTTGACCGTTGACCCAACTGAACCGGCTGACAACCCTGAACCACCAACTGAACTGAACCAACTCCAAACCAACCGGTTTAGTTAAACCGGTTAGGTCAACCCGTTGACCGGCGTTGACCGAGACTTAACCGGTTTGACTAGACCGGTTCACCCACTAAACCAAGGCCAAACCAACCCCCATACCTTGCAAAAACACCCCTGAAGAACCGCTTGAAGATTGGACGGTGAAAGGAGCTTCTCCGACGATAACTCCGGCGTTGACCGCAGCGGCTCCGGCGTTGACCGCGGCGGAGGTGACTTTTCCGGTGACTTCTGACGGCGAACTTCACACCAATCTGCTCCTTTTGATGAGATCTATCCACCCATGACCTTGAATCACCAAGTTTTGTTGAGGAGAGAGAGAGAGTCACCCAAGAACCCTAACCGCGGCTGCTTCTCTGCTGTTTTCCAGCGAGCTCCGGCGACGGCAACGACGGCGGCTGGCTGGAATTTGCAGAGGAGATCAAGATGAAGCTCCTGGGCTTTGCAGAGAGTGATTTGAGCTTATGGTGAGAAAGTTACACACTTTCTTGTAAGAGAAGGCATGAAGAACACCCTTTTGTTCTTGAGATGTTCTTGGATCTTCAAGCCAAGAAAGATGTGTTTTATGAATGTTTTCTGGAGAGGAGTAGAGAGAGTTTCGACAGAGAGAGAGAGGTGAGAGGTTCCTTGCATCAAAATGAGAGAAAGGGGGATGAATAGTAATGTTCTTTGCATGTTTCCTCTTTCTCTCATGCACCAAATATGGTGATGCCACCTATCCTCCAAAGTCTGTCGACCCAGGGAGCTCACACCTGTCCCAGGTGAATGCCTGAAGTCCACTGAGGCCCATTACACCGGCCCAAACCACAAAACCCTTCCCTTAACTTGCTTGCTTCTTTTTGCTCGGTTTGATCATTTCGCCGATAATTGTTTTAATAAATATCAGAAGATTCCCATAAATCTCCAAACTTCCATAACCAGATTCTCTTTGCTTTTTGATGAATTTAGCAATTTGAATCATCCCATTTGGAGTTTCCTAGCTCCGGTTATGAATTTCCGAAGTTTTCCCGGTTTTGCTCGGTTTTCACCCGACACTCCGAAAAATGCATTTCTACTCCGTTTCTTTGAATTCTGATCTTGTAAATTTTCTTTATGGTGATTAAAGAGAACATTTGGCCCGTCTCGTCTTCCGTCTCGAATTTTGGCAAAATTACTATTTTGCCCTTGAGTTTGGCAAAATTACAATTTTGCCCATGTTGACTTTTCTTCTGCTCGTTGACCATATTTTGTGATACGGGGTATCACACTCATAATCCTCATTGTAGTTACCATCGCTTGTTGCAAGGTTTTCAATCAACTCCATAGCTGCATCGACTCCCTTGCCTAGGAAGTGTCCATTGCTAGAAGAGTCTAGCATCGCCCTCATTCTTGGACGCACGCCGTGATAGAGGTTGTTGAGTAGTGTCTCCTTAGTGAAACCATGGTGGGGACACTGAGTAGTGAGCTTATTGAACCTCTCCCAAGCTTCAGCAAAGCTCTCATTGTTGTGTTGTACAAACCCGGAAAGCTCACTGCGAAAACGTGCAGTCCTAGTAGCTGAGAAGAAATTCTTCAAGAAAGCCTTCTTGAGTTCTCCCCAAGTGGTGATGGTTCCCGGAGGGATGGTGCTTTCCCAATCCTTAGCTCTGTCCGCCAATGAGAAGAAGAATAGACGCATCTTCAAACCATCGTCATTGACACCATTGAGCCTTGTAGTGGCACAAATCTTGTCAAATGTGTCCAAGTGCTGCAATGGATCTTCAGATGCAAGCCCATGGAACTGGTTGTTTTGCACCATGTTCATCACCATAGCCCGGATCTCAAAGTTGTTATTGTTAACCGGTGGTGGAATGATTCCTTGCCGGTTGGCATTTGTATCCGATGCATCTCCATCACCAATGGCCCTAGCTGGCCTTTGTTGCTCTTGCTGCTGCTACTGATCCTGATTGTTTTCCATAACCGACTGCTCAACACCTTCAAAGTCTTGTAGATCTTCAACAGTTGGTTCCAACTCAAGTCTCTCTTCGTAAACAGCTCTTTCTTGTGCGCGCCGTTCCTTTGCTAATCTCCTCTCGTGTGCTTTGATGTCGTTAACTCTTGCAACTAAGTATGTAGTCCCTTTGCTGCGCAAGCTCATACACCTAACATCAAAAAGAGAGAAAGTAGCAAATTAGTAACAAAAACTTGAACTAAAAAGGAATAGAAAACGAATTGATATATCCAGAATCCCAAAATGGCAACGGCGCCAAATTGATAACAAGGATTTTGCAATCCTTTGAGGTACCAATTCCTCAAGCTTATCGATGTAGCTTTGAGGTATCGAACCTTTTTGAGATAGAGTGTTCAAGAAATCGCTAGGCGCTAGTCGGGCGGTGACCCACCGCCTAGCGCCTAGAACGCCTAGTCGGGGCCTAGTCGGCGCCTAGGCGGTATATGCATTTATAAAAGAAAATAATATATATTAGATATATTATATAATATATGTTATATAATTCAAATATTCTTAGTCTAAAAAATAGTTTAAAACTCAAAGTACATCTAAATAACAAAAAGAATATTAGCTAAATTTATCAGCACACGACATTTACTATCAAATCTGTTAAATTTACAATATTTTTTTATTGATAACCATTAATTTATGAAGTAAGAACTTATAAATTTAGTTATATGTAATAAAATTTTAAAATTATACCGAAACAAACATGAAAATTAAAAATCAAATGATAATTGGTTAAAGATTGTGTGTAGCCGCCTAGGACCGTCTAGACCCGCCTAGGACCGCCTAGATCCGCCTAAATCCGCTTAATAACATAAACGCCTAATTCGAACGCCTAGGAGGAAATCGCCACGGTCAAAGACCGCCTAGCGCCTAGGCCCCGCCTAGGCGGCCGCCTAGACCGATTGGCAATAAGCAAACACTAAACCTTCAGAGTCAAATCAAAAAGTTTGGTTTTGTTTCTAACAATCCTAACAGTAAACAATTTAAACAGAAGTAATCTAAAAGCAAATAACAAATGGATTCAATCAATGACAGAGATAGGGCCTAAAGGTTAAGGTCAACGGATAGGTGACTCGGGATGATCAAGGAATTCTAAGTCAAACTTCATAGAAGCTAATCTCCTAGCATGGAACACACCAAGTAAATCAGTTTAATCTCTTAATACCAATTCTTCACTTAATCCTAACTCAAGAACAAATTATCATTTGTGAACTAGAATCAAATGAGCATTCAAACAGGTTCTGAACAGCAAACAATCACTCTAGACATACATTCTCATGTGCTAGAATGTGAAAGTCCTAACAAAGCTAGAAACTGGAATTTCATCGAACATGTTGCGAACAAGAAATTCTAAACATCCTAACCAATGTGATCAAGATTAATTAGGCACTAAGCACACTTTGATAGATGAGATTTTAAATAATCAATCACTAGAAATCCATTGATCACCCCTAATCAACCTAATCCTACCTAACCCATAATCCTATGAAGAACTACTCACTAATCATCATAAGATCAAAAAAACTCATAGAAATAGAGTTGATCATGGGAGATTAGTGATGGATTTAGAGATTTGTTGAAGGAATAACAAAAGAAGTACTAGATAAATCAAAGGAATCCAACTTGTTCTTACAAAAGAGTTTAGAACATCAAAAATAGCTTAAGAAACAATAAAAAATTGGTTTTTGGCTTAAATAGTCAATAGGGTGCGAGTCGGGTCAACCCGGAACAAACTGGGTGTTGACCCGGATCCGAAACAATTTCTGGGACGCGTATCGGTATGGCCAGCCGATACGCCAGCCGATATGGACTCTCGGTTTTTTTTCTGGGCAGGGTCGTATCGGCCTGGCCAGCCGATACGCCAGCCGATATGGGTGTTCGAAAATTAATCCGAGAGGTCATATCGGTTGGGCCAGCCGATACGCCAACCGGTATGGACTCCTGGTCTTCTGTCGAGGGGCTGTATCGGCTTGCTTGGCCAATATGCACACCGGTACGGCTTGTATCCGCTTCCTCCTTAGTTCCTTGAGCTCTAGACTCCACTTCCAAGTTCACCATCGCTCCTAGACACCTCCAATCATCTGCAAACACACAAGAAACACTCCAAATGCAAGCCTAAAGTGCCTACTCCTAGTCCTAAACAACTCTAAACTCTAGATGCAACAATGACTCGACAAAATGGTGAGAATGATGGAGAAAAGAAGTCAAAACAAGAATTATATGCAAGCCTAAATGCATGAAAATGTATGAATATCAGAACACGTTGTTCATTAGCTTCATAAAAGTTGCTGGTGCATTAGTCAATCCGAAGGGCATAACCACGAACTCGTAATGCCCATACCTCGTCCTGAAGGCTGTCTTCGGTACGTCCTGCTCAGCTACCGGAATATGATGATAACCTTAAGCAAGATCAATCTTTGAAAACCATGTAGCCCCTCGGAGTTGATCCAACAACTCGTCTATCCTCGGAAGAGGGTACTTGTTCTTCACGGTTACTCTGTTCAACCCACGGTAATCGATGCAAAGTCTGAAACTTCCATCTTTCTTCTTGACAAACAAAACCGGTGCGCCCCAAGGTGAACTGCTTGGTCGCACAAACCCTTTCTCCATCAATTCGCTTAGCTGTTTCTTTAGCTCGGCCATTTCTGCCGGATCCATCCGGTAAGGCGCTTTAGAGATTGGAGTCGTCCCTGGCTCAAGCTCGATCATGAATGGATTAGATCGAGTCGGTGGTAACCCAGTCAGTGACTGGAAAACATCCTCAAATTCCTTTCCCACCGGAATCTCACTTAGTTCAGCATTCGGCCCAACTTCCACTGTACTGATTGCGGCCAGATATGCTTCACATCCCTTCTCTAACATTCGTTCTGCTTGAATTTCCAAAACAATCAAACTTCCATTTGTCGGTCTAACTCCTTGATACACCAGCTTTCCTTGGTCAGTTTCAAACCTAACTCGACCGCGGTGACAGTCTAGATGTGCCATATGCTTCCCAAGCCAATCCATTCCAAGGATCACATCGTAAGACTTCACCTGACAAATCATCAAATCGGCTGGCATGTTCACTTCACCGATCATCACAGAGATGTCTCGAAATTTTCCCATTGTGAACATAACCTGCCCGCCAGCTGCTTTAACTTTCATCACTTCTCCATCATTTTCCTTCTTGAACTCACTGAGTCCAATCATGTTTGGATGCACAAAGCAGTGTGATGCAACGGAATCAAACAGAACATGGGTCGCCACATGATAGAGTCAGGTTTTAATCCTATATCTAACTGCAAGTGCACAGTTCAGTAGTTGTAGTATATAGGTATCGAATCCACAGGGACTCTGGTATTCAATAGCTCAAGAACAGGAAATTAAACTAGGAAGAAAGCAATGTGATTGAATTAAAAGCAATGCGAGAAAGTAAACAGAAAGCAGAGATTGTTGGTTGTGAAAGCAAGTTATTAAGAGCGCTAAGTCTAGGGCGTTCTCAGGAAATCAGACAAGCAGATAGTTCATTCAGCAAGGATCTAATTAAGCACAGTTCTAGAACTCAAAACACAGATATAGAATTAACCAAATTCCTTTGCGATAATTCTCTAAGTCTAAGTGCAGCAAACCAAACTTTCGTTTGCGAGAACTAACAGATTAAACTAGCATTAATTCCAAGTTTGATATGTTCACAATTATCCTAAACCAAACTTTCGTTTGCGAGAAGTTTAATTGCTCAACCTAAAGAGTTCAGATTCCTAAACCACACTTCTGTGTCGTATCTAGCAACCTAAGATCTAGATTCTAATTGATCAGGTTAGAACTAGCTTTAAGCACAATTAGATTGAAGAACAGATATAGTTATGAATCCTTAACTGAATTAAACAAGTCTAGCAAGTCATGAAATCCTATGTGAGAAACCCTAAACCTAACAAGGAATCTACTCAGACATAGATAATGAAAACATAATCATATGAAGAATAAATTGCATAAAAGATAAAGAATTAAAGGGGTTCGAAATCTTCTCCAAATACAGATGAAGTAAAGGTTCAGATCAGCCCCAAAAGCTCTAAAAATCCTCTGCTCTTAATTATGAAAGCGTATGTAATTAAAACACCAAAAACTTAATTATATAGGTCTAATCTCGGCCAGGGGCTTCTTTGTAAATATCAGGAACTTCTGGATCAGAGTGCAATATCTTGACTCTTCATAAACCGCCGAGTTTCGGCTCATCTCGCTGGTGCAACGATCGGTGCTAGAGTGCAACGATCGACGCATTACTCTGTTTCGGACAGTGAACTCTATCTCTCGGCCAAACACTCCAAAAACTCCAAAATACTCCAATATCTTCAATTCAGCTCCAAACCTGATTATACCTGTAAAAGACTCTAAAAGAACACAAAAGACACTAAAACACACTTATATCATGGTCTAAAACTAGTAAAAACCATGATATATCAACTCCCCCACACTTAGCCTTTGCTTGCCCTCAAGCAAAACAGAGAACTAAAGCTTGGTGAAGAGGTTTGAAAACTCTTCAGAAACTCATTTCATCCTAAAAGCTACAATACTCAGATTCCCCTTAGTAAACCACTGAAAGAATCAATCACAGGATATCAAGACCAACATGTACTTCCCCCACACTTAGCAACTGTCCTAAGTAAACTCCACAATCACATTCAAGCATTCAAATTCTCCCTACTGACTTCTGCAAGTATTTAAGTGCGGTCTCACCTAAGGAGTATCGATCAAAGGGCACATGGATTCTTACCATATCAGCTTTAGACCACCATACTATCTTTCTCTAGTCCCTTTCTTCTCTTTTCCCTTCCTTAACAACTGATTTTTTCCTCTTTGGGTATCATTTTATTTTTTTTATCAGTGTTCTTCCCGTTATGGGGTGTACTTTGGACACATTCCATGGATCGCACAAGAGATAATAGGGGTCTATACCACTCTTGTGACCACTTCGGAGTTACTAACTCATCCTCAGTTTATTATCTTTTTTTTTTATAAGGAAGGGGAGAAGGGAACTAAATAGGATAGGTTGACAGGCTGTGTCAGAACTAACAGGGAATCCGACACAAAGTATACCAAGCCCTTAGGTGAGAAATCTAAGTCAGTATTATATTGAAGTCAGTAAAAGGATCCTCTGATACCTGAAGTGATGTGGGTGTTCTCAGTAGGTTGATCTGTGTCTGGGTTTTCTAATGGTCAGAGATAGATCCTGCAACTTCATCCCAATGGTTACTTAAGTTCCTGTAAGTCTTGTAAATCTTCTCAGAAAATCATAGTTTCTTACTTAAACAATTTTGACTCAATAAAACAAAATTTTTTGAAAAATGGACTGACTCTTAAGAAAACAGAAAGATAAACGTCAGTAGCACCTCCCCCACACTTAAGACACACTGTCCCCAGTAGTGTCAAGCGAAGGATCGGTAAAAAGAAATAAAAATTGTTAAGGTTTTGTTGAGTTCTGTCGGGTTACCTCTGTCGCTCAAGCATCGATCGTTGCACTAAGTGCATCGACCGTTGCTAGGCGATATTCGTGTATGGTCGATCGTTGCTCAGGACCGCAACGATCGCTGCAATGCGATTCCGATCGTGTTGTGACGATCGATACAGAAGTGCGTCGATCGACGCACTGCGAATTTGTCCGAGACCTGCGAACATAAACTCACCAAAACCAAAAACAAACGTAAAATCCTAACAAAAACACCAAAAATTAAGTAGAAAAACACCAGTACCTAATGGTGGGTTGCCTCCCACCCAGCGCTTGTTTAAGGTCAATAGCTTGACCGGACGGACAAGATTTTTCAGGCACCAGGAGATCCTGACAGAGACTTTTTCTGTCTCTGTCCAAGTCTCCTCATCCAAGGTGACGAGTAGGCTGTTGCAGAATGCTCATGTCCAAGAAAAGATGGAGTAAAATGTGCTCCAGGATCTATAATCACAGTGTCATCGGGCCGCTCATCATCTGCATTCCTTATGGTGAATGTATGCCCATCTATCAGTGGTCTTCGCAGCTTATCCATCTCATAACGCAGCGGCTCATCTCCCAGATGGAGGTCTATCAGGCTGTTCCTAACATCAATTACCGCTCCTGCTGTAGCCAAAAATGGTCTTCCAAGTAGCAACGCTTCATCCGGATCACAGTCATATTTCAGCACTAAGAAGTCCGTTGGAACTAAATAGTTTCCAACTCTCACCGGGATGTCCATCAGGAGTCCTTCAGGAACTCGTATGGACTGATCAGCTAGGACAAGAGAGGTCCTAGTAGGAGTAAAATCTAGCATACCCAGCTTCTCTGCCACAGAGTATGGCATCAAACTTCCAGCAGCTCCTAAGTCACACAGAGAACACCTAAAACTATCCTCAAAGATAGAACAATCAAGCACAAAGACTCCAGGATCTGGCAGCTTCTTTGGGATCTTGGTTAGCAGAACATCACTAATATGCTGAGGAATTATAATCACCCAGTCTCTCAGCTCTTCATCTAGAGGCAGCATCTTGTTCAAATATCTCTGCACACATGGATGATAAGGTGGATCATCAGAAGATGGAATTTCTTCCAATTCTTCACCAATATCCTCTAGCTTTTTAAGCTCTTCAATTTCCTTATTAATCACTTCAGACACTGAGGAGTGTTGTCTAACAATCTGCGCATAAATCTCCTGTTGAGAGATCTCAGAGACTCCAGAGAATAAGCCATCAAGCTCTAAGTCTGCATCAATACCATTATCACTCAGCGAATCTGTCTGTTCACGACGTGCATCGATCGACACTAGTTGTGTGTCGATCGTTGCAATGCTGCAGTTTTCACCCAAGAGTTTTTCACCAAAATTCGGGATTTCTTCTTCCTTCACCAATTCAGTTGTACTTAGCTCAAATTTTTCACCTAGGTGAGATCCATCATTAACGTACACAGACCAGGCCTTAATATGAGTGTCTGCTAGTCCTTTTCCCTTTATTGAGCTGGAAATCTGGTTCACCTGAGTATCCAACTGCTTCATGTGAGTGTTCAGGGACTCAAACTTCCCATTGAGGTCTTCATAGACAGCATCCAACTTCTTGTTGCAGTCCACAGAAATCTTGGTCTGACTCTCCATTAGTTGTTCCATCATAGCTTCCATTCTACTCTCATGAGCTGTAGGTGCAGGAGGAGTCTGATAGGATGAAGATCCATAGGTTCTCTGAGTACCTTGTCCAAAGGTCTTCTGAAAACAACTAGTCTGTCCAGAATTAGATGAATTGCTGTTGAAAGCACTTTTCTGTCCTCCATTGAAGAATCTGTTTCCCTGTTGATTACCAAATCTATTACCTTGGAATCCAGAACCTCCTATGTAATTCACATCTTCCTCCTGAGTGTCCTCCTCAGTTTGAATTACCTCTACATCTTGGGCAAAGTGGACAGCTTTCTTACCTGCTAGGAGATTGCAAACTGTGTCCAGCCTAGATCTAATCTCAGCTATGTCAGAATTCTCTACACTTCCACCAGATTTCTTCCTCCTCTCATCCATAGTCTTGCAACTGTTGCTGCCTATTAGATTCTCAATCAACTGCTTAGCTTGTGTAGGAGTCCTGGTGTTGAAGTTAGCATTTCTGGAGTTATCCAGTGCAGACTGATATGGAAGATCTATGCCTCTGAAGAAAATACCAATCAACTGAACCTCAGTGAATCCATGGTGTGGGCAGTCACGCTGATACTGCTTAAATCTCATCCAGGCAGTCTTTAAAGGCTCCACAGCTCCTTGGGAAAAGGTGAGTATTTCCTGTCTGGACTGGTCTGAGCGCGCATCATCATAGAAGTGACGCAGGAACTCACTCTTCAGGGCTGCCCAAGTAATATACTGAGCAGGTGCCAGCTGCTTTAGCCATGCACTAGCGTCTCCAGCAAGACTGTGCGGAAAGAGCTTAAGGAACAGATAATCTGGGAAGACTCCATCATACTTCATGCCAGTAACTATGTCCTCAAACGAATCAATGTGATCCATAGGCTGCTCCGTTGGGTAACCATGCATTCTGTCTCATCAGCGAGTAGTAGATGGTTTTGATCTCAAAATCATTTCTCTCAAAAGCAGGAAGCACTAAAGCTGACCGGTTTGCATGATACTCATCCGGTCTGTTGTAGTCAGCTAAAGTCCTCTCATGGACAACCATCTGTCTAGCTTGGTTCTGTCGCGGTGGCTCAGCTTCCTCAACATCAGGGATCACTCGTCCCTCAGCATCAATCCTCTGCCCAGCAGCATTGTAAGGATTGTTTTCCGGATCCCTCAGGGTACCTTCAGCATCTGGTATCAGAATCAAACGCTCACGTACCATCCTTTCTCTTCTTTCTCTTCTGTTAGCTCTCTCTAAACGTCCAAGTTCTTCAAGATTGAGATTAACTAAGTCCAAGTTCAGATTACTTCTAGTTTTCTGCGTCTGCATAAACTGTCTGTAATCGTCCGGCAACGATCGATGCTATCAGTGCAACGATCGGTTCAATCTCAGAATCGCCTAGTGACGATCGATGCAAGGGTGCAACGATCGACGCAGTGCGAAATCGGTACCTGCGACAGAGAGAAAAACAGACAAAATCAGTAACTAAAAAAAAAAAAAAAACGAAAAGAAAACAAAAAATCCTAGTAAAACCCTAGGTTCGAAGCTATTGAAGACTCTAAGAGTCCCCGGCAACGGCGCCAAAAACTTGATAGGGTCAGGTTTTAATCCTATATCTAACTGCAAGTGCACAGTTCAATAGTTGTAGTATATAGGTATCGAATCCACAGGGACTCTGGTATTCAATAGCTCAAGAACAGGAAATTAAACTAGGAAGAAAGCAATGTGATTGAATTAAAAGCAATGCGAGAAAGTAAACAGAAAGCAGAGATTGTTGGTTGTGAAAGCAAGTTATTAAGAGCGCTAAGTCTAGGGCGTTCTCAGGAAATCAGACAAGCAGACAGTTCATTCAGCAAGGATCTAATTAAGCACAGTTCTAGAACTCAAAACACAGATATAGAATTAACCAAATTCCTTTGTGATAATTCTCTAAGTCTAAGTGCAGCAAACCAAACTTTCGTTTGCGAGAACTAACAGATTAAACTAGCATTAATTCCAAGTTTGATATGTTCACAATTATCCTAAACCAAACTTTCGTTTGCGAGAATTTTAATTGCTCAACCTAAAGAGTTCAGATTCCTAAACCACACTTCCGTGTCGTATTTAGCAACCTAAGATCTAGATTCTAATTGATCAGGTTAGAACTAGCTTTAAGCACAATTAGATTGAAGAACGGATATAGTTATGAATCCTTAACTGAATTAAACAAGTCTAGCAAGTCATGAAATCCTATGTGAGAAACCCTAAACCAAACAAGGAATCTACTCAGACATAGATAATGAAAACCTAATCATATGAAGAATAAATTGCATAAAAGATAAAGAATTAAAGGGGTTCGAAATCTTCTCCAAATACAGATGAAGTAAAGGTTCAGATCAGCCCCAAAAGCTCTAAAAATCCTCTGCTCTTAATTATGAAAGCGTATGTAATTAAAACACCAAAAACTTAATTATATAGGTCTAATCTCGGCCAGGGGCTTCTTTGTAAATATCAGGAACTTCTGGATCAGAGTGCAATATCTTGACTCTTCATAAACCGCCGAGTTTCGGCCCATCTCGCTGGTGCAACGATCGGTGCTAGAGTGCAACGATCGACGCATTACTCTGTTTCGGACAGTGAACTCTATCTCTCGGCCAAACACTCCAAAAATCTCCAAAATACTCCAATATCTTCAATTCAGCTCCAAACCTGATTATACCTGTAAAAGACTCTAAAAGAACACAAAAAGACACTAAAACACACTTATATCATGGTCTAAAACTATTAAAAACCATGATATATCACCACACCACCCATGACTAAGGTCCCTACACATTCATCATCTTGAATGCTAAGAAACCAGGACTAAACACGCAACAGACAAGCAAATCACACAGATATGCTTAAGGTAAGTGATAGGAGACTCACCAAAGATCGAACTAGAGGTGTAAGGATCCTGAGACTCATCTGCGACTGTGTACACACGTGGCATTATGGCTTGCCTCTTTTCATTCGGCTGATGTCCTTCACTTTGACATTTTCCACTCTGCTTAGCCAACTTAGGACAATCTTTCTTGAAATGTCCAGCTTCACCACATTTGTAGCACAATCGCTCTTTTGCACCCTTAGCTTGTTGATCCTTCGGCCGTGTATTCCCTTCTGGACAGTCACGCACCTTATGCTCCAAACTTCCACATCGGTGATATGCTCCAGAAGCTTTCCTGCATGATCCCACATGCATCTTCTTGCAAGTCGGACATACACTGCGGCCAGCAGATGACTTGCCAGAATTGTTGTTCTTCCCAAACTTCTTGTTTTTTCCAGCATCATTTCCAGTTCCCAGCAACTTTGCTTCCTCGTTCAATCCCTCTTCCTGTTCCGCAGCTTTTTCCACCAGCTCGGCAACTGAATCATACTTACGGATCCTGCAACGAGTGTTCAGATCAACACGCAATCCACTCATGAACTTGCGGACCAAGGATTCTTCGTCCTCTGCTTCACGGCCATCATACTTCTTAAGCCGATTGAATTCAGCTTCATACTCCCTCACAGTCATTGATCCTTGCTCCAACTTAAGGAATGCACCTTCCAGCTTGTCCAAGGCTTCAGCCGGAAAGTACTTCCTCTTGAATTTCTCACTGAACATCACCCAAGTGCAAACTTCCTCACCCATATGACTTGCCACACCTTTCCACCAAGTGTGCGCATCTCCATCCAGATAGTGAACAGCGATGTCTTTCTTGTAACCATCAGGACAACGGATTGAGTCAAATTTCTGCTCCAACCTTGTCAACCACTCATCCACATCAATCAACTTTGTCCCTCCACAGAAGAACTTTGTTCCCAACTTCCTCATATGATCCATCATTGAAGGTAAGATGGGTTCCTTGGCGTAGGCAACACATCTTCCTCTTCCACCACGACTTGTTCCACATTCACTTCACCCTGTGGACCATTCGTAATCGGCACAACAACTGGAAATCTTTCCAAGACTTGCCCCAAAATTTCCAACACTGCCTCCAAACCGACCGGAGGTGCATTAACATTAGCAGCAGCATCATTCATCTCATTCCCACCATTTGCTGCATTCTCAGCATCATGAACTTCCTCATTTGCATCATTCCTTGCCACATTGTTCCATGATGTTTCCCCAGTATCACCATTCCTCCTGGTGTTTTGGTTACTCTTAGCTATTTGCACATAACAGATCAGGCAAGTTAGCCCCATCACTAACTTGTTAACAGAACACAGAATGACTTACCGCGAGACCGGCGCTGGAAGGATGGTTTAACCCACTAACCCATTTATGCTTAAATTGTCCTAGAACCAAACTATTCTATGATACCAACTTGAAACGTCCTGGCCCAATTTTTCCCACCCGAAGGTAGTGTCTGGGACGACTTCCTCGTCCAGACTTAGGCCAATTTCAAAATTTTCCATACTTAGAATTATTTTGCGTTTTTAATCCGAACTAGAAAAGCATTTTAAGCATAAAACATACTTAGATAGATTTCTGAGGTTTAAGTACAATGCTATCAGTTTTGCCACTAAGCTATTACATCATACTTAACCAAATCTACCCAAGCTAACCATCCTTTCCACCCAGCCGCCTTTAGTCTCGCGCCTAAGCCTTCTCAGAACGATCACCTGCATCCACAAAGGAGGCATAACCAAACAGATTGCTTAGTGAGAGTGGTCGTCCCGTCTCACTTAGCCATAGAAATAATTACGCAACAAGCCATAATTCAGTAAGTCTATCAAGCTTATCATCAGTACAGACGCTTGATCCGATCTGATTGTTTCAAGGCAATGAGCCAGCATCTAAAGGCAAGAAACCAACCAATCAATCAAGTTAGCTGAAACATAATGGCCTGAACAGATAGATGCTTAACCCGATCTGATCATTCCGAGTCAACAAGCAATCTTCTACGATCCAGCATCAAGCCTTAACGAGCAAACTGCCCTTAAGCGCATGATCTGATCTAAGATGCTTGAAGAAAGGATCGATCAATCGGTTAAGTCTCAGCAGAAACAGAAGTATCGATAAGCAAGCAATCAGAACAATCCTAGCCAACTAGACTCAACGAATCTATGCAAGCAGACGATCAATCTATGACCACGGTCACGCACTCACCTTAGTCTTTCGGTTCGTTTGATGAGAGCGGTTTTCTGACACCTCTTGTGCTCGAATCCAACAGAAAATCACCGATCCAATCAGTCCAGCAATCCAGCCAATCGCTTATCCAACTCTCGGCCAAATCTTCACTATTCTCAGTCTGAACGCTTAAACTCTTAAGAATCTCTCTCTCGATCTTTCTGAGTTCTTTTGCGGAAAAAAAGTGATCAATAATCGTCTAAGGACGACTTTTATCAGATTCGGGACAGTTTTACTCGAGCCAAAACCGTCCAAAACTGCTTCCGCTTCTTTCTGATTGGCCAAGCCAAACCAACTTCCTTCCCCGCGCTTTCATCACTTGGCTGCGCGAGTTTTCTCATAAACCTGTTCCCGCCCTTCTTCCTTGGGCGAAAATGCTGAGTTTTGGCCAATAACCGTTCCCGCCAATAACCAGCCAGTCAATCAATCCGCAAACTGAAGCTTGGTCCGACAATCTTAACTGTTCTGTCTGAATGTTGACCAACTTTTCTGAATCTCGACCAAATCAGCTCAACATCCTTCCTTGGTCCGAAAATCATGGTCTGAACTCTTCCAGTTCGATTTAGCTTGGCTTTCACACAGTAAGTCTTACTTATCCAATGAACCCCCAGATTTTTAATATTTCGTGTCTTAAAAAGCCATTCTGGATGACCATCAATAGCCCAATCCGTTCATCCTTGATCTGATTTTGTTCCCTTAGAATACGGGTGTTACACTTTGCCTCTGGTCTTTGAAATTTATTTGGTAATACGAAGATTTCACATGAAAACATAAATTCTATCAAAACTAAGCATTATTTACATTTAATGGGGCCATATGATCGCCCTAATGTACGATATGCTCTTGGGTGAAGTTAGATTTTCTGCTCAACACGTTCTTTTACAAATTTTAAATTTGTAAATAGTATTTAAATAGTTTTTTTACTGTAAAAACTATTTATTTTACATCTTTTGTTTCTTTCAGTATGTAAGTATATTTTTCTGAATTTACATTAAAAAAAAAAAACTTGAAAGGTTTTCGTTAGATCTTAGACATTTGTTTTCGTGTTTAGTGTACGTATGTGATTGATTACAATGTATAAGGTTTAATCATTTGTTTTTTTATTAATGGTTAACAATACTTTTCATCGCTAAATTCTCTCATAGACGGATGTATACCACACAAATTTAGCTAATATTTAAATAGAGATACGATGTATACCACACAAAAATATTATAAATACAAGATTTTGATATCTTTGTATTCACATTACTTCGAAATTGTTGTAGATAACGCAAAAATGAATAACTTTGTAGCGTTTATGTTAACTATTGCTATGTGTTTTGGGGTAAATGGAGTATTTAGTACAAGTTGCGCCAGTCCAATAATATATATTTTAAACCAACTTGGTCCCGGTAGAACTCTTGAATGCGATTGCTATACTGAAAACGATAAGCCAGGCAAGAGTATTTTACAATCAAATAGGTGGAGACGCTTTGCAACAAAGGAGTTGAATGGGAAAAACCCCAAAGATATTAGGTGGGATTGTGTCTTGAAGCTAGGTCTGTGGATGAGGCATGGTCGACTCTTTACAGCTACCTCATATCGTGGTGGATGTGATCAGGTACATACATGGATTGCCAGACGTGAGGGACTTTACTATAAACAAGGTACACCAGCATCAGAGACGGACACCTCGCTTTCATGGGTTACATGGGAAAAAACTAAACCATTCTTAACACATTCTCCGTAAACTAATTTAATGTTTGTGACATTGATTTTATTTTTGTTCATCTTGTAAACTATGTAATCTTTGTGGCTGAATGGACATTAAAATATAAGTTCAGTTCCAATATGTACAAAATCATATTTTAACATATTGTTATATTATATCTTAGCACGAGGCACCGTCTATAACTTCATTTGGTGAAAGGAATGGGGTATTAAGCCTCTTATTCATGAAGACAATATGATACTGTCTTAAACAAAGCGTTGTAATAACCTGTAAATAGAAATAAATTCTTAAATTAGGGTGCTTTGGAATGTGCTCATACAAATATATATACATATATATATATACACTACAAGAAAATCTGTATTTAGCCGCGAACGAACCACGAACAGTTCGTGGCTAATTCGTAGATATTCGTGGCTATATATAGCCACGAATTATGCTTTGTAGCTATTGGTGGAAAATTAGCCACGAATGGCCACGAACTAGTCGTGGAAAGGTTTAACCATGAATTGCTACGACATTATTCGTGGCTATCTTAGCCACAAACATTTATGTGGCTCTCCGTGACTATTCAATACCCTAAACCCTAAATACACCCTAAAATCTCAAACTCTTAATCATAAACTATAAAATAAAAATACAAACTATTAATTATATATACATAAAACTATTATTTTCAAATTAAATACCACAATATTCATATCCTAAATTAAATAAACTATATATTATATATAACCTTAAACTATAACCAAAAAAATCTAATATACCCTAAATATACCCTAAACCCCATATTCTAAACTTTAAACTCTAAATCATAAAAATAAAATCAAAATACAAACCTTTAATTATATATACATAAAACTATTATTTACCACAATTGTATAATATGTATATATATATATATATCTATAAAAACTAAACCCTAACTCTAAATAAACCCCAAACTTCTAAAATATAAACAAGAATATAACAATTCGGTTAATATAGCATATCCAAAACTAAAATTATTAATTAGTATAAACAAAACAAAATTAACACATAAAACTATAAACCTTAAACAAACCCCAAAAATCTAAAGTATAACCAAAACTTATTACTAACATTTTGAATACTATAACCTATTCAAAATTGATATTCAACTCTTATAAACCTTAAAACCCTATACCTTAAACTATAATCAAACTCTAAATTATAAACAAGAATCTAATTAATAAACCTCTAATTATTTTAAACTCTAAACATAAATCACAAACCATATATCTCAAACTCTAACCTTAAATTGTAAACCTTATATATATATATATATTTATAAACTAAAATCCTCTTATTTAAATATTAATTAATTTGATATTTTATTTAAAAAGTTTTTACAATATTAATTTTTTTCATTAAAATCTTTGTTGGTTGTAAAATGATTTTATAAAAATAATTTATAAATACTTATTTCCTATTGGTGGTTAGAAAATGGCAAGGATTGAGATCTTCTTTAATCCTAGCCATTGGTATATCCTAGATCTAATGGTCATAAAGTTTCTTTCTTAACCTAACACCTCTTCATCATCTTCAACCCACGCAGCCGTTCAACTAAAGTTCCTCTTCCTCTTCATTTTTTTTCTTTATCAGATCATGAAAGAGAGAGCCATGGAGCTCCGATCTCGTCGCTGTAAGGGTTTGCGCAGAGGAGGAGCCGCCGTAGCTTCACCGCTCTCTTCTCCGTCTATCTCACTCTTCCGTCACTCTTCCGTAACAGTCCGAGGGAGTCTCTAAGGAAAAAAACCATCCAAGCAAGTCACTGGAACCATCACTGAGCAACGGAAAAGGGACCACCGGAGAAGATGTGCTCCGCCGGAGAAGACACGGACTCCTAAGCGTTTTGAAGCCGCCGTAGCTTCACCACTCGATGAGGTTGAAGACGAAGCAGTAAGCCATCAGCCGCGATATGATACCACCGGAAAAGATGTGCTCCGCCGGAGAAGAAGACACACGGACTCGCCGGAGAAGACGAAGCGATGGCGGTGTGGAGGCTATTAGCCACACATTATCTTGATATTCGGCGGATTGTATAACGTTCGTTTTTTACGCGGTTTACATCTCTTGTCATTTGAGGCCGTTTACCTTGTATATGTTCTTTTTGGTAGATTTTTACTGTATATTCGTAGATATATTGCTACGATCTAGGGTTTCAGGTTCAGATCTGTGCGAGAGAGACGGAGAGTTAGATCTACAGCTTCCAACTGATCAGGTCTGATATAGAAGCATAAATCTGAAGCAGATCTGAGTTTTAGAAGAACATATTGGAGTAGATCTGAGATACGAGATTCTAACCTTTACGAACACAAGAATGGAGGATTCTACACTCGAAAGAGTCGAGAAGACTACGGATAGGGGTTTGGGATAGAAAGCGGAGTCGATCAGAAAATTCGACGACTTTTCCGGCAAGGTGCGGTGGCGACAGCGGTTGTCCGGCGAGGCGGCTCCGGTGGTGGTCTGGTGGTGGTTGGCGGCGGTGCCTGGCTGTCGTCGGGCTTCCTCAGGTCATGAGAAAGGCTTTGATGTCTTGGACTTTATGACAAATGAGTTGTTGGGCACCTCTATTTATAGGAGTGGGAGCTAGGTTTTCCCTCTCAACGGGCTGGGCCTTGGGCTTTAGGCCCAATTCCTTATTTCCCTTAGGCCCCAAAAGTGGGCCATTACAATTATACCCCACCAATAGTGATTTCTTCCCCGAATTCGCCATGCCGCTGATTTCCACAAACAACTCTGGATGGCTTAACTTAAACTGCAAATCAGGGTTCCCACACCTCATCATGATTCCGTCTCTCTCCCATCGAACCAGTACCATTTTAGTTCTCTTTCTGTTGATCTCGGATTCCCGACGATCTGCAATCCTGATAGGCTTGATAGTCACTGACCAGTTATGGTTAACGTTTGATGGCGGCTTTGACAAGATCAATTCCGGTTAACGAACAACCTTCCACTAAACATACACATGGAATACGTTGTGAAAATTTGACAGCTTTTAGGGTAACTCTAACTTATACGCCTCCACACCAACTCTCTCGACTATCACAAATGGTTCCATACCTTTGCCTCAACTTTTTCAGCTTGCGGTTTGGATTGTTGCCTTGGAACGTCCTCATCTTAAGATACAACAAATCGCCCAAAGTGAACTCCAAATTCTTACGACGCTTATCCGCATAACTCGTATGTCGATCGTGAGCCTGTTTTAACCTTTCCTTGAGCAACTCAACTTGCTGAACTGTTTCCTGAATCATCTCTGGATCTAAGTCATGCCTCTCCCCCACCTCGGTCAAACATAGGGGAGTCAAGTAGGGTTGTCCATATAGAGCCTCGTATGGCGACATTCCTATACTCGAGTAAAAACTATTCTTGTAGGCAAACTCGACCAACGGCAGGAACTTAACTCAGTTGCCTTCCCAATCCAACACACACGCCATCATCATATCTTTCAATGTCTGAATGGTCCGCTCAGACTATCCATCGGCATACGGGTGATATACCGAGCTAGGAGTACCTTTGTACCCATCGCCTTCTGAAATGCTTTCCAAAAGATCGAGGTGAACCTCGGATCTCTGTCTGACATGATACTGACCGGTGACTGATAGAGCAATTTTTATCTTTATTCTAACTGCAAGTGAACATATATACAATCGTAGTATAAAAGGGTATTGAATCCACAGAGACCCAAGTTCACACAACATATTATATGTTTTCAAATTAAACTAAGTCAATCAGATGAAAGCAGTAAACAATTCAAGCAATTTAAAAGAGTGTTTTCAATATGAGAAAGGTGCTAGACCTAGGGAGTTCTCAGGAAATCATGCAATGTAAGACACTTCGCTAATCAGGATTTAGATTAAGCACATGTTCAAGAACTAGAATCACAATGTCTGCAATTATTATCTATGTCGAGCAACCTAATGATTCAAATCTCTTTGCAATCTTAGAGTTCTAGACAAGCATTAATAACAAGTTCTTTAGTTCACAATTTTCCTAAACCAAATCTCTGTGTATCTAGTCAAAAAACTCCCACTAAGTTCTGTTAGATTATAATTCACACTCTCGTGCCATAATTATCTAATATCTAAACTCTAGGTGATCAATCCAGAATTCAGTTTTAATTTCATCTTATGTGATGAACAGATAGATTTAGAATCCTAATTATCCAAATATCTAACAAGGCATAAAATCCCCACGAGAATCCCTAAATCTAACTAAGGCTACTACATGATATCAATAAGACAAAACATGTTGAATAGAAAATCAAGACTGAATAGATATAATAGAACGGGGTTCGAAATCCTTCTCTCAAAGGTTACAAGTAGCAGAATAGCCCCAAGCAAAATCTCTCAATCTCCAACGCCAAAAGTAAGAACAAAAGTAAGAACAAAAAAATAAGATTCAACTCTCAAAAACCTAATTAAAAACCACTAAACACGTTCTGGGGCCAAATTAGAAATAAGGAAACTTCTTAGTCTTTTTTCAATTCTTCAAAAGATGTCATCAATCGGCTTATTGGTCTCGTTGGGCTTCATAGTCGACTGAAACTAAATGTGGTGTCAGTCGACATTAAATCGTGGTTATGGCTCCCACTTCAAATCCTTGCAGAAATCTCCTGAAACGTCCCAAAAATCCTAGTTTTGCTCCAAACGCATGCTTACTTGTAAAAGACTCGATAGACTCGAAAAACTAGGTTAAAGACCCAATATACACTTCACTATACACTCTACATACTTTCAGGCGAGACCTCGGTTCATCTGTTTTCTTAATCGCCAGAAAGTGCGCAGACTTGGTGATTCGGTTCACAATTACCCATATCGCATCCTTTCTTCATGTCGTCCTCGGTAGTCCGGTAGCGAAGTCCGTGGTCACCATATCCCATTACCATTCTAGTATATGAAACCCTTGTAGCAATCCGGTGGGGACCCTCCTTTCGACCTTGACCTGTTGACAGTTCTGACACTTTGAACCCCACTTCGCCACATCCCTCCATACCCTCCCAATGGAAGTACCGCTTCAGATTCTGATACATTTTGTGGTTCCCAGGGTGAATCAAAAACTGTGACTGGTGAGCTTGCCTTAGGATCTCGTCCCTCAATTCCTTGTCTTTCGACACACAAATCCGGTTCTTGAACAAGAACGTACCATTGGTTTTGATGTGGTACCCAATCACCTCCTTCTCGATCAATGCGTACTTGGTTCCATCTTGCGGTTGGGCTTCCTTAATCCTACCCAACAAGTCGTCTTGGTCCAAAGCCTCCAATCCAGTGACACATTCTTTAGCTATGGTGGCACACAACTACAAGTTTTCTAGGGTAGCTGACAGTTCATTTACTTCCTTATTCTCTGACACGATAACCATCCTTCTACTTAGAGCATCAGCCACCTGGTTAGCCTTCCCAGGGTGATACTCGATCTTAAGGTCATAGTCTGCTAGAAGCTCCATCCATCGGCGCTGCCTCAAATTCAAATCTCCTTCGGTGAAGATGTACTTTAAACTCTTGTGGTCCGTGAATATATGCACCATCTCCCTGTACAGATAAGCACATCATATATTCAATGTGAAGACTACTGCTGCCAGCTCCAAGTCATGGGTGGGGTAGTTAACCTCGTGCTTCCTCAAATACCTCGATGCGTAGGCGATCACCTTTTCTTCTTGCATCAAAACACACCCTAATCCAACTCTAGATGCGTCCATGTAGACTACATACGGTACTCTTGGCCGCGGTAGTACTAACACTGGAGTTTGAGTCAACAATTCATTTAGTCGCTCAAAACTCTGGGCGCACTTCTCTTTCCAAACGAACTTTGACATCCTTTCCTGTCAAGGCCGTTAGCGGTTTGGCTACGCTGGAGAATCCTTCCACAAACTTTATGTAGTATCCTTCCAGCCCCAAGAAACTACGAACATCGGTTGCATTCTCCGAATTTGTTCAATTGGTGACCGAAGTGATCTTTTCTGGATTCACTACTACTCCGATTTCCGAAATCACATGGCATAGGAATCCAATCTCTCTTTTCCAAAAACTGCACTTGTTGAGCTTGGCGACCAACTGGTGCTTCCTGAGCGTATCTAAAATAATCCGGAGGTGCCACTCGTGCTCTTCCTTACTCCTCAAGTAGACCAAGATATCATCGATGAAGACATTATGAACTTATCCAACTACTCCTGGAAGACGTCGTTCACCATCTTCATGAAAGTTTATGGCTCGTTGATCACTCTGAATGGCATTACCACGAACTCGTAGTGTCTATATCAAGGCCGGAATGTCTTCTTTCTGATGCCCTCCTACGTTATACGAATCTGGTGGTACCTCGAGGCAAGATCGATCGTAGAGAACCATGAGGCCCCCTGCAGCAGGTCCAAAAGATCATTGATCCTGGGCAACGGGTACTTGTTTTTGATAGTCACCTTGTTCAGGCCTCGGTAGTCAATACAAAGTCTGAAACTTCTGTCCTTCTTATTTACAAACATGACATGTGCTTCCCACGGCGACGTGCTCGGTCAAAAAATCCCTTCTCCACAAGGTCCTCAAGGTTCTTCTTCAACTCAGCAATTTCTGCATATGCTAAACGATAGGGAGCCCTTGACACGGATGTCATTCCGGGCTCTAGCTCTATCGTAAAGGCATCATTTTGTTCTGGTGGTGGTCCTTTCAATGGTGCAAATACATCCTCGTATTCTGCAGCTACCGGAATGGTTTCCAAGCTCGGAGCTTCCCCTTCCTTGGTCATTGAGATGGTTGCTAAAAACGCTTCATTTCCCTTGCTGATCAACGCTTCTGATTGCATCATGGATATGAATGATATGCATGTCCGTGTTTTCATTCCCTTGAAACGATATTTCCCTCTTTGCTAGGAAAAGTGACAGTCACATTGGCGCAGTCCATTACGTCTCAGTGTTGTACCAACCAATCCATTCATATGATAACTTCATAGCGACCTATCTCCACTTGCGCTAGATCCGCAGACAAGTCGACTCCGGCAGCCGTTACGGACACCCCTTCATAGATTCTCTTGCCTCCTACTTTATCTGATCTGGCGGTCTCGACCTTTATGACTGATTTGACAAACCTTCCTTTAAAGGTACAACAGCTCGATAGATTTGGGTTTACAAAGCTATGCGTAGCTCTTGTGTCAAACAAGGTGTGGGCGGATACTCCCCCAACCACAACCAATTCTTTACGGTTTACTAAGACTAAACCACTAGACTTTTGACAATCACGACTCCACAAGAATTCACACAGGAAGGCAACGATTACATACCCACGATCGGTTCAGCTCCTTCATTATTTCCAACAACGTACACCCAAGTTCCTCCCGCTTGACCTCCTGGTGGTGGTGGCGGTAACGACAACAACTTTTCTCCTACTTGACCTCTTGGCGGCCGTGGTGGCAACGGTTGTACTACAGATCATGTCCTGGCGGCTTGGTTTGGGAACTCTCTCGCAATGTGCCCCAGTTTTCTGCACCGGAAACAGATAATTCCTCCTGGATTATACGGGCACTCTCGCTGTAAATGGCCCGGCTGCCTGCACCTGAAGCAAGCCCCGGGCGACACCTGCTGCATGGGTTTCCCTTGAATGGATGTACCTTCTATGCCGGTACTGCTGGTGCCACAGAAATTGCGGTTTCCCAGTTCCTCTTGCCACCTATATTCTGCGCATTCTTATGCTGCCTCTGCTCTTCCTCCAATCAGTCTATGCATCAGCTGCCTTCTCGAACAAGTCATTGATGTCACAGTAATCCCTCATATTGCAGCGATTCTTGAGCTCGATTATCAGTTCAGAAAGGAACCGACGAATCAGCTCCCGCTCTGTCGGATACCGGCATGTAAACCTCCTCAGACGGTAGAACTCTTCTCCGTACTCACGCACACCCTTGTTTCCCTGACGGAGGTTGTGGAATACTCCTTCCATCTTATCCATGCTCTCCAGCGGGAAGTACTTTCGGTTGAAAACTTCTCAGAATTCTATCCATGTCAGCTGGCTTCCATGAGCGCTCCACTATTCCTTCCCACCAAACCAGCGCATAATCCTTGAGGTAGAATGATGCTATCTCAACACGAAACTCCACATGGCACCTTGCGGTATCCAAATTCAGCTCCAACTTCCTCCTCAAGTTATCAGCTGCAATGGCATTTATCCCACCGGCAAAATGCTCCATTTGCATTTCCCGCAGATGCTTCAACATACACCAGTAAGACATCCCTTGCACCACTCCTGACGCCTGTGGTGGTGGTGGTGGTGGTTACTGATTCATCACTGGTGGAGGCTGAACGAATCCAAACCTCATACGAGCAAATCATGCTCCTCCAACAACAAAGCCACCTCCCTAAGGTGCATTCCCAGATCCTCCTGCGTTATCTGGCATAACTTCAGGAGATCCTGCCCCTCCGGCTCGTACATCTCCCATTTCATCTCTCATAGCAGCCATGCTGCTCCTGCTTCTCCTCCTGCAGAATCTCCTGCAGCTCCGGCAGCTACAACATGCACCTAACAAACGGCTAACAGCTCTTGCAGAAGAGCTGCATCCACGACTATGTTTTCGGTAGCTAACACTGCTCCGCATGGGTTTTCAGATGTTGGTTCCTGACTTCCATGCACACTAGTATCACTTCTTCTCGAGGTGGTTGGGGACGGAGCTATGTCGTCACGAAGGGGTGGCATGGCTCTTCTCTCAGGCGATATCATGTTGCAAAAGAAGAATGAGTGAGTCAGATGACGGTTGAAACTGAACTTACTTCCGGCGAGTATATAAGGAGGAGATCGGGGTGGTGCTCTAGAATTTAACTTTTAAAAATCCTCATTTAGAAAAGCATTGAAAACACTTTGAAAACCACGTTGAAATCCGAATATAAATACACTACTCTAACCTACCTAGCCAGGACGAAACCGGATTGGTCTAACCCGGCTCTGATACCAAATTGTAAAACCCGTCCTATCGGATTCAGTCAACGACTCGTTGACTTCTCAAGTCATAGTCGACAAACTGTGAACCAATTCATAACCACAATCCAATGCACAATAATCGAAATGGTTTACTTTATTAAAATTCAAAACCCGAGTCTTACAAGAAAACCGAACTGAAAACAAATAGGTCTTATTGAAATAAAAGAAAACGCCGGAAAATCCAACTTCCCAAAACATATCACCACACCGTCTGTCTACCCCAGCAACTCTCCGAGATTACCTGCAAAACAAACAACGGAGGAGGCCTGAGTAATTGGTTCAACACCAACACCAAGTGAGGGCGAACTCTAAGAATACCGCTATCTCAACTTATACTCGCATAACATCAAAGAAACACGTCCAAGGTTAATAACACCTTTCACCCAATTCCCGAAGGCTCACAAACAATATAACGTCCAATCGTGCATAAAGAGCGCTTAGCTCACACTCATGAACACCTACGGGCCTCAATACCCCACTCGTGCATCCCACGCACTACTCCGCAGGGCTCATCACACCCTCCTCGACGACAAGGACGCGTACCATTCCCGTTATACTCGCCCTACACGCAATTCCCTAGAACAATTCTACTCACATAGCCTTTCATGCACAAGCAACGTTTTCGGTTTAATGATAACTTATCTTCTAGGTGTTTTTTCAATCGCATTAACATAAATCATCCGCTAGATCTACTCTACCTAGGAAATACACTATTAAACGAGGACTCATGTCCCTTGTAGCAGTATGATAGAGAAGACATCACATTCGTTCCTCACCTTAGTCTAGATCGGAGATTCGGAAAGTAGATCTGAGAGTTCCGACGGTAGATATGGAGATCGTGCACACATCTAGGGTTTTAGACGACAGATCTAGAGAAATGATGAACATATCTAGGGTTTCGGGTTCAGATCTGAGCGAGAGAGAGAGAGATGGAGAGAGATACAGTTTAGATCTATAACTCCCAACGGATCATATCTGATCTATAAGCATATATCTGAAGCAGATATGGGTTTTATAAGAAGAGATTGGAGTAGATCTAAGATTCGGGATTCTAACCCTTACAAACACGAAGAACGGAGGATTCTACACTCGAAAGAATCGAGAAGACGACAACTAGGGGTTTGGGATCGAAAGCGGAGTCGATCGGAAAATTCTGGCGGCTTTTCTGGAGAGGCGCAGATGCCTGATAATACAATTTTCGGATCTTGAATTATCAATCCCTCAAAATACTATGTTGTTGTAGCATAAGAGGTTATCAATCCAAATGGGTTAAGTTTAGCAATATCAAGAATACATACAACTCAATGATCTAAGCCAATTAAACGAGATTTTAAAGAAGCAATCTAGGTGATTAAGAAGCAAAAGCAAACAAAGAAAATATTAGCAATAAGACAATAAGATAAAGATATAAAAAGATTCCTAGAGATGAGGTCAATGAGTTAAAGATATCAAGAGATGATCTTATCTAGGTGCAAATCAATCACACAAGGAAATAAGAAAGGTTCAATGATCATACAAGTAGCTAATTACACTCTCATGCAACTAACTCTATGCTAATCAATCAATAATCATTTCTCTATATCAAATTACAAGAAAGCAGACATTCAATCTCAATCATTAACCATTCAAACAAGCTTTAATCCTTAGTCTATAACTCAAAACTAGATGATTAAGAAGCAAAAGCAAACAAAGAATATATTAGCAATAAGACAATAAGATAAAGAGATAAAAAGAGTCCTAGAGATGAGGTCAATGAGTTAAAGCTATGAATGGATGATTTTATCTAGGTGCAAATCAATCACACAAGGAAATAAGAAAGGTTCAATGATCATACAAGTAGCTAATTACACTCTCATGCAACTAACTCTATGCAAATCAAGCAATAATCATTTCTCAATATCAAATTACAAGAAAGCAGGCATTCAATCTCAATCATTAACCATTAAAACAATCTTTAATCCTTAGTCTAGAACTCAAAACACTAAATCAATCTTATCTCTAAGCAAATATTCCTTTAATCAACTCCTAATCAAGATCAATCTATCAATTGTGATTAAGAATCAATTAAGCATGCAAAACCAGTTCATTTGACTATTAAACACCTTAGACATCAATTCTCATTGGCTAAGCATGCAAAATCTCTAATTGGGTTCTATCAAACATTTTATCAAACATCTTGTGGTCATGAAAAATGCTTATGATCTAAATCAACAATTTCTTGTAAATAAAGTATAGAGAACAACCTAATAGGGAAGGATTAACATAAATAAAATCCTAACACCTTAGATCATCCCTAATCTACCCCATCTCAAGGAGCCAAAGTGACTACTCACTAATCACCATTTTCTCAACTAAATCTATAAAGATCAAGTGAGAAAACATGGTTAGAGATGAAAGATTAAATAGATAACTAAGTACTTGTTTAAAACACAAAATAAAAGTTTACAAATTGTTTTTGATTCAAAAGAATCTCAAAATTTTGGTCTAAAACCATATATGAAGTGTTTTTATCTTGTAGTGGCAATATCGTAAATAAGTGGATCTGATTTTGGTTTCACAGGAAAAAGTATCGGGCGCGTTTGCCCGGTGGAGCAACCTGATGGATTCCTGAGAAAAGTATTGGGCGCGTTTGCCGATGGAGCAATCTAATGGATTCCCTGTTGAAAATGCGCTTCTCGGAATGTGAAAAGTATTAGGTGAAACATCCTGATGGACGTGGCCGAAAGAATCCCTGATCACTTTTGGGCATGATGCTGATTTGCAGATTGTGTTGAGATGCATACAGTACATTAGGCATAACTCTTTCCATATAGCTCCAAATGATTTCAAACTACCTCCATTAGAAAGCCAACTTAATTTTCCACGATTTTTTTTTGGAATCCTAGAGCTAAAAGTCAACGTAATCTCTTCATATGACTCAATCTTTCAATCCCATTGGTTTGGTCCGTCATCACCATTTCACTTTCAATCACTCTTTTGGACTCCAAACACTTCCAAACCTCTTTAGCAACTCCAAAAACCTACAAAACATAAGAAAAACACTCCCAAGAACAAAAAAATATGCAAATCATAAGTCTAAATGCACTTAAGGTTCTAAATGCAAGAACTTCAAGAAATAAGCAAATACGAATGTAAAATGTGACTAAAATATGATCTAAATATAAAGCTAAATGCATCAAAATTCAATTACATCAAGGCGGCAGTCCGGAGAGGCGGCAGAGGCACGGAGGTGGTCTGGCGAGGCGGCTCCGGCGGTGGTTCGGCAAGGCGGCTTCGGCGGTCCGGCGGTGGTTCGATGGTGGCTGGCTGTTGATAGGTCGAGTTTTAATCCCTATACTAACTGCAAGTGCACAGTGATGTCAATGTAGTATATAGGGTATCGAATCCACAGAGACTCTGGTCTCGATAGATAAGAACCGTAGAGATTAATACTAAGAATAAAGCAGGTGGTGAATGAAATAAAAGCAAGGCAAGAAAATAAATCAGTAGCAGGAATTTGTTGTGAAAGCAATTAACTAAAAGCGCTAAGTCTAGGGAATTCTCAGGAAATCAGACAAGCAGACAAGTTAATCAGTCAGGATCAAATTAAAATCAGTTCTAGAACTCAAATCACGGAATTAGAATTAACCAAATCTCTTTGCGAAAATCCTCTAAGTCTAAGTGCAGTAATCCAAATCTCTTTGCAATTACTAACAGATTAAACCAGCATTAATTTCAAGTTCGATATGTTCACAATTAAACTAAGCCAAATCTCTTTGCGAATAATTTAATTGCTCAACCTAAATAGTTCAGATTCTAAACCACACTCTCGTGTCGTATTTAGCAACCTAAGATCTAGATTCTAATTGATCAGGTTAGAACTAGCATTAAGCACAATTTAGTTTGAAGAACATTCTAATCATATGAATCCTTAACTGAATTAAACAAGTCTAGCAAGTCATAAAATCCTTAATGAGAAACCCTAAACTTAACTATGAATCTACTCATACATGATTAATGAAACAGAAATCATAGAATAAAATAGATTGCATATAAGAAATTAAATAGATAAAGGGTTCGAAATCTTCTCCAAAATAGATGAAGTACATGATTAGATCAGCCCCAAAAGCTCTAAAATCTCTTAGCTCTAAGTATGAAAGCGTATCCAAAATAAACACCAAAATCCTAAATATATAGGCATAATCTCGGCTGGGGCTTCTGTGTAAATACTGGAACTTTTCTGGGCTTTTCTGCAAATTCTTCATTCTTCATAAACCGCCGTATTTCGGCCCATCTCGCTAGTGTGTCGATCGACACCATAGGTGTGTCGATCGATGCATGATCATCAAATCGGACAGTGAGTTTAAACTCTCGGCCAAAACACTCCAAAAGTCCCAAAATGCTCCAATATCTCCAATTCCGCTCCAAACCTGATTAAACCTGTAAAAGACTCTAAAAGAACACAAAAGACACTAAAAACACAACTATATCATGGTATAAAACTGGTAAAAACCATGATATATCAACTCCCCCACACTTAGCATTTGCTTGCCCTCAAGCAAAACATAGAACTAAAATGTAGTGAAGAGGTTTGAAAACTCTTCAGAAACTCTTTTCATCCTAGAAGCAGCAACACTCAGATTCCCCTTAGTAAACCATATGAAAGAATCAATCCTGCAGACATCAAGACCAACATGTACTTCCCCCACACTTAGCAACTGTCCTAAGTAAACTCCACAATCACATTCACGCATTCAAATTCTCTCTACTGACTTCTGCAAGTATTTAAGTGTGGTCTCACCTAAGGAATATCGATCAAAGGCACATGGACTCTTACCTTGTCAGCTCTAGACCACCAAACTATCTTTCTCTAGTTCCTTTCTTCTCTTTTCCCTTCCTTAACAACTGATTTTTCCCCATTGGGTATCATTTTTTTTTATCAGTGTTCTTCCCGTTTTGGGGTGTACTTTGGACACATTCAATGGATCGCACAGGAGGTAATAGGGGTCTCTACCACTCCCGTGACCACTTCGGAGTTACTAACTCATCCTCAGTTTATTACTCTTTTTTTTTTACTTTATGGAAGGGGAGAAGGGAACTAAATAGGACAGGTTTACAGGCTGTGTCAGAACTAACAAAGGAATCCGAAACAAAGTATTCCAAGCCCTTAGGTGAGAAATCTAAGTCAGTATTAAGGTGAAGTCAGTAAAAGATCCTCTGATACCTGAAGTGATGTGGGTGTTCTCAGTAGGTTGATCTGTGTCTGGGTTTTCTAATAGTCAGAGATAATCTGCAGCTTCATCTCAATGGTTACTTAAGTTCCTGCAAGTGCTACTAATCTTCTCAAAAAATCATTGTTTCTTACTTAAACAAATTTTGACTCAATAAAACAAAAAAATTGAAATTTTTTTAAATGACTCTAAGAAAACAAAAGAAAGAAGTTAGTAGAACCTCCCCCACAATTAAGACACACTGTCCCCAGTAGTGTCAAGCGAAGGATTGGCAAAAGAAAGAAATAAAAAATTTGTTTAAGGTATGGTTAAGTTCTCTCGGGTTTTTACCTCTGTCGCATTAGGCATCGATCGTTGCACTAGGTGCATCGACCGTTACTGTGCGATTTTCGTTGTGGGTCGATCGTTGCTCAGGACCGCAACGATCGCTGCAATGCGTTTTCTTTCGTGTTGTGACGATCGACACAATGGTGTGTCGATCGACGCACTGCGATTTGTCCGAGACCTGTAAACAAAAACTCACCAAAACCAAAAACAAGCGTAAAATCCTACAAAAAAACTAAAATCAAAATGCAAAAACAAAAACAGTGGGTTGCCTCCCACTCAGTGCTTGTTTAAGGTCATTAGCTTGACGCTTCAGCAGATTTATGTTGAGGGTGCATCATCCAAAGGCAGAATCTGCCCTCCTGGAATCTCGGCTCTTGCCCAATAATGTTTCACCCGCTGTCCATTCACAGTGAATTCATAACCGTCTTTGCCAGTCAGAACGACAGCTCCATACGGACACACCTCTTTGATTGTGAAAGGACCAAGCCACCTTGATTTCAGCTTACCTGGAAATAAATGCAAACGAGAGTTATACAAAAGTACCTGATCATTGGGCTCAAACTGTCTGGAAACAATCTTCTTGTCATGATATGCCTTAATCCTCTCCTTATACAGCTTTGAGTTCTCATAAGCAAAATGTCTGATCTCATCCAACTCATTAAGCTGTACCAATCTCCTCTCTGCAGCAGACTTAAGATCAAAGTTCATCTGTTTCACATTCCATGCTGCTTTGTGCTCAAGTTCCACTGGCAGATGACATGTTTTTCCATATAGCAGATGGAATGGAGTGGTCCCAAGTGGTGTCTTGAATGCTGTCTGGTAGGCCCATAATGCATCATCCAACTTTGCTGCCCAATCTTTCCTTGTCTTTCCAACGGTCTTCTCAAGGATCTCCTTAATCTGCCTGTTAGAAACCTCAACTTGTCCACTAGTCTGAGGGTGATAAGGAGTAGCGACTCTGTGATGAACTCCATGCTTCTTTAGCAGCTTCTCGAAGACCTTATTGATAAAATGAGATCCTCCATCACTAATCACTATACGGAGCACTCCAAATCTGGGGAATATGATGGTCTTAAAGAGCTTAATGACCACTGAAGAATCATTGGTTGGACTAGCTATTGCTTCAACCCACTTAGACACATAGTCTACAGCAACCAAGATGAACTTATTCCCATAAGATGAGGGAAAAGGACCCATGAAATCTATACCCCAACAATCAAAAACCTCAACTTCCAGAATGAAATTCTGAGGCATCTCATGCTTCTTGCTGATTTTCCCTCTCCTCTGACAGGCATCACACTGAGTGAGGAAAGAATGAGTGTCTCTAAACATTGTAGGCCACCAGAAACCTGCCAGTAAAACCTTAGACATAGTCTTAAATGTAGCAAAATGTCCATCATAATCTGATCCATGACAGTGGAAGAGGATGTCTTGAACTTCAGATTCAGCAATGCATCTCCTGTAAAGACCATCTGAACAGTGCTTATAGAGATAAGGCTCATCCCATTAGTATCTTCTAAGCTCCCTAAAGAACCTTTTCTTTTCATAACCCTTTAAATCATCTGGTTCAGTCTCAGCAGTAAGGTAATTAGCTATATCTGTATACCAGGGTCGATCAGAGGTTGCTACAGCAGCAATTTCGAAGACATAATTTCCAATTCTGACTCTGAAAGACTCTCGGTTCGTATCAGGTATGCATCGACCGTTGCGTGTGCGTGTGTCGATCGTTGCTTCCCCGATACTTGTGTCGACCGTTGCCAATGTGGCATCGATCGACACAATGCGATTGTCCCGACAGTCCTGCAACTCACTGCCCAAATCCATCTGAAAAAACTGTACTGATCATGTTGACGTTTTCCTCAGGCAAATAATCATTTATAGGCATGTCTTCCTCAACTAGCATCCTTGAAAGATGATCAGCAACTCCATTCTCAACTCCCTTCTTGTCCCTTACTTCAATATCAAACTCCTGAAGCAACAAAATCCATCTCAACAGTCTAGGCTTAGCATCCTTTTTCTGCATCAGATACTTCAGGGCTGAATGATCAGTGTGAACAATCACCTTGGAGCCAACAAGATAGGGGCGGAACTTCTCAAATGCAAAGACAACAGCCAACAGCTCCTTCTCCGTGGTTGCATAGTTCCTCTGTGCATCATCTAGTGTCCTACTAGCATAATAGATAGCATGAAGCTTTCTGTCCTTCTTCGGTCCCAGAATAGCTCCTACAGCAAAATCACTTGCATCACACATAACCTCAAAAGGTAGATCCCAATCTGGTGGCTGAACTATTGGAGCGCTCACCAATGCCTGCTTGATCTGTTCAAATGCAGTCTGACAGTCTGCAGTGAACTCAAATTTGGTATCCTTACACAGCAAAGCAGTTAGTGGCCTAGCAATCTTACTGAAGTCTTTGATGAACCGTCTATAGAAGCCAGCATGTCCAAGAAAGCTTCTTATAGACTTAACAGAATCAGGGGCCTGAAGGTTGGTCATTACCTCAATCTTAGCGCGGTCCACTTCGATCCCTGCCTCAGATACTTTATGTCCAAGAACAATACCATCTCTGACCATGAAATGGCATTTTTCCCAATTAAGGACCAAGTGCTTCTCTTCACATCTAGTCAGCACCTTGCACAGATTATCTAAATATTCATTATAAGATGATCCATAGACTGAGAAATTATCCATGAACACCTCCATAAAGTCCTCAATCATATCTGTGAATATGGACATCATGCATCTCTGGAAAGTGGCAGGAGCATTACAGAGTCCAAAAGGCATCCTACGGTAAGCAAATGTGCCATATGGACAAGTGAAAGTGGTTTTTCCCTCATCTTCTGGGTGGATAGGAATCTGAAAGCAACCTGAGTATCCATCGAGGAAGCAGTAATAAGGATGATTAGCTAACCTCTCCAGCATCTGATCAATAAAAGGCAAGGGAAAATGATCCTTCCTAGTTGCAGCATTCAACTTCCTGTAATCTATGCACATCCTGTGTCCTGTTACAGTCCTAGTAGGGATCAGCTCGTTCTTCTCATTCTTCACAACTGTGACTCCGCCCTTCTTAGGTACTACATGGACTGGACTCACCCAATCACTGTCAGAGATAGGATAGATAATCCCAGCATCAAGGAGTTTCATAATCTCCTTCTTAACCACTTCCTGCAGATTAGGATTAAGCCTTCTCTGATGCTCAACAGACGTCTTAGACTCATCCTCAAGATGTATCCGATGCATGAACAGCTCTGGTGAGATACCTGAAATGTCATCAAGAGAGTAGCCAAGAGCTTTGCGATGCTTGCGCAGCTTGCTTAGCAGTAAAGTGAGCTCTGCGTTGTTCAGACTAGCATTAACAATTATCGGATAAGTTGAATTGGGTCCAAGAAATGCGTACCTTAGCCCGGATGGAAGTTGTTTCAGCTCTATTTTCGGAGCCTTTTCCTCGGCCCAGTCTCTGTCGACATGCAACGATCGATGCTTAGGTAGTGTCGATCGTTGCATCGTCGCGTCAGACACTTCCACCTGCATCGCTACTTCAACAGAATCCATCAGTCTTGTATAGCACATTGATGGCTCGTCCTGCAGGTACTCCAGCTCCAATAAAGAGCTCAGTAAAGCCCTTTCTAGTGGGTCTTCAGCATGTGATTGGTAAAAGTACTCTGCAGCCAGATCACCCAATGTGTCAACATAGAAGGTCTGTCCGTCGATGGTTGGTCTCTTTACCAGCTTGTCCATATGAAAACTCATCTTCAGATCACCCACATTCAGAACTATTTTACCCCCTTGACAATCAATCATCGCACCAGCTGTAGCTAAGAAAGGCCTGCCTAGAATCAGTGGATCTTTTGGCTCCTGTCCATACTGTAGAACCACAAAGTCAGTTGGGATCACACATTTGCCAATCATTATAGGCACGTCCTCCAATACTCCTTCGGGAATCCTGATTGTTCTATCTGCCAGAACCAGTGATATTCTAGTGGGTATAAAGTCAGTCATCCCGAGCCTTTTGGCAACTGAGAGGGGCATAAGATTCACACTGGAACCAAGATCACATAGAGACCTTTCGAATCTCTCTCTGTAGATAGCACAATCCAACACAAAGCTTCCTGGATCCTTTAACTTCTCGGGAATTCTACCCTGAATCACTGCACTACACACCTCATTGATCATCATTACACTCTCCTCATCAGACCACTTTCCAGCAATCATATCTTTAAGGCATCTTCTCATCACAGGGGAGGTTTCCATGGAGTCCATCAAAGGCACTTCAACTTTCACCTTTTTAATGAACTCCTTCCACTTTGCATACTGCCTATCATTCTTAGCTTTTCTGGGATTCTTGGGATAAGGTACCTTAGGCTTGTACACTCTCTCTGTCGACTGTTTCGGTTTCTCTAGTTTTGATCCCTCTGCAGTCGCCTTGCATCGACCGTCACTGGAGTTGTGTCGATCGTTGTTGGGTGACTTCGCTACTACAGTTTCTTCATTATCGCCTTGCATCGACCGTTGCTTGGTTACGTCGATCGATGCATTGCGAATGTCACGAATCCCATCTTCCAACTCTTCAATTTCCACGAGTTCTTCCACACTCAGCTGCTTTTTCTGGCCAGGTAACAACTCCTTACCACTTCTCAATGTCACTGCATTGCATTGGTACTTGGGATTAGCATCAGTACGTCCTGGGAGATATCCATCTTCCCTCTGAGCATATCCAGCTGTTCTTGCAACTCTAGCATCAAGCTCCTTCATGTGTGCGCTCAGATACTCAAACTTCCCATTCAGCTCCTTATAGACTGTTCCTTGTTGGGAATGTCCTGAAATCTATTGTACTCACTCTGAGAGAAAGTCGAATTGTCGAGATGAGACAATCATATGACACTAGGTAGTCATAACGCTTTGCTAGAAGCCACTTATGATCAATGGGTTGAGAACTCATTGCTAGTGTTATATGATCCTACAGGGTCACACACATAAGCAAACTGGACGTAGTATATGAGGTTGATCATTAATGTAATGATCGGGTGAATGCATATTTGATATGCATTCAATACAAAGTTTCTGGACAGTGTCGATCGACACAATAAGTGTGTCGGTCGACAAAGATCGACAGTGTCGATCGACACAGAGAGTGTGTCGGTCGACACGACTCGCGGATTACCAGATTAATTCGGTTTAATCATTGGTTAATTCTGTTGTGGTTTAAGTCGACATATATAAGATATATGGTCGACCTAAACTCGATTTTAACCTAATTGACAGCGACCAGAAAAGAAACAGAAACCTCTTGAGAGATCTGATCTCTAAAGGCACTAGCATCCCTTCTATTCAGTTTGTGTGCGTGTGGATACCAGTAGAGGCGCAGCATTTGAGGCGCTCAAGATCTCGATTATCTGCAAATCTTCCGCTGCTAATCACCAGGTAATTATGAGATCCCAATGATTCAATTACATGAACCCTAGATCCTAGGCTTGGAATTCAGACCAGGATTGCCTAATTGGATTAGGATCTGCTAGAAATTCCTTCATTCCTATCTTCTCGTCGACGTCTGCAGCATTCTTAGTCTGACTCTCCATCAGCTGTTTCATCATTGCTTCCATCCTACTCTCATGAGCTGTAGGTGCAGGAGGAGTCTGATAGGACGAAGATCCATAGGTTCTCTGAGTACCTTGTCCAAAAGGCTTCTGAAAACCACTAGTCTGTCCAAAAGAGTTCTGATTGCCTGTGAAGGCACTCTTTTGTCCTCCATTGAAAAATCTGTTTCCCTGCTGATTACCAAATCTGTTGCCCTGGAAACCAGATCCTCCAATGTAATTCACATCTTCTTCCTGAGTGTCCTCCTCAGTCTGAATTACCTCAACATCTTGAGCAAAGTGGACAGCCTTCTTATTAGCCAGGAGATTGCAAATTGTGTCCATCTTAGATCTCAATTCAGCCATCTCTGAATTCTCTACACTTCCACCAGATTTCTTCCTCCTCTCATCCATAGTCTTGCAACTGTTGCTGCTTACTAAGTTCTCAATCAACTGCTTAGCTTGTGCGGGAGTCCTGGTGTTGAAGTTTGCATTACTGGAGTTATCCAGCGCAGACTGATATGGCAGATCTATGCCTCTGAAAAAAATACCAAACAATTGGACTTCAGTGAATCCATGGTGTGGGCAGTCACGCTGGTACTTCTTGAATCTCATCCAGGCAGCTTTTAGAGGCTCCACAGCTCCTTGGGAAAATGTGAGTATGTCCTGTCTGGACTGATCTGAACGCGCATCATCATAGAAATGATGCAGGAACTCACTCTTCAGGGCTGCCCAAGTATCAAACTGCCCAGGTGGCAGTTGCTTCAGCCATGCACCAGCGTCTCCAGCGAGAATGTGCGGAAAGAGCTTAAGGAACAGATAATCCTGGCAAACTCCATCATACTTCATGTCAGTGACTATGTCCTCAAACTGATCAATATGATCCATAGGCTGCTCTGTGGGGTGACCATGGAATGCATTCTGTCTCATCAGCGAGTAGTAGATGGTTTTGATCTCAAAATCATTCCTCTCAAAGCCAGGAATCACTAAAGCTTACCGGTTTGCATGAAACTCATCCGGTCTGTTGTAGTCAGCTAAAGTCCTCTCATGGACAACCATCTCTCTACCTTGGGCCTGTCTTTGACCCTGGTTCTGCTCCTGTTGCGGTTGCTCAGGAGGATCAGGGATGACATGCCCTTCAGCATCAACCCTTTGCCCAACAGCATTGTACGGGTTGTTCTCTTGGTCCATCAGGGTACCTTGAGCATCGCGTATCAGAATTAGCCTCTGTACTACCATTCTTGCTCTTCTTTCTCTTCTGTTAGTCCTCTCTAGACGTCCAAGTTCTTCAAGATCGAGATTGATTAGGTTCAAGTTCGGATTACTTCGAGTCTCACGCGTCTGCATAAACTGTTTGTAATCGTCAAGCAACGATCGATGCTAACAGTGCAACGATCGATTCAATCTCAAATTCGCTTAGTGACGATCGACACAAGAGGTGCAACGATCGACGCAAGGCGAAATCGGTACCTGCGACAGAGAGAAAACAGAGAAAAAATCAGTAAAATAAAAATAAAAAACGAAAATAAAAACAAAAAGAAAAATTCCTAGTAAAAACCCTAAGTTCGGTCCTATCGAAGACTCTAAGAGTCCCCGGCAACGTTGCCAAAAACTTGATAGGTCGAGTTTTAATCCCTATACTAACTGCAAGTGCACAGTGATGTCAATGTAGTATATAGGGTATCGAATCCACAGAGACTCTGGTCTCGATAGATAAGAACCGTAGAGATTAATACTAAGAATAAAGCAGGTGGTGAATGAAATAAAAGCAAGGCAAGAAAATAAATCAGTAGCAGGAATTTGTTGTGAAAGCAATTAACTAAAAGCGCTAAGTCTAGGGAATTCTCAGGAAATCAGACAAGCAGACAAGTTAATCAGTCAGGATCAAATTAAAATCAGTTCTAGAACTCAAATCACGGAATTAGAATTAACCAAATCTCTTTGCGAAAATCCTCTAAGTCTAAGTGCAGTAATCCAAATCTCTTTGCAATTACTAACAGATTAAACCAGTATTAATTTCAAGTTCGATATGTTCACAATTAAACTAAGCCAAATCTCTTTGCGAATAATTTAATTGCTCAACCTAAATAGTTCAGATTCTAAACCACACTCTCGTGTCGTATTTAGCAACCTAAGATCTAGATTCTAATTGATCAGGTTAGAACTAGCATTAAGCACAATTTAGTTTGAAGAACATTCTAATCATATGAATCCTTAACTGAATTAAACAAGTCTAGCAAGTCATAAAATCCTTAATGAGAAACCCTAAACTTAACTATGAATCTACTCAGACATGATTAATGAAACATAAATCATAGAATAAAATAGATTGCATATAAGAAATTAAATAGATAAAGGGGTTCGAAATCTTCTCCAAAATAGATGAAGTACAGGATTAGATCAGCCCCAAAAGCTCTAAAAATCTCTTAGCTCTAAGTATGAAAGCGTATCCAAAATAAACATCAAAATCCTAAATATATAGGCATAATCTCGGCTGGGGCTTCTGTGTAAATACTGGAACTTTTCTGGGCTTTTCTGCAAATTCTTCATTCTTCATAAACCGCCGTATTTCGGCCCATCTCGCTAGTGTGTCGATCGACACCATAAGTGTGTCGATCGATGCATGATCATCAAATCGGACAGTGAGTTTAAACTCTTGGCCAAAACACTCCAAAAGTCCCAAAATGCTCTAATATCTCCAATTCCGCTCCAAACCTGTAAAAGACTCTAAAAGAACACAAAAGACACTAAAAACACAACTATATCATGGTATAAAACCGGTAAAAATCATGATATCAGCTGTCGTCGGTCATCCTCCGGTCACGAGCAGGGCTTTGATGTCTTGGACTTTTTGACAAATGAGACGTTGGGCACCTCTTTTTATAGGAGTGGGAGCTAGGGTTATCCTTCTCAATGGGTTGGGACTTGGGCTTTCGACCTAATTCCTTAATTCCCCCAGGCCCCAAAAGTAAGCCATTACATATATCCTCTGCCGAGAACATCTGCACTAGTCAACACATCCTCGCTTCTCGCAATAAACTCAACGGCTAAAGTTGGATTAGTTACTACATGTGACGGCGGAGGTGGTTGTGGCATTTCCCCTGCAATCGAGGGCTACGTGGATCTTGGTCCATTGTTATTCAAATCATCCAAGTATACCATGCTGCTTAGTTTTTGTAAGACCCTGCAGCGACGATAGAACAAGTTTTCAAAAGTAGTTAGTCTGTACTGGTAAGCAACTGCTTAGAGATTGCTTGTAAAAGTTACCTATGTTACCTAATTATTCAAACGATAGCAATATGACCTTTTAAACTCGTTTGACAGCTAGCAAAATAAAGTGACTAGCAACGTAACCTTTTGTAATCTTTGTTTTGGACGATAACAACATCAACTTATAATCTCGATTGGCGCATCAAATTTTTGGGTTTCGTGCGAAAACCTAATCGCCGAGGTAGTCACTTTATTAAGCATGTCTCACGGACCATACATTATTTGTGATCCTTAAAATAATCACATAATAGCTCCCAAATGCAAGGTTGTCTTCATTTTTTATTTGAATTCTTGGCTATTTTGATTTTGTAGTAAAGTAATAGTTGTCGATTTTTCGCATATGTAAGAAGACAAATTGGGCTCGTTGTTAGAGGCAAATGGCGTGAAGGAAAATTTGGTGTGTTGCATTTTGATATGTATAAGAAGGGAAAATGTGGTTGAGCTCAAGGCTAATTTTTGAAGAGTTGGAGAAGTTAGTGAAGGAGAAGATAGACATATCAACCGCTGTGAAGGTTTCGTTGACGTACCAATGGCCTCAGTTCTTGCTACTGGATGACGGAAAAGGCGCTCGGTCGATTTCCATAAAGAATGATGACCAAACGTTGTGTGTAGAGATGCGTAGAGAAATAGATCAACTTAATATATGTGTCACTATTTACGACTAGGAAAAGGAGTCCGACGCACCTCTAGTGGTGTATAACATGGAGAACGACATACATCGAAATGAAGAGGATACAGACAAAACGTAAAGTGAAGATGTGAAAGAACCATAAAAAATTTCATTCCAGAGATTAAAATAATTCATTCCAAAAAGATTAAAATATTTCATTCCAATAATTAAAATATTTCCATACACATTACAAATTCAATAAAAAGGTTAAAAACAGTTTTTTTAAAAGAAAAAAACCTGACGGGAAATCGAGTAAATAATTTCAGACTTGAAATGAAATCTCCTGCAGAAACTGACCCTGTCTCGTCTCCAAACCCAAAAGCCAGGACATCTGAAATCCAGAGCCGTCGTTCTCCAAGAACCCCTGTAAATGAGGTACTAGTAGCTTTCCAAAATGCTTTTGTTGGTCAGTACCTATATGATTTGACTCATACTCGTCTCAGTTATCTGCTTCACAAGAACTAGTTTGTGTTGTCGAGAGCCTAGGACATATCTTGGTGATGCAAGTACTCATAGGGTGTTTCAACTTTGTCGTTTCTAACTGAAAAAGAGTAATATTTAGTCTTGGTTAGTATTGTTGGCTTGTTGCTTAATATGTGTAAATGGATGCATTGATGTTGTTGCTTGTGTAAAGATTCAGAAGAAGCGGACAGGTAGAACACCTGAAGTGGCATCTCAGCTGCAAGAGGAGTTAAAGAAGGCAAAGGAACAGCTAAGCCCTTCAGAGGCTTCGAAGAAGCAGCAGTTGATGGAGATCAATGCCTCTGAATCTGAGTCCGTTGAGGATGAAACTCAATGAGACGCTGTCTCTTGTCAACGAACTTAAATGCAACCTATATAATGCAAAGAAAGGAGAAGCTCAGACGCAAATAAATGTTTCAGCATTTAAAGAGCAATTAGAGATAACGAATTCGAGGCTTGAGATGTATAGGTCAAATGGTATGAAGAATTCTAAAGCTTATAGTTCCCTTATAACCGAGCTAGAACAGTCCAAATCCAACGCAAATTTGCTAGATCAACTTGTGGGAGAGCTCGAGGAAAAACATGAAGCAAACGAGATAATCTACCAAGAAATGTACATGCAGAGCCTGAGGTTACGGACAAACTCAAGAAGAACAACTTTATTGACGAGGCCTTAGCCAGGCTTAAGAGTCTAACGGAGGAAGAGAGTGGAGGAAAGCCGCAGAATGATAAAATTGTAGCTCGGAACTCTCTGAATCTTATCAACAAAAACCAATTTAATAGAGTGAAATCTATCATACAATTGATTTGTGTCCTCAAAGCACCAATCATCAGATCAGACACTCTTTAAGATTGCCTTTTCAAGCATGATCCAAGGTTTCCGAGGACATGCATGCATTGATTGCTGCAGCTGCAGCTAAGGATTGGTTAAAGAACTCATTGAAACACTTGTAAAACAAGAGACCCTTTCAAAAGTATTAACTACAAAATCTCCATTCAATCTTGTGCACAAAATCCAACTTCATAGTGGAAGTTAGATTAAAGGATGTAAATATCTTCCAAAGTGAAATCACGAAATCTAATGTCTAAATCTTCACAATTTCAAAAAAGTTAAATCACGAAATCAACACCACCGTCACCCCATAATTTGATTTATGACGAACAAACCAAAGCCATAATCACCTGCTTGGGTTGAAAATCTCTAAACCACTAACAAGATCTTGAAAGTTACTGAATCTCTCTTGATTATTATTGATCGATGATACAAGCCTAAATAGGCCGAGTGGTTACAACAGTCCTATATTACAGGAATTCAAATATGAAACTATCTTTACAGTATCTTAACTAGAGTAACAGAATATCCCTATTCTATCACCCTCCCGCAGTTGAAGCGTCCTTTGTTGTGACGGTTAAACTGGCTCGAAACTCATTGAATAATGATGTTGGTAACCCTTTTGTGAAGATATCAGCGTACTGTGAAGAAGCAGGAACATGTAATACCTTTACCTCTCCAATGGCTACTTTCTCGCGTACGAAATGTATGTCAAGTTCAATGTGCTTTGTACGCTGATGCTTGACAGGATTGTTAGCCAAATAAACAGTACTTACATTGTCACAGTAGACAACTGAGGCCTTTGATATCTTGATGTGGAGTTCGACTAGTAGGTTTCTTAGCCAAGTTAACTCTGCTACTGCATTCGCTACGCCCTTGTATTCGGCTTCAGAACTGGACCTTGACACTGTTGGCTGCCTCTTTGCTGACCAAGATACAATATTGGAGCCTAAGTAGACACAATATCCTGAAGTAGATCGACGTGTGTCTGGACAGCCTCCCCAATCAGCGTCTGAGTATGCTGTTAATGTGTCCAATTTACCTCTCACCATCTGAAGACCATACGACATTGTTCCCTTTAGGTAGCGAATGATACGCTTTAAAGCTTGGAGATGCGGCAGTCTCGGGTCATGCATAAACAGGCATATCTGATGAACTGCATATGAGATGTCCGGACGTGTGAACGTCAAGTATTGCAATGCACCAGCGAGACTACGATATGCCGTGGGATCAGAGACTTTATCTCCTTCATTGGCCGAGAGTTTGGATTTTAGATCCACAGGAGTTGTGCACGGTTTGCACTCCGTCATGTTTGCTCGGTCTATAATATCTTTAGCATAAAGCGACTGTGAGAGAAACAATCCCTGAGCATTGAAGTCTGCCTTGACTCCTAAGAAATGCCTAAGCTGTCCCATATCTGTCATGGGAAACTCTCCCTTGAGCCTACTGATTATTCGCTGCAAAAGCTGTGAAGAAGAAGCAGTCAGAACAATATCATCTACATAAAGCAAGAGGTAAGCCATGTCTCTGCCATGTTTGTAGATGTACAGTGAAGTGTCTGCTCAACTGGTAACGAAGCCGATGCTTTGCAAGAACTTGGTGAACCTTGAATTCCAAGCCCGTGGCGCTTGTTTCAGACCGTAGATTGCTTTTTGCAATTTACAAACATGATCAGGATGTTGTTTGTCTTTGAAACCTGGAGGCTGAAACATGTAGACAGATTCTTCCAAGTCACCTTGTAAAAATGCATTTTTGACATCTAATTGGTGTATTGGCCAGTCAAGAGAAACCCCAATGTTGAGAACTGTTCTTATGGTTGCTGGCTTTACAACAGGGCTGAAAGTCTCTGTGAAATCCACACCTTGTTCTTGAGATTTCCCATTAGCCACAAGTCTTGCTTTGTGTCTATTTAACACACCATCTGCGTCATATTTATGTTTGAACAACCACATAGATCTCACAATATTGACCTTAGAAGGTCTTGGCACTAAAGTCCATGTCTTAGTTTTAAGCATTGCATCAAGTTCATCAGTCATCGCTGGGTTCCAATTTGGATCAGATAAAGCTTCATTATGGCCCTTAGGAACAGGTGATTTTGAGCTTGTGATAAGAGATATAATTTTCTTTGGTTTTCTGATGCCAGATTTCGATCTGGTGTGCATAGGAGGAGCTTGAGATGTTGACGACACAGGAGCAACCGAGCGAGAAGGTCGAGCTCGTGGTACATCAACTGGACAGGGATCAGGAATCGGTGGAACAACAGGATCATTTATCGTTGGAACAGTGTTGATTTGCTGGACGATTTGATCAGGAGACTCTAGAATTTTTCGGAAGGCTGGAGATTGATCGTCTACATTGTTTAAGAACAAGTAGGGAGACACTGTGTTTAGCTCTTTTTCTGCAGCTGGAAAAGTGTCCTCGTCAAAAGAAACATGCCGAGAGACTATGATTTTCTTTGTTTTAAGATCAAGACAACGATAACCTCTATGATTAGAAGGATAGCCAAGAAAGAGGCATGGTGTTGTTCTTGGAGCCAATTTATGCAGATTTGAGTGATTTAAATTGGGAAAACATAAACACCCAAAAACTCTTAAATGATCATAGCTTGGCTGTTTTTGAAAGAGGACTTGGAAGGGAATTTGATCTCTGATGGCTGATGAAGGCAGAATGTTTAACAAATGAGTAGCCGTATGTAGAGCCTCTACCCAGTACATAGGCGAGAGTTTGGCCTGAAAAAGAAGTGATCGAACTGCATTGTTAATAGTTCTGATCATTCGTTCTGATTTTCCATTTTGTTGGGATGTATGAGGGCATGAAAACCGAAACACAATGCCCTTTTGATCAAAGTGATTTTGAAACTGACTGTTTTTGTATTCCCCACCATTGTCACACTGAAAAGTTTGAATTTGAGAATCGAATTGGTTTTTGATATATGCCTCAAAGTGTAGAAATTTAGAGAATAGATCACTCTTTCGACGAAGGGGGTAAACCCATAAGAAGTGAGTAAAATCATCGAGAAACAGGGCATAGTATCGAATATTGCTCAGACTTGGGACTGGTGAGGTCCAGATGTCTGAGTGAACGATTTGAAAAGGCTTTGTGACAATGGACTTTGATAAATGAAAAGGCAGTTTAGTTTGTTTTCCCATTAAACAAGGCTGACAAAGTTGATCAGAATGATCTTTATTACAAGCAGAAAAATCAGAAGGAAACAAAGATCGAATAACAGAATTATTAGCATGCCCCAAGCGCTTGTGCCATAGACTTGGCGATGAGGCAAGAAGAGCAGTGGACTTTGGAGGCTTTTTATTCAGTGAAGCTGGAATGGAGTAGAGATCACCAGAACTGTTACATCGGAGCAGAGTTCTCCGTGTTTGAATGTCCTTCACAGAAAAACCAAGAGGGTCAAACTCAACAGTACACCAATTATCTGTTGTGAATTTACGAACAGAAATAAGGTTTTTAACAATTTGAGGAGCGACCAGAACATTGTTTAAGGACAAGCTTTTTGTAGGAGTATGAAGGAAAGAAGAGCCTACTGAAGTTACCGGAATATCAGAACCATTTCCCACGATGACTGATTGTCTGATGTTATCCTTAAAAATAGAATGGAGATTACATGCCGTATTGGAGAGATGCGCTGTGGCACCAGAATCCAAGTACCAGTCCGCGCCATTAGTCGGAGTCAAGCTCTCTGTCGTATAAGCCTGACCGAATTGAGTTGCAGGTTGAAGTTCCATGAGATGGGCTTGTTGATGTCCTTGTTGCTGAGGAGCAAAGTGAGGTCGACTGAAACCTCCCATATTCGGAACTTGCACCCAATTACCGTACTGTGTTGGATAGAACTGACCAGGTCCTTGCCAGAACTGCTGTGGACCGGACCACTGTGAGTTGCCGTAGAACTGATTGTTGCCTCTTCCTCCACGGAATCTGTTGTTGTTGCGACGATTTCCTCGGTTGTTATAGTTTCGACGACCTTGATTTGATTGTTGAGCAGGTTCATTTGAAGCCGCAGGTGCCGAGACAGTAAGGACAGTCGCTGATGACGAGTTGTCCGTGTGTGATGCAACCGCGCGATGAGGTTTCTTCAGCCGTGTTTCCTCCATTTCGAGCATCGATTTAGCATTGTCAAAGGTCGGGAAAGGATCTTTGTGTTTGATAACATTGATTATGTTATCAAACCTCTCATTAAGACCGTTCAAGAGGCACATCACCAGCGTTCTTTCGTTGACGCCGGCATCAACATTTTCCAGAAGGTCAGCGATCGATTTGATCTTAGCACAGTAATCCTGAATGCTTTGGTCACCAATCTCCGTTGTCCGGAGTTCATTGTCGAGCTGAATCGCTCTAGCCTCCTTGTTATTTCTGAATTGATTCTCTATGCGATTCCAGACGTCGCGAGCAGTACCACCGGGTTTGAAGGAAGAACGAAACAGTGTTGGGGCTAATGTTCCGTAGATCCAGAGCTTCACGAGACCGTCTCTTTTGTGCCAGGGTAGATCATTGGCACCAGTCGGCTGTAGAGAACCGTCGAGATGGCCTAGAACGTCGAACGTCAAACAATGGGTTAAGAACAACTAACGCCACGCGTCGTAGTTGTGATCATTTAGATCCAGAATCAATGGAATGTGGGACTTGATATTGGTAATCCCATAGCATCGTTCTTTCACGACGGGAGCAGGGGCCGCCATTGATAAAACAAAAAAGAAGTGAATGAAAGAGAGAAGAAGAAGAGAAAACTAAATAGAAAAGAAGAAGAGAAGAGAAATCGAAAAGGGTTCAGGAGCTTACAGCTCTGATACCATGAAAGTTACTGAATCTCTCTTGATTATTATTGATCGATGATACAAGCCTAAATAGGCCGAGTGGTTACAACAGTCCTATATTACAGGAATTCAAATATGAAACTATCTTTACAGTATCTTAACTAGAATAACAGAATATCCCTATTCTATCAGATCTTCCACAAAATCTCCCCATCGACGCCGAGAAAGTAGATCCGATCTTTCGTTCCCCCATCCCCCTTCGATTTTTTGTGCATATGAACTTGTACGGGTTTTTTAAACACTGAAATCATACAAATCGGTTCTTACATACGAACCGGACCGACCCGTATGATCTTTTTAAATGTGCAACTTGTACTTGACTGGTATTGTTGAAATCACAAAACGAAAAACTAAAAAGGCTGGTATTGGATTACCTAGGCCCATCATAATTTAAAACTTATGGGTAGAGGCCCAATCTATTTTAATGTGCTAAGAAAATGCTTCGGATATATACTAGAGAATCGCCAAAAGTAACAAAAAGGATAAACAAAAAGTTGTGATAAAATTGTCAAATCACTAAAAAGGAAACACAATATTTACACGCACACAATATTTGATGCTTTTTTCTTCTGTCTTTTTTTATTTCTTTCTATCTGAAATCCCCAAACGGACATGTTTTTATTTTGCCATTAATGCAAAATGACAAAGTGATTGGTTGAATAGGATTGAATGGAAGACGAATCACTGCAACATTCCTTTATTTAATTTATATACTTGGCTAACTTTTTTTTTTCTTTATTATATTTGGCTTACGAAAAACTTTTTCTAATTCAGTAAAAAATTTGGATCTTAAAGCTATTTTCACCACAGAGTCAATTTTTCGAAATTCTAATTTACAGAATAACACTTTTTATTAAAAAAAAAGCTTAAACTCGGAAAAAAAAACTGAAATTTTACAATATCACTAGGATACCAAGATTACAAAAATCTCTTTGAAAGCAGAGTGCAATCTCTTCTTGGAGGGCATAGTGCTAACCACAATAGCTACCTAAGCTGGGTTAGTAATTAAGTTACTCACTATGATCATCTTATCATATCAGTTTTTTACAATCTATATCATAAACTCTTGTATGATTTAACATAACCGAAAAAAAAAAATAGTATTGTTACTAGAGAAAATGTCTAACAGAAATGAATTATATATAGAATATTATATTTTCTTACATTTATTTTATTATTAATTAGACAATGGGTTTGATCATAGATGTTTAAACTGATGAGATTTAGGAATAGCATCAACAAAATGACACACATAAGAGTTTTAAGATTATAATCTGAACTTGTCAAATGAGAAATCTGGACAAGCCTACCTTATCACCAGTTTCTTTGACATCACGTTCACTCTGCTCTTTATACTCTCTGAAACTGAATCTTCTGTACTTCTTTGGAGTCCCAAAGCATTCGATCTCGGTTTCAAGATAGGGACATACGAAGAAAGCTACCGATAGTCTCTCCATCTTTACTGGAGATATCACTCTATGTCTAACGCTTTTGTATACTCCATTACTCAGTGCCTGTAGCATAGACAAGATGAGTAAGATTTCGAGGCAATCAATCACCTAATTGTAGAAACAAAAGTAAAGAAAATAATTTATTAAATTTTGAGATATTTTATCTTATCTTATAAGTTTTACGGACTATAATCTTTTGCTTAATTTTATGTCCACGACTCCAAAACCGTTTTGCGACGAGGTTAAAGTTGCCTGAGTTACAACTGGAGAATGATTGCTTATGATCCATGTGATTTATAAAGAATGTAAAAAAGAAAATCTTTATCACAACTTAATTAGTAACATTCGTTCTTTAGTTTCCTTGGAATTATATAGTTAAAGGTGCATGAGTTATAACTAGAATTAAAAACATATGAATAACATAATTTTGTGTTATGTAATAACAGATAAAATGAAAACGCAATTTTTTCTTATTATTCATTGAATTTCCTTGCAAAACTCTCGTAACATTTTATTAACATATATTATACTAAACAAGATAACTTCTATTAGAGTTTTAGAGTGTTGCGATGAGACATTGTATAAGTCAGAAGTATAGAACTTAGCAAAAGCAACTTTTATTGAGACAACATTTAACCATAAGAACGTTGAAAACCAAAGTTTGAAGTTACCTGAAACATATCACCGATGTTCACTGTCAGAGCCTCCGAGCAAGGTTTTACGCCAATCCAGTGCCCATTTTTATTCAATTCTAATCCTCCGATTTGATCTTGAGATAGTATAGTGATAAAACTTGTATCGGTATGAGGAACCAAACCAAACACTTCCGAACCAAACACACGAGGATGGTACTTGTTCAGCCTTATAAAACTGTTTTTGAGCTCCCAAATATTTTCGAAATACTTCGAGTTTACGTTCACTTGGTTCCCTAGTATTTCGCATATCATTTGTGCCACTCGAGCTATCTCTTGCACATACATTGCAACGGTTGTTCTGTTAAAAGAAAGAAAATAATTTAATGTTTCTTCATCTATATAATTTCATATCAATGGTGTGATTTAGGTCATCTCTAACAACAGACCGATATCTCTATAAATAAAATATTATCAAAGTTAACCTTGTATAAATGGGTGTTGCTATATATATATATGTATATATATACACTACTATATACACGCTTGTGACTGTGAACCTTGATCTTCCAGAGAATCTTGAAAAAATCATTCCAAAGGTTAATATATATTTCATATACTCAATAACAAGTTAATTCCATAAGAAGGTTAGAGGAAAAAAATCTTGAAAAGTGAAGGGAGAACGAGTAATTATGACTTGCTATGAATTTTGCCCTGAAATGAAAGCACTATTTAAAATTCAATTATTTATCTTCAGTAAAAAGTAAATTAAGACGACTGATCAAGAATTAGGGTTTTATCATACGACAGATCTCAAATCATATTAAAAAAAACTAATTATAAAAAGTTATAAGTTTGAAACCTGAGGTTGTTGCCATCATCAGAAAAACTTGAGATCTCGGCAAGAGTGATGTGAAACGCTTCCGAGAAGGAGTACTGAGCCGGAGAAGTGGCGTTAGGGTTTCCCCACCGGTAACAATTCTTTGATGAGTCCGAAAACTTTTCACCGACTTTCTCAGAAAAGGATCGGTTAAAAAGTTTCTTCTCTTCCCAAAACATCATCTCAAAGACTTCTTTGGGGATTCCATGGTTCATAATTTGAAAGAATCCCCACTCTTTCGCTGCCGCAACCATTTGTTTCACACATCTTTTGCGCATGACCTCGTCTCCATTAGTTAGATGGCTGAGATCAATCACCGGAAGCTTTACACCTGTGGTTTGGACGGTAGGTTTGTCCATATTCTTATCATCATGACTAGTTAATCTCGGAAAGGAGCTTCTGAAAATAGAGGAGAAAGCTGTCTCAAAGGGAGGTTGAGAAGCCATATAACTATTAAGAAGAAATGAAATTTGACAAGTGATTCTTGTCTATGATTCTTATATCTTGCTTTATATCGATATATGAGAAAAATCATTCCTCTATTTATAGATATAAAATTTCATGTGTCGCTGTCCAATAGACGGAAGGAAATTATTGGAGTCATCTTCTGTAGACAAATGATACATAACATCTACATGTGCGTTTTCAATAGAAGAAAACATAGATTTTATGTGTATAATATACTCACGAAAAGTAGCTTAATTATAATAGTTAGGGTTTAGCGTCTCAGAATAATAATTAAGACGATGATTTAGCGTTTGATCTATCACGTTTTTGATGTGTTGAATTAAAAAAAAAAAACCAATTATAAAATTACACTAGATTTTGACCCGCACTTAGAAAGTGCGGGTTTAATTTTCTTTACAAATTTTACTTTTTATTCATTTTGTTAATAGTAATTTAGATTTTTAATTATGTAATCTAATTTTGATTATAATTGTTTAACCAACATTATAAACAGTGAGTTAGCAATTTAGTTTTTTTTTAAAATGAATTATGTGTTATTTGAAGGATTTATATCGTAAGGATTAAGAGATTAAAATAACGATTTCGCATTATATATTTTAATATATGTTGTATCGTAAGATCATAGTTTGGAAAAAATATATATATATGTGAAAATAACTATTGTAAAAGTTATGTGGTATATGTTTAATTGTTATTATATTTATCTAAAATATTATTTTATAAAATACATGTTGTAGTCGTATATATAATTTGCAAATTTGATGGAACTATCCGTTAAAAACTTCATTCAAACATAAAACATAATTTGACGCTTCAAATATTTGAATAATATAAGTATGAAATCATTTTATTATTTTTATTAAGTTTAAAATATATCAACTGAAATTATTTACTATATGCGAATTTTTTTATAGAAAATTTATAATCGAGATTGGCTAATTAATTTTTCAACCCGTTTAATTAATTAAATATTTTTCAGTTTGATGGAAAAACTTGCTAAAAAGTACAATCGTAAAAACATCAATCGTAATATGTATATATATATATATTTGAAAAAAAAAATATTAAAATATATTATAAATATATTTTGAATTAAATCATAAATTAGAGAATCTTAATTTATATATAATAGTTGATGTATAAATTATTAATTATATTTATCAATTAATTTGTTTTGATTTTAATTAATTAGGAAAGTGGGACCCATTAGAATTTGGTTGTTTGGCTACATGTTTAATAATTGTCTTGTTTGGAAACATGGATTGTAGAGATAATGTTATATTCCCTAATTACTCTTAATGAAATTTAATTAAATCATTAATATACATTGTTTTACAGTTTTACCCTTAATGAATGTTACAAATCATAATAATATCAAGGGTAAATTCCGGAAACAACATTTATGTACCATGACAAACCTTCCTGTTTTAATAGATTAGATTGCATCACCCATTTATTTTAATGTCCGTAATAGGTAGCCATATATTTTGTTTGTCACAGTGATATGTAGCCATATATGCCGTAAAGAAAGGAAAACGAAAATATTTTATATGGTGCATTTACTTACAACAAGTGACATGCCTTCAAACAAACATATTAGAGTATATACATCAATGAACCATATCGAGGTTCTTAAAATTTTTTTTTTTTTTTTTGGGAAAGTGTAATTTAAAAAAAAAAAATCGAAAAAAATAGACGAATGACAAGCTGCCACGTGTCATGAACAGTGTAAGAACCGGTTATTAAATAAGGATCTTTAGAACCCGGTTCTTAACTATTTAAGAAACTCCACCCTTAAGAACCTTCAATGTGGGTGCTCTTATATGGTGCATGTGTAATAGGGGTTCTTAAGGGGTTATTAGCGCGGATTCTTAGGCGAACTTATGAACCCCCTTCCCAAAGTTTCTTAACTAAGAAACTTTAAGAACCTGGGTTTGTCACGTGCCGCAACCCGATTGGTTAATTTTTTTTATTTTTTTTTCTCCATCTAAAAAAAAATAATAATAAAAAATTAAATAAGAATCCCCAAAAAAGGGTTCACCATTGTTCTTGCTCTAATGGGCCTGCGAATATTATAACAAAAAGGGAAAATGTTTTAATTATTTTTGTATGGATCACATAAATATTTGATGGCCGGTGTGTCTTGATAAAGTTCATGGTGACTCTATCGACTATCGTTAGAGCATCTCCATCAGCAAACCTCTCTATGGGGTTCTTAAAAAACAAGTGGGGTCCATTAATTTTATGAGCAGTGCGTGTGCAGTGGAAAAAAAAAAGGTTAACCAGTAAAGCATTGACACATCACGTGCACAGTGCGTGTACAGTAAAGACACCGGTTCCTAACTAAGCAATTTAAAACACAGGTTCCTTACTATTTTGTGGGACCTACTAATTTTTAATTAATTTTTTTTTTAAGAACCCCTCTCTAAAAACTACCGATGGAGCTGCTCTTACAACTTAATCGAGCATTTATGATCATTTCTAGAGCTAGAAAACCACGTGTTTATGTCTGTCTCTATTCTCTTTCCTCGCCTTTTTTTTTGGGTCAAACTCTCTTTCCTCGCCTAAATAGCATTTTTTAGAGGAGAACATCAGAGAATATCTTGAGAAAACTCTTGAAAGGCCAAAAGAGCGACATAAAATATATGTGTGTATTTTTTCGGTCCATTTTATTAATTTACCAAAGAAATCTTTATATTAATTTTTTTTAATTTTTATAATAGTGAAGAAGTGTTTTTATCTCTTATTCACTCTCAAATTGATTAACTATTAAATTATTTTCTAATAAAATTAGATTTTTACTATGTTAACTTTAGTTTAATTTTTTATTAATTTAAATAATTATTTTTATTCTATTTAATAGATATGCATAATTTTAATAATTTTTTTTTTAAAATTCAGATATAATTTCAATATAATTCCTATTTAATTTTAAAATACTATTAAATATGATTTTATAGATAAATCAATTTTATATTATGAATTTTATAATTATTATTAATATTGAATATACAAAAAGATAAAAAAATTTTATAATTTCTTAGCTATTTGTTATTTTAATTTAAATAATTATTTTTATTATATTTATTAGATATATATAATCTTATTAATATATTTTTTTAAAAATATCAAATAATTTCTATTATATATTTTTATTTGATTTTAAGATATTACTAGATATGATTGTTATAGATAAAATAATTTTATATTATAAATATTATATTTATTATTCATATGAAATTTGAAAGAAAAACATATTTTTTAAAAAAATTTAAAACTTTGTGCACGCACATAATGCTTGTGAATTGTGTAATATCTTATAAATCTAGATCGATTGGAACTCTGGAAGTTTTATAGGAGACAAAATTAACAAAAAAAAATTAAATAAAAATTCCAGAGATAATAATAATAATAATAATTATTAAAAAGAAACAATATATTATACTATAATTTAAAAACCCCAATTTTTGAAAATAATTATATATTTTTATTTTCATTATAAACATATAAAAATATGACTAATAACGTTTAAAAAAAAAGAAACATAGTAAAACACTTTAAAATTTATTTTAAAGGTCCAACACTTATTTTCTTACTCTAAAACCCATAAAAATGTTGAGCGTAGCTACATTAACAATCACTCTAAAAGAACAAAAGAACAGTTAGCTCAAGAACAAAACTTAAAACCATGAACTCAATAAATGAAAAATCCATACATTTAATCTCCGCACCATATAAAATACACACAAAATTAATTTTAAATGGTTATCATTTTTTTCAAGTCTTGCCGTATCTTTTTGCAAGTTGTCTCTCATGTCGACAAGTCTTTGCTTGAAATTTGGAGGACTCCTATATATTTAGAAAAGTTTTCCTATTTTTAATAAGCTCCCCAAAATAAATGAATCGAATTTTTTTTGACAAGTCATATATAGTACTAGCTGTTATGAAATTGTTTTGAAAAAAAGGATGGACTAGAGAGCAAGAGAGAGAGAGGAACTTATATATATATATATATATATATATAAGTTTTTGTATATGTTTATATATATATATATGTTTTTTAAACGAGGACTAAGTATATATAGTGCACCAAACCACCTTATTAATAAGTCGGTTTGGTTTGAGATATTTTTAATATAATATACAATATATTTTCATATTATTCTAACATTCTCCTTTAAATATCTATTTTATATTACGTATTGTTTCGTTAAAAAATTTATCGTGGAAAAAAATCAATGAAATAAAAAAATAGGATAAGGAAAAAAGAGTACAGTGACGTATACTCCCTCTGGAAATAATAGGTCTTCATAAATTTCGTAAATGGCGCATTTCAATATTTTGAATATGTTTCATGAATGTTGTAGTGGGAAGCGCCTTTGTAAAGAGATCTGTTGCATTGTCATTTTCGCGGATATACTGGATGTCCACTTCTTGATTTTTTCGAGCTCTTGAACATAAGAAAAAAATCTTGGAGAATATGTTTTGTTCTGTCGCTCTTGGTATAGCCTTCCTTGAGTTGAACAACACATGCAAAATTATCTTCAAATACTATCGTTGGTTCTTTGTTCATAACTATTCCGCTAGCTTCTTGTATATGATGAATCATAGATCTCAACCATATACATTCTCGACATGCTTCATGAAGCGCAATTGTCTCCGCATAATTTGAAGATGTGGCGACTAGATTTTGCTTTTGAGAACACCACGAGATCACAGTTCCTCCCATTGTAAAAACGTATCCAGTTTGCGATTGAGCTTTATGCGGATCAGATAAATATCATGCATTTGCAAAACCAACCAGACCAAGCGCAGAAATTTGAGGATAATATAATCCTAAGTCAATCGTACCTCAGAGATATCGAAGGATATGTTTTATCCCGGTCCAATGTCTCTGCGTAGGAGATGAATTGTATCTTGAAAGCATATTAGTAGCAAAAGCTATATCTGGTCTGATACAGTTTGCAAGATACATGAGTGCACCTATAGCGCTCATATAAGATATTTCTGTACCCAATATTTCCTCGTTATCTTCACAAGGTCGAAATGGATCCTTGTCAACATTAAGCGATCTAATGTTCATTGGAGTACTCAAAGGATTTGCTATATTCATATTAAAATATTTTAACACCCTTGTGGTGTAATTTGATTGATGCACAAATATACCATCTTGGAAATGCTCTATTTGGAGCCCAAGATAAAATTTTGTCTTTCCAAGATCTTTCATCTCAAACTCTCCTTTCATATGAGTTCTTGCATCATCAACTTCCTTTTGAGTTCCAATGATGTTCATATCATCAACATAAACATCAATGGTCACAAATCCATATGTGGATTTCCTTATAAATACGCAAGGACATATCGCATTGTTGATAAATATTTTCGTCAAAAAAAAAAAATTTCGCTTAAGCGATTATACCATATGCTTTCGGATTGTTTCAATCCGTAAAGTGATCGTTGTAATTTGACCGAACAAATTTTCTCAGATTCCTTTGGAATCTTCGACCCTTCTGGGATCTTATATCATTCTGGGATTTTCATATATATATATATATATATATATATATATATATATATATATATATATATATATATATATATATATATATATCACTATCTAGTGATCCATATAGATATGCAGTCACAACATCCATAAGTTACATTTCTAAATTTTTAGATGCCGTTAGGCTCATTAAGTATCTCAATGTGATTGCATCCATTACCGGGGAATATGTTTCATCATAATCAATTCCCAGTCTTTAAAAAAAACCTTGTGCCACAAGTCGAGCTTTATATCTAGTGACTTCATTATTTTCATTTCTTTTTCTCACAAAGACCATTTACATCCAATTGGTATTACAGCTGCATTGGTATTACATCCAATTGGTATTACAGCTGCAGATGTAATACCAACTGGTCCGAAAAAAATTTCCCTTATTAAGGGAGAGTAATTCATTTCTCATGGCTTTTTGCCATTTCTCCCAATCAGATCTTGGATCCGGATCATCATTATCATTATCAATGTCTTTGGAGATAGAAAAGGAGAATGTTCCATCTAGATCATCAATTTCATATCTAATCCATATCTTTCCGTCATGGACGTAATTAATGGAAATCTCACACTTTTCTTTATCATGCTCGACTTCGAGGTTTTTCTCTTCATCAGGTTCTTCATGAACCTCTTCACAAATGTCTTCTGGACATTTTTCATGATTTGGTTTCTCTTGAACCTTTTCATTTTGTTCTCCCAACTTCTTTTTCTTTCGGGGATTTTTATCTTTAGAGCCCAATGGCCTCCCCCTTTTCAACTGAACCTTGGGTTCATTAGCAATGCTTCCATCACCTCTTTCTTTTGGAATTTCAATTATAGATGGAGTATTTGCAGCCGGTATATATGAGTTTGTCACCTTCTTTGTATCTGTAAATGCATCTGGTAATTGATTTGCCAAACTTTGTAAATGTATAATTTTCTGAACTTCTAACTCGCGTTGATTAGTAGGAGGATCAAGATAAGCCAAAGATTTTGTACACCATGTGATATCTTTTGGTGATTCTCGCAATCCTCCCTCTAACGAGGGGAATTCATCTTCATTAAAATGGCAATTGGCAAACCGTGCTGTAAATATATCACCGGTTACCAAACTATTAACACTTCCAATACCCATACCATCAATTCAAAGGTTGTCACCACGGCATAACTGCAACTAAAACTATTACCATATTCTCTTCAAACACTTGAAACTTCTTGGATCACATCTAGACATTCTATTTGACCATATGATATGATTTAACGAAAAGAGGTTTCTAGTAAGTGTGCCTCTAATTGGCCCTAAGAAAGGACGGAGCTGTCGAGTAAGGATTGGCCAAAGCTTTCTCAATCAAAAATGTCAACTGTGAAGATTCTCGTGTTTCTTTATGCAATGTGATTGGCTTTTCCCGGGCTCAGTCTCTTTCGGCCGGTATGTCGAGTACAAAGTTTGACTAATTGGCTCAGTTGGACGATCGGGCGGTCCTCCCTCTTCATGTTCGGCCGGTATGTGGTTCCAGATACTTGATTATACATGGTGATTTATATCCGACGTATATCCCCAATCTCCGTTGCGGTACCATTTTTTTCTTTGTGGTGGTGCTATAAGAACATAAACTGCACATCCAAAAACTCGGAGATGTGATATATTAGGTTCTTGACCAGATGTCAATTGTAATGGGGAATATTTATTATATACACTTGGTCTTATCTGGAACACTGCGGACGCATGCAATATAGCATATCCCCATACAGAAATTGGGAGTTTTGTTCTCAAAATCAGTGGCCTTGCAATCCATTGCAATTGTTTTATTAAACTTTCGGCCATATCATTTTGTGTATGCACATGGGGTACTGGATGCTCAACATCGATTCCCATTGACATAAAATAATTATCAAAAGCTTGTGAAGTGAATTCATTAACATTATCAAGCCTTATTTTCTTAATGGGATAATTAGGGAATTGTGCCCTCCACCTCATTATTTGGGCATTGAATCTTGCGAAAGCCGTATTTCTTGTGGTCAATAGACACACATGTGACCATCTACTAGATGTATCAATTAATACCATATAATATAGAAACGGCCCGTATGGTGGATGGATAGGTCCACATATATCTCCATGTATTCTTTCTAATAATAATGGGGATTCATTCCCAACTTTTGCTGGTGATGGCCGAGTGATGAGTTTCCCTTGAGAATAAGCATTACATGGAAACTCTCCCGATTGAAAAATCCTTTTGTTTTTCAATGGGTGACCACTAGAATTTTGCGCCATTCTTTCATCATTACTGATCCTGGATGTCCCAACCTTTCATGCTAAACTTTAAAGGTATTGGAAACCTCTTGATTTATTATAGCATATGATTCAATAATAATTATTTTTGTGCAATATAATCAGGAGGGTAACATCGGTAGCTCTTCCAATACATATTTTTTCTCAGACGTAATGCATACAATGCCATTCTTGTCCATAGTTTCTATGTGATATCCATTCCTACGGATATCTCGGAAACTTATCAAGTTTCTGTGAGATATACGGGAATATAATGCCTTATTTATCTCAAATTTAGTTCCCCTTGGCATTGAAAAATTGGCTTCTCTAGAGCCTAGTATTATATGTGCATTACTAGAAATGGTGCTCACGCTTTCATCTGAGTCTTTGAGTTTGAGACAGGAGAAATATCTTTTTTTTTTTTTTTTGATGAAATTTCAAATTTATTGAACTATGGCAAAAGAATGTGACATTTACATAGGAATAGGCAACCTAAGAAGTGTAAAAGTGTGGCTAAGTCTATAAGAATCTGTATACATCAATTATCAGTGACTTGAAACCATCTTCTCATCAAGCCTTCCATCTTGTGATGTTGATCATAGTTGAGAGAGTAGATCCTGTTTGTTATCACCTTTATTATCAAGCTTGATAGTTTTTCCACTGCTAGCCATCCCTTTTGGTGTATTCTGTTGTTACGTTCCCGCCATATATAGTATATGGAAGTTTGGAAAGCTAACCGGATGAGTACTGAGTCCATTGGCGGGAGTTTTACTTGCACCAGAAAGGTCAGAGTGTCGCCCCAGTCCGGATTTATCCTCGATCCCATAAGCCTGTTAGCGAGCTTCATCCAGAGCGTGAAAGTATACGGGCATGCATAGAATAGATGGTCCCTTGTTTCTGTCCGTTCTCCACACAGAACACAACCCTGATGTACTCCCCATGCTCTCATTATATCACCTGTTGAGAGTCTATTTCGAATTGCAAGCCACGCAATAAAAGCAAACCTTGGGACTCCTTGTCCAAACCAGATAACCTTAGCCCATTCCACTTTGTTTCTTGGTTCACGGACCTGATCCCATGTGCAAGCTGCAGAGAAATGGTCTTGGTAAGTATCAGTTGAGTGCCGCCATAAGTACCTGTCCTAGCACTGTCTGCGTAGACATATATCTCCATCCTAATTCTCAATATGTGACATCTTCTGTGTCATAAAATAAAGATATATTAATTTTTTTTTATATATTATATCAAAAGTATATTACACAAGCTTATTAAAACTACTAATGGGTTTTGGTACAAAAACATATTAGGCAACATGAAAACATTAAGATTTATTATATATAGTATTTTTAGTAACTCATTTATGGTTCATCGATGAGGAAATCTGCGACATCCAGATGAGTGTCCTCATTTATGCCGCTAAAGGAAGGTCCAACTTCATCATTGATGAAGTTAGTTTCAACATTATTGACTGTAGCCTTTTGTGATGCTTGATACATATTGACAAAGTGCTTTGGTGTGCGGCATATATGTTCCCACTGCCCTTTCATACCGCTTCTGTAACAAGCATTCGGTCGGCTTCTTTATGGCACGACCACCTTCATTTATCTGGAAATTATTATTTTTCCAGTGTTGAAACCTTTTCCTTGTCCACGTCCATGATATCGTCCACGACCTCGACCGCGGCCTCTGCCACGTCCATATCTTCGTTCGCGATAGTTATGATTATTTCTGTATGCTACGACATTCGCTTATGGGAATGGAGCTGATCCAACTGGACGAGTCTGATGGTTTAACATCACGAGTTCATTATTTTGTTCTGCTACAAGGAGGACTTGCATCTACTCTGAGGACTGAGTGTAATCTTTTGCCCGGTACTGTTGCTGCACGATTACATTTCCAGAATAGAATGTGGTGAGTGTTTTCTCAATTATATCGTAATCACTTATCTTTTCACCACATAATGCCATCCTGGCAGTAATGCCAAACAACGCGAATTATACTTTTCAATATTTTTGTAATCCATGAATCGGAGGTGCAACCAATCGTATCTGGCTTTTGGTAAGATCACATATTTTTGATGATCAAACCTATCTTTGAGTGACTGCTAGAGATCCGATGAATCCTCCTCCGTGATGTATTCATTTTTCAAATTATCATGGAGGTAGTGGCGTAAAAACACTATGGCCTTAGCCTTAGCCTCATCAGACGTCGTTTCCGACGAATCAATGGTTTTCAGAAGACCATTTGATCTCAGACGCCATTTTGCATCTGATGCCCATGTCATATATTGTTTTTCCAGCAGCATTAAGGGCAATGATATCGGGCTTTGCCAAGTTTGACATTATCTCTATATGATTTCAATATTTTATTAAAATTTAATTTTATTTTAAAGAAATATGGTAAATTTAAATGCAGTAATTTAAAAGTATAATAAATGCAATTTAAAAGCATAAAATGCAGTAATTTAAAAGCATGAATATAAATGCATAATTTAAGTGCATAATTAAAAGCAAAACTAAAATAATTGGGGAGGCATCGCCTACCATAAATTCAAGGAGGAGGCATAACTTCTCACTCCATAAATATGATCTGAGGAGACATAGTTTACCATATGATCAAATCGTGGAGGCATAGCCTACCATAACGATAAGGAGGAGGATAAACCTACCACTTCATAAATATGATCTCAGGAGTCATAGTTTATCATGTGATCAAATCGTGGAGGCATAGCCTACCATAACGATAAGCAGGAGGCTTAACCTACCACTCTATAAATATGATATGAGGAGACATAGTCTACCATATGATCATGATCGTGATGGCATGGCCTACAATAACGATCGGTTCGGAGAAGGCAGTGCCTATCTTTTCCAAAATAATATATGAAGAGAAATATAAAAGACATAAATTTATAATTAAACCTTACCTTTTTGATATATGACACTGTGACAGGATTGAAAGACGTTCGTGCTCATAACGTGTTATGAAATTGTTTTTAAAAGAGGATGGACAAGAGAAGGAGAGAGAGAGATGAACTTATATATATATATATATATATATATATATATATATATATATATGTTTTAGTATATGATTGTATATTTGTTTTTCAAACGAGCACTAAGTATATATAGTGCACCAAACCGCCTTATTAGATTGGTTTGGTTTGAGATATTTTTAATATAATATAATATATAATAGATTTTTATATTATTATAACACTAGTATCCGCTTTACTCAATTTGGCGGCGGTTTGGCTAATCCAAACCGGATTTTCTTCTTCGTCATAGCTGGTTAGACTGTACCGATTTAAAAAATTTTTGATTAAATGTAAAATAACAATATTTATGTAAAAGGTAAATATTATAATTTCTTATTTCTAGTGTTTTTGATACTCTTGAATTTACATCTTAAAACTTTTCTTGAGTTTATGAGAGAAATATGAAGATGTAGTAAAATTTCTCGGATTAAACTCTCTTCCAGTTCCGAATTCTTTTTTATATGTCTTTAAAATGAAAATAAAGCTGAAAAATATTATATAAATTAAATATAATTAATAAACAAAGACAAATATTAATGAATCCAATGAAAAAATTTTAGAAGTGTAAACTATAAACCAAAAATACAATTTTAAACAAAGCATAATTATCCTAACACATAAACATATATAACAATAAAATATTATGAAATAATTAATATTAACACTATATATTGTTTTCATAGTGGTATAGAAATCGCTATATCTACGTCCGTTATAGTAGATCATACACTTTATATAACGATTTTTCGTTATGCTGCAGTAAAGTTATTTACAATAGCACTTAGTGTTTTGCTATTATACTTTATATAATAGCATTTTTTTTTATATACATCATTTTTTACTACAACATTCGCATTTTGTATTGCTTTTTATTTCTATGGTTCATTTTGATATAATTGATAAATTAGAAAACCAACTTTCAATGAAGAGTCTCTAAACAAACAATTAATTAGAAAAAACATGTTAGTATTATTAAGCAAAACCACATCTGGCAACAAGTTCACTGCAAGACACAATAAGTTATAAAGTTACTGTGCTCAACATACTATGACTCACAATAAGATAATATTTCAGATAAATAAAAGTTTGTCATTTGGCCAAGCCACTGTAATTTCGATTTCTGAGTTTGGTCTTTATGCAAGTGCATCGCCAACCTTAGAAACATCTATCCAAACCTGGTAGCATTAGGATCCAATAGAACAAAATGGACAACAACTTCTGGATTTGTAAAACAAACTCTGCCCTCTGCAACTTTTTCTTCTGTTCCAGAGCAATTGATATACTTGTATTTTCATGCATTTAGGCTACAGTTTAGATCATGTTTTGCTTCTAGTTAGTCCCTTTTAGCTTCATTTCTTTGATCTTTGGTATGTTTAGAGTAAAGGACCATTTAGGGCTAGTTTTAGGCACTTTAGGCTTGCATTTGGAGTGTTTCTTGTGTGTTTGCAGGTGATTGGAGGTGTCTAGGAGCATTGGTGAGCTTGGAAGTGGAGTCTAGAGCTCGAAGGACTAAGGAAGAAGCAGCTGGAAGGCATATCGGCCACCATATCGGTTGGGGTGGCCGATACACACTCACAGAAGAAATCCGAGGACTCATATCGGCGTGAATATCGGCCAGGCAAGCCGATACAGTTCCTCGACCAAAACCCAGGAGACCATATCGGGATGCATATCGACTGGCAGACCGATACAGGCTCTCGGATTAATTTGTGTGCATGCATATCAGTTGGCGTATCGGTTTAGCTAACCGATACACACCTTCGACGAGAAAATCCGAGGGTCGATATCGGCCAGCATATCGGTCTGGCTGGCCGATACAGACCCCAGAAACTGTCTTGGATCCGGGTCAAAACCCGGTTTGTTCCGGGTTGACCCGGTTCGCCCCAAAAACACTACTTAAGCGAAAAACCTATTTTCTATTGTTTCTTAAGCTTGTTTTGTTGCAAAAACTCTTTTGTAAGAACAAGATTGAATTTTGATTAATCTAGTACTCATTTTCTTGTGATTTCTTCTCTAAATCTTCTATCTTTCTCTAATCTTCAATGATTAACAATATCTCTATGGGTTTTGTTGATCACATGATGATTAGTGAGTAGTTCTTCATAGGGGTTATGTGTTAGGTAGGATTAGGTTGATTTGGGGTGATCAATGGATTTCTAATGTTTGATTGTTTAAAATTTCGTCTATCAAAGTGTGTTTAGTGCCTAATTAGCCTTGATCACTTTGATTAGAATGTTTAGGATTTCTTGCTCACCATGTGTTCGATGAAATGCCAGTTTCTAGCTTTGATAGGACTTTCACATTCTAGCACATGAAAATGGATGTTTAGAGTGATTGTTGGCTGTTTGGAACTTGTTTAATTGCTTGCTTAATCTTAATTCACAAATGAGAATTTGTTCTTGGATTAGGATTAGGAAAAGAGATTAGTATTAAGAGATTAAGCTAATCAATTTGTTGTGTTCCTTGCTAGGAGTTTAGCTTCTTTGAAGTTTGAATTAGGATCCTTGATCATCCCGAGTCACCTATCTGTTGACCTTAACCTTTAGGCCTTATCCTTGTCATTGATTGTTAAGAATTCACTTGTTTGCTCGCTTTTTTTTTTTACTTCTATTTAAACTATCTTCGTTAGGATTGTTAGAACAAAAACTTAATTGTGTGATTTGACTCTAGAGGTTTGGTGTGTTCTTATTGGTTTTATCCGTCCCAAAAAGGTTCGATACCTCAAGGCTACACGATAAGCTTGAGGAATTGGTACCTCAAAGGATTGCAAAATCCTTGTTATCAATTTGGCGCCGTTGCCATTTTGGGAAGTTGGATAGATCAATTCGATTTCTAATCCTTTTTAGTTCAAGTTTTTGTTACTAACTTTGCTTCTTCCTCTCTCTTTGATGTTAGGTGTATGAACTTGTGCAGCCTAGGGAAAACAAACTTAGTTGCAAGAGTTGAGAACATCAAGACACACGAGAGGAGATTAGCAAAGGAACGATGCGCACAAGAGATAGCTGTTCACTTAGAGAGAATTTGGTTGGAACCAATTGTAGAAGTTCAACAAGACTTTGTGGGTGTTGAGCAGCCTGTTATGGATCCTCAAGATCAACAAAACCATCAGGGCAATGATGGACATAATAATAGGATTCCAGTTAATCCAGAGAGGCCAGCTAGAGCCATTGGTGATGGAGATGCACCGGATACAAACGCAAACCGGCAAGGGATCATTCCACCACCGGTCAACAACAACAACTTCGAGATCCGGGCTATCTTGATCAACATGGTGCAAAACAATCAGTTTCACGGGCTTGCATCTGAGGATCCCTTGCAGCACTTGGATACATTTGACAAGATTTGTGCTACTACAAGGCTTAATGGTGTGGCTGATGATGGTTTGAAGATGCGACTCTTCTTTTTCTCTTTGGCGGATAAAGCTAAGGAGTGGGAAAGCAACATCCCTCCGGGATCCATTACTACTTGTGGAGACCTTAAGAAGGCTTTTTTGAAGAAGTTCTTCTCAGCTACTAGGACTTCCCGTTTTCGCAATGAGCTATCCGGATTTGTGCAACACAACAATGAGAGCTTTGATGAAGCTTGGGAGAGGTTCAATAGGCTCACTAATCAGTGTCCCCACCACGGTTTCACTAAGGAGACACTACTCAGCAACCTCTATCGCGGAGTGCTTCCTAAAATGAGAGCAATGCTGGACTCGTCTAGCAATGGACACTTCCTAGGCAAGGGAGTTGATGAAGCTATGGAGTTAATTGAAAATCTTGCCATAAGCGATGAGAACTACAATGAGGATTACGAGCGGACTAATAGAGGATCATCTTCTACGGATGAGAAGTATGAAAAGGAAATCAAATCCTTAAATGAGAAGCTAGACAAGATGATCTCTTCAAGCCAAAAGCAAATCACATTTGTGGGCAACTATGAGGATTCTCAGCCACTCCTCTATAGTGTGGACGAAGATATGACCCAAGAGGAGATTAACTTCATTGCGGGGCAGGGTGGTTTCAACAATGGCTTCAACCAAAACTATAGAAACCACCCAAACTTCTCATACCGAAACCCCAATGTAGCCAATCCTCAGGACCAAGTCTATCCCCAAGCTCCATCTCAAGGACAAGCTCAACAACAAGGGCAACAAGGCTTTCCACAAGCTCAACAACAAAAGCCATTTGTCCCTTATACTAACCAACAAGGGTTTGGCAATAAGCCTCAATTTCAAGGTCAACAAGGCTATGTTCCCAAGCAGCAATACCCACCCGGTTTTGGACAACAACAGCCACAAGCTCCTTCTTCCTCGGGAGTTGATAATGAGTTAAAGAGTATGATGCAGCAACTTCTTCAAGGGCAAGCTTCAGGAGCAGTGGAAGTAAGGGATCTCAAGAGTGAGCTGCAAAACTTAACATCTAGGGTCACCAACATGGAGAAGCAAAAGGGGAAAGCTGATTCTACCAACCATTGCAACACCATTCATTCAAATGATGACCATGAAAAGTTTGTAGCTGAATTAGAAGCCTCTGTCTATGGTTCTCCACTTGAGAAGGAGAAAGATAATAAGTTGGATGAAGAGGCCATCATTGAGGAGTTTCTTCTTGGTAATAGTGATGAAACCGTATATGAATACATGGTTGAGGAAGAACCACCCACGACCAAGATAGCTCCTACATCGCTTCCTAAGCTAGGAGCACCGGGAAAGTTATCATTATCTTGCTCTCTTGGTCACTTAAGGATTGAGGATGCCTTGTGTGATACAGGCTCAAATGTGAGTATCATATCCCTTGAGATGGTTGAAGAATTGGGGATTAAGAGCATTGAGAGTTACAAATCAACTCTCACCTTTGGGGAATCTTCAACAAAATTACCATATGGGGAGCTTAAAGACTACCCGTTGATGATTGAGGATTGTACAATCTCAACTGATTTTGTGGTTATAAAGCTGAAGAAGGGAAAGAAGCTTCCTCTACTATTGGGCACGGATTTTCTCAACACTACCGGTGCAACAATGGATCTCAACAAGAAGAGGGTAGTACTCACAAAGGTGAATGACAAGGTGTTCTTGAAGGAACTCGGAGCCAATTCTACCAGATTCAGAATTGCTGTCATGTTCCCGAAGCCTAGGATCTAGGGTCTAGTTAATTGAATCATGAATCTGATCTCGTGTTTACCTGGAGATTGGCAGCGGAATAGGGTCAGATAAACAAGATCTCCAGCGCCTCGGATGCTGCGCCTCTACTGCAGTCCACACGCACACAAGCTGGAATCCGCCGGGATGCTAGTGTCGGGGCTCGGATCTCCTGGGAACTGAGTTTTCTCGAGGTTTCTGTGTTTTTCTCTCTGAGAAAAACTGTCTGGGCGACGCTCTTACTTTAGGTCGAATCTATAAGATCACTTATATACAGACCTCGACATAAACCGAAACATCAATTTCGGTTTCGGCCTTGTGTCGACCGACACACTCAGTGGTGTCGATCGACACACATCTTGTGTCGACCGACGCACCCAATGGTGTCGATCGACACACCTCATTAAAACTCATATTCAATGTGTATCCAATACACATCGACCAGACCATATGCCAATGATCAATCCCATACGAACTATGTCCAACTTGCTTAGGTGTGTGACCCTGTAGGTTCACACGATACTGGAAATGAGTTACAACTCATTTGTCATAAGCGGTTTCTAGCAAAACATTATGACTACCCAGTATCACATGAATTGTCCGATCTCGACAATACAACTATCTCTAGAGTGAGTACAATGTGATTTCAGGACATAATCCCAACAATCTCCCACTTGTACTGGAATCACCTATTCCTATAATCCCTTCGTCTCTATATCTCGATATGGCATAAGGCAAGAGACTGTGTCATCCTTATTATAGCCAATATCATGTTCATCGAACTCCTGATCTATACTGATATAACAAACGATTGACAATCACCTCGTTTGAGCACGACCATGCATTTTCTCAGTATCAAATCTTCGATGGGCCCTGAGATATTTATCTCCCGTTATACAGGAGGGACAAATCCCATCTTGTTCCATCCCTGTTTCTACACATACTTCATGATACGCATAAGCAATGCCGTTATAGCCGCCAGTTATGGAACGACGTTTGACAAGGTCAAAACGCACCAATTCATATGCTAGAAAGCATGATGAACTCAGTTCTAAGGACTATACTCTATAGTCGTAATGAGAAACTCTCATGACACAGATATAACTATCATGTAGAGTTCTCATTAGCGGGTCATGTCTGATCATAAGTTCACCAACATATATCTATGTGACTGACTGTGATACTCATATCATTGACTCCATGAAACTTAGTCAACAGTCACCTCACAAGCTAGTCTCTCGCGGTTGTCAGTGTCCCACTTTGACAATCTCGACTAGGGACAATCATAATTTATGTCATCATTTACTTATAGGGTTTCATGATCAAGTCCTCAACTTGATGACCTATAAAAATGAACATAAAATACTTTGGGACCATTACTTAATTATCCAATAATTAAATAACACCGATGTCAGTTTTAACTTACACAAACATTGCCATAGCATGTCTATGCAAAGACTATAACATAACTAAAGTTACTCCCACTAGAATCAAGATCATCTCTTCAGATATCTTATACCTACAGCAATAGAATAAATCTCGTGCTTAGGTTGTGGGAGAGACTGCGGTGTTTTTGCTTGAAACAATTCCAACAAACCACACCGCCATTCAGATAAAAGCACTATTCTACGGTCCACTGCTTGTAGCCTTTCCAACAGCTAGCACCGCTATTCAGACAAAAAGACATAACCAGGTGGGAACCGGGAATCGTCTTTGTCCGTCTAACTACTTTCAACTGGTTCGTCACTTCCTCAGTTCACCACGAAACTATCCTTAGAGTTTCCTCAAACACTTGGGATATTTCTGGTAACTGTTCAGTGACCATTACCGAAACTTATAGGTATTTTCTCGTCATGCTCTATGCGTAAGCTGCATCTAGACGAGCGCAAAATATGGCATTCATGATGGATTCTATTGCAGCAGCATTAGCAATCACCCTCATTAATACTAGTTCAGCCAGTGTTCAAAAACACTTCATCTTGCTAATATTGTTGCCATAAGACCTTTGGTATGAAGCCATTCTTGGAATTAAGCACATATGAACTGTCCAATACCTTATCAACATAAGGATTTTGACATGATCCAATTAGCCTTTCTGATCCATTCCAATGGATCCTTATTCCAAGAACTTTCACGGCCTTCTCCCATGTCCATCGTTAAGTTTGACTTCCGACCCAAATCTTGACAAGACTTTAGCGTCAGAACGTCGTTTATGAGATTAAGTACATTACGTACATACGGTGTGAGAATTGCAATTACGCTCCCACTAGTCTTCTTATAAACGCATGGTTTCATTTCTATTCTGATCAAGTCAAAACTCTTGACTACATTATCAGAATGTTGATTCCAACTCCAAGATGTTTGCTTCAATCCAGAAATGGATCGGTGAAGCTAACATGCATACCCAGCCAATTTTCGGAGTTGGGCTCACCATCGCTTCTTTGAATTTCGCATGCTCGTCACTTTTCAATGATCAACAGATCACGACAATCGGCTACGAGAAATCACTCTCGAGTTAGTGACGGATCCTTTCGGATCTGCGAATTTCAGGCTCCACAGGTGTAGATCCTACATCACTTTGTAGATCTCACCGCTGCTCTCCCTCAACAGGTTGAGCAGCCTCCTGTTTTTATCGAATTTCTTCGATCTGTACTTTTACTCCCACTGTTCCTTTTGAAAGTATGATCTTTCTCAAAAGACACAGTTCCGGACAACAAAACTTTGTTCTCGGATTGGTTATAAAAGTAGTAAGCCTCGGTTTCCTTAGGACAACCAGCGAGGTAGAACATATCAGGTTTGGGTTCAAGCTTATCAGCTATCATCCCCAAATTATCAGAAACAACTTACTTGAAAAACTTCCAGTCCACATCCAATGTGGTGTCTTTCAATTGATTCTGATTGAAACCCTTTTCTGCGCAAACACAGACATTTTAGAGCGTAATTCTTAAATGATTATGGAAGGTTCCTGTGATTCATCATTAATCGGAGCATATCTAATAAGATCCGATTCTCTCAGATGATCACCCAATTCTTGACTCAAGTATTTTTCTTCCGCGATCTAATCGAGGATCTTAATACTTCTGTCAAATCGAATCTATACTTCATTCACATAAATATTTACTGAAGTCATCAATAAAGGTAATGAAGCACAGAAGATTTCCTCTGGCACTTATGCTCATCGGTCCGCATACATCAGCATGTGTGAGGCCCAATAAGCATCTGGCCCGTTTCCTTTAGCTCTGCTAAAAGGGCCTTAGTCATTTGGCCCAGTGAACAGAATTCATATCCCAAATGATTAATAATCAAATGAGTCCAAAACTATGGAACTTCTGAATCCGCTTCACTCTATATGGTTAAACGACTATGCCAAGGAAAAGTCGAGTTCGAGTCATCAGACTTAAACCTTTAGTATTTGTGTTATATTCAAACTCACGCTGGTTTAAGATATAAAACCCATTCCAAATGGGGTGCTACCATATGATATTTCATTAAGATCTAAAGAACAAAACTTGTCTTTTATCAAAATGAAAAACATCCAAATTCTTACAAGAAAATGAAAGACATCTCTGCACAAGGCAAATACATAGTAGCAATTACTTAATTTCTAAAACCAAGTATGAAAGGCTCCTACAAGTGGAGAATCTCTACGGCTCATGCAGCAACCATTGCTTCATACCAGACACGCAGTTCCACTTGTCCTTTCTTCAACGTTCTACTGTCGCTTAGGTCCTGCATATTTCAAAAATATCAGTACCACAACTAGTATCCAATACTCATGTAGAACTTGAAACAATAACACAATACCTGAAGAAGAAGTACCATACATCTTCTCCATCTCTTGTGAATCTTCCAAGAATTTAATGCAATTTCTCTTCCAATGCCCAAACTCTTTACAGTAGCAGCATTTATCAACATCAGATGGGCTTGACTTGGGCTTAAAAAATGACACAGGTTTATCCCGATTCCAAATCTGAACGGCCTTGCCATCACCCTTGTCTAAACAAGATTTCTCAAATCTTTTACCCTTTTTGATGTTTTGCTCTGCTGTCTTGAGCATGCCATGCAGCTCAGTCAACGTCTTCGTCAAGCCTCTCTTGATATAGTTCTTGATGAACTTATCATAACTTGACGGCAGTGACTGCAGAATGACGTCAGTAGCCAACTCCAAGCTGACAGGACAATCCAGTCTCCCCAGGTTATCAATGTAACCCATCATTTTAATGACATGAGGACTTACTGGAGCATCCTCTGGTAGCTTGCACCCAGTGAGAGACTTCACCATCTGGAATCTCTCAACTCGTGCCAGATCCTGAAACTTCAGTTTTAGGCTGGTGATCATCTCTATTGGCGACTCCATGTTCTCGTATTGACTTTTCAAGTCTGAGTTCATGGTAGCCAACATCAGACCACGCACATCTACCACATCAATATAATGCTTATTCCAAGCATTATATACTGCACGCGAGCGATTGGTCCCAAGCCTTTCTGGAAGAGCTTTCTCAAGGACATAGTCCTTGCTCTCCTGCTTGAGAATTAATCTCAAATTCCGATACCAATCCAGGAAATTCGATCCATTTAACTTGTCCTTCTCAAGGACGGATCACAATGAGAAAGTAGTCTCAGACATAAGTTGAAATCCAAGAAAAACAAAGATTTAGTTATGCATTCTATGAGGAGTCTTATCTAATAAGAAAACTCGCATTATATTCAAACAACGCTTCCTCTATGAATATAATGATCCAAGATCCATACTTCACCAAAATCTGAGTGGGCGACTCGCCATCACCCAAACTTTAGTTATCTAGGTAAGCAAATCATTGCTAATTGTATCCAGTACAACTCTTGGTCGTGGATGAGACAAACTATGTCTAATCCACTCTGATGTCTCTGGGCCCAAAACTTCTGATAGCCCAGTCAAGTATAACCAATCTCTTCTGTCTTGTGATCACTGACAGTGGCACTGCAAGTCTGTCAATGACCACCTGCCTTACTCATGTTGCAGTGGATACCAAAGACTCCAATACTATCCAACAAACGACACGAGTCTTGACAATAGACAAGATTGGGCAAGACATCAAGTTTACTTGATATTTAGTTGAGGAAACTAAACCCAAAATTTTAGCAAATCAATCTCTTAGGTCATGTAATTGTTGATGTTTAGCACTGCAAATCCATCAATCATAACTACCTGCCTTACTCACCTAATTGTGGACACCAAGCTCTTGGCTAGACCATCACACAACGAAATGAGTCTTGACAGTTGACCATATTGAAGCTAAACTTTGATCAAGGTTTAAGTCTAGTTTGGTTTCTGCAAATTCAAGGTTCGATAACCAGAATTGCGAGCACTGTGTCGATCGACGCAGACTATGTCTGTCGATCGACAACACCAAACTTAACCGGACTTCAATAACCGATTAATCCAATTAACCCGGTTTATTGAACCGGTCATGTCGATCGACACAACCCATGTGTGACGGTCGACATGGACCCAAACCGAAGACAGTTTTGATAACCGGTCCAATCCAATTTAACCAACTTATCAGATCAAACTGATCTTAACCAATCGGTTTATATTAATTGGGATAATTAGTTCAATTCAATTGAACCAATTCATCCAATTCAAACCGTTTTAACCAGTTTCAACTAATTGCGATAACCGATCCAATTCAATTGAACCGACTTATCCAATCAAACTGATTTTAACCAAATCGGTTTATGCTAATTGAGATAATCAGTTCAATCCAATTGAACCAATTCATCCAATTTAAACCAATCTATTCGGACTTAACCAAGTATGATAACCGGTCCAATCCAATTGAACCGATTAACCATTCGCTAGGTCTGTGTCGACCAAAACTAACATGTGTCGATCGACACTTGACCGAATCTGTTCTGTGTCGACCGACACTCAACCTGTGTCGATCGACACAGTAGGCTTTCGGTTTTTCTTCGCGAAAAACCCTAGCCGCCGATTCTGTCGAATTCGCCATTCTGTGTCGACCGACACTGTGCGAAAACACAAAATCGATTTTGACCAGAATCGATCTAACCTGTTCTAACCAAACAACCTAGTTTGCGAACCTAATTCATCAAATTCAATTAAACAGGTTGATTCAATGGAAAACCCTAAGGCTCTGATACCACTGAAGGAACTCGGAGCCAATTCTACCAGATTCAGAATTGCTGTCATGTTCCCGAAGCCTAGGATCTAGGGTCTAGTTAATTGAATCATGAATCTGATCTCGTGTTTACCTGGAGATTGACAGCGGAATAGGGTCAGATAAACAAGATCTCCAGCGCCTCAGATGTTGCGCCTCTACTGCAGTCCACACGCACACAAGCTGGAATCCACCGGGATGCTAGTGCCGGGGCTCGGATCTCCTGGGAACTGAGTTTTCTCGAGGTTTCTTCTTGGTAATAGTGATGAAACCGTATATGAATACATGGTTGAGGAAGAACCACCCACGACCAAGATAGCTCCTACATCGCTTCCTAAGCTAGGAGCACCGGGAAAGTTATCATTATCTTGCTCTCTTGGTCACTTAAGGATTGAGGATGCCTTGTGTGATACAGGCTCAAATGTGAGTATCATATCCCTTGAGATGGTTGAAGAATTGGGGATTAAGAGCATTGAGAGTTACAAATCAACTCTCACCTTTGGGGAGTCTTCAACAAAATTACCATATGGGGAGCTTAAAGACTACCCGTTGATGATTGAGGATTGTACAATCTCAACTGATTTTGTGGTTATAAAGCTGAAGAAGGGAAAGAAGCTTCCTCTACTATTGGGCACGGATTTTCTCAACACTACCGGTGCAACAATGGATCTCAACAAGAAGAGGGTAGTACTCACAAAGGTGAATGACAAGGTGTTCTTGAAGGAACTCGGAGCCAATTCTACCAGATTCAGAATTGCTGTCATGTTCCCGAAGCCTAGGATCTAGGGTCTAGTTAATTGAATCATGAATCTGATCTCGTGTTTACCTGGAGATTGGCAGCGGAATAGGGTCAGATAAACAAGATCTCCAGCGCCTCGGATGCTGCGCCTCTACTGCAGTCCACACGCACACAAGCTGGAATCCGCCGGGATGCTAGTGTCGGGGCTCGGATCTCCTGGGAACTGAGTTTTCTCGAGGTTTCTGTGTTTTTCTCTCTGAGAAAAACTGTCTGGGCGGCGCTCTTACTTTAGGTCGAATCTATAAGATCACTTATATACAGACCTCGACATAAACCGAAACATCAATTTCGGTTTCGGCCTTGTGTCGACCGACACACTCAGTGGTGTCGATCGACACACATCTTGTGTCGACCGACGCACCCAATGGTGTCGATCGACACACCTCATTAAAACTCATATTCAATGTGTATCCAATACACATCTACCAGACCATATGCCAATGATCAATCCCATACGAACTATGTCCAACTTGCTTAGGTGTGTGACCCTGTAGGTTCACACGATACTGGAAATGAGTTACAACTCATTTGTCATAAGCGGTTTCTAGCAAAACATTATGACTACCCAGTATCACATGAATTGTCCGATCTCGATAATACAACTATCTCTAGAGTGAGTACAATGTGATTTCAGGACATAATCCCAGCAGTTCTATCCCATGAAGTCATCCTCCATCAACACTTGTGGAACCATCACAAGTGACCTTAATCTCAAGTAGGAAAGGACTTTTTCTAGTCTTGCCAAGCTTGAGTATTGTGCATCCAAAGAGCCACAAGTTGAAAAGTTTGAGAAGTTGTACTCTCCAAAGGTTGAACAAGTTGTGAAAGATGCTTTGGTTGGAGAGAGTAGTAAAGAGCTTATGAGTGAACACTTGGAAAGTGTTCCATTAGAGGAGGTGAGTGGAGCAAAGGAAGCTCCTCTTAAGAGAAAGAAGAAGAAGAAGGGAAAAGCACCTACAACCTCTACTCATACTCAAGCTCCTAGCACTCTCACTCTCCACCCTTTGAAGCTTAAGGATGGGACAATAGATTACAAGGTAAAATGCAAGGGGATCTCTAAGCCATTCTCAAGTGCAAGAGCCATCCTTACTCCTGAGCTTCAAGCTGATCCAAACAAGCTCCAAAAGCATCTCAACAAAGTCTTGACAATCACTCAAACGGTCAAGACTCCTCCACCTCCTCACTAAAAGAAAAGGTAGTCATGCTTAGTGACTTAAAACAAGCTCACTTGGGAGGAAGTCTCATGTCTATCTATTGTAAATATTACTTTATGTTTTAAGTTTCCTAGTCATTGTTGATCTCTCTATTAGGTCTCTTCAGGTTTTAGGCTATATAGGATTTGGCATTGGGAGAAAGAAAGAAGAAGGGTCATGGCGAAATCAACAAAGGATTGAGCTCTCATCCAAATTGGGAGAACTCTATAGCCTCCACCTCCCATTCCTCCATCCCATTTCACTTCACTTAAAGCACCAAGTAACACTCCACCCTTGCACATATTTAGTTTTTCTTTTCTTTCATGGCATTTTGTTTGTTTTCGGTCTTTCTTCCTCGCTTCTTTCACACAAGGGACTGTGTGATTTAAGTTTGGGGGGAAAGACCAGTTGCTAATCATGTTTCTTTTGATTTTATTTTTTGTCTTTGAGTCTAATTCATTGCATCTAAGGCATAGAAAAACCAAAAAAAATCGAAAAATTTCAAAAAAATTTCAAAAAGAAAGCATGTAGTTGCACTTGCATCATAGGATCGAGTCTAGTTGCATCATATATGACACATGCATTGGGAGAAATGATTGAATTTCCTGTAAGACTGATTGAGTGATGACTTGTTCTTTATGCTAGTTGTTTAAGCTAGTTGATTGTCCTAAGATTGCAATTCAAGAAAGGCTAGAAAGTTAAGACGAACCATGCTCGGATTGCTTGCTTTGAAACTTGATTTGAAACTGAAATAGGCTTTGAATTGACACTAGCTCTACCTAAGTGAGAACTTTAATGATGACATCTAATTATCTTACTCATGCTTTGTGTGCTAAACTCATGGATACTATGAAAATATTCAAGCATTCTTATCCCTTTTACCACTCTCGCTTGCTTGAATAGACTCCACACCTTTCACCACCCTTCTTTCAAACCATAAACACTCTTGTTGAGAGGTAGGCCTATTTTTTTTTAATGAGCTAGGTAAAAAGTGTTGAGTATGAGGCGACTAGGGAAAATTTCCATATAGTGCAAGCTCATCACCTTTAGCTTTGCAATAGGCTAGAATCCAAGTTTGGGGGAGGAATTGGGAATGGAAGAAGAGAGTAAAGAAAGGGAAGAATGAAAGGGATTTTGGTTGGGATCTTATGTTTGTTGGCAAAGTCTTTTAAAAGAAAAAAAAGCTCTTATGTGTTTAAAGAAAAGAAAAGTGTCTAATATTTTGAAATGAAAAGAAGCCAAAGGATCAACTTAAAGAAAGAAAAGAGACCATTGCTAAAGAAAGATTTGAGCTAAGTTAAAAAGAAAGATTTGCCACTACTTGAAAAGTCTTTATTGATCCTTGGGGAGTTTACGAAAAGTGTTCGATTGAGAAAAGGGGATGAGGCAAAAATAGCCTTGGTCAAGGGTAGTATCCATTTAGGTGGGCTAGACTAGGAGAAGAAGTAATTGGGGCATGGGTAGATGGAAATCAACCTAGTATGTGCCAATTGCCTCTAACTCTTAGCATTTTACTATAGCTCATTCACTTCTTTATGAGAGAACCTTCATGCTTTTGGAGTAAACCCCTCTTTTGATTGAGATCACTTTAATCTCAAAACCTTGTCCCTTCGCCAAATGAGTTTGATCACCTTGCATTGAGTAAGATCCACTTGAAAACCTAATGAATGTTAAAGAGCTAGTTGATAGAAATGCTTGTCTAGGTTGAGAATTGAGCTAAGAGTTTTGTCTTGATGAGCATGGCTAAATTTTTGGAGTAAGCCTTACTTGGTTGCATCTTGGTGACGTTGACTCGAATTGGAACTTGTTGATCTCGGTTTTGTCTTTGGATATGAGCTCCCGCCTTCAAACCTTTCTCCCAACTTGCTTTGATGGTCATATGCTTGCTTGTGGACAAGCAAGGTTTAAGTTTGGGGGAATTGATATATTTGTATTTTCATGCATTTAGGCTACAGTTTAGATCATGTTTTGCTTCTAGTTAGTCCCTTTTAGCTTCATTTCTTTGCTCTTTGGTATGTTTAGAGTATAGGATCATTTAGGGCTAGGTTTAGGCACTTTAGGCTTGCATTTGGAGTGTTTCTTGTGTTTTGCAGGTGATTGGAGGTGTCTAGGAGCATTGGTGAGCTTGGAAGTGGAGTCTAGAGCTCGAAGGACTAAGGAAGAAGCAGTTGGAAGGCATATCGACCACCATATCGGTTGGGTGGCCGATACACACTCACAGAAGAAATCCGAGGACTCATATCGGCGTGAATATCGGCCAGGCAAGCCAATACAGTTCCTCAACCAAAACTCAGGAGACCATATCGGGATGCATATCGACTGGCAGACCGATACAGGCTCTCGGATTAATTTTTGTGCATGCATATCGGTTGGTGTATCGGTTTAGCCAACCGATACACACCTTCAACGAGAAAATCCGAGGGTCGATATCGGCCAGCATATCGGTCTGGATGGCCGATACAGACCCCATAAATTGTCTTGGATCCGGGTCAAAACCCGGTTTGTTCCGGGTTGACCCGGTTCGCCCCAAAAACACTACTTAAGCCAAAAATCTATTTTCTATTGTTTCTTAAGCTTGTTTGTTGAAAAAACTCTTTTGTAAGAACAAGATTGAATTTTGATTAATCTAGTACTCATTTTCTTGTGATTTCTTCTCTAAATCTTCTATCTTTCTCTAATCTTCAATGATTAACACTATCTCTATGGGTTTTGTTGATCACATGATGATTAGTGAGTAGTTCTTCATAAGGCTTATGAGTTGGGTAGGATTAGGTTGATTTGGGGTGATCAATGGATTTCTAATGTTTGATTGTTTAAAATCTCGTCTATCAAAGTGTGTTTAGTGCCTAATTAGCCTTGATCACGTTGATTAGGATGTTTAGGATTTCTTGCTCACCATGTGTTCGATGAAATACCAGTATCTAGCTTTGATAGGACTTTCACATTCTAGCACATGAAAATAGATGTTTAGAGTGATTGTTGGCTGTTTGGAACTTGTTTAATTGCTTGTTTTATCTTAATTCACAAATGAGAATTTGTTCTTGGATTAGGATTAGGGAAAGAGATTAGTATTAAGAGATTAAGCTAATCAATTTGTTGTGTTCCTTGCTAGGAGGTTAGCTTCTTTGAAGTTTGAATTAGGATCCTTGATCATCCCGAGTCACCTATCCGTTGACCTTAACCTTTAGGCCTTATCCTTGTCATTGATTGTTAAGAATTCACTTGTTTGCTCGCTTTTTTTGTTACTTCTATTTAAACTATCTTCGTTAGGATTGTTAGAACAAAAACTTAATTGTGTGATTTGACTCTAGAGGTTTGGTGTGTTCTTATTGGTTTTATCCGTCCCAAAAAGGTTCGATACCTCAAGGCTACACGATAAGCTTGAGGAATTGGTACCTCAAAGGATTGCAAAATCCTTGTTATCAATTTGGCGCCGTTGCCATTTTGGGAAGTTGGATAGATCAATTCGATTTCTAATCCTTTTTAGTTCAAGTTTTTGTTACTAACTTTGCTTCTTCCTCTCTCTTTGATGTTAGGTGTATGAACTTGTGCAGCCTAGGTAAAACAAACTTAGTTGCAAGAGTTGAGAACATCAAGACACACGAGAGGAGATTAGCAAAGGAACGATGCGCACAAGAGATAGCTGTTCACTTAGAGAGAATTTGGTTGGAACCAATTGTAGAAGTTCAACAAGACTTTGTGGGTGTTGAGCAGCCTGTTATGGATCCTCAAGATCAACAAAACCATCAGGGCAATGATGGACATAATAATAGGATTCCAGTTAATCCAGAGAGGCCAGCTAGAGCCATTGGTGATGGAGATGCACCGGATATAAACGCAAACCGGCAAGGGATCATTCCACCACCGGTCAACAACAACAACTTCGAGATCCGGGCTATCTTGATCAACATGGTGCAAAACAATCAGTTTCACGGGCTTGCATCTGAGGATCCCTTGCAGCACTTGGATACATTTGACAAGATTTGTGCTACTACAAGGCTTAATGGTGTGACTGATGATGGTTTGAAGATGCGACTCTTCTTTTTCTCTTTGGAGGATAAAGCTAAGGAGTGGGAAAGCAACATCCCTCTGGGATCCATTACTACTTGTGGAGACCTTAAGAAGGCTTTTTTGAAGAAGTTCTTCTCAGCTACTAGGACTTCCCGTTTTCGCAATGAGCTATCCGGATTTGTGCAACACAACAATGAGAGCTTTGATGAAGCTTGGGAGAGGTTCAATAGGCTCACTAATCAGTGTCCCCACCACGGTTTCACTAAGGAGACACTACTCAGCAACCTCTATCGCGGAGTGCTTCCTAAAATGAGAGCAATGCTGGACTCGTCTAGCAATGGACACTTCCTAGGCAAGGGAGTTGATGAAGCTATGGAGTTAATTGAAAATCTTGCCATAAGCGATGAGAACTACAATGAGGATTACGAGCGGACTAATAGAGGATCATCTTCTACGGATGAGAAGTATGAAAAGGAAATCAAATCCTTAAATGAGAAGCTAGACAAGATGATCTCTTCAAGCCAAAAGCATATCACATTTGTGGGCAACTATGAGGATTCTCAGCCACTCCTCTATAGTGTGGACGAAGATATGACCCAAGAGGAGATTAACTTCATTGCGGGGCAGGGTGGTTTCAACAATGGCTTCAACCAAAACTATAGAAACCACCCAAACTTCTCATACCGAAACCCCAATGTAGCCAATCCTCAGGACCAAGTCTATCCCCAAGCTCCATCTCAAGGACAAGCTCAACAACAAGGGCAACAAGGCTTTCTGATATACTTGTATTTTCATGCATTTAGGCTATTGTTAGGATCATGTTTTACTTCTTTTTAGTTTCTTTTAACTTCATTTCTTTGGTCATTGATGTGTTTAGAGTATAGGATCATCTAGAGCTATGTTTAGGCATTCTAGGCTTGCATTTGGAGTGTTTCCTATGTTTTGTAGGTTCTTGGAGTTGCTAAGGAGGTTTGGAAGAGTTTGGAGGCCAAAGGAGTGATTGCAAGTGAAATGGTGATGTAGGACCAAACCGATGAGCTTGAAAGATTGAGTCATATGAAGATATTACATTGACTTTTAGCTCTGGGATTCTGAATAAAAATCATGGGAAATTGAGTTAGCTTTCTAATGGAGGGGGTTTGAAGTCATTCGGAGCTATATGGAAAGAGTTATGCCTGATTTACTGGATGCATCTCAACACAGAAAAATCCGAGAGTCCATATCGGCCAGCATATCGGGCTGGCTGGCCGATACGACCCTTCCCAGAAAAATCCGAGAGTCCGTATCGGTCTGGCCGACCGATACGCCGACCGATACGACCCTTCCCAGAAAAATCCGAGAGTCCGTATCGGTCTGGCCGACCGATACGCCGACCGATACGCGTCCCAGAAATTGCCTTGGATCCGGGTCAACACCCGGTTTGTTCCGGGTTGACCTGGCTCGAACCCTAATGACTTTTTAAGCCAAAAACCTATCTTTTTACAGGATCTTAAGCTTTATTTTTATGTTCTAAACACTTGGAAGAACAAGTTTGATTCCTTTGATTAATCTAAGTACCTTTTGTGATTTATTCATCAAATCTTTCAATCTATCTCTAGTCTCATATGATCAACATTATTTCTATGGATTTTGTTGTTTACATGATGATTAGTGAGTAGTTCTTCATAGGGCTTATGGGTTAGGTAGGATTAGGTTGATTAGGGGTGATCAATAGATTTCTAGTGCTTGATTGTTTAAAATCTCATCTGTCAAAGTGTGTTTAATGTTTAATTAGCCTTGATCAAGTTGATTAGAATGCTTAAGATTTCTTGTTCACAACATGTTCGATGAAATTCCTGTTCATAGCTTTGATAGAACTTTCACATTCTAGCGCATGAGAATGTATGTTTAGAGTGATTGTTAATTGTTTGGAACTTGTTTGATTGCTTGCTTGATTCTAATTCACAAATGAGAGTTTGTTCTTGAATTAGGATTAAGTAAAGAGATTAGTATTAAGAGATTAAACTGATCAACTTGTTGTGTTCCTTGCTAGGAGGTTAGCTTCTACGAAGTTTGAATTAGGATCCTTGATCATCCCGAGTCACCTATCCGTTGACCTTGACCCTTAGGCCTTATCTTTATCATTGATTGAATCCACTTGTTTACTTGCTTTTTTTGTTTACTTCTATTTGAATTGTCTTTGTTAGGATTGTTAGAAATTAAAAACCAAAATTTGTTTGATTTGACTCTGAAGGATTAGTATTTGCTTGTTGGTCTTATCCGTCCCAAAAAGGTTCGATACCTCAAAGCTACATCGATAAGCTTGAGGAATTGGTACCTCAAAGGATGCAAGAAATCCTTGTTATCACTTTCCACAAGCTCAACAACAAAAGCCATTTGTCCCTTATACTAACCAACAAGGGTTTGGCAATAAGCCTCAGTTTCAAGGTCAACAAGGCTATGTTCCCAAGCAGCAATACCCACCCGGTTTTGGACAACAACAGCCACAAGCTCCTTCTTCCTCGGGAGTTGATAATGAGTTAAAGAGTATGATGCAGCAACTTCTTCAAGGGCAAGCTTCAGGAGCAGTGGAAGTAAGGGATCTCAAGAGTGAGCTGCAAAACTTAACATCTAGGGTCACCAACATGGAGAAGCAAAAGGGGAAAGCTGATTCTACCAACCATTGCAACACCATTCATTCAAATGATGACCATGAAAAGTTTGTAGCTGAATTAGAAGCCTCTGTCTATGGTTCTCCACTTGAGAAGGAGAAAGATAATAAGTCGGATGAAGAGGCCATCATTGAGGAGTTTCTTCTTGGTAATAGTGATGAAACCGTATATGAATACATGGTTGAGGAAGAACCACCCACGACCAAGATAGCTCCTACATCGCTTCCTAAGCTAGGAGCACCGGGAAAGTTCTCATTATCTTGCTCTCTTGGTCACTTAAGGATTGAGGATGCCTTGTGTGATACAGGCTCAAATGTGAGTATCATATCCCTTGAGATGGTTGAAGAATTGGGGATTAAGAGCATTGAGAGTTACAAATCAACTCTCACCTTTGGGGAGTCTTCAACAAAATTACCATATGGGGAGCTTAAAGACTACCCGTTGATGATTGAGGATTGTACAATCCCAACTGATTTTGTGGTTATAAAGCTGAAGAAGGGAAAGAAGCTTCCTCTACTATTGGGCACGGATTTTCTCAACACTACCGGTGCAACAATGGATTTTAACAAGAAGAGGGTAGTACTCACAAAGGTGAATGACAAGGTGTTCTATCCCATGAAGTCATCCTCCATCAACACTTGTGGAACCATCACAAGTGACCTTAATCTCGAGGAGGAAAGGAATTTTTCTAGTCTTGCCAAGCTTGAGTACTGTGCATCCATCATTTTGGGAGATTTGAGGATTAAGGAGCCACAAGTTGAAAAGGTTGAGAAGTTGTACTCTCCAAAGGTTGAACAAGTTGTGAAAGATGCTTTGGTTGGAGAGAGTAGTAAAGAGCTTATGAGTGAACACTTGGAAAGTGTTCCATTAGAAGAGGTGAGTGGAGGAAAGGAAGCTCCTCTTAAGAGAAAGAATAAGAAGGGAAAAGCACCTACAACCTTTACTCATACTCAAGCTCCTAGCACTCTCACTCTCCACCCTTTGAAGCTTAAGGATGGGACAATAGAGTACAAGGTAAAATGCAAGGGGATCTCTAAGTCATTCTCAAGTGCAAGAGCCATCCTTACTCCTGAGCTTCAAGCTGATCCAAACAAGCTCCAAAAGCATCTCAACAAAGTCTTGACAATCACTCAAACGGTCAAGACTCCTCCACCTCCTCACTAAAAGAAAAGGTAGTCAAGCTTAGTGAATTAAAACAAGCTCACTTGGGAGGAAGTCTCATGTTTATCTCTTGTAAATATTGCTTTATGTTTTAAGTTTCCTAGTCATTGTTGATCTCTCTATTAGGTCTCTTCAGGTTTTAGGCTATATAGATTTTGGCATTGGGAGAAAGAAAGAAGAAGGGTCATGGCGAAATCAACAAAGGATTGAGCTCTCATCCAAGTTGGGAGAACTCTATAGCCTCCACCTCCCATTCCTCCATCCCATTTCACTTCACTTAAAGCACCAAGTAACACTCCACCCTTGCACATATTTAGTTTTTCTTTTCTTTCATGGCATTTTGTTTGTTTTCGGTCTTTCTTCCTCGCTTCTTTCACACAAGGGACTGTGTGATTTAAGTTTGGGGGAGAGACCAGTTGCTAATCATGTTTCTTTTGATCTTATTTTTTGTCTTTGAGTCTCATTCATTGCATCTAAGGCATAGAAAAACCAAAAAAAATCAAAAAATTTCAAAAAAAATTCAAAAAGAAAGCATGTAGTTGCACTTGCATCATAGGATCGAGTCTAGTTGCATCATATAGGACACATGCATTGGGCGAAATGATTGAATTTCCTATAAGACTGATTGAGTGATGACTTGTTCTTTATGCTAGTTGATTGTCCTAAGATTGCAATTCAAGAAAGGCTAGAAAGTTAAGACGAACCATGCTCGGATTGCTTGCTTTGAAACTTGATTTGAAACTGAAATAGGCTTTGAATTGACACTAGCTCTACATAAGTGAGAACTTTAATGATGACATCTAATTATCTTACTCATGCTTTGTGTGCTAAACTCATGGATACTATGAAAATATTCAAGCATTCTTATCCCTTTTACCACTCTCGCTTGCTTGAATAGACTCCACACCTTTCACCACCCTTCTTTCAAACCATAAACACTCTTGTTGAGAGGTAGGCCTATTTTTTTTGAATGAGCTAGGTAAAAAGTGTTGAGTATGAGGCGACTAGGAAAAATTTCCATATAGTGCAAGCTCATCACCTTTAGCTTTGCAATAGGCTAGAATCCAAGTTTGGGGGAGGAATTGGGAATGGAAGAAGAGAGTAAAGAAAGGGAAGAATGAAAGGGATTTTGGTTGGGATCTTATGTTTGTTGGCAAAGTCTTTTAAAAGAAAAAAAGCTCTTATGTGTTTAAAGAAAAGAAAAGTGTCTCATATTTTGAAATGAAAAGAAGCCAAAGGCTCAACTTAAAAAAAGAAAAGAGACCATTGCTAAAGAAAGATTTGAGCTAAGTTAAAAAGAAAGATTTGACACTATTTGAAAAGTCTTTATTGATCCTTGGGGAGTTTACGAAAAGTGTTCGATTGAGAAAAGGGGATGAGGCAAAAATAGCCTTGTTCAAGGGTAGTATCCATTTAGGTGGGCTAGACTAGGAGAAGAAGTAATTGGGGCATGGGTAGATGGAAATCAACCTAGTATGCACCAATTGCCTCTAACTCTTAGCATTTTACTATAGCTCATTCACTTCTTTATGAGAGAACCTTCATGCTTTTGGAGTAAACCCCTCTTTTGATTGAGATCACTTTAATCTCAAAACCTTGTCCCTTTGCCAAATGAGTTTGATCACCTTGCATTGAGTAAGATCCACTTGAAAACCTAATGAATGTTAAATAGCTAGTTGATAGGAATGCTTGTCTAGGTTGAGAATTGAGCTAAGAGTTTTGTCTTGATGAGCATGGCTAAATTTTTGGCGTAAGCCTTACTAGGTTACATCTTGGTGACGTTGACTCGAATTGGAACTTGTTGATCTCGGTTTTGTTTTTGGATATGAGCTCCCGCCTTCAAACCTTTCTCCCAACTTGCTTTGATGGTCATATGCTTGCTTGTGGACAAGCAAGGTTTAAGTTTGGGGGAATTGATATACTTGTATTTTCATGCATTTAGGCTACAGTTTAGATCATGTTTTGCTTCTAGTTAGTCCCTTTTAGCTTCATTTCTTTGCTCTTTGGTATGTTTAGAGTATAGGATCATTTAGGGCTAGGTTTAGGCACTTTAGGCTTGCATTTGGAGTGTTTCTTGTGTTTTGCAGGTGATTGGAGGTGTCTAGGAGCATTGGTGAGCTTGGAAGTGGAGTCTAGAGCTCGAAGGACTAAGGAAGAAGCAGCTGCAAGGCATATCGGCCACCAAATCGGTTGGGGTGGCCGATACACACTCACGGAAGAAATCCGAGGACTCATATCGGCGTGAATATCGGCCAGGCAAGCCGATACAGTTCCTCGACCAAAACCCAGGAGACCATATCGGGATGCATATCGACTGGCAGACCGATACAGGCTCTCGGATTATTTTTTGTGCATGCATATCGGTTGGCGTATCGGTTTAGCCAAACGATACACACCTTCGACGAGAAAATCCGAGGGTCGATATCGGCCAGCATATCGGTCTGGCTGGCCGATACAGACCCCATAAACTGTCTTGGATCCGGGTCAAAACCCGGTTTGTTCCGGGTTGACCCGGTTCGCCCCAAAAACACTACTTAAGCCAAAAACCTATTTTCTATTGTTTCTTAAGCTTGTTTCGTTGCAAAAACTCTTTTGTAAGAACAAGATTGAATTTTGATTAATCTAGTACTCATTTTCTTGTGATTTCTTCTCTAAATCTTCTATCTTTCTCTAATCTTCAATGATTAACACTATCTCTATGGGTTTTGTTGATCACATGATGATAAGTGAGTAGTTCTTCATAGGGCTTATGGGTTAGGTAGGATTAGGTTGATTTGGGGTGATCAATGGATTTCTAATGTTTGATTGTTTAAAATCTCGTCTATCAAAGTGTGTTTAGTGCCTAATTAGCCTTGATCACGTTGATTAGGATGTTTAGGATTTCTTGCTCACCATGTGTTCGATGAAATGCCAGTTTCTAGCTTTGATAGGACTTTCACATTCTAGCACATGAAAATGGATGTTTAGAGTGATTGTTGGCTGTTTGGAACTTGTTTAATTGCTTGCTTAATCTTAATTCACAAATGAGAATTTGTTCTTGGATTAGGATTAGGGAAAGAAATTAGTATTTAGAGATTAAGCTAATCAATTTGTTGTGTTCCTTGCTAGGAGGTTAACTTCTTTGAAGTTTGAATTAGGATCCTTGATCATCCCGAGTCACCTATCCGTTGACCTTAACCTTTAGGCCTTATCCTTGTCATTGATTGTTAAGAATTCACTTGTTTGCTCGCTTTTTATTTACTTCTATTTAAATTATCTTCGTTAGGATTGTTAGAACAAAAACTTAATTATGTTATTTGACTCTAGATGTTTGGTGTGTTCTTATTGGTTTTATCCGTCCCAAAAAGTTTTGATACCTCAAGGCTACACGATAAGCTTGAGGAATTGGTACCTCAAAGGATTGCAAAATCCTTGTTATCTGCAATCTTAGAGGATGCATTTCTTCTTCAAACATTTGCTGGTGTCAGTGTTGTTACTTACACTTATACTAGTACTCTACAAATTAATAGTCCAAAAAATCATCTCATAGTCAATCACTAGAACAAATTATCCAGAAAATGCAACAATCCAACACCACATATGAAAGACCATGAGATGGATCTTATGCATAGGCCATGCGATGTTCTCATGTATAGCATCACCCATTAAACTCATGTCAGCACTTGGTCTCCACAGATAAGCCTTTTCTTTAACCACTTTACTAACCGTCAGAATAGCAGCATTTGGACCTAAAGAAGTATTATTGACCAGTTCCTTTGGTCCGTAGAAACCAACTTTCCCTCATCAATTAGTTCGTCCTCCGAAATCCAATCATAAATCAGGATCCTATCATTTAATGCATTTATAGCCTAAAGAGTCAATGAACAAAAATATATTATAGGCCATCTAATTACAAGCTTCAAATTTGAACAACCTCAAAGGAAAGAACTTTTACCTCTGAACTTTCAGCCTTAACTCCATTTGGTGAGTCCATATTGTCCAAATTATCTTATTAGAGGGCCATGCAATTTTGCATCCAACAGCTTTGCCAAGTGAACTAATAGTCGTTGTTAGGCCTCCGTGCAAATGTTTCTTTGTTTGATGCAGACTTCACCATAACATCTGCTGCATTTGGACCAAGTGGGATACGTCCTATATTGTACATTGGATCAGCAGAGCTGAATTATGCTTCCCCGACAATGATAGGTCAAGAATTAATCCCTATTCTAACTGCAAGTGCACAGTGATGTAGTTGTAGTACTTAGGGTATCGAATCCACAGGGACTCCGGTCAACGATAGATTAAGAACAGAAAAGATTAAACTAGGAGAAAGCAAAGGTGATTAAACTAAAAGCAAAGCAGAAAAGTAAATAGCAGCGAGTTTGTGAGCAAGGAAGCGAAGCGTTAGGTTTCAGGAGTTCTCAGGAAATCAGGAACGCAAGCAATCAATCTATCTAGATCCAATCAATAACTATTCTAGAACTCAAACACTGATATAGAATTAACCAAATTCCTTTGCGATAATTCTCTAAGTCTAAGTGCAGCAAACCAAACTTTCGTTTGCGAGAACTAACAGATTAAACTAGCATTAATTCCAAGTTTGATATGTTCACAATTATCCTAAACCAAACTTCCGTTTGCTAATAGTTTAATTGCTTATCTAAGTTCTTTCTAGTTAAATTAACCAACTTCCGCTGAATTAATCAACCTAACATCATAACTCTGATTAGCTACTTCAGATTTAGCATTAAGAACAACTTAGATAAAGAACTAGCAGATATAAATCTCTACAGATTGATTTAAACTATAATTCTCTGAAATCCCTAATGAGAATCCTTCAACCTAACAGGTAAACTACTCAGACATGTTCATCGAAACAGAAAATATCTTAAGTAGAAAAACCAAATATCGTAAAACAGAATAATCAACAGGGGTTCGAAATCCTCTCTCTTTCGAGAGCAAGATCAGCCCCTAAGGCTCTCTGAAAATAAAATAAAGCGTAGTAAAAGCGTAGCCTAAACAATGGCTTAAAAACCCTAATATATTGGTCTAAAGTCGGCTGGGGGCCTTTTTGCAAGTCTGGGAAGTTTCTGGGCAAAAACTGTAATTTCTGGAAAATGCAGATTTTTGGGCTCAGAACTGCAACGACAGTTGCACATACTGCAACGATCGTTGCACTGCGAAAACGCAGCCAGTGAACTCTGTGAAATCTCTAAGTAGTGCAGAATTGCTCCAAATGCTCCCAAAACGTCCAATTAGGCTCCAAACGTGTCTAGACCTGTAAACATACTAAAAAGAACACAAAAGACACTAAAAACACATCTATATCATGGCATAAAATGGGTAAAAACCATGATATATCAACTCCCCCACACTTAGCTCTTGCTTGCCCTCAAGCAAGTAAAGAACCAAAGCATAAGAAAAGAAGTTTGAAAACACAGAAACTCATTTCGTCCTAGGAACTTTCACAATCACATTCACTTAGTAATCCACTGAAAACTTTCCTACAGAACTCAAGACCATAATGTACTTCCCCCACACTTAGCAACTGTCCTAAGTAAACTCCACAATCACATTCAAGCATTCAAATTCTCCCTACTGACTTCTGCAAGTATTTAAGTGCGGTCTCACCTAAGGAGTATCGATCTAAAGGCACATGGATTCTTACCTTATCAGCTCTAGACCACCATACTATCTTTCTCTAGTCCCTTTCTTCTCTTTCCCTTCTTTAACAACTGATTTTTCCCCACTGGGTATCATTTTATTTTTTTTATCAGTGTTCTTCCCGTTATGGGGTATACTTTGGACACATTCCATGGATCACATGAGAGATAATAGTGTTTGCTACTATTCTCATGACCACTTCGGAGTTACTAACTCATCCTCAGTTTATTATTATTATTTTTTTTTTACTTTATAGAAGGGGAGAAGGGGACTAAATAGGACAGGTTTACAGGCTGTGTCAGAACTAACAGGGAATCCGACATAAAGCATACCAAGCCCTTAGGTGAGAAATCTAAGTCAGTATTAAGGTTGAAGTCAGTAAAGGATCCTCTGATACCTGAAGTGATGTGGGTGTTCCTAGTAGGCTGATCTGTGTCTGGGTTTTCTAACAGTCATAGAGGCTCTGCAAGTCTGTCCAATGGTCACTTAGTTCCTGTTCAAGTGAAAATTTTCCTCGAAAAATCATAGTTTCATACAAGTTTTGACTCAATAAAACAAATTTTTGAAAAACTAAGAAAACAAAAGCGTGCGTCAGTAGCTTCCTCCCCCACACTTAAACTACACTGTCCCCAGTGTAATCGAAGCATGAGCTCGGTGAAAGAATAATCAAATTGAAGAACAAACCGAAAAGTTGCAGAATACTTACCTGTCGTCGCCCTGCGTCGATCGATGCCACAAGGGTGTCGATCGATGCAAGGCGATTATCGCTCGCGGTTATGTAGATAACCGATGTCTGAACCGCAATCAATTCGTTAAACCGTAAATCGCGACTGCATCGACCGATGCACAATGTGTGTCGATCGATGCAATGCGATTATTCCTGTTTCCCTCAGCTCTGAACACACTTAAACAGAAAAATTAAAAATACCAAATCAAAACGAATGGAAACAAAAACAAAAACGAACCTAACAGTGGGTTGCCTCCCACTCAGCGCTTGTTTTTAGTCATTAGCTTGACTATTGGATAGAGATTGGATTCATGGTGGTTTCAACAGAGACTTTGAGTGTCTCTGTGAATATCTCTTCATCCAAGGAGGTGTATAGGCATTATGATCATGAGGCTTCCCAAGGAATGAGAAATCAGAATCAGGGCGGGAGCGAAGCTTGGGCGGTCTACTGCGTTTTTTTGCATTCAAAACAATATGATCAGAAGGTTTAAGCTTAGATGATTTGTTCCTTACCTTTGATGTAGATCTGATGTTTGGGGCTTTCTGCTTATGAGCAGTTGCAGGTACTGAAGATGTTAGAGCAGGTTCAAGAGGAACTGCCATCTTCTTCTTTCCACTATCAGATACTGTAGTTCCACCAATCTGAACTTCTTCTTCCAGATGACCATCAGTGGAGATCATCTTCTTTGCATGAACTCGCGAAGTTTCAACTGGTGGTGTTTTATTCACCTTCTTATCCATCACTTTCATGCAGTTAGCCACTTCTAGCTCATGTTTAGAGGGTTTAGGAACCTTAGGATATGGCACTGGGGGCTTGTAGGCTTGTTCTGGCACTGTTGCAGGTTTCTGGACATGTGTGCGTTCTGTGTCGATCGATGCACAGGATGTGTCGATCGATGCAAGGCGATTCTGTTTCTCGAAAGAACTCGAAATTGCCGTCAGAATGGCGTGTCGATCGTCACTAAGGGGGTGTCGATCGGTGCATGTATCAGGCAGACAATATTCATCCAGAAAATCCGAGATTATGCTCTCTTCTTCACCTAGCAACTCAATCTCATCCTTTAAGGTCACAGCTTTGATGGATCTACACTGTTCAGCTTTCTTAGCTTCATTCCCCCTCTCTATTGCTGCATCCAGCTCCTCCATATGTGTGCTCAAAGATTCGAACTTCTCATTCAAGTCTTCATACAACGCATCCATCTTTGAGTTGAAGGACATATAAATCTGTTGTTGTCTCTCAAGACATTGCTCCACCATGATTTCCAATCTGCTCTTATGTGTAGGTGCAGGCTGATATGATGGAGATTCATAATCTCTGGTGAATGAATAGGAACCATAGCCTCTGCAGAATGAGTTATTCTGCTGATTTTCCAACATCTGTTGCATCATTCCCATCATTCTTTCGCAATGTGTCGATCGATGCATATTAGCGTCGACCGATGCAAGCTCGAGAATGCAACGATCGACACTAAGGGGGTGTCGATCGATGCAAGGCGATTACAGGCGTACCTGAAACGCAAAAACAGAAAAAGAAAAAGAAAAAAAAATTAGTAGCAAAAAATTAAAAACGAAAATCCTAGTCTAAACCCTAAGTTCAAATCTATCGAGGACTCAAAAGAGTCCCCGGCAACGGCGCCAAAAACTTGATAGGTCAAGAATTAATCCCTATTCTAACTGCAAGTGCACAGTGATGTAGTTGTAGTACTTAGGGTATCGAATCCACAGGGACTCCGGTCAACGATAGATTAAGAACAGAAAAGATTAAACTAGGAGAAAGCAAAGGTGATTAAACTAAAAGCAAAGCAGAAAAGTAAATAGCAGCGAGTTTGTGAGCAAGGAAGCGAAGCGTTAGGTTTCAGGAGTTCTCAGGAAATCAGGAACGCAAGCAATCAATCTATCTAGATCCAATCAATAACTATTCTAGAACTCAAACACTGATATAGAATTAACCAAATTCCTTTGCGATAATTCTCTAAGTCTAAGTGCAGCAAACCAAACTTTCGTTTGCGAGAACTAACAGATTAAACTAGCATTAATTCCAAGTTTGATATGTTCACAATTATCCTAAACCAAACTTCCGTTTGCGAATAGTTTAATTGCTTATCTAAGTTCTTTCTAGTTAAATTAACCAACTTCCGCTGAATTAATCAACCTAACATCATAACTCTGATTAGCTACTTCAGATTTAGCATTAAGAACAACTTAGATAAAGAACTAGCAGATATAAATCTCTACAGATTGATTTAAACTATAATTCTCTGAAATCCCTAATGAGAATCCTTCAACCTAACAGGTAAACTACTCAGACATGTTCATCGAAACAGAAAACATCTTAAGTAGAAAAACCAAATATCGTAAAACAGAATAATCAACAGGGGTTCGAAATCCTCTCTCTTTCGAGAGCAAGATCAGCCCCTAAGGCTCTCTGAAAATAAAATAAAGCGTAGTAAAAGCGTAGCCTAAACAATGGCTTAAAAACCCTAATATATTGGTCTAAAGTCGGCTGGGGGCCTTTTTGCAAGTCTGGGAAGTTTCTGGGCAAAAACTGTAATTTCTGGAAAATGCAGATTTTTGGGCTCAGAACTGCAACGACAGTTGCACATACTGCAACGATCGTTGCACTGCGAAAACGCAGCCAGTGAACTCTGTGAAATCTCTAAGTAGTGCAGAATTGCTCCAAATGCTCCCAAAACGTCCAATTAGGCTCCAAACGTGTCTAGACCTGTAAACATACTAAAAAGAACACAAAAGACACTAAAAACACATCTATATCATGGCATAAAATGGGTAAAAACCATGATATATCAGACAACAACCTCGACCTCTGAATACCATTCTGGTAGCTGACACCTCGATCCTCTACTGTTAACATGATTGGACTCAGAGTTGGAACAATCATCATGCTTTCTCCGAGAAGAAAACAAAGACTTATTCAAAAACTAACAAGTTCACAGGAAGTTAAAAAAATCTGAATATTAACTAACCTTTTTCTCTACAGCTAAGCTACAAACCATATTTTGAAGGTCTTCTACCTTGTTGAGCAATTCTGCTTGTGTTGCTTCAAGCTTCTCCACATACATGTCTCTAGCCTTTATGAATGCTAGTTTGGAAGCTGTTATTCCTCTGCCAAATCATCTAACTCTTCCAAATTTGTCTTTTCCTAATACTTGATTCACAACATCATTCAGATACTACTAGAGGTTTTGTCCACATGACTATCTATTGTTCTTATTTTTTTCCTGGATCAAAAAATAATTGAACACAATTACAATAAGTTAGACACTAACTCCGTAATAAGAAGTTGATAAATTCTTACAATAACAGCTTTAAACTCTGGATTAACAGGTCTCCCCTCAGAATGTGTATGTCCTGCTACCCAAACTTTACTTTTTGTTACCATGCTTAGGTGAGAACTCTTTTTCTTCTACAAGATATAACTGAATAAATTAGTTGACCTCTTATTTTTCTGTGTGACTAATCAGTATATAACTTAAATCTGAAATACCATTTCATGAGCTAGGTGAACCATTTCCTTTCTGGCTGGTGGTGTGAAAAATCTGATTCTTCCTCAAATTCCTATATTTTCACTCATTTCCTACAAGTAAAATCTACAATTTAAGATAACAAAACTACAACAACAAACATAAAATAAAGTTAACAATAAAACCAGTATGCACAACCTTGAAAGACGTGGATATCGATTCTCAGAAGAGGGGGACAAATTTTTTGACACGTCAGCAGAGGGTGAAAATAAGGCGATTTCAGAGTAGGGTTTTTGCAAGGGTTTCGGCCGCACGCAATGGTCTCCGGCGACTCAGCCGCCGGTGATTCAGGGTCGGGTTCAGTTGATGCTGCGTCAAACAAGGTGTTGTCTCCAGATCCAACACAATCTGATCAAGGGAAAAGTTCCTACGCCAATATCGTGAAGAATAAGCAAGTTCTGTCAAAGTTCGATCTTGAACAATCAATGGTCAATGGCCTAGCAGTTGTTTTAGAGGATAAGCCGTTATGGGATGATTTTCTGGTGGGACGTTTTCTCTCTACTGCGCCGCATGTCTGGAAAATACATCTTATTGTTAACAGAATCTGGCCACTGGGAGACAAATCCATCAAGGTTGATGTTTATCCAATTGATGAGAAGATGGTACGATTCAGAATACGAGACACTGTCGTAAGGTCACGGGTCTTACGGCGTGGAATGTGGAACATAGCAGACATACCAATGGTAATATCAAAGTGGTCGCCGATTGTTGAAGAAGAGCCACAACCGGAGATTAAGTCAATACCTATGTGGGTGATTCTGAAGAAGGTTCCACACACAATGTTTTCATGGAAAGGACTGAGTTTCATTGCTAGCAAAGTGGGAGAGCCAAAACGACTACACCCGGACACGGAGCAATGTACAAAATTTGAGGAAGCAAAGGTTTTTGTGGTTGCTGATCTGATGAAGGAGTTACCGAAGTCTCACAAGTTTAATCTGAAAGGGGTGGAGGTAGAGGTTGACTTCTCTTATCCATGGCTTCCATTATGGTGTGGAGTTTGTGGAAAATGGGGACACAGAACAAACAAATGCTCTGGTAACACAGAGAAGATCACAATACTACCAAGGAAGGAGCCGGAAACTGGATCAATAGATGCAAGGAACGAAGTAGAAACCAGTTCTGAAACTGAGGCTGAATGTAAGAACAAAGAGGAGGAAATGGAAAAACAGAAGGAGGATCAAAAAATAGAGATTACAGAACCGGAGGAAGCAGTTCCAACCACTCTGAATATGACCCCTCCAACGGAGCAAGAAGTTGTGGCAGATGATGGGAAAGACAAACCATGGAACTCGGTATCGCCCAATAAGAGAGGAAGGCATATTGTTTCAAAAGATGGAAGAGAGGAAGACATTACCTCACCTTCAAGATACTCATTACTTGCGGTTGATGTAGAGGATGACGTAGAGGAAACCGAAGAAGGTGAATTACCTTTGGAGGATGAAGTAATGGAGAGTATGGAGCTGGATGTTAATAACAAAAAGAAGGATAGCAAGTCGAAGCGACAGGAAGCAGGAATGTGTCCTTTACTTCCGCGAGCTTCGAAAGCAGCCCACAAAGTTTTGTCGGATTCAGTGGCTCAGCAAACTAAGGAGAAACTCATTGGTGGAACGAGCAGAAGAGTCCAACAAAAACAAACTTAAATGTCGAGTTTTTTTTGGAATGTGCGCGGTCTCAATAAATCTACTAAAAATTCCATCATTCGGAACTGGATTAATGACAGTTCATTTCTTTATGGTTGTCTATTGGAAACGAGGGTTAAGGAAAGGAAGGCTGAGAGGATCATTGCATCAATCTTTTCGGATTGGTCAGTGATGTCAAATTATGAGTACAATGGTTTAGGTCGTATATGGGTTCTTTGGAGGGACAATGTGCGTCTAACACCAATGTTTAAGAGTAAGCAGTTGATCACATGTTCAGTTCAACTTGACGGATATGAAGAAGAATTTTTAGCAGCTTTGTATATGCTTCTAATTTGGCTGAAGAAAGGAAAGAGTTGTGGGAAGACATTTGTTGCCACAGTAACTCCTCTTTGTTCCGTAACAGACCTTGGATTCTGTATGGGGATTTCAACGAAATATTAAAAGGAGAAGAGCACTCCAACTATGGAAACCATCCACACATTTCTGTAGGTACTCGGCACTTTCAGGAGGTAACCCGACACTGTTGTTTGCAGGATCTTCACCACCATGGACCTCTCTACACTTGGTGTAATAAGAGAGACGAAGGAACAATTTACAAAAAGCTTGATAGGGCTTTGGTTAATGAAGAATGGATGGATCGTTACTTCGTATAGTGTTTTTGAGGCAGGAGGGTGCTCGGATCATTTGCGAGGAAGGGTTTGTATGGAGGCAGGTGGTAGGAGAGGAAGAAAACCATTTAAGTTTGCTAATCTATTAGCTACTTTACCGCAGTTCACTCCAACGGTGGAAAGCTTCTGGGAAACAACAGTCCCACTGTTTGTATCGACGTCTGCGCTATATCGGTTTTCAAAAAAACTCAAAGCACTAAAGCCTTTGATTCGTGCCTTAGGGAGAGAGAAGTTGGGAGACCTTCCTAAGCGGACAAAGGAAGCTTACGAGGACTTGTGCTTGAAGCAAATTGCCAACTTACAAAACGCAGATGAGACGTCAATGAAGGAGGAGAGCCTGGCGTTTGATAAATGGCAGAAACTAGCAGACTTGGAAGAAGGTTTCTTGAGGCAGAGGGCAAAGATACATTGGCTGACAGTAGGTGATTGAAACAATAAGTTTTTCTACCGATCCATTTAGTCGAGAAGAGCAAAAAATTCCATCCGAGAGATAAGAAAGCAAACCGGAGAGATTATTACTGAACCGGAGGACATTAAAGAGGAGGCAGAGCGCTATTTCAAAGAGTTTCTCACTATGCAGCCGACTGAATTCGTAGGGGCTACAGTGGAGGAACTTGAGAAACTTATGGATTTCAGATGCTCTATGCAAGACATCAATGAGCTAACTCGTGAAGTGCAGGAGGAAATAAAGAAAACACTTTTTGGAATGCCAAATGATAAATCACCAGGCACGGATGGGTTTACGAGTGAATTTTTCAAAGAGGCTTGGCCAATTATTGGACAGGATTTGCATCATTGCAATTCAATCTTTCTTCGTCAAAGGTTTTCTACCCAAGGGAGTAAATACTACAATTTTTGCCTTAATTCCGAAGAAAGAGGATGCTATAGAGATGAAGGATTACCGACCGATATCTCTCTGCAATGTGCTCTACAAGGTTATATCAAAAAATTGGGCTAATCGACTGAAAGGTATCCTCCCGAAATTCATATCTCACAATCAATCGGCATTTGTGAAGGAAAGATTATTAATGGAGAATGTCCCTCTAGCAACGGAGTTGGTCAAGGATTATCACAAAGCAGATATCTCTCCGCGATGTGCGATGAAAATTGACATCTCCAAGGCGTTCAACTCTGTCCAATGGGGTTTTCTCTTAAACACATTAGCAGCTTTGAACTTCCCTGCACAGTTCATTCACTGGATCGAACTTTGCATCACGACTGCTTCTTTCTCTGTTCAGATCAATGGAGAATTGGCTGGATTTTTTTGGAATACTCGGGGACTACGACAAGGGTGTGCCCTATCACCGTACTTGTTCGTAATTTGTATGAATGTCTTGTCGCGATTGATTGATCGAGCAGCAGCGGAAAGGAAAATTGGGTTTCACCCAAAGTGTAAACAGATCCAGCTTACTCATCTCTGCTTTGCAGATGATCTCATGGTTTTCGTGGATGGTAAACAAAGTTCGATTGAAGGAGTTATTGGTATCTTTAACAGCTTTGCTGGAAAATCAGGTCTGAAGATAAGTATTGAGAAATCAACTCTATACTTGGCTGGACTAAACGACCAATGCATACATGAGATAACAACCACGTTTCCATTTGCAATGGGTCAGCTCCCGGTGAGGTATCTTGGACTTCCGCTGCTCACTAAGAAAATGACTATAAATGATTGCTTGCCTCTCATTGAGACGATTCGAAAAAGATTTCTCTCATTTGCAGGCAGATTACAACTTATTCACTCGGTCATCATGAGTGTAGTAAATTTCTGGATTGGAGCGTACATGCTGCCTAGTGGATGTGTAAAGGAGATTGACAAGTTATGCAGTGCTTTCTTATGGTCAGGACCATATCTCAACCCGAAAAAGCAAAGATAGCATGGACTGATGTCTTTAAAACTAAGAAAGAGGGAGGGCTAGGGCTGAATTCGATTAGGGAGGCAAACAAAGTCAGTTGTCTCAAGCTCATTTGGCGTATGTTATCGGCTCAATCACTGTGGGCAAAGTGGGTTAGACTAACCCACTTGAAACGAGATACATTTTGGCAAGTGAAAAGCAACACAAGTATGGGATCTTGGATGTGGAAACGATTGCTCAAATACAGGGATTTGGCAAAGAATTTCCACCAAGTAAGCATTCAAAATGGCGAAGCAAGCTCCTTTTGGTTTGATCATTGGCCTCCCCTTGGTTGAATTTATAACTTGACAGGACCACGCGACTACATAGATATGGGCATCTCAGCTCATGCTACGGTTTCAATGGTGCACAAGACCATGAGAAGAAGGCTGTATCGATCGGAAACCTTGCGGATGATTGAAACAGAGATCAATAAAATTCAGTTAACAGAAGCAGAGGACATTCAGTTGTGGAAAAATGCAGAGGATAAGTTCTCACCAAAATTCAGCACGCTTAACACTTGGAACCTGTTACGACAGTCTGGTCCAATTAAGGATTGGCACAGAGGTGTTTGGCACTCGTATGGAACGCCAAAGTACCAATTTATTACTTGGCTGGCTTGTCTTGATCGCTTAGCAACAGGAGAGAGAATCAGAGCTTGGGCAGGGAATCAGAACACGGAATGCAGTCTATGCAACAACAACCTCGAAACCCGAAGTCACCTTTTCTTCGCCTGTAATTACTCGACGCAAGTCTGGAAGCAACTTACCTCTAAGATGCTCACTCAGGACTTCACGACAAGCTGGGCTCAAGTAGTTAAGCTTATCAGAAATTCAAAGTACAACGGCCTCAAGAGCTACCTTCTTCGATACACATTCCAAGCAACTCTATATCACCTATGGAGAGAAAGAAACAGATGCATACATGGAGAAAACCCAACTCCAGCTGAAGCTACTGCTAAAGTAATCGACAAGCAAGTCAGGAATAAGCTCACATCTCTGGGTAGAATGGGAGTCGAACGTTTTAAAGAAGGAATGGCCAAGTTGTTTGAATACTCAGCGCCAACTTAGAAGCTGCAATCTCTAAAAGTCTGTTAACTCAGACAATCAATCACCCCATTCAATTTTACAGTTTGCATTCATTGTAAAAAGAAAACGATTTTTGGGTTTGAACACAATTTTACATTCGATTCAAAAAAAAAAAAAAAGACGTGGATATCCTACTCTTAACCCAATTTGTCCAAGCTGTCACAGATTGGATGTTGCTTGGTTTCAAGTTAAGGATTTGTTTCTACTCCTTGCAAAACGCACTTGAGTAACAAGCTTAGGCTTAGAAGCCCGCAATATACAACCCATTTGCTTGAAAACACAATCCTTTTGCCAATCTTTCGATAAATTGAGCCTCGCCTACAATACAATACATAGTTTATATAAACATTTTATAAAACGAATTAGTTTCTAAGTTTCAAAGAATACTTGAATAATATCCCATAGTGTGTCTTTCGTCTGATCATTAAGGTACCTCAAATATTCAAGAGTATATGGTATATGCTCCCTAAAAAGAGGTCCAAGAAAGAAGGAAAGTGACATTGATCCTTTCCCCACATGTTCACCAAGACGTGTAAATTCAACATCTAGCTTTTCCTCATGGTTTTTAAATTCAACATCTATATAGTATATTTGTCGGGCCTCTAGTTTTTCTCTTCTTGTTTTCTGATTCCTTGGTCTGGCCATCTTCGGTGGAATGATGCTCAGTATCTTCCTGATAAAGTGGTTCTTGTCCTTCAGCTTCATTCACTTGTCCTTCACCCTCATTCACTTGTCCTTCAGCCTCATTCACTTGTTCTGTTGAATGTTGCACGAGTCTTTCTTCTACTTCCTCTATATCCCGCAACACATTTTTAACTATTGATGGAGCACACTTAAACTTTCTAGTTTTATTCACTTCGATATGAGTCACATCAAGACATTTCTAACGCTTGCTACGTCTAGAAAGATTTTTCGTCTTGGATCAACTAAAACATGATTAAAATAAACAAAAACAGCCATTTAGCAAAAACTGAAAAGAAATTAACATTTCACTATAATTCCTAAATCTAAGATTCCTAGATATTATTAATCCATCAGTAAGACTCCTTGACAATCATATCGGACACATAAAATCTTGTCATCAGAATGGTATGCTGAATCGTCTATCTCTTGAATGTTTGAAGATGCAGCAACAAACTTTGCTTATGTCTCTAACTCGTGATACCCCCTTGGTGGCGTCCTCATAACTACATACCAAGGTGAGGAGTCTTCTTCTCTGGAGTAGAACAATTTTTTTGTTTGGGATGGCAGAATATAAGGATCTTGAAGGAATGTTGATTGGTTTACATGTAGGTTCACTAGGGTGAAACCGTCTTCTTCCTTCGCACATTCTCTTTGTTGGCCCATTTAAACTTGAATAGCGGAACTTGGAACATATGATAGTCTAGGAATATGATTTCATGTATCATTCCATAGTATGAAACTATATCCGCCATCTTATTAATATCTTGTGCGCTTGATCTGCACATGGTGAAAGATTTGAGAGATATTTCATTTTTTTGAGTCTTCCGCATCACATCATCAATGTGAAACCGGTTTCCATTAATGATATAAACCTTGTAGCTCTGAACTATATTTCTTGGACCATATGCTAACCATCTCAGGTTGGTGGAATGATCCTTTGAGTTTGTGGGAATCTAATGACAAGAGAACAAGATATTAGTGTCAACTAAACTTTATTAGTGAGTGAAAAATACAATTATATGAATCCAAAACTATGATCAAACCTTTTCTTTTATCCATTGTGAAAACCTTTCCTCATGAATCTTCCATAATTGAGTTTCATTTCTACTGCATCTCACATCAGTATTTTGCAATTCTTCCAAATGCATTATGTTTCCAATTAAAATAAGTTAGCTTTCATACAAAATAAAGGATAAATGATTGATAATTTGGATAGCTAAAACTAAAAAAAACTTACTGAGCATAAGAATTCATTACTGATGTGTTTATTAGAACAACCAATGCACTATTTCTCTGTCTCTATCTGTTAGTCTAACTTCTGTAGCCCTCTGTAGGGGGCGACCTTCAAGAATTTGTGAATCTATCTCAATATCGTCATTACGGTTGGCTGCTTCTTCAATTAAAACATAATTCTTTAGAAACTCCAAACAGAATGCAATGCATTCTCCAACTAGATATCTCTCAGTCATACATGCTTTCTCAATATTGTCATTACGGTTGGCTGCTTCTTCAATTAAAACATAATTCTTTAGAAACTCCAAACAGGATGCAATGCATTCTCCAGCTAGATATCTCTCAGTCATACATGCTTTTGGTCTAGCATAGTTTTTAACATAAGCCTTTAATGTTTTCATATACCTATATCTCGAACACATAACATCATAGTTAGAAATTGTTCAAATCAAATACATATCAGAAAAATAAACAACAAAGTACAGTACCTCTCAAAGGGATACATCCATCTGAAATGTATTGGTCCACCCATGCGTATCTCTCTTGCAAGATATATAGGAAGGTGGAACATGATGTCAAACATAGTTGGTGGAAAAAAATCTCAAGCTGGCACAATGTCTCAACAATCTCTACCTCTAATGTTATCATCTTCTCTGGATCAATGACACGCTGACACAATCTGCTGAAGAAGTTAGATATTCTGGTCACGACAATCGTAAGACCTTTTGGCAGAGTACCTCTCAAAGCAACATGTAAGAGGTTTTGAAGACCTTTTGGCAGAGTTCCTCTCAAAGCACCAATTGCAGGAGGATCAAGTGACACACAATTAGCAATATTATCACAATAGCCATCGAGACCTCTGAATTCACATAACCTCTTGCAAAAAAAAAAAAAAAAAAAAATCAACCTTTGACAACCAATAAGTTGTTGATGGCAAGTATGTTCTCTTTCCTCGTAATTGTGTGTGTAAATTACTGCTAATCCCCATGTCTTCCAGGTCTTTTCATGAGTTTAAGCCATCTTTAGACTTAGCACTTTGTATCACAATTGATAATATTGCATCATAAACTTTCTTCTCCACATGCATCACATCGATATTGTGATGCATCGGCATATACTATCACATAAAACAATCTAAATTAGTAAGACCATGAACAAACAATTTAACTTAGCTAATACAAATATACAATTTTAAATAACTAACCTTTCAATAAAGTAGTTCGAAGAGAATTGACCGCCTTTTCCACCTCCACTGATCATTTTCTTCTTCACATTCTTCCCGTCAAAGCGCCTCATTATCACCCAAATCAGATCTTTTCCTTTTGATTTTATTCTCTAAGAGTCTACCAAAATAATTTCTAAAATCTTTGAGTATCTCAAATATTTCAGAACCAGTCATAATTCTAAGAGCAGACCCTTCTTCCACAAAGTTGTCAAACCATTTATATCCTTCTATATGGATGCCCCGATCTGAGTTGTTTCATGTTGCCCATGTACACATGTTTACGACTAAAATTCATCCATCTAAAGGTGTATCCTTTCCAAAGACATTACACGTTTTTTTGCCCTTCACTTTAAAACCAGCAAGTGTCCATAACCCTGGATAGTCACTGATAATCCATAACAACATAGCTCTTAGTGTGAAATTCTCCTTACAGACTGAGTCGTAAACCTCAATTACTTCATTCCATAGATCCTTTAGATCATCTATCAGTGGTTGTAGATACACATCGATATTGTTGCTTGGTATAGTAGGTCCATAGATCAATAGGGTCATCATTATATTTTATGCCTACATACACAATGTCGAATGCATGTTGAAGTTAACTAGCAATATTGGCCATGTATTGTACTTCATGTTATAAATAGAAAATGGATTCATACCATCTGTAAATAGACCGAGTCGTAGGTTTCTCGGTTCACCAGAAAATTGTGTCCATTGATCATTAATTTGGGCCCAAGTTAATGAATCCACAGGGTGTCGCATTGTTCCATCAGTACTGGCATTTTTGAAATGCCACCGCAGATCCTCACTTACTCTTTTTGATCTATACATCCTTTTGAATATGTCCTTTATTGGGAAATACCTAAGGACTTTAGTTGGAATCCCTCTCTTTTCCTCCCATGTATGCTTATCTAATTCTCATCGTGAAGCATTACATCTAGGGCAGCTTCTTATAGAAGAGAGAATAATATTATGGGAAGATATTAGTGCTCATAACAACTCGCCACCGTTTTGCGACAGGTCAGGGATGATTTACGGTGATTATAATGAGGTACTTGATGTTACCAAGCACTCAAACTATGAAACTAATCCCTCATACCACCCTGGAATGGAAGATTTTCAGAATCTGATTCAACAATGCTCGCTTGTGATTTAGGATACCATGGCCTGAAATTCACATGGGGTAATAAAATATCGGAGAGGTTTATGTGTAAGAAGCTGAATAGTTTGCTGGTTAATGATAAATGGATTGAGTTATATCCAAATTCTTATTGTGTCTTCGAGGCTGGTGGATAATATGATCACTTGAGATGTCGATTATCGTTTGAATCCATCATGGTGCCAAAAGGTCAGTTTAAGTTAATGTATATTACTGCACAACTACCTAAGAAGTTGAATAATCTGAAACATTAATGAGAAGTCTTGGGAAGACAGGTTCGCCGATCCATCCAAACAAACGAAGGAAGATTTTGATGATTTGTGTCTCAAACAATCAGCAACTTTGACAATGCCGAAACAAAGTTCTATAGAAGCAGGAAACGTGGCTTATGACAACTGGAATAAAATCTCAAGGCTGGAGTAAGATTTTCTCAATCAGAATTCGAAGGTCCACTGGCTGGATGTTGGAGACGGGAATAATAAAACGTTCCACAGATCAGCTCATGTCAGGAAAATGAGGAATTGCATACAAGAAATTGTCACAGCCGATGGTGAGGTAAGTAAAATATGTGAACAGATTAAAGATGAAGCAGAGGGTTTCCTTAAGAATTTTTTGCAGCACAAGCTTGATGGTTACAAGGGAGTAATTGTTGAAATAATTCAGAATCTGATTCAATATCGATGCTCAGAAGAAGACCAAAACAGCCTAATCCGAGAAGTTCAAGAGGATGAAATCAGGAAAATTCTATTTGCAATGCTAAATGATAAACCCCGGGTCCAGACGGATTTACAATTGAGTTCATCAAAGCTGGTTGGCCTATTTTGGGATCCGATTTTTTCGTAGCCATCAAGTCTTTATTCGTTAAGAACTTCCTTCCAAAAGGAGTAAACTCAACGGTGCTTGCTTTTATCCTCAAAAAAGATGAGGCAACTACAATGAAAGATTATATGCATATATCCTGTTGCAATGTCTTACACAAGGTGGTCTAAAAATCATGCCAATAGGCTTAAAGCGTGCTGCCGAAGTTTGTTAGTAGTAACCAATCAGCATTTATCAAAAACCGATTGTTGATGGAGAACGCTTTCTTGGATACTGGATTAGTCAAAGACTATCACATGTATAACATCTCATCGAGGTGTGCAATGAAGATAGATTATCTCCAAAGCCTTTGACTCTGTGCAATAGAATTTATTCATAAATACATTGTCTGCTCTCTAGTTCCCAGAACGATTTATTCAGTGGATCAATCTCTGCATATCCACATATTAATTCTCAGTCCAGATAAATAGTGATTTATCAGGCTATGTTATCTGTTCAAGGGGACTTCGACATGGCTGCACTCTCACACTCTATCTCTTTGTGATCAGTATGAATGTCCTCTCTTCTCTGATTAATCAGGAGGCTATAGAAGGAAAAATCAGATATAATCCTCGCTGCAAAAGTCTTCAAACCACCCACCTTTGTTTTGATGATGATCTTCTGGTCTTTGTTGAAGGTAAGAAAATATCTATAGAGGAAACGATGGCTGTTTTCTGAGTTTGCAAGCTTATAGGGGCTAAATATAAGCGTTGAAAAGTCTACTCTTTATCTAGCGGGTATAACAGACGAGGAAAGACATAATATAGCATCACATTTACCTTTCACAGAAGGAAATCTCCCAGTCCGCTACTTTGACTACCTATCCTTACTAAACGGATAGCAATTTTTGATTATACCCCTTTACTCGCCAAAATTAAGAACATAATCCAATCGTGGACTGCTCGTCATGCATGCATATTACAACTCTTGAAATTTGTTATTGCAAGAATCATAACGTTCTGGACTTCAGCATTATGACTACCAAATTCTTGCATAATTGAGATCGATAAGATATTTTATGCCTTTTTGTAGGCTGGTCCTAGTCGAAACACAAAGAAGGCGAAAGTTTCATGGAAAAGTGTTTGTACACCGAAATCAGAGGAAAGACTAGGAGTGAAATCGATAAAGGAGAGTAATGTGGTGAGCTGTTTTAAGCTTATACCGCGACTGGTTTCGGGGAATGAATCGTTATGGAGATATTGGATTCAATCCAATCTTCTGTGAAAGCAAACATTCTTGAATGTAAAAAGTACGATTCAAGGTTCTTGGATGTGAAAAATTTACTAAAATGCAGAGACAAGACCAAAAATTTCCAAAAAAATTGAACTAAAAATTGTAGAATCAGCCTCTTTCTTGTTCGACAATTGGGCTTCTGCAGTGTGATTGTACGATATAATAGGCTCGAGAGGGTATATTGATTTGGGCATAGAAGCTACCACAACAGCTGCATAGGTTATCGGAGATCACAAACGCATAAGACATAGCTCGAATGACTTGAATCTCATTGAGGATGAGATATGTAGTGTCATGAATGAAAGTGTTAACCAGCCTGATATACATCTCTGGAAAGCGAAAGCTGGTAAGTTCAAGACTCTCTTTTTTTTATACAAGAGAGACTTAGAATCTGATAAGAGTCAACCTGATCAAAAACGGGCATAAGGGGATTTGGTTCAAACATGCCACACCTAAATACTCTTTCTTGGGTTGGTTGGCTATTCAAAACAGAATGTCGACTGGGGATCGAATGCGCAAAAGGAATCAGAATCACATTGGTGAATGCTTGTTCTGCAGGAATCCAAGAAAATCAAGACCATATTGATGGGGTCTGAGTACACAACCTCGTGGGATAAACTGGTGGAACTCCTTCATACAAACTGTTCGACAAACTCGCAATATTTCTTTTCTGATATGTGTTTCAAGCTACCTTGTACCACATATGGAAATAAAAAAACAATCGCGCTCTTGGAGAGACTGCAGTTCCAACGGCTTAGCTAACCAGAACCATAGACAAGAACATCAAAAACAGAGTGTCTTCGATCAAACTGAAAGGAGATCAAGCTTATAAACCAACCATGCAGCTATGGTTCCACCTCCGGTCGTAAAGGCCATTAAATTATTCTCATTTCTTTTCTAAAGCATTCCCTATTGTGCTATTAAGGTTACACATGATTCAATCGTAATGTAAACAAGTTTTGTTTTGGTTTGAATACAATTAAACATTCTTTATAAAAAAAGAAAGATGTTGTTTCTTAGTTCTGTGTTGTGATCTCATTACAATCTTTGTTGGTTATGGATAATTTTGTAGCTATATATGTTCCTTTCTTTGTAGTTTTCCGTTTCGTCATTGGTTTTGTTTAGCTGTGGTTGCCAGTATGAGTTAGTGTGTCTTCTCACTATTTTTGGGGGGAAGTACGTGGTGTTGTTTTTTTTTTGAACTGATGGGGGAAGTGGTGTTGTTCTGATGGTTAGTCTTTGTTTCACAAAATTCCTTTTAGTATCTGTATGTATTTCGTTATCTGCTCTAGTTCATCGCTAGGAGTTTATTATTGTTTTTATTTTCATATTTTCATCATTTTGTATGTTTTTCGTTAAATTTTTAATAGAATTTTTGTGTATAAAAACATAGTAAAATTCCACTACATTATTACATTAACTATCATTAAATATAAACATAAAAACATTGTATTGTTATATAATCATAAAAGAGAAATATGTACATAAATATTATTATTCTTCTAGATATTTACATAGAGGTGAATTAAGTGGTGTGAAACTGAGATAAAAATAAATTTCATAATTTTCACATTGAAATATATTCCCTTAAAAACAGTGTGTAACTAATTATTTTAGAATTAGCCATGTATTGAATAATCTTCTTTTTATGTAATATATATTTTTGTGTGTGTCAAAAAAAAACTTATGTTATTTTAGGATTAGTATTTACTGTATATTTTTTATTTTGTAAATACTTTGTTGGTGAAATATAACAAAATATTTATTATATTTTTCTCCTTTTACGATTAGTAATTTTTGTATAATATTATTTTAAATTATTAACAGAATTCTGTTTACTATTTATTTATATTTTAAACATATTTTATTTTATAATAATTACGTTTATTGTATATTATAATTGTTTACACATGTCAAAATAATATTTTCTTTTGTTAATGAGTAAACTTAAATAAGTATTAAATATAGAAATTAGTATTATAATAGTTATATCATAGTGTACAAATTTATCTTTATCATAGGGTAAATTTTTATTTTTATTTTATATCAGAAAATGAATTGGATAAACTAATTATTTTCTTTGAAATTAATTTTGAGAAATATTTTAATTATAAAAATTGATTCCTGGAGCCATTAATATTGTTTATTTTTTGTATCAGATTATAAACATGTTTCCTTATCTGAAAATATAATCAAAATAGGGAACTATTGTTTTTAGGAATACAACTATAAAAGAGAATATATTAGTATTGGGGTCTTAGAAATGTGATTAATTCATCCTGTAGAAGTACCTACAAAATCGTAAGAAGGCTCATAAATCATGAAATCAAACCCTCAATGTCGACGGTGTCTTGTAGTAATTGGATTGAATTGAATTTGAATTGACTTGACCGAATATAATATAAGCTTTTTGTGCCAAATCTAAAAACCAACATTTCAATTTAGTGACGAGTAAGAAAGATTTAAGAATTTAGACATGGTATGTAGTGTCGGCACCAGTTGTACATGGACACGTGGCAAGGTCAAGATCATCGACATCATATTATATTGTTAACAATAAAACAAAGCCCATTTGTCTCTCTTAACTACTTTTGGGCCTCCTCTTGCGGTCAATGCGCTGTCTGATCTAAAGAGCACATTTCTCACTCTCACTATCACTATCACTTCTCACTATCACTATCATTAAATAATCATTACTGTTATTTCGTCCTTTTCAGAAATTGTTATAGTCATCAATCATCTAATCTATTAAAACAGGAAGGTTTGCCATGGTACACAAATGTTGTTCCCGAAATTTGCCCTTGATATTATTAGGATTTGTAATCTTCATTAAGGGTAAAACTGTAAAACAATTTATATTTGATTTATTATCTCTACAATCCATGTTTCCAAACAAGACAATTATTAAACATGTAGCCAAACAACCAAAATCTAATGGGTCCCACTTTCCTAATAAATTAAAATCAAAACAAATTAATTGATAAATATAATTAATAATTTATACATCAACTATTATATATAAATTAAGATTCTCTAATTTATGATTTAATTCAAAATATATTTATAATATATTTTAATATCTCTTTATTTTGTTTCAAATATATATATATACACATATTACGATTGATGTTTTTACGATTGTACTTTTTAGCAGGTTTTTTCATCAAACTGAAAAATATTTAATTAATTAAACGGGTTGAAAAATTAATTAGCCAATCTCGATTATAAATTTTCTATAAAAAAAATTCGCATATAGTAAATAATTTCAGTTGATATATTTTAAAATTAATAAAATATTAAAATGATTTCATACTTATATTATTCAAATATTTGAAGCGTCAAATTATGCTTTATGTTTGAATGAAGTTTTTAACGGATAGTTCCATCAAATTTTCAAATTATATATACGACTACAACATGTATTTTATAAAATAACATTTTAGATAAATAAAATAACAATTAAACATATACCACATAACTTTTACAATAGTTGTTTTCACATATATATATTTTTCCAAACTATGATCTTACGATACAACACATATTAAAATATATAATGCGAAATCGTTATTTTAATCTCTTAATCCTTACGATATATCTCCTCCAAATAACACATCTAATCTATTAAAACAGGAAGGTTTGCCATGGTACATAAATGTTGTTCCCGAAATTTGCCCTTGATATTATTAGGATTTGTAACCTTCATTAAGGGTAAAACTGTAAAACAATTTATATTTGATTTATTATCTCTACAATCCATGTTTCCAAACAAGACAATTATTAAACATGTAGCCAAACAACCAAAATCTAATGGGTCCCACTTTCCTAATTAATTAAAATCAAAACAAATTAATTGATAAATATAATTAATAATTTATACATCAACTATTATATATAAATTAAGATTCTCTAATTTATGATTTAATTCAAAATATATTTATAATATATTTTAATATCTCTTTATTTTGTTTCAAATATATATATATATACACATATTACGATTGATGTTTTTACGATTGTACTTTTTAGCAGGTTTTTCCATCAAACTGAAAAATATTTAATTAATTAAACTGGTTGAAAAATTAATTAGCCAATCTCGATTATAAATTTTCTATAAAAAAATTCGCATATAGTAAATAATTTCAGTTGATATATTTTAAAATTAATAAAATATTAAAATGATTTCATACTTATATTATTCAAATATTTGAAGCGTCAAATTATGCTTTATGTTTGAATGAAGTTTTTAACGGATAGTTTCATCAAATTTGCAAATTATATATACGACTACAACATGTATTTTATAAAATAATATTTTAGATAAATAAAATAACAATTAAACATATATCACATAACTTTTACAATAGTTGTTTTCACATATATATATTTTTCCAAACTATGATCTTACGATACAACACATATTAAAATATATAATGCGAAATCGTTATTTTAATCTCTTAATCCTTACGATATATCTCCTCCAAATAACACATAATTCATTTAAAAAAACTAAATTGATAACTCACTGTTTATAATGTTGGTTAAACAATTATAATCAAAATTAGATTACATAATTAAAAATTTAAACTACTATTAACAAAATGAATAAAAAGTAAAATTTGTAAAGAAAATTATACCCGCACTTAGAAGTGCGGGTCAAAATCTAGTTACTATTAATCTATTATTATTATTTTTCGGGCTAGGTTTTGTTTCTCTTGTCGACATGCTTACAAAATTTTATTATTTGATTTATTACGATGGGTCGTAGTGAGCTATGCTAGGTCTTTTATTTGTAATGCACTATGACCTATATAGGTCGTGAAAGCATTACATATATTGTATATTTCTTTTTCGCTAAAAATTATTTTGTATCGTTACTGTATATGTATGAGATTTTACTCTCGTTTTTGGCCAAATGTGGGATTTTACTAAGGAAATAATCTATTATATCAATAGCAAATTGTAAATAAGGCTTCACGGTGTTTACTTCTAAACGCAAATGCGGCTTCTCCTCCAAAGATCAACCTAACTGTGGACTCTTCAAAATTCATAGCTAACAATGGTAAAGTCCCTATTACTGATGTGCGTCCTGTAGCTCAAATGGAAATTCCAGAGCGAGGAAATTCTCCTTCTAGTGTTCCAATCACGACCTCTCCGGTTTGTGCTTAAGAAAGGAATGAAAGGATCTCAGCTACTACTGCTACCTCAGCCTCACCAAAGGCAAAAGGTACCTCATCTACTACACAAGAAAAATCATCTACAAATGTTATTGCTCCTACAACTTTCATCAACAATTTTGGTGTGGTGAAATCGAATGAGACCACCACTATTGCTGAAGCATCTCCCCCGGCAATTGTAGAACGTTCTTTTCGAAGGTCCTTATCTAATACAACTTTGGGTAACAATAGATTTTCGTCTTTGGACTCTTCTGAGGATGAGGAAAAAACTATGGACTTTGACAATGAACCAGAACAAGGGGAATTTTTAACACCGGCAGGTAAAAGAATTCTCCGGGAAAGGCCTGTCAAACCGTCTACAAAGGTCAAAGAGATGCAATGGCTTCCACCTGCATCCGGACGAGGTAATAGAGGTAGAGGTAATAGAGGTGGACGTGGCTAACTTGATTACCTTTGCCTATTCCTATTGTAGTCGAAGCGGAAGATTCGAGTACTATCTATCTTTTTTCTTTCCATATAACTTGTATTTTCTACGGTTTATGGTTTATGCTTCAAAATGCTCTAGCCTTTTGGTTTGTAAACTTTTTTTTCTTTGCAATTTTAATATGAAAGCCCTTTTTCAAAAAAAAAAAATGGTAAATAAATCCACCATTGTTTTCAAAACCGGACCAAAGAGACCGGTTGCAAAGGTTTGACCGCAAACCGGAAGATTATTAGGTTCGGATTATCACAAAAACTGGCATTCAAAAACACTAAAACCAGTTTAAAGACCAGTGATCCTAGTCAAACCAATGAACCACTAAAAAAAGATAGAAATAGAGGAGGATAATGAGAAAAGGGTTTTAGGGTTTTCTTCTAAATATGATCTTGTTCGTTTTGCAGTCGCTGGCAAAACCGACAATGACTCCAAACATGTTCTTTTGACACTCGCAGTGATTCAAAATTAGCGATTAATAACTTTGATTTTTATCGTTGGTTTTATGAACGATAGTGCAACGATTTAGAAAAAAAAATTAGCAACAGTCGCAACGACTCCTAAAATGAACAACATGGCGACAGTCGCAGCGACTGTCATTGTCGCTAGCGACTGAGAAACGAACAAGGTTACTAATAACTAATTAGTATTTGTTTTAGATATGTATTACGGACTAAATAAATGGTAATATATCCACACCTATATATTCAAAAGAACTAAGAGCAGCTCTAACGGTTAGTTTCTCAATCTGAGCATCTAACTAATATTAAATTAGTATTGTTTACTTAATTTTGTTAAATAATAAATTTTAAAATTAAAAAGTGAACCAATCAATAAATGACAGTCAGATAAATAGTTTCTTAATTTTTTTGTAGAGTGTCTTAGACCATTTCCAATGTAAAACGCTATATCTTATATAATAAAGTAAGGTTTTCCTTAGTACAAGTCATGAGAGGGTGCCATGTGTCACCTACATTTTTTTAATCTCTAACAATTAATGTATTAATTTATCTCTTACTCATTAATTAATTTTACACTCATATAATATTTAAGATAATATATTACATTTTGACTATAACTAAGATGAGATATCAAAAAAAAATAAAATTTAAACATATTATATAAAAGAAATGGAGTTAATTTATATAATTAGTTTTGGAGATATAGTTATATAAGGATTATAATCTAGAAAATATTAATTACATTTTTAAAATTTATCTTTTACTCATTAATTAATTTTACTGTGTCAAAAATATTTTTAGAGATAGTATATTACATTTTGACCGTAATTGATATGAGATGTCAATTTAAACATATTGCCTAATATAATATATTCAGTTTTTTGGAACATATATTATTCTGTAACTATACATAATAGTATTTTTTTTTCATATGTTTCACGTAGTTTTTAATTATTTTGTTCTAACTTAATTTTCTAATTAAAAAATTGAATTTTTTCTTATTATACTTTTATACATATAGTTCGATAATGATTATGTTAGAAAAAAAAATTTTCCACTTAAAGAAAGAAAAATAATTAAAATATTTAATTTTAAAGTTTAAAACTAAAATTATACAAAAGAGATAATTTCCAAGCAATTCAGATGATTAAATTTAAATTTGTTTAAAAATCATAAAAGATATAAATAAATATTTTAAAATACTAGAACTATGAGTATTGTATTCTATTTTATTTTAGTAAATTACTTTTATTAGTAAAAACTATATATGCATCTACAAAATAGCAAAAACAATTTAATTAGTTTAACTATAAATAATCTACTAAAAAATATTCACTATATATTTACATAAAAGTGCTTTATTTTTGCGTATATTAATTTCGAATCCACGCAACGCGTGGAACTATCTCTAGTTTCCCTATAAAATAGAGTAACTTTAAAGTAGAGTTAGATTTCTCTCCAATGTATTACTCTATTTTCTACTCTTAAAATGAAATATTCTAAGTTTATTTTACTTTTTTTTATTACTAATACTTTTATTTATAAAAACGACAATTTAACCCCACCTATTGCCATATACACATATTTGTAAATAAATAAATAACAATGTTATGAACCAGATTAAACCGGTTGAACCAGATTGACCCATAACTAACTAATTTGCCGGTTCATCACCGATTCGGTTTTAGAAACATTGAAATATATCCCTTAACTAAATAAAATAGAATTGGATCCAAAGTTAATTTTGAAAACTAAAATATCCTCGATTAATTATAGATTAGTTATAGTTCTATGAAAATTGAAAGTTTAAATTAAACCAAATTTTAAAAGATCAAAATATTTCAGTCTAAGTAGATGAACAAGTTTGAGTTGACAAAAATAAAGTACAAGATGATAATTTATAATATCAATAATTTTTTATTCTAGATTCAACATATTTTGTAAGACCGCAATTTTTTTTTTCACACATGTTAATGACAACAAGGAACAATTTTTTTTGGGAATAAGTTAACCCACAATAATCGACCCAAAATTAATTATTTTGGTTAATTAAGTTTCATTTGGAGTTTAACAACTAACTCAATCGAACTGAACCAAATGTAACAGGGCTCCAAATGGCATTCCGCTTTAGGTGTGACTGCGATTTATATGTGGGAGCGATACGCTTTAAAAATAATAGAATTTATTAAATTTATAAATGAACATAAGATTTAGGTGCGATGCGATTACCCATTTAAATGAGAAAGAGACTTAAGTGTGATTAAAATACAAAGTACATTATTTATGTTATTGTCGATGATTTATTATTTATTAAAATTATGTTTTATCGTCAAAAATGCAAAATCATGTTTTCTTAACAAATACAAATCTTGATTTTCTCGCTAAAACAACAATTTTTTTTCACTAAAACTGCAATTCTCGTTTTTCGGCCGAAACCGCATATCCCGTTTTCCATAAAAAAATTGTGAGTCTCGTTTTCCACAAAAAAATTCTATTTTTCTGCCGAAAACCGCAAAATCCGTTTTCTCACCAAAAAACACAAATCTCGTTTTCCGCCGAAAATTACAAACCCCGTTTTCCCGTAAAAACCATGAATCTCGTTTTCTGCCAAAAATCGCAAATCTCATATTTCTCTGAAAATTGCAAATCCCGTTTTTCGGCCAAAATCGTAAATCATGTTTTTCCGCCAAAAGTCGCAAATCCCATCATTCACCGGAAACCGCAAATCTTGTTTTTCAGGCAAAAATCGCAAATCTCATTTTTTCGTTGAAAATTGTAATTTTCGTTTTTCAGCCAAAAACCGCAAATTCCGTTTTTCGTCAAAAATTTGAAATTCTTGTTTTCTCATCAAAACCGCAAATTCCGTTTTCCACCGAAAACCGTAAAATCTTGTTTTCATGCTCAAAATCGTAAATTTTGTTTCCCACCAAAATCATAAATCCTGTTTTCAACCGAAAATAATATTTTATGTAAAATAAAGAATAAACAAAAAAAAATATTTAATGGCACTACAATCAAAAAAAAATTGTGAGATTTGAGTTATGCACAATTTATATTAAAAAAAAACTAATAAGAAGATAAATAGCATCACAATCAAATCAAAATGTCATAGAGTGGTAAAGCATGATTATGGTCATCATACTGCACCCAAATAGGAATACCGAATACCATTCAGACCCTAGTTTAAGTAACTAGCACTATAACAAATCTCTATGCTCCGAAAGTAGATTTGCGGTACGTTACAATCTTACATGTGTTTCATCGTACCTACAAATACAGAGCAGAAAGTCAATAAAAAGCCAAGAATTGTTCGTATCTTACTTCATTTACAAGCACATTCTTTAGGTTTTTAATCTTCAGAAACGCCCCACTCAATCATCATCGGCCGTTATAGGGCTTGGTGTTTCTTTACGAGTGAAGGGGTTTTTTTCAGTTGCCTTGCGATTCAAGCAATCAGAGGGCAGTGAGGAAGACCAAGCTATATATGAAATCTAGGCATGAAGATACACAGGGAACCACTACGCTTATTCAGTATGCTGATAGAGGTGATGAATGGTATACCACTTATTCACGTTTTCACGTTTTGAAAACGTGATTCCGTTATTTTTTACCATTCGTAACATTCATCACTTATTCACGTTTTAACGTTTTGAAAACGTGATTCCGCTATATACAACTAGCGTGTTAAAAATATAACTATAAAAAACAAAACGTGATTAATCTACTAAAACTAGTTTTTCGGCGTTTTGTAATTTTTCTGCAGAAACTTGTTTCAGTTCAGTTCGTCCCGCCAACAATTATTCGGTTATTCCGCTATTCTGCTATTCATCTGACATACCATTTCATAAAAAAAGAAGAGAATAACAATTCTTTTCTTTTTTTGTCAACTAATAACAATTCTTTAAACCATATTTTAAGTTTCTTCTGTTGTAAATGTACCGCCAGTTTTTAATAATATCACAAATTCTATCAAAATGATTCAAACCCCCTACTTGTAGCTCTTACTTGTACTAACATCACAAGATTCATCATTTCGATTTTAAGATCTTTGTGATATGATGTATGTAGAATAATCGAATGTACATTCTCAGGTAATCTCAGAAAGCAAAATGATGAGGAAGGTAAACCATTATAACAAGCAAAGTCACCATAGAGTCCAAACATTTATGCTTTCATTTTCTTTAGTTCTCAAGAAATCAAAAGGAATTGGAAGAATCTGAAGAAAGGTTGCCTAAAAGCCATACCTTTGTATAAACTCTCTTGCCTTTCACCATATATTCCTAAACAAATATTCATAAAACTCTCAAAAAGCTTAGGGGACCTAAATAGAACAAAGATGCTTCACATGTTAGGCTTTCTTATGTGTCTTCTCGTGATCTTTGAAACGGTCTACGCCAGAGAGTTTGTTGTAGGAGGATCAAATGGTTGGACTGTTCCCTCAGATCATCAACTATACAATCAATGGGCAGAGCAAAGAAGATTTCAAACCAGCGACTCTCTGCGTAAGTTCTAAGTAAACCCATTCTGCTCAATTCGATACATCGATCTTGTGGCATAACACTCATGGTCTAAAATAATGCAGTGTTCGTCTACAAACCAAACAAAGACTCAGTGCTTCAAGTGACAAAAGATGCTTACGATAGCTGCAACACAGAAGCAGCCACTGCTAAATTCACAGACGGACACACTTCCTTCACGCTTGACCGGTCTGGAGCATACTATTTCATTAGTGGAAACAAAGACAATTGTCACAAGAACCAAAAGATTGTTATCATTGTCATGGCTGATAGAAGCATCAACAAAACAACAACAACATCTTCACCAACGCCTTCACCTCTAGTAGAATCCTCACCCTCTCCTCCTTACACAGGAACCTTTGAAATAATCCCGGGGCCTTCACAAGAGACTTCCGGAAACACGGCTTCACCTTCTTGTTCCTCTGTTTTTCCTTCTGCTTTCATTATTACTCTGTTTCTCTCACTTTTCAGCTAAGCTAAGTATGTGAATTAGTGCGTATGTGTGTGTCGTTCTTTTCTCTTTTCAGATGATGTAAATGATATTAAAAAAATCCATATAACCATTAGACCTGTATATAAGAAGAAAAAACTAAAATGATCAAGAATGATGAAGAAATGAAAATGTTGCAACCAAATTTTTTTCTTCATCTACTGTTTGAAACTGCTATACCGAAACAAACAAAGTCTACAAGGTATGTAAGAATTGATTTTTTTCCTATGCTTTTGTAGATCATAAAATTAGAATGAAAAAAAACACCAACATCTAACCACTCACTCGTTCATGATCAAATGTTTTTACCCAGCTCGACCTTTTTCACCAGTCTGACTGTGTTTTGAAATATTGAATCAAGTATCCCGCGACCTAAAATCCAACAATCAATATCTTACTTTCACCATGGAATAGAGAAGAGAATGAACAAAGCTAGACTGTGAGAAAAAAATAAATAACTATACCAATTATGGCGCAAACATTTGTGATGAAGTGTGAGAATGACTTAGGGTTCTCGCTTATTAAGACCTGGAAGCAAAAACAGAGCCATGCGGAGAGAGGTCAAAGTGAAACTTTTCAACGGGGTAATAGTAACCATGAGCCACATTGCTATGAGGCGTATATTCATATTTCTCAATCAGTGGGTGTTCTTGACCGAATCTTCTTGAAACGACCTCTGACTTGACTACCTGAAGATAGTGTTCGATCTGTATTTTTCCATGTTCAAATAGAAACCTCGAGTAGGAAGGAAAGTAACTTCAAGTAAAAAATTTGTGAAAACTTACAGTAACATTAGCAGCAACTGTCCTTGATTAGTGAACCATTTTCCATTCATCCTGTCATGGCTTAGGCCAATATCACGCAATAATCCTTTCATATCAGTCAACAACCTTTCTGAAATCATATTTCCAAATCAGAGATGGGAAACAAAATGTGACATGTTCATTTGAGAAGCATCAAATGAATGAGCTGAGATAACAAAGCTCTCTCGGAACCTGATCAATAACAACATGGCACCATTTGGGAACAAAGATTAATTTCTCCGTATGTTAGTCCTAATGCCTCTACTTTTTCTCCAAGTCCTATCGATATTGCTACACATGTTACTATCGGAACCTCTTCTCCCTCACTTAGCGATGAGGCGGAACCATCAACTCCAATCGCAACAGCTCCAGAGTTTTCTCCAGCTACGACTTTAATTAGTAAGCGCCAACATTATCCCTTCATTTGGTCTTCCTCCTTTGGTTCAAAAATATGAGAGTATTCAAGCCCCTTTCTCATTTGGTACTCGGCATGAGGTAGATTTTGTGTCTGCATCTTTATAGAAAACTTTACGAGAGAGAGACCCTATGGACACCGGCAAACCGTGGTAAGCGGAGGTTGGTAGAGTAATTCTATCAACTTATATCCTATGGCTTCTCTTACACATCTTTATCCTTCTCATATGGTTATCTTAATTGTATCTTTTCTCAATTGTAAGTATTTAGCTTCAGAATTGTAACTCAAGTTTTGTTAACTTAATGCACTAAATTTCGTTAAAAACAACATGGCACCATTAGAGGAAGAAAAAGAACACTGACAGCCTCATAAAATTGGATATTCGACATTTTTACCTTCTTGGCATGCACATAGCCTACAATTCTACAACCTCCGCTAACTGTGCATTTTTAAATCTACAACCACATTGCCTCACCGAAAGTGGTTGGAACATATGAATGTGCATTTGGGTATCCATCTATAAGCCTGCAAGATATGCGCTAATCAAATTCTCCTCCGACAAGTTAATGTGAGTTCTGATCAGTTCATATCTCACGTGATACTCTACGATACTATCAGTCTCCTGCAATTGCTTCAACTCAGTTATGGGATCATCAAGAATTTCTTCAAAGCGCCGAGTAATAACGCTTTGTAGGCGTACCAGTCTAGTTTCTGACTGAACGATTGATTGATGTCAAGATCTGACTGAACGATTGATTGATGTCAAGTTTCTGCCCAATCGTCGAAACGTATCGACGTTATTCCCACTTTGAGATCTTCTTGTGTGTGATAGATTGAAAAAAATTGCCCCAACTTAAACAACCACTCCTTCACTTTATCTCCATTAAATTTAGGGAAAATCAAGCTTCACACCAGAGTACGTCGACCTTTGACCCCCCACATCATTAAGATTAACATGGCCTGTTGCGCTTGTTGTGGCCGTATGTGTCGTATGAACCTGACTGATCCCTTCCACCATGAGCGACGATTCCTTAGAAGTCGTTAGAAATCGTATCTCTTTGAACATATTAGCATATCATTCGCTAACTTCTCATTCCGTGAGGCTACAGTGCCTTCCAACGCCTTAGTTCTCGCCATCATCTCCTTCACACGAGAAACCAAGCATTATCCTGAGCATTCTCCGCCATTTTTTTTCCTTTGCCGCAAGTTGTGCACGAATTTCTCCAATGGAGTCATAGAAACGTCGAGGCTCGGATACCTTTGGTAAAGAACAAACGTAAGTCTATTGGGAATAATAGATTTGATTGATACGGTTTTGATTAATCCTTGTCATAAAAGGAAACATTGTACATATACACAACTCAATATTCACATATCGAAAGATTTCATGGTATCAGAGCACAAAAATCTTGTGACCTAAAAGTACCTTGAACCAGCCGCCGCCGTCGCTCTAAGAAGCCACCGCTGCAAGTACAAGCCGCCGTCGCTCTTTAACATCGTAGGAACAACATAAGTCATGGTTGCTAACACCAATCCACTTTATCACCTCAATGCTACCGATAATCCCGGAGCCTTGATCTCATCTGTTGTTCTGAAAGAAGACAATTACCTAGAATGGGCAACCGAGATGAAGAACTCGCTTCAAGCGAAAAAGAAGCTTGGCTTCATTGAAGGAACTCTCAAGAAACCTGAAGCAGAACCGGATCTAAGTTTGTGGCTCGCCGCGAATTCGATGATAATTTGGTGGATCCGAACTGCTATTGATCCGAAGATTCGCTCCACTGTTGCCTATGTTGCTGATGCAGCAACTCTGTGGGAAGAGCTTCGGGTCCGCTTCTCTGTTGGGAATGGAGTTCGTAAACAAGTTCTGAAAGATGAAATAGCTTTGTGCAAACAAAACGGTCAACCCGTATTGGAGTATTACGGGCGCTTGACTAAGCTATGGGAAGAGCTTCAAAACTACAACACCGTAAAAGCTTGTAGATGTGAAGCCGCTGCTGATATACAGAAAGAACGAGAAGATGATCAAGTCCACAAATTCCTGTTCGGTCTTGATCTTCCTCGTTTCAGCAATATCCGGTCCACAATCACTGGTGAAGATCCCCTTCCTCCTCTGAATCAAGTTTACTCGCGAGTGGTAAGGGAGGAGCAAAACCAAAACATTGCACAAAGCAGAGATCAGACTAAAACAGAGGGAATTGGTTTCTCGGTGAAAATAGAGCAACATGGACAAGTTTCAGCTGTTTCGAACAAGAATTCTGCGATCGCTCCAACCTATCGTGCACTCACTGTCACAGATAAGGCCACGAGTTAACGGAATGCTTCCTCATTCACGGATATCCGGACTGGTTCTACGAACAAAACAGCAACAAAGTTGCAGGAAACTCAGACAATAAAGCTGTGAAACGGGGAGGACGACCAGAACGAGGGACAGGACGAGGTCGTGGCAGAGTCAATAATGCTCGATCTGGCTCCTCATCTGAAGGCGGAAACGATCAGATTGCCCATCTGATCAGCCTACTCCAAGCTCAGCGACCAAACACCTCGTCAGAAAAGCTGTCGAGTAAAACTAATCTTGCTGATGTGATTATTGATACAGGAGCTTCGCATCATATGACGGGGGATTTATCTATTCTGATAAATGTTGTTGACATAGCTGATATATCATAGTTTTTACCGGTTTTAGACCATGATATAAGTGTGTTTTAGAGTCTTTTGGTGTTTCTTTAGAGTCATTTGCAGGTGTTATTAGGTACATGCACGTTTGAAGCGGAATTGGAGATTATGAAGCTTTTTGGAGCATTTTGGTGTTTTGACCCGAGAGATAGAGTTCACTGTCCAAAACAGAGTTCTGCATCGATCGACACACATGTGGCAACGATCGATGCACACGCGAGTCAGATAATTTCTCGGCGAGTTAATGAAGATTATGTTGGAATTGTGTCCAGTAATCTCGGTACTGTCTCTAGAAAGTAAGAGTATGTCGAGATCAGACATAAGTCATATAATACTGGGGATCATGATGGCTTGCTAGAGTCCGCTCATGATCTATAAGTCTTGGACTTATTACCTTTATTATATGATCCCATATGGGTCACACGCCTAAGCTAACGGGAAAATACGAAGGAACGGTTTAGCAGAGGTACGGTAAAAGTGCTAGGCATTTACGGTACTTGGAGAGACTAAAGGGCCTGATTAAATCCAAGGGATTTAATCAAAACTGAGAATTGGGCCCAAAAGCCCATGAGAACTAAAGGGAGTTTTAATGAATAAAACTTGACCTAAAAGCTCTCTAATTCTAAGCCACTTTTGCGCCAGCCTCCTCTCTCTCTGCGCCTTTCTCCTGCTGGGTCTAGCAGCCATTTCCTTGTGAAGCGTGTGTGAACCTTTGGAGGATTCATCCCTCGGTGTATCTCTCTGATCTCTGACCTGTTCTATTCCTTCCGCTGCAACAAACAGGTAAAAGGTGAGATCATCTAATGTTTCTATTCAAGAGAACCTAGATCTGTATGTTTAGGTTGAGATGAATCTGTGAATTACATCAGGATCAACTAAACGAATTCCTACAGTGGTATCAGAGCCATTGGTTCTTAGGATTTCTTGTTTTAGATTCATGTTTAGGTTGTTTATTCTGTTTAGAAGTGTTTTGAATCCATTACTGATAAGAAAAACACTTAAGAAACTGAATTTGAATCCTAAACACACTAAAGAAATCACAAACCGAGCTATATGACTCGGGTTTGTTGATCGGCCGAGAGTTTTGGGTCGGATGGATGGCGGATCGATCGATCGATCGTGGTCGGATCATCGCGCTTCATCCCGTCCGTCCCGATCAAGTCTCAGCCGGCGAACGGGCCGATCGCATGGATCGCACGAACGCGATCGCATGGATCACGTCCCGTCGCGCCTCGGCCTCGTCCCGCTCTCGTCCAACGCTGTCCTGATCGCTCGGCGATCGAGTGAAGCAGCCGACCCGAGCTCGACGATCGACCGACCATCACACGCGAGCGTCCCGTCCGTCCGTCCCGAGCATGCCAAGCGTATCGATCTCGGATCATGGCGCACGGCTTGCGGCTGGACGATCATTACTTGATCCGAAAGCTAGGGTTGAGTGATCACGGTTCAATCGGTTCGGTTCGGTTAATGGTTCGGTTTAAAATTTTAATTAAAATTGATTCGTTCTGGTTTAATAAACATATTTTAATAATTTTATTAAATCTGGTTAAACCGGGATAAGAAATCCAATGTCGAAAGAATTATTGGATTTAGTGCCTAAACCAGGAATTTCTAATTTGATTTGGTTGGACCAAATAAATTGAGAAAATCCGGTTTAGTAAATAACCGGTTGACAATTGTGGTCATCGTAGTAATTAAAATTTGGTTAGACCAATTTTAATGAACCAGACCGGTTATGTCATTTAATTGGACAATTGGGTCATGTCTTGGACATGGACCAGTTCTTGGGCCTCGGGCCAAGAAGTTAAAACAATTGGGCCAGTTATTTGAGTCTTTCTTCAGATCAATTTAAAATTTATTTTATAAAATTATAAAGTCAATTTTAAATTAAAGTTTCCGAAATTTTGAAATTAGAAAGTTTCTTAAAATAGAAGTTTCTGAATTTGCGGGTTTTGGATTTTAAAGAAATTTCTAAAGTTAGAAAGTTTCCGGTTTTAGAAAGTTTCCAATTTTAGAAAGTTTCCAAAAATAGTAGGTTTCCATAAATAGAAAGTTTGCCGAAATAGTAATCTTCTATTTTGGGAATGAAATTTTAATAAACCTACGAACCTCAAATAATATCAAGCGTTGGATGTCTTGTCCAGGCTATGTCAGCTGTCAAAGCCCATTCAATTGCATTCATGGCCTTACAGTGTGAGGATGTCTGCTTTTGCATGGGTAAGACGGTTTGTGATTCATAAATGTCATTGGGAGTCCCAGACATTAATGATTACATGACTGTATAGTCTGGTTTTCTTGACTAGGCCATCGGGAGTCCCGGGCCTTGAGACATCAGAGTGGATTGGGCCTCGGGCCCAGATTCACAACCAAGAGTTATATCACGGATATAATTAGCCGACATAGGGCTTACCGATATAAGCTAAGGTTTGGTGACGGCCAGTGGCCCACTTTAATCTTAGTTATATGTGGATCTTGGAATCATTATATTCTATTGAGGGTAACTTATGTTATTGAATATAATGCATGATTAATCATATTAAATTTAATACGGGATTAATCATATTGAACATATTAACTAAAATCCTTTTATCTTAATTTTCAGTTATGACTAGCACAAACAATCAAAACACTTTCTCGATCCGGTCTGTCCTTAAGATGGACAAGCTGAACGGATCAAATTTCTTGACTTGGTCGCGGAACCTGAGGCTAGTCCTCAGACAGGAGAGAAAGGACTATGTCCTTGAGAGAGCTCTCCCCGTGAGGATCGGGTCCAATGCTTCTCATGCAGTATATGATGCTTGGAATAAGCATTATAATGATGCGGTAGATGTGCGTGGTCTGATATTGGCTACCATGGACTCAGACTTGCGGAAGCAATATGAGAACATGGAGTCGCCAATAGAGATGATCAGCAGCCTGAAATTAAAATTTCAGGAGCAAATAAGAGTGGAGAGATACCAGTTGGTTAAATCTCTCACTAGCTGCAAGCTACCAAATGATCATCCAGTAAGTCCTCATGTCAGTAAAATGATGGGTTACATTGATAACCTGAGGAAACTGGATTATCAAGTTAGCCAAGAATTGGCAACTGAGATCATTCTGCAGTCACTGCCGTCAAGCTATGATAAGTTCAGAAGGAACTATATCAAGAAAGGCTTAACGAAGACGCTGACTGAACTGCATGATATGCTCAAGACAGTTGAGCCAAACGTGAAGAGTACCCTGTACAATCTCATGAATGAGAAGGGTAGGTTTACTAAACCTAATGCTGACAAGGGTGAAGACAAAGTTGTCCAGATTTTGAATCATGGCAAGTGTGTGTCTTCTGAGCCCAAGTCAGATACCTCTTACGTTGGTAAGTGCTGCTACTGTAAGGAGACAGGGCATTGGAAGAGAGATTGCATTAAATTCATGGAAGATGATGAGGAGTTAAAGTCAATGTATGCGACTACTTCCTCAGGTATTCATGTTATTACTTCAAGTTCTACCTTAAAGGTATTGGATACTGGTTGTGGCACTGATATTTGTGATAATATGCAGAGCTTAAACAACAGTAGAACGTTGAAGGAAGGGCAAGTGAAACTACATGTCTGGAAGGAGCTTGGGATGCTGCCTCAGCCGTAGGGTTTTTCACTTATAGATCCCTTTGAGGCTTGGTTTTGTATTAAGTAATTGCTACAATGTACCTGCTTTAAGCAGAGTTGTCTTTCATTTTCTTGTAAGAATTTGAATGTTTTTCATTTTGATAAAAGACAAGTTTTGTTCTTTTGATCTTAATGAAATATTAATTGTAGCACCCTATTCATGGAATGGGTTTTATATCTTAAACCAAAGAGTGCCTAAATGTAACATAAATACCGAATTGGTTTAAATCTGATGAATTAAACCTGATTTTTCTTGGCATAAAGTCTTGGTCACATAGAGTAAGTCGGATTCAAAAATCCCATAGTCATGGACTGTTGGGCTCATTTGATAAAATATCTTATGAGACTTGAATTCTGTTTACTAGACCAAAAGGTAAAGGGCCTATCTTAGCCGAGCTAGAGAAAAGCCCAAAGGCTTATTGGACCTGGAACATACTCATGTATGTGGCCCAATGAGCAGTAATGCCAGAGAAAATCTCCTGTACTTCATTGTCTCTACTGATTACTTCAGTGAGTGTGACTGTGTTCATTTGATGAGACACAAGTCGGAATTCTTTGACATGGTCGAAAGAGTTCCAGAATGAAGTATATGATCTGAATGACAAAAGTATTTAGACTCTGGATTAAAATCATGAGTGAGAATACTTAAGTCATTGATTGTGTGATCATCTAAATGAGTGTGAAATCGTTTCACAGCTCACTTCTCCTGAAAACCTGAAGGTGTTTCTGTGAGAAAGAATCAAATCTTAATAGAAATGATTAAAGATGAGTCACACGAATCTTCCATGATATTATTTAAGAATAACGCTCTAAAATATCTAAGTTTACGCTGAAATAGTTCCACAAATATCAGTTGAAAGACACCACGTTAATGTGGATTGGAATCGATCCAAATTTGTCTTTACTGAGTATTTGTAGTTGTGCTACTTCGCTGGTTGTCCTAAAGAAACTAAGGCTTGTTACTTTTACGTCCAATCTGTTTTCTAAGAAGGGAAGTTATTTTCCAAGAAGAACAGTGGGAGTAAAAGCATAACTCGAAGTTTTCTTAAGGAAACCAAGGCTCGGTACTTTTACGACCATTCTGTTTTCTAAAAAGGAAATTACTTTCCAAGAAAAACAGTGGGAGTAAAAAGTATTTTTTCGACCATTCTGTTTTCTAAGAAGGGAAGTTACTTTCCAAAGAAGAACAGTGGGAGTAAAAGTACAACTCGAAGAAATTCGAGAAATACAGGAGGCTGCTTAACCTATTGAGGGAGAGCAGTGGAAGGATTTACAGATTTCTGTAGAATCTACACCTGTGGAGCCTGAAGTTCGCAGATATGAATCAGTTACTAATCCGAGAGTGATTTCTCGTCATTAGTTGAACCTGATAATCATTGAAAGTTCGCATGATCTGATGATCATTGAAAGCGATGAATCTGCGAAATTTAAAGAAGCGAAAGTGAGCCCGGACTCCGAAAAATTACATTTTATGTAAGTTAGCTTCATCGATCCATTCATGGATGGAAGCAAACATATCGGAGTTGGAATCTTCGTTCTGTTGAAGTAGTCAAGGTTTTGACTTGAACAGGAACCAAGCGGAACTGTGTGTTTACTAATATATTAGTGGGAGCGATATTGCATTTCTCAAAGTGTATGTCAATGACATACTGATTCTCGGATATAACGTCCCAAAGCTGTAGTCGGTAAAGGACTAGCTTGGGAGTTGGTTTAATGATTGACATGGGTAAAGCCACGTAGTTCTTGGATTTTGGATCTAAAGATAGAGATCCAAAAGAGCTGGTAGGACAAAGTCAGGATTCTGAAATTGACAAAGTCCTACACATTTTTCAGCAATCCAAGAAGGGTTTTATGCCAATGTCACATGGAATTAAGTTAAGCAAGATACAGTATCCTACGATAACTGCTGAGCTTAAATGCATGGATAAGATTCCATATGCGTCGGCAATTGGATCTATCATGTATGCCATGAAACATACTTGTTTGATGTTGCTTTAATGTTAAGCAAGACAAATAAAGACCAGTCAAATCCAGCAAAGAATCAAGTTTCCTAAAGTATGTCCTAAAGTATTTGAGGAATACTAAGGATAAGTTCTTGATTTACGGAGAAAGTGAGGTGCTATAAGTCGATAGAGTCTGAAAGGCAAGTTTCCAATAGACAAAGATGATTTCCGATCACAGTCCGGTTATATCTTGTGTCTATCTGGCGGTGCAAGGCACTGTTGCTGACTCAATGACTTAAGCTGAACATTTCGCAGCTTGGGAAGTGGCGAAAGAGGTTGTTTGGAAAGAAGAGTTCGTCACTGAACTTGATGTGATTCCCAGCATAGATGAGACTAGCTGCACATCAGAGGTCCAAACACCTTGAGGATAGGTATAACCTATTCCGTAAGATAAATGACAGAGATGTTAAGTAGATCAGCAAGTTTCAACGAATGAGAACGTTGCTGATCTATTAACGAAGCCACTCCTTAGGCCTAAGCACGAGTCTCGGACTGTTGCTGTAGGATAAGTGAAATTAAGATGTAGTCTTAATTTCAGTGGGAGTTATTAAAGGGCTTTATTTAGTTATTGGATATGTTCTTGAAACAACATTTAAGATGTTTAATGAAATTATTATTTCAAGATTATTTTAACTGTGATGAAATAATCGTTCCAAAGTGATATAAACCATTTTATAGGTCATCGAAGTAAATGACTTGATCTTGTGTCATCGAAGTCATTTAGCTTGATCATGAGACCCTATATTTGATAAATGTTTTATATCATCCTGTCCCTAGTCGAAGGTTGTTGAAATTGGAACACCAACAACCGTGTGAGACTGGATTGGTACGTGACTTATGACAAAGTCTCAGTGTGTCATAGATGCGCGGCATCAAAGTCAGTACACAGGTGTATGTTTGGGAACATACGACCGGACAAGACCCGCTTATAAGAACTCTTCAGGATATTTATATCTGTGTCATAAGAGATTCTTACTACGACTATAGAGTATAGTCCTTAGACCTGAGTTCGCATGCATGTGACTGCACATGGACTGATGCACTTTGATCATTGTCTAACGCTATCGTTCTGCGATAGTTATAAGGACCTTGTTTGGGTACATCATGAAATGAGTAGTTTACAGTGATGGAACAAGATGGGATTTGTCCCTCCAATATAAATGGAGTGAATATCTCTAGGCCAATCGGAGATTTGAATACTGGAAAACGCATGGCCATGCTCAAACGGACTTTCCCGAGTCGTTTGGATTGTCAGTATCAAATCAGAGTCCGATGAACAAGATTAGGCTTTATAAGGATGACACCAATCTTGCCTTATGACTAATCGAGATATTGAGACAAAAGGATTATGAATACAGAGATTCCAGTACAAGTGGGAGATTGTTGGAATTGTGTCCAGTAATCTCGGTACTGTCTCTAGAAAGTAAGAGTATGTCGAGATCAGACATAAGTCATATAATACTGGGGATCATGATGGCTTGCTAGAGTCCGCTCATGATCTATAAGTCTTGGACTTATTACCTTTATTATATGATCCCATATGGGTCACACGCCTAAGCTAACGGGAAAATACGAAGGAACGGTTTAGCAGAGGTACGGTAAAAGTGCTAGGCATTTACGGTACTTGGAGAGACTAAAGGGCCTGATTAAATCCAAGGGATTTAATCAAAACTGAGAATTGGGCCCAAAAGCCCATGAGAACTAAAGGGAGTTTTAATGAATAAAACTTGACCTAAAAGCTCTCTAATTCTAAGCCACTTTTGCGCCAGCCTCCTCTCTCTCTGCGCCTCTCTCCTGCTGGGTCTAGCAGCCATTTCCTTGTGAAGCGTGTGTGAACCTTTGGAGGATTCATCCCTCGGTGTATCTCTCTGATCTCTGACCTGTTCTATTCCTTCCGCTGCAACAAACAGGTAAAAGGTGAGATCATCTAATGTTTCTATTCAAGAGAACCTAGATCTGTATGTTTAGGTTGAGATGAATCTGTGAATTACATCAGGATCAACTAAACGAATTCCTACAGATTATGGAAATTGCAACAAAGCCCAAAAGTTCCTGATATTTACAAAGAAGCCCTAAAACGTGATTAGCATTATAATTAGGTTTTACAGCCACTTGTTAGGCTGAGAAGTTTTTGTAACACCCCGTCCGCCCCTACCAGTGAGTCACCCATCCCTCTCGTCGGGCTCGTGGGCCCCACCCCTGTCCGATGGTCGGTGCGTTATTTTTGGGTAGGCCCGACCGACTAATTTACTGACCCTACAATCACCCCATGACCTTTTCCCATGTGTTTTGTCCTCACACACATGCTACCACGAGTCACTTCCCGGAAGGTCACCCATCCTGGGACTACTACAGCCCAAGCACGCTTAACTCTGGAGTTCTTTCAGGCAAGTGACCGGAAAAGGTAAGTGCACTTGGTGATATAGGTAGCCAAATTAATTCGTGTAAGCCTTTCCGTATATACCACAAACCGGGATGTTATAATTCATCCACTCTCACAGAACGCAACGCCCTCGTTGCGCACCAGGATCGTTATCTTTGATGGTGTGTGAAGGATTGTTTAGTGTTTGTCCTGGTTTAATTCTGTCAGATTAAACTCTACTAAACATATTGGATCTAGGTTCTCTTGCAGAATCATAAAGGGATCTCAGTAATACCTTGTTTATGCAGCGGATTAGAGAGGTATCGTCAGAGATCAGCAGAACCGCCAAGGGACAGCTCCTCCAGAGGCTCACACACGCACACTTCAGGAAAAATGGCTGCTAGACCAGAGAGAGGGAGGCGCAGAGAGAGAGAGGAGAGGCGCAGAGAGAGTTCGGAAAAAGAGAGCTAGGTCAAGTTTTAATTATAAAACCCTTGTCTAGTTCTGTTGGGCTTTTGGGCCCAATTCCCAGTCTGATTAAATCCCTTAGATTTAATCAGGCCCTTTAATCTCTCTAAGTATAGTAAATGCCTAGCACTTTTACCGTACTTCTGCTGAACCGTTCCCTCATAGTTTCCTGTTAGCTTAGGCGTGTGACCCATATGGGATCATATAATAAAGGCAATAAATCCAAGACTTATAGATCATGAGCGAACTCTAGCAAGCCATCATGACCCCCAATATTATATGACTTATGTCTGATCATTGACATACTCTTACTTTCTAGAGACAGTACAGAGATTACCGGACATAATTCCAACAATCTCCCACTTGTACTGGAATCTCTGTATTCATATTCCTTTTGTCTCAATATCTCGATTAGTCATAAGGCAAGATGAGTGTCATCCTTATAAAGCCTAATAATGTTCATCGGACTCTGATTTGATACTGACAATCCAAACGACTCGGGACAGTCCGTTTGAGCATGGCCATGCATTTTCCAGTATTCAAATCTCCGATTGGCCTAGAGATATTCACTCCATTTATATTGAAGGGACAAATCCCGTCTTGTTCCATCACTGTAAACTACTCATTTCATAATACACCCAAACAAGGTCCTTATAACTATCGCTTAACGACAGCGTTAGACAATGATCAAAGCGCATCAGTTGATGTGCAGTCACATGCATGCGAACTTAGGTCTAAGGACTATACTCTATAGTCGTAGTAAGAATCTCTTATGACACATATATAAATATCCTGAAGAGTTCTTATAAGCGGGTCATGTCCGGTCGTATGTACCCCAACATACACCTATGTACTGACTTTGATGCCGTGCATCTATGACATCCTGAGACTTTGTCATAAGTCACATACCAATCTAGTCTCACGCGGTTGTTGGTGTTCCAATTTCAACAACCTTCGACTAGGGACAGGATGATATAAGCCATCTATCAAATATAGGGTCTCATGATCAAGCTAAATGACTTTGATGACTCAAGATCAAGTCACTTACTTCGATGACCTATAAAATGGTTCATATCATTTTGGAACGATTATTTCATCACAGTTAAAATAATCTTGAAAAATAATTTTATTATTAAACATCTCAAATGTTTTACAAGAACATATCAATAACTAAATAAAGCCCTCAAACTCCCACTCAAATTTAGATTACATTTCGATGTCTCTAATGCCTACAGCTTCAGTCAGGTACTCGAGCTTAGGCCTTGGGAGTGGCTTTGTCAATGGATCAGCGACATTATCATCTGTCGGAACTCGGCTGATCTTGACTTCCTTTCTATTTATGATATCACGTATCAAGTGAAATCTTCTTAGTATATGCTTGGATTTCTGGTGTGATCTTGGTTCCTTTGCCTGAGCTATAGCACCATTTTTATCACAAAACAGTGCCAGAGGCTCAGCTGCATTCGGTATCACACCTAGTTCAATAATGAACTTTCGTATCCAAACAGCTTCCTTCGCTGCTTCTGAGGCGGCGACATATTCAGCTTCTGTAGTGGAATCAGCAACGGTGTCTTGCTTGGAGCTTCTCCAACTGATTGCACCGCCATTCAGATAAAAGATATAACCGGACTGTGACCGGAAATCATCTTGGTCTGTCTGGAAACTTGCGTCCGTGAATCCACTGACTTCAAGCACATTACTTCCGTCGTACACCAAGAACTTATCCTTAGTATATCTTAGATACTTCAGGATATTCTTGACGGCAATCCAGTGGTTTTCACCTGGATTTGACTGGTATCTACTCGTCATGCTCAATGCATAAGCAACATCAGGACGAGTACAGATCATGGCATACATGACAGATCCTATTGCAGATGCATAAGGAATATTCTTCATGCGCTCAAGCTCAGCAGCCGTCGTTGGGCTCTGCTTCTTGCTTAGCGTTGTGCCATGTACCATTGGTGTGAAGCCCTTCTTGGAATCTGCCATGTTGAATCTATGCAGGACTTTGTCAATGTATGAATCTTGACACAAGCCTATCAGCCTTTTAGATCTATCCCGGTAGATCCTGATTCCAAGAACGTATGCGGCTTCACCCATGTATTTCATGGAAAAACAACTTCCAAGCCAGTCCTTTACCGACCGCAGCATTGGTACGTCGTTTCCGAGAAGCAGTATGTCATCGACATACAGAATAAGAAATACTATCTTGCTCCCACTAGTCTTTTTATACACGCATTGTTCTTCTTCGTTTCTGATGAAGTCAAATTGCTTGATCGCTTCATCAAAACGAAGATTCCAGCTCCTCGATGCTTGCTTCAATCCATAAATGGATTTATGAAGCTTGCATACCTTCCCAGCATTCTTTGGATCTATGTAACCGTCAGGTTGTGTCATATACACATCCTCTTCCAGAATACCATTCAGGAAGGCAGTTTTCACGTCCATCTGCCAAATTTCATAATCATGAAAAGCTGCAGTTGCTAGTAGAATCCGAATAGATTTCATCATAGCCACTGGGGAATAGGTTTCATCATAATCCACACCGTGAACTTGCCTGAAACCTTTTGCCACCAACCTGGCTTTATAAATCTGGACATTTCCATCCACGTCGATCTTCTTCTTGAAGATCCATTTACACTCGATGGCTTTTACACCAGCGGGTAAATCAACCAATGAAAACACTTGGTTGACCGACATGGAGTCCATTTCGGAATCAGTGGCCTTACGCCACTTGGAGGAATCTGGGCCCATCATGGCTTGATTGAAGTTCGATGGTTCATCACCATCAATGATCAGAAGATCATGACAGTCAGTCACGAGGAATCATTGATATCTCTCGGGTTCGTGACGGATCCTCCCGGATCTTCGAACTTCAGGTACCACAGGTTCAGGCTCTACAATTTCTTGTAGGTCCTCCTGCTGCTCTTCCTCATTAGGTTGAGCAGTATCCTATTCATCTTGAATTTCTTCAAGCAGTACCTTACTCCCACTGTTTTTCTTAGAGAGAAACTCCCTCTCAAGAAAATTACAATCCCGGGCAACAAAAATCTTGTTCTCGGATCGTAGGTAGAAGTAATAAGCCTTGGTCTCCTTCGGATAACCAATGAAGTAGCATTTATCAGACTTTGGTGTAAGCTTGTCAGAGATTAATCTCTTGACATAGGCTTCACAACCCCAAATTCTAAGATAAGACAGCACTGGAGTTTCTCCAGTCCATAATTCATATGGTGTCTTAGCTACTGCTTTTGATGGCGCTCTATTTAGAGTGAACACTGCTGTTAGCAGAGCATATCCCCAAAGGGATATTGGAAGGTCTGTGTGACTCATCATAGACCGAACCATATCCAATAAGGTCCGATTCCTCCTCTCAGACACACCATTCCATTGAGGTGTTCCAGGAGGAGTGAGTTGGGAAACTATCCCACACTCTCTCAGATGATCACTGAACTCTTGGCTCAAGTATTCTCCTCCTCGGTCGGACCGAAGAGCTTTAATGCTTTTGCCAAGTTGGTTCTGTACTTCATTTTGGAATTCTCTGAATCTCTCAAACGATTCAGACTTATGTTTCATTAAATAAACATATCCATACCTGCTGAAATCATCAGTGAAGGTAATGAAGTACTGATAGTTTCCTCTTGCATTTGTGGACATTGGGCCACACACATCAGTGTGTATCAGGCCCAATAAGTCACTGGCCCTCTCGTTGGGTTTATTAAAGGTGGCCCGCGTCATTTTGCCCATCAGGCAGGATTCGCATTTCTCACATGACTCAAAGTCAAATGAGCCAAGAAGTCCATTCGAATGGAGCCTCTTAATGCGTTTCTCACTGATGTGCCCTAAACGACAATGCCATAGAAACGTTCGGTTCTCCTCATTAGGTTTGAACCGTTTGGTATTAATGTTATAAATTGGTGCGGATTGATCAAGTATGTAAAGCCCATTCGTAAGAGGGGCACAACCATAGAACAAATTATTGCGATTGAAGGAACATAATTTATTCTTAACTGAAAAATCATAACCTTCCAAATCCAATAAAGAAACTGAAATAATATTTCTGCTTATCGCAGGTACAAAATAGCAGTTATTAAGTTCTAAAACCAATCTCGAAGGTAAAGACAACAAGTATGTGCCTACAGCTAGTGCAGGAACTTTCGCTCCATTCCCAACTCGTAGCTCCACTTGTCCTTGCTTCAGCTTCCTACTGTTGCTGAGTGCCTGCATATTAGTACAAATATGAGCCCCACAACCAGTATCCATAACCCATGAGGTATTATCAGAAGTAGTTGTATTAACTTCTATAAAAAAAATACCTGATGAAGAAGTCTCCAGAGTCTTCTTCTTCAATTCCTTTAGACCTTCCAGGAATTTCTTACATTCTCTCCTCCAATGCCCCGGTTCTTTGCAGAACCTGCAGATGTCAGTAGGCCCAGCCTTGGACTTGGGCTTGGGCTTGGACGTGTCCTTGTCTGAGACTTGAACAGCCTTAGCCTTTCCCTTGTCCTTGGCAGAGGATTTCTTAAAGCCCTTGCCCTTTTGCACCATAAGCACGTTGGGGTCCTTGGCTTTCCTCAAGTTGGGCTCTGCAATCTTGAGCATTCCGTGAAGCTCAGGCAATGTCTTACTCAAGCCATGCATATTGAAGTTCAGGATGAACTGATCATAGCTTGCAGGTAAAGACTGCAGAACGATGTCGCAGGCAAGTTCCTGGCTGATAGGGCAGTCGAGTTTCTAAAGATGATCGAGATAACCCATCATCTTCAAGACATGAGGACTCACTGCCGCACTTGCAGCCATTTTGCAGTCTAAGAGGTTCTTAACAGTCTGGAACCTCTCAGTTCTTGCCTGCTCCTGAAAAAGCGATTTCAGGCTTGCCATTATCTCGATGGGCGACAGCACACTCTCGAACTGCATTTGCAATTCAGGAGTCATGGTTGCCAACATCAGGCAATAGACATCATTTTCATCTGACGAATGCTTTTCCCAAGCATTGTGCAGATTCCTGGCGGCATTGTTTGGAGGCCTCTCGGGGAGGGGATCACGAAGGACATATTCCTTCTTCTCCTGCTTGAGGACCAGCCTCAAGTTCCTTGACCACGTCAGGAAGTTCGTTCCAGTCAGCTTCTCCTTGTCGAGAACAGACCGGATTGAGAATGTGTTTTGTGTGCTTGTTGTAGTCATTGCTGAAATTTAAGATAAAAAGGATTTTAGTTTATATGTTCAATATGAGTAAACTCGCATTATATTCAATAACATTAGTTACCCTCAAAAGAATATAATGATTCCAAGATCCACATATAACTAAGATCAAAGTGGGCCACTGGCCGTCACCCAACCTTAGCTTATATCGGTAAGCCCTATTTCGGCTAATTATATCTGTGATATAACTCTTGGTTGTGAATCTGGGCCCGAGGCCCAATCCACTCTGATGTCTCAAGGCCCGGGACTCCCGATGGCCTAGTCAAGAAAACCAGACTATACAGTCATGTAATCACTAATGTCTGGGACTCCCAATAACATTAATGAATCACAAACTGTCTTACCCACGCAAAAGATAGACACCCTCACACTGTAAGGCCATGTGTACGATTGAATGGGTTTCAACAGCTGACATAGACTGGACAAGACATCCAACGCTTGATATTATTTGAGGTTTATAGGTTTTCTTAAAATTTCATTCCAAAATAGAAGATTACTATTTTTGGAAACTTTCCATTTTTGGAAACCTACTGTTTTGAAAACTTTTATAATTGGAAACTTCCTAAAATTGGAAACTTTCTAACTATAGAAATTTCCTAAATATCCAAAACATGCAAATCTAGAAACTTCTATTCTAAGAAACTTTCTAATTTGAAATTTTTGGAAACTGATTAATTTAAAATCAAATTTTAATTATTAAATGAATTTTAAATTAAATCTGAAGAAAAAGACTCAAATAACTGGCCCAATTGTTTTAACTTCTTGGCCCAAGGCCCAAGAATTGGTCTATGTCCAAGACATAACCCAATTGCCCAATTAAATGACATAACCGGTCTGGTTCATTAAAATTGGTCTAACCAAGATTAATTACTACGATAACCACAATTGTTAACCGGTTATTTACTAAACCGGATTTTCTCAATTTATTTGGTCTAACCAAATCAAATTAGAAAACCACTGGTTTAGGCACTAAATCCAATTTTAAACGACATTGGATTTCTTATCACGGTTTAACCAGATTTAATAAATTTTATTAAGTCTGTAAACCGTGACGATTAAGTTTTAATTATTTTAAACCGAACCACAAACCAAACCGAACCGACACATGCTCTTACCATCGATCCGGACAGCAAGCTTCACGCGATCGGGCAAGCATGTGCGATCGATCGGGACGTGAGACGGGACACGATCGGGACGGCTCGGGTCGAGAGAGGCGGGACACGATCGGTCCATCTCTCGCGATCGGAACGACCACGCGACTCGATCCGGCAAAGCGATCGGTCCGTGCGTCATTTACCGATCCGGACGTCCGACTCGACTCGATCACACTCCGACGCAACCAATCCAACCTGGATCGGTTCATGCGGTTTTCGATTAGGGTTTTAGTTCTTTTGTTTCTTAAGTGTTTTCTTATCAATTTCAAGCATAGATTGATTCAAACACTTCTAAACATCCTAAACATGATTCTAACAAGAAATCCTAATAGAACCAATGGCTCTGATACCACTGAAGGATTGTTTAGTGTTTGTCCTGGTTTAATTCTGTCAGATTAAACTCTACTAAACATATTGGATCTAGGTTCTCTTGCAGAATCATAAAGGGATCTCAGTAATACCTTGTTTATGCAGCGGATTAGAGAGGTATCGTCAGAGATCAGCAGAACCGCCAAGGGACAGCTCCTCCAGAGGCTCACACACGCACACTTCAGGAAAAATGGCTGCTAGACCAGAGAGAGGGAGGCGCAGAGAGAGAGAGGAGAGGCGCAGAGAGAGTTCGGAAAAAGAGAGCTAGGTCAAGTTTTAATTATAAAACCCTTGTTTAGTTCTGTTGGGCTTTTGGGCCCAATTCCCAGTCTGATTAAATCCCTTAGATTTAATCAGGCCCTTTAATCTCTCTAAGTATAGTAAATGCCTAGCACTTTTACCGTACTTCTGCTGAACCGTTCCCTCATAGTTTCCTGTTAGCTTAGGCGTGTGACCCATATGGGATCATATAATAAAGGCAATAAATCCAAGACTTATAGATCATGAGCGGACTCTAGCAAGCCATCATAACCCCCAGTATTATATGACTTATGTCTGATCATTGACATACTCTTACTTTCTAGAGACAGTACAGAGATTACCGGACATAATTCCAACAGTGTGAGCCCTCACTGACTCCATACGCATCCTCAGATTCGGCTCTGATACCACTTGTAACGCCCCGTCCGCCCCTACCGGTGAGTCACCCATCCCTCTCGTCGGGCTCGTGGGCCCCACCCCTGTCCGACGGTCGGTGCGTTATTTTTGGGTAGGCCCGACCGACTAATTTACTGACCCTACAATCACCCCATGACCTTTTCCCATGTGTTTTGTCCTCACACACATGCTACCACGAGTCACTTCCCGGAAGGTCACCCATCCTGGGACTACTACAGCCCAAGCACGCTTAACTCTGGAGTTCTTTCAGGCAAGTGACCGGAAAAGGTAAGTGCACTTGGTGATATAGGTAGCCAAATTAATTCGTGTAAGCCTTTCCGTATATACCACAAACCGGGATGTTACAATTCATCTACTCTCACAGAACGCAACGCCCTCGTTGCGCACCAGGATCGTTATCTTTGATGGTGTGAGCCCTCACTGACTCCACACGCATCCTCAGATTCGGCTCTGATACCACTTGTAACGCCCCGTCCGCCCCTACCGGTGAGTCACCCATCCCTCTCGTCGGGCTCGTGGGCCCCACCCCTGTCCGACGGTCGGTGCGTTATTTTTGGGTAGGCCCGACCGACTAATTTACTAACCCTACAATCACCCCATGACCTTTTCCCATGTGTTTTGTCCTCACACACATGCTACCACGAGTCACTTCCCGGAAGGTCACCCATCCTGGGACTACTACAGCCCAAGCACGCTTAACTCTGGAGTTCTTTCAGGCAAGTGACCGGAAAAGGTAAGTGCACTTGGTGACATAGGTAGCCAAATTAATTCTTTTAAGCCTTTCCATATATACCACAAACCGGGATGTTACAATTCACCCACTCTCATAGAGCGCAACGCCCTCGTTGCGCACCAGGATCGTTATCCTTGATGGTGTGAGCCCTCACTAACTCCACACGCATTCTCGGATTCGGCTCTGATACCACTTGTAACGCCCCGTCCGCCCCTACCGGTGAGTCACCCATCCCTCTCCCGGGCTCGTGGGCCCCACCCCTGTCCGACGGTCGGTGCGTTATTTTTGGTAGGCCCGACCGATTAATTTACTGACCCTACAATCACCCTCTGACCTTTTCCCATGTGTTTTGTCCTCACACACATGCTACCACGAGTCACTTCCCGGAAGGTCACCCATCCTAGGACTACTCCAGCCCAAGCACGCTTAACTCTGGAGTTCTTTCAGGCAAGTGACCGGAAAAGGTAAGTGCACTTGGTGACATAGGTAGCCAAATTAATTCTTTTAAGCCTTTCCATATATACCACAAACCGGGATGTTACAGTTTTATTCTAAGTTTTTCTTGAAGAGAGATTAGGAGATTTAGGGGCTGGTTTTGTTCTCGAAAGAGACTTGATTTCGAACCCATGTTCTTATTCCTTTGATTATTCTATGATATCTATTTTGACTATGTTTTCTGTTATGATTGCTATGTCTGAGTAGATCTCTTGTTAGGTTAGGGATTCTCATTAGGGATTTGAAGGAATGTTAGATTAACTGATTGGTTAAGATTTATCATCTAGTTCTTCATCTAATCTGTTCTTAATGCTTAATCTGAACTGACCATTTAGATTATTGATTTTAGGTTGATTTACACAATGACAGTTGGTTAATTAACTAGATCTGATTTAGGTGAGCAACTTATCTATTCGCAAAGAAATTTGGTCTAGAGAAGTTGTGAATGAACGAACTTGGAATTAATGCATGTTTAGAACTCTAGGATTCGCAACGAAAGTTGGTATGCTAGGTTGTTAGACATAGATAATTATCGCAGCGAAAGCTGGTTAGTTTTACCTCCGTGATTCTAGTTCAAGAACGCTATAGATTGAATCTTGATTATCTGTTATCTGATTTCCTGATATCCTGAGAACTTCCCGAAACCTGACGCCTTCGTTTGATTGCTTACATCCACCTTGCTTGATCTGTTTACTTGCTATTCTGTTTACTTGCTATTTTGTTTACTGCTTTACAATTTGCTTCGCTTAGTTTAATCTGAACTACTCATAATCTATCGTGTGACTGGAGTCCTTGTGGATTCGATACCCTAAGTACTACATCTGCATCACTGTGCACTTGCAGTTAGAATAGGGATAATTCTTGACCTATCAAGTTTTTGGCGCCGTTGTCGGGGACTCTTTGAGTTTGCCGATAGATGGTGGTGAAGGATTGTTTAGTGTTTGTCCTGGTTTAATTCTGTCAGATTAAACTCTACTAAACAGATTGGATCTAGGTTCTCTTGCTGAATCATAAAGGGATCTCAGTAATACCTTGTTTATGCAGCGGATTAGAGAGGTATCAGTCAGAGATCAGCAGAACCACCAAGAGGTTGTTCCTCCAAAGGCTCACACACGCACACTAACAGGAGAGAGGCTGCTAGACCGGCTGGGAGAAGTCGCAGAGAGAGAGATGGGAGGCGCAGAGAGTTTTTTTTTGAGAAAAGAGAGCTAGGTCAAGTTTTAATCATAAAACCCTTGTCTAGTTCTGTTGGGCTTTTGGGCCCAATTCCCAGTCTGATTAAATCCCTTAGATTTAATCAGGCCCTTTAATCTCTCTAAGTATAGTAAATGCCTAGCACTTTTACCGTACTTCTGCTGAACCGTTCCCTCATAGTTTCCTGTTAGCTTAGGCGTGTGACCCATATGGGATCATATAATAAAGGCAATAAATCCAAGACTTATAGATCATGAGCGGACTCTAGCAAGCCATCATGACCCCCAGTATTATATGACTTATGTCTGATCATTGACATACTCTTACTTTCTAGAGACAGTACAGAGATTACCGGACATAATTCCAACAATCTCCCACTTGTACTGGAATCTCTGTATTCATATTCCTCTTGTCTCAATATCTCGATTAGTCATAAGGCAAGGTGAGTGTCATCCTTATAAAGCCTAATCATGTTCATCGGACTCTGATTTGATACTGACAATTCAAACGACTCAGGACAGTCCGTTTGAGCATGGCCATGCATTTTCCAGTATTCAAATCTCCGATTGGCCTAGAGATATTCACTCCATTTATATTGGAGGGACAAATCCCGTCTTGTTCCATCATTGTAAACTACTCATTTCATAATACACCCAAACAAGGTCCTTATAACTATCGCTTAACGACAGCGTTAGACAATGATCAAAGCGCATCAGTTGATGTGCAGTCACATGCATGCAAACTCAGGTCTAAGGACTATACTCTATAGTGGTAGTAAGAATCTCTTATGACACAGATATAAATATACTCACGCGGTTGTTGGTGTTCCAATTTCAACAACCTTCGACTAGAGACAGGATGATATAAGCCATCTATCAAATATAGGGTCTCATGATCAAGCTAAATGACTTTGATGACTCAAGATCAAGTCACTTACTTCGATGACCTATAAAATGGTTCATATCATTTTGGAACGATTATTTCATCACAGTTAAAATAATCTTCAAAAATAATTTTATTATTAAACATCTCAAATGTTTTACAAGAACATATCAATAACTAAATAAAGCCCTCAAACTCCCACTCAATTTTAGATTACATTTCAATGTCTCTAATGCCTACAGCTTCAGTCAGGTGCTCGAGCTTAGGCCTTGGGAGTGGCTTTGTCAACGGATCAGCGACATTATCATCTGTCGGAACTTGGCTGATCTTGACTTCCTTTCTATTAACGATATCACATATCAAGTGAAATCTTCTTAGTATATGCTTGGATTTCTGGTGTGATCTTGGTTCCTTTGCCTGAGCTATAGCACCATTGGTGTCACAAAACAGTGCCTGAGGCTCAGCTGCATTCGGTATCACACCTAGTTCAATAATGAACTTTCGTATCCAAACAGCTTCCTTCGCTGCTTCTGAGGCGGCGACATATTCAGCTTCTGTAGTGGAATCAGCAACGGTGTCTTGCTTGGAGCTTCTCCAACTGATTGCACCGCCATTCAGACAAAAGATATAACCGGACTGTGACCGAAAATCATCTTGGTCTGTCTGGAAACTTGCGTCCGTGAATCCACTGACTTCAAGCACATTACTTCCGCCGTACACCAAGAACTTATCCTTAGTATGTCTTAGATACTTCAGGATATTCTTGACGGCAATCCAGTGGTTTTCACCTGGATTTGACTGATATCTACTCGTCATGCTCAATGCATAAGCAACATCAGGACGAGTACAGATCATGGCATACATGACAGATCCTATTGCTGATGCATAAGGAATATTCTTCATGCGCTCAAGCTCAGCAGCCGTCGTTGGGCTCTGCTTCTTGCTTAGCGTTGTGCCATGTACCATTGGTGTGAAGCCCTTCTTGGAATCTGCCATGCTGAATCTATGCAGGACTTTGTCAATGTATGAATCTTGACACAAGCCTATCAGCCTTTTAGATCTATCCCGGTAGATCCGGATTCCAAGAACGTATGCGGCTTCACCCATGTCTTTCATGGAAAAACAACTTCCAAGCCAGTCCTTTACCGACCGCAGCATTGGTACGTCGTTTCCGAGAAGCAGTATGTCATCGACATACAGAATAAGAAATACTATCTTTTCCAAGCTTTATTTAGTTATTGAAGAGTTCTTATAAGCGGGTCATGTCCGGTCGTATGTACCCCAACATACACCTATGTACTGACTTTGATGCCGTGCATCTATGACATCCTGAGACTTTGTCATAAGTCACATACCAATCTAGTCTCACGCGGTTGTTGGTGTTCCAATTTCAACAACCTTCGACTAGGGACAGGATGATATAAGCCATCTATCAAATATAGGGTCTCATGATCAAGCTAAATGACTTTGATGACTCAAGATCAAGTCACTTACTTCGATGACCTATAAAATGGTTCATATCATTTTGGAACGATTATTTCATCACAGTTAAAATAATCTTGAAAAATAATTTTATTATTAAACATCTCAAATGTTTTACAAGAACATATCAATAACTAAATAAAGCCCTCAAACTCCCACTCAATTTTAGATTACATTTCAATGTCTCTAATGCCTACAGCTTCAGTCAGGTGCTCGAGCTTAGGCCTTGGGAGTGGCTTTGTCAACGGATCAGCGACATTATCATCTGTCGGAACTCGGCTGATCTTGACTTCCTTTCTATTAACGATATCACGTATCAAGTGAAATCTTCTTAGTATATGCTTGGATTTCTGGTGTGATCTTGGTTCCTTTGCCTGAGCTATAGCACCATTGTTGTCACAAAACAGTGCCAGAGGCTCAGCTGCATTCGGTATCACACCTAGTTCAATAATGAACTTTCGTATCCAAACAGCTTCCTTCGCTGCTTCTGAGGCGGCGACATATTCAGCTTCTGTAGTGGAATCAGCAACGGTGTCTTGCTTGGAGCTTCTCCAACTGATTGCACCGCCATTCAGACAAAAGATATAACCGGACTGTGACCGGAAATCATCTTGGTCTGTCTGGAAACTTGCGTCCGTGAATCCACTGACTTCAAGCACATTACTTCCGCCGTACACCAAGAACTTATCCTTAGTATGTCTTAGATACTTCAGGATATTCTTGACGGCAATCCAGTGGTTTTCACCTGGATTTGACTGGTATCTACTCGTCATGCTCAATGCATAAGCAACATCAGGACGAGTACAGATCATGGCATACATGACAGATCCTATTTCTGATGCATAAGGAATATTCTTCATGCGCTCAAGCTCAGCAGCCGTCGTTGGGCTCTGCTTCTTGCTTAGCGTTGTGCCATGTACCATTGGTGTGAAGCCCTTCTTGGAATCTGCCATGCTGAATCTATGCAGGACTTTGTCAATGTATGAATCTTGACACAAGCCTATCAGCCTTTTAGATCTATCCCGGTAGATCCGGATTCCAAGAACGTATGCGGCTTCACCCATGTCTTTCATGGAAAAACAACTTCCAAGCCAGTCCTTTACCGACCGCAGCATTGGTACGTCGTTTCCGAGAAGCAGTATGTCATCGACATACAGAATAAGAAATACTATCTTGCTCCCACTAGTTTTCTTATACACGCATTGTTCTTCTTCGTTTCTGATGAAGTCAAATTGCTTGATCGCTTCATCAAAACGAAGATTCCAGCTCCTCGATGCTTGCTTCAATCCATAAATGGATTTATGAAGCTTGCATACTTTCCCAGCATTATTTGGATCTATGTAACCGTCAGGTTGTGTCATATACACATCCTCTTCCAGAATTCCATTCAGGAAGGCGGTTTTCACGTCCATCTGCCAAATTTCATAATCATGAAAAGCTGCAGTTGCTAGTAGAATCCGAATAGATTTCATCATAGCCACTGGGGAATAGGTTTCATCATAATCCACACCGTGAACTTGCCTGAAACCTTTTGCCACCAACCTGGCTTTATAAATCTGGACATTTCCATCCACGTCGATCTTCTTCTTGAAGATCCATTTACACTCGATGGCTTTTACACCAGCGGGTAAATCAACCAACGAAAACACTTGGTTGACCGACATGGAGTCCATTTCGGAATCAGTGGCCTTACGCCACTTAGAGGAATCTGGGCCCATCATGGCTTGATTGAAGTTCGATGGTTCATCACCATCAATGATCAGAAGATCATGACAGTCAGTCACGAGGAATCCCTGATATCTCTCGGGTTCGTGACGGATCCTCCCGGATCTTCGAACTTCAGGTACCACAGGTTCAGGCTCTACAATTTCTTGTAGGTCCTCCTGCTGCTCTTCCTCATTAGGTTGAGCAGTATGCTGTTCATCTTGAATTTCTTCAAGCAGTACCTTACTCCCACTGTTTTTCTTAGAGAGAAACTCCCTCTCAAGAAAATTACAATCCCGGGCAACAAAAATCTTGTTCTCGGATCGTAGGTAGAAGTAATAAGCCTTGGTCTCCCTCGGATAACCAATGAAGTAGCATTTATCAGACTTTGGTGTAAGCTTGTCAGAGATTAATCTCTTGACATAGGCTTCACAACCCCAAATTCTAAGATAGGACAGCACTGGAGTTTCTCCAGTCCATAATTCATATGGTGTCTTAGCTACTGCTTTTGATGGCGCTCTATTTAGAGTGAACACTGCTGTTAGCAGAGCATATCCCCAAAGGGATATTGGAAGGTCTGTGTGACTCATCATAGACCGAACCATATCCAATAAGGTCCGATTCCTCCTCTCAGACACACCATTCCATTGAGGTGTTCCAGGAGGAGTGAGTTGGGAAACTATCCCACACTCTCTCAGATGATCACTGAACTCTTGGCTCAAGTATTCTCCTCCTCGGTCGGACCAAAGAGCTTTAATGCTTTTGCCAAGTTGGTTCTGTACTTCATTTTGGAATTCTCTGAATCTCTCAAACGATTCAGACTTATGTTTCATTAAATAAACATATCCATACCTGCTGAAATCATCAGTGAAGGTAATGAAGTACTGATAGTTTCCTCTTGCATTTGTGGACATTGGGCCACACACATCAGTGTGTATCAGGCCCAATAAGTCACTGGCCCTCTCGTTGGGTTTATTAAAGGGGGCCCGCGTCATTTTGCCCATCAGGCAGGATTCGCATTTCTCACATGACTCAAAGTCAAATGAGCCAAGAAGTCCATTCGAATGGAGCCTCTTAATGCGTTTCTCACTGATGTGCCCTAAACGACAATGCCATAGAAACGTTCGGTTCTCCTCATTAGGTTTGAACCGTTTGGTATTAATGTTATAAATTGGTGCGGATTGATCAAGTATGTAAAGCCCATTCGTAAGAGGGGCACAACCATAGAACAAATTATTGCGATTGAAGGAACATAATTTATTCTTAACTGAAAAATCATAACCTTCCAAATCCAACAAAGAAACTGAAATAATATTTCTGCTTATCGCAGGTACAAAATAGCAGTTATTTAGTTCTAAAACCAATCCCGAAGGTAAAGACAACAAGTATGGGCCTACAGCTAGTGCAGGAACTTTCGCTCCATTCCCAACTCGTAGCTCCACTTGTCCTTGCTTCAGCCTCCTACTGTTGCTGAGTGCCTGCATATTAGTACAAATATGAGCCCCACAACCAGTATCCATAACCCATGAGGTATTATCAGAAGTAGTTGTATTAACTTCTATAACAAAAATACCTGATGAAGAAGTCTCCAGAGTCTTCTTCTTCAATTCCTTTAGACCTTCCAGGAATTTCTTACATTCTCTCCTCCAATGCCCCGGTTCTTTGCAGAACCTGCAGATGTCAGTAGGCCCAGCCTTGGACTTGGGCTTGGGCTTTGATGTGTCCTTGTCCGAGACTTGAACAGCCTTAGCCTTTCCCTTGTCCTTGGCAGAGGATTTCTTAAAGCCCTTGCCCTTTTGCACCATAAGCACGTTGGGGTCCTTGGCTTTCCTCAAGTTGGGCTCTGCAGTCTTGAGCATTCCATGAAGCTCAGGCAATGTCTTAGTCAAGCCATGCATATTGAAGTTCAGAATGAACTGATCATAGCTTGCAGGAAAAGACTGCAGAATGATGTCGCAGGCAAGTTCATGGCTGATAGGGCAGTCGAGTTTCTGAAGATGATCGAGATAACCCATCATCTTCAAGACATGAGGACTCACTGCCGCATTTGCAGCCATCTTACAGTCTAAGAGGTTCTTAACTGTCTGGAACCTCTCAGTCCTTGCCTGCTCCTGAAAAAGCGATTTCAGGCTTGCCATTATCTCGATGGGCGACAGCACACTCTCGAACTGCATTTGCAGTTCAGGAGTCATGGTTGCCAACATCAGGCAATAGACATCATTTTCATCTGACGAATGCTTTTCCCAAGCATTGTGCAGATTCCTGGCGGCATTGTTTGGAGGCCTCTCGGGGAGGGGATCACGAAGGACATATTCCTTCTTCTCCTGCTTGAGGACCAGCCTCAAGTTCCTTGACCACGTCAGGAAGTTCGTTCCAGTCAGCTTCTCCTTGTCGAGAACAGACCGGATTGAGAATGTGTTTTGTGTGCTTGTTGTAGTCATTGCTGAAATTTAAGATAAAAAGGATTTTAGTTTATATGTTCAATATTTGTAATCTCGCATTATATTCAATAACATTAGTTACCCTCAATAGAATATAATGATTCCAAGATCCACATATAACTAAGATCAAAGTGGGCCACTGGCCGTCACCCAACCTTAGCTTATATCGGTAAGCCCTATTTCGGCTAATTATATCTGTGATATAACTCTTGGTTGTGAATCTGGGCCCGAGGCCCAATCCACTCTGATGTCTCAAGGCCCGGGACTCCCGATGGCCTAGTCAAGAAAACCAGACTATACAGTCATGTAATCACTAATGTCTGGGACTCCCAATGACATTAATGAATCACAAACTGTCTTACCCACGCAAAATATAGACACCCTCACACTGTAAGGCCATGTGTACGATTGAATGGGTTTCAACAGCTGACATAGACCGGACAAGACATCCAACGCTTGATATTATTTGAGGTTTATAGGTTTTCTTAAAATTTCATTCCAAAATAGAAGATTACTATTTTTGGAAACTTTCCATTTTTGGAAACCTACTGTTTTGGAAACTTTTATAATTGGAAACTTCCTAAAATTGGAAACTTTCTAACTATAGAAATTTCCTAAATATCCAAAACATGCAAATCTAGAAACTTCTATTCTAAGAAACTTTCTAATTTGAAATTTTGGAAACTGATTAATTTTAAAATCAAATTTTAATTATTAAATGAATTTTAAATTAAATCTGAAGAAAAGACTCAAATAACTGGCCCAATTGTTTTAACTTCTTGGCCCAAGGCCCAAGAATTTGTCTATGTCCAAGACATAACCCAATTGCCCAATTAAATGACATAACCGGTCTGGTTCATTAAAATTGGTCTAACCAAGATTAATTACTACGATAACCACAATTGTTAACCGGTTATTTACTAAACCGGATTTTCTCAATTTATTTGGTCCAACCAAATCAAATTAGAAAACCACTGGTTTAGGCACTAAATCCAATTTTAAACGACATTGGATTTCTTATCACGGTTTAACCAGATTCAATAAATATTATTAAGTCTGTAAACCGTAACGATTAGATTTTTAATTATTTTAAACCGAACCATAAACCAAAACCGAACCGACCGATCGGTCACGTGAACCGATCACGACCGAGTCGCAATCTTCACGCGATCGAGAGACGATCGGGACAGCTCGCAAGCATCATGCTTCCGCGATCGGGACGATAGTCGGGACGGGACGGGACACGATCGGGACGGCTCGGGCCGAGAGAGGCGGGACGCGATCGCACAGCGGACCGGTCCATCTCTCGCGCCTCAACGCCGATCGGGACGACAACGCGACACGATCCGGTCAAGCGATCGGTCCGTTCGTCGTGTACCGATCCGGACGTGTGATCCGAGGCCGATCCACACTCCGATCCACATGCGATCATGCGATTTCGATTAAGGGTTTTATAGGTTTTAATTCTTTTGTTTCTTAAGTGTTTTCTTATCAATTTCAAGCATAGATTGATTCAAACACTTCTAAACAACCTAAACATGATTCTAACAAGAAATCCTAATAGAACCAATGGCTCTGATACCACTGAAGGATTGTTTAGTGTTTGTCCTGGTTTAATTCTGTCAGATTAAACTCTACTAAACAGATTGGATCTAGGTTCTCTTGCTGAATCATAAAGGGATCTCAGTAATACCTTGTTTATGCAGCGGATTAGAGAGGTATCAGTCAGAGATCAGCAGAACCACCAAGAGGTTGTTCCTCCAAAGGCTCACACACGCACACTAACAGGAGAGAGGCTGCTAGACCGGCTGGGAGAAGTCGCAGAGAGAGAGATGGGAGGCGCAGAGAGTTTTTTTTGAGAAAAGAGAGCTAGGTCAAGTTTTAATCATAAAACCCTTGTCTAGTTCTGTTGGGCTTTTGGGCCCAATTCCAAGTCTGATTAAATCCCTTAGATTTAATCAGGCCCTTTAATCTCTCTAAGTATAGTAAATGCCTAGCACTTTTACCGTACTTCTGCTGAACCGTTCCCTCATAGTTTCCTGTTAGCTTAGGCGTGTGACCCATATGGGATCATATAATAAAGGCAATAAATCCAAGACTTATAGATCCTGAGCGGACTCTAGCAAGTCATCATGACCCCCAGTATTATATGACTTATGTCTGATCATTGACATACTCTTACTTTCTAGAGACAGTACAGAGATTACCGGACATAATTCCAACAGGTGGTTCCTCAGGAATCTACTCTAACATCTTCACAGCCTACAACTAATCATAAGCAGAAAGCTCCGAACATCAGATCTCCACCAAAGCATATGTATAAAGCTTTTAAACTTAAACCTCCTGATCAATCAGCTTTGAATGCAGGAAAACGCATAATCCCACCCAAGCTTCGCTCCCGCCCTGGATCGCTTCCTACGTTCCTTGGACGATCTCATTATGATATCGCTTACACACCACCTTGGATGAAGAGATATTCACAGAGACATTCCAAGTCTCTGTTGAAACCCCCATGAGTCTGATCTCTTCCAATAAGTCAAGCTAATGACTTAAAACAAGCGCTGAGTGGGAGGCAACCCACTGATAGGTTTGTACATATTCATTTTGGTGTTTTTCCTAGGATTTTACGTTTTATTTTTGTTTTTGGTGTGTTTTTATTGCAGATTACGAGTGAGAACTGCGTCGATCGTTGCGGCCCTGTGCAGCGATCAACACACCTGGTTAAAATTGAAATCAAAGGTACGTGAGCTAAACCGAAAATCAGATTGGTTTGACCAATCCCGATTAGCATCGATCGTTACATCCTAGGCAACGATCATTGCAAACACGCGCGAGATGGCACCGAGGAAGAAACGGAATGTACCTGCTGATACTGAACCACCTGCTGACTGGTTCGTACGCACATCTCCTATGCATGTCCCTTACACTGGTGAGATTGGTACAGTGCGTTTTCCTTGGTCCAAGGTAGAGCAGGAAAAGATTCCTGTGACTAGAGTATGGACAGAGGATGCTAAGACAGTGACTGAGAGTGATGCGTGTTTAGAGAGACCAGTTTCTGAGACTTGGGACGATTATGACTCGCTGTTCTACAACGCGTGGCATGACATGACTCTCAAGCCTACGCGATTTGCAGACTACCAGACCTGTCATATGCTTGGGATTGATAAGGAGGTGCTAGAGGTTACGAGAAAGATAGGGCTAGGGACTATGCCGATGAGGAGCTATGATCTCTATCCTGACTTGGTGCGACAGCTATTGTCCACTTATAGTGTCTACTACACTAATCATATTCTCAGGAAAGCTAGAGAGGGCATATTCACATTCATGTGTGACGGATTCTGGTATCGGATTAGCATTAGTGATATCTGCAGGATTTATGGGTTTGATGATCAGGCCACTCATTGCTCGCTCGTTAAGGAGTGGGACACCGAGAGTTGTAAGTTTTTCTGGGACCACATTGGATGTGAGGTGTATAAATCACGCCATACGAAGCAGATACAGTTGCGCCATCCAGTCCTGCGATATGTTGGGCGCATTTTGGGTTACACTCTCCTTTGCAAGGCTGAGGTGAACAAGCAAAGGAAGCTGGAGTTGCAGTTACTATACACTGGAGTGAGTCACTTGTTCGATGAGACACCATTGCAAGATCCAGCTCTCCAGCTAAATTTGGGAGCAGTTTTTGCAGACCATTTGTGCGAGCTGAAGACTAAGCCATTTTCTGGGAAGAAGAGTGAGTCCGTAGGAAGTTTACTTACTCCCATTTTCCAGCATTTCAGGATCCCCACTGCTGGGAGAGAGTGCAAAACCAAGAGGATGTGGATGGACTATGGTCATTTGAAGAACACTACTTGGAGATGCTTTGGGTTTATCATGACGCAGAGTTAGATGAGTGGTGTGTGAAGCTTCCTGCTGCTGAGCTTACTAGAGTTGATTCTTTGGAGGCCTTGCGCTTTGAGCCTCCTAGGAACCTGAGACGCAGCGTACCCACGATGGCTTATCCGATGGGAGAGCCTTTTACACGAGCTTCTTCTTCTTCTGCGCCTGCACCAGAGCCTCCTGCTACACAGGACATAGGTCCTTATCCTGCTCCTTCAGTTCTTTTTGGAGAGATGTCTGAGACTGAGTGGAGAGAGCGTCAGGATGGGATATTGAAGACTATCTGGGAGTGGATGCGTTGCTGCACGTGCAGGAGACAGCCACAGGTTCATCAGCCCGTTCCTGCCAGTCGATGTTGATAGGGTCAGGTTTTAATCCTATTCTACTGCAAGTGCACAGTTAAGTGATTGTAGTATATAGGGTATCGAATCCACAGAGACTCTGGTCTCGATAGATTAGAACTGTAGAGATTTAAACTAAGAAGAAAGCAATTTGTAGTAAACTAAATAGCAAAGCGAGAAAGTAAACAAGTAGCAGATTATTGGTGGTGAAAGCAGTTAATTAAAGGCGCTAAGTCTAGGGTGTTCTCGGGAAATCAGACAAGCAGACAAATCAATCAGTCAGGATCTAATTAAGCACAGTTCTAGAACTTAAATCACGGATATAGAATTAACCAAATTCCTTTGCGAGAATTCTCTAAGTCTAAGTGCAGCAATCCAAATTCCTTTGCAATTACTAACAGATTAAACCAGCATTAATTTCAAGTTCGATATGTTCACAATTAAACTAAACCAAATTCCTTTGCGAGAAGTTTAATTGCTCAACCTAAATAGTTCAGATTCTAAACCACACTTTCGTGTCGTATTTAGCAACCTAAGATCTAGATTCTAATTGATCAGGTTAGAACTAGCATTAAACACAATTTAGATCGAAGAACATTCTATTCATGTGAATCCTTAACTGATTTAAACAAGTCTAGCAAGTCATAAAATCCTTAATGAGAAACCCTAAACCTAACTATGAATCTACTCAGACATGATTAATGAAACAGAAATCATAGAATTAATAGATTGCATAAAAGAGATTAAATAAATAAAGGGGTTCGAAATCTTCTCCAAAATAAAGTGAAGTACAGGATCATATCAGCCCCAATAGCTCTAAAAACTCTCTGCTCTTAATTATGAAAGCGTCAGTAAATAAAACACCAAAATCCTAATATATATATATAGCTAATCACGTCTGGGCTTCTGTGTAATATCTGGAACTTTCTGGGCTCTTCTGAAATATTTGATAACTTCATAAACCGTCGAGATTCTGGCCCATTCGCTAGTGTTTCGACCGTTGCAGGTGTGCAACGATCGATGCATGATCCCAGAATTGGACAGTGAGTTCATTCTCTCGGACCAAATATCCAAATCACTCCAATAAGCTCCATAATCACCACATTAGCTCTAAACGTGCATGTACCTAATAAAACCTGCAAAAGACTCTAAAGAAACACAAATAGACTCTAAAACAGACTTATATCATGGCATAAAACCGGTAAAAACCATGACATATCAACTCCCCCACACTTAGCCTTTGCTTGCCCTCAAGCAAAACAGAGAACTAGAATGTAGTGAAGAGGTTTGAAAACTCTTCAGAAACTCTTTTCATCCTAGAAGCAGCAACACTCAGATTCCCCTTAGTAAACCACATGAAAGAATCAACCTGCAGACATCAAGACCAACATATACTTTCCCCACACTTAGCAACTGTCCTAAGTAAACTCCACAATCACATTCACGCATTCAAATTCTCCCTACTGACTTCTGCAAGTATTTAAGTGCGGTCTCACCTAAGGAGTATCAATCAAAGGCACATGGACTCTTACCTTATCAGCTCTAGACCACCATACTATCTTTCTCTAGTCCCTTTCTTCTCTTTTCCCTTCCTTAGCATTCTGATTTTTCTCCATTGGGTATCATTTTATTTTTTTTATCAGTGCTCTTCCCGTTAAGGGGTGTACTTTGGACACATTCCATGGATGCACATGATATAAAAGTTGTAGCTACCATTCCCATGACCACTTCGGAGTTACTAACTCATCCTCAGTTTATTATCTTTTTTTTTTTATGGAAGGGGAGAAGGGAACCAAATAGGATAGGTTTACAGGCTGTGTCAGAACTAACAAGGGAATCCGACACAAAGTATACCAAGCCCTTAGGTGAGAAATCTAAGTCAGTATTAAGTTTGAAGTCAGTAAAAGGATCCTCTGATACCTGAAGCGATGTGGGTGTTCTCAGTAGGTTGATCCATGTATGGGTTTTCTAATAGTCAGAGATAATCTGCAGTTCCATCCCAATGGTTACTTAAGTTCCTGCAAGTGCTGCTAATCTTCTCAAAAAATCATTGTTTCTTACTTAAAAGTTTTGACTCAATAAAACAAATTTTGAAAAATTTAACTGACTCTAAGAAAACAGAAAGAAAGAAGTTAGTAGAACCTCCCCCACACTTAAGACACACTGTCCCCAGTAGTGTCAAGCGAAGGATTGGTAAAAAGAAATAAAAATTTGTTTAAAGATTGGTTGAGTTCTGTCGGATTTTTACCTATGTCGCTCAGGCATCGATCGTTGCACTAGGTGCATCGACCGTTGCTGTGCGATTTTCGTGTATGATCGATCGTTGCTCAGGACCGCAACGATCGCTGCAATGCGATTTCGATCGTGTTGTGACGATCGACACAGTGATGTGTCGATCGACGCACTGCGATTCGTCCGAGACCTGCAAACAAAAACTCACCAAAACCAGAAACAAAACGTAAAATCCTAAAAAAAACACTAAAATTAAAATGCAAAAACGAAAACAGTGGGTTGCCTCCCACTCAGCGCTTGTTTAACGTCAATAGCTTGACCGGACGAACAAGATCAGTTTGCTGGAGATCCTGACAGAGACTTTGATTGTCTCTGTGCAAGCCTCCTCATCCATGGCGGAGAATAAGCTGTATCAGAATGATCCTGTCCTATAAAAGAAGGAGTAAACTGCTCTCCAGGATCCAAAACCGTAGTGTGACTTGACTGCTCATCATCTCCATCCATAATGGTGAAGGTCTTCCCATCTATCAGTGGCTTGCGCAGCTTGTCCATCTCAAAGTGCAGCGGCTCATCTCCCAGGTAGAGGTCTATCAGACTGTGTCTAACATCTATTACTGCTCCCGCTGTAGCCAAGAATGGTCTTCCCAATATCAACGCATCATCAGGATCACTGTCATACTTCAACACTAAGAAGTCTGTTGGAACTAAATAGTTTCCAACTCTCACCGGGATGTCCTCAAGGAGTCCTTACGGAACTCGTATAGACTGATCAGCTATGACAAGAGAGGTCCTAGTAGGAGAAAAATCTAGCATACCCAGCTTCTCTGCCACAGAATATGGCATAAGACTTCCAGCAGCTCCCAGATCACAAAGAGAACGCCTAAAACTATCCTCGAAGATAGAAAAACTCAGCACAAAAATCCCAGGATCAGGCAGCTTCTTGGGAACCTTGGTTAACAACACATCACTTATCTGTTGAGGGACTACAATCACCCAATCTTTCAGCTCTTCATCCAAAGGCAACATCTTATTCAAATACCTCTGCACACATGGGTGATAAGATGGATCATCAGATGATGGAATTTCTTCCAACTCTTCACCAATCTCCTCTAGGTCCTTAAGCTCTTCAATCTCCTGCTTAATCACTTCAGATACTAAGGGATATAGTCTAATAGATTGTGCATAAATCTCCTCCTGATTAATCTCAGACACTCCAGGGAATAAGCGATCAAGCTCTAAATCTGCATCAATACCATCAGCATTCGGCGAGTCTGTCTGTTCTCGACCTACATCAACCTACACTAGGGGTGTGTCGATCGATGCAACACTGTTTTCACATTTTTCACCCGAGAGATTTTCTCCAAAATCCCAAAATTCAACCTCTTCTACCAACTCAGCTGTGTTTAGCTCAAATCCTTCACCTAGGTGAGATCCATCATCAATGTACACAGACCAAGCCTTAATATGGGTGTCTGCTACTCCTTTTCCCTTCATAGAATTGGAAATCTGATTCACCCGAGTATCCAACTGCTTCATATGAGTGTTCAGAGACTCAAACTTTCCATTGAGATCCTCATAGACAGCATCCAACTTCTTATTGCAGTCCACAGAAATCTTGGTCTGACTCTCCAGCAGCTGTTCCATCATTGCCTCCATCTTACTCTCATGAGCAGTGGCTGCAGGAGGAGTCTGATAAGATGAAGATCCATAGGTTCTCTGAGTACCTTGTCCAAAAGGTTTCTGAAAACCACTAGTCTGTCCAAAACTAGCTGAGTTCTGATTGCCTGTGAAGGCACTCTTCTGTCCTCCATTGAAAAACCTGTTTCCCTGCTGATTACCAAATCTATTACCTTGGAATCCAGATCCTCCTATGTAATTCACATCTTCTTCCTGAGTGTCCTCCTCAGTCTGAATTACCTCAACATCTTGGGCAAAGTGGACAGCTTTCTTACCAGCTAGAAGATTACAAACTGTGTCCAGCTTAGATCTAATATCAGCAATCTCCGAATTCTCTACACTTCCACCAGATTTCTTTCTCCTCTCATCCATAGTCTTGCAACTGTTGCTGCTCACTAAGTTATCAATCAACTGCTTAGCTTGTGCAGGAGTCCTGGTGTTGAAATTTGCATTGCTGGAGTTATCCAGCGCAGACTGATATGGAAGATCTATTCCTCTGAAGAAGATACCTAGCAATGTGACCTCAGTGAATCTATGGTGTGGGTAGTCACGCTGGTACTTCTTGAATCTCATCCATGCAGTTTTAAGAGGCTCAGTAGGACCTTGGGAAAAGGTGAGTATGTCCTGTCTGGACTGATCAGAGCGTGCATCATCGTAGAAGTGACGCAGGAACTCACTCTTAAGGGCTGCCCAAGTATCAAACTGCCCAGGTGGCAGTTGCTTCAGCCATGCAGCAACGTCTCCAGCGAGACTGTATGGAAAGAGCTTGAGAAACAGATAATCCTGGCAAACTCCATCATACTTCATGCCAGTGATTATGTCCTCAAACTGATCAATGTGATCCATAGGCTGCTCCGTGGGATGACCATGGAAGGCATTCTGTCTCATCAGCGAGTAGTAGATGGTTTTGATCTCAAAATCATTCCTCTCAAAACCAGGCATCACAAGAGCTGATCGGTTTGCATGAAACTCATTGTTGTAGTCAGCTAAAGTCCTCTCATGGACTATCATCTGTCTATTTCGGTTCTGTCCTTGGCCTTGGTTCTGCTCCTGTTGCGGTTGCTCAGAAGGATCAGGGATTACATTCCCTTCAGCGTCAATCCGATGCCCAGCAGCATTGTACGGATTGTTATCTCGGTCCCTTAGGGTACCTTGAGCATCAGGCATTATGATTACCTTCTGTACCACCATCCTTGATCTTCTTTCTCTTCTGTTAGTCCTCTCTAGACGTCAAAGTTCTTCAAGTCCGAGATTAACGAAGTTCAAGTTCTGATTACTTCTAGTTTCACGCGTCTGCATAAACTGTCTGTAATCGTCAAGCAACGATCGATGCTATCAGTGCAACGATCGATTCAATATCAGAATCGCCTAGTGACGATCGACACAAAGGTGCAACGATCGACGCTATGCGAAATCGGTACCTGCGACAGAGAGAAAACAGAGAAAGATTAGTAACTAAAAACAAAAATAAAAACAAAACGAAACAAAAACAATAAAAAATCCTAGTAGAAACCCTAAGTTCGATCCTATCGAAGACTCTAAGAGTCCCCGGCAACGGCGCCAAAAACTTGATAGGGTCAGGTTTTAATCCTATTCTACTGCAAATGCACAGTTAAGTAATTGTAGTATATAGGGTATCGAATCCACAGAGACTCTGGTCTCGATAGATTAGAACTGTAGAGATTTAAACTAAGAAGAAAGCAATTTGTAGTAAACTAAATAGCAAAGCGAGAAAGTAAACAAGTAGCAGATTATTGGTGGTGAAAGCAGTTAATTAAAGGCGCTAAGTCTAGGGTGTTCTCGGGAAATCAGACAAGCAGACAAATCAATCAGTCAGGATCTAATTAAGCACAGTTTTAGAACTCAAATCACGGATATAGAATTAACCAAATTCCTTTGCGAGAATTCTCTAAGTCTAAGTGCAGCAATCCAAATTCCTTTGCAGATTAATCCATCATTAATTTCAAGTTCGATATGTTCACAATTAAACTAAACCAAATTCCTTTGCGAGAAGTTTAATTGCTCAACCTAAATAGTTCAGATTCTAAACCACACTTTCGTGTCGTATTTAGCAACCTAAGATCTAGATTCTAATTGATCAGGTTAGAACTAGCATTAAACACAATTTAGATCGAAGAACATTCTATTCATGTGAATCCTTAACTGATTTAAACAAGTCTAGCAAGTCATAAAATCCTTAATGAGAAACCCTAAACCTAACTATGAATCTACTCAGACATGATTAATGAAACAGAAATCATAGAATTAATAGATTGCATAAAAGAGATTAAATAAATAAAGGGGTTCGAAATCTTCTCCAAAATAAAGTGAAGTACAGGATCAGATCAGCCCCAATAGCTCTAAAAACTCTCTGCTCTTAATTATGAAAGCGTCAGTAAATAAAACACCAAAATCCTAATATATATATATAGCTAATCACGTCTGGGGCTTCTGTGTAATATCTGGAACTTTCTGGGCTCTTCTGCAATATTTGATAACTTCATAAACCGCCGAGATTCTGGCCCATTCGCTAGTGTGTCGACCGTTGCAGGTGTGCAACGATCGACGCATGATCCCATAATTGGACAGTGAGTTCATTCTCTCGGACCAAATCTCCAAATCACTCCAATAAGCTCCATAATCACCACATTAGCTCCAAACGTGCATGTACCTAATAAAACCTGCAAAAGACTCTAAAGAAACACAAATAGACTCTAAAACAGACTTATATCATGGCATAAAACCGGTAAAAACCATGATATATCAGACGTCGACAGCGCTCTCCGGTTGTTTCTAGCGGTTCTGATCCTATGGCTGGCCTAGATGATGAGAGCGAGTGAGATTGGTCTCCATTTTCTGACATCGGTTCTGTAGTGCTTTATTTCTTTCTCTTTTGCATTTTTCTTTTGATTTCCTTGGGATGTTTATGTTTGGGATGATATGCTTGCATTTGGATTATCTATTCTTTGATTTTCCTTGTTTGCAGTGTTTTTCAGCTTTCAGGTTTGAAAATTGAGAATTTCTCACGGAATAACCTGCTAACTGCTGACTGATCCGAGAAATCGCAATGCGTCGATCGACACGGACCTGTGTGTCGATCGTCACAGAACGAAAATCGCATTGCAGCGATCGTTGCGGTCCTGAGCAACGATCGATCCATGACGCAAATCGCCTTGCAACGATCGACGCATTTATGCGCATCGATCGATGCAGGTGCGACAGACAGGTAAAAATCCGAGAGAACCCAAACTCATCCAATAAAAACAAATTTCTTTCTTTTACCGACCCTTAGTTTGACACTACTGGGGACAGTGTGTTTTAAGTGTGGGGAGGTGGTACTGACTTTTATCTTTCTGTTTTCTTAGAGTCAGTCCTGTTTTTCAAAATTTTTGTTTTGAGTCAAAATGGTTTAAGTAAGAAACAATGAATTTTTGAGAAGTTAACAGCCACTTGCAGGAACTTAAGTGACCATTGGGATGAGCTCGCAGATCAATCTATGACTATTAGAAAACCCCAACGCAGATCAGCATACTGAGAACACGCACATCACTTCAGGTATCAGAGGACGCTTTTACTGACTTCACATCTAATACTGACTTAATTTTCTCACCTAAGGGCTTGGAATACCTCGAGTCGGATTCCTCTGTTGGTTCTGACACAGCTTGTAAACCTGTCCAATTTGGTTCCCTTCTCCCCTTCTCTAAAAGTAAAAAAAAAAGAGAATAATAAACTGAGGATGAGCTAGTAGCTCCGAAGTGGTCGCGGGAGTGGTAGCTACCACTATTACCTCCTGTGCATCCATGGAATGTGTCCAAAGTACACTCCATAACGGGAAGAACACTGATAAAAAAAAATGATACCCAGTGGGAAAAATCAGTTGTTAAGGAAGGGAAAAGAGAAGAAAGGAATCAGAAAAAGATAGTATGGTGGTCTAGAGCTGACAGAGTACGAATCCATGTGCCCTTTGATCGATACTCCTTAGTTGAGACCGCACTTAAATACTTAAGAAGTCAGTAGGGTGAATTTGAATGCTTGAATATGATTGTGGAGTTTTACTTAGGACAATTGCTAAGTGTGGGGGAAGTATATGTTGGTCTTGATGTCTGCAGGTGATTCTTTTGGTGGCTTACTAAGGGGAATCTGAGTGTTGTTGCTTCTAGGATGAAAAGAGTTTCTGAAAGTTTTCAAACCTCTTCACCATATTTTAGTTCTCTGTTTTGCTTAAGGGCAAGCAAAGGTTAAGTGTGGGGGGAGTTGATATATCATGGTTTTTACCGGTTTTAGACCATGATATAAGTGTGTTTTAGAGTCTTTTGGTGTTTCTTTAGAGTCATTTGCAGGTGTTATTAGGTACATGCACGCAGTAGCGAATCTAGAAAGTTTTATCATGGTGGGCATTTAACTCTATATATCAGATTTCAAGGAGCAGATTTAACTAATTGCTCCAAAACTTATTATACTTATTTAACAAAATTCCATTTTTATAAAATTCATAAGGGGAAGATGCACCTCCCTTGTTGCATGTGGCTTCGCCACTGCATGCACGTTTGGAGCGGAATTGGAGATTATGGAGCTTTTTGGAGCATTTTGGTGTTTTGACCCGAGAGATAGAGTTCACTGTCCAAAACAGAGTTCTGCATCGATCGACACACCTGTGGCAACGATCGATGCACACGCGAGTCAGACAATTTCTCGGCGAGTTAATGAAGATTATGGAAATTGCAACAAAGCCCAGAAATTCCTGATATTTACAAAGAAGCCCTAAAACGTGATTAGCATTATAATTAGGTTTTACAGCCACTTGTTAGGCTGAGACTTGATTTTGAACCCTTGTTCTTATTCCTTTTATTATTTTATGATATCTATTTTGACTATGTTTTTTTGTTATGATTGCTATGTCTGAGTAGATCTCTTGTTAGGTTAAGGATTCTCATTAGAGATTTGAAGGAATGTTAGATTAATTGATTGATTAAGATTTATCATTTAGTTCTTCCTCTAATATGTTCTTAATGCTTAATCTGAACTGGCCATTTAGATTATTGATTTAGGTTGATTTACACAACGACAGTTGGTTAATTAACTATATCTGATTTAGGTGAGCAACTTATCTATTCGCAAAGAAATTTGGTCTAGAGAAGTTGTGAACGAACGAACTTGGAATTAATGCATGTTTAGAACTCTAGGATTCGCAACGAAAGTTGGTCTGCTAGGTTGTTAGACATAGATAATTATCACCGCGAAAGCTGGTTAGTTTTACCTCCATGATTCTTGTTCAAGAACGCTATAGATTGAATCTTGATTATCTGTTATCTGATTTCCTGATATCCTGAGAACTTCACGAAACCTGACGCCTTCGTTTGATTGCTGACATCCACCTCGCTTGATCTGTTTACTTGCTATTCTGTTTACTTGCTATTTTGTTTACTGCTTTACAATTTGCTTCGCCTAGTTTAATCCGAACTACTCATAATCTATCGTGTGACCGGAGTCCTTGTGGATTCGATACTCTAAGTACTACATCTGCATCACTGTGCACTTGCAGTTAGAATAGGGATAATTCTTGACCTATCAATAGCCTCGTCTCCGGTCCGATTCCCAAATGGGAAGGCATCTCGTGCTACAAAATGCGGTTCACTGCTGTTGAGCTCTACTTACATCCTCGATGATGTGTTATTTGTGCCGGAGTTTGATTGCACTCTTGTTTCTGTTGCAAAGTTGCTCAAACAGACAGGATGTATATCAATCTTTACTGATACGTTGTGTTTCTTGCAGGACCATTTTACGAGGACTTTGATTGGAGCGGGTAAAGAACGTGAGGGAGTGTACTATTTTACCGGTGTCTCGGCTGCGTGTGTTCATAAGGCTTCTGCGGATTGTGCATCTTCGGGAGAACTATGGCATCATAGATTAGTCCATCAGCTAGTGTTTTGCTTTCTTTACCAGAATGTGATCAATCCTCTCGTGCTTTTGAGGAGATCAAAAACTGTGATATTTGTTTTCGTGCCAAAAAGACGCGAGAAGTTTTTCATGATAGCATTAATAAAGCTTTTGATTGTTTTTCTCTTGTTCATGCTGATGTTTGGGGTCCTTACAATACTCCGTCCACCTGCGGAGCTGTTTATTTCCTGACCTTAGAACAGTTTGGACATATCTGATGGCTGCAAAATCAGAAGTCTCGAGTGTGATTCGAAACTTCTGTGCGATGTATACGAGACAGTTTGGGAAACCTGTTCAATCCTTTCGAACAAACAATGGCACCGAATTCTTATGTCTCACATCATATTTTCAAAAGAATGGTATCTTACATCAAATCTCCTGCGTAGAAACTCCTCAACAAAATGGACGAGTCGAGTGAAAACATCGTCACATCTTGAATGTTGCTCGTGCTTGTCTATTTCAAAGTCATCTACCTATCAAATTATGGGGCGAAAGCATCCTGGCAGCCAGACACCTGATCAATCGTACACCATCCTCGGTTTTGAAAGGAAAAACTCCATACGAAGTTCTCTTTGGTGTACGACCTAAATACGACATGATTCATACTTTCGGTTGTTTGGCCTATGCACATTTACGCTCTCGTGACAAAGATAAGTTCGGGACACGGAGCAGAAAGTGTGTGTTTGTGGGTTATCCATATGGAAAGAAGGGTTGGCGACTTTACGATTTGGATTCCGGGAAGATATTTGTCAGTCGTGATGTTCAATTTCGAGAGGAATTTTTTCCTTTCATGGAGCAGCAAGGTCAAGACTCAGCGTCTCCTGCTCCGCCTCCATTGAATGAAGTTGCTGATATGGATTGGGAATTAACAACTCAGAATATTTCTGTCCCGATTCCATTAAGAGAGGTAACCACGGATGTGCAGGAAACATTAACATTACCGAGTGATAATCTTGACTGTGCACAAGATGAAACCGAGCTAGACTCTGAAATCACACCGGCAGTAGTTGATGAAGTGCCCTCTTCTGAACCTGAAATAGAAATCTTAGGCCGAGGCCACCGTACTAAACATTCGTCGGTTTTACTTAAAGACTATGTCACTCAGCATGTACACTCTTCCTCTTCTCACGTTCGCACACCCGCACACAATGCAATCTCCTCGTCTACGGTTCCTAGTAAGACCTTGTATCCTATATCAAAATATTTGTCTGATTCTGGTTTTTCAGCGAGTCATGTAGCCTTCATGGCTGCGATTCTTGATAGCTCGGAACAGCAACACTTCAAAGATGCAGTCCGGGTCAAAGAATGGTGTGATGCGATGCAAAAAGAGATCGAAGCTCTTGAAACTAATAAGACTTGGGAGGTTACTGATCTTCCTCATGGGAAGAAAGCTATCAGCAGCAAATGGGTCTACAGATTTAAATTCCATTCGGATGGAACACTAAAGCGTCACAAATCTCGACTCGTTATTTGGGGCAACCGTTAGAAGGAAGGTACTAATTTTAAAGAAACCTTTGCACCAGTAGCAAAGATTACTATGGTTTGGTATCTACTTAGTGTGGCTGCTGCAAAAGCTTGGGAAGTTCACCAAATGGATGTGCACAATGCGTTTCTTCATGGTAATCTCAAGGAAGAAGTTTATATGAGATTTCCACCGGGGTTTATAGTCTCGGATCCTACTAAAGTGTTTCGACTACGGAAGTCTTTGTATGGCCTCAAAAAAGCACCTCGATGTTGGTACCCAAAACTCTCTGAGGCTCTTAAACAATTCGGCTTCAAACAGAGCAAAGAGGACTACTCGCTGTTCTCGTATAAGAAAGGTGATACAATACTCCACATTCTTGTATACGTTGACGATTTTATCATTGCCAGTAATAGTCTCAGGGACATTGATCGTTTTAAAGCTCATCTCCACAAATGCTTTCATATGAAAGACCTTGGCAAGCTTAAATACTTCTTGGGCATCGAAGTTTCAAGAGGTCCTGATGGATTTTGCCTATCACAACGCAAGTATGCACTTGATATAGTCGCAGAAGATGGGTTATTGGGAGCAAAACCCTCACATGTTCCGATGGAGCTTAATCACAAACTTTCCACAATCAAGATTTCGGCGTTTGACAATCCGGAACAATACCGCAGATTAGTCGGACGTCTTATCTATCTCACTATCACCAGACTTGATTTGAGCTATGCCGAACACATTTTGTCGCAGTTTATGAAGACCCCTCTTGTCGCTCATTGGGATGCAGCACTACGGCTAGTCCGATATCTCAAAGGTTCTGCAGATCAAGGAGTTATGTTACGATCAGATAGCAACCTCACTATTACAGCCTATTGCGATTCGGACTGGGCTGCATGTCCTATCACGCGACGGTATCTCTCTGCTCATATAGTATACTTGGGCAATTCTCCTATCTCTTGGAAGACGAAGAAGCAAAAGACCGTGTCATGCTCTTCGGCTGAAGCCGAGTATAGAGCAATGGCTTATACCTTATGCGAGCTGAAATGGTTACGGTCACTCCTACAAACGTTTGGCTTCCATCATCCATCACCAATGACGTTGCACTGTGACAGTCAAGCCGCTATTCACATTGCTGCGAATCCGGTCTTTCATGAGCGTACAAAACACATCGAAGAAGACTGATCACCAAGTTCGTGATGCCGTACAAGAAGGTCTAATCCGCACGGAACACATCTCGACAAAGGAACAAATCGCCGACATGTTCACCAAGGCTCTCACAAGCCCAACATTTGAAAAGTTGCTGTCCAAGTTGGGTGTTAGTCATTACATACCACCAACTTGAGGGGAAGTATTGGGAATGTTAGATTTGATTGATACGGTTTTGATTCATCCTTGTCATAAAAGGAAACATTGTACATATACACAACTCAATATTCACATATCGAAAGATTTCAAAGTCGCAATTCAATGGATAAAACTAGGAATCAATATTCAGTAACACATAATCCTGACCTCACGAGTAAAGAACCCAAACGAAGAAAAGGATTGTTAAACACCAATGAGCAAAGTCTTACAACGAGATAGAATGAAGAAGACAATACAAAATTATTCGGATGATCATTTACGAAATGGAAATTGATCACTTAACAAAAAGCTGTTACAAATTGCAACAACCAAATTTAACTAATAAGATTACAAAATCTTTATTCAAAACAACGCAGCTCCAACACTTCGAATCTCCCGCCAACTTTGATATCAAATGCAAGAGAGGGTACCTGTAGAAAACAACAGACTTGATCTTAATGGTAGAAACCATGGCTGCGAGAGAGAATAAACAAAATTAAACGGAAATAGATCTCGTAATGAGCTCTTTTTCTCTGAATCTGTTCCTATAGCAGTTCGTGATCCCACTTAAGCTAACCAAGGGAAGATACTCAACCATATAGTTGTCAAAATGGGGGGGGGGGGTCCATGATATTGAATGAATAACACATAATTGAATAGAAAACCAAAGGCTGAGTAGATAAATAACGGGGGTTCGAAATCCTTCTCTCAAAGGTTACAAAGTAGCAGATCAGCCCCAGTAGCAATATCTCTCCAAGTTTCCAAAAGCCAAAACCAAGAACAAATGATAAGAAGTATAACTCTCAAAAACTGAACTAACAGCCTAAACGAGTTTTGGGGCTAAACTAGAAATATTAAAACTTATGGGCTTCTTTTCATTTCTTCAAAAGATGAACTTCAACCGTGCACAAGTCTCGTTGGGATTCAGTGTCGACCGACATTAAGAGTGAACATCGGTCGACATTAACTTCAATACTTGGCTCCAGCTTTGACTTCTTACAGAATGCTCCAGAAACGCTCCAAAACTCCTAGCTTTGCTCCATTCCTGTGCTAACCTGTAAAAGACTCGATAGACTCGAAATAAAAAGTTAAAGACTCCATATATACACATATATCACGGTTTAAAACCTAGAAAAAACCATGATATATCACCTGCAAAAATCGAAAATTCTCGTTTTCCTATGAAACATGCAAAATGTTGTTTTTTGCACAAAACGTAAAGTCGAGATTTCCACTAAAATTGCAAAATTTTCGTTTTTTCGCCAAAAATGAAAAATCTGGTTTTTCTACAAAAAATGCAATCTCATTTTTTTCCACAAAACGCAATTCCATGTTTTCCCCCAAAAATACGATTCCATTATTTTCCGCCAAAAACGTGATTCTATATTTTTCACAAAAAAAAATAATTTCACGTTTTTCACAAAAATGTGATTCCATATTTTCCCGCCAAAATTGCAATTCCATATTTTTCTGCCAAAACATGATTCTGTGTTTTTCTGTCAAAATCGTGATTCCGCATTTCCCCATCCCTAAAAATGTGATTCTAGATTTTTCCGTCAAAAATTGAAATTTCGGGTTTTTAGTTAGATAAGTTAATAATGTTATATTTTAATATTAAATATAAATTTTAAATATTGTAATTTTGAAAATGATAGTGGAATGTTCATTAACGAACATGGACAACCCATTTGGACATGGTCGTTAATGGACATGGACGTTTAATGGACATGGACGTTTTTGTACACAATCACTATTTATCCATAATCAAAATGGACAATATTGGATATGTCCAAATGGACATGGACAACCCATTTGTCAACTTGACTCAACCATACTCAAATGTCATATCCTTTTTTGAAAGAACATTAAGGTGTAGACTTTTTTGTTATCTTTCGTCTGAAGAAGGAAATAAAATAGGAAAGAATCATCATATATTTCCTACTATAAAAATTTAGAACTAGAATTATGGTATATATATTTTTGTCAACATAATTATGGTATTTGTTTTTGTGGGCAGAATTTGTTTTTTATTAAGAGTGTATTTTACATTGTACAACACATTACATGATTTTTGTGGATAGCTAACTTAGCATCATTATCAGCATCCTGGATCAAAGACCTTGGGAGATATCTAAAGCGAAAAGCGTAGGGTGACGATAGATGAGCTATGTCTTGGAGATGAATGGAGATGATAGTAGGAATATGATGTCTATTCCCTAGCCTTCCTTCCAATAATTGCGCAATGCCATTGTACAAAGCTTGACAATCCCATAAAATGTAACCGGTGAGTAGCCTAGACGAATCAAATTTTGAAAAACCGTTTTAAGTGCAATCGCTTTAGCTTCTAACACTGATTGCGTTGGTGGAATAATCGCTGATCCTTTCCAGAGATGATGTCCTCTGGGGTCCTTTAAGATCCAAGAAATGCCTGCAACAGTGTTAATGGAGAGCCATGAAGCATCCACAGAGCATATATATCCATCAGGCATTAGAGGACAATTAGGTGGAGGAGATTGGATGAGCGATGTTGTCTAATCCATTTCAGTTGATAGTGTCCATTGCTTGAGATTGGTGTGAGCATGATGGATGATGGTGATAATATGCTCTCGCTGATTTTCAAATAAAAGTTTGTTTCTTGCTTTCCAGATATACCATCCGAAGAATGGAAGCAAGGAATATTCATGGTGACTCACTCGACTCTGTTTGAAAAGATATTGTACATTGTTATGGAGATAGTGAGAGAGCAGAAGATCGCCTGAAAGGGATGAGGGAGATGCTAGATACCAAATTTCTCTTGCTATACGACATTGAAAGATCAGGTGATTTACATCCTCTTCAGCTTCCCCACATAGAAGGCATGTCTTGTCAGTTGTGAGTCCTCTGCGAGATATCTGCACATCGATAGGAATACTGTTATGTATATCTCTCCATCAAAAAGTCTTGATGCGAGGAGGGACATTCCAAACTTGTGAGAGTAGTTGTTTCTTAACTTCAATTAAGGTAGCAAATCCATCTTGACTATTAAGTGTTTCTCTGAGATGATAATAGCCAGATTTGACCGAGTAGGTGCCATGTATTGTAAATGACCAAAAAGGGAAATCAATTACACCAATAGTTGAAGGTCAAATATGCTCGATTAGAGGGATATATGCAGGGTGGATCCATTGTGTCAACTTGTGATGATCCTAATTGGAAGTTTATGAAATAAAGAGATCAAAAACATGAAACTTAGGGACATAACCAGATTGCTTGGGGGCGAGGAGGGTGAGGTGGTGTTGATGGTAGCCATGGATCATGCCATACATTAATAGTATGACCAGAACCTACTTTCAATGCAATGTCTTTTTTAATAGAGATTGAGAATGTGTAATACTCTTCCAGGCATAACTTTGAGAACGTTGATAAGTAGCTTGTAGGAAGGTTTGGCATGGATAATATTTAGCTTTGAAAAACATTGGCGAATAAGCTATGAGGTTGAGTAATCAGACGCCAAACCTGTTTAGCTAATAAGGCTATGTTGAAGTCTCTAAGATACTCGAAAGCCTAACCCTCCCTGAATTTTTTCCTTGACTATTTTATCCCAAGCAATCCAAGATATTTTTTGTTTATCAGGTGAGTTGGACCACCAAAATCTTCTAATATCAACCATCAGATCAGCTTTTTAGGTAGCAGGAAGCAACTCATAGTGTATGTTGGTATGGCAGTAATGACCGATTTTAATAGTACTTCTTTTCCAGCTGGAGAAAGAAGCTTAGTTTACCAACTATTAAGTTTACTATGAATGTGTTACTTCAAATATTGGAAGGTATCATTTTTATTTCTTCCTATCCAATCTGGTAAGCCTAGGTATTTCTGAAAGGTACCAATCTGAGTCATATGAAGAGCTTGAAAGATACTAGTGATTGTAGTGGAGGTTGTACCTTTGCTGAACATCAAAGCTGACTTGGAGTAGTTGACTTGTTGTCCAAGCTAGGTTTATAGATGCTTCTGATCATATCTGCATATTGAAGTGTAGCTTTGGAGAAAAGGAGTGAGTCATCTGCAAAGAGGAGGTGAGAGATTTTAGGAGCTCCACGGGCAGCTTGGTATCCATATATCTTATGAGTAGCAGCATAGGTATTGATTAAGCTAGATAATCCTTCAGTGCAGATAAGATATAAATATGGAGAGATGGGGTCACTTTGGCGAATTCCACGTTGAGGGTAAATTGTTTTTGTTGGAATTCCATTGCATAAGAATGAATATGACACTGTGGTGAGGCATTGCATAACCCATCTCCTCCATGTTTCATTAAATCCCATTAGAAGCATCACCACATTAAGATAAGACCATTCCACTTTATCAAAATCTTTAGAAATATCCAGTTTCAAAGACATATAATGATCCTTTCTTGTTCGAGTATGAAGAGAGTGGATCATTCATGACCTATGAGGAGATTATCAGTAATGAGTCGGTTAGAGAGGAAAGCAGTTTGGTTTTCCGAAATAAGAAGATGCAACCACCTATTCAATCTATTAGCTAAGAATATTGAAATGATTTTATAGACTACATTGGTGAGGCTGATTGGGCGGAAGTCTTTGAGAGTTTTAGGTGCTTCCTTTTTGGGAATGAGGCAAATATGAGTGTGGTCGAGTTTTCTTTCTAGATACCATGTTCTGAGGAAGAGATCTGCATACCCAAAAACTTCTTCCTTAATTGTTTCCCAGTGTTACCTATAGCAAGCAACATTCCTACCATCTGGTCCATGGGACTTTTCTGGATTAATACTAAATACTGTTGTCTTAAGTTCTTCCATTTCGAGGGGCCGCATTAATGAATTATTTATCTCAGGAGTGACACAAGGAGATATACCTTGGAGAATGGTCAGAGAGATATCATGGTCCGAAGCTTGATGGAGTTGCTGGATGTATTGACCAACTAACTCTTGGATTTGTTGTTATCCTTGATAGATTCTTCCATGCTCATCTTCCAACAAGGATATTCGATTAGCTTCTCGCCGTTGTTTAGCTTGGGAATGAAAGAATTTTGTATTCTTATCTCCACTATGCATCCAGGTGATCCCGCTTCTGACCTTCCAGTATTCTTCTTCTTGTCGGTATGCAATCAACAACTTATGTTTTAAATCAGAAATGTACTGGAAGTCAAGTATCGATGAAGTGTAAGCAGAGTGAAGTTCATGTTGTAGAGATCAATTTATTTCCTAGAATTGGTGAATTGTGTTCGTTTCCATTGTGCAAGAGCATCACGGCAGGCTGTGATTGCTTTTGTAAACTGTTGAGGAGGAATGCTCTTACACTGATAATTCCAGGTATGAGCAACAACTTCTTTGATAGCAGGATTAAATCGCGATCGGTGTTCATATCTGAAGAACTTCTTGCCTTTCCAAGGTGTGGGGTCAGTGCAAAGATAAAGTGGTCGATATGTTGGAGAGCCTAGGATCTAGGGTTATGGTATTGAATCATCGATCTCGTGTTTACCTCAGAGATGGCAGCGGAATGAATGGTAATCGAGATCAGCAGCGACTCAAATGCTTCGCCTCTACCAGATACACACGCACACAAAGCTGGAAAGCCGGGATGCTAGTGCCGGATCTTGGGATCGCTGAGTTTAGGTGGTTCTGCTTTCTCTGCAACAGAAAAGTGAACGACTAGGGTTCCAGGTCGACCATATAAGCCTTTATGTAGTCCTGGAATGACTAAACCGAAATTAGATAAATTCCAATTCGTTTAAGTCATTAAATCGAAACGTCAGTTTCGAAAAACGATCTGTGTCGATCGACACACTTACTGTGTCGATCGACACACCACTATAAAACTCAATGTCAATGTGTATCCAATACACATCAACATGATCATTACCATAATGATCATTCCCATATTTATGCTTCTAGTTTGCTTAGGTGTGTGACCCTATAGGATCATATAATACTGGCAGTAAGTCCACAACTTACAAATTACAAGAGGCTTCTAGCAAAGCATTGCAACCACCCAGTATTATACGAAATGTCTGATCTCGACACACAACTATCATCAGGAGTGAGTACGAGTGTGATTTCAGGACACAATCCCAAAAATCTCCCACTTGTACTGGAATCATCAATTCCTATAATCCTTTTGTCTCTATATCTCGATTTGGCATAAGGCAAGATTAGTGTCATCCTTATTAAGCCAATATCGTGTTTATCGAACACCTGATCTATACTGAACAAGACAAACAACTGAACTACAGTTCGTTTGAGTGCGACCACACATTTTCTCAGTATCAAATCTTCGACAGGCCCTGAGATATTTATCTCCCGTTATACAGGAGGGACAAATCCCATCTTGTTCCATCCCTGTTCCTATATACACTTCATGATACACCTAAGCAATTCTTTTATAGCCGCCAGTTACGGGTCGACGTTTGACAAGGTCAAAGTGCACCAATTCATATGCAAGAAAACATGATGAACTCAGGTCTAAGGACTATACTCTATAGTCGTAATGAGAATCTCTCATGACACAAATATAACTATCTTGGAGACTTCTCTTTAGCGGGTCACGTCCGATCATATGTTCATCAACATATATCTATGTGACTGACTGTTATAATCATATCACTGACTCCATGAAACTTAGTCAACAGTCACCTCACAAGCTAGTCTTTCGCGGTTGTCAGTGTCCCACTTTGACAACCTCAACTAGGGACACATCATAATTTATGTCATCTGTAACTTATAGGGTTTCATGATCAAGTCCTCAACTTGATGACCTATAATATGGCATAAAATTATTTTGGGACCATTATTTAGATCACAATAAATAATGCTGAAATCAAATTTCATTAAACATATCCAAAAGTATGTTTACAAGAACATCTTAATATAACTAAAATAAAACCACAAGAACTCCCACTAGAATCAAGATTACATCTTAAGATCTCTAATGCCTACAGCCGTAGTATGACTCTCATGCTTAGGCCTTGGGAGTGGCTTAGTGAGAGGATCAGCGAAATTCTCGTCCGTCGGAACTCGGCTGATCTTCACTTCTCCTCTATTGACGATGTCACGAATCAGGTGATATCTCCTCTCTATGTGTTTGGACTTCTGGTGTGACCTGGGTTCTTTCGCCTGAGCAATGGCTCCATTGTTGTCACAAAACAAAGCCACTGGCTCCAAGATACTAGGAACCACACCAAGTTCAGTCATGAACTTCTTGATCCAAACAGCTTCCTTTGCCGCTTCTGAAGCAGCAACATATTCAGCTTCCGTCGTGGAATCAGCTACGGTAATCTGCTTAGAGCTCTTCCAGCTCACTGCACCGCCATTTAGACAGAAGACATATCCAGATTGTGATCGGAAATCGTCTCTGTCCGTCTGAAAACTCGGATCAGTGAATCCATTCACCACAAGCTCTTCACTTCCTCCATATACCAAGAACTTATCCTTGGTATGTCTCAAATATTTGAGAATATTCTTGACAGCTGTCCAGTGATCTTCACCTGGATCAGATTGGTATATGCTCGTCATGCTTAACGCGTAAGCTACATCTGGACGAGTGCAGAGCATGGCATAAATGATAGATCCTATTGCAGAAGCATAAGGAATCCTATCCATGCGTTCTCGCTCAGCATGTGTCGTCGGACACTACTTCTTGCTGAGACTAATGCCATGGGACATCGGTATGAAGCCCTTCTTGGAATCATGCATCTTGAATCTGTGCAACACCTTATCAATATAAGTGTCCTGGCACAATCCAATCAGCCTATTCGCTCTATCTCTGTAGATTCTGATTCAAAGGATGTACGCGGATTCTCCCATGTCTTTCATGGAAAAACAACTTCCGAGCCAAGTCTTAACAGACTGAAGCAATAAAACGTCATTACCAAGAATAAGTATGGCATCGACATACAGTACGAGAAACGCAATTCCGCTCCCACTAGTCTTCTTGTATACACATGGTTCTTCTTCGTTCTTGATGAAACCAAACTATTTTACTGCTTCATCAAAACGAAGATTCCAACTCCGTGATGCCTGCTTCAATCCATAAATGGATTTATGAAGCTTGCATACCTTCCCAGCATTCTTAGGATCTACAAAACCCTCAGGTTGTGTCATATACACATCCTCTTCCAGAATTCCATTCAAGAAGGCGGTTTTAACATCCATCTGCCAAATCTCATAATCATAATAAGCAGCAGTTGCTAGAAGAATCCGAATGGATTTAAGCATAGCGACTGGAGAATAGGTTTCATCATAGTCAATACCATGAATCTGTTTGAAACCTTTAGCCACCAATCTAGCTTTATAAATTTGGACATTACCATCCATGTCAATCTTCTTCTTGAAGATCCATTTACATTCAATGGCTTTTGCACCATTAGGTAAATCGACCAAGGACCATACTTGGTTTTCTGACATGGATCCCATTTCGGATTTAGAGGCTCCAAGCCACTTTTCGGAGTCCGGGCCCATCATTGCTTCCGCAAAGGTCGCTGGTTCGTCACTTTCAATGATCATCAGATCATTGCAGTTGGTCACGAGAAATCCATAATATCTCTCGGGTTCGTGACGGATCCTTCCGGATATGCGAACTTCAGGCTCAACAGGCGTGGCCTCCACAGAACTTTGTGGATCCAACTGCTGCTCTTCCTCAGCAGGTTGAGCAGTCTCCTGTGCATCTTGAATTTCTTCTAGATGTACTTTACTCCCACTGCTTTTCTTAGAAAGAAATTCCCTCTCAAGAAAAGAACAGTCCCGAGCAACAAAGACTTTGTTCTCAGATCTGTTGTAAAAGTAGTATGCCTTGGTATCCTTAGGATAACTAACGAAGTAGCATTTATCTGATTTGGGTGCGAGCTTGTCAGAGATTAAACGTTTGACATAAGCCTCACAACCCCAAATCTTCAGGAAAGACAGACTTGGAATATTCCCAGTCCACAATTCATGTGGTGTCTTTTCAACTGATTTAGATGGCACCCTATTTAGTGTAAACGCAGACGTTTCTAGAGCGTATCCCCAAAAGGATAATGGAAGATCTGAATGACTCATCATAGACCGAACCATATCCAATAAAGTTCGATTCCTCCTCTCTGACACTCCATTCCATTGGGGTGTTCCAGGAGGAGTGAGTTGTGAAACAATTCCACACTCTCTCAGATAGTCACTGAACTCTTGACTCAAGTATTCTCCTCCGCGATCCGACCGCAGAACTTTGATACTTTTTCCAAGTTGGTTCTGTACTTCATTCTTGAACTCCTTGAATCTATCAAAGGATTCTGACTTATGTCTCATCAAATAGACGTAGCCATACCTACTGAAGTCATCAGTAAAGGTAATGAAGTACTTATAATTTCCTCTGGCGACAGTGCTCATTGGCCCCCATACATCAATATGAATAAGGCCCAATAAATCACTGGCCCTTTCAGTCGGTTTGTTGAAAGGGGCCCTAGCCATTTTTCCCATCAAGCAAGGTTCGCATTTCTCACATGATTCAAAATCAAATGAGCCCAGAAGCCCATTACGATGGAGCCTCTGAATACGTTTCTCATTGATGTGGCCCAAACGACAATGCCATAAGAAAGTCGGGTTTTCGTCATTTGACTTAAACCGCTTTGTATTTTTGTTAAACACCGGCATTTCTTGGTTTAAGACATATAACCCATTATCTAATGGGGCGCTACCATAAAATGTACCATCACGATGAAAAGAACAAACTTTATTCTTAATAGCAAAATCAAAATCTTCCAAATCCAAAACGGAAACTGAAATTATGTTTCTGCTAATCGCAGGTACAAAGTAGCAATTATTCAATTCTAAAACCATGCCAGAAGGTAAAGACAAATCATAAGTGCCTACGGCCAGTGCAGCAACCTTAGCTCCATTCCCGACCTGTAGCTCCACTTGTCCTTTCTTCAGCGTTCTACTGTTTCTTAGTGCCTGCATATTAGTACAAATATGAGCACCGCAGCCGGTATCCAATACCCACGAAGTAGAACTAGAAGTCATAACATCAAGTTCGATAACATAAATACCTGAATCAGACGCATCATTCTTCAGCTTCTTGTAATCTTCCATGAATTTCTTGCAATCTCTCTTCCAATGCCCTAGCTGCTTGCAGTTGTTTCATTTGTCCTCAGGAGAAGGCCCAGATTTGGGCTTGGGCTTGGGCTTGTCTTGACTCTCAGTCTGGACAGCATTAGCCTTTCCCTTATCCTTACTAGGTTTCTTAAACTTTTTACCCCTTTGTACCATCAGTACATTAGGAGTTGCCTTCTTGAGATTCGGCTCTGCTGTCTTTAGCATGCCGTGCAACTCAGTCAATGTCTTAGTCATGTTTTGCATATTGTAGTTCATGATGAACTGATCAAAACACGACGACAAAGACTGCAGAATCATGTCAGTGGCCAGCTCCTGGCTAATGGCACAGTCCAGTTTCCCCAGGTTATCAATGTAACCCATCATTTTAAGGACATGAGGACTCACTGGACTGTGCTTAGCCAGCTTGCAATCCATGAGAGATTTAACCGTCTGGTATCTCTCTGTGCGAGCTTGCTCCTGAAACAAGGCTTTCAGGCTGTTAATCATCTCAATCGGTGACATCACGTTCTCATATTGCTTCTGCAGCTCAGAGTTCATAGTCACCAGCATTAGACAATTAACGTCTTTGACATCAGCATAATGCTTATCCCAAGCATTCTTATCTGCCTGCGTGGCATTGGAACGTGGCCTCTCGGGGAGAACTCTTGTAAGGACATATTCCTTGTTCTCCTGCCTGAGAACTATTCTCAGGTTCCGATACCATTCCAAGACATTTGATCCATTAAGCTTGTCCTTCTCAAGGACGGATCTTAGCGAGAAAGTGTTGATGTGAGTTGGGACAAACATAGCTGTAATTAAAAGAGGTAGAGGTTTTAGTTATGATGTTCAAGGAAATGAGAATTCTTATTCAATAAGAAAACTCGCATTGTATTCAAAACTATGTTTCCTCAGATGAATACAATGAACCAAGATCCTTACTTCACCAAAATTTGAGTGGGCGACTCGCCATCATCCAAACTTTAGTTATCTAGGTAAGCAAATCATTGCTAATTGCACCCAGTACAACTCTTGGTCGCAGCTAAGACAATCCATGTCTTACCCACTCTGATGTCTCTGGGCCCAGAACTTCTGATAGCCCAGTCAAGCAAACCAATCTCTTCAGTCTTGTGATCATTGACAGTCGCACTGCAAGTCTATCAATGATCACCCGCCTTGCTCATGTAGTTGTGGATACCAAGGACTCCAAGACTATCCAAAAACGAAACGAGTATTGACAGTAGACAAGATCGGGCAAGACATCAAGGTCACTTGATATTTAGTTGAGGAAAGGGACTATTTAATCTTGATGCATATCCAATATGCATCCAAAAAGTTTTTAAGTTAATTAAAACATCTAGATTCACTAAGTTTGAGTTAATCTTGATGTTCCATCCCTGTTCCTATATACACTTCATGATACACCTAAGCAACATTCCTACCATCTGGTCCATGGGACTTTTCTGGATTAATACTAAATACTGTTGTCTTAAGTTCTTCCATTTCGAGGGGCTGCGTTAATGAATTATTTATCTCAGGAGTGACACAAGGAGATATACCTTGGAGAATGGTCAGAGAGATATCATGGTCCGAAGCTTGATGGAGTTGTTGGATGTATTGACCAACTAACTCTTGGATTTGTTGTTATCCTTGATAGATTCTTCCATGCTCATCTTCCAACAAGGATATTCGATTAGCTTCTCGCCGTTGTTTAGCTTGGGAATGAAAGAATTTTGTATTCTTATCTCCACTATGCATCCAGGTGATCCCGCTTCTGACCTTCCAGTATTCTTCTTCTTGTCGGTATGCAATCAACAACTTATGTTTTAAATCAGAAATGTACTGGAAGTCAAGTATCGATGAAGTGTAAGCAGAGTGAAGTTCATGTTGTAGAGATCAATTTATTTCCTAGACTTGGTGAATTGTGTTCGTTTCCATTGTGAAAGAGCATCACGGCAGGCTGTGATTGCTTTTGTAAACTGTTGAGGAGGAATGCTCTTACACTGATAATTCCAGGTATGAGCAACAACTTCTTTGACAGCAGGATTAAATCGCGATCGGTGTTCATATCTGAAGAACTTCTTGCCTTTCCAAGGTGTGGGGTCAGTGCAAAGATAAAGTGGTCGATATGTTGGAGAGCCTAGGATCTAGGGTTATGGTATTGAATCATCAATCTCGTGTTTACCTCAGAGATGGCAGAGGAATGAATGGTAATCGAGATCAGCAGCGACTCAGATGCTTCGCCTCTACCAGATACACACGCACACAAAGCTGGAAAGCCGGGATGCTAGTGCCGGATCTTGGGATCGCTGAGTTTAGGTGGTTCTGCTTTCTCTGCAACAGAAAAGTGAACGGCTAGGGTTCCAGGTCGACCATATAAGCCTTTATGTAGTCCTGGAATGACTAAACCGAAATTAGATAAATTCCATTTCGTTTAAGTCATTAAATCAAAACGTCAGTTTCGAAACCCGATCTGTGTCGATCGACACACTTACTGTGTCGATCGACACACCACTATAAAACTCAATATCAATGTGTATCCAATACACATCAACATGATCATTAACATAATGATCATTCCCATATTTATGCTTCCAGTTTGCTTAGGTGTGTGACCCTATAGGATCATATAATACTGGCAGTAAGTCCACAACTTACAGATTACAAGAGGCTTCTAGCAAAGCATTGCAACCACCCAGTATTATACGAAATGTCTGATCTTGACACACAACTATCATCAGGAGTGAGTACGAGTGTGATTTCAGGACACAATCCCAACACGATAATCATAACCTAGCCACCGAAGAAGTCTTCCACAAGAAGTAAGACAAGGTTCCATCCAGAGGTATTGGTGAATGCACGATCGATCTTGGACCGGATGACATGGTTATGTCGGACACCACACCAGGTGAATGGTCCATTAACTGTGGGAACTTCATGTAATCCATTTGCTGTTAAGAAATGTCGAAAGACTTGATTCATGGCATGTTGGACCTCCTTGATTTTCTTCATTAGAGTGAATCTCTTTAAGGTCACCCAAAACCAGTCGTGGTGTAGACTGATAGGCTCCTTCAGTATGGCTCAGCTGATTCCAGAGTTGATGTCGTAGTCGTTTAGTCGGTAGACCATAGATATAGTTCATACGAAATTGATTTCTACCATCCCTGATATGTACATCAGTAAAATTCAAGGAAGATCGGATAACCAATACTTGTATCTGGTGGCTCCAAAAGATTGCAAAACCGCCACTAGATCCTTCTGTCGATATACAAAGTGGTAAGGATATCCTAACTGGCTGCCAACATGTTGTACATAAGGCCTGGTATTCTTGGTCTCTATTAGGAATATTAGATCATGAGATAGAGTGCATTTGATCTCCTGAATGTGGTGAACTGTCGGGGGTTCCTTAAACCATAACAGTTCCAATGCAATAGTCTCATTGATCAGCTTCGGGTGCCACCTCCCCATAATCATGATCAGTTTCTTTGTTCTTAGATTGAGGATATCTCTTTTGTCGTGTGGTAGATACCTCGTCATATGTATCCATTTTAAGCTCCTTGCACTTAGTGCCTCTAGTAAGTGGTGGATGAGAAGGAGAGCCACGTTCCGGTTGGGGCACATATTCAACTTGCATATCCATAGCTGTTGGTAAAAGGAAATTGAAGGAATCTCCTGTTGAACCGGTCTGAAGGATGTTTTATGAGAATTCCAAGTTTATATTAGATGCAATGTTTTCACCCATGGTGTCATCATGTCCTTCCTATCTCTGTTGTTGGTGAACTGGTGCAGAGTCGAGATGAGGGAAGTGTTGTTGCGTTTGAGGCAGATGGGAGATATCTGCGTGGGGGACCACAAGTTGTTCTGGACGGATGATATATCATGGTTTTTAGGTGTTTTGAGCCATGATATATGTACATAATCGAGTCTTTTATAGAGTCTTTCGAGTCCTTTAGGTGTTTTACAAGTTTTAGGTACGTTTGGAGCTTGTCTGGAGATTCTGGGTGCTTTTGGAGTGATTTTGCTGCATACATGGATTTCACAGAGTTTGCTGGGTGCATATGCACATAGTGTCGGTCGACAAAACTAAAGGACGAAATTCCTGCGCGTCAAAAATACAGATTTTGAATATTTGCAAGATTTACCCAGAAGTTTCCCATATTTACAAGAAGGCCCAAAATGTGTTTTAGCTATTAATTAGGTTTTACAACCACTTGTTAGCCTAAGTTTGATTCTACACTTTATTCTATCAGAGATTAGGAGATTTGGGGCTGGTCTTGTACTCGAGAGAGAGAAGAGATTTAAAACCCATGTTCTTATTCTTTTGATTTATATGATTATTACTTTGATTATGTCTTTCGTCATTATTGCCATGTCTGAGTAGTTTTCTTGTTAGATTTAGGGATTCTCGTTAGGGATTTCATGGAATTATAGATTGATTGATTAATTGGATTCAAAGCATCTAGTTCTTCATCTAGGTTGTTCTTAACGCTTAATCTAAATTAGCTACTTGGATTATTGATATCAGATTGATTAGCGCAGCGAGAGTTGGTTAATTGATTAGAAAAGAACCTAGCTGTGCAAATTACCTATTCGCAAAGAGATTTGGCTTAGGTAATTTGTGAACGAAAGAACCTGAATTAAATGCATGTTTAGAACTCTAGAATTCGCAAAGAGATTTGGTCTTCTAGGTTGTTAGGCATAGTTAGCATTCGCAGCGAGAGTTGGTTTGTTATTTGATTGTGATTCTAGTTCTAGAACATCGATATCTGAATCATGTTAATTGATTGATCTGTGTTCCTGATTTCCTGAGAACTTCCCTAAGTCTAGCGCCTTCATCGATTGATCACACACCGTTTGCTTATTTGCTTTCTTTACTGCTTTCAACCGCCTTGCTTAGCTTAATTCAATTGCATACAATCTATCGCGTGAACTAGAGTCTCTGTGGATTCGATACCCTTTGTACTACGATTGCATATATGTGCACTTGCAGTTAGAATAGGGATAATTCTTGACCTATCAAGTTTTTGACGCCGTTGTCGGGGACTCTTTGAGTTCGCCGATAGATTTTGTACTAGAATTTAGTCTAAGTATTTTTTTTCTTGTTTACTGACCTTTTTTGCGTTTTTCTTGTTTCTGCAGGAAAACACAAACCAGAGAACTTAGTGTCGATCGACATCGTCTCAGCGTCGATCGACACCTTTCGCGGAAGCAATCAGGAAGGTTCAGAAATCTGACAGGATGATGAATCTGAATGTTGTTGTGTTGACTCGGGATGCAGAAGGTGTTCTGAGATATCCGCAAAACAACCCCTACAATGCTTAGGGACATTGAATTGATGCTGAAGGAAATGTGATCCCTGAGCCTGAGCTACAGATTGTTAATCCTCCTGCTAGGAGGTCACTATCTGATTACAATAGGCCTGACGAGTTCTACGCCAACAGGTCTACGATCGTACCTCCTGCTTTTGAGAGGAATGAGTTTGAGCTGAAGACTTCCTACTACGCGCTTGTGGGATAGCACATCTTTCATGGACTCCCACATGAGCATCCTATGGATCACATAGAGGACTTTGAGTCTCTAGTCACTGGAATGAAACACAATGGAGTAAGCTATGATTACCTACACTGCAAGCTTTTTCCTCACTCTCTTGGAGGAGAAGCAGCTAACTGGCTGAAGCAGATTCCACCTGGGATTCTGACTACTTGGGATGCAGTGAAAAGGGAATTCCTGAGACACTTTATGATGATGCTCGCTCCTATCAGCTCAGACATGACCTTCTGACCTTCAAGCAGGGACCTACAGAGCCTTTTAAGGCAGCTTGGGTGAGATTCAAGAGGTACCAAAGAGATTGTCCACACCATGGTTTCTCTGAGGTTCAGCTGCTGAGCATCTTTTTCAGAGGTGTGGATTTGTGGTATCAAATGGCTATAGATGCAGCAAGTAATGGATACTTCTACACTAAGTCTCCAGAAGGAGCCAAGGAGCTTATTGATAACTTGGTAACTAGCAATAGTGTCAAGAATGCTGATGTGGAGAGACAGAAGAATGGTGGGAAAACTGATAACTCACAAATAGCTGAGTTGAATAACAAGATTGATTATGTCCGCATCATTTTGCTTGGGAAGAAGCAGCCACATGAGGGAATTGAGACTGGAGAGTGTGCACAAGAGGCTGTGAATTTCATTGGTGGGTCTAGATTTCGGAGGTATGGTACTCAAAATCCTGCTAATTTCACTCAGAAGTCTACATTCCAGAAGCCTTTCCAGCAGCAGAAAAATTCCTTCACAAGGAACTATGGAGCTTCTTCTTATCAGACACCTCTTGTTACTAATCCTCATGAGAGTAGATTGGAAGCTATGATGGAGCAGTTACTTGAGGGGCGGACAAAGACCATTGTGGACTTCAACAAGCACTACAAGAAATTTGATTACTGATAGCATAACTAGATAGCGTTTTTGATGTTTATGCTATCTTTGACTGAACCGTGAATTAAAGATAGCGTTTTCTTATATGTAAACGCTATTAATGCTCTGAGCGGGAAAAAAAATTCAGGCGGGCCAAATTTTTATTGTTTGCGCTAATAAATTATACCCTAAAACGCTATGAGTTCGTTAAGCGTCAAAAATATACCAAACATCGATTACTTTCTGGAGCTCCTTTTCTCTCTTTGTCCAATCTGTTCATGAGCTACAAATCTCTAAACCCTCTCGATTTCGCACTCTGACACTCAATTTCGGGTTTCTTGCATGTTCATCATCTTGGCTCGATTTCGCAGTCTTCACTCAATTACTCAGAATCAAAATCGATTTGGGGTTTTCATCATGAGTTCTGAACATTCGTGTGTCAACACAATGGGGATTCGGGGACTTCCTGTGAAATGTATGTGTGGTCGTAACTTTGTAATGAAGACGGCGACAACGAAACAAAATCCTGGAAGACCGTTCTTCCGTTGTCCGACATTTCGAAAGGTAAGCTCTAAGAAGCTTTTGATTCGAAATTGTGTCGAATTTGGGTCCAGTTTGTGTTGAATCAGAGCAATAATCATAAATTTGGGTCCAATTTGGGTCCAATTTGTGTCGATTTTGTGTTGAATCAGAGCAATAATCATAAATTTGGGTCCAATTTGTGTTGATTTTGCATCGTTCTTATGAAGGACCACTTATTTAAGTGGGTAGAAGAATCTGTATATGAAGAGGTGACTGATGCACTGCCAATGATAGCATGTTTTCAATCTAACATTTGCAAAAGTAAAGAGGAGATTGAAGGTATCAAAAACGTGAATGAGGAGTTGATGCAGGAAGTGAGAGACGCCAAGCTAGAATTGAAGAGGCTTAGTGATGTGAGACGCGGTCGGGTGGTCGAGAGAGAGGCAGCGGGACAGTGGTCGAGCGGGCGGTACGATGCTGGGCGAGCGTGGGCGGGCGATGCGACGGTCGGAAGCGGTACGGTGGTCGAACGATGGTCGGGTGGGACGAAGCTGCTGGCCAAAGGCACTCTCAGCTAAGACAGTGGATGGTCGAGCGTGGTTTTCAAGCTACAGATCTTGTGAACACTTAGAACAATCGAGACAAGCAAGCAAGAAGCGAAGAGATCTAATTCTCTAGAGGGGCAGCCACGCAATAAAATAAATATCCATACATAATTAAACATCTGAAACAAGAAAATAAAATAAATAAGTTCAACAAACACATAGAGTTTAAGTTGTAGAGACAGAGAAAAGACATTGGCTGATAAAACTCAGGTCTTAGAGAGGCACAACAGGACCGTACTTAGTAACATACGGGTCACTGTTTTCTAGCTCTCTCCTAAAATTATCAACCTCTACCATCCGGGGGTTGAATCTGTAGTCAGATAAGCCTCTATGAGTTTTCAGCCATGCCTCATCATCATCTCCCAAGTGTTTATGGATCCTCCACATCTTTAACACCACAATCACCACTCCAAGACCCCTAGTGTTTTCCCACTCATCCCTAAATGCAAAAGCAGTGTCTCCATGTGAACACACTTAATTCGATGGTCTCTGTCATGCAAAAAAAACTTCTGTCATAACATAGTTGTGAATATAGTAAACTTTTTATTATAAATTCTCTTGACTTACATATTGTATCTTATGTGGAACACAAGCCATGACTTTTTACGATCTGCCCAACAGACTCGAAGGGGTTCCACATTAAAGACCACGCCCATTATATCTACAAGATAAGTTTCTCAAATCTGGTTACTTATATCTATTCATGACAAGAGAATTAGACTCAAAGTTATGTTTATTATGAGACTCTTAAGGCCTTTATATATGAGTTTACAAGATTTGGATATAGCTTAGGAATAAGGAAATCTAGTCGGATTGATACATGTCTTTATGAAGATATATATCGTATGAAGATAAACATATAATGGCATGTATATCCCCTAATATTTCATGTTTTGGGATTATGTTTTGGTTAGTGTTAAGCAATCATACCTATAGGAGTGTCGATGTTGATGTGAGGGATATGCCCCATACACTTGAAATCCATGTAGTGATAGTTATTGAGAGGGTCGATGAGTTTGATGATAGTCCCGTCCATGACACTAAGTCTAAAGGGAGAGTTTACAGGCTTGAAACATGCATACGCATTCTCAACATTGACCCTGAAAATCTCGACCCACTTGCCCTCTTGTTCCTCAAGTCCTCTAAATTTGCGGTCTTCTGATGGATAAATTATCATCTCAGTCTTAGTTCCCTGCAAATTTAGAAATGGCCAGATGTGTTAGTTGCATGTATTTTGTGTTCAGTATAAGATTTAAAGTTTAAACTTACAGCCTCGTCTGCCAATATGAAACTCCAATACGGTCCATCTTCGAAAATGTGATATGAGTGGATCCTGATTATCTTCACTCTAAAACGCCAAGCTTTCAGTTTGTCATTAACTTCCAAGTCCGCAAGTTTGTTGTAGTGAGGCATGATGTTATCGAATGTCTTGTGATTTCTTTCTTTTGTCTGGATTTGCAGAGAAAAGCAGATGAGGAAGAAGAAACCTAACTCCCTCTATTTAAATGAAATAAACCGTAAGACAAGTGAACATTTTCTATTGTTTTTTAATTATTTTACTAATTAATTTGATTTGAAATGACTTGCAGAGAGGTGTAATGATGGTTAACTCTGAAGAGATGCAACTCCTCGAGTCTTCAATCTACTCATAGCTTATCACCTTTAATTCTCATTTATTGCATTTGGTTAAGAGATTTTTGGTCTGGTTGCATGCATTTGGTTTAAATTCTCATTCATTACATTTGGTAAGAGATGGTCAATTGAGTTTTAATTTTATAAAACCGATTTGCCAAGGCAAGCATGGATGTATAATCGGAAGATTTTATGATATGGTTGCAGGTGAATGGAATTCTGATTGAGGAGTCAGTGCTGTGGGAGTAACGAGATCGGTATAGTTAAACATACGGATCGTTACAGTGGTAAGTTATCCTTGTCTTGTGTTTCTGCTTTGAACATTGCAGTTAAAAACATTTCGAGTTGTTACTGAGTTAAGACTTTTGTACAGGATTCATATCGATGTATGATGCATTAGCCAGTCACCATTTTATCTCGAAGGAGAAGGTAGACTATTGAAGTACATAAGAAACGGCTCTAGGAGAGTGGTCGCATGGTGATTGTTCTTATTGAAGGAGCATGACAAGATCCATTGTCTTATATTAGATTGTGTATTGGTTGCTGGTTGCTGCTTGATTCTTGTTGGTAGACTATTGAAGTATAAGTTTTTTTAACTTTGGTTTTGACACTAAATAGATGTATACTTTCAATTTAGTTGAGAAATGAGATAAGACATTCTAACTAAGAATTTATATCCATCCTAAAAAGTCCAATTTACTAAAGAATTACTAGTGTATGAAATCAAAACCACATTTATACCCTAAACCCCAAAACTTCTTTTTGTTTCTCACTTATTATTATACTTGTTGTATAGGCAAACTAATGATAATTTCTTTTAGAGTATAAATAAGGTTTAGGGTTTGAACCCTAATCATGTACCCCAAAACCATAAATTTAGGCTATAAACTCAAACCTAAAAAACTTAAATCATACACTTGTAACATTAAACCCTAAATCTAAAACTTAAATTCCTCACTAAAGACAAACCCTAAATCCCAAAACTTCTTTTTGTTTCTCACTTATTATTATATTTGTTGTATAAAAAACTAATGATAATTTCTTTTAGAGTATAAATAAGGTTTAGGGTTTGAACCCTAATCCTATACCCCAAAACCATAAATTTAGGCTATAAACTCAAACATAAAAAACTTATATCATACACTTGTAACATTAAACCCTAAATCTAAAACCTGAATTCTTCACTAAAGACAAACCCTAAACCCCAAAACTTCTTAATCCTTAATCATAAATAATAGATTTTAAATTTAAAAATCGTATCTCTCTACCCTAAACCCTAACTTTTAACCCTTAAGCATTTAACATTAATTTTTAATACCTTGAATAATATAACCAAAATTAAATACTTTGAAAAAATATAACAAACATTGAATAACCTATAACTTAATCTAAACCCTAAACCACATATTGTAAAATAACACATTAATTAAATGACAAAAAAAATTAAAAGGAATAATATAAAAGAAATCTTAAACTTGAAACTATAAAATAAAAAAATCTGGTCTTAACAAAAACAACAAAAAACTGGTTTTCTATTGGTTAAGACAGAGAAATAAGGATCACACTTTTTTCATTATCTACCGTTAGATCATATTAAAATCAACGGACAAAACATATTGTCTTCAATTCCTTTCTTCCTCTTCTCACGGGCACCTTTTCTGCGGATTAAGCCACCCATCTCTTCCATGGTTTCTGACTTACGGTTTCGAGAGTTGTAATTAGGGCTCCATGGTTTCACGAAATCCCCTTCTTATCGCTTTCCAGGTTTTACTTTATTCTGAATTAAGGTTTCTTCTTTTGTTCGTTTTGGTTTTTGATTTTACGATTTTCAGTTCTAAATTGAGTTTAGTTTTTCAATAATCCGATTTTCTGTTTGGATTCTCCGAAGATTTCCGTCACCGTTGGTAATCTTAACATGTTTGTTGGGTTTTTGGCTGGTTCAGAGAGCTGGGATTGTTCGTCTCTGCGACGTTGGTGCTGCATTTCAAGAGGTCAGAGTCGCGGTTTCTTCATTGGCTCGTCGGGAAACAAGATGGCGGAGGTTGTGGTGGAAGATGAAATCGACGGTGGAGGTGGTGGTTGCAAAAGAATATGACGGCGTAGATGGTTATGGTGGAAGGAAAACACGGAGTTGGTGGTGCAGACATGACGACGGCTCACTGCAAGAGACACAAAATTAGCTTAGGTTTCTTTTTTTTTTGGTTTGATAGAACCGGTTTAAATCAGATTTTAAGAATTTGGGATTTGGTTTCTTCTTTGGTCTGGTATAACAAATTGTAATTAGTATCAATATTAATTTTCAGTTAATTAATAAAGTATTTAATTATTGTAATACAATTTTCATTTTATTTAATTCTTTTATTTATGATTGTATAATTAATTGTGTAATTTAGTTTTTTATTAATTTCATATTCATAATAAATAGCTCATATATCAAAAATATGTATAGCTGATATTTATATAATGCTATTATATAGCTAATTCATAATATTGAATAAATGCTATTGTATTTTAATCTATTGCAGATATTAAAACGCTATTGGGTATGATTGGTGTATGTACAGTGAAAACGATAGAGGCATACCGCTTTCTTTGTTACCAATCACGAAAACGTTATAAAAGCTACAGTAAAAGCGGTCACTCTCAGCTTTTTGTTACCGCTTTCGCTAACAGCTTTTACTAACACCTTTCACTTACAGTTTTGCACTATTCAACCGCTTACCACTTCCGCTAACCGCTAATCTTACCGTTCCGCTTTTGGTCACCAATCGGACCCATTGTATTACAATCTATTGCAGACACTAAAACGATATCTTAAAAATACAGTTAATAGCATTTAAGAAAAACGCTATCTAAAGTTTCAGACTTTTTATCGCGGTCGATGACATAGCGGGTAACACAACGCTAGCGTATCGATACATAGCGTTTTTCGGCAGCTATTAATACACGAATTTCTTGTAGTGAAGAAGCTTGATGTTGTATATGAAGATCTGAATGGGAAGTTTGAGTCTTTGAACACTCATGTGAGGCAGCTGGATACACAAGTGGCTCAGATTTCAGACTCAATCAAGGGGAAGAATGCTCAGAACGCTCATATCAATGCTATCTCATTTCAAGTTGAAGATTGGCTGGATCAGGAGGAAGAATTTGAGGTCAAGGCTTTGAAAATCGTGGAAAACAGTCGAGAATCCGAAGCTGCAGACTAAGTTTTGATCAACACACCTCACTGGTGTTGGTCGACACCCACTGAAACACCCGAGTTCGAGAGTTTCGACGGACCGAAATCGACCGAGATCGACATTGATCTTATGACTATAGCTCTCGGTGTCGATCGACACCCTTTTAGTGTCGGTTGAAACCTAGTTTCAACTGTAATTTCGAGTTCTCATGACGAACAGAAATCGAACCATAAGGATCCACAGGAAACAGCGTCGACCGACACCACTTCGGCGTCGATCGACACTACGGTCGGACCAAGTCAATCTCGTCAGAATCTAGTGTTGTTGCTAAAGAGAGGGTCTACAAACCTCTTGTACCTTTCCCCTGAGTTCCTATGAGGTCTAAACAGAAGCAGAGTGCGATCAAATGCATGGTGGTGATGGATGAGAAGCTGAATGAAACTCCACCAGCTGATGCTTCGAGAGTTCATCCTTGTGTGCAGAGATATGCGAAGAAGATGATCTCCACTGATGGTCATTTGAAAGAGGGGGTGATGATTATATCTAAGCGAGTCAGTTCAGTGCTGCTGAATCAGATTCCAGAGAAGCTTCCAGATCCAGGAGTCTTTGCGCTAGACTGCTCTATCTTTGAGGACGGCTTCAAACACTTGCTGTGTGATTTGGGATCTAGTGTGAATCTCATGCCATACTCTGTGGCTGTGAGGTTGGGGTTGCTGGACTTCAAGCAAACTAGGATCTCTCTAATCCTAGCTGATCGATCGAAGAGTATCCCAGAAGGAGTTTTTGAGGACATCCCTATCAGAGTTGGAAACTACTTGATCCCAACAGACTTCGTGGTGCTGAAATATGATATGGAACCAGATGATCCTTTGCTACTTGACAGACCCTTCTTAGCTACGGCTGGAGCAGTGATTGATTTGATACATGGTCTTATTGATCTCCACTTGGGAGATAAGCCTCTGCACTTCAAGATGGATAAGCTGCGAAAACCCACAATTGATGGTCAAGCCTTCAGTGTTCAGCTAGAACAAGAAGCTCAGATTTGTGAGGCTACAATGTCTTATATTGGAGAAGAGAAGATGGTGGTTCCTCAGGAATCTACTCTAACATCTTCAGAGACTGCAACTGCTCATAAGCAGAAAGCTCCATACATCAGACATCCACCAAAGCGAAAGTATGGATCCTCTAAACCCAATCCTCCTAACCGCATTGATGTGAATGCAGGGAAATGCTCTATCCCACCCAAGCTACACTCCCACTGGAACTATTCTGGGCCTCTTTGCAAATCTTCATAACTTGTTAAACCGACGCGTACGGCCCATCTCGCTAGTGTGTCGACCGATGCACAAGGTGTGTCGGTCGATGCATGATCAATAAATCGGACAGTGAGTTAATCTCTCGGCCAAAACGTCCCAAAAGTCCCAAAATGCTCCAAATATCTCCAATTAGCTCCAAACCTGATTAAACCTGTAAAAGACTCTAAACAAAGATAAAAGACACTAAAAACACAACTATATCATGGTCTAAACTGGGTAAAAACCATGATATATCATTTACTAAGTGAATGTGGATGCGATGTTCCTAAGACGAAATGAGTTTCTGTGTTTTCAAACCTCTTTTCCATACTTTGGTTTTATGTTTGCTTGAGGGCAAGCAAAGGCTAAGTGCGAGGGAGTTGATAAATCATGGTTTTTAGGTGTTTTGAGCCACGATATATGTACATAATCGAGTCTTTTATAGTCTTTCAAGTCCTTTAGGTGTTTTACAGGTTTTAGGTACGTTTGGAGCTTATCTGGAGATTCTGTGAGCTTTTGGAGTGATTTTGCAGCATACATGGATTTCACAGGGTTTGCTGGGTACGTCTGCATATAGTGTCGGTCGACACCAAAGTGGTGTCGATCGACACCACTAAAGGACGAAATTCATGCGTGTCAAAAATACAGATTTTGGAGATTTGCAAAATTTACTCAGAAGTTTTCCATATTTACAAGAAGGCCCAAACGTGTTTTAGCTATTAATAAGGTTTTACAGCCACTTGTTAAGCTAAGTTTGATTCTACACTTTATTCTATCAGAGATTAGGAGATTTAGGATGGTCTTGTACTCGAGAGAGAAGCACTACAAGAAAAATGTCTATTATTAGCTCACGAAAAAAGCTATCGTACATAATTGATAGCGTTTTTGAAATGGATATGTCTACCGCAGCTATAATAGGTCGGCTATATATGATAGCGTTTTCGTCCGTGCTATAATAACGTTTACCAATAATAGCGATATTTCTTTCTTGCTATAACTGAGTGTACATTAGCACATTATTCGTGCTATAATATATTTATTATAGCTTCATATAAGTGCTATATATTTTTATGTACAAGTATTCAAATGCTTTGAATCCTATCTTTTAAACATTATTAATTAACTATAATTTTAAATTTATATTTAATTCAAATTATATTTTATAAATTATCAAAAATGACATAAGTGTATTAGTACATTATAAATATCAAAGAACACAATTTAATCCCAAAAAATCTCACACATGTATAATATAACTCTATAGAAAGCGATCCAAAATAAGAATTTGGGAGACATATATACCAAACATCATCATCATCCAATGCTTCTGATTCCAGTAAAAGGCCTAATCGCCATCACAAGTGATTGCTGTGAACGCCCATCATGATCCATATACTCTTGGCACATCCTTAGCCTATATAATCACGACGAGAGAAAAACAGTAACACGAACAAGATAACTGAGCTGAGAAAGAATCTATAGTAGGAAACTTTACATATAAAGCAAGTTTGGTGAGGAACTTTTATCTACCTGTTTGATGCAAGATACTCGTCGTTCAGTCTCTGATACTTTATCGATCTTTTTGGGAACATGCCTAATCTGAGAATGAAGATCATTCACAAACTGCAACGCAATAGGAACAACGTTATTTAGAACGACATAAGATCAATACACATGCTGAAAAAGACATTCATTAACTATGTCCACAGGTTGGAAAATCACTAAATAACCACTGAAATGAAAAAGACATTTATTAACTATGCTCCATTACAATGCTCACGTATCCAAGTGGTGGTTAATGACCATTTAGCGAATGGATACAATGCTCACATTTAATGACTCTATTATCCAAGTGGTGGTTAATGACCATTTGAAACAATAGTGTAGAGATTCAAGTACCTGATCACCGCAAAAGTTCTCTAAGAACTGTGAGTCTGTGACAAAGACTTCTCCAGCAGCTTGTTGGTAACTCTTTGGAGCAACCCTTTGAATTAACCTTGTGAAGAAATCAGCTACCTAATAGTGTGTATAAAAGCATACAATAACAAACAGCCAGTAGCTCAGAAAACACATTATTCATCTGAGTTTTGAATTCAAGATTCGAGATTTAACAACGTAAAACATATGTTACCTTAGGTAAGGCCAGCATATGAGCTGCCTTTGTCGAGATATCTCTATATAAAATGTATTTGTTGAAAACAAGGCCATAGATTTTCAGTTTATTCAATGAACCAAATGAGAAACAACATAATGCTTTTTAAATCCCAAGCAAATCATACCTCTCTGGAGATTTGAAAGGGTTATGGAGACCATGTTTTGGACACTGTGATAAGCTCTCAACAAATGGCTGCAGCATAGAACAGAAGAAAGATAAAGTTAGAATTGTTACTGATACCAAGTTGATGTACGATTAATGGTTTCAAAGCAGCTGCAAGTAAGAGAAGCAAAAGAATACAAAGTAATAAACTTTATAATAAGTGATTTTACTTTAAAGGGCCTTTCTTGATTCAACCTTCAACCAGAATCGAACGTTTAACATTTCATCACTCACGGCTCCAACCTAAGCACAAAAGAAGACAAAGCACCTTAATAAACTTTATAATAACTTATGACCAGCATATGAGCTGCCTTTGTCGAGATATCTCTATATAAAATGTATTTGTTGAAAACAAGGCCATAGATTTTCAGTTTATTCAATGAACCAAATGAGAAACAACATAATTCTTTTTAAATCCCAAGCAAATCATACCTCTCTGGAGATTTGAAAGGGTTATGGAGACCATGTTTTGGACACTGTGATAAGCTCTCAACAAATGGCTGCAGCATAGAACAAAAGAAAGATAAAGTTAGAATTGTGACCGATACCAAGTTGATGTACGATTAATGGTTTCAAAGCGTCTGCAAAAAAGAGAAGTAAAAGAATACAAAGTAATAAACTTTATAATAACTTATTTTACTTTAAACGGCCTTTCTTGATTCAACCTTCAACCAGACTCGAACGGTTAACATTTTCATCACTCACGGCTCCAACCTAAGCACAAAAGTAGACAAAGCATAGTTGTAAAACCACTTGAATTTTACTGTTTTTCAAGTGGTGAGCAAAGATTCTTGTGGCTTGATACATTGCGTTAGGTGACCATTTCTCCGGCTCGGTCAAGTATAAGACATCCTCCCAGCGCTCCATTTTAGTAATAAGTACAAATGATTTCGGCATTTTCCCAATCGCATATTCACTCATAATCTTGGCAACACTGCATCAGATTATCTCAGAAGCGTGAGAAAAGCTTCCACACATTCTGTTGAAAACACTACAGATTCTGCAGAGCGAAGTAGATGGAATAGAGAGAACAAAACATTACCCTTTGTATAATTGAGTTACTTTAGGGTCTAATTCAGGATCAGGATGCTCTTCTGCATGAAGTTAAAACGAAATGTGCTTTACAATCAGCAATATAGAGTAATCAAGCAAATAGACAAACACAAATAAAAGATATGTGTCAACCTTCAACTAAGTCGGCATCGTTATCTTTGATTTTCTTGATAAAAGAAGAACGTTTAAACTACCCTCAGATTCATCAGACAGAGATAGAGAAATAGGGTTCTTATCAGTCACTTTAGTGTTCTTCTGGTTCTCACTCTATATATTTTCAGCTGAAGACACAAACACAAACGTAAAGATATGATTTACACCAAAGCTTTAATCAAAATCAGAAAAGATATGCTTTTTCACCTGTTACTTTGACGGAAATCATAACCAAAACCAAAAAGGGTTTTCCCTTCTTCGAATCCCCATCCGAGCATCTCAACAATCATCTAAAATGATAGATTTCAGATCCAGAAATCTTGAGATTTCAGATCCATAAACAAATCTCAAGCAAAACCTAATCTGAAACGATAGACTTAAAATTACCAGTAAATAGAAAACAAAGACGATGAAGCAGGAAAGGGCCAAGAGATATGTGGCTGCTTTCGATTAATATCGGCCGAGAGAAACCCGTCACTATCATCCTTCTGGAGAAGAGAAGAGTGGTAAAAAATAGCTTTCGAGAGAAAATCTATAGTACTATACAATTCCATTAATAGAGATTGTGAAGGGGGAGAATCTATAATGCTAGGGTTTTGCAGGGGAGGAGGATGGGGAGATCAGAAGAAGAAATTAGGGTTTGTGTGAAGATGAGGAAGGCGGTGGAGGATTAGTATAGAAACAGAGAGGAAGAGAGGAGGAAGAAGACCAGAGTTCTTAGAGAAAAAGAAAAGAAGATGAGAGTTTTTAGAGTTGAGAAAAAAAAATGTCTGATTTTTAGTCTATCGTGGATAAGGAAGAGGGGAAAAAGGTTTTACCCAAAAAAAAAAAGCGAAATTAGGCTCGAAACTCATTTGTTGTTTCCCACTTATTAAAATTTCGGGTTAGCATTGATAAAATGCTATAATAAAATATCATAATCCAGCAAACACTCTTTAATAGCACTTAGAGAAATCGTGATATTAAAATGTGTTATTAATAGTCAGTTTTTTATAGTGGAGAGATTTTGAACCCTTGTTCTTATTCTTTTGATTTATATGATTATTACTTTGATTATGTCTTTTGTCACGATTGCCATGTATGAGTAGTTGTCTTGTTAGATTTAGGGATTCTCGTTAGGGATTTCATGGAATTATAGATTGGTTGATTAATTGGATTCAAAGCATCTAGTTCTTCATCTAGGTTGTTCTTAACGCTTAATCTAAATTAGCTACTTGGATTATTGATATCAGATTGATTAGCACAGCGAGAGTTGGTTAATTGATTAGAAAAGAACCTAGCTGAGAAAATTACCTATTCGCAAAGAGATTTGGTCTTCTAGGTTGTTAGGCATATTTAGCATTCGCAGCGAGAGTTAGTTTGTTATATGACTGTGATTCTAGTTCTAGAACATCGATATCTGAATCCTGTTGATTGATTGATCTGTGTTCCTGATTTCCTGAGAACTTCCCTAAGTCTAGCAACTTCGTCGATTAATCACACACCGTTTGCTTACTTGCTTTCTTTACTACTTTCAACCGTCTTGCTTAGCTTAATTCGATTGCATATTTGTGCACTTGCAGTTAGAATAGGGATAATTCTTGACCTATCAATGGAGTTTGAGGTATGCATCTCGATGATAATTGGAAGGTCCCGCTTCAATAGTAGGATGAATAGGAAGAGAGCGCTGATCTGGCATGGAAGCATCAGATTGCCCTGGTTCTCCTCTTTCTTGCAGATAGACTACGCCTTCATAGTCGTAATTAGCATCACTATGGGTAAGAGCACCGCATCGAAAGCAAAATTTGTGTAATCGTTTTGTAGATGAAATGCACCATCGTCAATTGTTAAGGCTCAAAATCAATGTAACGTTCAAAGTTGACCCTATCGTTGATGTGTTTAGTGACATGGATCCATACCTCACTGTCGGAGCTAGTAGTAGGCTCAAGGATACAGAACTCATCAATGTCTACAAGTGGTTCCCGACTTCATAAACAGTTGACTCCGAACGAAAGTCTTCAGGGATATTCAAAACTTGACCCAGAAGGATATTTTGGTTAAGAAATCCTCTTCAAATCGGCGTGTCCAGCAATCCAGAGCAACCAACCAATGATTATAGTGCCACGGACCATGTTCCAGAACATTTAAGAGATGGTGTTCAACTCTGAAATAGAATTGGACACTTCCATCGTTATTAATCCGGCTAGTGAGTCGATCTTCAAGTTTCCATGCTTTAGGGAGTAGGATTTATTGTTGGAATTATGTCCAGTAATCTCTGTACTGTCTCTAGAAAGTAAGAGTACGTCAATGATCAGACATAAGTCATATAATACTGGGGGTCATGATGGCTTGCTAGAGTCCGCTCATGATCTATAAGTCTTGGACTTATTGCCTTTATTATATGATCCCATATGGGTCACACGCCTAAGCTAACGGGAAAATACGAAGGAACGGTTTAGCAGAAGTACGGTAAAAGTGCTAGGCATTTACTGTACTTAGAGAGACTAAAGGGCTTGATTAAATCCAAGGGATTTAATCAGAACTGAGAATTGGGCCCAAAAGCCCATAAGAACTGGACAAGGGTTTTATTAAATAAAACTTGCCCTAGCTCTTATTTTGCTCAAGCTTCTGCGCCTCCCTCAGCCTCTCTCTGCGCCTCCTCTCTTTTGGTCTAGCAGCCTCTCTTCCCGAAGTGTGCGTGTGTGAGCCTTTGGAGGAACAACCTCTTGGTGGTTCTGCTGATCTCTGACCCGTACCTCTATTCCGCTGCATAAACAAGGTAACAGGTGAGATCTATTATGTTTCTAATCAAGAGAACCTAGATCTGCATGTTTAGTAGGATGAATCAATCTGAGAATTGAATCAGGAGACACTAAACGATCCAACAGTGGTATCAGAGCCATTGGTTCTGTGGTTTTTCTTGTTTAGAATCATGTTTAGGATTGTTTAAAGAGGTGTTTTTGAATCAATCTACTGATAAGAGAAAACACTTAAGAAACAAAGAATTAAAACCTAAACAAACAAGAAATCGCATGATCCAATCTATATGAATTGGTTTGCGTCGGAGTGTTGATCAGTTTCGGATCACACGTCCGGATCGTTTGATGCACAAACCGATCATGGATCGGCTTGTGTCGACGACACAATCGCGGCAGTTGGACCGGACGACCGAGCGGATCGGATCGATCGATCGCGATCGCTTCCTGCCTCGTCCCGGCGTGTCCAGCCTGCTGTCCCGCGTGACCGAGAGCCGAGCTTCGTCCCGGTAGCGTCTCGGCCAGCATCGTCCCGTCCCGAACGATCGTCCCGTCCAGCAGCCGTCCCGATCGTGGATCGCTCGCGTGCTGGCTTGCGGCTAGGTCACGGCCGTGAATGGTTCGTGACCAATTCGGTTCGGTTCGGTTTAAAATTTTATTAAAACTTAAATCGTCTTGGTTTAATAAACAGACTTAATAAATTTATTAAGTTCTGGTTAAACCGGGATAAGAAATCCAAAGTCGAAAATTGGATTTTGTGCCTAAACCAGTGATTTTCTAATTTGATTTGGTTGGACCAAATAAATTGAGAAAATCCGGTTTAGTAAATAACCGGTTGACAATTGTGGTCGTCGTAGTAATTAATTTTGGTTAAGACCAATTTTAATGAACCAGACCGGTTATGTCATTTAATTGGGCAATTGGGTTATGTCTTGGACATGAACCAATTCTTGGGCCTCGGGCCAAGAAGTTAAAACAATTGGGCCAATTATTTGAGTCTTTTCTTCAGAATTAATTTAAAATTTATTTTTATAAAATTATAAAATCGATTTTTAAATTAATAAGTTTCCAAAATTTTGAAATTAGAAAGTTTCTTAAATTAGAAGTTTCTAGATTTGCATGTTTTGGATTTTAGGAAATTTCTATATTTAGAAAGTTTCCAATTTTAGGAAGTTTCCAATTTTAGAAAGTTTCCAATTTTAGGAAGTTTCCAATTTTAGAAAGTTTCCAAAATTAGTAGGTTTCCCAAAAAAGAAAGTTTCCCAAAATAGTAATCTTCTATTTTGGGATGAAATTTTAATAAACCTACAAACCTCAAACAATATCAAGCGTTGGATGTCTTGTCCAGTCTATGTCAGCTGTCGAAGCCCATTCAATTGTACGCATGGCCTTACAGTGTGAGGGTGTCTACTTTTGCGTGGGTAAGACGGTTTGTGATTCATAAATGTCATTGGGAGTCCCAGACATTAGTGATTACATGACTGTATAGTCTGGTTTTCTTGACTAGGCCATCGGGAGTCCCGGGCCTTGAGACATCAGAGTGGATTGGGCCTCGGGCCCAGATTCACAACCAAGAGTTATATCACGGATATAATTAGCCGAGATAGGGCTTACCGATATAAGCTAAGGTTGGGTGACGGCCAGTGGCCCACTTTGATCTTAGTTATATGTGGATCTTGGAATCATTATATTCTATTGAGGGTAACTGATGTTATTGAATATAATGCGAGATTAATCATATTAAGTATAATGCGAGATTAATCATATTGAACATATTAACTAAAATTCTTTTATCTTAAATTTCAGTTATGACTAGCACAAACAATCAAAACACTTTCTCGATCTGGTCTGTCCTTGAGATGGACAAGCTGAACGGATCAAATTTCTTGACTTGGTCGCGGAACCTGAGGCTAGTCCTCAGACAGGAGAGAAAGGACTATGTCCTTGAGAGAGCTCTCCCCGTGAGGATCGGGTCCAATGCTTCTCATGCAGTATATGATGCTTGGAATAAGCATTATAATGATGCGGTAGATGTGCGTGGTCTGATATTGGCTACCATGGACTCAGACTTGCAGAAGCAATATGAGAAAATGGAGTCGCCAATAGAGATGATCAGCAGCCTGAAATTGAAATTTCAGGAGCAGATAAGAGTGGAGAGATACCAGTTGGTTAAGTCTCTCACTAGCTGCAAGCTACCAAATGATCATCCAGTGAGTCCTCATGTCAGTAAAATGATGGGTTACATTGATAACCTGAGGAAACTGGATTATCCAGTTAGCCAAGAATTGGCAACTGAGATCATTCTGCAGTCACTGCCGTCAAGCTATGATAAGTTCAGAAGGAACTATATCAAGAAAGGCTTAACGAAGACGCTGACTGAACTGCATGATATGCTCAAGACAGTTGAGCCAAACGTGAAGAGTACCCAGTATAATCTCATAATGGAGAAGGGTGGGTTTATTAAACCTAGTGCTGACAAGGGTGAAGACAAAGTTATCCAGATTTTGAATCATGGCAAGCGTGTGTCTTCTGAGCCCAAGTCAGATACCTCTTACGTTGGTAAGTGCTGCTACTGTAAAGAGACTGGGCATTGGAAGAGAGATTGCATTAAATTCATGGAAGATGATGAGGAGTTGAAGTTGATGTATGAGACTACTTCCTCAGGTATTCATGTTATTACTTCAAGTTCTACCTTATAGGTATTGGTTACTGGTTGTGGCACTGATATTTGTTGTAATATGCAGAGCCTAAGCAACAGTAGAACGTTGAAGGAAGGGCAAGTGGAACTGCATGTCTGGAAGGAGCTATGGATGCTGCCTCAGCCGTAGGGTTTTCACTTGTAGATGCCTTTGAGGCTTGGTTTTATTAAGTAATTGCTACAATGTACCTGCTTAAGCAGAGTTGTTTTTCATTTTCTTGTAAGAATTTGAATGTTTTTCATTTTGATAAAAGACAAGTTTTTGTTCTTTTGATCTTAATGAAATATTAATTGTAGCACCCTATTCAAGGAATGGGTTTTATATCTTAAACCAAAGAGTGCCTAAATGTAACATAAATACCAAATTGGTTTAAATCTGATGAATTAAACCTGATTTTTCTTGGCATAAAAGTCTTGGTCACATAGAGTAAGTCGGATTCAGAAATCCCATAGTTATGCACTATTGGGCTCATTTGATCGGATATCTTATGAGACTTGAATTTTGTTTACTGGACCAAAAGACAAAGGGGCCTATCTTAGCCGAGCTAGAGAAAGGCCCAAAGGCTTATTGGAGATTGAACATACTCATGTATGTGGTCCGATGAGCAGTAATGCCAGAAAAAAAAAAATTCATGTACTTCATTGTTTCTACTGATTAATTCAGTGAGTAAGACTGTGTTCATTTGATGAGACACAAGTCGGAATTCTTTGACATGGTCGATAGAATTCCAGAATGAGGTATAGAATCTGAGTGACAGAAGTATTAAGACTCTGAATTAAATCACGAGTGAGAATACTTGAGTCATTGATGGTGTGATCATCTGAATGAGTGTGAAGTCGTTTCACAGCTCAATTCTCCTGAAAACCTTGAGGTGTTTCTGTGAGAAAGAGTCAGATCTTATCAGAAATGATTAAAGATGAGTCACACGAATCTTCCATGATATTTTTAAAATAACGCTCTAGAAATATCTAAGTTTACGCTGAAATAGTTCCACCAATATCAGTTGAAAGACACCACGTAAATGTGGATTGGAATCGATCCAAATTCGTCTTTACTGAGTATTTATAGTTGTGCTACTTTGCTGGTTGTCCTAGGGAAACCAAGGCTTGTTACTTTTACGTCCATTCTGTTTTCTAAGAAGGGAAGTTACTTTCCAAGAAGAACAGTGGGAGTAAAAGTATAACTCGAAGAAATTTGAGAAATACAGGAGGCTGCTCAACCTGTTGAGGGAGAGCAACGGATGGATTTGCAGATTTCTGTAGAATCTACACCTGTAGAGCCTGAAGTTCGCAGATATGAATGAATCAGTCACTAATCCGAGAGTAATTTCTCGTCGTTAGTTGAACCTGATGATCATTGAAAGTTCGCATGATCTGATGATCATTGAAAGCGACGAATCTGCGAAATTCAAAGAAGCGAAAGTGAGCTCGGACTCCGAAAAATTACATTTTGTGTAAAGTTAGCTTCATCGATCCATTCATGGATGGAAGCAAACATATCGGAGTTGGAATCTTCGTTCTGTTAAAGTAGTCAAGGTTTTGACTTGAACAGGAACGAAATGGAACTGTTCGTTTACTAATAGATAAGTGGGAGCGATGTTGCATTTCTCATATTGTATGTCGATGACATACTGATTCTCGGAAATAACGTCCCAATGCTGCAGTCGGTAAAGGACTGACTTGGGAGTTGGTTTTAATGATTGACATGGGTAAAGCCACGTATGTTCTTGGAATTTGGATCTAAAGATAGAGATCCAAAAGAGCTAGTAGGACAATGTCAGGATTCTTAAATTGACAAAGTCCTACACGTTTTCAGCAATCCAAGAAGGGTTTTATGCCAATGTCACATGACATTACGTTAAGCAAGAAACAGTATCCTACGATATCTGCTGAGCTTGAATGCATGGATGAGATTCCATATGCGTCGGCAATTGGATCTATCATATATGCCATGACACGTACTTGTTTTGATGTTGCTTTAATGTTAAGCAAGACAAGTAAAGACCAGTCAAATCCAGCAAAGAATCACTGGATAGACGTAATGAATATCCTCAAGTATTTGGAAAATACTTAGGATAAGTTCTAGATTTACGGAGAAAGTAAGGTGCTACAAGTCGGAAGAGTCTGAAAGGCAAGTTTCCAACAGACAAAGATGATTTCCGGTCACAGTCCGGTTATATCTTGTGTCTGTCTGGCGGTGCAAGGCACTGTTGCTGACTCCATGACTTAAGCTGAACATTTCGCAGCTTTGGAAGCGGCGAAAGAGGTTGTTTGGAAAGAAGAGTTCGTCACTGAACTTGATGTGATTCCCAACATAGATGAGATTAGCTGCACATCAGAGGTCCAAACACCTTGAGGGTAGGTATAACCTATTCCGTGAGATAAATGAAAGAGATGTTAAGTAGATCAGCAAGTTTCAACGAAAGAGAACGTTGCTAATCTATTAACGAAGCCACTCCTTAGGCCTAAGCACGAGTCATGGACTGTTGCTGTAGGATAAGTGAAATTAAGATGTAGTCTAAATTTCAGTGGGAGTTAGTAAAGGGCTTTATTTAGTTATTTGATATGTTCTTGTAAAACATTTTATGTTTAATGAAATTATTATTTCAAGATTATTTTAACTGTGATGAAATAATCGTTCCAAAATGATATGAACCATTTTATAGGTCATCGAAGTAAATGACTTGATCTTGAGTCATCAAAGTCATTTAGCTTGATCATGAGACCCTATATTTGATAGATGGCTTATATCATCCTGTCCCTAGTCGAAGGTTGTTGAAATTGGAACACCAACAACCGCGTGAGACTAGATTGGTATGTGACTTATGACAAAGTCTCAGAATGTCATAGATGCACGGCATCAAAGTCAGTACATAGGTGTATGTTGGGGTACATACGACCGGACAAGACCCGCATATAAGAACTCTTCAGGATATTTATATTCGTGTCATAAGAGATTCTTACTACGACTATAGAGTATAGTCCTTAGACCTGAGTTCGCATGCATGTGACTGCACATGAACTAATGCGCTTTGATCATTGTCTAATGCTGTCGTTAAGCGATAGTTATAAGGACCTTGATTGGATGTATTATGAAATGAGTAGTTTACAGTGATGGAACAAGACGGGATTTGTCCCTCCAATATAAATGGAGTGAATATCTCTAGGCCAATCGGAGATTTGTATACTGGAAAATGCATGGCCATGCTCAAACGGACTTTCCCGAGTCGTTTGGATTGTCAGTATCAAATCAGAGTCCGATGAACAAGATTAGGCTTTATAAGGATGACACTAATCTTGCCTTATGACTAATCGAGATATTGAGACAAAAGGATTATGAATACAGAGATTCCAGTTCAAGTGGGAGATTGTTGGAATTATGTCCAGTAATCTCTGTACTGTCTCTAGAAAGTAAGAGTACGTCAATGATCAGACATAAGTCATATAATATTGGGGGTCATGATGGCTTGCTAGAGTCCGCTCATGATCTATAAGTCTTGGACTTATTGCCTTTATTATATGATCCCATATGGGTCACACGCCTAAGCTAACGGGAAAATACGAAGGAACGGTTTAGCAGAAGTACGGTAAAAGTGCTAGGCATTTACTGTACTTAGAGAGACTAAAGGGCTTGATTAAATCCAAGGGATTTAATCAGAACTGAGAATTGGGCCCAAAAGCCCATAAGAACTGGACAAGGGTTTTATTAAATAAAACTTGCCCTAGCTCTTATTTTGCTCAAGCTTCTGCGCCTCCCTCAGCCTCTCTCTGCGCCTCCTCTCTTTTGGTCTAGCAGCCTCTCTTCCCGAAGTGTGCGTGTGTGAGCCTTTGGAGGAACAACCTCTTGGTGGTTCTGCTGATATCTGACACGTACCTCTATTCCGCTGCATAAACAAGGTAACAGGTGAGATCTATTATGTTTCTAATCAAGAGAACCTAGATCTGCATGTTTAGTAGGATGAATCAATCTGAGAATTGAATCAGGAGACACTAAACGATCCAACATTTTTAGGTCAGTGGGTTTCTGATGCGGTGGATTAAGGGGCCTAGAAATCAAGCTGTGGCGATTGTTATTGCTTCGATCTCGCCTGGCTGCTTCTAAAATCGGTTGAGAGGTTCGATCTTCTCCGTCGAGGCTAAGGTGCTGTAACGCTTCCCAGACATCCTTTATCTTGAGGAAAAGAGAGGTAGGGGAAGAAATCGACACAAGATCGATAGATGTAATTCGGTAGAGTAGCCGGAAGAGTATGTTGTATGCCGACGGTAAAGATGACACCGAAAAAGCAAACGGTGACAGTTGTGAGATCCGGGATTCAAACTAAGAATTTGTATTCGTGGATTTGGACTTTAGGTTATAGAAATGGTATAGTTTCCTATGAATCAAAGACTTTATTGAGATTGATCGTCGAGATAGAACAAACACAATCGAGAAGAGAGTACAAAGTATGAAATCGAGCTATCTAATCGAAGTGTTCTTAGCCTAGGTTGGAATGTCTTTAATGAGTCGCCATTCTTCTTTAAATAATCTCGACCTTGACCTCTTCGTTCCGATATTTCGGCCTCGTCGTCGTAACGATCTCCGAGATTCTCGCGATCAGTTGAACTTGACAAGACCGAGCTCCACGTCATCTTCTGCCGAGCTCGAGCTCGATCGTCTCCGGCTTCGGCATCGTCCGGGCCTTGCTAGGGCGTTTATTCGCTTGGGCCCAACAAAGGAGTCGGCTCTTCCTTTTGTCTTTGATTCTGGAACGGGCTTGTCATTACGGGCTTTCGCATTGTCTGTTAATGGGCCGGATTTTCTAGAGGGAAATCCAGTACCAACAATAGCCCCCCAGCCCATTGATTTCGAGAAGTCGAGGTTAATGGGCGGTGGACGTTCTTGGGAGGAGGTGCGTGCCTCGGGTGTGACAAACCTAATGATTATCTTCGCCCCATCCATAAATCTTATATCGACGGTTGAGATCGCACATGCCCGAAGGATCACAACTGCCTCGATCTTTTTTTCGTGATCATTTACAAATTTCGAATCGAGCGGTTGGGATTGTGGGATACCAAAAATCCCACGGATCTCGAACACGAGGTAGTTTAAAAAGGGGAGTTACCTAGCACGATTCCCATTACTGCTCACACTACGAATCGTCAAGGTAACTTCTTCTCCCTCATTATATCCTCTTCTTGCCTCTCGCTCATATTCTCTTTTTCGTCGTTCTGAGACTTTCTCTCTCTGGAGATTTCGTTTTTCCTCTTTCCTCGAAAGAAATTTCTGATATATCAAGCTATCATGGTTCGAAAGAGTGCGGTCAAGGCAAGTTCAACCGTGGCGGTGGAACCGGTTGGTCCCCATCCACCGTCCAGTTTGACTGCCGACCTTATACAGAAGTTGCGGGTGAAATGCCGGATTCCGCCGGAGGTGGAGATACTTATCCCATCGCCGGAAATGTCCCCAGAAACCGTCGTCGAGGGCCATTGCTGTGCCTCTTACACCTATTTCGATAAATGCGGATTGTTTTTCCCGATCCCTCGCATTATCTCATGGGTTTTGGCCCAGCTTCAGCTGGCCTTTCATCAGATGACCCCGAACTTTGTTCGGTACGTCATCGGACTCGGGTCAGAGCCATCGAGGAGGGTATCAATTTCGGGGTCGAGGAGTTAATGAGGGTTTGTTCGGTAAAACACAATACTCGTTTTCCCGGGACTTACTACCTCTCTCCTCGCCATGGAAAAATCCTTGATGAGATCCCGACGAGGGATGTATGGAAGAGTAAATATTTTTACTTCAGGATCAGTCATCACTCGGTTGAGTATTTCGACTATTCGGTTATCCCGACAAGATGGGCAACCAGCGTTGGTTAGCTTATAGGGCTTATTGGTTTCTCTGGTTGCTTCGATATTTTCTATCGACATCGAGTCATCTGCTAACAATCTTTTGGGTTTCTTTGCAGAGGCTCCTGAGTCACCATCCTCGAATCCAGATACGCCGAGTTTGATAGCTCGCCTTCGGAGAGGAGATATCCGCTGGTGTAATTTTACAGACCAGTGAATCCGAGCTGCTTTAGGTCCTGCGGCCCGACGACCTCCTTCGTACCGACCTCGTCTTTCGCGAGACGAATCACGCCTCCCTTGCCAGCCCACTTCGGCTCGAATCGTTCGGGATCCGCGTCAGATTGTCGAGCGGACTGGAGAGAGTGAGTGTTTTGGTTAGTTTGTCCGGGGGTCATCGTGCCACATGCCCTCCGTTTGCCGGGCTGACCCGAATCTATTTTGTTTGCAGATCGACCTGTTTCGGGCGACAGTTCTACTGCAAGTACCCCTTCTCTGTAAAAGATGTCGAGAAGATCTAGCAGCCGTCGGAACGGGAAGGATCCCGTTGATCTGGCGAAGAAAATGAAGTCTGTCGACTTGAGCAACGCCCTTCTTTTTTCCATGCACGAGGGGCCTCCTCCTTCTCCTTCGATTCCGCCTCCGAACCCTGCTCAGGTTTCTCTCCCCCAGGCCGCAGGGTCCGGAGAGTCTAATGCGGTGGTGGAGGATTTACGTCCTGTTCGGGGACCGGTTCGGGTTCCGTCTGGGGAGCCTGTTATGCGCAACTCCCGGTCGAATGGTTCGAGGGGATCAAACGGTCGGAGCCGGAGTGACCCTCCTCCCCCGGCGGCGAAGCGTCAAAGGACTGACGCGGAGGTAAGCTCGAGGAGATCAAACCAGGGTGTTGAGGCTCGACCTGCCTCTTCTGGGTCCTCCGGGTCTTTCAACTGGCGCTTCAGGCACCAGAAGGATTGTCCGATTGCGGATGACCCGACGGGTGTGGCCTATCTGCTGAGGCATTTTAAGCCCGCAGGTGTTCAGCTCCCGGTTGTCGGGGATATGGCTCTCGGTGACATTTACACCGAGATGATGGCGGCTTCTGGGAAGGTGACGATTTTCCTACCTCGCTTTTTTATATGTTTCGTGCTCACTCTTCGTTCTTTTTTTTGTAGGCCTTGGAGGCCGTGAACAGGTTTGCGGCAAGGGCTGAACGAGAGCTGCGGGAGGTGTCGCAGGCGAGTGAGCTCGATACCGTCGAGAAGACGGTTAGGGATCTGATAGCGCAGTTGCAGGGGGCCTTGGCTCTGGAGGAAGAGCTGCGGAAAAAGGCGGGTGACCTGGATGCGCAGTTGCAAGGTGCCTTGGATCGGGCTTCGGTCGCAGAGGAAGTGAGTCGAACCGCTACTGAGGCAGGTCGGGTTGCGGATGTGCGGGCCGCGCAATGTCAGGGTGATTTGGACAAGGCTCTTGCCGACCGAGAGTTTGACTTCAGGGTGGCGGCCCATGAGGCTAGGAAGGGGCTGAACGGAGAATACCTTAGAATCCTCGATGGGATTGCGGCGAAGGAGAGCCAAAGGAAGGTCGATGTGAGCGCCGAGATGAGGCTTCAGGAGGCTTTGGCCAATATTGCGCTTATCGCTGAGTTCGCTTCTGGCGAACTTGATCTGACCAAGGAGGTGATGGACTTGGCCGAGAAGAAAAGGCTGGCCACGGAGGAAACGAATGCCGCAGCGGTGTCGGATTTCAGTATCAGCAAACTTAATTTGCCGGTGATGTCGGACGATTCCGTGGTCTTGGTGCGCTGATATATCATGGTTTTTACTAGTTTTAGACCATGATATAAGTGTGTTTTAGTGTCTTTTTGTGTTCTTTTAGAGTCTTTTACAGGTATAATCAGGTTTGGAGCATATTTGGTGATTATGGCACTTTTTGGAGTGTTTGGCCGAGAGATAGAGTTCACTGTCCGAAACAGAGGAATGTGTCGATCGTTGCACTCTAGCATCGATCGTTGCACCAGCGAGATGGGCCAAAACTCGGCGGTTTATGAAGAGTCAAGATATTGCACTCTGATCCAGAAGTTCCTGATATTTACAAAGAAACCCCTGGCCGAGATTAGACCTATATAATTAAGTTTTTGGTGTTTTATTTACTTAGGCTTTCATAATTAAGGGCAGAGGATTTTTAGAGCTTTTGGGGCTGATCTGAACCTTTACTTCATCTGTATTTGGAGAAGATTTCGAATCCCTTTTATTCTTTATCTTCTATGCAATTTATTCATCATATGATTATGTTTTCATTATCTATGTCTGAGTAGATTCCTTGTTAGGTTTAGGGTTTCTCACATAGGATTTCATGACTTGCTAGACTTGTTAAATTCAGTTAAGGATTCATAACTATATCTGTTCTTCAATCTAATTGTGCTTAAAGCTAGTTCTAACCTGATCAATTAGAATCTAGATCTTAGGTTGCTAAATACGTCACGGAAGTGGGGTTTAGGAATCTGAACTAATTAGGTTGAGCAATTAAACTTCTCGCAAACGAAAGTTTGGTTTAGGATAATTGTGAACATATCAAACTTGGAATTAATGCTAGTTTAATCTGTTAGTTCTCGCAAACGAAAGTTTGGTTTGCTGCACTTAGACTTAGAGAATTATCGCAAAGGAATTTGGTTAATTCTATATCTGTGTTTTGAGTCCTAGAACTGTGCTTAATTAGATCCTTGCTGAATGAACTGTCTGCTTGTCTGATTTCCTGAGAACGCCCTAGACTTAGCGCTCTTAATAACTTGCTTTCGCAACCAACAATCTCTGCTTTCTGTTTACTTTCTCACATTGCTTTTAATTCAATCACATTGCTTTCTTCCTAGTTTAATTTCCTGTTCTTGAGCTATTGAATACGGAGTCCCTGTGGATTCGATACCTATATACTACGACTACTGAACTGTGCACTTGCAGTTAGATATAGGATAAAACCTGACACCTATCAAGTTTTTGGCGCCGTTGCCGGGGACTCTTTGAGTCTTCGATAGCTTAGAACTTAGGGTTTTACTAGGATTTTTCGTTTTCTTTTCGTTTTATTTTTATTTTTTTTAGTTACTGATTTTCTCTGTTTTCTCTCTGTCGCAGGTACCAATATCGCACTGCGTCGATCGTTGCACTCTAGCATCGATCGTCACTAGGCGATTCAGAGATTGAAACGATCGTTGCACTGATAGCATCGATCGTTACCCGACGATTACAGACAGTTTATGCAGGCGCAGAAAACTAGAAGTAATCCGAACTTTGACTTAGTTAATCTCGATCTTGAAGAACTTGGACGTTTAGAGAGAACCAACAGAAGAGAGAGAAGAGAAAGGATGGTGCAAGAGAGTTTGATTCTTGTACGTGATGCTGAAGGTACCCTGAGGGACCGAGATAACAACCCATACAATGCTGCTTGGCAAAGGGTTGATGCTGAAGGGAATGTCATCCCTGATCCTCCTGAGCAACAGCAACAGGAGCAGAACCAGGGTCAAGGACAGGCCCAAGGTAGACAGATGGTTGTCCATGAGAGGACTTTAGCTGACTACAACAGACCGGATGAGTTTCATAGAAACCGGTCAGCTTTAGTGCTTCCTGCCTTTGAGAGGAATGATTTTGAGATCAAAACCATCTACTACTCGCTGATGAGACAGAATGCGTTTCATGGTTACCCAACGGAGCAGCCTATGGATCACATTTATTCATTTGAGGACGTAGTCACTGGCATGAAGTATGATGGAGTGTGCCCGGACTATCTGTTCCTTAAGCTCTTTCTGCACACCCTTGCTGGAGACGCTAGTGCATGGCTAAAGCAGCTGGCACCTGCTCAGTACACTACTTGGGCAGCCTTAAAGAGTGAGTTCTTGCGTCACTTCTATGATGATGCACGCTCTGACCAGTCCAGACAGGACATACTCACCTTTTCACAAGGAGCTGTGGAGCCTTTAAAGACTGCATGTATGAGATTTAAGCAGTATCAGCGTGACTGCCCACACCATGAATTCACTGAAGTTCAGTTGATTGGCATCTTCTTCAGAGGCATAGATCTTCCATATCAGTCTGCGCTGGACAATTCCAGTAATGCTAACTTCAACACCAGGACTCCTACGCAAGCTAAGCAGTTGATTGAGAATCTAATAGGCAGCAACAGCTGCAAGACTATGGATGAGAGGAGGAAGAAATCTGGTGGAAGTGTAGAGAATTCTGACATAGCTGATATTATATCTAGGTTGGACACAGTTTGCAATCTCCTAGCAGGTAAGAAAGCTGTCCATTTTGCCCAAGATGTAGAGGTAATTCAAACTGAGGAGGACACTCAGCAGGAAGATGTGAATTACATAGGAGGTTCTGGATTCCAAGGTAATAGATTTGGTAATTAACAGGGAAACAGATTCTTCAATGGAGGACAGAAAAGTGCTTTCAACAGCAACTCATCTAATTCTGGACAGACTAGTGGTTTTCAGAAGACCTTTGGACAAGGTACTCAGAGAACCTATGGGTCTTCATCTTATCAGACTCCTCCTGCACCTACAGCTCATGAGAGTAGAATGGAAGCTATGATGGAACAACTAATGGAGAGTCAGACCAAGATTTATGTGGACTGCAACAAAAAAGTTAGATGCTGTCTATGAAGACCTCAATGGGAAGTTTGAGTCCCTGAACACTCACATGAAGCAGTTGGATACTCAGGTAAACCAGATTTCCAGCTCAATAAAGGGAAAAGGGCTAGCAGACACTCATATTAAGGCCTGGTCTGTGTACGTTAATGATGGATCTCACCTAGGTGAAAAATTTGAGCTAAGTACAGCTGAATTGGTGAAGGAAGGAGAAATCCCGGATTTTGGTGAAAAACTCTCGGGTGGAAATTGCAGAGCTGCAACGATCGACACACACCTAGTGTCGATCGATGTACGTCGGGAACAGACAGATTCGCTGAGTGATGATGGTATTGATGCAGACTTGGAGCTTGATAGCTTATTCCCTGGAGTCTCTGAGATCTCTCAACAGGAGATTTATGCGCAGATTGTTAGACAACACTCCTCAGTGTCTGAAGTGATTAGGCAGGAAATTGAAGAGCTTGAGAAGCTAGAGGAGATTGGTGAAGAATTGGAAGAAATTCCAACTTCTGATGATCCACCTTATCATCCATGTGTGCAGAGGTATTTGAACAAGATGCTGCCTCTAGATGAAGAGCTGAGAGATTGGGTGGTTATAGTTCCTCAGCATATTGGTGATGTTCTGTCAACCAAGATCCCGAAGAAGCTGCCTGATCCTGGAGTCTTTGTGCTTGATTGTTCAATCTTTGAGGATAGTTTCAGGCGTTCTCTGTGTGACTTAAGAGCTGCTGGAAGTTTGATGCCATACTCTGTGGCAGAGAAGCTGGGTATGCTAGATTTTACTCCTACTAGGACCTCTCTTGTCCTAGCTGATCAGTCCATACGAGTTCCTGAAGGACTCCTGATAGACATACCGGTGAGAGTTGGAAACTACTTAGTTCCAACAGATTTCTTAGTGCTGAAATATGACTGTGATCCGGATGAAGCATTGCTGCTTGGAAGACCATTTTTGGCTACAGCAGGAGCGGTGATAGATGTTAGGAACAGCCTGATAGACCTCCATCTGGGAGATGAGCCGCTGCGTTATGAGATGGATAAGCTGCGAAGACCACTGATAGATCGGCAGACATTCACCATAAGGGATGCAGATGATGAGCAGCCTGATGACACTGTGATTATAGATCCTGGAGCACATTTTACTCCATCTTTTCTTGGACATGAGCATTCTGCAACAGCCTACTCGCCACCTTGGATGAGGAGACTTGGACAGAGACCGAAAAAGTCTCTGTTGGGATCTCCTGGTGCCTGAAAAATCTTGTCCGTCCGGTCAAGCTATTGACCTTAAACAAGCGCTGGGTGGGAGGCAACCTACCATTAGGTACTGGTGTTTTTCTACTTAATTTTTGGTGTTTTTGTTAGGATTTTACGTTTGTTTTTGTTTCTGGGGAGTTTCTGGTTGCAGGTCTCGGACAGATTCGCAGTGCGTCGATCGACGCACTTCTGTGTCGATCGTCACAACACGATCGGAATCGCATTGCAGCGATCGTTGCAGTTCTGAGCAACGATCGACCATACACGAAAATCGCCAAGTAACGGTCGATGCACTTAGTGCAACGATCGATGCTCGAGCGACATAGGTAAACCCGACAGAACTCAACAGAACTTTAACAATTTTTCTTTCTTTTTACCGATCCTTCGCTTGACACTACTGGGGACAGAGTGTCTTAAGTGTGGGGGAGGTGCTACTGACGTTTATCTTTCTGTTTTCATAAGAGTCAGTCCATTTTTCAAAAAAATTTGTTTTATTGAGTCAAAATTGTTTAAGTAAGAAACTATGATTTTCTGAGAAGATTTACAAGACTTGCAGGAACTTAAGTAACCATCAGGATGAAGTTGCAGGATCTATCTATGACTATTAGAAAACCCCATCACAGATCAACCTACTGGAAACACCCACATCACTTCAGGTATCAGAGGATCCTTTTACTGACTTCAATTTAATACTGACTTAGATTTCTCACCTAAGGGCTTGGTATACTTTGTGTCGGATTCCTTGTTAGTTCTGACACAGCCTGTCAACCTATCCTATTTAGTTCCCTTCTCCCCTTCTATAAAGTAAAAAAAAAAGATAATAAACTGAGGATGAGTTAGTAACTCCGAAGTGGTCACAGGAGTGGTAGAGACCCCTATTATCTCCTGTGCTATCCATGGAATGTGTCCAAAGTACACCCCATAACGGGAAGAACACTGATAAAAAAAATAAAATGATACCCAATGTGGGAAAAATCAGTTGTTAAAGAAGGGAAAGAGAAGAAAGGGACTAGAGAAAGATAGTATGGTGGTCTAGAGCTGATAAGGTAAGAATCCATGTGCCCTTTGATCGATACTCCTTAGGTGAGACCGCACTTAAATACTTGCAGAAGTCAGTAGGGAGAATTTGAATGCTTGAATGTGATTGTGGAGTTTACCTAGGACAGTTGCTAAGTGTGGGGGAAGTACATGTTGGTCTTGATATCCTGTGATTGATTCTTTCAGTGGTTTACTAAGGGGAATCTGAGTATTGTAGCTTCTAGGACGAAATGAGTTTCTGAAGAGTTTTCAAACCTCTTCACCAAGCTTTAGTTCTCTGTTTTGCTTGAGGGCAAGCAAAGGCTAAGTGTGGGGGAGTTGATATATCATGGTTTTTACTAGTTTTAGACCATGATATAAGTGTGTTTTAGTGTCTTTTTGTGTTCTTTTAGAGTCTTTTATAGGTATAATCAGGTTTGGAGCATATTTGGTGATTATGGCACTTTTTGGAGTGTTTGGCCGAGAGATAGAGTTCACTGTCCGAAACAGAGGAATGCGTCGATCGTTGCACTCTAGCATCGATCGTTGCACCAGCGAGATGGGCCAAAACTCGGCGGTTTATGAAGAGTCAAGATATTGCACTCTGATCCAGAAGTTCCTGATATTTACAAAAAAGCCCCTGGCCGAGATTAGACCTATATAATTAAGTTTTTGGTGTTTTATTTACTTAGGCTTTCATAATTAAGGGCAGAGGATTTTTAGAGCTTTTGGGGCTGATCTGAACCTTTACTTCATCTGTATTTGGAGAAGATTTCGAACCCCTTTTATTCTTTATCTTCTATGCAATTTATTCATCATATGATTATGTTTTCATTATCTATGTCTGAGTAGATTCCTTGTTAGGTTTAGGGTTTCTCACATAGGATTTCATGACTTGCTAGACTTGTTAAATTCAGTTAAGGATTCATAACTATATCTGTTCTTCAATCTAATTGTGCTTAAAGCTAGTTCTAACCTGATCAATTAGAATCTAGATCTTAGGTTGCTAAATACGTCACGGAAGTGGGGTTTAGGAATCTGAACTAATTAGGTTGAGCAATTAAACTTCTCGCAAACGAAAGTTTGGTTTAGGATAATTGTGAACATATCAAACTTGGAATTAATGCTAGTTTAATCTGTTAGTTCTCGCAAACGAAAGTTTGGTTTGCTGCACTTAGACTTAGAGAATTATCGCAAAGGAATTTGGTTAATTCTATATATGTGTTTTGAGTTCTAGAACTGTGCTTAATTAGATCCTTGCTGAATGAACTGTCTGCTTGTCTGATTTCCTGAGAACGCCCTAGACTTAGCGCTCTTAATAACTTGCTTTCGCAACCAACAATCTCTGCTTTCTGTTTACTTTCTCACATTGCTTTTAATTATATCACATTGCTTTCTTCCTAGTTTAATTTCCTGTTCTTGAGCTATTGAATACGGAGTCCCTGTGGATTCGATACCTATATACTACGACTACTGAACTGTGCACTTGCAGTTAGATATAGGATAAAACCTGACACCTATCATGCGCCCTTTGAACTAGGCGGCCGCTCGTCTTGATCAATATGGATCAAACCTTCCGACCGGAGTCAGTTCGCGTGTTAGCGACGAGGGCGAGGGTCGACTTGAGGAGGACAAGGTGACTGATGACCAGATGGAGGATCAAGACGAAGCTTCCTCTCCTTCCAAGCAGTTCTAGTTTTTCCTCCTTCTTTGTTCGTTGTTGCCCAAGTGGGCTTTTGATTTGTTTCCAAACTTTCGTTGCCCGAGGGGGCTCTTTTTTTTCCTGATGTTGCCCTTGGTGGGCTTTCGTTCGAACTCGAGGACATTATGTCCTTTCTTCTTTTTTTTATGAATCGCTTTTTAAATCTTTCATGCTTTAGCATATATTTTATCGTTCTTATGCCTTAACAGGCGATTCGAGCCGCTGTGGCAATTTGAACTTCTCGAGAGGGATCGAGCAGATAACTCATCTTGAATTGCCTTAGGTAGTTCTTTGCGAACTTTTAAGTCAATTGCATTTGAGCTCGAGCTCTTTGCCAGGAATAGTCTCAGGCGCGACTACTTCGTAGTGTAAGATTCAGCCTTAATCGCTGAATTGAAAAGAGAAGCATTAAATATGAGAACGGATCGAAGTAAACTTACAAAGATTCGGTTTGGAGTGTGTTTAGAGGTTGTATGCTTGAATAGCCGTCTTGACCTCGTTATTTTGATTGTGGGGTGGGGTAGTCCCCCAATTCTTTTAATTCGTATGAGGCTTAGAAGAATTGTATTTTATGGAAAGATCATACTGGATCTCTTTCTTTGGGACAATCATTTCAGTTCGTTCGATTTGGAAGGACCGTTTTAGGTCGCTTTATTTGAAGGGATAATTTCATATCACTTTATTTTTTGGAGAGATAATTTCATATCGCTTGATTTCGGGGGAGGCCGTTTGAGGTCTCTCGGAAGGGATAATTTCATATCACTTATTTTAGGAGAGATAATTTCATATCACTTTAGCTCGGGGGGAGGCCATTTCAGGTCGCTCGGAAGGGATAATTTCTTATCGCATATTTTAGGTGAGATAATTTCATATCACTTTAGCTTTGGGGAGAGGCCATTTCAGGTCGCTCGGAAGGGATAATTTCATATCGCTTTGACTTTGAAAAGATAATTTCATATCACCTGTTCAAGAAGAGATAATTTCATATCACTTTGGCTTTCGAAGAGATAATTTCATATCACTTTTAGGAATGTATTGGCGAAGTATTTCGCAGTGGCTCTGACCTTTACGACAGAAAGAAACGTTGGATTAAGGGACTTATTTTGATTTCACAAAGATAAGCTAGTGTGACTTCGTCAGAAGTTGCTGAGCTCGGCATGAGCTTTGTGTTGGGGGGGTGGCTGCGCTCAGAGTCGAGCTGCCTACGTACCCTTTTTTAAGGGGATCAAGCCATTTCGTAGTTCGATTATGTTGATGTACTCCTAGTGGAAATACTTTTTGAGGTTGATGATGTTCCAAGGTCGTAGTTCAGGCTTCTGGGTTTCTACCGACTTGGGTCGGTAGACCCCGTCCGTCACAACGTCAGTGACCTGGTAAGGACCTTCCCACTTTTCTCCTAATTTTCCAGTGTGTTCTTCCTTTTTATGGTCGAACACTTTCCGTAAGACGAGCTCTCCTACCTGAAATCTTCGAGTTTTGATTCGGGAATCATAGTAGCGAGCTGCGGCTTGTTGGTAATTCTGGAGTCGAGCTAATGCGAGGTTCCTTCTTTCGTCGACGAGGTCGAGCTCGTCGGTTATCATCTTGTTGTTAAGTTCCTCTTGTCGTGGGCATTCTTCCTTGCGGATGCTTGACACGATAATTTCGGCTGGTACTACCGCCTCGATTCCGTAAGCCAGCGAGAAGGGAGTCTCGCCAGTGGATTTGCGGGGGGTAGTCCGGTAGGCCCAGAGTACGGCTGGGAGTTCGTCACTCCAGGTTGTTTTGCACTCGTTGAGCCTTTTCTTGAGACCGTTCATAATCGCTTTGTTAGCTGCTTCTGCTAGCCCGTTCCCTTGGGGGTAGCGTGGCGTTGAGTAAGTCAGCTTTATGTTCCAAGTTCTGCAGAACTCTTTGAACGTGTTTGATATGAACTGAGATCCGTTATCGGTGACGATCTCGTGGGGTAGTCCATGTCGGCAAACGATGTTTCGCCAGACGAACTCCTTAACGTGAACGTCCTTAACTTTTTGGTATGACTCTACTTCAATCCACTTGGTGAAGTAGTCCGTCATCACCAATAGGTGTGTAGCTTTCTTTTTGCCGGATGCGACTAGCGGTCCCACAATGTCCATTCCCCATCGCATGAATGGGTATGGTGATGAGATAGAGGAGAGTTTCTCCGATGCTTGGTGGATAATTGGAGCATGCTTTGGCATTTGTCGCACTTGTTGGAGAAGGATTCGCATCCGGGATTCACACAAAGAATTTGTATTCGTGGATTTGGACTTTAGGATATAGAAATGGTATAGTTTCCTATGAATCAAAGACTTTATTGAGATTGATCGTCGAGATAGAACAAACACAATCGAGAAGAGAGTACAAAGTATGAAATCGAGCTATCTAATCGAAGTGTTCTTAGCCTAGGTTGGAATGTCTTTAATGAGTCGCCATTCTTCTTTAAATAATCTCGACCTTGACCTCTTCGTTCCGATATTTCGGTCTCGTCGTCGTAAAGATCTCCGAGATTCTCGCGATCAGTTGAACTTGACAAGACCGAGTTGTTCTATCTCCACGTCATCTTCTGCCGAGCTCGAGCTCGATCGTCTCCGGCTTCGGCATCGTCCGGGCCTTGCGAGGCGTTTATTCGCTTGGGCCCAACAAAGGATTCGGCTCTCCTCTTTGTCTTTGATTCTGAAACGGGCTTGTAATTACGGGCTTTCGCATTGTCTGTTAATGGGCCGGATTTCCTATAGGGAAATCCAGTACCAACAACAGTCGGTGGAAAGACAGCGGTGGAAGGCTGTAGAAGTAGCCAAAGAAAAAAATGAGAGAGAAAAAGTTTTTTCACGATTAGAATTATAGTATCTAATCTAGAATGTTTTGTTCTTTGAACTTAAAATAAAATAACGAGTCCGATTCGTGAACAAAAGCGGAACGGTAAGATTAGCGGTAAGCGGAAGTGGTAAGCGGTTATGAAATAGTGCAAAGCTGTAAGAACAAACGGTTGAAGAAAAGTGGTATGAAAAAAGTTGAGTGGAAAAAAATTAATATTATTTTTGCTAAAGCTTTGATGATTGGTGACCATCAAAGTGGTAAACCTCCTACCGCGGCGGTAAGAGATCACCATTCATAGCCAACAAAAAATAATAGAAAAACGAAACGGTGCCGTTTCAGAAACTCGACCAGAGAACTCAGAAGAAGTGGTGACGTCGTTCGAAATCTGACGGAGAAACCAATCAGGAGAGGAAACAATGACGAGAGCTGTTCTACTTAGAGCTCTAACGAAGAAGATGCTCGTCCACTCGAATGCTCATCGATCCATCTCTATCACCAACCTCTCTCGATGCGTATGTCTCTTATTCATCAACCCTTTTTGTGTCTCTTATGTCTCTTTGAATTCCGAGATTTTTCATGTCCAAAATGGAATCGGAAGTGCTAAACTTTATCAGTTTATGTGGTGATTTCGATTGATTCATTCATGGAAAATAAAAAAGTCACACTTTTCTAATGTTATATATCGACACCATCTTTTTTTGTTCTTGTGCTGAGAACTTGCACATTTTTGGTTTATTTAGATTAGCACCCTGATTCTAGCAGAACATGAGAGTGGTTCTATCAAACCTCAGACAGTGAGTACAGTAGTTGCAGCAAAATATTTGGGTGAAAGCTCTTCAATTTCTTTGTTATTGGCTGGTTCTGGATCTTCTCTTCAAGAAGCTGCTGCTCAAGCTGCCTCTTGTCATCCTTCTGTTTCCGAGGTAACTACACTTCTCACTTCTTCATGTGTCTTCTTTTGATTGTGGTCTCAATGTTTGTACTTTTGTAGGTACTTGTTGCTGATTCAGATAAATTTGAGTACCCTCTAGCTGAACCTTGGGCTAAATTGGTCGAATTTGTTCGGAAACAAAGAGATTACTCTCACATCCTTTCTTCTTCTAGTTCATTTGGCAAGAACATACTACCTCGTGTTGCTGCTCTTTTAGATGTTTCTCCTATTACTGATGTCGTCAAAATCTTAGGACCCAATGAGTTTATCAGGTACAATCCTAATCTTGTAGTTTCAACTCTGAATAATTATCATGTGCTAAGAAGACATGTGTTGCCAAACTTTCTGGAAATGTGAAACCGATCTTGAATCTTTGACAGGCCCATATATGCGGGAAACGCTTTGTGTACAGTTCGTTATACTGGTGATGGTCCTTGTATGTTGTCTATTAGAGCTACATCTTTTCCTGTTACCCCAATAACTGCAGACTCCGCCGAGTTAAAGAAAGCTACGATCTCTCAGATTGATCTCTCAAGCTTCAAAGAAGGTTTGTCAGTATTCTCTTGTGCATCTCTGTTCTAAGCCTTGTTCAAAAAAGTGAGTATGCTATTCTCCATTGCAGACTCTGTCGGTAGATCTAGATACGTGGGACAATCAACTCCGGTTACAGAACGGCCTGATCTTGGAAGTGCACGTGTTGTGATTACTGGTGGAAGGGCGTTGAAGAGTGTGGAGAATTTTAAAATGATCGAAAAGCTTGCGGAAAAACTTGGTGGAGCAGGTTAGTATATATGCTAGTTCTCTCAAATGAATTTGCCCTTCTTCTCCATTACTGTTTCTCGGATGTTTGAGAGTGTACAATCATATATGGTTTTCTGTTTATTTGTACAGTTGGTGCTACGCGTGCTGCTGTTGATGCTGGATATGTTCCTAATGAGCTTCAGGTAATATATTTTTGGATCTTCTCTTGATTACTCCTTCCATTGCAACAGAATTTAAACTCCAATAAGAGTTTGTTTGTCTGCGTGTGTGTGTGTCAGGTGGGACAAACGGGGAAAATAGTAGCACCAGAGCTATACATGGCGTTTGGTGTTTCAGGAGCCATTCAACACTTAGCTGGAATTAAAGATTCTAAGGTGATTGTGGCGGTTAATAAAGACGCTGATGCACCTATTTTCCAGGTAACAAGCACACTATTGAAACCCTTCAATCTAAGTTAGGACCAAACTATGAGCTAAAAGGATTGGCTATGAAATTGTAGGTAGCTGATTATGGACTTGTTGGAGATCTTTTTGAGGTGATACCCGAGTTGCTCGAGAAACTTCCGGAAAAGAAATGAGAACCCGAGAAACCCTAAGCTCTCAGGTTCAGACCACAGTAAGTAGTGTATATAGCAAAACTGTAATAAAAATGGTCTGAAGAATCATTGTCATAAGCTCTGTCTCACTTTTGATTCTCTGCTACAAATATGACACACAGAAAGAAACCCATTTGCAAAGTGTTTAACTTTCAATATGACTTGGATTTTCTATAAATTTACTTGTCAATAGTCAATCTCTGTAAGAAAACTCTGTGATCTAACACATACCAAGAAGCTTAAGCAAACCAGTCTATAGCATAAAAGACCACACAGCATTTGACTACTCAAAACAGCAGTGAGCTTGTCTAGATCAAACGAGCTGTTGCAATTTTTCCCGGTTTTATGGCGCTTTCCTTTCTTTCAACGATGCCAGCACCTTCAAGTTGAGCAAACTCTTTTCATGCTTTGCTTGTTTCATCTCCATTAGCGCCTCCAGAAGAAGCAAGTGGCTTGTTTCGTTGTTGTCTGCTTTAAAGGCTGTCTCAACTATTGCAAGCTGTCATCATCATTATCTTCTTTCTGGACCAAGATTTCTGAACTCTTCTTTCCTCCATCTATAGCACCATTTTCATGAAGGAAACACTTTGTCTCCTTACTATCATATACATTTAGCTCACCATCACAGGATTTCCTTGTCTCTGGTGGTGATACAACAATGGCAATTTAAACAGAAGGAGGATCTGAAAGGGCTGATTTCATCATATGGGCTCAGACAACACTCTTCCCTGCTCTGCTTCCCGTTTCATCATTCGTTTGCTCTGTTTCTAGTGGTACAGCTTCGTCTCCATCAGCTGCAAGCCCTGAATCATCGCTATCCGCCTCAAGTCTACTTGTTTTATATAAAGCGGTTCAGAAGCATCTCCTCCACTATTACCATACTATTTATTATGAAGTTTCCTAAGTTCAGTCCCTCATTGTCTGATGGAACCATAGTACAACCCTCATTCAAAACAAAAGTAATACTATAAGATAATGTGGCCTGTCAAAGTTATCTGAAAAGCAAAAGTATTGGTTCCTCACTTGATATTTCTTTCAAATACTAACACCATTAAGGTTTTTATGTCTAATATAAGTTGTCTACATAGCAAAAGAATCCACACCAAAGGATTGATAATGTGTGGCATTATTGGTTTGTTTCCCTGACATTGTATCACTATCACATCAAATGGTTTGTCCCAAACTATCTAACAAAGTTATGGAACCTTCTTGTCAACAAAGTTATCATCTCCTAAGCCATCTGTATTCTCGACCATAGTAATTAAATAGTGTACATAGCAAAATTGTCACACAAGGGTCTAAAGTACAGCATAAGCTTTTACTCATTTTTATTTTTAAGTACACATTTGCCAATGTTTAATTTTGGAACTCGATTTTCTATACATTACTTATCAGTAATAGTAAATATTTAACATAAAAGAATCAGAAGAATAAACAAATAATGATGAGAGTTAAAACCACAAAAAAAAAATCAAGCAATAAAGTTAGATAACACTGCTAAAGGAACTACACAAAGTCCTCTCTTCTTCAATTCTGCAGAGAAGAAATTAACACTTATTTTCGATCCTTTGTCCGTTGTGCATCCTTTCTCCTATGAATTCCGCAAAGACAAACCTTTTTTGTTAGTCGAAAATCAAATTTAGTTTTTATGGAAAATATTATCTAATTAAGACGAAGGCTTTTCAATGGTTCTTAAAAATATTACCTCGGATGTAACATTGTCCATGTATTTTCCATGTTTTTTATTATTTTCCGCACCATCCAACATACTAAAACCCTAAAATAAACCCCCAAAAATGTTGGAAAATTTAACTTAAGAAAAAGAAAAGACCAATTCCGAAAATTAAGATACACTCACCTTAATTTTATTACATGGAGAAGAGGCCGTGTCTTCTTCTTCTTCCTCTCCTTTTTGTTTTTCTTTTTCGTCTTGATGAATTATTCGTCTCTTCTTAGGGTTTGTATTAATGTTATTAGCCTTTCTACGAACAACATTATTAATCATTGTGGTGTGGACAGGAGATGCAGCGTCTGAGATCATGGATGAATCATTATCGTAGTAATGACTCATTTCTTCTCTTGTTTCGACCACTTCATCTTCATGATCAATGTCTTCAAAGTATATTATCCAACTACTCTCCTCTTTTTGATCTTCTTCTTTTTCGTGCATCGTTCTGATTTGGTGATTAGTGAATTCTCTTTGTCTCACGCAGGAGTTCTCCATTGAAGTGTTGGGGGTATGCAAAAAGAAATATGTGTATGTAAGTTGAGACTTTTGTTGCCAAATGATTTTGTTGTAAGATAGGCTCTCGTTTATATAGAGAGAGAGAGAGAGAGAAGGAGATCATGGAAGTTGTAGGTGTGGCACATTTTGGTCCGTTTGTCCTTTTTTTGTTTTTATTCATTTATTTAGTATTAAATTGTATTATTATTTTATAATGATTTTTAAATTCGAAGACAAAATGGATGGCAAGATTCACAACACCATCTAATTGAGGTAAATAGATGTGCTTGCATTTATATGAGAAAATAGTTGTATTTACGTTGTTTACATGTAATGTTATAAAGTTTTAAAGCATTCTTTTGTCAAGTATTTTCTATAGATTGAAAATGTAAATACACATATCAGAACATTTTAAATTATATAGTTTGGTTTCTTGATGTGCAAGGAAAATAAAAGGAGGGAAAGTGGTGGACCTTCTTGTGGGTTAGTGGATAATGTGATTGTGCACGTTTCACATTTCTCGTCGGTCACTAAGTGAGTTTGCTAAATCTAATCCTCCTCGGTTTATATTATATCAGTGCCGGCCCAACATTTCTGTATGCCATATTCAAACTTAAAATATTATGTAATATAATTAAGGTTTAAACTTTATTTTATATATCTTAATAAAAAAAAAAATTTAAAAAATGCCCTCTTAAATATTTTTAAATATATATTATAAAAATATATTTGAAATGTCCCTCTAATTCTTTTATTTATATATACTAATAAAAAAAATATATATAAAAAATGCCCTATTTAGTTGGATGCCCTAATCCGTCGTTTACCTGGCTTATGTTCGAGGCCGGCTCTGTATTATATTATCATAAATGAAACAAATATATAGTATCAATAATTTTATTTATAGAAGAAATGTATATACTAAGTCGTGACATAATTAATCCACAAGATTCACTCATTCAGATTGAGATTATCTGAGAATATTAAAATAGGTAACATGGTTATACCAGTGGTAAACATCCATAACTAGTCTATATCACCTTCCCTACATTAATGAATTTCTTTTTCTGGAATCATCGAGGTAATACTAATTTTTTTTTACATAACCAAATATTTTACATCAGAACTTTATTAATTATATTCTTTTTCTTGTTAATTATAAAAAAATTACAACCATAAATTCAACATAGAAATTTTTATTTAGAATATTTTTAAAACTAATTATTAGCTTCGAACTATTAATCCCTAAGTCTAACTATTCAAAACTAGTCAACATTATGATTTTTTTAACTATGATATCTTATTTATTTCATGTATAAAGAATACAAAAACGAATAACCTGACACAAAATATTTATATTCAATCATTTTGTATTATTTATGTAAATTTTGTATCACCCATTTGCCTATCTAAATCATTTAAAATTATGTTAAATCTTTTTAAATTCTGGTGAACAAAACAACTTCTAGCTGAGCAACATAGTGGTAATTATTTAACTGTTATGGTGATAAGGATAAACTTAAAGGATGATTAGTATCGATCATATAGAACCGACGTTCGTAAAACACATATTCCAATTTATTGGCAAAGAATCTAATTTGTAAAGGATCTTCAAACATTATGAGCAATACACGATTTGCAGAAAGAGAGATAGAAGAGAAAGCTTCACCAACATTTTATTATTGATAATATTGGTACATTACGACCTATGAAAAATATGTTGTTGAAGATATCACAGTAACATAATAACCGATCTATATAAAACTCAATATAGGATAACACCAAATATATCAACGATGACATGGTAAAGTCGAATAAAAAATCAGAAATTTTCCACGTTTTTCTTATAACAAATCTCCTTCCTTTGAAAAACCTTGACCTCAAAGTTTGAAAGCTGGACCACTTAACCAAAGAAAAACTCCCACGTTGTTTTCTCCTCTGATTCGCCGGACCACATAACCAACACTTTTGTTGCTGCTTGAACTTCTATATTAATCATTATCCTCTCCAAGATCTTTCCCGGCTCCTTGCACAACACATCATGTACTATGGAAAGCAAGTCATGCGAGCTTACCACATTTACCACAACCAGTTTCTATTGGGATATGTGAAAAAAACACAATGCACTTGTGATGTTGGAGGTGCAAGTTTATCCACGATAAGGGCCAAAGAATTTAGGTGCAAGTTTCTGATTTGTTCGCAACACCACAAAATTCTGGCGATAAATTTGCAGTTTCACGTAGTTAAATCACCAATCTGCAGCTCACGATCAATTATGTGCTGGTTAACGAATTGTTGCATTATGTGTTGTGCTCTAAGAAGGAGAAATTTGAGCAGAAGAAACATATTTTCGCTATCTTGGAGACATTTAGAGACAACAAACACCTTCGACTCTCCTGTAAAATACGACAAGTGCTAAGCCGGTGATTGTCCATACACGGCCTCATATGGCTTTGTTTGTATGGTTGCGTCAAAATCAGTATTATACCAAAATTCAGCAAGAGGTAGCCACTTACTCCGTAGAGGAGGCATTTCGCTGCATATACATCGTAAATATGTCTCCAAACATCTGTTAACAACCTCAGTCTGTCCGTCGGTTTGAGGATGATACACACTCGACAATTTCAGAGCAACCCCCTGAAGAATGAAGAGTTCCTACCAGAAATCACTGAGGAAAACCGAGTCTCGATCACTGACAATTGACTGCGGAAACCCATGTAGTTTGAATACATTAACTAAGAAGACTTGAGCGACCGACGTGCCAGTATATGGATGTGACAATGCCATGAAATGAGAAGCTTTTCTCAAGCGATCCACTACCAAAAATATGATTGTCTTTCCAAAATAATCAGGTAACTGATATATCATGGTTTTTACTAGTTTTAGACAATGATATAGTTGTGTTTTAGTGTCTTTTGTCTTTGTTTAGAGTCTTTTACAGGTATAATCAGGTTTGGAGCTGAATTGGAGATAATGGAGCATTTTGGAGATTTTTGGAGTGTTTGGCCGAGAGATAGAGTTCACTGTCCGAAACAGAGGAAGGTGTCGATCGTTGCACTCTTGCATCGATCGATGCACCAGCGAGATGGGCCGAAACTCGGCGGTTTAGAAGAGTGAAGAATTTGCACTTTGATCCAGAAGTTCCTGATATTTACAAAGAAGCCCTTGGCCGAGATTATGCCTATATAATAGAGTTTTTAGAGTTTTTATTAGATACGCTTGATACTTTTTACATTACGCAATTCATAATTAAGAGCAGAGGATTTTAGAGCTTTTTGGGGCTGATCTGAACCTGTTACATCATCTGTATTTGGAGAAGATTTCGAACCCCCTTTTACTCTTATTCTTTTATGCTATTTATTCATTCTATGATTATGATTTCATTATCTATGTCTGAGTAGATCCATAGTTGAGTTTAGGGTTTCTCACATAGGATTTCATGACTTGCTAGACTTGTTCAAATTCAGTTAAGGATTCATAACTATATCTGTTCTTCAATTTAATTGTGCTTAAAGCTAGTTCTAACCTGATCAATTAGAATCTAGATCTTAGGTTGCTAAATACGTCACGGAAGTGGGGTTTAGGAATCTGAACTAATTAAATTGGGCAATTAAACTATTCGCAAACGGAAGTTTGGTTTAGGATAATTGTGAACATATCAAACTTGGACTTATTGCTAGTTTAATCTGTTAGTTCTCGCAAACGAAAGTTTGGTTTGCTGCACTTAGACTTAGAAAATTATCGCAAAGGAATTTGGTTAATTCTATATCTGTGTTTTGAGTTCTAGAACTGTGCTTAATTAGATCCTTGCTGAATGAACTGTCTGCTTGTCTGATTTCCTGAGAATACCCTAGGCTTGACGCTTTTAATTACTTGCTTCACAACCGTTAATCTCTGCTACTGATTTACTTTCTCGCACCGCTTTCAATTCAATCACATTGCTTATTTCTAGTATTTATTCCTATAGTTTGATTCTCTTGAGACCAAGTGTCCCTGTGGATTCGATAACCCTATATACTACTTTGACATTGCTGTTCACTTGCAGTTTAGTATAGGGAAAACTTAGAACCTATCAGTAACCCATCGATAAAATCCATGGATAAATCAGTCCACACAATCTCTGGAATTTGAAAAGGTTGGAGTAAACCTGGTGAAGCTGCGTTGTCGTATTTGCATTGCTGACATACATTGCAACTTTTTATAAACGATTGAATATCTTTCGACATCCCCTTCTAGTAAATCAATCTCTTAACTCGTTTATGCGTTTCGTCCCTACCAATACGACCCCCAACTCATGAACTGTGAAGTCATTCTAACATCGTATTTCGTAAAGTCGCATCAGCTGGAGCGACAATTTTCCTTTTTTGTCGCAATATGTCTTGGAACCACGAAAAGTGCTTCTTTTTCTACGAGTTTGCTCTTAATTCTTTGATTAAGTCCTGAATCACGGCATCTCTCACATAAATCTCATGTACCTGCTTCAAGAGATCACATTCCAAGACTGTCAAGGCCATATGTAAGATTTTCGATCCCTAGAACCCTTGACAATGAGTCAGCCACGACGTTTTTTTTGCTTTGGTGATACTGAATCTCGTAATAAAATTTGAGAAGCTTAGGTTAACCACTGTTATTGAATTAGTAAGCGTTGATCCAACAAGTACTCAAGACTTCTCTGATCTATTTTGATCACAAAATGACTTGTGAGAAAATAGTGTCGCTACTTTTGCACTGAAAAAACCACGGCCATAAGCTCCTTTTAATATATCGACAAATGCAGCTGCGTTCCCTTCAATTGCCAGCTAATGTACGCAATAGGATAACCATTCTGCATCAGAATTGTGCCAATTCCTTGCCCACATGCATTAGTCTCTACGAAAAAGGAAAGTCAAACAAATGTAAAGTTAAAACTGGAGCCGAACATAACGCTTGTTTCAAGGCGTCAAATGTGGTTTTTGCTTCGTCATTCCATATGAATGCCTCCTTCTTCAACATGTCGGTTAAGAGCCCTGCGATTGTTCAAAAATTCATGAGGAACCTTCGATAATACCCAGCTAACCCAAAAACCCTCTAAACTATTTAAGGTTAACCGCTACTGGCCACTCTTTCACTGCATTATCTTCACGGGGTCTCGAAATACCACTACTTTTGATGTAATGTCCAAAGTATTATACCTTCCCTATTGCGAACGAATAGTTATGCCTCATGAGCTCAAAAACCTTCCTCATATGCCTCATGTTCCATCTTTATTCTTTACTAACACCACCAAAAAAGAATAAGAGCTCGATCTGGGCTGGATCGTCCCTACCTGCAGTAACTCTTGCACAATCCTGTCAATCTCATTTTTCTGATAGAGTGCATATCGATAGGGTCATTGATTGACCGGATTAGATCCCTCCAACAATGGAATCCGATGGTTGTGGTGTTTTCTGAATGGAGGCAATGAGCTCGGCTCCTCAAAGATGTCACCAAAATATGCAATCAGTTTTGTTACCTCCGACGTCACTGCCTTACTCGCGTATGCTACCACCTTAACTAAACAGAGCGTGATTTTCTATGGTTCATCACCATCATGAATGCACACCATGGTCAGCTGAGCTTCTTCCTCTCGCAATTTATTCAAACTCGAAGCTTTCAGCTCCCAGAAAGATCCTTTTTGATACCATGTAAGAGGACCTTCTTATGTCTTCACTTAAATTGCATCTCCAGTTCGTGTAAATCCCAAGTGATAGGCCCTAATATGGACAGCCACTGCAATCTTAAGACCATGCCGCAACCACCCAAAGGAATGACCAATACATCGGACAAAAAAGCAGTATGGAAGTTCCATAAAAAAATTTTGACCTTTACATTAACACCTAACGTACTGCCATCAGCGACTTCAAATTTCCTCATGCCGGCTGGTTTCATGATACATCCAAACTTTTCTACGATGCTTTGGTTTATGAAATTATGTGTTGAGCCCCAATCGATCAAAATAAATAGAGCTCGCTTCCTATGTACACACTTAATATGCATAGTTCTGTAATCCTCTGATATTCATGCAACGGCATTAAAAAAATCTGTGCAAGATCCCCTTCTTCAGCTTCTTCCCATTTTTCTTCTCCCTCATCTTCCTCCTCATCTTTGTCGTTCTCCAATAAGAACAACCGCAAATTTTTGTGCTTCAAATAGTGTTCGGGAGTATATTTCTCGTCACAAAATAGAAAATCCCATGAGCTCTTCTCCTGCTCATTTCCTCCTTAGATATAAACGGGACTGGTTTTTGGTTGCTAATTTGTTCCGATCAACCAGTGTTGGATAGGTCGGCTTCATCCCCATCTCCTTCTTAAAAGGAGTAATACCCTTGTTCATTACTGCATGTCGCTGAGAAGTCTGACTCATACCTTGTTGTTTTAGTGGATGCGCCTTCTCATACAAGCGTCCAAATAACAAGCATTGTCGTACTGTTTGTGGCTGAACATTCAAATATGCATCTGCGTATCCATGCATAAATTGGCCAAATAAGCACTAACTAGATAATCCTATAAGAGATTAACTCTGGTTCTGATCAATTCAAACCTCCCATGGTACTCAACAATGCCCTCTGTCTCTTGCAATTGTTTAAGTTCGGATATTGGATCATCTAAGATCTCGTCAAACCTCTCCAACAACAATGACTTATACGCAAGTCAATTAGAATAACATGGTTAGTAAGCTCAGACTGCACAATTATTGATGCCATGTAGCTGCGAGATCGTCAAAGTCAATTGACGCAATACCCACTTTCAACTCGTTAGCTGTGTGATCAATAACGAAGAACTGTTCGACTTTAAGCAACCATTCCTTGACCCTATCACAATTAAATCTCGGGAAATCCAGTTTTGCAAGCCGCGTGACACCATAATACGACGATCCGGCTCGACTTTTTCCTCCTTCCAAGTTCGCGTTCGAATTCAGTGTGTTCTATGTTGTTTCTGGAGTTATGCGTACATTGTTGGTTCCTCCTAGCACCAAGGGTGAATCACGGGGTGGTAATCAGCCAAATGGCTTCAAACATAATTGCGATGTCCTTCACGAGCTTCTCGTTTTGAGATGCCACAGTACCTTCCAAGGCTTGAATGTGTGGCATCATCTTATCAAGACGAGAGCCCAATGCTTCTTCCACCACGCTCACTTATCCTTAGCCGCTATCTGAGTTCGAGTTTCGCACATTTTGTGTGTGTAAAGACAAAGCTCTGATACATTTGATAAGGATAAACGTAAGTGATGATTAGTAACGATTAAATAGAACTGTCGTTCGTAAAACACATATTCCAACTCACTTGCAGAAAATCTAACTTAAGAAAAGATCCTTTAACACTATGAGAAATACACGATTTGCATAGAGATAGAAACAAAATAAAGTTTCACAAAAATATTCTTATTGATAATATTGGTACATCACGACCTATAAAAACATGTTGCTGAAGATATCGCAAAAAACATAATAACCAAAAGATATAAAACCAAATATAGGATAACACCAAAAATATTGACGATGACGTGGCAAAGTCGAATCAAACACAAGAAATTTTCCACACTTTTCTCATACCATTACATGATATAAAATAATAATTAAAGAAGACAATCATTCTTTCTCTCTCAGTTTCTCTCCCCTCTCTCTAGAACTTGATTTCTTTGATTGCTTTTGCTTCTCCTCTTCCTGAATTCCTTATTAGAAGTGTGAGAGGGCTCCATTTTTTTATTTCTCTTGTCATGCTCTTTTTCCATGGTGTGTCTTTGGCTTCCTTGTCGTCCCGAGGCGCATCGGAGATTCGGAGATAGAGGTTTTATACAGATCTGGATCTTCTGAGGATGGGATCTGGTGACACATCCTCCATAGTCGAAATCAATGTCTTCTGGTGATGCTCTCTTCTTTTTAGATCCGGCTCTTGCGGCGGAAACATGAGGCTTTAGGGTGTGGTGGTGAAAGGAGAGGAAAATGGTTGAGGTTGTACGAACCAGTAAAAACCCTCAATAAGCCTAAGTCTTTGAGTACAGTGCTTAGCGTAAATGGGGTCTTGCTAGCTGTTTTGTTGGCAACGGTTTTCTGACCGATAATTGGCTTCAGAGTTACAGAAATGGAGTCCATCCACTCCATCAACGGCGTTAAAGCCATTAAAGTTTTTATTTGTTTCTGGCGAGAATCTATTTTTTAATTGTACAGAAAAAAATTGTTTTATTTACTAAATTTTATTTGATGTTTATTGTTTAAGGGAATCTAATGTGTACTTTTAATTGGTTTAGACGTTTAATAAAAAGGGTGAACCCAAAAATTGTTTAAAAAAAAAAATGATATTAACATTCTTTTGATAATTATCACACGATTAGTAGTTATGGATATTCGCTAGTAACAACCACAATTTAACATCAATCCTTTCATCAATCCTTTCATCATGACGAAATCCAATCTAGGTCAAATTTTGGACAACTTAACATGATTACGCATCCTCTAACGTCACTCATTTTTATGCGTCACTAAAATTACAGAGGTATTAGAAGAATGGGTACGATTGATTTGGTTTTTTTTTTAGTCATACATTTTATTTTAATATTTCTCGAAAAGGGATATTGACAACTCAATTTAAATAGGTGTTTACATCAACCTATGGTATTTTAACCCAACAAGTTTTAAATTAAATAAAATTAGTTCTGTTTGATCAAAAAAAAAATTTGTTCTGCCGGATTCAAAATGTTCAAGTAGCGTGGACCAACTATATATCAAAACTATAGATTAAGTATATATGTCGTTGTTGACAAAAAAATAAAAAGTATATATGTCGCTTTTTGTTAATTTGGCCTTAACCACATTATTATCTTAATCGCGTTTCGTTCATTTAATAATTTATTTGCGTGTTTAAAAAATGAATGAAGACTATTTTCGCCTGCTTGTCACGTTATAAACCAGATTCTCGTTGAATCTTTATTACCACTTCCCCACGAATTAGATGTCCTAATCACTGACCATATTTATTAATTTCAAGAAGTAAGAACCAACTACTTTTGTTACAAAAGAACCAAGTACTTTGCCGTCTCTTAAAATCATTTAATTATGAGGTTTGTTTTACACACATGTTATCTAGTTCGTAGATCAAGCTATAATAAATCAAATTTTCAGAGAGGAAGAATATGTTTGCTTGAAATTTACGATATAAGGAGAATATATTTTCTTAAATGAATGCATTTTACTTTGTAACTAAGGTAAAAAGGTTTTCAATTAAAGCATTTACTACAAGAAAACATGTCTCTAACAACAGCCTAATCCGTCGTAATTTCATCGCTAATAGGGCTTAGCATCGAATTTGCGACGAAACACAAATCTTTGCTAAAATTTTGTCTTTATTCAAATTTCATCGTTAATTCATCGCCACCTAAAGATCATACCATTTCGTTGTTAATCCATAACAAACTTAGCAACGAAATTACGACGAAATAGAATAGCAGCAAATCGTCTAATCCGTTGTTAAACTAGCAACAAATTAACATCGAATAAAAGACAAATACAGAAATTATATATTTAATAATAAAAAGACGTTAATACGTTGTTAAGATATTCGTCATTAATATGTCATTAAGATATTCATCGTTAATACGTTGTTAAGATTTTTATCGTTAATTCGTAGTAAAGATACTTTTCGTACTTTCGTCATTAATTGATTTCGTCGTAAATACGTCATTATGAATTTCGTCGTAACTTAACTTTACATCAAATTAACGATGAATATTATATATATTTAATAAAAATTATATTATAATAAGTATATATATATAATATAATTAATAAATTAAATTTTAATAATATTATTAAAAAACAAAAATATATTAATATTATAAAAATATTTTACAAACCAAAAAACCATATCACAAAAAACCGTAACTAAATTATCCTAGTTCAACTCCAAATCCGCCCCGGCCAGAAAGTCTGCCGCTTCGGTCAACTCTCTAGTCTCCGGTACGAACATCCCCTGTGCGGACGAAGACATTTGAGATGGTCTCGTCTGGCTCGGTCCTGCTGCTGCCGCCACTCGTTTCCTCCTCATCTCCTTTAACCCCCATGAAAATCGGGGGTTATCGTCGGCCAGAAAGTCAAACAAGCTTTCATGAGCTCGTATCGAATCCTCGTATGCAGCCACCTTCGTCGTCAACTATATGGTGACGGCAATCACGGAATGAAGCTCGGTCTGTAAAGCGATCAGAGTATCCTGAACCGATCCAATTCCAACAACCGTCTCTTCTTCCTCGGAGCGACCCACAAATAAAAGCGATAACCAAAAATCTGAATATCGAAACTTAGCAGAATGAGAAGAAGTTCTACCTCGGTAAAGATCTCGTCGATCTCCTTGGTCATCGCCAGTCTATCGCGGATCGGAGTACCGCCCGTCGAGAGCTGCTGTGATCGTTGCGTCTCTCGCTCTGTGACTCGAGACTTCACTTCGTTGTAGAACGTCTCGACTGAAAAACTCACAAAAATATCAGTTAATAACTATAAATTCTGAACATAATTTTGTGCCTAATCTAATTCAGAACCTAATATAATCCAAACATAAACTAATTCAAAAGTTAATTAAACTAGAAATATTAATTACTAAAAACTTTAAACAATATATAAATTTAATATATATATATAAAACATCATATACTATATATATTTACATAACAAAAAATATATATTTATATATATATATATATATACACTCGATACGTTGCCGGGGAGAGGAAGCGTCAGGAAGAGGAGTCACCGGAGGATTAAGCGCCAGAGGAGAAGGCCGAGCGAAGGAGGCCGAAGAAGGACGAGAGAGGGAAGCGCCGGAGGAGCCCGGAGAAAACCAAGAGAGACAGGAGCGTCGCCGGAGGAGGAAGAGTCGCCGAAGAGAGGGAGAGTCACCGTAGGAGAGGGAGATTCGCCGGAGGAGAGGGAGATTCACATGAGTATTTCGACAGAGAGAGGAGAGAGAAAGAGAGAGAGATTCGGTTGAAAACGGGGAAGAAGAAGAATTTTTGTTTAATAAAGTATTAGGATCCGTCACTAATCCGTTGTTACGTAGCAACGGATTAGCGAAAAATCCTGGTAAATCATTGTCACGAAATTAGAAAATTTTCAGATTTGCCCCACGTGGGAAATTAATTTTCATTAAGCGACGGATTAACGATGAATCCGTCGTTAATCTGTCGCTCAGTAACAACGAATTAAGGAGGAAAACCAGATCTTCATCATACACGTGTATGTGTGAAGAATATAATTTCGTATTAAATTCAATACTATTAAGTATTGAATTAACGACGAATACATTGTTAATTCGATGCTGATTGAATATGTATCATTGTTCATTTTAGGTAAAGGGTGATAAATTATTATATTTATTTTGTATTAAGCGACGGGTTAACGACGAATCTGTTGCTATGTATGAATATGTTTTTGTCCCTAAATTGGTAATTGTATAGGTATTTGATATATCTTTTTGTTGAAATGTACTTTGGATGTATAATCTTATCAAAGAAACACAAAAAACAAATAACCTCATTTTGCAAACTTGATAGTAAGAGTGAATGTGTTATAACCTTATACTTAAACTTTGAACTTTGAAGATTAATTTTAAAATTAATTTGTGAATCTAGTATATTTAAGCAAGTAACACTGAAATACCAAATTAATATAATCTTTGCAAGTATAATTTGTATCAAATCTATATGCCCATTGTTCTTCTAATGTTTAAACGGATAATCATATGTTTAGTTATAGCTACGAATTAACGATGGATCATCATAGTCGTCGTGAATCCGTCGTAATTAGCATCGATTTAGCGACAAAATCGACTTTTCTGTCATCAATTCGTCGTTAGTAGCCTCTAATTAACGACGAACCATATTCATATATTAGAATTTAGGAACATACATTAATTGTCACTAATACTAGAAGAAAATATGGATATCAGATTACATTATATAAAGAAAACATATAAATTATTTGTCTTCTGACTCTTCATCGTGTTCTGCTTCTTCTCCTTGATTGTATACCAAACAAAATAATTTGGTGTAAATCCTTGGTTCAGTAAATGTTGCCAAACCTTCTCAACTCTAATGAACTTCATATTCTTTCATTTTTGACAAGTACATAACATCTTATCGCTGTCAATCGTTATCAATGTGTGAATGTCTTGATCAATGAATATTTGAAGTCTATCTCGAAACTCTCTGGTCACAGCTACTTCTGCATTCATATGTCGATACATCTAACTCTGTGATTAGTATATAGACATGTTTGAAAGAGAAATTCTCTTCGCATGCACATAATTGGAGGAAGGTTGTAAGGAGTCAATATTACCGGCCACAAAGAATATTGTATACTAAACATACCAAATGGACTAAATCCATCTGTGCAAAGACCAAAGTATACATTTCTAGCCTGTTTGGCAAATTGAGGATGTACCATCTTAAAGAGTTTCCACGCCTTGGCATTTGAAGGCTGAGTCACGTCCCATCCGTCTGTGAATGCTCAGCATGCCATCTCATAGAAGAAGCTATTATTTCATACTTAAACATCCATTGCAACCTATCCGTTATGGGAAGATACAATATCCTTTGGTACGATATCGGGTTATGTCCGGTTCCTTGTGGATTATATCTTGGTTTTGCACAAGAACGACACTCATGCAGCATATCATCGTCTTTCCAAAAAATAATGCAGTTATCAACACATACATCAATGATCTCATAAGGCAAACCATGGCTATAAAACATTTTTTGAATCTCATCATATCTTTCAGCAGCTAAATTATATTCCGGTAAATATTCTTTTAAAAGATATGTCCATTCATCAATGCAAACCTCAGCTAAGTTATGATCAGTTTTAATGTTCATCATCCTAACTGCCAATGATAATTTGGACAACCATTCTCTACATCCACCGTAGAGAGGCTGATTTTATGCGTCTAACATAACATAAAATCAATTGGCATCTAAGTTTGGTTCCTCAACATCATTTTGATCATTACTTATTGTTTGATGAAAGGCATTTGTAACCATTTCATGCACCTTATCATGCTTGTGATAACCGAATTGGTCATGATTAACATGCATTTCATTTTCATGTTGAACATTGCTATTTGCTACGAATTAACGACGTATTTTCGATGAATTATATTTTTAACGTAAAATTTTCGCAAGACGATTGCGAATTAGCGATGATGCAGCCCCTGGATAGAGTCTACAATGGTGGGAAGATGGAGATCTAATCACTGGCTTAGAAGCTCTCTTAATCAGATCGAGTTGGATGGAAGGGATTGATGCGGGATTGATTCTGCTGGCTTCTCAGAAGCAATCAAGGGATGGAGATGGAATGAATGTCTCCACAAAGACCTATGGATATGATCTCTGATAAGACAGAACTCTTCTCTCAAGTTGAATCACACAAACTTAAGAAGAAGAGCTGAAAACTTCTTTACTCTGAAAGAAAAACGTGTTTGCTTTATTAATCTTGGGTAAATGATACACTGCTGTTAGAGGGAACTTTATAAACAGTCCAAACAGCTATGCCCTTCAAGGGGACTTTGAAACAGATTACATAAATGGAAATAACTTGATTCTTGGACCTAATGACTCAATAACTCAAATACAGACTCTCAAATTCGAAATGCATAAGAAAAACAAAGAAAAACACTCATTAGTCACTAATCATAAGGAAACACTTACCTTGTTTAGCCTTGGACAAATTTGGGAGTGATTTGTATAGAATATGGCTGTTGAGTTTGAATGGAAAGTGATGAAATGGAAAGTCTTGAGCCTGGAAAGATGTGGCATGAATCCATGATGCTTTGGGACGTCTGGGTCCATGAATAAAGCATCCAAAACGCAGCAGAAATTATAAGGAAGGAGCTGGTTGATTTTGATTGCATTTGGCTCCAAAATGGCAAGTTTGGTCTCCTTTGGTTTTGTATGATCAAGTGTGTTTGGATGCACCATAGGACGTGGTTTATAGCTTCTGGATGATGTAAGTAGACTCCCAAAACACTGTAGCATTGATATAATCCCTCTTCAGGTCGCCAAATATGAGTTTGATGCTGACCAAACTCGTGAGTCTCCAAATAAGGCAAGTCGAAAATCAACTGGTTTAGAACTTGAATAACTTTTAAACCATAATTGATTTTGTACCACTTCCAATTGGATGTATGCCTCTGATGCGTGCGTTGAGTCTCTAGAACAAGTGGGTTTCCAACTTGGATCATCCTAGTTTGATCTGCATACTTCAATAAGTGTCTGCTGGTCTCCAGCGGATTCCTTTGAAGTCTGCCCAGTTGTAACTTGAATAACTTTCTCATGTTGAAAGATTTTGAACCAATTCCTCTTCTCCATTACTCCCTGATGAGCTGAGATTCTGGAACAGGTTTCTTTGTGGTTTAAATCCTCCTGGTTGGAAAGATATGCTCCAATACATGCACCTATGTCTCTGGTGCACTCAAACCGCTTCTCCTTAGTTGGGTGATTTATGTCCTATTATTCTAAGGTGACTTAAATCTCAAGGTACTGCAAAAGGGCCTTTCTTGAGTGAGCAAAAGAATTTCACGGGCCAAAGGCGGTTTAGTTTATCCTTGTATCGAGAAAATAAAAAGATCTCGTTAGGGTTTCTATTGTCTATTGTATCCGGTTTTGGGGCAGTATATAAAGGGGTCCAAGGGTTTGTAAATATTAACACACGAAATATAGAAACCCTAGACAAAAGGGTATTTGCCTCAATATTGTTTTTCTCTAATTATTCCGCAAGACGTTCTCTCTTCTAGGGTTTACTCGAGTTTTACAACAAGTCCTCTCCATGCTCCTTGGTTGATGATGACTTGATGTCCTCATCATACTCTCCCTCTTGAAAAGGTTTCGACCTCGAAACTATATAACCTGCACCAATTGAAAGCAAGTTAGCTCTCATTCTCTTTTGTGAGTTTAGGGTCTTACCTTGATGTATCTGCGGTTTTGTGACGAGTGGAGTGTTTGGGGGTTCTCCTCTGAGAAGGTAAGACAAGATCACTCCTATTCCTTTTCATGGTGCATTGTTGTTCTTCTTAATTTGATTCTTGTTTGTAACCACGTCTTCTTTGGTAGTGTAGGTACTTGCCATCTTTGGGTTCAAATCTTTTTGATCCAGCAACCAAGCTTCTGTCCAGGGGCTACATCATGCGACACAGTGGCGGAGTCAGAAAATATTTTAACCGGGATCATAATTTTAAAAAATATTATTTAACTATTTTTATGAGAAAAAATAATACACTACAAAATATATAAAATAGCTCATTTAAGCTTAGCCTAATATTTTCTCATATAAAAAATTGAGTCGAAGAATAAGAAATAACCTAAAATCAATGGTGATAACAATTTTTTTTTTGTGTGTGAAGAAAACATATAAAAGAAAAGGAAATAGTACTATTGATGGAAATTTTTGTTGCAAAAAAATAAATGAAGAAAATAATATTATTTGAAAACAAAATAAAAAGAAGAGGATTGAATATTATATATGGATATATTTGGAAACATAAGGAAACTATAATAAAGTAAAGGAGGAAAAAAACTGTTTATGCCTTTATGGTAATAGGGAACTGCTAAAGTTAAGGAAATACTTCATATAAACAGAGGAAGAAAAAAAAATCAAGGAAGGGGTCAAGAGAGAGATTCATATCCAGGTTAGTGGGGTCATTGTGGAATCTTTACCAAATATGCTACAAAAGTTCGTGATATTAAGCTAACTAATTATTTTTTTTTTATATTGAACCGGGGTCAGCTGACCCCCCTAACACACATGTGCCTCCGCCCATGATGCGACATATATATTTCTTCGCTAAATTTCGTTGTAAAAGAACTGTTTTCTTGTAGTTGTTCGTAAATTTATATAAGAAATTTTCTTTAATTCTTTAAAACTAGTTAGCTTTACTCCCCCGCGCACGCTCGGGGGTTAAGTTGTGGTATTGGTTTGTTGATCTCCATTTGTGAATATTCAGCCTTAAATAAAGTAAATCGTAGTTATAATGTCATGTTCAATATTTTGGTTGGAGAAGTGTTCATCATGACTTCTTAAAGTCGGCTCCTACCCTTTTTGGTAGATATGATTGGTGGTATTCTCAGGTCACTTCGTAACACAGACGAATACGTAAAGTTATAGGTCAATGTTATACCATTATATAGTAGTATTAGGTGACGAACAATATGATGCTTTGTAATCACATGGACCACCACTCTCAATTACTTAAGCGTAGTCATTTCTTAAACATTCTTTCTAGCACATCAGTGAAGCTTCACTACTTGCGGCTTGACAAATCATTTGTACAACTTGCAATACTCCCTCAACTTCCAGCTGCATCTGCAAGTTTTGTAAACATATAGTCAATCTTTTTAAATTCTAGCAACAGAGCTAAGAACTATCCGTCTTTGTGCATGCGCGGAGATTTGTTTTTGTATTTTTAAGATACAGACAAATTTAAATAGCGGGATATGGAACGGTTTAGGTTTTGATTGAGATCCGTACCATAAATGTTAAGTTCAAGTAGGATTAAAGAAGCGATGGTATTTAGTAAGGATATTTCCAATACACCTTTATATTTGATTATAAATTTTGTATTAGAGTAAATATATTCCAATCCAGCTTTATTTCCACTTTAAAATATAGATCTCTATTTTTCCTCTATAATTAGAAGATTTTTTTTTATAATACATGTGAACTTTTTAGTTTGCAAAACAATCCTTCAATTTTCAATTTCTATTTATGAAAAATATATTAATATTTTAATAAATAATAATATAAAATTTACAAATTAAAATAATATTATTATATATTTGATTTAAATATTAAATTTTTTAAATATATTATGTTTTAGGAAAACATCCTTTGGTCATTTATGAAAAAGTATATTGATATTAATAGTTAAAAATAATATGTTTTATATCTTTTATAAAATGTAATATAATTTTATTTATATAATACATAATTATGTTTAATTTAAATAATATTATTCTATAAAGTTTTGGTTGACAAAAAAAAGTTTTGTGAACTAAAATAAATGGATTAATTTGCAACTTTTATAAAGAAAATATACTAATATTAAAATAAAAATACAATCTTACAAAGAATATTCTTTCTAGAAGAAAAAAAGAGAAATACATTGAATAAGATTGCACATCTATTACAGAGTTCCTCTATTTTAGAGGAAAAAATAAAAGAATGCATTAGAGATGGTCTAAGTCACTGTAACAGATTCTATTGATTTCGATGTGAATTCAGAGGCTTTGGAACTGCTTGAGGAAAGATGAAGGGCAAGGGTCTCGAAAAAGATGATAAATATCCATTGGAATTAAATGATAAGAATAAAATGTCAAAATTAGCTCCATAGTTTATTCCGCCGAAATATGACTGGAACTACTATTTTATTGCCGGTTAAAATATGATGATATGACTTAAATTTAATGTTAAGAGTATAATTTAAAGAAATTATACTTACAAATAAAATCTCAAATTAGCTTTATAGTTTACTCTGCCAAATATGACTGGAACTGTACTATTTTATTATCGGTAAAAGTATTATGATGTTCGTGTCAATGTTGATGTTTTGTTCTTCTTCTTATTCACATCAATATCCAAATTTTGGATTACTAAATTTCCCCCTTGAGGTTTTTAGATTGAATGTTCGTATGATTCAATTTCTATTTAAATAAAAAAGAAGTGTCAGAGGAGAAGAGAAGCGGTAGAGAAAAAAAAAGAAAATAGGCGGAGGCGGAGGAGAAGAGAAGATGCAGTGGTGGAGGAGAAGATATGTTGCGGAGAAGAAGAGAATATGGTGAGGCGGAGGAGAAGATTGTGAAGAATGACGTTTTCTCTACCTTTCACCTTGATACAAAGGCTTTGATTGGTAACCTTGTGGAATGGTAGAACTGTGTTTAAAACGCGGTTCCACAAGTATTGCATTTAAACGCAATTCCGCCATTCCACATGTTACCAATCGAAGAATATAAAATTTTAATTTCGCAAATAATTCATTTAAAGTTCAATTTTATGCGAAATGAATTTTTCTTTGTACTTTTTTTAAGCGAAAACGCAAAGTCTACGTTTCCACATTTTTTTCATCCTATTCCACTAGTTTTATGATTGGTAAAATTCTTGCGGAATCACGTCTTTTAGACGTGATTCCGCCACTCCGCAGCTTACCAAAGGAATGGGTCTCTTGGGCTTTTATAAAGGCTAAAGGTTATCAAATTGTAAATAAAATCTATTCCCGTGCAATTTTCGATATCAACTGTAATGGGCCCGTTGGGTTTTAATAAATAAAATTGTTAAGTTGACAAAAATATATTCAATTCAAAATCTCTATAGTAAGGCTCCGAATAGTGACAGCGGATCAGGCGGTGCGGGATAAGCGGATCAAGTGGTGCGAAATGGTTTAAGTGCGGTTTGTATAAAAGAAACGCACTATGCGGAATAAGTGCGGTTACTGTAGAACAAGCGGTACACATAAATGTTTGAATGGTGAAATAAAGTTGTATGCGGTACAAGATAAACGTTTGAATGGTAAAAATAACAAATGCGGTGCGGAATACATATTAATGTAAATATTTGAATAAAATATTAAAACTATTTATTAAAAACTTAAATTGATTTTGGTTCAATTCCGTTTGAGTTTCGTTTATTTTGGTTATTTCAGATTTTGAAGTAATAAATTATATTACAAGTTTTAGAAAGATTTTTTAATAAATTTGGATTATTTCATATAAATTTGGTTAATTTAGTTAATTTTAGATAAATTTGATTATTTCGAGATAATTTGGTTTGCTTCAGTTTTTTTTTCTTTTGTATAATCCGGTATATCTGATTTAAAACGGTCTAAATTGTTTTAAAATTAAAAGTTGATCGAACTGAACCAAAATTGACCAAAATTAAATTTTAAATTTAATCGAACTAGATAACCGAATAAGAACCAATAATTGAAAAACTCAACCCAGTTCGATTTTAAATCCAATTCTAGTTGGCTATTAAAATATCCATTCAGTTCTCGATTCTTTCAGATAAAAGAGTTTAAGATCTATTCGGGTATTTTGTCGGTTCAAATTCAGTTTTTATTTGTTTGGTTCATGTTCAGTTTGGCGTTGTGTTCTTAAAACATAATATTCTTGTCTAAAATATAAATTTACAACATTTTTTATATCATATTTTTATTTTTTTCATATTTGATATATATATATATATATTAATTTGACGTTAAACCACACCAAAAATGGTGTTTTTTTTTTCTTTGATTGCGGTTTAGAAGGATATGAAACGCACTTCCTTTTTCTTTTATTTTTTATTTTTATTTTTACAGTAAACCACTTGTAATAAAAAAGGTTGAATGGTGACACAATTGTAGAACACTATGTGTGGTATATTAAATTCTTGTTTTCAAAATTAAAATAATAAAATAAGCAACAGAATAATTTTTATCAATTTTTATTTAAATTTTGGATTTATTAAAACATTATGTTGTATTTATTTATTATTTTTGAAAACAATTTTTTTTAAAACAATTTAGCCATAAAAATAATTTATTTTAATTTATTATTTTTAATTGATTTATTTATAAAATATATTTTGTATTTTTTTGGAAAAACAAAAATTAACCATCAAAAAATAATATTTGTATTCTGTATTTAAATTATTTTTATAAAATTATTTTTATTAGTGTCTTACTATTTATTTTTTAAACGAATTTATATTAATTGTTTATTTTTTAAAAACGAATTTATATTAATTTTTTTTAATAACGAATTTTATATTAGTTATTTAAAAAAATTATATTAATTATTTTACTTTAATGATTATATAGATTATTTAAAAAAAAATAAGTTAAGGAAAGGACAATATAGTATTTTAAACCATTATAGAATGCTACTCTAGTAAAAAAAACACCCTACTCTAGTAATTAACCTTAAAATTTGTGCTATCAGAAGTAATTTTCACTAATTTTTAATTGTTTTCAATAGCAAAAAAAAACAGGAAAAAGGAAGAAAGAATGTTTAAATTTTAAAGGAAAAAAAAATGATTCGATGACGACAAAGACCAAACAATTCAATAAGAAAACAGAGTATCCGAAAATAATGTTTTATGCACTCTGCCCAAAGTTTCTTCTTCTACCTCCTCTCTTATATCTATTTCTCGTGACCCCCAATGTAAATTCCTTGCACGAATTCGCTTACCAAAAAAATCTGAACACTGTTCTTCAATCATCTCTTCTTTTTCTTTTGCTTATACCCCGAATTGAAAGATCAAAACTTTCATTAATTTTTAAAAGATCCTTCAACGCTTTGCCATCCATAAAAAGTGTTTATCTGAACTTTCTAAGTAAAATGATATTGGAGGGTAGATTCGAGGTGGTGAATCAGTACCGGAAGAAGTTGTTCTGGAGGGTGAAGGAGGCGGTGAAGAAGACTAAGAAGAAGCAGACTATGTTTCAGTATGAACCTTGTAATTACGTGATATATCATGGTTTTTAGACTTTCAACCATGATATATGTCTTTGTTATCGAGTCTTTTAGAGTCTTTTGGAGTCCTTTTATGTGTGTTTACAGGTATAGGTACGTTTGGAGTGTATTTGGACATTATGGCGCATTCTGGAGCTATTTGGAGCATTTGCCCGAGAGGAAGAATTCACTGTCGATATCAGACTTTTGTGTCGATCGACACACATTTTGCATCGATCGACACAGTTGCGAGATGGACTTTTCTCGGCGGTTTAATGAAGAGTTTGGAAATTGCAGCTTTGGCCCAGAAGTTTCTCATAATTACAAAAAAGCCTCATACGAGTTTAGATCATTATATTAGGGTTTTTAGCCACTTGTTTAGGCTACACTTTCAGACGCTTTACTTACGCTTATTTTATTCAGCGAGAGAGATTTGGAACACATATTTCTTGTTTCTATTTTATGATACTTGGTTTTCTATTCATCATGTCTTTTGCTTCAATTGCCATGTCTCAGTAGTTTACAAGTTAGGTTTAGGGATTCTCACAGGGGATTTCAAGGAATTATAGGTTGATCAATTTGTAGGGATTCATATCTGCTAGTTCTTCATCTAGGGTTGTTCTTACTGCTTGATCTGAATTGGCCAATTAGATTATTGATGTTAGGTTGATTTCTGCAACGAAAGTTGATTAATTAACTAGAAAGAACCTAGATGAGCAATTTGACTATTCGCAAAGAAATTTGGCTTAGGAGAATTGTGAACGAAAGAACCTGAGTTTAATGCATGTTTAGGATCTCTAGAACTCGCAACGAAAGTTGGTTTGCTAGGATTGTTAGACATAGATAATACTCGCAACGAAAATTGGTTTCTTATGCTTCTGTGATTCTAGTTCTAGAACAGTCCTTAATTAGATCCTGATTGATTGATTAGCTTGTGTTTCTGATTTCCTGAGAACTCGCTTGACCTGACGCTTCGTTTGATTGCCTACAAAACCGCTTGATTTACTTTCTATTCTAATTTACTACTTTCACTACTGTTTACCTAGCTTAATTCGAAGTTCTACAATCTATCACAAGAGTCTAGAGTCTCTGTAGATTTGATACCCTATATACTACTAGTTCACGTCTGTGCACTTGCAGTGTAGATCTAGGGATTAAAACCTGATCGTATCAAGTTTTTGGCGCCGTTGTCGGGGACTCTTTTGAGTCTTCGATAGATTTGAACTTAGGGTTTATACTAGGTTTTCGTTTTTGTTTTTGGTTACTGATTTTTCGTTTTTCTTGCGTTACAAGTACGCCTAGAATCGCACCGCATCGATCGACACGGTCTTGAGTGTCAATCGACACACATTCGCGATTAGCATCGATCGACGCTCTCCCTGCATCGATCGACACCTCTACGTGAACAGAACAGTTTATGACTGATCGCGACTTTGAGGAGTAATTCGGATAAGAAGCTTGTGAATCTTAAACTTAAAGAGCTTGCAAAGCTAGAGAGAGAGAACAGGAAAGCCCAAAAGCTAGTTAAGATGGCTAATCTCAACCGTGTGACCTTAATTCGAGATGCTGAAGGTGTTCTGAGAAATGCGGAAAACCATGTCTGCAATGAGCTTGGTCAGAGACTCGATGACGAAGGTAATGCCATTCCTGAGCCTGAGAGGCAGATTGTTCAACCTGATGGAGAAGCTCAAGGTGGACAAGGAAATCCAGGAGCTGAAGAGCCTCCTAGAGCACCTGATCCACCTCCTAATCCTCCTGCTAGGAGGACACTAGCTGATTACAATCGACCCGATGACTTCTACACCAATAGGTCTGCGATTGTTCCTCCTGCGTTTCCGCGTAATGACTTCGAGCTTAAGACTTCCTATTACACACTTGTGGGACATCACCTCTTTCATGGACTCCCACATGAGCATCCTATGGATCACATAGAGAGCTTTGAGTCGTTAGTCACTGGGATGAAGCATAATGGAGTGGCCTATGACTACTTACACTGCAAGCTTTTTCCTCACTCTCTTGGAAGAGAAGCTTCTAATTAGCTGAAGCAGATTCCAGCTGGGACTTTGACTACTTGGGATGCAGTGAAGGAGAAGTTTCTGCGACACTTATATGATGATGCTCGATCTGATCAGCTTAGACAGGATCTCTTGACCTTCAAGCAAGGATCTACAGAGCCTTTTAAGGCAGCCTGGGTGAGATTCAAGAGATATCAAGGAGATTACCCTCATCATGGCTTCTCTGAGGTGCATCTGTTGTGAATCTTCTTCATAGGAGTTGATTTGTGGTATCAAATGGCTTTAGATGCTGCAAGTACTGGAAACTTGTACACTAAATCTCCAGAAGAAGCTAAGGAGCTTATTGAGAACTTGGTGACTAGTAATTGTGTCAAGAATGCTGATTTGGAGAGACAGAAATCTGGTGGCAAAGCTGATAGCTCACAGATAGCTGAGATGAGAAGCAAGATTGATTATGTCTATAACATCTTACTTGGGAAGAAGATGGATGTTCAGGAGACTGAAATTGTCAATTACATAGCTGGAGCTGGTTATCAAGGTAAGAGATATGGGAATCAGCAAGGACATACTTCAGGTTTCACACCAAAGTCTGCATTTCAGAAACCTTTCCAGCAGAACACTTCATTCTCCAGAGATTATGGTGCTTCATCGTATCAGCATGTTCCTCCTCAAAATGAGCAGAATGATAAGATGATGGGACTCTTGGAACAGCTCTTGGAAGGACAGCAGAAGAGTACAATGGACTTTAATGGAAAGATAGATGCTCTGTACCTTGATCTCAATGGGAAGATAGAAGCTATAAGTACTCATGTGAAGAAGCTAGATGTTCAGGTTCAGCAGACTGCTGGAGCAGCGCAAAGGCAAAATGGATCCGGAAGAGCTGACAGAACCAATTCGTCAATGATGTGATCATAAGGGATAAAGTTGACTTGTTGGAAGAAGAAGAGAGCATCATCTCGGATTTTCTGGATGAATATTGTCTGTCTGAGACAACGTCGATCGATACAGACCCGATACGTTTGATGAAACTATTATTAATCGCCTTATGTCGATCGACACCCCTCGAGCATCGATCGACACAAACCTGCAATAGTCCCAGAACGAGTCTATAAGCCTTCTGTACCATATCATAAGACTCCTAAGTTGTCTAAACAGGATCTAGATGAGGCTAATTGCATGAAAGTGATGAAAAAGAAGCTGATTCAGATTACAGAGAAGCTTCCAGACCCATGAGTCTTTGTGCTAGCCTGTTCCATCTTAGAGGACAGATTCAAGCATTCTCTGTGTGACTTAGGATCTGGTGTGAATCTCATGCCATACTCAGTGGGTGTGAGATTGGGACTGGTGGATTTCCAGCCTACTAGGATCTCTCTTATCCTAGTTGATCGATCAAAGAGGTATCCAGAAGGAGTTCTTGAGGACATTCCTGTCAGAGTTGGAAACTACTTGATTCCAACGGACTTTGTAGTGCTGAAGTATAATATTGAGCCAGATGATCCTTTGCTACTTGGTAGACCTTTCTTAGCTACTGCTGGAGCAGTGATTGATGTGAGACATGGTCTGATTGATCTCCACCTGGGAGATAAGCCATTGCGGTTCAAGATGGAGAAGCTGCAGAAATCCACCATAGATAGACAGAGCTTCAGTGTGGAAGTGGAACCAGAGATTCCTATTGGAGAAGAGAAGATAGCAGTTCATTCTGAACTTGCTCTAACATCTTCAGATCCTGCAACTGATCTTAAGCAGAAATCTCCAGATCTCTTCCATCCATCAAAGCACATGTATGAATCTTCTAAACTTAAACCTCCTAGCCGCATTGCTTTGACTGCAGGAAAACGCAGTATCCCACCCTCGCTTCGCTCCCACCCTGGTTCCATTCGCTCTTTTCTTGGGAGATCTCATGATCCAAACGCTTATACGCCACCTTGGATGACGAGACATTCACAGAGGCACTCCAAGCCTCTGTTGAATCCACCATAAGTCCGATCTCCTTTCCATAGTCAAGCTATTAACTTTAAACAAGAGCTGAGTGGGAGGCAACCCACTAGTAGGTTCGTTTTTCGTTTTGATTTTGTTTCTTTGATTTTTCTGTTTTTGTGTGTTCAAAAGCGTGAGGACAGGCAGAATCGATCAGCATCGATCGACACATCCGTTGTGTCGGTCGACGCAGATGCGATTTACGGTTTTCCGATTCAATTGCGGTTCAGACACCGGTTATCTACATTACCGCGAGCATATTCGCCTTGTATCGATCGACACCACTTGTGGCATCCATCGACACAGGCCGACGATAGGTAAGTAATCTGACCCTTTTTCGGATTCTCTTAATTTTTATTCTCTTCTCACCGAGCCTAAGCTTGACACCACAGGGGACAATGTGTTTCAAGTGTGGGGGATGTAGCTACTGACGCACCGCTTTTGTTTTCTTAGAGTCTGTCCAAAATTTGTTTTATTGAGTCAAATTGAGTAGGAAACAAGGACTTTTTGAGCAGATTACCACACTTGCAGGAACTTAAGTAACCACTGGATGATTTGCAGATGATCTATGACTATAAGAAAACCCACCACAAACCAGCCTACTGAGGACACCCATATCACTTCAGGTATTCAAAGAATCCATTACTTGACTTCACCTTTAACTTGACTTAATTCTCTCACCTTGGGGCTTGGTATACTTTGGATCGGATTCCTCTGTTGGTTCTGACACAGCTTGTAAACCTGTTCAAGTATGGTTCCCTTCTCCCCTTCCTTGAAAGTAAAAAAAAAAGAGATAAACTGAGGATAAGCTAGTTGCTTCGAAGTGGTCGCGGGAGTGGTAGAGACCCCTATTACCTCCTGTGCATCCATGGAAACATGTCCAAAGTAATACCCCGAATAAAAAGGGAAGAGCACTGATAGAAAAAAATAAAATGATACCCAGTGGGGAAAAATCAGTGCTAAGGAAGGAAAAGGAGAAGAAAGGAACCATAAAATGATAGTTGAGTGGTCATGAGCTGACAGAGTAAGAGTCCATGTGTTCTTTGATAGATACTCCCTTGGTGAGACCGCACTTATTAGATTATAGAAGTCAGTATGGTGAATTTGGATGCTCTGAATGTGATTGTGGAGTTTACTCAGGATAGTTGCTAAGTGTGGGGGAAGTATATGTTGGTCTTGATGTCTGCACGTGCATTTTCATGTGGTTTACTAAAGGGAATCTGAGTGTGGTGCTTCTACGATGAAATGAGTTTCTGAAGTTTTCAAACTTCTTCTCCCGATCTTGGTTTTTTGTTTGCTTGAGGGCAAGCAAAAGCTAAGTGTGGGGGAGTTGATATATTATGGTTTTTAGGACTTTCAACCATGGTATATGCTTTGTTATCGAGTCTTTTAGAGTCTTTTGGAGTCTTTTTATGTGTGTTTACAGGTCTAGGTACGTTTGGAGCGGATTTGGACATTATGGCGCATTCTGGAGCTATTTGGAGCATTTGCCCGAGAGGAAGAGTTCACTGTCGATATCAGACTTTTGTGTCGATCGACACACATTGTGCATCGATCGACACAATTGCGAGATGGACTTTTCTCGGCGGTTTAATGAAGAGTTTGGAAATTGCAGCTTTGGCCCAGAAGTTTCTCATAATTACAAAGAAGCCTCATACGAGTTTAGATCATTATATTAGGGTTTTTAGCCACTTGTTTAGGCTACGCTTTCAGACGCTTTACTTACGCTTTATTTTATTCAGAGAGAGAGATTTGGAACTTATATTCCTTGTTTCTATTTTATGATATTTGGTTTTCTATTCATCATGTCTTTTGCTTCAATTGCCATGCGTGAGTAGTTTACCAGTTAGGTTTAGGGATTCTCACAGGGGATTTCAAGGAATAGGTTGATCAATTTGTAGGGATTCATATCTTCTAGTTCTTCATCTAGGGTTGTTCTTACTGCTTGATCTGAATTGGCCAATTAGATTATTGATGTTAGGTTGATTTCTGCAACGAAAGTTGATTAATTAACTAGAAAGAACCTAGATGAGCAATTTGACTATTCGCAAAGAAATTTGGCTTAGGAGAATTGTGAACGAAAGAACCTGAGTTTAATGCATGTTTAGGATCTCTAGAACTCGCATCGAAAGTTGGTTTTCTAGGATTGTTAGACATAGATAATACTCGCAACGCAAGTTGGTTTCTTATGCTTCCATGATTCTAGTTCTAGAATAGTCCTTAATTAGATCCTGATTGATTGATTAGCATGTGTTCCTGATTTCATGAGAACTCCCTTGACCTGACGCTTCGTTTGATTGCCTACAAAACCGCTTGATTTACTTTAATTTATGTTCTAATTTACAGCTTTCACTACTGTTTACCTAGCTTAATTCGACGTTCTACAATCTATCGCAAGAGTCTAGAGTCTCTGTGGATTCGATACCCTACATACTACTAGTTCACGTCTGTGCACTTGCAGTGTAGATCTAGAGATTGAAACCTGATCATATCATTACGCCTTGAACTTTGACGACGGAGGAGAGAATACTCAGAGATTCTATGGCAAGTGTAAACACTGCAAGATCACGTTGATTTACGTTGTTTCTGTCAAATTTTGAAAAGTTCTCTTTCTTTGTCATTCGTTTACAATTTTGAAGCAGTCCACACTTGCTTCAGCCTCTCACTCTCTCTATTCTTTGTGTCATTTTCCATCAATGTAATTTTTTTTCTTTTGTCAGTGAAATACCTTTTTCTTCAAATCTTGAATCTTTTGCTTCCATGTACCTGCAAAAAGTCGAAAGTGTTGGTTCTAAATTTCAGTTTAGATTATAAAACTCGATTTATTTCGTAACCATTTGATATCGTGAACACTCTTTTAAAAACAAATTCTTGTGCCAATTCCAACGTAGACACTGTAATTATTTGTAACACTTTGAAAAACAACGAAATTTTTTGTTATTCAAATTGGAGAGCACTTTTTGTGTAAGTTCCATTGTTAATAACACCAGTAGTACGCCCACTGGCGTAGAGACAAAGAACGGCCAGCTGCACCTCTATCAATCAATTCAGCGAAACGGAAGAAAGAAAATGCATACGTGAGTTGTCTCGATATAGATAACCGAAATTAATTTGAATAGAAACACGTAACACGTACTTCATAAGTCCTCTGGCTCCATCTGCCATGGCAACTACAATGTTACCAAGCATTCTCATATATGCTAATGAACCCATCAAGACAACACCAAAGTTGTTAACAGAAATTCCAACACAGATAAACATAAATGAATCAGGTTATTTACAGTTATTTGAGAGGTTTTGATGTTCTTTGCAGGATAAAGACAAAACCCAAGTGTTATCTATGGTGTGTATGAAATATAAGCTGAGACTAAACCTACGCAACCAATGCAACCGGTGAGAAGTTGTAGCTTGTTTTTCAGCTGCAAGAAAACAATCCAAAAGTCAAATATGGTAGAAACCAAAGAGACCATGAAGCTTAAAGAGTTAAATGCATATCCAATATGCCTTTCATGAGAGCCCAAACCGTAAATCATTTAACCATACCGTGAAAGGATTAGGTAACGAAGATGAGGTACCTTGTAATATTGTTCCATGAATCTTCTGAATCACCATAGCTCCCTAAGCATCACATTCTGCATCACCGATTATTAGACGAAAGTTCAGAATCAAGAAGCAAGAAGTTCTATCTTTTTCAATTCTGACCAATGTATCCAATGAAAAATGAAACTTCAATTTGGTGTGAAACTAATGAATCAGTGAAGTAGTGATAATCTTCTGCAACAAAACAAAAAGGATTTGTTCATGAGTATATATATATATATATATATATATATATATATATATATATATATATTTGATTGCAGAGAGGTGACCAATCAGTCATTATCTGCTACCCAAGGAGTTGTCATCTATAAACCTCGACCAAAGAAGTAGAAAACATTCAAACATTTTTGTAAACTATTCTTAATAATACATGAAGTTTCGAGTAATCATAAATCCCAAGTTCAATTCAACTGAACAATATAAGAGTGTCAACAAAGCGCAGTGAAAGTATGTAAATTCCAACTCTCGTGGGCAATGAATCAAAAATTACTGGCGGTAACAAAATGGTGATTGTGCTGGGGACGCTTGTGAGCCCGTCCTATGGGTTTCGTCTTTTTATCTTGCTTGGCTACCTTCAGTGTTTGTCCTCTAGCCTCACCGGCAAGGGCCAAAGATCCGTGTACTTTGAATGTAATCAACAAACTCACTATTTTCATTGAACAAAAAATCGTAAAAATAGTCATTGGAAATGAGATTTGGACCAATGATAGGAATATGGCACCTGAGATTGTTGAAAGCGAAGTCAGGCCATGTTACACTTAACTTTGCTAGAAGCGGTGGACGATTCCCATGATTTCACCTTCCTTTTTGATATTCTTTGGATCCCAAATAGTAGAAGGCATCCTACAACCTGCAAAATGTTTCAATTAGATGAACATAAATTTGAGTTTCACTTTGGTTCCCATGACTTAGCTCAGTTCTCTACGACGTTCGAGGATCATCATCAGAGAGTATAGAATTCTTCATTACCAATTAGAACAGACCAAACCCATTTCCATTTCCTCAAAACATTTATCTTCTTTTTGTTTTGCTTACATCAAGCAAAACAAAGAAACCTTACCTAGAGTGATTTGAGCAAAAGGCTAATTTCCAGCAAAGTTCACCCTCTCCTCCGCCTCATGAAGCATTAGTTGCACTGAGACAACCATGTCGAAAATTTCCGATCATCATCGCCTCTACCAGAATTTGTCGTCGCACATCGGAAGGATCCGAATCGGGAAATATAGTGAACCAGAATAGAAAGAAAGAAGATGAAGATCGAATGAAAATGTTTCTGTTATTTCTCGTTAGTGTGGTTACAACGATCAACACTCTTTATATACTAGAGTGGATCGGTTCAGTCTCTTTTACAATTGAGTATCGGGTTTACAAGAACCGGTATACACTTATATCCTCCCTCAAGATGAGGCGTAGATAGAGACTAGACTCATCTTGCAAATAAGAGAGCTGAACAAAGTAGGAAACAATGGTTTTGTTAACACATCCGCAAGCTGAGAAGTAGTCTTCACATGCATTGTCTTCAGAATGCCTTTGTCAATACGTTCTCTTGTTACATGGCAATCATTCTCGATATGTTTTGTGCGTTCATGAAACACATTGTTGTTGGCAATGTGTATTGCAGCTGTAGAATCACAAAACAAAGGAATGGCAGTAGCTTGAGGAACCTGTAACTCTGTTAGAAGCTTCAGAAGCCAGTCAATTTCACGACTTGCCAGGGCCATAGCCCTATATTCAGATTCTGCAGAGGAACATGAAACAATTTCCTGCTTCTTTGACTTCCATGAGACTAAAGCATCACAAAGAAACATACAAGTTCCTGAAGTTGATCTCCGAGAATCAAGGCATGAGTTCCAGTCAGCATCAGTGAAGGCTTTAAGCTTTAGATCAGATGTGGATGGATAGAACAAACCCAAACCGATTGTTCCTTTCAAATACTGGACAATCTTGTGAGCAGCTTTGAGATGTGAACCCTTTGGAGAAGCAGAGAATTGACAGAGTTTATTTACAGCATATGTAATGTATGGTCTTGTAATAGTCAAGTACATTAGCTTTCCTATCAATCTTCTGCATCTCTCTGGATGTTCAAGTATTGGCGCTTTACTATCTTGTGACAGTTTTATGCTTGGTTCCATAGGAATAGTAGATGGTCTACAACCCAAAAGACCAGTCTCATCCAACAACTCCAATGTATACTTTCTTTGGCAGACAGAGATTCCTTTCTTAGATCTAGCAATTTCCAAGCCTAAGAAATACTTCAGAGGACCCAAGTCTCTAAGCTTGAAGGCTTTTGCTAAATCAATCTTTAGTTGAGCCACATACTCATCACTATTACTAGCAATCACAATATCATCAACATACACTAGAATTGCAATGAAGATATTACCTGATTTCCTAGTGAAGAGAGTGTGATCTGAGTGTGATTTCTGAAACCCAAGATTCAACAATGTTGAGCTGAACTTCAAATACCATTGACGTGAAGCCTGTTTAAGACCATATAATGATTTTTGAAGCTTAAGAACAACATTCTCAGGTAGAACTCCTCCCTTTCTCATTGAATATCCTGGAGGTATGTGCATATAGATCTCTTCATCAAGATCTCCATTTAAAAAGGCATTTGAAATATCCAATTGATGCAAGTTCCAATTCTTAGCAGCTGATACAGCAAGAAGCATCCTCACTGTTGTCAGTTTTGCCACAGGAGAGAAGGTGTCAACATAATCCAAACCCTTCTTTTGAGTATATCCTTTGGCAACTAATCTTGCTTTATATCTTTCTAAGTTACCATCTGCATTTAACTTCACTTTGTATACCCATTTACAACCAATTGGAATCTTTCATGTGGGTAAAGAGCATACTGACCAAGTGTGTGTTCCTTCCAAAGCATCAATATCCATATACATAGCATCTAGCCATTCTTTCCTTTTCTTAGCCTGAGTATAAGTTGCAGGTTCCAGATATTTGTTGATAGCACATATGTATGCATTAAACTCTTCAGAAAGTTTTGCATAGTTGATATAAGCAGATATTGGATACCTTATATCCTTAGAAACATCCGGAATGGCATTGCAGTAGTAGTCTTGAAGATGAGCTGGTGGTTTCGATTGACGCTTTGAAGGAGATGCAGGATTTGCAACTACTCTCTGCTTATGATCTTATGAAAATATCCCTTGGAGAGCTTTGCTCTTTTGCAAAGGGGAATGTTGTCTCAAAGAAGACTACATGTCTAGAGATATGTATCTTATTGGACTCTAGATCAAGTAGCTTGTATCCTTTGTATCCTGCAGGGTATCCAAGAAGCACACATGCACGAGCTCTCGGTTCAAATTTGTTCCTTTGCTGAGTACTTGTAGATTCATAGCATAAACATCCGAGAACTCTTAGTGCTGAATAGTCAGGTGCCTTAGAATGAAGTAGTTCAAAAGGCGATTTATTTGATAGGAGAAATACTGCAGAAAGGATGCAATCTCCCCAAAACTCCAGAGGAAGATGTGATTGGAACAACAATGCCCTTGCCACATTTAAGATTTGTTGGTGTTTTCTTTCCACCACTAAGTTCTGTTGTGGTGTTTCAGGGCAGGAGTGAAAGGAAATAATACCTTTCTCTTTGAATAGCTTATCAAACTTCAGCTCAGGAGCATTGTCTGATCTAACTGCCTTGACACATTTCTGATATTGGGTGTTTACCATCTGTAGGAAGTCTGGAAATATGTTCAGAACTTCACTCTTTGTCTTCATCAGATATATCCAGGTAGCTCGACTATAGTCATCAACTATTGTGAGGAAATATCTGTAACCTTCATGAGTTTCTACAGCAAATGGTCCCCAAGTATCAATGTGCACTAAATCAAATAAATGATCTGACTTGTTGTTCTGAAAAGGAAATGGAAGGTGCTTCTGTTTTTCTTTCTGACAAACATCACAGTGATCCAACTCATTTTTATTCCTTTTTGATAAACCAAGTGTAGCATGAAGAACATCAATCCTATCATAAGAAGGATGTTCTAATCGACTGTGCCACAAGGCATTATTAACAACAGCAGAACAATGTGGACTATCAGTAATAGAAGATATTGTTTCTGAACTAGTACAGTTATTACTGCTTGTATCTAGAACATATAATCCTCCTATTTGTTTACCTTGTCCAATCGTCAGCTCCTTGGTATGATCCTGAACAACACACGAAGTCTCATCAAAATAAACTCTTGACTTCAAGTCTCTGGTCAATGACTTATGCTGAGCAGATTCAATCGAAACTCTGGTATGAATAAAACATTTGTCAGTGTGATACTATCATTCAACCTGATCTTGCCAATCCCTGCAATTCTGACATTCATACCAGTGGGCAAAGTGACTGAAGAGCTAAGACCATCAGATAGGCTATCAAACAAATTTCTATCAAAAGAAACATGATGAGTAGCACCACTATCTATGATCCAAAGATGGTTATTCAGTACTTTGCTATTGGTTGCCAAAACACCAATAAAACAAAGATTAGGGATAGAGAATGATATACCATCAAACGCAAATCCATCAAGCTCATAACTATCAATCCCACTTGTAGTTGCAACATATGCTACTGTGATTGGTTCAGTAGGCTTGGTTAATTGATTGTTGAAGTAGGCTATCACATCCTCCAACCAAATCAGCAATTCCTTCTGCTCCAATCCTTGTGCCAAGTCCTTGGTTTCCATGTGTTAGAGCAAGACTAGCAACAACTGGTTTTGGCTTCTCAGATTGAACTGGATTCTTCTGCTTGTGTTTAAAACCAGGGGGGTAGCCATGAATCTTATAGCAAGTGTCTACAGTGTGACCAGTGTATCCACAATGAGCACATATCGGTTTGTTTTGTCTTGGATTCTGTTGATATGAAGCTCGAGTGGCATTGACTGCAATTTGGTCTGATGGTGGAGTGAATGTAACGTTGACTGTAGAAGCATTACTCGCAACATGAACAAGATTTCTCTGATTGTGATCTTGATCCAACAGGTTGTATATTTCAGCTAGATCAGGAACAATCTTCTTCATTATGATCTGGCTTCTAATAGTCGCATAAGACTCATTTAAGCCTGCCAAAAATTTCACAATTTTGGCATGTTCATTCTTTGTTGCAGTAGCAGTACAACATTTACAAGAAGAACACGTCGATGTACAGTCTGCTCCATCAAGATCATCCCATAAAGTTTTCAAAGCAGTGTAATACTCAGATAAGCTCATGGTTCCTTGTTGCAAATACCAAATTTGTTGCGTAAGATGGTATGATCGGGGAAGATTTGTGATGTTAAACCGAGTCATCAAATCTTTCCAAATCTCAGCAACATCGTTGTACCTAAGAATGCTCTTATAGATTGCATTGGTTACTGAGTTTAGGATCCAAGATTTAACCATACTGTTGCATCTAGACCATATCCTAAAACTCGGATCATGAACAGGAGGTCTTGGTAAAGAACCGTCTACAAAAGCAATCTTATTCTTGGCATCTAATGCAACAAACATCGCAATCTTCCAAGAAGAGAAGTTCGTACCGTCGAATATCTCAGAAATGATCGTAGAACCTGGATTATCACCATTCGAAATCGCATACGGAGAGTAATTGATATCGTTGAAATCGATGTTCAAGTGCGGTGGAATCCGAGTTCGTGGATCCATGAACGGTGAAATTACTGGTGAATCTGGTCTAATCCTGGAAGATTGAGCTGATTCTGGTATCTTCTCAGCCGATTCTTTGCCATGTCTCTTAGTACGACACCGCAATTTCGAAACGGAAACCATCGCAAGACGTTGACCTCAGCTGATTTGTGAAGAACAACCGATTCAGATGAAAAGAAAAAAGAAGAAATCAGAATCGCAAAGTAGATTACGAACGAAACGGAGCAAAGTACTCTGATACCATATCAGTGAAACAGAATAGCAAAGAAAGAAGATGAAGATCGAATGAAAATGTTTCTGTTATTTCTCGTTAGTGTGGTTACAACGATCAACACTCTTTATATACTATAGTGGATCGGTTCAGTCTCTTTTACAATTGAGTATCCGGTTTACAAGAACCGGTATACACTTATACATGGAAATCCAGGGAGTGTTACGGAGTAATGGGAAAAGAGATTAACACGATTTGGATGAAGAGTGAAAGAGAACGTGGTGATGTATAAACTCGCGGAGGATCAAGTTCGTCATCGTCCTGACTCTTGATTGCCGGTTCAGGAAAAAAGTGGAATTAAAGGTGTATCTAAGACCTCATGGAATTTAATAGGTGTATGTAACCATCGTAATCGGTGCTTGTATGTGGAAGAGTCTATAATGTATGAAGACGAAGGAATAAGAAAGGACAAGAAGTAAAAAGCTTTGCTCCTAGCTGTGGGCTATTGAGTTAATCCAGTTCTAAAGGATATAATAATCTGAATTTAGGTTTGTGAGAATATTATTTATCAAGGCCCAATTACTTCTTCTATTTCGGGTTCCGAGAAATCGAAAGGAGAGCAGCCTTGGTGAAGAAGAAGAATGGTTGATGGGTTTGGTCGAGAAGAGTGAAGGTGCGCATGAGAACGAGATAGAAGAAGAAGCCATGGTTTCAACTATAGCAAACAGATTCAGTGGTTCTATTATCCACTCATTTGATTCTTTTTATCTGGAGAAGAACAAATCATGTTATTGATTAAATTTCCGCCGTTAGATTTCAGGTGTGAAAATGAGCAATCAGATTCAATGGTTTTATTATCCACTTATTTTCTCCCTTCTATCTGAAAAAATAAGGGGCAATTTCAAAACTACCCCGAAATTGAAGTCAACTATAAAAATATCATCTCCTTTCTCCTTCCTCTCCTTCGCTAATATATCCCCATAATAATATGGGTATTCACGGTAATGCCATCGTTAGACTTCATATGAAGTCTGGTATTTTACCAAAAGACAAAATACCTTTCAGATCTAACTTAATTACGAAATTGTCATCTTCTCCAATTCACCCAACCACCTGAGACAACCATGTCGAAAATTTCCGATCATCATCGCCTCTACCAGAATTTGTCGCCGCACATCGAAAGGATCCGAATCGGGAAATATAGTGAACCAGAGAAATCCAGGGAGTGTGACGGAGTGATGGGAAAAGAGATTAACACGATTTGGATGAAAAGTGAAAGAGAATGTGTTGATGTATAAACTTGCGGAGGATCAAGTTCGTCATCGTCATGACTCCTGATTGCCGGTTCAGGAAAAAAGTAGAATTAAAGGTGTATCTAAGACCTCCAAGAACTTAATAGGTTGATGTAATCGTCGTAATTGGTGCTTGTATGTGGAAGAGTTTGTAATGTATGAAGACGAAGGAAGAAGAAGGGACAAGAAGTAAAAAGCTTCGCTCCTGACTGTGAGCTATTGAGTTTGTCCAGTTGTAAAAGATATAATAATCTGAGTTTATGTTTGTGAGAATATTAATTATCGAGTTCTAATTACTTTTAAAAAAAAATAAGGACACGTGGACATTTTTTACCATGGAGAGAAGTTTCTCATTATATTATAGATTAAAACTTATAATTTGTAGAAATTACATGATCAAAAGTCAAAACTATGTAAAAAAACGGGATCGTTCGCCCTAACTCGTTAAAAGCTCTCAACTAAGGCGTGCGACGCATTTCTTTTTTATACCCTTGTAACCTCCCCGGCGGCCACCGTTATGCCGTCTACGCCGCCGGGGGAGGCTCGTCCGTGGTTCCTTTATAGTGCCTGGTCCAGTCGTCGTCCCTCCGGCTTCCCTCGGTGAGATCCGTCGCCTCCTCCTCCTTGGTGCTGTCAATCCGGAGCTGAGCTAGCTTCAGGTGGTTCTCGTGAACCATGTTCTTCTCGAGGCACGGGTGTGGTTCGTGTTAGCCTAGGCTTCTGGTGCGGTTCAGGAGGTTGTAAGAGTGTTGCTTGGTTCTGGTCAGATGGGCTCACTGTCACCGTCGCGGTGGTGGATGGTGGTCGGAGCTTGGAGTTTTGGGTGTAGCGGTCCGTCTCTCAGCGTTTAGGCTCAGATTATTCTGATTCCTATTTTCGAAGTAAGCTCCCAGGTTTCTGGTGGTATGTGGTCTTACCGGTTTTGCTACGGTTTGGGTCGATTTAGGCTTAATTAGTTTTCGGATTATTGTTGGTTTAGTTTCCTTTGCTATGTGGGTAGATAGATGATCAAATTTTGGCTCTAACTTGCTAGCTTGCATCATTTTGGTTCTTCGTGGTTTTCTTGGTGAGTGCTTTTTAATCCGGTTTTTCTGATTTAGTTTTGACTTTGAGGTCTTAGATTGTTTAGGCTTCGTTGGAGATTTGGATTTAGTTTTGAGCTTCTATCTAGGTATTTTCGGGCACATGAGATTGTGTCAGTACAGTATCCGAGAGAAGTTTAGGGGAACTTTCTTAGGTTCTTTCTTGTCGGGTTGTGAAACTTTGATTCTTGGTTTTGAGTTTCGAGAAAGTGTTTTCTCTGTCAGTCTCTAGGTAGTTGATGTTATCGTTCGGTGGGCCGTGGGCAACAACGATTTATCTCGCTTCTTGTTTTTCGCGGGAGTCAAGATATGCAAGCTCTTTTTGTTATTGTTAGATTTGGTTCGTATCGATCTATGTCTATTATAGTTGTAGGATTAGCAACCCTTAGCAACTTTTTATGGGCTTTAGTTTCCGGAAATATTCCGTTAATCCGCCGATTTAATTTCCAGAGAAGAGTGTTTTATGCTGACTTTTGTATTCCAAAAAATGCATCCTATATTGATCCTATATTGTTAATATAAGTATCTTTCACGCGAAAAAGTCAAAACTATGTTAAAAGAAAACTAAACAACATTTATTACAAGATTCTCGAGTTTTTTTTGTCAAATAGATTATTTAAAATAATGATTGTCGACTGATGTATTTTACTGTGCTTGCGCAATATCTTCCGTCACTAGTTTGCTTACGTCTTATCTTTGCCTAATACCTCTGTTTGAGCTCATCTTTCCTTCTCCGGATTGGCCTGGTTGGCACCTGAACCGAACTGAAGTTTGGCTAAATCGGTCTAGAGATAAAAACCAATCAGCTACTCACTATTAATTCGGGCCCTCGGTTCGGTTCGGTTCGGTCCATTAGTAATGAACTTAACATATCGGTTTGAATTAAACAACTAAACCCTAATTTTAGTTCCTCGTTCTTTCTTCGTGACCGTGTTCTAAAACTTCCCGACAGCGACTAAACTTTTGGTACTTGCCAACCATCGACTCAACTCCTAGACCCGGCGGCGACGATCGATTCATCTCTGATAAACACATATTCGAGAGGTAAGGCTTCTGATATGAGTAGTCGAACGAGTCACACTTGATGTTGCCTTTGTTTGAGCTGAGTTGCTTCGTGTCAGGGCGTATTGTAGCTTGTTGGGGTTTGAACCAAGTCTGTGTATCTTTCCAATATGATTAGTGGCAAGGTTGCTCTGATTTGAAAGTTTGTTGCTAGATTGAGTCTAATTTGTATGATTCTACTTGCCTTTAGTTCGAATTTGTATGAACCTAATTGCAAGTTTGTTAATTCTGAGTTAGTGAGTTTGATTTGAGCATTGATCGTTCCAGAATCATATTTTCATTGAAATCCGTTAAAGTTTGCTGGAAGAAAACACCATGGATGATATACAAGCGAAAGCTCTAGAGGAGAAGCTGAAGAGTCGGCTTCGTCAGCTTGAACTTGAGCACGCAGTCTTCGAGAGAATGGTTTACAAGAACAAGAATCAGCATCGGAGATGCTCCTATTTTCAGTACCTTCTCAAGGTATCTACATCTTCTTTCTGTTCGTTTGGTTTCATTTGTGAGAAAGAAGGTTCATATAGACAGATGAATTTGTACCTTAGTTTTTGAATAACTTCTTTCAGCTATAATCGCTTTTTATTGCTCAGGTTAGGAGGGATTTGAGGCTTTTGAGAACAGCAAACATGGAGGAGATTCTGAGACCCTGCTTTCATGTTATTTCTGGGAAAGGAACTAAACAGAAAATTCATGTTCTGGAGAGGTAGGTTTATCTTTAGTATGTATATTACTGTTTATAAGACTGGCATTGGAGCTTAGCTGACATTTTTGGGGTTTATACAGCTTGAAGTTTAAAAAATCTGACACTGGGAAACCAAATATCTTGGAACGACTTCGTGGAGCTCTTCATCTACTCTCACAGGTATGTACTAGTCTATCTTTCTATGGAGCTTTCTTTGTTGCTCAGGTAGAGATAAGCTGCGAAACAAGCTGTGTTCATACCAGCTTATACATATGAACAAGATCTGAATGTTCTGACTGGTCATTGTGTGTTTGGTACAGATGACTGAACCCATCTTGAAGGCGGCTAGGTATTGATTGATTTATGTATCTTCTTAGAGCTAATTGCATTCAAGTCATAATTTTTTTTGGTTCAAATTGTTCTACAGTGGAATATCCATTCTGCTAGCTTGTTCATTTTTCATAGGATCTTCCATGACATTTTTGGCGCTGCTTGCACGTCTCAGAGTGTTGATTCAACAAGTAAGTTGACTTATTTTTTTGGTTCTGTCTAATTCTAAAAACTAAAAAAACATTTTAGTAAGTTTCTGTAATGATCTATTTATTACATACTGTGATTGATCTTATTGGTATTATAGTGTTCATAATGTGCTTTAATTTGTTCATCGTTTTGAGTTCGTGCAGATATTGCTTGATGCTGTTTCCGTTTTCAATTGGGTAACCTCTACATCATTGAAGAAACAGTCTGTAAAGATAGCACAGGATGGGGTTGAGGTTGGTCTAAGCTTCTTTGTTGGACCCTTTGGTTGATTTCTTATACAGTGCAATGATCATATAAGTAAACTCTGCTTGTTCTATTTGAAACATATAGGTGTTCCGCGAGTTCTATCCAAAGGATGAAGAGTGTTTCACCTTGTTGGATTGTGTATGGAAGACAGATAAATATGTCTTACTTGAGACATTGCAGAACCGTGAGAGTTGTCAACCTAGAGAGGAAAATGTTTCAGAAAATGCTACTTGTCGGGATTCTTTGGTACAGTCGGAAGGTGCTACGACTAGGGAATCTTTGGTACAGTATCAAACTTTTGTTTCTTCTCTCGGGGGTAAGAACCTTTACATAATTACTATTTGGTTGTTATTTTTGGTTCCATAGTTAGAATGCTGGTTATGTGTAGAGAAAACTACTTATTTGGCTCATACTTGTTTGGAATCCTGCCTATAGAGTTTAAAGGGCTCAATGGTTGTAGAGTTTGGGTTTTAGGTGGGGTTATTGGTTAAAGCGTAGCAATTATGTTATTTTTGTACTTGAACTGAAATACTTGTGCTTTTGATTGAATTGTCCCACTTGCAGAAGTTCTCTTTTCTTTGCCTGAAGCTGACAATGGTGGTATAACTGTGACAGAAAGTTCGACTCCCATTACCGAATCAGTTTCTTCCAGTTCCAAGGCTAACAATGCGTTGCAACCAGAAGTTTCAGAAAACACAGGAGATGCTACAACTAGGGATTGTTCAATTCAGTATCAAACATCTGTTTCTCCTCTAGGAGGTTAGAATCTCCACAGAATTACTGTTTGGTCGTTACTTGTGGTTCCACAGTTAGAATGCTGGTTATGTCCGGTCGTACCTAGATTGAGAGAGAACCACTTATTTAGCCCATACTTGTTTGGAATCCTGCCTTTAAAGTTTAAAGCACAGCAAGATAAAAAAAATTGTACATTATTTTTGTACTTAAAACTGAAATTTTTGTGCTTTTGATTGAACCCATTTGCAGAAGATCTATTTTCTTTGCCTGAACCTGAAGCTGACAACGGTGGTCTTACTGTGACAGAAAGTTCGACTCCCATTGTCGAAACAGCTTCTTCTAAGACTAAAAATGCGTTGCAACCAGAAGTTTCAGAAAACCCAGAAGATGCTACAACTAGGGATCGTTCAATTCAATATCAAACACCTGTTTCTCCTGTAGGAGGTAAGAATCTCCATAGAATTACTGTTTGTTGCTTTAGAGTTATGGTTTTATTGCTTGATGGCGTAGCAATGAGATACATAATTCTCTGCTTGTGGTTATTGTATTTCACTGAAAGTTTCGTGCTATTGATTGAACTGTCCAATTGCAGAAGATATTGAAGAAGACGAAAACGTTGGTGTTACTGCTACAGAGAGTTCAACTCCCCTTTCTGAGGCAGCTTCTTGCAAGACTAGCACTGGATCCCAAACAGAAGATTTAGAAAAACCGGATGATGAATCTATATATCTTATGAGCCCGGCAAAAATCAACAAAGACGCAATTAAAACGAGTTGCAGAGCAACAAAGGTTGCGTTTCTACCGGTGAAAAGACCTTCTGCCGCAATAACACCAAACTCCATAGATGAACCCCCAAGAAAGAAACAAGAAACAGGCGAGAAAAACAAAAACGAAGAAGATGGATTTTATAACCTACTCATCCGCGGAACCCATAAAGACAGTTTGTTCTAGCACAACAAACATTCCAAAACCCAAGAACATAGTTTGCATGGTTCCTCTGTCTGAGTCAAGCCTGTTGCGTGGTGTAGCCAAGGATCAAGTCACGAATCTCTTCACTGTTGGCTCTGTCGAGAGCAGTTCTTCCATCAGCATCCTTGACCGAGTAATTAGCACCAGCTCTAAGCAGCTCCTCGATCTTAGGTTTGTCACCTTCTGTGGCAGCTAACATCAATAGGATATCGACAGGATGAATGTTTAGGTTAAGAAGAGCTTCCATCTTTGAATAGGTACCTTCAACCGCAAGCATCCCCATGTAATTGAAATACTGCAAAACAACATCAAGAACATTATTTATTTATATATATAATTTTTTTTTTTTTATCTTTAACGCTTATTCACATCTACAGTGAGTTGGTATCTCCGATTAAAGATCGTAATTTAAGAACTTGATGATTTGATTCAACGGAATAATCCAGCTAAAGGCTCTTGTTAATCGAAATTGTAAAACTCTCTATTAAGATGGATCGATTTGAATGCAGTCGAGAAGAAGAAAAACCTGTTCAACATCGTCTTTGTCGAAGTCATCACGAGTCTGACTGCCATAGATTCCAGCACTTTCAGCATCGACGCCGTTCTTGCCGAACTTGAACCAGCAAGTGGTTCTTGACCCGTTGGAGGGTCCGAGTCTGTTGGGTCGAATCCGAAGCTTTAAGTTTCGGGTTCCGAGAAATCGAGAGGAGAGCAGCCTTGGTGAAGAAGAAGAATGGTTGATGGGTTTGGTGGAGAAGAGTGAAGGTGCGCATGAGAACGAGATAGAAGAAGAAGCCATGGTTTCAATTCAGCTAGAGCAAACAGATTCAGTGGTTCTATTATCCACTCATTTTCCTTTTTTTATCTGAAAAAAACAAATCATTTTTATTGATTAAATTTCCACCGTTAGATTTCAGAGTGCCAACAAAAAGAAAAGATACAAATCTCGAATTCAATTTTTTATAAATTGTTTTCATTTATTTTCCTAGAATTTCATTCCTTAATTAAAAAGAAATCATTTTGTCTTAAGTTAGATTTTCTTTCCTTAATAACTATTTATTTTGTTATTTTCAATTAAAAGAATTTGCCGTATTTTTTTTTGTCTGAATTAGCAATTGTATAAGAAAATTAGTTGACAAAGTCATGATACAGTAGTGTCGTAAGACACGAAGGAGGAAAGAATTTGCAAGCATACTTTTGTAAAAACACAGGTCCTTTCTGTGCAATAAAATGAGCTACTTCATTTGCTTGGCAGTAGACAATGGTGAAGGAGCATTGATTGAATCTTGTGATTGATTGAATCCACTACTAATAATTTGCAATCACCTTCAAAGATAATATGTTTGAAACCTGCAAGATATACCTTTTTCCATAGTTCTGAACCTTGGTCGAAAACTCGTTAGGCATTAGTCGAGCGGTAGGGTTGGGTCTAACGCCTAGTTAAAAAATCGAAGAATACACGAAATTTGTACAGAACAGAATTTTTAATGTTTTATATATATAGATAAACCTGTTTCACATCAGAACAATACATAGTCCAACGGTTTGGTGTACTCACTTTGACCAGTGGAACCTGGGTTGGGGCCTTTTCTTCTACTTTTTGTCATTTTTTTGTTTTTTTATTAAATGAACTGCGCAATTATAATTTTACTCTCGTCTACTACCTCTTCACCTACAACTTTCAGATCTAAATTTCAGGTATATTTTTTTTTCAAGATTAAGACCGTTTTAACTCATTTTTCTCGTACTTACTATCTAAAATTGATAAACCTATTACCTAGTATACTATATCTAGCTTGAATTGAAGAGAAAGAGGAATTTTTGAGATTTATTTTTGAAAATCCGATTTTTGCACCGCCTACAACAAAAGCCCGGCGGTGTACCGCCGCCGAACGCCTCATCGGCGACTATCGGACCTCGGCGGCGCTTTGCCCAACTTTTTTCATATTTTGTACTGTAAATTAATGTGTTTAAGTTCGTAAATGCAGTTAGTTAACCATATTGTTAGAATAGCTAAATATTTCATATCATACTTATGTTTTGAGAATGATACCAGCTGTTCTTTGTCGAGCTTCTTAATTTGCTTCATAGAAATGACGAGGGGATTCAATATTCTTTGATGTCACAGGAATCTCGACCAAATTAGAAACAAAAAATTGAGATAAAATTAGAAGCAATAAATCGAAAGGATGTTCTTTTTTTAGTCAACAAAATAAGAACCTAAAAATCTAAAACGACTTTGTCATCCATATTGGTGGCTCAGAATTAACACGGACATCATGTGAAGATTGAAAGCAAGCAATCTTTAATAGCTTATCCTCATTTGTGTTTTATGCCCATGGAATCCTGATATCTTTTTATTTAATCGGTGTTAGTTGTGTTTGTTGTGTTTAATTTTATTTAAGCAATATTTAGGCACATTTTGCATTGCATTGGTCCTTATTAGGTACTGGAGTGTCTTCATGATGGACTCAATGGAGTTTGGAATGGATTGGAGTGAAGAATAATGAAGACGATCATGGCATTCTTGCGGTTGGTATAGCGGTTTGGAGGAAACCGCTGGCTTTTAAGGGTCTCGAGGTTGGTCTAGCGGTAAAGGAACAACCACTGTAGTTAGTGGAGATGAGCCATCAGAAAACCTCTGTTCATCATGCGGTTTACGGAAGTGGTTGAAAGCAAGGAAGGCAGCGGTTTCGACAGCAGGTGAATGGCAACCGCGAGCGATTTGGATGAGAGAGCAGGTAGATTGAAACCGTTGGGAAGAGATTTACTGCTGACATTTTATGTTGACCAGACGTTTGAGCCATGGGTTTTTGTCTTGATACATGTTTTTTGGGTCGACTCAGCTCGAAAATTAGCCTACTCTAGTTTTAGGGCCAAAAATCCTATGATCTAACATCTTCTTATCATTTGTGTAAAATTGTTAACACTTTTGCGGTATTTCCATTTTTATGCAAGTTGTTTGATTTCTTCTTCAATTTTTTATTAATATTTTTAATTTTTGTCTTAGCATATGATTTTTATGGATTATTGAGTTAAGATGAGGATTAGTGAGTAGTCTTTCCATAAGTTTTTGGGTTAGGTAGATTAGGATTATTAAAGGTTAGATCTTGATACTTAGGGCTTAGGTTTATCATTTACTTTGTGTTTAATGCTATATTTTGGCTTAGCTAATCTAAATCTAGAACTTAGGCATTTTCATGCATACAAATTGTTTAATGAAATGCATAAAATGAATCTTATGAGAGATTTTCATCTTAATCGATGAGAATTGATGTTTACGGTGTTTAGTGGCTATTAATACTTTTGATTAATGCCTGCTTATCTTGTGATTAACCAAAGAATATTGATGATTAGTGCATAATTAACATAAAGTTAATGACATGGAAGTGTACTAACTTGTATTAGTGTTCCTAACCTAAAGATTAGCATTTTGATGTTGACATTAGCATCTTGATTTAGCATTTAGTCACCTAAATTAATTACCTTGACCCAAAGGTTTGTATTTAAAGCAATTGCTTGAATTATATATCTTGCTTTTTCTTATTCTGTTTTTGATTTGTTTAAGATTTCTAATCTTGTCAATTGATAGCCTTACTATGATTTGGTTTGCTTGCTTGGCTTGTTGATCATTCTAGGATTAGATTATTTTTTGAGCATTAGTCAAGATCTGAAACTTATGATTGCTTTTAGATTAAGCATCTTCCATTTGTCTTATTGTGTTAATCATCACAAATATGGATTGATACCTCAATTACTACAACAATATTTGTAGGAATTGGGGACTTTATCTTAGGATAAGCAAATTCTCACTATCAAATCCAAGAAATTTTAAGGTTTTGAAGAATTCATTTCGTCTCTCGAACACCTACATATGAATTGCAAATGAAAGACATTATTTTGTTTACACTCTGTTCACCAACTCGGAACAGTTTGTAGCGAATACAACTTTCTCTTGTTGGGAAAATCTCATGCATTCCCACTACAACAAAAACACCTTTTCCTCATGGAATTTCCGACTAACTCAGATCCATCAGAAATTTCCAACCGATTTCCTACGATATACACATGGAAATATTGCCTTTGGATTTCTGACGGATTTTCAAAATTTCTGACGACAAAAGATCTGTTAATAGATCCATTGAATTAATTGTTGTATAAATGTTTTATATTCCTGACGGATTTCCAATGATTGTCGGAAAAAATTACAGTCTTTCGAAAATCCGACGACAATAGATCTGTTGTGCTAGTCATTGTATAACCATTTTAATTTTTAAGGTCCGTCAAAAATTCGTCAGAATACATTCATGAATTCTCTATAAAACCTTTCTCCCGCCCTTATTCACAACACACACAAATAATAAGATTACAAAATGTCTTTTTAAAACCCTTATAATTATTTTCGATCGTGTATGATCCATCAACGGGTAAACAACCCTCCATTAGAAAGCTAACTCAATTTCCTATAACTTTGGTTTGAAGTTCCAAAGCTAAATGTGAACGTAAGCTCTTCATATGACTCGATCTTTCAAGGTTAAATCTCACAGCGACATTTTGTGGTCGATGTACGAGGCCGCTGCACGTTTTTTCTCCTCACAGCGGCTTCCTAGTCGCTGTGGATGGCCGCTGTATGTGGTTGTCGTGATCCTTAATTAGCTGTTTTCCACTTGGTTTTGGGTGTTTTTCAGTCCCTACCTCCTCTATTATGTCTTTGATGCTCAATTATGTGTTCACCCCGAACACTATTCACAACCACCTCACCATCCTCTTTTCGGAACAAATCTTTGTCCCCTTAGAATCAACCGGCGCCTTCTAAACTTTCCTCGTGGCCGCCTTCCCGGCCTTCCTCATCAGGAGTATCTAAATCTTCATCCCTTGGAGACTGATGAGGAGGAGCGTCGACAAACGAAAGAGAGCTAAGGCGTTCAAACACTATCGGAGGACCTCGTGACGGACCAGCTGTCCATCTGTCCGGCGACCTAAGAAAATCAGTCTCGACCCCAATTGACCTAGGCTATGATTGGTGTTAAGACTTTAAAAGCTGTGGAGACTTTTAAAAAATATACAGTTTTAAAAGTCTTAAATTACCCAATCACACTTTATTAATTTAACAGTCTTTAAAGTCCTAAAAGTTCTCCTAAAAGCACTCACAACCATTTTCAATGATTTTTACTCACGGATTGACAATTTTTTTTAAAGCCTACAAACCTGGCTTTTATTTTTTTTTTAAAGTCACAGTCATATTTTTAAAATCAAAAAGTTTCTATAGCAACATTTAAAATAAAAGCCTACAGTCCTAAAAGTCTACAGTTGTTACCAAGCACAACCCTGGACTTAACAGGACTGTCGCTTGGAGACTCAGATGCGACGTAGTCATCATCGCGAGAGGATGAGTTACAACTAGAATCTACCCTCATATCGAAGAACCTAAACAACTAGGGAATCACAGCTGCTCGACAATAAAGTACGAGGCAAGAACAAGAGAGAGAGAGAGAGAGAGAGAGAGAGAGAGAGAGAGAGAGAGAGAGAGAGAGAGAGAGAGAGAGAGAGAGAGAGAGAGAGAGAGAGAGAGAGAGAGAGAGAGAGAGAGAGAGAGAGAGAGAGAGAGAGAGAGAGAGAGAGAGAGAGAGAGAGAGAAGGCAACACCTGAGCAAAATGAAGCAAATTGCATAAATGAAAACCCATAGATTTTTATAGATGATAATGGGAGGTTATCTAAAAAACATAGTCATCACGACTTTAGACTTCTGCGGATGCTTTTCACTCCTCAAAAGACGCAAACCGCGCATGAAGAAAAATCAACAGTCCAATGACGCCAAGCAAGCGATATAACCCGACCGGATTTTCGCCGGACTTAAATACTCAGAGAAATTCGCCGATATCGAGTGGCACCAAAGAACGACGAACTGGGAGAGACTAATTGTTGGATATGGGTTTAGCACCCATCTATAAGATTACCAAAATCTGCTCAGCCCTTCTGATCTACTTGGCCCAAAGACTAAATCTCATTAAGGAGTCAACGACCCAAGAGAAAGTTTGACCCTTTTTTTTTACTATAAATAGATCATTTACTATTCATAATTCGCTATCTCGTATTATGTTAAACTACGAGCTACATTTATAAAGCGACGCGTTTAGTAGTTTTTAGGGAACTCGTCAATTGATGACCTCTTTCTTTGTCTATTTTGTTCGTTCATTGGCCTCGGCCTAACTAATAATACAAAAAAATTTCGACCCCTTCTTTTATTTTTTTCTTATTCAATCTTCTTGTTAGTTCTGACTATTTTGACCCTAATTCTAACGACCTCATACTTACTCGAAATCCCAGAACAACAATAATGAAAATGTTGCAGGTACTGTTCCGATTTGAAATCTATATTGTGATTCACTTTGACCCGTTAATTTTTGAAAGAGCATCACAACGTACATATACAATTCATTTTTTTCACTTGGATTGATCTCTTGTGGATTCATGTTTTGTAATATGTGTTGGGATTATGTCCTGAAATCACATTGTACTCACTCTAGAGATAGTTGTATTGTCGAGATCGGACAATTCATGTGATACTGGGTAATCATAATGTTTTGCTAGAAACCGCTTATGACAAATGAGTTGTAACTCATTTCCAGTATCGTGTGAACCTACAGGGTCACACACCTAAGAAAGTTGGACATAGTTCGTATGGGATTGATCATTGGCATATGGTCTGGTCGATGTGTATTGGATACACATCGAATATGAGTTTTGATGAGGTGTGTCGATCGACACCATTGGGTGCGTCGGTCGACACAGGATGTGTGTCGATCGACACCACTAAGTGTGTCGGTCGACACAAGGCCGAAACCGAAACTGATGTTTCGGTTTACGTTGTTGTCGGTACATATATAAGTGATCTTATGTATTTCGACCTAGTAGAGATGAGCGCCGCCAGATAGTGTTTTCTCTGAGAGAAAACACAGAAACCTCGAAAGAACTTAGTTCCCAGGAGATCCGAGCACCGGTACTAGCATCCCGGCGGATTCCAGTTTGTGTGCGTGTGGACTACAGTAGAGGCGCAGCATCTGAGGCGCTGGAGATCTTGTTTATCTGACTCTATTCCGCTGCTAATCTCCAGGTAAACAGAGATCAGATCCTTGATTCAATTAACTAGACCCTAGATCCTAGGCTATCGGGAACCTGACAGCAATTCTGAATATGGTAGAATTGGCTCCGAGTTCCAACAGTGGTATCAGAGCCTTAGGGTTTTATCATTGAATCAGACCTGTTTATTGAATTTGATGATTTAGATTCGCAAACTAGGTTGTTTGGTTAGAACATGTCATATCGATTTCGATCAAGATCGAGTCTGTGTTTTCGCACAGTGTCGATCGACACACTGGGTGTGTCGGTCGACACAGAACAGCGAAATCGACAGATTCGGCGGCTAGGGTTTTTCGCGAAGAAAAACCGAAAGCCTACTGTGTCGATCGACACAAGTTGAGTGTCGGTCGACACAGAACATATTCGGTCCAGTGTCGATCGACACAGGTTAGTGTCGGTCGACACATACCTAGCGAATGGTTAATTGGTTCAATTGGATTGGACCGGTTATCATGCTTGGTTAAGTCCGAATAGATCGGTTTAAATTGGATGAATTGGTTCAATTGGATTGAACTGATTATCTCAATTAGCAAGAACCGATGGAATTAATCAGTTTGATTGGATAAGTCGGTTCAATTGAATTGGACCGGTTATCGTAATTAGTTGAGACTGGTTAAAACGGTTTGAATTGGATGAATTGGTTCAATTGAATTGAACTAATTATCCCAATTAATATAAACCGATTGGTTAAGAACAGTTTGATCTGATAAGTCGGTTCAATTGGATTGAACCGGTTATCAAAACTGTCTCCGGTTAAGGTCTATGTCGACCGTCACACACGGGTTGTGTCGATCGACATGACCGGTTCGATGAACCGGATTAATTGGATTAACCGGTTATTGAAGTCCGGTTTTGTTTGGTGGTGTCGATCGACAGACATAGTCTGCGTCGATCGATACAGTGCTCGAAATTCTGGTTATTGAACCTTGAATTTGCAGAAACCAAACTCGACCTAAACCTTGATCAAAGCTTAGCTTCAATATGGTCAACTGTCAAGACTCATTTCGTTGTGTGATGGTCTAGCCAAGAGCTTGGTGTCCGCAATTACGTGAGTAAGACAGGTAGTTATGTTGATGGATTTATAGTGCTAAACATCAACAATTACATGACCTAAGAGATTGATTTTCTAAACTTTTGGGTTTAGTTTCCTCAACTAAATATCAAGTAACCTTGATGTCTTGCCCAATCTTGTCTACTGTCAAGACTCGTGTCGTTTGTTGGATAGTCTTGGAGTCCTTGGTATCCACTGCAACATGAGTATGGCAGGTGGTCATTGACAGACTTGCAGTGCGACTGTCATATGATCACAAGACAGAAGAAATTGGTTTTACTTGACTGGGCTATCAGAAGTTCTGGGCCCAGAGACATCAGAGTGCATTAGACATAGTTTGTCTCATCCACAACCAAGAGTTGTATTGGGTACAATTAGCAATGATTTGCTTACCTAGATAACTAAAATCTAAATAACGGCGAGTCGCCCACTCGAATTTTAGTAATCTGAGGATCTTGTATCATTATATTCATAGAGGAAACATTGTTTGAATATAAATCGAGTTTTATTATTAGATAAGATTTCTCATCATATACATAACTAAATCTTTGTTTTTCTTGGATTTCAGCTTATGTCTGTGACTACTTTCTCGTTGCGATCCGTCCTTGAGAAGGACAAGTTAAATGGATCCAACTTCCTGGATTGGTATCGGAATCTGAGATTCATTCTCAAGCAGGAGAGAAAGGACTATGTCCTTGAAAAGGCTCTTCCAGAAAGGCTTGGGACCAATCGCTCGCATGCAGCATATAAAGCTTGGAATAAGCATTATATTGATGTGGTAAATGTGCGAGGTCTGATGTTGGCTACCATGAACTCGGACTTGAAGAGTCAATACGAGAACATGGAGTCGCCAATAGAGATGGTCACCAGCCTGAAACTGAAGTTTCAGGATCTGGCACGAGTTGAGAGATTCCAGATGGTGAAGTCTCTAACTGAGTGCAAGCTACCAGAGGATGCTCCAGTAAGTCCTCATGTCATTAAAATGATGGGTTACATTGATAACCTGGGGAAACTGGAATGTCCTGTCAGCGTAGAGTTGGCCACTGACATCATTCTGCAGTCACTGCCGTCTAGTTATGATAAGATTGTCAAAAACTATATCAAGAATAACTTGACGAAGACGTTGACTGAGCTGCATGGCATGCTCAAAACAGCAGAGCATGACATCATAAAGGGTAAAAGATTTGAGAAATCTTGTGTTGGCAAGGGTAGAGGCAGGGCCGTCCAGATTTGGAATTAGGATAAGCCTGTGTCATCTTATAAGCCCAAGTCAGGCCCGTCTGGTGTTAGAAAGTTCTTCTACTGCGATGAGTCAGGGCATTGGAAGAGAGATTTCATTAAGTTTTTGGAAGATTCACAAGAGATGAAGAAGATGTATGGTACTTCTTCTTCAGGTATTGTGTTATCACTTCAAGTTCTACGTTTGTATTGGATACTAGTTGTGGTACTGATATTTTGGAAATATGCAGGACCTAAGCAACAGTAGAACGTTGAAGAAAGGACAAGTGGAACTGCGTGTCTGGTATGAAGCAATGGTTGCTACATGAGCCGTAGAGATTCTCCACTTGTAGGAGCCTTTCATACTTGGTTTTAGAAATTAAGTAATTGCTACTATGTATCTGCCCTGTGCAGAAATGTCTTTCATCTTCTTGTAAAGAATTTGGATGTTTTTCATTTTGATAAAAGACAAGTTTTGTTCTTTAAATCTTAATGAAATGTCATATGGTAGCACCCCGTTTGGAATGGGTTTTATATCTTAAACCAGCGAAAGTTAGAATATAACACAAATACTAAAAGTTTAAGTCTGATGACTCGAACTCAACTTTTCCTTGGCATAGTCATTTGACCATACAGAGTGAAGCGGATTCAAAAGTTCCATAGTTTTGGACTCATTCGATTATAAATCATTTGAGATATGAATTCTGTTCACTGGACCAAATAACTAAGGCCCCTTTAGCAGTGCTAAAAGAAACGGGCCAGAGGCTTATTGGGCCTTACACATACTGATGTATGCGGCCCGATGAGCATAAGTGCCAAAGGAAATCTTCTATACTTCATTACCTTATTGATAGCATCAATAAGTATGGCTGTGTTCATTTGATGAGACACGAGCAGGAATCCCTTGAGGAGTTCCAAAAATGAAGTGTAGAACCGATTTGATAGAAGTATTGAGATCCTCGATTGGATCGCGGAGGAAAATACTTGAGTCATGAATTGGGTGATCATCTGACAGAATGAATCGGATCTTATTATATATGCTCCGATTAATGATGAGTCACAAGAATCTTCCATAATCATTTAAGAATTCGTTCTAAAATGTATGTCTGTGCGCAGAAAAGGGTTTCAATCAGAATCAATTGAAAGACACCACATTGGATGTGGACTGGAAGTCTTTTCAAGAAAGTTGTTTCTGATGATTTGGGGATGATAGCTAATAAGCTTGAACCCAAATCTGATTAGTTCTACCTCGCTGGTTGTCCTAGGGAAACTGAGGCTTACTACTTTTATAACCGATCCGAGAACAATGATTTGTTGTTAGGAACTGTGTCTTTTGAGAAAGATCATACTTTCAAAAGGAACAGTGGGAGTAAAAGTACACATCGAAGAAATTCGATAAACACAGGAGGCTGCTCAACCTGTTGAGGGAAAACAGTGGTGAGATCTACAAAGTGCTGTAGGATCTACACCTGTGGAGCCTGAAATTCGCAGATCCGAAAGGATCCGTCACTAACTCGAGAGTGATTTCTCGTAACCAATTGTCGTGATCTATTGATCATTGAAAAGTGATGAGCATGCGAAATTCAAAGAAGCGATGGTGAGCCCCAACTCTGAAAATTGGCTGGGTATGCATGTTAGCTTTACCGATCCATTTCTGGATTGAAGCAAACATCTTGGAGTTGGAATCAACATTCTGATAATGTGGTCAAAAGTTTTGACTTGATCAGAAAGAGATGAAGCCATGCGTTTACAAGAAGACTAATGGGAGCGTAATTGCAATTCTCACATTGTATGTAGACAACATACTTAATCTCATAATCGACGTTCCGACGCTAAAGTCTTGTCAAGATTTGGGTCGGAAGTCAAGGTTAACGATGGACATGGGAGAAGGCCGTGAAAGTTCTTGGAATAAGGATCCATTGGAATGGATCAGAAAGGCTAGTTAGATCATGTCAAAATCCTTATGTTGATAAGGTATTGGACAATTCCAATATGCATGATTCCAAGAATGGCTTCATACCAAAGGTCTTATGGCAATAATCTTAGCAAGATGAAGTGTTTTGAACACTAGCTGAGATATTATTAATGAGTGTGATTGCTAATGCTGATGCAATAGAATCCATCATGAATGCCATATTTTTTGCTCGTCTAGATGCAGCTTACGCATAAAGCATGACGAGAAAATACCAAAATGTTCCGGTAATAGTCACTGAGCGGTTACCAGAAATATCCCAAGTGTTTGAGGAACTCTAAGGATAGTTTCGTGGTGAACTGAGGAAGTGACGAACCAGTTGAAAGTAGTTAGACGGACAAAGACGATTTCCGGTTCCCACTTGGTTATGTCTTTTTGTCTGAATAGCGGTGCTATCTGTTGGAAAGGCTCCAAGCAGTGGACCGTAGAATAGTGCTTTTATCTGAATGGCGGTGTGGTTGGAATTGTTTCAAACAAAATACCGCAGTCTCTCCCACAACCTAAGCACCAGATTTATTCTGTTGCTGTATGTATAAGATATCTGAAAAGATGATCTTGATTCTAGTGGGAGTAATTTTAGTTATGTTATAATCTTTACATAGACCTGCTATGGCAATGTTTGTGTAAGCTAAAACTGACATCGGTTTTTTTAATCATTGGATAATTAAATAATGGTCCCGGAGTATTTTATGTTCATCTTATAGGTCATCAAGTTGAGGACTTGATCATGAAACCCTATAAGTAAAAGATGACATAAATTATGATTGTTCCTAGTCAAGGTTATTGAAGTGGGACACTAATAACCGCGCGAGACTAGCATGTGAGGTGACTGTTGGACTAAGTTTCATGGAGTCAATGATATGATTATCACAGTCAATCACATAGATATATGTTGGTGAACATATGATCGGACATGACCCGCTTAATGAGAAATCCACAGGATAGTTATATCAGTGTCATGGGATTTTCTCATTACGACTATAGAGTATAGTCCTTAGACCTGAGTTCATCATGCTTTCTAGCATATGAATTGGTGCGTTTTGACCTTGTCAAACGTCGTTCCGTAACTGGCGGCTATAACGGCATTGCTTATGCGTATCATGAAGTATGTGTAGAAACAGGGATGGAACAAGATGGGATTTGTCCCTCCTGGATAACGGGAGATAAATATCTCAGGGCCCATCGAAGATTTGATACTGAGAAAATGCATGGCCGTGCTCAAACGAGGTGATTGTCAGTCGTTTGTTTTATCAGTATAGATCAGGAATTCGATGAACATGATGTTGGCTATAATAAGGATGACACAGTCTCTTGCCTTATGCCATATCGAGATATAGAGACGAAGGGATTGTAGGAATAGGTGATTCCAGTACAAGTGGGAGATTGTTGGGATTATGTCCTGAAATCACATTGTACTCACTCTAGAGATAGTTGTATTGTCGAGATCGGACAATTCATGTGATACTGGGTAATCATAATGTTTTGCTAGAAACCGCTTATGACAAATGAGTTGTAACTCATTTCCAGTATCGTGTGAACCTACAGGGTCACACACCTAAGAAAGTTGGACATAGTTCGTATGGGATTGATCATTGGCATATGGTCTGGTCGATGTGTATTGGATACACATCGAATATGAGTTTTGATGAGGTGTTTCGATCGACACCATTGGGTGCGTCGGTCGACACAGGATGTGTTGTGTCGACCGACACCACTAAGTGTGTCGGTCGACACAAGGCCGAAACCAAAACTGATGTTTCGGTTTACGTTGTTGTCGGTACATATATAAGTGATCTTATGTATTTCGACCTAGTAGAGATGAGCGCCGCCAGATAGTGTTTTCTCTGAGAGAAAACACAGAAACCTCGAAAGAACTTAGTTCCCAGGAGATCCGAGCACCGGTACTAGCATCCCGGCGGATTCCAGTTTGTGTGCGTGTGGACTACAGTAGAGGCGCAGCATCTGAGGCGCTGGAGATCTTGTTTATCTGACTCTATTCCGCTGCTAATCTCCAGGTAAACAGAGATCAGATCCTTGATTCAATTAACTAGACCCTAGATCCTAGGCTATCGGGAACCTGACATCAATTATGAATATGGTAGAATTGGCTCCGAGTTCCAACAATATGTTCACTTTTATTAAGATCACAGAGAACTTTGGTAATTAAAACGATGGGAACAAATCAAACTAAGGAATGATAATATTATGAACAAAAAAAAAAGAACTCCCCAGACTACAAGTAAAATTTGAAGATATAAATAATTAAATTGCATAAACGAAGTGTCATTCTAACAAAAAAAAAATTAATAGAAACATATTGTTTAAAAAGACATGAGACTCTCTACGTGATTCAGAAGGACAGGGATATTATACAGACGTTTATTTACAAGTCCATTCTTAAGCCTAGACTCGTCGCCTGCGATTCCTTTAAACTCAACTCTGTGAAACTTGTTAATCTTCGGATCATAATATAAAACATAAAACGATTTTTGAATCATTTTTGGGACATAAACAAACTCACCATCATCCGTGATACCTATGAATGTATCCAAACTCTCATCATAGAAAGGTATAGTGAAGTTGCAACAGGACCATTCATGTTTCTCTGCATCCCTCAATGTAGTGTCATGACCTTTAGGTTTTACACAAGCTAACCTTCCCTCGTATGATGCGAGTATACCACTACCACCATTCCATGGTAATTTTATCACACAGAACTCTTCAGAACTGATAACAAAACTCATTATAATGCCAACATTCTCCAGCTGATCAATATATGCTTCATAATACAGAATCCCGTTGATGCATTTATGATTAGTGCCCTAAAGACTAAGACGATGCTTATGGTTGGTTTTAATCCTTCTCCATGATTCTTGAGCTGATCCATTAAAACCCGACACTCGTCTATGGTTATGTAAAGAGGCAGACACAATACTTTGTGTTTACCTTCGATTGGATCGTATCCTAAAAAGAATGCTACAGACGTCCAGCTTTTCCAGGTTTGGCTAGGGTTAATGACTTTCTCATTGTAGTGTGATAAGACTCAAGGTTGAGCTTATCGGTTTTGTGACAGAAAGGGGAACGAAGCAGAAGAAATGGGAGGATTGGAGGCCAGTGACCTCAGAAGAACATATCAGAGGAAGGAGAAGAGAAGAAGGGAGAAGAAGGAAGAAGAAGTTTGAAGAAGGAAATGTTTTTTGTTATTGATCTTTTCGATCCCCTTCTACAATGTTCACTCCTGATTACATATACTAAGCATAATTGGGCTTTAAACACTAATACAAGGATTATACTCTTAAGGCCCATTTTCACAATCTATGAACTTATCAATACTCCCCCCCCTTCAAGCAACCTTGTCCTCAAGGTTGAAGTAGCTAACCGGACAATGAACTGCATAACAATGCTCGCCTTAACCTCATCATAGCTTGAAATTGTTAAACTATAATCAAATCTCATATAAGTTATAAACCTAAGTATTATTTGTATAAGTTAGTTATCTATCTAAGAGTCACGAATGTACAATTGTGTTCATTCATAAGGTTGTGTCTGTTTCAATTAGTTGTGTCTGTTAGGATAATTGTGTTTGTTAAACACAACTTGTCAAGTTGTATAAGTAGTTCATGCATGTGTAAAACCATTTACTCAGATCAATAAAGTTTTATTTTTTCTTCTACTCTGTTTTCTTCTTCGAGTTTGTTCATACTCTGTTTCAAAACAGAGTTTGTTCTTCTTTGAACATAAGATTAACATGGTATCAGAGCTAAACGATTGAGAGGACAGAAGAGAAAGCAATACACACAAAGATTAAAACAAAGAGAGATATTCGGAACTCAGAGAACAAAACAAAATCAAGACGATGTCAGGATATTCAAATCAAGGATCGTCACATCAAATAATTCCTATTTTCGATGGAGAGAAATATGAATTCTGGGGCATCAAAATGAAAACCATACTGAAGACCAGAAAACTATGGTCAGTGGTTGAAGAAGGTGTACCGCCGGAACCAGTGCAAGGAGAAACAACTCCTGCAACCGTAGCAGCGAGAACTCAGCGAGAAGAAGCAGTTACGAACGATACGATGGCCCTGCAAATCCTGCAAACTGCTGTAACAGATGATATCTTCTCTCGAATTGCAGCGGCTACATCATCTAAAGAGGCTTGGGATGCGTTGAAAACTGAATATGAAGGATCAACTCAAGTTCGGTTGATAAAACTTCAAGCGTTGCGCAAGGAATTCGAAAATCTGAAGATGAACGATGGAGAAAACTTAAAATCGTTCACTGATAAGTTGATTGATTTGGAAAATAAGTTAACTTATCATGGAGAAAAGAAATCAATTGCACAACTCGTCCAGAAGATACTCATATCTCTGCCAACCAAGTTCGATAGCATTGTCAGCGTTTTGGAGCAAACTAAAGATTTAGATACCTTGTCCATGACAGAACTCATTGGTATTCTAATGGCACACGAAGCCAGATTATCCGCAAGAGATGAAAGCACAAATGAAGGAGCATTCAGTGTTCAATCCAATGCAAAAGAAAACCGCTCAAAACAAGACAATACTAAAAGCAGTGGGAATCAAGGAAAGAAATGGTGCGGTTTCTGTAAAAGAAATAATCACACAGATTAAGAGTGTTGGAGGAAATCTAAGGAAAGCAATCAAAAGCAGAAAGATAAAAGTAACATTAAGTGTTACAACTGTGGCAAGAAGGGTCACTATTCAACAAAGTGCTACTCAAAGAAGAAGGAGAGAGCACACATAAGTTACGAAGAAGAAGGTTCAAGTGATGAAGATCACATGTTGTTTAGCGCTAGTGAAGTGGAAAAAACAACAATAAAAAGAGAAGATGTGTGGTTAATAGACAGTGGGTGTACTAATCACATGACAAGAGAAGAAGGTTACTTCTCTAAGATTGACAGAAGTGTCAAAGTTCCAATCAAGGTTGGAAATGGCCAAGTAGTTATGACAGAAGGTAAAGGAGATATTACCGTCATAACAAGCAATGGCAGAAGAGTTATTCAAAACGTGTTCTTGGTACCTGGATTGGAGAAACATTTTTTGAGTGTTCCTCAAATTGTGTCAAGCGGTTATCAAGTAAGTTTTGAAAACAAGAGATGCATCATTCTAGATGCAAAAGGCAAGAAGATAATGGAGGTTCCAATGACACACAAAAGTTTCAGAATCAAATTGAGCATGGTTCAAGAAGAAGCAATGAGTGCTAGTGAACAAGAGAAGATGGAGACATGGCACAAAATACTTGGTCATGTAGGAAGCCATCGACTACAACAAATGCAAGACAAAGATTTGGTAAATGGATTACCAAAATTCAGAGTCAACAAAGAAGTCTGTAAGGTGTGTAACCTTGGGAAGCAATCACACAAAAGTTTTCCAAGAGAATCTCAAACAAAGACAAAAGAGAAACTTGAGATTTTGCATACAGATGTGTGTGGACCTATGCAAAATCAATCTCTTGATGGATGCCGATATTTCTTGTTGTTTTTGGATGACTATACTCACATGTGCTGGGTATATTTCCTTAAACAAAAGTCTGAAACGTTCTCAACGTTCAAGAAGTTCAAGGCCATGGTGGAGAAACAATCTGATTGTGTGATAAAGGTATTAAGATCCGATGGAGGGGGTGAGTTCATTTCACAAGAATTCAAAAGTTTTGTGAAGAAGAAGGAATTCATAGGCAGGTTACTCTACCTTACTCGCCTCAACAAAATGGTGCAGCAGAAAGAAAGAATAGATCATTGGAGGAAATGGCAAGATCAATGATTGCTGAACAAGATTTACCACTCAAGTTGTGGGCAGAAGCGATATACACTGCAACCTATATTCAGAATCGTTTACCATCAAAAGCCATTGAAGATGATATCACGCCCATGGAGAAATGGTGTGGACACAAACCAAACGTGTCACACTTGAAGATATTTGGGTGTATATGTTATGTGCATATAGCAGACCAAAAGAGAAGAAAGCTTGATGCTAAGGCAAAATGTGGAATCTTTATTGGCTATAGCAGTGAATCAAAAGGCTATAGAATTCTTATTTTGGAGAATGAGAAAGTTGAAGTATCAAGAGATGTTGAGTTTGATGAAAGCAAGAAATGGGACTGGAAAAAGAAAGAAGAAGTGAAGAGAGAACTCGTTTTACCAATCAACAATCAAGAAGCATCTGAAGAACAAGATGAAACTGAAAACGTTCCTTGTCCTGAATTTGTTCAAGACCACAATGAAGAAGAGCATAGTGAGTCTGAGCCTCCACGGAAATTCAGGTCTATGCAAGAGATCATGAATGAAGCACCAAGAATGGATATCGAAGAAGCGGCTCAAATAATTGAAGCTTGTCTCCTGGTACATGAAGAACCACAAACGAATGATGAAGCATCTATTGATGCAAAATGGAGAAAAGCCATGAATGAAGAGATAAGCATGATCGAGAAGAATCAGACATGGAAACTAGTAGACAAGCCAAAGAACAAACATGCTATAAGTGTGAAGTGGATCTATAAAATCAAGACGGATGCAAATGGGAATCCGATCAAGCACAAATCCAGACTAGTTGCAAGAGGATTTTCTCAAGAGTATGGAGTGGATTACCTTGAGACATTTGCTCCAGTCTCACGACATAATACAATAAGAGCTATCTTTGCATATGCAGCCCAAAAGAAATGGATATTGTATCAAATGGATGTCAAGTCAGCCTTCTTAAATGGAGAGTTAAAAGAAGAAGTTTACATTACACAACCACCTGGGTTTGTGACTGAAGGCAAGAAAGATAAAGTACTAAGGCTATACAAGGCCTTATATGGCTTGAAACAAGCGCCAAGGGCTTGGTATGGAAGGATAGATTCATACTTTCTTCAAGATGGCTTTGTTAGAAGTATGAATGATGCAGCCTTATATATTAAGAAGCAAGGAGAAGACGTGTTGATAATGAGTCTATATGTTGATGATATAATCATCACAGGAAGCAACATTCGTCTTATAAATACGTTCAAGGAGAACATGAAGGAAGAATTCGAGATGACTGATCTCGGTTTGTTAAATTATTTCCTTGGCATGGAAATAATTCAAGATGAGAAAGGTATATTTCTTTCACAAGAGAAGTATGCAAACAAACTTATTGATAAGTTTGGAATGTAGGAAAGCAAGAGTGTGAATACGCCACTTGTGCCACCAGGAAAGAAGATGGAAAATGAAAAAGAGTATGGAGATCAAACTAAGTATAGGAGCATTGTTGGAGGACTCTTGTACTTATGCACATCAAGGCCGGATTTGATGTATGCAAGTTCCTATCTCTCAAGATCTATGTCATCACCACTTGTGATGCATTATCAAGAAGCAAAAAGAGTTTTAAGGTATGTCAAAGGGACCCTAAACTACGGAGTAAACTTTACAAGTGTGGAAACACCAAGGTTAATTGGATACTCGGATAGTGATTTGGGTGGTTCTGAAAAAGATATGAAAAGCACATCAAGTTATGCCTTTACACTCAGATCGGCTATGTTCTGTTGGCAATCAAATAAACAACAAACTGTGGCTCAATCAACAGCAGAGGCAAAATATATTGCAGTGTGTGGAGCAGCAAATCAAGCGGTATGGCTACAAAGACTTTTAGGGGAGTTTGGTTTCAAGATTGAAGAAGGAGTTCCTATCTTATGCGACAACAAATCGGCAATAGCAATTGGAAAGAATCCAGTTCAACATAGAAGAACAAAACACATAGAGATCAAGTATCACTATGTAAGAGAAGCATAAAGCAAGGGACTTATTCAAATTATGAAGTATTGTAAAGGAGAAGATCATATTGCGGACATCCTTACAAAACCATTACGAGGAATAAGATTTGAAGAACTAAGGATAAAGCTTGGAGTAAAACCGAGATTTGATTAAGGGGGAGTGTTAAACTATAATCAAATCTCATATAAGTTAGAAACCTAAGTATTATTTGTATAAGTTAGTTATCTATCTAAGAGTCACGAATGTACAATTGTGTTCATTCATAAGGTTGTGTCTGTTTCAATTAGTTGTGTCTGTTAGGATAATTGTGTTTGTTAAACACAACTTATCAAGTTGTATAAGTAGTTCATGCGTGTGTAAAACCATTTACTCAGATCAATAAAGTTTTATTTTTTCTTCTACTCTGTTTTCTTCTTCGAGTTTGTTCATACTCTGTTTCAAAACAGAGTTTGTTCTTCTTTGAACATAAGATTAACAGAAATGATTTCTGTGCATTACTCTGGTGGCCTAGGTGAGTGAAACCTCTCAAAACTAGTTTGACCATGTCGTGAGTCTTGTTGTTGAGCAGCCGAACATTCATCACAATGTTCCTCTCTTATTTTTCCTTCACCACTCGTACCATTCGATCTCTCAACCCACTGGTCAAAATTTGTAGTCTTTTGGAATATAAGTTCTGGCTCAGGGCACCTACGCTTGGGATCCAGATACTTCATCAGGAAGTTGAGCAGCTGTACCTTTTTCAGCTCTTGCTCATTACTCATTGCACAGCTAACAATTTCCTCAAGCTTTTCAACCAAATCATATTTGCTTTTCTCCTCAAGTCCCACCTGTTTCCCATACGCGATCAACCCAGAGTAGGAACGTGAAGTGTTGCTCTTTATTTCCATTTTCTGTGAATCTTTTGAGGTTCAGTTGTTCTCCTGCAGTTGCAGAAGACTCTAACTTAGGAAGAGCAAGTCTACACCAATATTCACCAGTGCTCTTCCATGATGATAACTCTGGCGATTGAGTTCCGAAGACAAGGATATGTAACCCACTCTTCCCTGTACCACTGATCGTTTCCTGCCTCAATTGAATCCGCTTAAACTCTTTGCAATCTCTTAAACCGGCAAAATCATCAAACATTCCATAACTCCTACAAGCTTTCACTAGCCCTTGATGCTTTACCACTTTCCCATCTATGAATCGCTTCTTCATCACAATAGTTCTCAAGCATAACTTCCTATCTGAGACTACAGAAGATTCAAGCGTTTTCTTCCTAACCTTATGGTAAATTTTTCCTGGAAGTTTCTTACAGAGTTTAGATCGAGAATATTGAACGTACGAGTCTAATGGCTGAGAAGATAGCTCGAGCATCTCATTTGAATACTTCTCCATATCAGGATCGTCTGTAACCTTCATGTGTCTTGTTGGAGGAGATGAAGATCCACCAAATACAGGGTCACTCGACTTCGAACCCACCATCGGATCGATCCAATTCTCTAAATCCTTCGGTTATAAGGAGTTCCCGATCTTTTGTTCCTGGAGAGGTTCTGCCGTTGCTTTACTCATATCCATTGTTGCATCTGGGTTTTCGTCTGGATCCTGGTTTCACATCAGTAAACACAGATTTGTGTTCATCTGTATTAACATCTCTTTCATCTCCTTCAGATCGGCGTCCATATCATCCATACTTTTGTTCATGCGAGCGTTCATGCGAGTGATGGATTCAAGGGTTTCTTGGCCGAGAGGATAAACCAGCTCTGATACCATTGATAAGACTCAATGGTATCACTTATCGGTTTTGTGACAGAAAGGGGAACGAAGCAGAAGAAATGGGAGGATTAAAGGCCAGTGACCTCAGAAGAACATATCAGAGGAAGGAGAAGAGAAGAAGGGAGAAGAAGGAAGAAGAAGTTTGAAGAAGGAAATGTTTTTTGTTATTGATCTTTTCGATCCCCTTCTACAATGTTCACTCCTAATTACATATACTAAGCATAATTGGGCTTTAAACACTAATACAAGGATTATACTCTTAAGGCCCATTTTCATAATCTATGAACTTATCATAGTGTTCCAAATTATGGTTTTGTGGGCTTTCGGAGAGCAGCAGATCAAGCCGTGTACAGATTCCTTAGGAAAGAAGTCACATGATTTAGGGTATGTCATATGATAACTATCAACGGAGTGGGAAGATATCGAATGAGGCTCGTTTGAATTCGGATGGTCTTGCGGAATCAAGAAAGTAAACAACTTGTTATCTCTTTTGAAGCAGAGTACAAGACTCGGCTTCTTTTTTGTGAACTGATTTTTGAACGAGTTGATGAAATATGGATTGGTGGTGAATCTGGTGATTGATGACCAAAGCTTGGAAACAGAACGAAATCTCAACACAGATTTCACAGGCAGCTTCAAGAGTATCTCCCAGATTAGTTCGAGAGGAAGAGACGATTGTGTTCTTCGTTTTCTGTTGATCTGTTGTTCGGTTGTTTCTTGTTGTCGATCCATCGTCGGTGAATATGTTTCCTCTATGCGTTCTCTGTTTTTTTTTTCTACTATAGATTTTAAAACTATATATATATATATATATATATATATAGATAACCAGATAGCTTTTGTCTCCTTTTTCCTTTTCACATAAGATATATTTTCCTTTTTTTCTTAGTGGATTTTCTTAGTGGAAAGAGAAATACGAATAATTATTTTTGGTTTATTAGAGTTTGTTTGTGAAAAATCAAATATATTTAGAAAACAAATTCTAGAAACAACAAAGTCCGCTTTTTCGTAATGACTAATACGGAAGCTTTGTATCAGAATTTTGTTGGAGGGTTTATTAATGTCGTGTGCGAATTTGGGGTTAAGTTAAGAGATGTTACCCAGCTTGATTCTTCTCCAGCTTGCTTGTTTCAGCTAGTTCTCGTTCTTTTGATCTAGCTGCCGATATGACTTCCTCTAAGGTCAAGGAATCCTTCCCATACTTAAGTGTGTGCTTAAACTGGTCATATCCAGCTGTGAGTGAGTTCAAGAATACAATCGCCTGTATCTCATCTGTGGTACTAACATTTAGACTTCCCATTTCAGTCACAATCTTCAAGAAATCATCCACATTAACATCAATCGTCTTTGATCCATCACACCTAAACGTATAGAATTGAGATTGCACAAATATGCGGTTTGGCAGTGACTTAGACATGTACAATTTCTCAAGCAGTGACCACATTGAAGCTGTCGTGGTACAGTGCTTGATCTTCCGAAGGACATGATCACTGATGTTCAAGATAATCGTGTCCCTAGCTCTATCGTCTTTTTCAAGTTTTACAGGATCAAGAATCCCCTTCGATTGAGTTTCGGATACCTCAAGTTTCTCGCGAGTGAGAACTCGCCGGTGCCGTCAAACAGCTCCACCTCCGATCTTGACTTAGTCTTTATCGCCATCGGAGAAATCGCTCAATCGCCTTCTCAATTACGAGGCTCTGATACCACTTGTTATAACCTGATTACTATCTCAAGCTGATTCACCGATTGATTCACACAATATCACTCCCGATTATCAACTCTCTCTCTCTCAGATTCTCTCGTTTGTATACACAAAGCAAGCACAGTAAAGTAGAATGAATGCACAAGATTGTTTACCCAGTGTTTATCCACGATATGTGAACTACTCACTGGGGCCAGACCTCAATCCAGCAATCCACTAGAATGAAGAATCGTCTCACAATCTACACAGAGAATCGTTGTAGCAGAAAAGGAAGAAGAAGATCAAGATAGCTAGCTCACTGAATGTGATAACACTCACCTTCTTATCCTAACCCGGTTCATCTCTTTATAATTAGAGTTTTACAGAGTTCCGGTTAACTACCCGAGCTTAATCTACCCATATAACCAAAACCCTGATTTATGGTTAGACCAAATTCGTAGCTAATACCTTGGTAAAATTCCTAGCTAAAACCTTGCTAATTCCTAGCTAAAACCTTGGTAAACTCAACTGAAATTAAGATCACACTTAACATTCTCCACCTTGAGCTTAACTTCACAACTCTACACTTTCCTATCTAACAACCAACATCTTCATTCTCTCACCTGTGGATCACCTTCTGAATCTACACAGTCTGGCTGGTGTCAAGCTGCTCAGTCTTGAATGACATTGAGTAAGTCTAGAGCGGCTTTAAACTTACTCACTGGAATCACTTTGGTTAACATGTCAGCTGGATTCCGGCTGGTGTGTATTTTTAGCACATCCACCTCCTTATCTGCGATCATATCTCTTATGAAGTAGTACTTCACTGCGACATGCTTAGTACGCTCATGAAATACACTGTTTTTGGACAGACATATCGCACTCTGAGAATCACTCCACACTTTGACTGCTCCATGTTTGAAACCTAAGTCCTCAAGCAGACCCCTTAGCCACATCCCTTCTTTTACTGCCTCAGTCAATGCTATGAATTCTGCCTCAGTAGTTGAGAGAGCAACAACTGGTTGCAGGCTTGATTTCCAACTGACAACGTTTCCTCCAATAGTAAAAATATAACCTGATATAGATCTCTTGCGGTCCATATCTCCTGCAAAATAAGAATCATTGTAGCCCTGTATCTCAAAGTCTTTTCCCTGAGTGTAAACCAGCTGAACATCAATTGATCCTTTGATGTACCAGAGCAACCATTTCACTGCTTCTCAATGGATCATACCTGGTCTACTCATAAACCGGCTCACCAATCCTATGCCATATGCTAAGTCTGGACGAGAACCCACCATAGCATACATGATGCTTCCAACTGCTGATGCATAAGGAGTGACTTCTGTATCTATCACCTCTTCATGATCTTTCACTGATGCTAACTTGAAATGAGCACCAATTGGAGTTTGAGAACTCTTGGCCTCTTCCATTCTGAAGTTCTTAATGACTTTCTTAAGGTATGCCGACTGAGATAACCTTAAGACACCCTGACCTCTATCCCTGACAATATCCATACCTAAAATACTTCTAGCTGCACCCATGCCTTTCATCTCGAAACTCATGCTTAGTTGTTTCTTTAGCTTCTGAATGTTTGACATTTTCTTTGCTGCTATTAGAATGTCATCTACGTATAGTAACAAGTATATGTAGTCACCTCTGTTTACTTCCTTCGTGTAAACACATGTATCATGTTCACTCCTGTGAAAACCTTGTGCCACCATTACTTCATAAAACTTCTTGTTCCACTGACGTGGTGACTGTTTCAATCCATACAGGGATTTCTTCAAGAGACACACATAATCTTCTTTCCCTTTTACCTCATACCCTTCAGGCTGCTGCATATACAAGTCTTCCTCTAGATCACCATGCAGAAATGCAGTCTTAACGTCCATCTGCTCTAGTTCTAGATCAAGGTAGACTACCACTGACAACAATGTTCTGATAGAGACAAGCTTCACTACTGGAGAAAAGACTTCCTGATAGTCTATACCTTCTCTTTGGGTGAAGCCACGAGCTACTAGTCTAGCCTTGTAACGATCTGGTTCAATGCCCTCAATGCCTGGTTTCACCTTGAATAGCCAACAACATGAAATGATCTTTCTGTCATGTGGCTTAGGTACCAAAACCCAGGTTTGGTTCTTGGTTAGTGAGTCCATCTCTTCATTTGTTGCATCAGTCCACTTGTTGCTTTCCTTGCTGTTTCTGGCTTCAAAGATGTCACTTGGTTCCTCAACACTCATCAGTTCTGACATACACAGCGCAAAAGCAACTTCTTCTTCATATGTACATATGTAATCCTTGAACCTTATTGGTTTAACAATCACTCGCTTTGGCCTTTCATTTGCGAGTTGATACTTTAAGAGACTTGATCTTGGATTGCTTTGCATTTCAGCTGGCTGATGTTCTGGTTCTTCATCCTCAATGTCTTCAATAGCTCCACCTTGATCAGTTTGTTCCTGGAAGCTTTCAGAAACCTTATCACTTCCATCATCCAAGTCTTCTTCTGATAATCTTACTCCCTGAGCCTTGTCTCCTGCAGTACGTCCTGAGTTTCTCATCACATCTCTGAAAACTTGGGTCTCATGGAACTTCACATTCCTGCTAATCATGCATTTTTCTCCATCAAGGATCCAAACCTTGTATCCCTTAGTACCAGGAATAAAGATTCCTTTGACTGCTCTGGCTTGAAGCTTTCCTTGATCATGGTGCACATAAGCTACTGCTCCAAACTTTCTTAGATGCTTGTACCCTGGTTTCTTGCCAAGCCACACTTCCTCAGGGGACTTGAAACCAATGGCTGCTGATGGGGATCGATTGATAATGTACACTGCTGTGTACGCAGCTTCTGCCCAGAAGCTTTCATCCAGACCAGATTCATTAAGCATGCATCTGACCTTCTCCATAATCGTCCGGTTCATACGCTCAGCCACTCCGTTATGTTGAGGAGTATAGGTGCAAGTTATGTGTCTAGTGATGCCCTGTTTTCTGCAAAACTCATCAAACAAGTGATTGCAAAACTCTAGACCATTATCAGTTCTTAAGTATTTAACCTTTTTATCTATTTGATTTTCAACTAAGGTTTTCCAGTCTTTAAATTTAGCAAAGGTTTCATCATTAGTTTTAAGACAGAGAATCCAAACCTTCCTTGTATGGTCATCAATGATAGATAAAAAATACTTGTTACCTGATAATGAAGGATGAACATTGGGAGAACCCCATAAATCTGCATGAACATACTCAAGAGGGTGTGAGGAATTGTGTTTACCAGTCTCAAAACTAACCTTCTTGGACTTACCCATAACACAATGTTCACAAAAGACATCCTTACCAATATCTTTTCTTTTTAGAATACCATCCCTTACCAGAACTTGAAGGTTCTTGTAGCTCATATGGCCAAGTCGGCTATGCCACAAAGAAGCTTCAGATGACCTTATGCTTTGTGCATTGCATACCTCACCAGTGATTGTCTCACCATCCAGAATGTATAATCCATTCTTTAATGTTCCTTGAAGTGCCATTTTGTTGTTCTTCTTGAAGATGATCTTACCATCTCCTCCAGTGTGGCTGAAGCCCAGCTTGTCCAGAGTACCTGTAGATATCAAGTTACGTCTAAGAGAGGGAACATACCTGACTTTATTCATGACCTTGACTGTGCCACCATGAGTGTTTAGTCTGATAGACCCAATTCCTTGTGTCTCAACCACGTGATAGTCTCCTAGCAGGATCTTGCTGGTTTCTTTCTCTTTGAAATCCACAAACCAATCTCTCCTAGATGTCATATGGTGAGTACAACCTGAATCTATAACCCAGTTGTCCAGAGAGTTATCAGCAGACACTGTTAGAGCATTCATATGCTCTGTAATCTGATCAATCACCACAGCTGCCTCTCCCTCAGTGTCACTGTCAGTTCTTCTCTTCCTCGAATAGCAGTCCTTCTTCATATGCCCCTCTTTCTTACAAAACCAACAGACAACCTTTTTGTTCTTGGACTTGCTTCTACTCTTTCCATTTCTGGAGTCATGAGAGTCCCTCTTTTGTTGTCTACCACGGTCATGAGTGTATAACACCGTAGCTTGATTCTTCTCCAGCTTGCTTGTTTCAGCTAGTTCTCGTTCTTTTGATCTAGCTGCCGATATGACTTCCTCTAAGGTCAAGGAATCCTTCCCATACTTAAGTGTGTGCTTAAGCTGGTCATATCCAGCTGTGAGTGAGTTCAAGAATACAATCGCCTGTATCTCATCTGTGGTACTAACATTTAGACTTCCCATTTCAGTCACAATCTTCAAGAAATCATCCACATTAACATCAATCGTCTTTGATCCATCACACCTAAACATATAGAATTGAGATTGCACAAATATGCGGTTTGGCAGTGACTTAGACATGTACAATTTCTCAAGCAGTGACCACATTGAAGCTGTCGTGGTACAGTGCTTGATCTTCCGAAGGACATGATCACTGATGTTCAAGATAATCGTGTCCCTAGCTCTATCGTCTTTTTCAAGTTTTACAAGATCAAGAATCACCTTCGATTGAGTTTCGGATAACTCAAGTTTCTCGCCTTCTGCACCTTTCTTCTCTTCTTCTTTCGTCGATGTTGCCTCAGTTTCAAAATTATCCGAAAGAATTACCTCCTTCAATCCTGAAACCCCGAAGTGCGCCATCATCCTTATCGTCCAGAGTGAGAAGTCGCCGGTGCCGTCAAACAGCTCCACCTCCGATCTTGACTTAGTCTTTATCGCCATCGGAGAAATCGCTCAATCGCCTTCTCAATTACGAGGCTCTGATACCACTTGTTATAACCTGATTACTATCTCAAGCTGATTCACCGATTGATTCACACAATATCACTCCCGATTATCAACTCTCTCTCTCTCTCTCAGATTCTCTCGTTTGTATACACAAAGCAAGCACAGTAAAGTAGAATGAATGCACAAGATTGTTTACCCAGTGTTCATCCACGATATGTGAACTACTCACTGGGGCCAGACCTCAATCCAGCAATCCACTAGAATGAAGAATCGTCTCACAATCTACACAGAGAATCGTTGTAGCAGAAAAGGAAGAAGAAGATCAAGATAGCAAGCTCACTGAATGTGATAACACTCACCTTCTTATCCTAGCCTGGTTCATCTCTTTATAATTAGAGATTTACAGAGTTCCGGTTAACTACCCGAGCTTAATCTACCCATATAACCAAAACCCTGATTTATGGTTAGACCAAATTCGTAGCTAATACCTTGGTAAAATTCCTAGCTAAAACCTTGCTAATTCCTAGCTAAAACCTTAGTAAAATCAACTGAAATTAAGATCATACTTAATAGTTTAGCAGATTACTTTATCGAAAAAGCAAAAAAAAATCTGGAAAATTTTATTCCCCCAAGAACCCACGATCCCTACTCTCTTCCCAATCTCTCCACGATCTTCTCCACTTGATTGTAACCTAACAATGAGCTCATATCATTTTCTCTTACCCAGAAATACCGATTATAACGGTTCTCTCTATCTTCTCCACAAAGAAAATCGAAAGAAATCGATTCCCTTTCAGAGATTGTATATACTTTCTCCACCCTAATTATTTATTTCTTTGAATCTGTTTTATTATCAGTGTGAGCATTTAAGATTTGTCCCTTCCATCTCTCGATTGATTTTGCAGGTTCTTTTCATTCTCACCCTTACATAAATTGTCTGTAATTTCTCACCGTTTTATCTCTTTCTTTCTATCTATTACAATTTATCAGGGAGAGTAAATATAATTGCTTCATGTTTGTCGATCGCCTTTTCAGGTTGAATCAAAATATATAATTAGATTTAGATCGATTCTATATTTTTCTCTACAAGGACAGTTGCACAGAATCGCAAACCCTCAATTGGTTTTTGGTATTTTCTCATCCTTTTAATCTCTATCTTTTACTCAATTTCAATTTAACAGGGAAGGTGAACCTCATTTGTTCCTTTTACCGATCGATTTTGCAGGTTGTATCAACATGCCGCTTGAAAGAACAGATGTCATTTCTTATGAACCTGATGCGGATGTGACCCCAAGGTGCAACGCTTCTTTAAGCCCCTTTCGATCTGCCAGAACCCACACGGTACTCAATCACTCATTTCCTCTTTATGTAAGTGTTGTTGATTTGTTCAGACAGAGCTGTCTTGCCTATTTTGTGTTCGACAAAATGTCTCTAAAAGAAGGGATCATGCATATGAATAATGAAAGAGACGATTCTTAGTTGTCGTTATCTCCGTGTTTCTGTGATTCTTCTGTTCCATTCGATTCCACCCTCAAGCCATAAACAACCCTAATAACCCCAGATTTGAAGTTAGGATTTTGGCAAAGCTCTGACTTTGTTCTGCTTTTAACGAGTTTTGTGCGTAAGTTGTTTGCTCTGATTCAATAAAACTTTATCAGGTTGGCGATTCTGTATTTAAGACATGTTTGGAATGTGTTCATGTTTCTTTTTCTTACCCTATAGTTAAAACTGTGATTTTGCCATAAGGTTGGGGCAAAGAAGATCGCTGATTTGCTCACTGTTACCTTTTACTAAGTCAATTGTTTGTCTGATTAGTAGTTTTGAATTTAAGTAATCGTGTTGTTGATTTGCTCTACCTGCAGGTTAGAATTTGCGGTTGTATAATCTGTTAAGCTCGGTTTAATCTACCCGGAACATCAATTGTTTTGAGGCTTTACACTTCACAAGGTTCCTGTTATATTGGAATGTGTATGAGTAGAACCAAAGATGTCTTCAGATGCAATCGAAACATTGATTATAAATTGTTATAAAACCATTTTCATTCCCGGTTTTGATACTGAAATTTGTTGATCATAACATATCTGAATGTTAATTCCCTTTTAATTTTTGCAGCTATGTCTCAGGAGTCAGGATACAAAAACAGATTCCAGATTTTCATTAGGTACCTACACGAAATGGGAGACGAGGTCTGTTCCTTTTTTATAAAATACTTAGAAAGTATATAATTCTTCAAACCAAGTATAGTTTCAGTGAGCTAATACCTCAATAACTGTTTCAGAATCAGAGTTCCTTGATAAGTGGAAATTGTTCTGTTTTTATATCTGATCAAACTGTTTTGCTTCATAGGTGATAGTCGTGACGACACATGAAAGTGTTCCCGAAGAGTTTTATGGTGCTAAAGTCATTGGATCAAGAAGGTAGCAACATTTAGCTATAACTCAACAGATGTTCTCAATTTGGTAATATCGCTAATTTCTTTTTCTGTTACTGCAGCTTCCGTCCGAATTGTCAATGGTCGAGACTCGACGTTATGAATCATCATCACTAGATTTCATTATCGATTTTCTTATATTGTTTCTCTCTATTTTTTTATTGGTACGCATGATCCTCAATCTACTGATTCCTAAGGTGTTATTTGCTATTAGTATTGACAATAGGATAAAGCTCATTGAAGAATTCAGGAAGGCTGATGTGGTGATTCTTACATACGCCTGTGACCAGCCTGCAACACTTGATCGTTTGAGTTCTTATTGGCTCCCTGAGCTCCAGCGTTTAGAGGTTTGTGAAAGATTGTAATTTATGCATTCTCCTTCAAAACCTTGATCACATTTAATAATTTTATATATGTATATGCATCTAGATCAAAGCACCAGTCATTGTGGTTGATTGCAAGCTTGATTTACGGGATGAACGCTCACCTGTGAGGCTAGAGGATATAATGGCACCGATCATGAAGGAGTACAGAGAGATTGAAACCTGTATAGAGTGTTCTGCATTGACCCTTATTCAGGTTTGCTCTTGGTTTTATTATCTGATTTGGATCCTATCTTTTGGCAGAGCAAAACCTTGCCCACAATTGAGTTCTTTATGTGATTAAACCCATGTCCAGAGAGATCATCATTGGATGCCACTAAAACATCATGATTATTCTCTCTCTTTTTTCAGGCCCCTGATGTTTTCTATTATGCATTAAAAGCAGTACTTCATCCAACATTTCCTTTGTTTGATCAAGAAAAACAATGTCTGAAACCTCGCCTCCGCAGAGCAGTACAAAGAATACTCAACCTTTGTGATCTTGATTTGGATGGTGCCCTTAATGACGCTGAGTTGAATGAGTTTCAGGTTCTCTTTCTCTACTAGCCACTGATCATTGCAATTCATGAAAGTTCCTCATCTCTCTATAAATATGTTGCAATTCAGGTAAACTGTTTTGGTGCCCCACTAGACCCTGTTGAACTTATGGGAGTTAAGAGAGTGGTCCAAGAAAGGCAACCAGATGGAGTAGCTGATCTTGGTCTTACACTTCCGGGTTTCCTTTTTCTCTTTTGTATTGATCATAACATATTTTTGCAGATTTGTTGATCATAACATATCTGAAAGTTAATTCCGTCTTAATTTTTGCAGCTATGTGTCAGGAGTCGGGATACAATTTTGTCTCAGGATACAATTTTGTTTCAACTCCACATCCTAATCTGTTTCAAGTAGAATGTGTGCGCAATTTTGTTTTAAATTAATAAGCATACTAATGCATGATACAAGCATAATATATATATATATATATATATATATATATATATATATATATATTCCGTCCATCAAAACACATCTAATATAATGATTGAATACGTTAGCAAATATTCTTTTAAAACCTCAAAGCCACCTTCCCCAAATATTCTTCTTTTTTTTTTTTACATTTATCTTATCTAAAAATTAATTAATTATTATATTTTACTTTTTACTCATCAATGTTTAATTAATTTATATCATAAGTTTAAGCAATAAATTTTTTAGCTAAATAATTAGCCCGTGCATATGCACGGACCAGAAACCTAGTAAGAATATAATTTAATAATTTCTTAGCGAATGTGGAGATAGAAAATAATAGATTTAACAAATTATTAGCGAGTAATGTTTATTTATGGAAAGCGTCGTCGAATTATTCTTCCAATGTATCTTTTCAACATACGGCGCATTTGATTGTGTAATAGTTAATTTCTGAAAATTTTGTATTAATTTTGTATTTTGGATTTCATATCAATGAAACTATTAGCCGAAAAAGAGTTTAAATAAAGATAGGATCCTACTATAATTGTTAATCGAATTTGATGGAAAAGTGAAATGAAGAAGTGAATATAACCAGGTATTTTTAGCAAAATTTAATAGGTTAACATTTTGTCTTTTTCATATTTTTCACTAGTTCTTACATTTCAGATGAAACTACAAATTATATTTATCGTTGAGAATTTTGAGATTGTGTGTTTTAGTTTGGTTAGGGTGTTTGGGTTCGGGTCGGGTCTTTCGGTTATCGAGTTTTTTGGGTTTGAGTAATATAATTCATTCAGATATTTTAGATTTTCAGATCGGGTTCTGTTCAGCTCTAATGAGGTTTTTACGGATATGTGTAATTGTACATAAGATCCGATTAATATTCGAATTATTTTGGGTAACTCGGTACTTCGGATAAATTGGATCCAAAGTAATCAAATTCTAATTGAATTATCCAATCAATCCAGATCCTTTGTACCCAAAGCAACAAAACTTTAACCAAATTATCTGATCGCTTCAGATATTATAAATCCGACGTAACCAAACTATTTGAATTTAATTCGATTTGCCCGAAAAAATAATTAGATTTACCTAAAATTATTCTAAACAAGGATTTAACCAAAGTCTATTCCATTTACCCAAAATAACAGCATATATAATATACTTTTTGGATTTGATTATATATATTTTTATATATTGATAAATTGCGTTTTTACCATATTTTAACCCTTATTTGTATATGTTTTCGAGTCGTTTAGTCCATTTCGGGTCATTTCAGATCAAAAGCTAGTTAGGATGAAGATCGGAGAATTTGAAACAAACGAGCTTAATTTGGTGTGAAACGGTGTTTTTGGTGAAAGAGGCCCAAATCGCCTGGTCCAGACAAGAAACATTTGCTCCCAAGGTCAGATCGATCGATCCGACCATGCCTAAAAGCCGTGAGATATGAGATCGACCAACCAATCATGGATTGACCGAATTATTTTCCCAAAGAATCCGTGAGATACCAGATCGATCGATCCAGGGAGGGATCGATTAATCCCAAACATTTCAGCCAGAGCTCCCGCTCCAAAAGTTAGACCGACCGCTCCAAAGGAAAAAAAATGGAAACCTCTAGTTTTTCTAATTTCTCTCAAAACTTAATATATATTTATCACAGCCGTTAGACGCCACATAATTCATTTTACGCTTCATATTCTATTATATTTTTCTATTTTCTTTGTTACTCTTGAGAGAGAAACACTTGTGAGCTACGTAACATGGAAGCTTCGTCGTAGTTCTGCTTCCCGCTTCGAATCAGAATCGGAAGCTTAGGCTTTATTTTTGGAAACTTACACTTCCATTTTAAAAGATGACTTCGTAAATAAATAGGAAATGTGAATTATATTTATGTTTCTTGTTCCATAAAAAGAAAAATCTAAGAGCTAGTATCAGTCATATATCTCCCAGTTATACCAATTGTATTAGTTGTCATATATCTGTGGAATTCACGAGACGCCGGAGAGCGCCGAAGATGCGCCGGAAAAAGTGCCGAAAATGCCAGAAAAATCGAAGGTGGGGTCCACTCCAAAAGGATTGTTTCATTTAATTTGTTTCTTTTCATTTACTTTAATCTAGTTTTTATTTAAAAAATAATAATATTTTAATTAAAGGTAAAAGCGGGATTCCATTTTATGGGGTATGTAGATCATAGGAGAACATCACATATTTTTGCTCATTCAGTTAAGAGCAAATGAGCCAATGATTCAATACCATTCAACCAATAATAAATAACTAAATAATACAAATATTCAAAAAACATTAAAAAGTAATAGTAATTTGTTTGCAATTATATAAATTAAAACATAACTTTGTAAAAGGATATTATTTAATTTATATATACTCCCTCCGTTTCTTTATTTTTGATGTTTTAGAAAAAAAAATTGTTTCAAAAAGATTAATGTTCCAGGTTTTTTATGCAACTTTTACTAATTAATTTTTATAAATTGTAAATTTAAAAATTTATATTAAACTAATATTGATTAATAGTTATGGAAAAGTGTTAATAAAAAAAATATTATAACTAAATATTAATTAATTTTTAATTTGTGTGAAAACTCTAAACATAAATTTTAAGAAATATCAGAATCGGATGTGGAAAAAATCTTTTATAGAAGCGGCAATAATTCCAGAAGATGCGGTTCTAATTGAAAGTATGCCAATAAGCAAATTTATTTACCCAGATAGATGGGGTTGGCACTTCACTAAATCGGGACCTTATACGGTGAAATCGGGGTACAATACCGAGAAGGAATTCTCGGATAGAAAAAATTTGGTTCAAGTGGAGGGTCCAGATGTTAAATTGTTGCAAGCACATTCATGGAAATTAGAACGTTCACCTAAATTGAGACATTTTATATGGCAGATAGTATCGGGTTGTCTCACGGTGTCAAAAAATTTGAGGGCAAGAGGGGTAAAATGTGATACATGGTGCATCCGGTGCGGTGTGGAAGAGACAATAAATCATGTACTGTTTGAATGTCCACCAGCATTACAGACTTGGGCTTTATCGAGAATCCCAACAAACCCAACCTACTTTCCTACGGAGGCGGTTTTTACAAATATGGATTATTTATTTCTGAGGCTTCCACCACAGGAAACAAACAACCAATTTCCATGGATTCTATGGTATATATGGAAAAATAGGAATGAAATGGTATATAATCAGATTGACAAGGGTCCAAACGAAACTTTAAAGTTAGCGGAAACGGAATATATGACTTGGGAAGGAGCACAAAGAACAATACCAGATAAGGTTCTACGGATTAATGGAGGCCAAGATGCTATCACAAATAGTGCTCCACAAAAGGGGCAATGGTGTTATGTAGATGAAGCTTGGAAGGAAGAAGATATTTTTACGGGACAAGGATGGTATAGTTGCTACGAGGGAGGGTGAATGTGATGATGGGCACGATGAACATTAGACAAAATTTATCACTATTACATGCTGAATTTGAAGCCTTGATTTGGGGTATGAAATGCATGAAGTTCTACAACCAAAAAACACATTACATTTGCGACGGATTGCTCGCAAGTGCTTACGATTGTGGCGGAACCACATAAATGGCCAGCCTTTACAGTATACATTGAAGAGTTCGAAAAGAGGAAGACTTTTTCACGACCTTCGCGCTCAAACATATATCACGTACTCTCAACCAGACGACGGATCGACTAGCACGAAGTGCTCGAATCAGGCAGTCTTTAAGCGTTCATATTGGTCCGGAGCCACCAACTTGGATGTTAGGGAAATATCGTTCTAAGTTTTACTTTGTTGTCAAAAAAATAATATATATATATATATATATAAGGAGAATCTTTTGTCACTCATGGTGATGCCACATCATCAGCTTAATCTATTGTACATCATTATAATTTATCACATTCCTAATTTATGGCACATTACTTTTATTTTCACTTAATGCCGTAAATATGTATGTTCATTAACAGAATTTACTCAAACTTGGTTTAATCTTTAATTATACTAATAAAATAGTGATAATTCAATGATAAAATTAATCTTAAATCAGATTTTAAGAGAAATTAAATAAGAAAAAAAATTAGAATACAAATTATTTAACAACAAACATATAAAATAGAAAATAATATTTAAATATCAATTAATCGTATTTATAAAGATATATTACACTCAGTGTTAGAATTAAAGTAGAATACATAAAAATAATTCAAAATATTTAAATTTGTATTTTTAGCTAAAAAATCAACTAAACATTTCCAAATATTTATTAGAATTCAAGATGTTGTTTCAGATTTTTAAAAAAAAAAATATTTTCTTCGGATTAACCAATATTAAAATTCAACATATAATTTAAGATTTTTTTTTAAAAGAATTGTCTATCCGTTCATCCACCTGTAATGTGGGTTAATATCTAGTATGATATAAAAGTGAGTATATATCTTAAGTTATTCAAAAATAGAAATAATTAGTTATTTTGTAGTTTTTCTTGATATATACATTAATTCAACATAATAAATATATTCATAAAGTTAAGAGAAAAGTCATAAAATATCACAAAAAATATATCTCATCATAAATATAGCACTAAGAAAAATAATTCACATTTTTAGCATTATTTTAATTACAAAGACTTTTATAGCATTATATAATTTATGGTTTAAGGTTAATTATTTAGGATTTAGGGTTTATTATTTAGGGTTTAGTATTAAGGGTTTACGGTTTATTATTCAAGGTTAGGGTTTAGGGGTTAGTATTTAAGATTTAGGGTTAGGGCTGATTTAGTGACAAAACATGTTTTTGTGCTATTTTTATGATTTTTCTTCCTTGGTGCTATATTTTTGACAAGTCATGTTTTTTGTGCTATTAATGCGATTTGTCCTAAAGTTAATACTCTTTTTGTATTTTTCTGGGTCAAATATACTTTTTTTTGTATTAGTACTCTGTTTGCCGAATAAAAGCAAGTTTTCTGTTCAGTCTCCTCCATTTTTCTCTGCCCATACATTGAACAAATATTGCTTCTTTCTTTTACCCATTCATTGCACACTGATCAGTACAATCTCCGTTTTTGACTTTCAAAATCCCTAAATTTGTTTGAAACATTTGCATCTTCTTCTCCATCGTCTTTGAGAAGATGGCTAACGCATCGTCATCATCACATCCCACTGAGAAATTTCTCATTGAAGAGAGAGAAGAAGTCATGGTTTGTGAGAAAGGTGACAACTTGAGAAAAACCCACTTTCTAAAACCCGTTGCTACCACCATTGACGGCTCTTGCGTAGCCGAGCTTCCTCGTCAACGTCTCTCTGTTTCTTCTCCTTCGGAATTACTAAAGCGCTTGTCTTTGCGGGGATCCTTCTCTGGGTTTTGGTTTGCAGATCGTCGTTTCGTATCTTGGGTAGGAAAAATGGAAGCTTTGCACAAACCCATTTGGAAAAAAGCTGGGATCTTTGAAGCCATCAAGGCATCAACTTACAATATCACTAAAAACCCGTCTCTGCTCCTCTCTGTTACTGAGAAATGGTGTCCTGAAACCAACTCCTTTGTGTTCCCGTGGGGTGAAGCAACGATAACGTTAGAGGATGTTATGGTTCTTCTAGGTTTTTCTGTTGTGGGCTCTCCAGTTTTGGCCCGCAGCTCGGAGATAAAAGATGCGGTAATGAAGCTGGAGAAAGCATGGCAAGAGCAGAACACCAGGCCTCATGTCGTGAAGGAAGAACCATGGATTTCGAGATTCTTGGGTAGTGGTGATCTGGAGCATGAAGCTTTTCTTGTATTGTGGCTTTCCTTGTACGTCTTTCCAGAGAAATCTCGTCGTTGTATCTCGAGGCGTGTTGTCCCAATCGCTGTTCGTTTAGCTAGAGGTGAAAGGATTGCTCTTGCCCCTGCTGTTCTCGCGAGTATATACAATGATTTGGGTCAAATCAGTGGCGTCGGTAGAGAAAAATGTGATGGCAAACTCAGGCTTAAGTCTCTGTTTAAGTTAGTCCAAGTGTGGACTTGGGAGAGATTCAAGCACGTAAGACCAATACCTAGAGTTATACCCAAAGGTGAACCCAGAATAGCCCAGTGGGACAGTCTTCAGAAATGGTTAAAGAATGTGAGATTAAGGTTTGATGATTTCGATTGGCGTCCATACACTAAGCCTTTGAAGAATTGGAACCCACTTCGGATTTACGTTGAAGAAGCTATGTGGGTGACTGTTGATAACAGTCTTGATGATGAGTTCACTTCTTTTGCTCGATGCGTGAGAGTTTCTCAGCTTGCTGGAGATGGTTTTGTAGAGAACTATTATCCCAATCGAGTGGCAATGCAGTTCGGTTTGTCCCAAGATCTTGCAGCTTTGGTTAGTCGTCAAAGAAACTCCACAGAAAAGGAGGCCTGGGATGATTACAACAAGCCTCTTGACGGTTTGAAGCTGTATATGCCTTCTCGCCTTGCTCTAGGTTCTGTTACTGCAAGATATAGAGACTGGTGGCTGAAATCAGTTTCAGCGTTTACGGTTTGTGAAAAGATAGAGAAAGAAACAACTGAAACTTTGGATGCAAGGAATAGATTTGATGATGATAATGATGTTGATGCTTCTACCAAGGTATTGCCTTTGAGTCAGGTGGTTCAGAAGCTGGAAGAAGGCTTTCCTGCAAAACACAGAAGGTCTAGGATGCGTAGATTAGCAAAGAAAGATAAGATAAGTAATTTGGTGAACAGTCCTGTGTCATCACGGTGGAAGATGAAGAAGACAAGTGAGGATTTGACAAACAAGATGAAGCGAGCTCAAGAGGATGATGACGAGAGTTCTATGGATGAAGAAGATGATAAAATGACAATTTTTCAAATGAGCAGATCTAGGAAGAAGTATATTGACGCAGATGGAAGTGGAGAAAATGCTTCTGAGTTGCTTGGAAAAAGAAGAAGAAAGTTTCAGGTGATGGATAGTGATGACTCAGGGCCTTGTCAAAAGCATGCTTCAGTAAAATTAGAGCAAAGGAACGAGGATTACGATGAAATTACAAGCAAAATACAACAGAAGACGAGGAAAATTTGTAATGATAAGGTTGATGTAAATGGAGATACTGCAGAGAAGAAGAGTATGAACGCTGATGGGACAAAGAAATCACAATGTTGGCTTCATGAAGAAATAGAAAAGAAGAGATGCAATGAGAAAAGAAGAGAAGATATTCTTGAAAGAATGAAACAGAGGAAACTTGCGATTAAGGATAAAGAGTTGATGTTAGAGGCACGTATTATGGAAGTAGAGAAGACTTTGGCCAAGATCAGAGAATGGAATATAAACAAGATCAAAATTGAAGCTTCTGCTTAGCTAGTTTGTATCTGAAACCTTTCAAGAGAAAACAAGACAACAATGTCACACATAATCAATCTTTTGGTGTGATTTTTTCTTAGCCCTTTTGCTTATGTAGAGAACCTTATCAGACAGAAAAGCTTTACTTGGTTAGTATTAGCAAGAAAATATCAAATGAGGGAATCAATACTATTTTTCTTTTTGAATTAGGCGTAGAGAACTATGAGAGGTCACCTTGTATTAAGTTATATGAGATTCCATCCTGGAAAATTTGTGTAAGTATCTAAACTAATTTTGGGTCGGATCGATTATGGATCATGTTGGATAGTATGAATCGGATTCTAATATCATATTAAGTTATATTGGTTTTCAATTCAAAACTAATTAGTGATTAGTAAATTGATACATATTCTTTATGTATTACTTGTGATTTCTTCTAATTTTTTTTTTTTTGTTAAATGGTAAATATTATTAAAAATAATGAAGGTTCCGGAGTTACAAGTTGAGTTAACAAACAGCAACACCTAAGGTATTGGTCCCATGGCAAAAAAGTTTAAAAAACATTGAAGCAAATAACAATCAGTATTTTGTTACTTTTGCTCGGAAGCATAGTAGACAAAATAGCGATACACTACTGGCGATCCTGAAGCATGCAAACTGATAGAGCACTCGGTTGGAAACGTTCCTGGGAGAGACAAAACACGCGAAGAGGGGTCTAGGAAGTTGTTTCATCCGGCAACCTAGAAACGAGAATCATTCCTCAACGATGGCAGGGAGGCCCGATCACCGACTGTCCTCCACATCATCGGATCGACGCTCACTAACACACCTAGATCCGATTCAAGCCTAGGATTACACTAACTTTCGGCGCTTAATAGTGGCTGTTCGATCTACCAAGTACATTCCTCGTAGTCGGCTAGAAAAGAGACCGCGCATCACCACTCCGAAGCCTTACTACCTCCTCCCACACCCTAAAAGACGAGACCGTACTAACCAAAGACCGCTCTGTACCAAGACACAATCCAGCAAAGCTTCAAACAGAACCAGCCAAGCCAAGTCAAATATCGAAAATCATTGGTTTAAATGCTAAATGGTTAAGCAATTAAACCTAACCGGAGAGATCTGGTTAACCAGAACTCACTACGCCGAAACCTCATCTAGAAGGAAAGCCGGCAAACAAACCGGAGAGGATTGTTAGACCTCACCGGAAACCGAGAAGAGAGCTTCACCGTGTAAGTACGGACGAAGGCCCAGACTCCAAACCAGCCGGAGACCTCGCTCGTTAGAGGAGACACCGGTGAACGAAGAACCTAGGGAAGCTGTGACTAAATCTCGTCGCCACACCCGAGTCCCCATAAGCAAAAGGAAGCAGAGCCACCGCAGCTGTCGCCACGCTGCCTCCGAACCACCGAAATCCTACAACCTACGCCGGATCCGCCACAGCAAGCGGGATTCACGGATCTGAGAAGCCTCCGCGAAGAAAAATGCCGTCGAACTCCTCCAACGCACACCCAACCGTCCTCGAGTAAGGAAACAAGCGCGGAAGAGCCGCCAAACGCCGCGACCCATAACCGCCATGGACCGCTGCTGCTAGCCAGAGCTTGGAGCGCCGCCGCAGACTAAGGAGGGAGAACGGAAAAATCGAGATCTGCGCTGATCGAAACCACCGCCCTCTCGCGACGCCGGTGGTGGCCGGACACCGGAGAGGGCGGACACGATGTTAACGACGAGAAGCCTTCGGTGGTTTTTTGGGAGAGAAACTGATATCGCGTGTAGGTCCACGCGTTTTTATGGTTCTTCTATAACGGATTTGATGATCAATTCATCTCTTCTAACTTATGATGTGAGACTTTGTGTCTTATGCTTTTGGTTTGTTCTCTCACATGCATGTGTTATAACCCTTGTTCTAAAACTCGGCTGCCTAGCCGTCTAGACGTCCGCCTAGTCTCTAGGCAGTAGTCATCCACCCCGATTTTGTCCAAATCGGATGAATAAATCGTTAGCCGATTTTGTGACCGCCTAGATCTGCGTAGTTCCGCCTAATTCCGCCTAATTCAGCCTAGCTGACCGCCTAGTTTAATTTTGGTATTATTATATTTTTTTTGAAAAACAAATTTGAAAAAATTAAAATTTTTAAATTATTTTCATAATTTTAACAAATATCATATATTTCATGTTTAAAAATTTGTTTTATGTGTTTAATTCAATTTTGAATACTATGTTATATCAAAATAGTTAATTATAGTTGATTAATATGTTTTCAAGATATTAAATAGCTCTAAAACTAGTCTCCGACTAATCTCCACGTAATCTCCGATTTTCCTTCTAGGCGTTAGGCCCGGATCGACCGCACGCACTACGCCTAACGAGTTTTCGAACAAGGGTTATAACAAATACTACATAAAAACGTTGCTAGGTACAATAAGAACCAATAGAAACAACTTAGGGGTTTATTGAATTGGGAATTTAGAGAAATTGGCTGAACATTAAATAGATTTTGAGGATTTTGATAGTGATTTTGGTAAGATTTTGAAGATTTTGATTAAGATTTAAGGATATTTGAGTTTTTTATTAAATGATATTTAAAATGATATATCATATTTATTAGTTTTTTTCTTTTTCTAATGCAATGAAAAGATGATATTAAAAGTTTTCATTTTGATTTTGGTTAATAATTTTGATTTCAATTAATGTTTTTCTTTTTATTTTAAAAGTTTAGATTTTTTTTTTTTGTTAAGATTGAAACTAAAACAATAACTTAAGAAATTGTACAAATGACTAATCTAATAAACTAAGATTTTAACTAGTTTGTATAAATGTCAAATCCAATAAGAGAAGATTTGAAGACAAATAAAATCCTCACAAACCTAAGAGAAGATAGTGCATTTTATATTGTTCCGGTTCCAGAAATTGGTATGGTCCAGTGTGATCATAACTGTTAGAGGCACGTATTATGGAAGTAGAGAACATTTTGGCGAAGATAAGAAAAACGGAAAACCAGAGGAAACAAGATCAAAATTGAAGCTACTGCTTAGCTAGGTTGTGTATGAAACTTTTCAAGAGAAAATAAAACAACAATGTCACATATTATAGTCAAATTTGGGTTTATTATTGGGTTTTCATTTAAAACTAATTGACAATGGATTGGTAGTTACTATTCATATATTAGTTTATTATTTTTTCAACTACTGATGTGACACTTTCATTAACAACTTTTTTCATGCTCATGCGTTGTATGAATAACATCCACAGATGACCGATTGAGCTCTAATACCATGTTAAATTTGAGTTTGTCATATGTTTTAATTCAAAATCAATTAACAATGAATAAATTAGCCCTTAACATATAGTTCATTAACAATTATGAAAATTTTTGGTGTGATATTTTTATTTTGCCTTTTTGCATATGTAGCGAACCTTATCAGTCATAAAGCTTTACTAGGTTAATATTGGAAAGAAATATATTATTTTTCCTTTGAAATAGGCATAGAGAAACTTTAGAGGGGTCCTTGCGCACTGAAGTTTTTCTCCCAGACATAGTTCCCGAAACCGCCACAATGTTTTCGCGATTTGTACTTGGCCTCTGCGATTCATTTACTTCACAACCGTCTCAAGATTCTCGCCGCTGCACCTAACTTTTCCGTTGAATTTCCGCCTTTTTTTATCCGATGAAAAGCTTTGCCTGGAACAACCCTCTGATAGGTTCTAAGTTTTCCCTATACTAAACTGCAAGTGAACAGCAATGTCAAAGTAGTATATAGGGTTATCGAATCCACAGGGACACTCGGTCTCAAGAGAATCAAACTGTAGGAATAAATACTAGAAATAAGCAAGTAGTGAATGAAATAAATTGCGGTGCGAGAAAGTAAATCAGTAGCAGAGATTAACGGTTGTGAAGCAAGTAATTAAAAGCGTCAAGCCTAGGGTATTCTCAGGAAATCAGACAAGCAGACAGTTCATTCAGCAAGGATCTAATTAAGAACGGTTCTAGAACTCAAAACACAGATATAGAATTAACCAAATTCCTTTGCGATAATTCTCTAAGTCTAAGTGCAGCAAACCAAACTTCCGTTTGCGAGAACTAACAGATTAAACTAGCAATAAGTCCAAGTTTGATATGTTCACAATTATCCTAAACCAAACTTCCGTTTGCGCAAAGTTTAATTGCCCAATTTAATTAGTTCAGATTCCTAAACCCCACTTCCGTGACGTATTTAGCAACCTAAGATCTAGATTCTAATTGATCAGGTTAGAACTAGCTTTAAGCACAATTAAATTGAAGAACAGATATAGTTATGAATCCTTAACTGAATTTGAACAAGTCTAGCAAGTCATGAAATCCTATGTGAGAAACCCTAAACCTAACTATGGATCTACTCAGACATAGATAATGAAAACATAATCATAGAATGAATAAATTGCATAAAAGAATAAGAGTAAAAGGGGTTCGAAATCTTCTCCAAATACAGATGATGTAACAGGTTCAGATCAGCCCCAAAAAGCTCTAAAATCCCCTGCTCTTAATTATCAAAGTGTATGGTAAAAAGTATAAAGCGTGTCTAATAAAAACACTAAAAACTCTATTATATAGGCATAATCTCGGCCAAGGGCTTCTTTGTAAATATCAGGAACCTCTGGATCAAAGTGCAAATTCTTCACTCTTCTAAACCGCCGAGTTTTTGGCCCATCTCGCTGGTGCATCGATCGATGCTAGAGTGCAACGATCGACACCTTCCTCTGTTTCGGACAGTGAACTCTATCTCTCGGCCAAACACTCCAAAAATCTCCAAAATGCTCCATTATCTCCAATTCAGCTCCCAACCTGATTATACCTGTAAAAGACTCTAAACAAAGACAAAAGACACTAAAAACACACTTATATCATGGTCTAAAACTAGTAAAAACCATGATATATCAACTCCCCCACACTTAGCCTTTGCTTGCCCTCAAGCAAAACAGAGAACTAAAACATGGTGAAGAGGTTTGAAAACTCTTCAGAAACTCATTTCATCCTAGAAGCTACAATACTCATATTCCCCTTAGTAAACCACTGAAAGAATCAATCACAGGATATCAAGACCACAATGTACTTCCCCCACACTTAGCAACTGTCCTAGGTAAACTCCACAATCACATTCAAGCATTCAAATTCTCCCTACTGACTTCTGCAAGTATTTAAGTGCGGTCTCACCTAAGCAGTATCGATCTAAAGGCACATGGATTCTTACCTTATCAGCTCTAGACCACCATACTATCTTTCTCTAGTCCCTTTCTTCTCTTTCCCTTCTTTAACAACTGATTTTTCTCCACTGGGTATCATTTTATTTTTTTTATCAGTGTTCTTCCCGTTATGGGGTATACTTTGGACACATTCCATGGATCACATGAGAGATAATAGTGTTTGCTACTATTCTCATGACCACTTCGGAGTTACTAACTCATCCTCAGTTTATTATTATTATTTTTTTTTTACTTTATAGAAGGGGAGAAGGGGACTAAATAGGACAGGTTTACAGGCTGTGTCAGAACTAACAGGGAATCCGACATAAAGCATACCAAGCCCTTAGGTGAGAAATCTAAGTCAGTATTAAGGTTGAAGTCAGTAAAGGATCCTCTGATACCTGAAGTGATGTGGGTGTTCCCAGTAGGTTGATCTGTGATGGGGTTTTCTAATAGTCATAGATAGATCCTGCAACTTCATCCCAATGGTTACTTAAGTTCCTGCAAGTCTTGTAAATCTTCTCAGAAAATCATAGTTTCTTACTTAAACAATTTTGACTCAATAAAACAAAATTTTTTGAAAAACGGACTGACTCTTAAGAAAACAGAAAACAAAAGTCAGTAGCACCTCCCCCACACTTAAGACACACTGTCCCCAGTAGTGTCCAGCGAAGGATCGGTAAAAAGAAAATAAAAATTGAAAAGGTGAAATTATGTCTGTCGGCTTACCTCTGTCGCTCAGCATCGACCGTTGCACTAAGTGCATCGACCGTTACTTGGCGATTTTCGTATATAGTCGATCGTTGCTCAGGACCGCAACGATCGCTGCAATGCGATTACTTTCGTGTTGTGACGATCGATGCAGAAATGCATCGATCGCTGCACTGCGATTTAACCGAGACCTGCAAACATAAACTCACCAGAAACAAAAACAAACGTAAAATCCTAACAAAAACACCAAAAATGAAAAAGAAAAACACTAGTACCTAATGGTGGGTTGCCTCCCACCCAGCGCTTGTTTAAGGTCAATAGCTTGACCGGACGGATGAGATCTTTCAAGTACCAGGAGGTCTTGAAAAAGACTTTTTATGTCTCTGTTCAAGTCTCCTCATCCAAGGTGGAGAGTAGGCTGTTGCGGAATGCTCATGGCCAAGAAAAGATGGAGTAAAATGCGCTCCAGGATCTATAATTGCAGTCTCATCTGGCTGCTCAAAATCTGCGTCCCTTATGGTGAATGTCTGCCCATCTATCAGTGGCCTTCGCAGCTTATCCATCTCATAGTGCAGTGGTTCATCTCCCAGGTGGAGGTCTATTAGACTCTGTCTAACATCAATCACAGCTCCTGCTGTAGCCAAGAATGGTCTCCCAAGCAATAAAGCTTCATCCGGATCACAATCATATTTCAGCACAAGGAAGTCCGTTGGAACTAAGTAGTTCCCAACTCTCACCGGAATGTCCATAAGAAGTCCTTCAGGAACTCGTATGGACTGATCAGCTAGGATAAGAGAAGTCCTAGTAGGAGTAAAATCCAACATTCCCAGCTTCTCTGCCACAGAGTAAGGCATTATGCTTCCAGCAGCTCCTAAATCACATAGAGAACGTCTAAAGCTATCTTCAAAGATAGAACAATCTAGCACAAAAACTCCAGGATCAGATAACTTCTTCGGGACCTTGGTTAGCAGAACATCACTAATATGCTGAGGAACTATTACCACCCATTCTCTCAGCTCCTCATCTAAAGGCAACATCTTGTTCAAATATCTCTGAACACATGGGTGATAAGGTGGATCATCAGAAGGTGGAATTTCTTCCAAGTCTTCACCACTCTCTTCTAGCTTTTTCAGCTCTTCAATCTCCTGTTTAATCACTTCAGACACCTTGGGATATTGCCTAATGGCTTGTGCATAAACATCCTCTTGAGTGATCTCAGATACATCAGGGAATAGGCGGGCTAGTTCTGCATCAATCTCACTTTCATCCCACGGGTCTTCTGCTCGTTCACGACCTGCATCGATCGATGCCAGCTGTGTGTCGATCGTTGCATCATTGCAGTTTCTACCCGAGAGTTTTTCACAGAAATCCGAAAATTCTGCCTCAGTCACCAACTCAGCTGTACTTAGCTCAAATTTCTCCCCTAGATAAGATCCATCATTAATGAGTACAGACCAGGCCTTAATATGAGTCTCTGCAACTCCTTTTCCCTTCAGTGAGCTGGACATCTGGTTCACCTGAGTGTCCAACTGCTTCATGTGAGTGCTTAGTGACTCAAACTTCCCATTGAGGTCTTGATAGACAGCGTCCAGCTTCTTATTGTTGTCCACAGAAAGCTTGGTTTGACTTTCCATCAGTTGTTCCATCATAGCCTCCATTTTGCTCTCATGGGCTGTAGGTGCAGGAGGAGTCTGATAGGATGTAGACCCATAGGTTCTCTGATTACCTTGTCCATAGGTCTTTTGAAAACCACCAGTCTGTCCACCATTGGAGAATCTGTTCCCCTGTTGATTACCAAATCTATTACCTTGGAAACCAGAACCTCCTATGAAATTCACATCTTCTTCCTGAGTTTCCTCTTCAGCCTGAATCACCTCTACATCTTGTGCAAAGTGGACAGACTTCTTACTTGTCAGGAGATTGTAGACTGTGTCCAATCTGGATCTTATATTAGCTATATCAGAATTCTCTACAGTTCCACCAGATCTCTTCCTCCTTTCATCCATTGTTTTGCAACTGTTGCTGCCAATCAGATTCTCTATCAACTGCTTAGCTTGCGTAGGAGTCCTGGTGTTAAAATTAGCATTACTGGAATTATCCAGTGCATTCTGATAAGGAAGATCTATGCCTCTGAAGAAAATACCAATCAGCTGTACTTCTGTGAATCCATGGTGTGGACAGTCACGCTGATACTGCTTAAATCTCATCCAGGCAGTCTTCAAGGGCTCCACAGCTCCTTGGGAAAAGGTGAGTATGTCCTGTCTGGACTGATCCGAGCGTGCATCATCATAAAAGTGACGCAGGAACTCACTCTTTAAGGCTGTCCAAGTAGTATACTGACCAGGTGCCAGTTGTCTCAGCCATGCACTAGCGTCTCCAGCAAGACTGTGCGGAAATAGCTTAAGGAACAGATAGTCCGGGCATACTCCTTCATACTTCATGCCAGTGACTATGTCCTCAAACTTGTCAATGTGATCCATAGGCTGCTCTGTTTGAAGACCATGAAAAGCAATCTGTCTCATCAGCTGGTAGTAGATGGTTTTTACCTCAAAATCATTCCTCTCAAAAGCAGGAAGCACTAGTGCTGCTCGGTTTGCATGAAACTCATCAGGTCTGTTGTAATCAGCTAGTGTCCTCTCATGAACCACCATCTCTCTACCTTGGGCCTGTCCTTGACCCTGGTTTTGGTTCAGCTCCTGTTGCTCAGGAGGATCAGGGATGACATTCCCTTCAGCATCAACCCGATGCCCAGCAGCATTGTACGGGTTGTCATCTTGGTCCCTCAGGGTACCTTCAGCATCTGGTATCAAGATCAAACGTTCTCGTACCATTCTCTCTCTCTTTTCTCTTCTGTTAGTCCTTTCTAGACGTCCAAGTTCCTCTAGTCCGAGATTAAGCAAGCTCGAGTTCGGATTACTTCGAGTTTTCTGCGTTGGCATAAACTGTCTGTAATCGTCCAGCAACGATCGATGCTATCAGTGCAACGATCGATTCAATTCTCAGAATCGCCTAGTGACGATCGACGCAAGGTATGCAACGATCGACGCAAGGCGAAATTCGTACCTGCGACAGAAAGAAACCGAGAAAAAAGAAAATCAGCAAAATCAAAAATAAAAACGAAAAAGAACAAAAACAAAAAGAAAAATTTCTAGCAAAAACCCTAAGTTCGGTCCTATCGAAGACTCAAAGAGTCCCCGGCAACGGCGCCAAAAACTTGATAGGTTCTAAGTTTTCCCTATACTAAACTGCAAGTGAACAGCAATGTCAAAGTAGTATATAGGGTTATCGAATCCACAGGGACACTCGGTCTCAAGAGAATCAAACTGTAGGAATAAATACTAGAAATAAGCAAGTAGTGAATGAAATAAATTGCGGTGCGAGAAAGTAAATCAGTAGCAGAGATTAACGGTTGTGAAGCAAGTAATTAAAAGCGTCAAGCCTAGGGTATTCTCAGGAAATCAGACAAGCAGACAGTTCATTCAGCAAGGATCTAATTAAGAACGGTTCTAGAACTCAAAACACAGATATAGAATTAACCAAATTCCTTTGCGATAATTCTCTAAGTCTAAGTGCAGCAAACCAAACTTCCGTTTGCGAGAACTAACAGATTAAACTAGCAATAAGTCCAAGTTTGATATGTTCACAATTATCCTAAACCAAACTTCCGTTTGCGCAAAGTTTAATTGCCCAATTTAATTAGTTCAGATTCCTAAACCCCACTTCCGTGACGTATTTAGCAACCTAAGATCTAGATTCTAATTGATCAGGTTAGAACTAGCTTTAAGCACAATTAAATTGAAGAACAGATATAGTTATGAATCCTTAACTGAATTTGAACAAGTCTAGCAAGTCATGAAATCCTATGTGAGAAACCCTAAACCTAACTATGGATCTACTCAGACATAGATAATGAAAACATAATCATAGAATGAATAAATTGCATAAAAGAATAAGAGTAAAAGGGGTTCGAAATCTTCTCCAAATACAGATGATGTAACAGGTTCAGATCAGCCCCAAAAAGCTCTAAAATCCCCTGCTCTTAATTATCAAAGTGTATGGTAAAAAGTATAAAGCGTGTCTAATAAAAACACTAAAAACTCTATTATATAGGCATAATCTCGGCCAAGGGCTTCTTTGTAAATATCAGGAACCTCTGGATCAAAGTGCAAATTCTTCACTCTTCTAAACCGCCGAGTTTTTGGCCCATCTCGCTGGTGCATCGATCGATGCTAGAGTGAAACGATCGACACCTTCCTCTGTTTCGGACAGTGAACTCTATCTCTCGGCCAAACACTCCAAAAATCTCCAAAATGCTCCATTATCTCCAATTCAGCTCCCAACCTGATTATACCTGTAAAAGACTCTAAACAAAGACAAAAGACACTAAAAACACACTTATATCATGGTCTAAAACTAGTAAAAACCATGATATATCACCCTCTAAGCTTCTGAGCCCTGTTCTCGACACCCTTCTTCCTTTCCTGACTTCTCGAGCTTTAAGTCCTAATCGTTGCTGGTGCTTCTTCGCTCGGTTAAGAAAGGATGTTGTACATATGTGGTACTGTTAGCTTTTACCTCTGTATGAGGATTTGTTTCTTTTACCTCGAAGTGAGATCCGTTTGCTAAGGATTTCTAAGGTTTTATAGTAGTAAGGGTGAAGGTAGGTGACATTTATTACTTGTGCTCACTCCTAGCTTACTCTCCAGATCTTCTTCAACAACCAACTACTAGCCATTATGACTTCCCGATACTCAGGAAGTGATAAAGCTAAGTGGATATGATGATGACATGTCCTCATCAAGATATATGACTCGAAGCAAATCTCCACTAAAGATCCCCGGCTCCGATAACTCTAAACTGATTGAAGATAACCGACTGACTCTTATTGGCATAGTGGCTAATCCAACGGTCCAAAAGACCCGAGTGTTTGTCGACATTTTCCTTCAACATTGGTCTGTTGTTGGCTCTATCTCAGGACGTGACCTTTGCTAAAATCTGTTCTAGTTCTATTTCGAGACAGAGCGTGACCTGCAATCAGTTTGAACCGCGCACCAAACCATTTCAAAAAAATGGAAGTTGATACTTCACAGATGGGAACATATCCCGACGCTACTACCCTTTTGGATTAAAGTCCACGATATTCCTCTACACTATCAGACCGATAAAACAGTTAAAAAAGTAGGCTCTGAGTTGGGGCTTTTAGAGGATAGTGTGGTGGGAGAAGGCAAAATCAGGGTTATGGTTAATGGACTCAACCCGGTGATAAAAAAGATGGACATCATGCTCCCAAGTGGTGAAGTTAAGGCTGTAGAATTTGAATATGAACATCTTGAGAAGCACTGCTTCTTATGCCATTCCCTTTTTCATGAAGTTAAAGATTGCTCTCAACGTTCATCTGCCAACGATCGTAGAGTCCCACAGTCGGATATTAATCGATACCGCACCTTGGACAAATTAGAAGAAAATAAAAGACGGCTTTATGACCGTAAAGCTCCCTCAGAAAGGTACTTTGAACTAAGGCAATATGATCGTAGAGAAAGACCCTCTGGTACATCGGCCAGTCTCTGACCATGATATTACAAGAGGAGACATCTCTCGATCAGACATTGAGGTCAAGGAAATAAGAGCTGATCATACTTCCTCCCGAGATAAGAAAAACCAGTCCTGTCTAGGATCCCTGCACACTCAAGACTTTCCTCCTCGTTATGGACCTCGGCTTCTCTCTGTTTCCCACCAGGGAGCAATCACCTACAAAACAGCCAATGGGTGGTAAAAGTAGTAGCATTCATCGTGATTCTACGCCAGCCCATTCACAACTCTCACATACCCCGTCCCCACGGCACTCAAAGGAAACTATTTCTCAACCTTCCTCGATTCGACATGAAGTATCTCACTCAGGACAGGAACATACTTCAGCTCTCAACAGGTTCTCCCTACCTCAAAATGAGGATGGTTTACGTCGCAAAGGAGGTTCTTTGGATTCGAGCAAACTTTCGGATATTGAGATCCAATATCTCGAAGACACCTTATAAAATCAGGTAATCGATAGTTCCTCCAAACAATATTCATCCAAAAGCTTGGCGGAACGTCTCTCATTCCCTCAAGTTCTCCCCTATCCCTTCTCTCAGTCTAATGTAGAGACTGAAGATGGAATCACAGTGTTAGCTTCTACTAGAAAGGGTTAGTCAAGCATATAAGGAAGCGGGTAAAAGGAAGCAAACTAAAAAATCTGAGAAACCTGCTCCAAAGAAGAGAGCAACACGAAGCCCTCTACAAGGTGTTTGTTTGAAAAAGAGAAGGGTTACTAAAAACCAAAGCTCGCCAAAGAGGAAACGGGGCCTGGACAGGCTTGCAACCGCGACAGGAACATCTAATGGTGCTGGGAAAGCTTCTGCAAATCACCAACCCAACCATCCCGTCAAGCTTATTCCGGAGACTAGCAAGAAGAGTGCGGTTTTTTGGTCCGTGCAAAACGTAATTCCTTAGCTTGTGTGAGCTGGAACTGTCAAGGGATTAGAAACACCCTTTCTTCCAGACATTGTGTTTCTGATGGAAACGAAAAATAAATATTGAACTTTTTTAACTTGTTTAAAAAAACTGATTATTGCAACCACTTAACGGTCCCCCCTGTTAGACGGAGTGGCAAATTATCTCTATCTTGGACGGACGATATACACCTTGGTATTCTTAACTCCTCCCGAACTTCATCGACACAAATTTTGTGGCAAAGAACGAGACTTCGTTTATCACTTTCCTCTATGGTAATCCCAATCAAGAAAAAACAATCTTTTGGGAGACTCTTCGAGTTATAAGAGAAAACAGATCACAAGCTTGGTTGATCACGTGATATTTCAATGATCTCCTTGATAATTCCGAGAAAGTTGGCCGACCCTTACGGTGGTAGGAATCCTTCCTTGTGTTTCAGAGTTTTGTTTCCCAATGTGGGCTTTGGGATCTTCAGCATACCGGTAATGCTCTGTCTTGGCGGGGGTATAACCATTTTATCCAATCTTGGCTAGACTGCGCCATGTATAATGTCTTATGGCCAATATGTTTCTGGAAAGATGTTGTGAATACATTCGGTTTGAAGGGTCTAATCATCGATTACTGATTTCTTACTTTGATCAGTCCAAAAATAAGAAGAAAGGATCATTTTGCTTCGATAGTCGCTTATGGGTGAATCCTGAGATCAGATCCCTAGTTGACGATAACTGGTCCACTGTACCAGACTCAATCATAGCCAAGATTGAAAATATCAGAAAAAGATTGTGGAATGGTCTAAGCAACAAAACCGGCTATGCACTGAGCAGATTAACGCCACACAGTTGGAATTGAAGAAAGCTCTCTCCAATTCTGCTCCGGACCAGAAGCTCATTTCCGATCTCACAAGGTCACTGGAAATTGAGTACGAAGAAGAAAAAAGTTACTGTAGACAACGCAGCCGCATTTTGTGGCTACAATGCGGAGATCATAACTCTAGCTTCTTTCATGCAGTCACAAAAGGAAGGCTGGCTGTTAACAAGTTTTCAGTTCTGGAAAACGAATTGAGTGAAGCTGCTTTCGAGGAAGAACAAATAGTGGCTACGATAGCTAAGTTTTACCAGACCTTGTTTACCTCCAACTCGAGCGGCTCTCTCTATGTTGTAGATGTTGTTCTTTCCCCTCTTATTATGCTGAAGTTATTGAGTCTCTCACCCACCTTCCATCCCCTTCTAAAATTAAGGAGGCAGCATTTTCTATTAATGCGGACAAGGCCCCGTGACCCGATGGTTTCTCATCCGGGTTCTATCACTCTTTCTGGGACATAACTGGTAATAAAATCTCGAGATAGTATTCACAGACGTCAAACTGATACCCATTTCAGGCTGATTCCAAATATAAAGGGACCTAAAAAGTGTCGGACTACAATCCCATCGCACTTTGTATTATTCACTAGAAAATCATTGCCAAGAGACTGACCAAGAGACTTCAATCGCTAGGTTGTATAGTTTTCCCTATTCTACTGCAAGTGCACAGTTAATGCAATCGTAGTATATAAGGTATCGAATCCCACAAGGACTCTCAGTCACACAATAGATTATTAGTAATTCAGATTAAATTAAGCGAAGCAGATGTGAAAGCAGTAAGCGAAATAAAAAGCGAATCAAGTGAGTTTGTAAGCAAGAGGGCAAAGCGTTAGGTTTCAGGAGTTCTCAGGAAATCAGGAACGCAAGCAATTAATCAATCAGGATCTAATCAATTACCATTCTAGAACTCAAAACACGGATATAGAATTAACCAAATTCCTTTGCGATAATTCTCTAAGTCTAAGTGCAGCAACCCAAACTTCCGTTTGCGAGAACTAACAGATTAAACTAGCATTAATTCCAAGTTTGATATGTTCACAATTAACCTGAACCAAGCTTTCGTTTGCGAACAGTTTAATTGCTTATCTAAGTTCTTTCTAGTTAAATTAACCAACTTCCGCTGCATTAATCAACCTAACATCATAACTCTGATTAGCTACTTCAGATTTAGCATTAAGAACAACTTAGATAAAGAACTAGCAGATATGAATCCCTATTAATTAATTGAACTATAATTCTCTGAAATCCTTAATGAGAATCCTTCAACCTAACAGGTGATCTACTCAGACATGTTCATCGAGACAGAAGATATCATAAGAAGAAAACCAAATATTATATAATCAAATAAGAACTGGGGTTCAAAATCAAGTCTCTTTCGAGATCAGGATCAGCCCCTCAACTCTCTCTGAGTAAAACTTAACGTAAGAAAAGCTTGTCCAGCCTTGCCTAACAAGTGGCTGTAAAACCTAATTATAATCCTAAAACACGTTTTGGGGCTTCTTTGTAAATATTAGGAACTTCTGGGCAGAATTGCAATGTCATCATTCTTCATCAAACCGTCGTTTGGCCCATCTCGCTGGTGCATCGATCGATGCTAGGAATGCAACGATCGACACCTTTCTCTGTTTCGGACAGTGAACTCTATCTCTCGGCCAAATACTTCAATTAGCTCCAGAAAGTGTCTAAATCACCAAATATGCTCCAAATGTGCTTGTACCTAATAAATACCTGAAAAGACTCTAAAACATAGTAAAAGACTCGATAAATAACACATATTCCATGGTTAAAAACCCTAAAATCCATGGCATATCAACTCCCCCACACTTAGCTCTTGCTTGTCCTCAAGCAAGACAAAGAACTAAATGTAGTCAAGAGGTTTGAAAACTCTTCAGAAACTCATTTCATCCTAGAAGCTACAATACTCAGATTCCCCTTAGTAAACCACTGCAAAAATCAATCAGAGGATATCAAGACCAACATGTACTTCCCCCACACTTAGCAACTGTTCTAGGTAAACTCCACAATCACATTCAAGCATTCAAATTCTCCCTACTGACTTCTGCAAGTATTTAAGTGCGGTCTCACCTAAGGAGTATCGATCTAAAGGCACATGGATTCTTACCTTATCAGCTCTAGACCACCATACTATCTTTCTCTAGTCCCTTTCTTCTCTTTCTCTTCTTTAACAACTGATTTTTCCCCATTGGGTATCATTTTATTTTTTTTATCAGTGTTCTTCCCGTTATGGGGTGTACTTTGGACACATTCCATGGATCACATGAGAGAAAATAGTGTTTGCTACCATTCCCATGACCACTTCGGAGTTACTAACTCATCCTCAGTTTATTATCTTTTTTTTTTTTTTACTTTATAGAAGGGGACTAAATAGGACAGGTTTACAGGCTGTGTCAGAACTAACAGGGAATCCGACATAAAGCATACCAAGCCCTTAGGTGAGAAATCTAAGTCAGTATTAAGGTTGAAGTCAGTAAAGGATCCTCTGATACCTGAAGTGATGTGGGTGTTCCCAGTAGGTTGATCTGTGATGGGGTTTTCTAATAGTCATAGATAGATCCTGCAACTTCATCCCAATGGTTACTTAAGTTCCTGCAAGTCTTGTAAATCTTCTCAGAAAATCATAGTTTCTTACTTAAACAATTTTGACTCAATAAAACAAATTTTTTTTTGAAAAACGGACTGACTCTTAAGAAAAAAAGAAAACAAAAGTCAGTAGCACCTCCCCCACACTTAAGACACACTGTCCCCAGTAGTGTCCAGCGAAGGATCAGTAAAAAGAAAGAAAAATTGTTAATGGATGTTTTAGTTCTGTCGGGTTTTACCTCTGTCGCACAAGCATCGATCGTTGCACTAAGTGCATCGACCGTTACTTGGCGATTTTTCGTTGAGTGTCGATCGTTGCTCAAAGCAGCAACGATCGTTGCAATGCGTGTATCGGATCAGACAGCTAGTTAGCAGGTTAGTCCGTCGGTGTATGTCAATTTTTTTTAAAAAACCTGCAAGCTGAGAACACTAGAAACACAGTAAAATCGAAGCAAAAGAAGTACCGAACAAAGTACAAATCATCCAAACATTGCAAATCCTAAATAAATGAAAAACAAAAGTGCAAGAAAAGATAAAAAGTCAGAATACAGAACCGAAAATATGGAGACTACTCTCACTCGCTCTCATCGTCTATCCCACCATACAGTGCATCGTCATCGGGTGCGGGATCAGTGTCAGTCGTGGGAGGAGGAGTCGGGGATCGTCGTCTGCGTCGAGAAGCGGGTACTGGCTGCTGAACCTGTGGTGGCCTCCTGCAGCTGCACGTACGCATGAAGTTCCAAAAAACTCGAAACATACCATCTGATCTCTCTCTCCACTCTGCCTCAGAGTATGCACCGTAAGGCATCGCAGGCTCTGGAAAGGGACCCACATCGTCGGCTGGGGCAGGCGCTGGCGCAGGAGCAGAGGAGGACGAAGCTCTCGTAGAAGGCTCTCCCAGCGGATGAGCCATGGTAGGCACTGCGCGTCGATCTCTGGCAGGAGGGCGGAAGCTCAAAGCATCAATGGTATCAATCTGAGTCAACCTAGCAGCAGGAAGATCAATACCATACTGTGTATCCTCAGGGTCGTAATAAACCCACACTCGTCCCTCCTTCAGCCACGTAGCACTCTGCAAGTGATTGAGATCCAAAAACTCGCGCTCGGTAACGCACTCTGTATCCCTCATAGGGATCCCGCAGTGTCTGAAAATAGGAGTGAGAAGACTCCCTACTGTCTCCTTGCGCGCACCTTCATAAGGCTTCTTCTGCAGCTCGCAAAGATGATGAGCAAATACGGCTCCCAGGTTGACTTTCCTAGCCGAGTTCCGCACATCCGTACTCCTGAACTGCTCTGTCAGTCCTCTAAATAGGAACTCCAACTCGTTCTTGCGCATCTTGTTGGCCTCATGCTTGCACAATAGAGTGCGTCCCAAGATATGCAAGACATACCTGAGAGCCGGATGCCTAACCTGAATAACAGGCGTAGTCCGCGAGTGATACCGTCCACCACCAATGTACTGCCAGAACTGTACTGCCTCTGCTGGTTCCCATGGAAGGGTCATGTCGGTGTGTGGCTGCTCAATTCTGAACCCATAAATCCTACAGATATCGAGAAGGGGTACTCGATACCTAGCGCCGAGACACATGAAGGTGAAAGTGCCTCCTCGAGCATCCATGCTGTCCGGGTTTGGGTAGACAACCCTGCATGTGGCCAGCAACTGTCTCACCAGCTCTGGGTATAAATCGTAAGGCTGCATCGGCATTGTCCCTAGACCAATGCCTCTGCACAGCTCCATAACCTGCGTGTCTATGCCGAGACTCTTGCAGGTTGAGTAATCAGCGAACTTGGTTGGCGTTATCTCCATACCACACCAACCATTATACAACAAAGTGTCGTAGTCGTCCCAGTACTCGTGTAGCGGCCTCTCTGTGAAATCATCCGTACCGAGCATCCTCTTAATAGAACCACTCCAGATGCGATCAGACTCAATCAGAAGTTTCTCTGGCCTTGGCCATGGTTGTCCTATGGTCGCATGAACCAAATGATACGGCTGTGGAGGATCTGAATCCCTGTGCAACCATTCCGGTGGCGGAATGTATTGTCTTGAGGCGCTTGCGGCTTGTGCTCGTTTCTTGCGTGGTTGATTCTGGGTTGCCATCTGCAAAACAGAAAATTTGAACAATTTAGTCTCGGCAACTCTCTGTTGAATCGTCGTGCAACGACCGTTGCACTAAGGTAGCGATCGTTGCAGGGCGATTCCGTGTAATCGAACATTTCCCCAGAATCGTCGAGTAACGACCGTTGCTCAAGGGCAGCGATCGTTACAGGGCGATTCTGGCCGCAATCAACAGTCAACAAAATTCGTTCCAAGTCATGCAATCAATCACACAATCGGCAACAATATATCATCTAACAACCTAAATCATATCTATTTTAACGTGCGTTCATCAATTTCGGCCAAAATTCCCAATTCTTAAAACCCTAAAAATTTAATCCGAAAATCTGAAAATCGAAGTGCATTACCTTGATTTCGTGAGAGAAGAGTGGGAGAAATGGATTGGGAGCGTAAATATAAGTATATAGCACTCGGAAACAAGAAATTTGATGAAGAAAATGATGATTTTTGGGTGGAGGTTCTCGGTGTGTCTACCAAAAGAAATGGAGAAGAAGAAGAGAAAAGAGGGTTTAAGGTAACTTACCTAGTCGTGGGTGCAACGATCGTTGCTTTAGGGGCAACGATCGATGCTTGTTGAACCAGATTGAATCCGGTTTAGCTCAACGTACCTTAATTTTCGATTTAAACCAAATGCAACGACCGTTGCACATGTGAGCAACGATCGTCACACATCTCCAGACTTGTGTTCTGTATCTAATAACTAACAAAAACAACTAAAAACGTTAAATCCTAAGAAAAACACCAAAAATGAGAAAGAAAAATAATTAAACCTAACAGTGGGTTGCCTCCCACTCAGCGCTTGTTTTAAGTCATTAGCTTGACTTTTGGAAAAGAGGTCAAACTTATGGTGGTTTCAACAGAGACTTTGAGTGTCTCTGTGAATGCCTTATCATCCATGGTGGGGTGTAAGCAGTAGCAGCAAGATGTCGTCCTAGGAATGTGGGGAGGAATGTAGGGTGGGATTGACACTTGGGTGTTTTAACGCTCTTTCCTGCATTCAAAACAGTGGAGTCAGGAGGTTTAGACTTAGAGGATTTATGTTTTACCTTTGGCAAAGATTTGATGTTCGGAGCCTTCTGTTTATGAGTAGGTTTAGGCCTTGAAGATGTTAGAATAGGCTCTTGTGGAACCACCATCTTCTTGTCAACCACCAATGTGCACTGAACCACATTTGTAGATTTAACGGGAGCTTTCGGGAATGGTATCGGAGGTTTGTAGGCTTTTTCCTTAGCAGGTTCTCGAGATATGGGCGAAACTGGTTCCTTTCGGGGTGCAACGATCGGTGCGTGTGATGCAACGATCGATGTTGTCGTCTCAACTCGGGTTTCAACTACAGTCTCGGGTTTATCTGCTTCTCGGTCCATTCCAGCTATCTCAGATTCAAATTTCTCTTCTTGGCTTGGTCCCGCTTCAATCTGGACTATCCAAGTCAAAAGATCCATGTCAATCTCTGTTGAGTCAGGTGCATCGAAACTTTCGAGCTCAGGTAATTCAACATCAAATCCTCCTCTGTCTTCCACAAACTCCACAGCCTTAACTGCTAGACATGATCCATGATCCATCTGTGTGTTATCCTGAGTGAGAATGTTGCTGTCATGAGCTTCTTGAGAATCCTTTGTTGGGGTAGAACTTGGAACTTGATCCATCTGTGTGTCCAGCTGCTTCATACGAATTCTCAAGGATTCAAAATTCTCATTCAAATTAGTGTACAGGTTCTCTAGCTTCGAGCTGAAAGAAGCTGTGTTCTGCTGTTGTCTTTCAATTGATTGCTCTAACATCATCTCTAGTTTGCTCCTTTGTGTAGGAGATTCCAGATGGGAAGTATAATTATGGTCTCTTGATCCTTGAGTGTGCCTAGAACCTTGTCTGTGTTGATGTTCCAATGTATGTCCATAAGAGTCGGCTCCAGCCATATAATGTACCTCTGCAAATTTATCAGTTTTTGCCTCTGCTCGGAACTGTCTCTCCCTAAGTAAGATGTCATGGATGTCATCTATCTTACTCTGCATCTCAGTTACTTGCCCAACCAATACATGGTAATCTGGTAAGATGGGATTTCCTTTCCCATCTATTTTCTGACCTTTTGCGTTGCATATGTGACCCTCTTGGTCTCGTAGAACGCCGTTTTCACCGCGAATCAGAATAACAGGTTCCATGGCGCGGAACCTATTGAACGTCTCAGATCTCAGCATCGCTGTTCTCGCCTTGTGTCGATCGATGCAAGGTGAGCAACGATCGATGCAGTGCGAATCCCTGCGAATCCAAAAATCAAAAACGTGAGTAAACAAGAAAATTAAAAAGAATGCTTAGTCTAAATCCTAGTACTAAATCTATAGGTGAACTCAAAGAGTCCCCGGCAACGGCGCCAAAAACTTGATAGGTTGTATAGTTTTCCCTATTCTACTGCAAGTGCACAGTTAATGCAATCGTAGTATATAAGGTATCGAATCCCACAAGGACTCTCAGTCACACAATAGATTATTAGTAATTCAGATTAAATTAAGCGAAGCAGATGTGAAAGCAGTAAGCGAAATAAAAAGCGAATCAAGTGAGTTTGTAAGCAAGAGGGCAAAGCGTTAGGTTTCAGGAGTTCTCAGGAAATCAGGAACGCAAGCAATTAATCAATCAGGATCTAATCAATTACCATTCTAGAACTCAAAACACGGATATAAAATTAACCAAATTCCTGTGCGATAATTCTCTAAGTCTAAGTGCAGCAACCCAAACTTCCGTTTGCGAGAACTAACAGATTAAACTAGCATTAATTCCAAGTTTGATATGTTCACAATTAACCTGAACCAAACTTTCGTTTGCGAACAGTTTAATTGCTTATCTAAGTTCTTTCTAGTTAAATTAACCAACTTCCGCTGCATTAATCAACCTAACATCATAACTCTGATTAGCTACTTCAGATTTAGCATTAAGAACAACTTAGATAAAGAACTAGAAGATATGAATCCCTATTAATTAATTGAACTATAATTCTCTGAAATCCTTAATGAGAATCCTTCAACCTAACAGGTGATCTACTCAGACATGTTCATCGAGACAGAAGATATCATAAGAAGAAAACCAAATATTATATAATCAAATAAGAACTGGGGTTCAAAATCAAGTCTCTTTCGAGATCAGGATCAGCCCCTCAACTCTCTCTAAGTAAAACTTAACGTAAGAAAAGCTTGTCCAGCCTTGCCTAACAAGTGGCTGTAAAACCTAATTATAATCCTAAAACACGTTTTGGGGCTTCTTTGTAAATATTAGGAACTTCTGGGCAGAATTGCAATGTCATCATTCTTCATCAAACCGTCGTTTGGCCCATCTCGCTGGTGCATCGATCGATGCTAGGAATGCAACGATCGACACCTTTCTCTGTTTCGGACAGTGAACTCTATCTCTCGGCCAAATACTTCAATTAGCTCCAGAAAGTGTCTAAATCACCAAATATGCTCCAAATGTGCTTGTACCTAATAAATACCTGAAAAGACTCTAAAACATAGTAAAAGACTCGATAAATAACACATATTCCATGGTTAAAAACCCTAAAATCCATGGTATATCAACTTCCGAACCTGATTTCACCGCATCAATCAGACTTTGTTACGAGAAAATATATCTTGGACACCTTTCTTATCACTCACGAAATCCTCCACTTCCTTCGTATCTCAGGAGCAAATAAGCGATGTTCAACGGTGGTGAAACCGGATATGAGTAAAGCCTACGACAGGATTGAATGGGATTTTGTAAGAGCGGTTCTTCATTAACTTGGTTTTAATGACACTTGGAATAAATGGATAATGGAGTGTATCACTTCAGTCTCCTATTCTTTTCTGATCAATGGATCTCCCCAAGGTCATGTGGTACCTTCTATGGGATTACGGCCAAGAGATCCTTTTTCGCAGTACTTATTCATCCTCTGCACGGAAGTTCTTTCCGGCCTCTGCAATCAAGCTCTAAAAAATGGACAGCCAAAGGGACTAAAAGTGACTCGTGGTTCACCGGCCATTAGCCATCTTCTTTTCGTTGAGCGTCGATCGATGCAAAGAGAAATTGAAGAACCTGTCGTAACAAAGTCGCCGAGCAACGACCGACGCAATAGCAGCGATGATCGACACAGGTCGACTGCAGAGAGTTCAAAACCAGAGAAGCCGAAACCGTCGAGCGAAAGGGTTTACAAACCCAAAGTACCTTTTCCTAAGAATCCCAGGAAGGCTAAGAACGAAAAACAGTATAACAAATGCAAGGATATCATTAAAAAGGTGAAGGTTGAAGTGCCTTTGATTGATTCTATGGAAACTACTCCAGTAATGAGGAGATGTCTTAAGGACTTGCTGTTTGGTAAGTGGTCTGATGAGGAGAGTGTAATGATGATCACAGAAGTGTGTAGTGCAGTGATTCAAGGCAGAATCCCTGAGAAGTTGAAAGATCCAGGAAGCTTCGTGTTGGATTTTACTGTCTACAGGGAAAGATTCGAAAGGTCTCTATGTGATCTTGGTTCCAGTGTAAATCTTATGCCCTTCTCTGTTGCTAAGAGACTTGGAATGACTGACTTCATACCCACTAGGATCTCACTGGTTTTAGCAGACAGAACAATCAGAATCCCAGAAGGAATATTGGAAGATGTGCCTATAATGATTGGCCAATGTGTAATTCCTACAGATTTTGTGGTTCTACAGTATGGACAGGAACCAAATGATCCACTGATTTTGGGAAGGCCTTTCTTAGCCACTGCTGGGGCGATGATTGACTGTCAAGGAGGTAAGATCATCTTGAATGTAGGAGATCTGAAGATGAGTTTTGATATGGACAAACTGGTGAGGCGACCAACCATCGACGGACAGACATTTTACGTGGATACTCTGGGAGATTTGGCTGCGGATTATTTTCATAGAACCCACGCTGAGGATCCACTGGAAAGAGCTTTACTGAGCTCTATAATGGAGCTAGAATATCTGCAAGACGAGCCCGCAATCTGTTATGCAAGGCTAATGGATTCTGCTGAGCAGGTGATGCAAGTAGGAGTATCTGACGCGACGATGCAACGATCGACACCATCTGAGCATTGATATATCATGGTTTTTACCCATTTTAGACCTAGATATAGATGTGTTTTTAGTGTCTTTTGTCTTTGTTTAGAGTCTTTTACAGGTTTAATCAGGTTTGGAGCTAATTGGAGATATTTGGAGCATTTTGGGACTTTTGGGACGTTTAGGCCGAGAGCTTAACTCACTGTCTGATTTATTGATCATGCATCGACCGACACACCTTGTGCATCGGTCGACACTCTAGCGAGATGGGCCGTACGCGTCGGTTTAATGAAGTTATGAAGATTTGCAAAGAAGCCCAGAATAGTTCCAGTATTTACACAGAAGCCCCAGCCGAGATTAGGCTTATATATAGAGGATTTTGGTGTTTATTTTACTTACGCTTTCATACTTAGAGCTAAGAGATTTTTAGAGCTTTTGGGGCTGATCTATTTCCTGTATTCACTTATTTTGGAGAAGATTTCGAACCCCTTTATCTATTTAATTTCTTATATGCAATCTATTATTTCTATGATTATGTTTTCATCAATCATGTCTGAGTAGATCCATAGTTAGGCTTAGGGTTTCTCATTAGGGTTTGATGACTTGCTAGACTTGTTTAATTCAGTTGAGGATTCATATGATTAGAATGTTCTTCAAACTAAATTGTGCTTAATGCTAGTTCTAACCTGATCAATTAGAATCTAGATCTTAGGTTGCTAAATTCGACACGAGATTGTGTTTTAGAATCTGAACTATTTAGGTTGAGAAATTAAATTATTCGCAAAGAGATTTGGTTTAGTTTAATTGTGAACATATCGAACTTGAACTTAATGCTTGTTTAATCTGTTAGTAATTGCAAAGAGATTTGGGTTACTGCACTTAGACTTAGAGAGTTTTCGCAAAGAGATTTGGTTAATTCTATTTCCGTGATTTGAGTTCTAGAACTGAGTTTAATTAGATCCTGACTGATTAGCTTGTCTGCTTGTCTGATTTCCTGAGAATACCCTAGGCTTGACGCTTTTAGTTTATTGCTTTCACAACCAACTTGCTACTGTTTACTTTCTTGCCTCGCAATTTATTCACTTCACCATCTGCTTATTTCTAGTATTAGTCTCTACTGTTCTGATCTATCGAGACCTAGTGTCCCTGTGGATTCGATAACCCTATATACTACTTTGACATTGCTGTTCACTTGCAGTTTAGAATAGGGTAAAACTTAGAACCTATCAAGTTTTTGGCGCCGTTGCCGGGGACTCTTTGAGTCTTCGATAGGATCGAACTTAGGGTTTTTACTAGGATTTTTATTTTTGTTTTTGGTTACTTGTTTTTCCTGTTTTCTGCGTTTCAGGTACGCTTGATCGCCCTGCATCGATCGACACGGTCCTGTGTGTCGATCGTCACATCTTCGAGCCTGCATCGATCGACGCTTCTTTTGCATCGATCGACACAAAGCGAAATCAGTGATACCGTGAGTTTGAGCATTTGGCAGGGTATTTCTTGATGGAGCCTGTGATTCTGATTCGCGACGAGAATGGCATTCTACGAGACCAGGAAGGTCATATATGCAACGCGAAGGGTCAGAAGCTGGATGGGGAAGGAAACCTCATCATACCAGATGTTGCCGTGGGCGCGGAACATCGACGAGAGGATGGTCACAAGAAGACACTTGCTGATTATAACAGACCAGATATATTCTATGCTAATCGGTCTGCGATCCGACCACCTCCGTTCACCAGAGCTGAGTTTAGGATGAAACCAGAGTACTACGCATTGGTTGGACAGCATCAGTTCCATGGTGTTTCAAGCGAGCATCCTATGGATCACATAGACACATTTGAGGAATTGGCTAGCAGTATCACGGCTGAAGGAGTTTCTTCTGATTATATTTTCTGTAAGCTCTTCCCATTCTCTCTTAAAGGAGATGCAGCTTACTGGCTGAGACAGCTAGAACCAGGATCTTTGACCACTTGGGAAGCAGTCAAGAAGGAGTTCCTTAGACATTTTTATGACGATGCGTTATCTGAGCAGCTTAGACATGACATCCTGACATTCAAGCAACAGCCTACAGAGCCTTTTAGAGCAGCTTGGATGAGATTCAAGATGTACCAGAGAGATTGTCCACACCATGGATTCTCTGAGGTACAGCTTCTGAGTGCTTTTTTCAGGGGTTTGGATTTTTGGTATCAGAGAGCTATGGACACAGGAAGTGATGGGAACTTCTATACCAAGACTCCAGAAGAAGCTAAAGAGCTTATTAAAAACTTGATGACTAGCTATAGTGTCAAGAATGCTGACATGGAGAGGCAGAAGTCTAGTAGCAATGATGGTAGCTTGCAGATAGCTGATTTAAGGGACAAGGTGGATTATATCCACAACATGGTAGTAGCTGGAGAATCTGTAGAAGTGAATTATTTAGATGGAGCTGAACATACATCTAGAAGTTAACAGAGACAAGCTCCGAGAGCGAATGATTATGGCCATTCACCTCACCAAGTTCCACCCACTAAAGAGCAGACAAAGATTGAGTCTATGCTTGAGCAGCTACTTCTTGGACAAAATAAGATGACGCAAGAACTGAATGGAAAGATGGACTTCATGTATGAGGATCTGAGTGGAAAATTGAAAACCTTGACAAGCAGAGTTGACAATCTGGATGCTAGGATGACGCAAGTGGAAACCAGTATACAGATAGAGCCTGTTAAAGCAGCTTCGGCAGAAGAAGAAGCTGAGCAGAATCGAGAAACTGAAGTTCTGGAACTGGAAAATCCGAGAGAAATTCAGAATGTTCGCCATGCATCGATCGACACAAATGTGCATCGATCGACACATCCTGCGAGTGTCAATGTCGATCGTCACCATTTCAGCAACGATCGACACCATGGGCGTGAGCAGTCAATTTGCCCAGAAAAGCTGAATGCTGATTCAGAGAGAGCTTACAAACCAAAGATTCCTTTCCCTAGGAAGTCCAAGCGAGGGATTCAGTTGGAAAAATGCATGGGGATAATGAGAGAAAAGCTAACTAAAACTCCACTGATTGATGCCGCAAAAACCAATCCAATGATGCAAACATGTGTTACACACATCCTCTCTAGTAACATGACTGAAGAAGAAGGATGCTTGATGGTCTCAGAAGTATGTGATGCTGTTGTTAATGGTAGGGTTCCTGAGAAGCTAAAGGATCCAGGAGGTTTTATGATAAACTGCTCTATCTATAGAGACAGATTTCAAAGGGCACTGTGTGATCTCGGGTCAAGTATAAATCTTATGCCATACTCTGTGGCTATAAGATTGGGACTACTGAACTTCCAGCCTACTAGGATCTCTTTAGTCCTAGCTGATCGGTCAAGGAGACATCCAGAAGGAGTTCTTGAGAACATTCCTCTTAGAGTTGGAAATTACTTTATTCCAACGGACTTTGTGGTATTGAAGTATGAGATTGAGCCTGAAGATCCTCTACTGCTTGGTAGATCCTTTTTAGCCACTGCTGGGGCTGTGATTGATGTACGCCATGGATTGATTGATCTCCACCTGGGAGATAAGCCTCTGCAGTTCAAGATGGATAAGTTAAAGAGATCCACCATTGATGGACAGAGTTTCAGCGTTGATATAGAGCTGAAAGCTGAGATTGGAGAGAAGAAGATGGCGGTTCCTCCTGAACCTGCTCTGACATCTTTAGTGCCTGCAACTGCTTATAAACAGAAAGCTCGAGACGTCTTATTACCACAAAAGGTAAGGCACAAATCATCTCATCTTAAACATCCTAACCGCATTGCTTCGAGTGCAGGACAACGCAATAAACCACCCAAGCTTCGCCCCCGCCCTGATTATGTTGGTTTCTTCCTTGGGAGATCACATAATCCGAATGCTTATACGCCACCATGGATTAGGAGACTTGAACAGAGACAGAAAAAGTCTCTGTCAGGATCTCTTAGTGCCTGAAAATTCTTGTGCGTCCGGTCAAGCTATTGACCTTAAACAAGCGCTGGGTGGGAGGCAACCCACCATTAGGTACTGGTGTTTTTCTACTTAATTTTTGGTGTTTTTGTTAGGATTTTACGTTTGTTTTTGTTTCTGGTGAGTTTCTGGTTGCAGGTCTCGGACAAAATCGCAGTGCGTCGATCGACACACCATTGTGTCGATCGTCACAATACGAAAGAATCGCATTGCAGCGATCGTTGCGGTCCTGAGCAACGATCGATCCCAAAGGAAAATCGCACAGCAACGGTCAGTGCACCTAGTGCAACGATCGATGCCTGACTGCGACAGAGGTAAAAACCCGAGAGAACTAACCATTCCATTAAAAAAATTTTGTTTTCTTTCTTTTAACCGATCCCTTGCTTGACACTACTGGGGACAGTGTGTCTTAAGTGTGGGGGAGGTTCTACTAATTACTTTCTTTTGTTTTCTTAGAGTCAGTTAAATTTTAAAAATTTGTTTTTCGAGTCAAAATTTGTTTAAGTAGGAAACAATGATTTTTTGAGAAGATTAGCAGCATTTGCAGGAACTTAAGTAACCATTGGGATGAAGCTGCAGATTATCTATGACTATTAGAAAACCCAGACACAGATCAACATACTGGGAACACCCACATCACTTCAGGTATCAGAGGATCTTTTACTGACTTCAATTTAATCCTGACTTTAGATTTCTCACCTAAGGGCTTGGTATACTTTATGTCGGACTCCCTTGCTGGTTCTGACACAGCCTGTAAACCTGTCCTATTTAGTTCCCTTCTCCCCTTCCATAAATTAAAAAAAAAGATAATAAACTGCGCATGAGTTAGTAACTCCGAAGTGGTCAAGGGAATGGTAGCAAACACTATTTTCTCTCATGTGATCCATGGAATGTGTCCAAAGTACACCCCAAAACGGGAAGAACACTGATAAAAAAATAAAATGATACCCAGTGGGGAAAAATCAGTTGTTAAGGGAGGGAAAGAGAAGAAAGGGACTAAAGAAAGACAGTTTGGTGGTCTAGAGCTGGCAAGGTAAGAATCCATGTGCCTTTAGATCGATACCCCTTAGGTGAGACCGCACTTAAATATATGCAGAAGTTAGTAGGGAGAATTTGAATGCGTGAATGTGATTGTGGCGTTTACTCAGGACAGTTGCTAAGTGTGGGGGAAGTATATGTTGGTCTTGATGTCTGCAGGTTGATTCTTTCATGTGGATTACTAAGGGGAATCTGAATGCTGCTGCTTCTACGACAAAATGAGTTTCTGAAGAGTTTTCAAACCTCTTCACTGCATTTTAGTTCTCTGTTTTGCTTGAGGGCAAGCAAAGGCTAAGTGTGGGGGAGTTGATATATCATGGTTTTTACCCATTTTAGACCATGATATAGATGTGTTTTTAGTGTCTTTTGTCTTTGTTTAGAGTCTTTTACAGGTTTAATCAGGTTTGGAGCTAATTGGAGATATTTGGAGCATTTTGGGACTTTTGGGACGTTTTGGCCGAGAGCTTAACTCACTGTCCGATTTATTGATCATGCATCGACCGACACACCTTGTGCATCGGTCGACACACTAGCGAGATGGGCCGTACGCGTCGGTTTAATGAAGTTATGAAGATTTGCAAAGAAGCCCAGAATAGTTCCAGTATTTACACAGAAGCCCCAGCCGAGATTAGGCTTATATATAGAGGATTTTGGTGTTTATTTTACTTACGCTTTCATACTTAGAGCTAAGAGATTTTTAGTGCTTTTGGGGCTGATCTATTTCCTGTATTCACTTATTTTGGAGAAGATTTCGAACCCCTTTATCTATTTAATTTCTTATATGCAATCTATTATTTCTATGATTATGTTTTCATCAATCATGTCTGAGTAGATCCATAGTTAGGCTTAGGGTTTCTCATTAGGGTTTGATGACTTGCTAGACTTGTTTAATTCAGTTGAGGATTCATATGATTAGAATGTTCTTCAAACTAAATTGTGCTTAATGCTAGTTCTAACCTGATCAATTAGAATCTAGATCTTAGGTTGCTAAATTCGACACGAGAGTGTGTTTTAGAATCTGAACTATTTAGGTTGAGAAATTAAATTATTCGCAAAGAGATTTGGTTTAGTTTAATTGTGAACATATCGAACTTGAACTTAATGCTTGTTTAATCTGTTAGTAATTGCAAAGAGATTTGGGTTACTGCACTTAGACTTAGAGAGTTTTCGCAAAGAGATTTGGTTAATTCTATTTCCGTGATTTGAGTTCTAGAACTGAGTTTAATTAGATCCTGACTGATTAGCTTGTCTGCTTGTTTGATTTCCTGAGAATACCCTAGGCTTGACGCTTTTAGTTTATTGCTTTCACAACCAACTTGCTACTGTTTACTTTCTTGCCTCGCAATATATTCACTTCACCATCTGCTTATTTCTAGTATTAGTCTCTACTGTTATGATCTATCGAGACCTAGTGTCCCTGTGGATTCGATAACCCTATATACTACTTTTACATTGCTGTTCACTTGCAGTTTAGAATAGGGTAAAACTTAGAACCTATCAAGCATCGGTCGTTGCAGGTCGACAGAGATTGGGCAGAGGAAAAGGCTCCGAAAATTGAGCTGAAACAACTTCCATCCGGGCTAAAGTACGCATTTCTTGGACCTAATTCAACATATCCAGTGATAGTTAATGCTAGTTTAAACAACGCAGAGCTCACTTTACTGCTAAGCAAGCTGCGCAAGCATCGCAAAGCTCTTGGCTATTCTCTTGATGACATTTCAGGTATATCTCCGGAGCTGTGCATGCATAGGATACATCTTGAGGACGAGTCTTAGACATCTATCGAACATCAGAGGAGGCTGAATCCTAACCTTAAGGAAGTAGTAAAGAAAGAGATCATGAAGCTACTGGATGCTGGGATCATTTTTCCTATATCTGACAGTGATTGGGTCAGTCCAGTTCATGTTGTGCCTAAAAAAGGTGGAGTTACAGTGGTGAAAAATGAGAAGAATGAGTTGATTCCCACTAGGACAGTGACTGGACATCGTATGTGCATATACTACAAGAAGCTTAATGCTGCGACCAGGAAGGATCACTTTCCCTTGCCTTTTATTGATCAGATGCTGGAGAGGTTAGCAAATCACCCTTGCTATTGCTTCCTCGATGGATACTCAGGTTTCTTTCAGATTCCTATCCATCCAGAAGATCAGGGAAAGACAACTTTCACTTGTCCCTATGGCACTTTTGCTTACCGAATGATGCCTTTTGGACTCTGTAATGCACCAGCCACCTTCCAGAGATGCATGATGTCCATCTTCACTGATATGATTGAGGACTTTATGGAGGTATTTATGGATGATTTTTCAGTTTATGGACCCTCTTTTAATGAGTGCTTGAATAACTTGTGCAAAGTGCTAGCTAGGTGTGAGGAAAAGAACTTGGTCCTTAACTGGGAAAAGTGCCATTTCATGGTCAGAAATGGTATTGTACTTGGACATAGAGTGTTTGAAGCAGAGATCGAAGTAGACCGCGCTAAGATTGAAGTTATGACCAGCCTTCAGGCGCCTGATTCTGTGAAATCTGTGAGAAGTTTTCTTGGACATGCTGGGTTCTATAGGAGATTCATCAAGGATTTTAGTAAGATCGCTAGACCATTAACTGCTCTGCTTTGTAAGGATGTCAAATTTGAGTTCACTTCAGATTATCAAGCTGCATTTGAACAAATCAAGCAAGCATTAGTGAGTGCTCCTATAGTACAGCCACCGGATTGGGATCTACCTTTTGAGGTTATGTGTGATGCAAGTGACTATGCTGTAGGAGCTGTTCTTGGACATAAGAAGGATAGGAAGCTTCATGCTATCTATAATGATAGTAGGACACTAGATGATGCGCAAAGAAACTATGCCACTACAGAGAAGGAGCTGTTGGCTGTTGTCTTTGCATTTGAGAAATTTCGCCCCTATCTTGTCGGCTCTAAAGTGATTGTACACACTGACCATTCAGCACTGAAGTTTCTAATGCAGAAAAAGATGCTAAACCAAGGCTCTTGAGATGGATTCTGCTGCTTCAGGAGTTTGATATTGAAGTGAGAGACAAGAAGGGAGTTGAAAATGAAGTCGCTGACAATCAGTCAAGAATTCTGGTTGAAGAAGACGTCCCCATTAATGATTTCTTGCCTGAGGAAAACGTCAATATGGTCGGGACAGTTTTCCAGACGGATTTGGGCAGAGAGATGAAGAACTGTCGGGATAATCGCCTTGCGTCGATCGATGCCACATTGACAATGATCGATGGAAGTATCGGGGAAGCGTCGATCGATGCGGACCTTTGCGTCGATCGATGCAGTGCGGATGCAAACCCAGATTCTTTCAAGTTTCGGATTGGGAATTATGACTTCGAAGTTGCTGCTGTCGCAACCACCAATCGACCCTGGTATGCAGATATAGCCAATTACCTGGCAGCAGAGACTGAACCAGATGATTTGAAAGGGTATGCAAAGAAGAAGTTCTTCAGGGAGCTCAGACGATACTATTGGGATGAGCCTTATCTCTACAAGCACTGTTCGGATGGTCTTTACAGGAGATGCGTTGCTGAATCAGAGGTTCCGGACATCCTATTCCACTGTCATGGATCAGATTATGGTGGACATTTTGCTACTTTCAAGACTGTGTCTAAGGTTCTACAAGCAGGTTTCTGGTTGCCTACGATGTTTGCAGACACTCATTCTTTTATCTCCCATTGTGATGCCTGTCAGAGGAGGGGGAAAATCAGTAAGAAGCATGAGATGCCTCAGAATTTCATCTTGGAGGTTGAGGTTTTCGATTGCTGGGCATAAATTTTATGGGTCCTTTTCCCTCATCCTATGGGAATAAGTTCATCTTGGTTGCTGTGGACTATGTTTCTAAGTGGGTGGAAGCAATAGCTAGTCTAACCAATGATTCTCCAGTGGTCATTAAGCTGTTTAAGACCATCATTTTCCCTAGATTTGGAGTACCGCAGATAGTGATTAGTGATGGAGGATCTCATTTTATTAATAAGGTCTTCTAAAAGCTGTTGAAGAAGCATGGGGTTCGTCACCGCGTAGCTACTCCTTATCACCCTCAGACTAGTGGACAAGTCGAGGTTTCTAACAGACAGATTAAGGAGATCCTAGAGAAAACAGTTGGGAAGACAAGAAAGGATTGGGCAGCAAAGCTGGATGATGCATTATGGGCTTACCGGACTGCATTCAAGACACCACTTGGGACCACTCCATTTCATCTGCTGTATGGAAAAGCATGTCATCTGCAGGTAGAGCTTGAGCACAAAGCTGCATGGACAGAAAAGCAGATGAACTTTGATCTTAAATCTGCTACAGAGAGAAGATTAGTGCAACTTAATGAGTTGGATGAGATTAGACATTTTGCCTATGAGAACTCAAAGCTGTACAAGAAGAGGACTAAGGCTTATCATGACAAGAAGATTGTCTCTAGACAGTTTGAGCCTAATGATCAAGTACTTTTGTATAACTCTCGTTTGCATTTGTTTCCAGGTAAGTTGAAATCAAGGTGGTCTGGTCCTTTCACGATAAAAGAGGTACGTCCATATGGAGCTGTCGTTCTAACCAGCAAGGAAGGTAATGAATTCACTGTGAATGGGCAGAGGGTGAAACATTATTGGGCTAAGGCCGAGATTCCAGGAGGTCAGATTATGCCTCTGGATGATGCACCCTCTACCTAGATCAACTGAAACGTCAAGCTATCGACGTTAAAAGAGCGCTGAGTGGGAGGCAACCTACTGTTTCGTTTTTGCATTTTAATTTTTAGTGTTTTTATAGGATTTTACGTTTGGTTTCTGTTTTTGGTGAGTTTTGTCTGCAGGTCTCGGGAAAATCGCAGTGCGTCGATCGACACACCTTGTGTCGATCGTCACAACACGAAAGAAATCGCATTGCAGCGATCGTTGCGGTCCTGAGCAACGATCGACACACGACGAAAAATCGCCTAGCAACGGTCGATACATTTATGTAACGATCGATGCATGTGCGACAGAGGTAAAATCAGACAAAACTCAACACATCCATTAACTAATTTTTCTTTCTTTTTACCAATCCTTCGCTTGACACTACTGGGGACAGTGTGTCTTAAGTGTGGGGAAGGTGCTACTGACTTTAGCTTTCTGTTTTCTTAGAGTCAGTCTATTTTTCAAAATTTGTTATATTGAGTCAAAATAGTTTAAGTAAGAAACGATGAATTTTTGAGAAGATTAACAGCACTTGCAGGAACTTAAGTAACCATTGGGATGAAGTTGCAGAACAATCTATGACTATTAGAAAACCCAGACACGGATCAGCCTACTAAGAACACCCACATCGCTTCAGGTATCAGAGGATCCTTAGACTGACTTAATTTTCTCACCTAAGGGCTTGGTATACTTTGTTTCGGATTCCTTTGTTAGTTCTGACACAGCCTGTGAACCTGTCCTATTTGGTTCCCTTCTCCCCTTCCATAAAGTAAAAAGCAATGCGAGAAAGTAAATCAGATAGCAAGATTGGTTGTGAAAACAGTTAACTTAAAGCGCTAAGTCTAGGGCGTTCTCAGGAAATCAGACGAGCAGATAAATCAATCAGTCAGGATCTAATTAAGAAGGATTGGTAAAAAGAAACAAAGTATACCAAAAGAAAGAAAAATTAGTTAGTGGATGTGTTGAGTTCTGTCTGATTTTACCTCTGTCGCACATGCATCGATCGTTACATAAATGTATCGACCGTTGCTAGGCGATTTTTCGTCGTGTGTCGATCGTTGCTCAGGACCGCAACGATCGCTGCAATGCGATCTCTTTCGTGTTGTGACGATCGACACAAGGTGTGTCGATTGACGCACTGCGATTTTCCCGAGACCTGCAGACAAAATTCAACAAAAACAGAAACCAAACGTAAAATCCTATAAAAACACTAAAAATTAAAATGCAAAAACGAAACAGTGGGTTGCCTCCCACTCAGCGCTTGTTTAAGGTCATTAGCTTGACCGGACGAACAAGAATCAGGCACCGTGAGATCCTGACAGAGACTTTGATTGCTCTGTGCAAGTCTCCTCATCCAAGGCGGAGAATAGGCTGTATCAGAATGAACTTGTCCAAGAAAAGGCGGAATGTGATGATCACCAGGATCCACAACCGTAGTGTGACTTGACTGCTTTTCATCTCCATCCATAATGGTGAAGGTCTGCCCATCAATCAGTGGCTTGCGCAGCTTGTCCATCTCAAAGTGCAGCGGCTCATCTCCCAGATGGAGATCAATCAGGCTATCCCTCACATCTATCACTGCTCCAGCTGTAGCTAAAAATGGCCTCCAAAGTATCAAGGAATCATCAGGATCACTGTCGTACTTCAGCACCAAAAAGTCTGTCGGAACCAATTAGTTTCCAACTCTCACTGGGACGTCCTCAAAAAGTCCTTCCGTAATCCTTATCGACTAATCAGCTAGGACAAGAGAGGTCCTAGTAGGTGAAAAATCTGTCATTCCCAGCTTCACTACCACAGAGTATGGCATAAGACTTCCAGCAGCTCCTAGATCACACAGAGAACGTCTAAAGCTATCCTCAAAGATAGAGTAACTCAGCACAAAGACACCAGGATCAGCTAGCTTCTTCGGGACCTTAGTCAGCAACACCTCACTGATATGTTGAGGAACAACTATTACCCAGTCTTTCAGCTCTTCATCCAAAGGCAACATCTTATCCAAGTATCTTTGCACACATGGATGATAAGGTGGATCATCAGATGGTGGAATTTTTTCCAACTCTTCACCAATCTTTTCTAGCTCTTTAAGCTCATCAATCTCTTGTCGGATTACCTCAGACCCTTTGGGATACAATCGAATGGATTGTGCATAGATCTCTTGTTGAGTTATCTCAGATACTCCAGGGAATAAGCGATCAAGCTCTGAATCTGCCTCTGCATCAATGCCATAAGAATCCTGTAAATCTGTATGTCCACGCCTTGCAACGATCGACGATAAGGGTGCATTGATCGATGCAGTCAAGTTTTTTACAGATTCCACCCGAGAGATTTTCCTCAAAATCAGAAATTTCAGCCTCTTCTACCAGTTCAGCTGTACTTAGCTCAAATCTTTCACCTAGATGTGATCCATCATCAATGTACACTGACCATGCCTTAATGTGGGTGTCTAAAACATCTTTTCCTTTAACCGAGTTTGAAATTTGGCTCACCTGAGTGTCTAATTGCTTCACATGAGTGCTTAGAGACTCAAACTTCCCATTGAGATCCTCATAGACAGCATCCAACTTCTTATTGCAGTCCACAACAGGCTTAGTCTGTCCTTCCATCAACTGTTCCATCATACTTTCCATCTTGATCTCGTGAGTACTAGCAGCAGGAGGTGTCTGGTATGAAGAAGATCCATAAGTCCTTTGATTACTCTGATGGAAAGGTTTCTGAAAACCACTAGTCTGTCCAAATCCAGAAGAGTTTTGGTTGCTGTTGAAAGCACTCTTCTGTCCTCCATTGGAGAACCTATTACCAGACTGATTTCCGAACCTATTTCCTTGGTATCCGGAACCACCAATGTAGTTCACATCCTCTTCCTGTTTCTCTTCCTCAGCTCCAAATATCTCAACATCCTGAGCAAAATGGAGAGCTTTCTTCCCAGCTAGAAGATTGCAAACAGTGTCCAACTTAGATCTAATATCAGCTATCTCAGAATTCTCCATCTTTCCACCGGACTTCTTCCTTCTCTCATCCGTAGTCTTGCAGCTATTACTGCTTACTAAGTTGTCTATCAGTTGCTTGGCTTGAGCAGGAGTCCTAGTGTTAAAGTTGGCATTGCTAGAGTTGTCCAAAGCATCTTGATATGGAAGATCTATTCCTCTAAAGAAGATACCCAGCAATGTTACCTCAGTGAATCCATGATGCGGACAGTCACGTTGGTACTTCTTAAATCTCATCCAGGCAGTCTTAAGAGGCTCTGTAGGACCTTGGGAGAAAGTGAGAATGTCCTGTCTGGACTGATCAGAGCGAGCATCATCATAGAAATGTCGCAGAAACTCACTCTTTAAAGCAGCCCAAGTATCAAACGTTCCAGGCGGAAGTTGTTTCAGCCAGGCTGCAGCATCTCCAGCGAGAGAGTAGGGGAAAAGTTTGAGGAACAGATAATCTTGGCACACTCCATCATACTTCATTCTAGTGATTATGTCCTCAAACTGATCAATGTGATCCATAGGCTGCTCTGTCGGGAAACCATGGAAAGCATTCTGCCTCATCAGAGAGTAGTAGATGGTTTTGATTTCAAAATCATTCCTCTCAAATTCAGGAGGTACAAGAGCTGACCGGTTAGCATGAAACTCATACGGACGGTTGTAGTCAGCTAAAGTCCTCTCATGAACAACCACCTGTCTACCTCGGACCTGTCCTTGGTCATGTTCCTGTTCATCATCCACATGATCGGGGATCACACGTCCCTCAGCATCAATCCTTTGCCCAGCAGCATTATACGGATTGTTATCTTGGTCCCTCAGGACACCTTGAGCATCATGCCTTATAATCAGTCGTTCACGTACCATCCTTGCTCTTTGTTCTTTCCTGTTGGTTCTCTCTAGTCGTGCAAGTTCTTCAAGTTGGAGGTTAACGAGATTCGAGTTCGGATTACTTCTGGTATCACGCGTCTGCATAAACCGTCTGTAATCGTCAAGAAACGATCGATGCTAACAGTGCAACGATCGATTCAACTCCAGAATCGCCTAGTGACGATCGACACAAGTAGTGCAACGATCGACGCAGTGCGAAATCAGTACCTGCGACAGAGAGAAAACAGAGAAAATATTAGTAACCAAAAACAAAAATAAAAATCCTAGTCTAAACCCTAGGTTCCAATCTATCGAGGACTCAAAAGAGTCCCCGGCAACGGCGCCAAAAACTTGATAGGGTCTAGTTTTAATTCATATACTACTGCAAGTGCACAGTTATGCAGATGTAGTACTTAGATATCGAATCCACAAAAACTCCGGTCAACGATAGATATTAGAACAGTAGAGATTTAAACTAAGATGAAAGCAATGTGTAGTAACTAAAAAGCAATGCGAGAAAGTAAATCAGATAGCAAGATTGGTTGTGAAAACAGTTAACTTAAAGCGCTAAGTCTAGGGCGTTCTCAGGAAAACAGACGAGCAGATAAATCAATCAGTCAGGATCTAATTAAGCACATTTCTACAACTCAAAACACGGATGTTGAATTAACCAACTGTCGTTGCGAGAATTCTCTAAGTCTAAGTGCAGTAATCCAAATTCCTTTGCAATTACTAACTTATTAAACTAGCATTAATTCCAAGTTTGATATGTTCACAATTAGAGTAATTTAATTGCTCAACCTAAATAGTTCAGATTCTAAACCACACTGTCGTGTCGTATTTAGCAACCTAAGATCTAGATTCTAAGTGATCAGGTTAGAACTAGCATTAAAAACAATTTAGATAGAAGAACTACTATAGTTATGAATCCTTAACTGAATCAATTATATCTGGCAAGTCATGAAATCTTATGTGAGAAACCCTAAACCTAACTTGGAATCTACTCAGACATAGAAGATGTAAACATAATCATATGATGAATAAATTGCATATAAGGGATTAAAATAAGAAAGGGGTTCGAAATCTTCTCCAAAATCAGATGAAGTACAGGTTCAGATCAGCCCCAAAATCTCTCTCTAACTCTCAGCTCAAAGTATGAATGCTTGATTAATAACAAAGTTTAAAACCTAATTAATATAACCTAATCACGTCTTGGGGCTTCTGTGTAATATCTGGAACTTTCTGGGCACTTCTGTAATATTTCATATCTTCATAATTCTCTCGAGTCTGGCCCATTCGCGCTGTGCATCGACCGTTGCAGGTGTGCAACGATCGATGCAGTCCCCAAATCTGGACAGTGAACTAAGCCTCTCGGGTCAGATCTCCAAATAGCACCAAATAGCTCCATAATCTCCACTTATACTCCAAACGTGCGTGTACCTAATAAAACACACTTATATCATGGTCTAAAACTAGTAAAAACCAAGATATATCAACGACACAATGTTCTTTTGCAAGACGGATCAAGCTAGCTGCTTGATAGGTTGTATAGTTTTCCCTATTCTACTGCAAGTGCACAGTTAATGCAATCGTAGTATATAAGGTATCGAATCCCACGAGGACTCTCAGTCACACAATATATTAATAGCAGTTTAGATTAAATTAAGCGAAGCAGATGTGAAAACAGTAAACGAAATAGCAAAGTAAATCAAGTGAGTTTGTAAGCAAGAAGGCGAGGCGTTAGGTTTCAGGAGTTCTCAGGAAATCAGGAACGCAAGCAATCAATCTATCTAAATCCAATCAATAACTATTCTAGAACTCAAACACTGATATAGAATTAACCAAATTCCTTTGCGATAATTCTCTAAGTCTAAGTGCAGCAAACCAAACTTCCGTTTGCGAGAACTAACAGATTAAACTAGCATTAATTCCAAGTTTGATATGTTCACAATTATCCTGAACCAAACTTTCGTTTGCGAAAAGTTTAATTGCTTATCTAAATTCTTTCTAGTTAAATTAACCAACTTCCGCTGCATTAATCAACCTAACATCATAATTCTGATTAGCTACTTCAGATTAGGCATTAAGAACAACTTAGATAAAGAACTAGCAGATATGGATCTCTACAGATTAGTTAAACTATAATTCTCTGAATTCCCTAATGAGAATCCTTAAACCTAACAGGTAAACTACTCAGACATGTTCATCGAAACAGAAAACATCTTGAATAGAAAACCAAATATTATAAAATCAAATAAGAACTGGGGTTCAAAATCAAGTCTCTTCCGAGATCAGGATCAGCCCCTCAGGCTCTCTGGAATAAGATAAAACTAAAGTAAAGCGTGTCAAGCGTAGCCTAAACATTGGCTTAAAAACTCTATTTATAACCTAAAACACGTTTTGGGGCTTCTTTGTAAACATTAGGAACTTCTGGGCAGGACTGCAGTTTTCATCATTCTTTATTAAACCGTCTTTTGGCCCATCTCGCTGGTGCATCGATCGTTGCCACAAGTGTGACGGTCGATGCAACTCGGAAATATCAACAGTGAACTTCATTTCTCGGCTAAATACTCCAATTGGCTCCAGAAAGTGTCTAAATCACCAAATATGCTCCAAATGTGCTTGTACCTAATAAACACCTGAAAAGACTCTAAATCATAGTAAAAGACTCGATAAATAACACATATACCATGCTTAAAAGCCATAAAATCCATGGTATATCAACTCCCCCACACTTAGCTCTTGCTTGTCCTCAAGCAAGACAAAGAACTAAATGTAGATAAGAGGTTTGAAAACTCTTCAGAAACTCATTTCATCCTAGAAGCTACAATACTCAGATTCCCCTTAGTAAACCACTGCAAGAATCAATCATAGGATATCAAGACCACAATGTACTTCCCCCACACTTAGCAACTGTCCTAGGTAAACTCCACAATCACATTCAAGCATTCAAATTCTCCCTACTGACTTCTGCAAGTATTTAAGTGCGGTCTCACCTAAGGAATATCGATCAAAGGGCACATGGATTCTTACCTTATCAGCTCTAGACCACCATACTATCTTTCTCTAGTTCCTTTCTTCTCTTTCCCTTCTTTAACAACTGATTTTTCCCCAGTGGGTATCATTTTATTTTTTTTATCAGTGTTCTTCCCGTTATGGGGTGTACTTTGGACACATTCCATGGTACACAGGACATGAGAGTTTCAGCTACCATTCCCATGACCACTTCGGAGTTACCAACTCACCTTAGTTTATTATATATATATTTTTTTTTTACTTTACAGAAGGGGAGAAGGGAACTAAATAGGACATGTTTACAGGCTGTGTCAGAACTAACAAGGGAATCCGACACAAAGTATACCAAGCCCTTAGGTGAGAAATCTAAGTCAGTATTAGGGTGAAGTCAGTAAAGGATCCTCTGATACCTGAAGTGATGTGGGTGTTCCTAGTAGGTTGATCTGTTGGAATTATGTCCAGTAATCTCTGTACTGTCTCTAGAAAGTAAGAGTATGTCAATGATCAGACATAAGTCATATAATACTGGGGGTCATGATGGCTTGCTAGAGTCCGCTCATGATCTATAAGTCTTGGACTTATTGCCTTTATTATATGATCCCATATGGGTCACACGCCTAAGCTAACAGGAAACTATGAGGAAACGGCTTAGCAGAAGTACGGTAAAAGTGCTAGGCATTTACCGAACTTAGAGAGAGATTAATGGGTCTGATTAAATCTGAGGAATTTAATTAGACTGGGAATTTGGGCCCAAAAGCCCAAAAGAATTAGAGAAGGGTTTTATAAATAAAACCAAGCCTAATTCTCTCTTCCCTAACCCTCCCCAGGCGCCGAAAACTCTCTCTCTCTGCGGCCTCTCTCTGCTCGGTCTAGCAGCCATTTTCTGTGATTGCGTGTGTGAGCCTTTGGAGGATCCATCTCTTGGTGGTTCTGCTGATCTCAGACCATACCTTCTCTTTCCGCTGCACAAAAGGTAAAAGGTGAGATCCATTAAGTTTCTAAATAAGAGAACCTAGATCTGCATGTTTAGTAGGATGAATCAATTGAGAATTGAATCAGGAAACACTAAACGATCCAACAGTGGTATCAGAGCCATTGGTTATGTGGTTTTTCTTGTTTAGAATCTTGTTTAGGATTGTTTAAAGAGGTGTTTTTGAATCAATCTACTGATAAGAGAAATCACTCAAGAAACAAAGAATTAAAACCTAAACAAACAAGAAATCGCATGATCCAATCTATATGAATTGGTATGCGTCGGAGTGTTGATCAGTTTCGGATCACACGTCCGGATCGTTAGACGCACAACCGATCATGGATCGGATTGGTTCGTCGACATGATCGGCGACACGGACGAGCACACGATCGCGGATCGGATCGGATCGAACGATCGCACGATCGATTGCGATCGCGTTCTGCATCGTCTCGTCGCGACCAGCCAACGTCCCGCTCCCGTCTTGCCATCGTCCCGATCAGTCAGCGTCGCGGTTGTGATCGAGATGGGCCGATCACGGATCGCGTCCCGTCCGTTCGAACATCGCGTGATGCTGGCCGATCGTGGCCGTCCCGATAGCGAGACACAAGCGGCCATTCCGAACGTCGTGACCTAATGGTCGGTTCGGTTTGGCTCGTGTCGGTTCGGTTCGGTTTAAGGCTCGGTTTAAAACTTGATTAAAATCAAAACGTCACGGTTTAATAAACAGATTTAATAATTTTATTAAGTTCTGGTTAAACCGGGATAAGAAATCCAAAGTCGAAAATTGGATTTTGTGCCTAAACCAGTGATTTTCTGATTTGATTTGGTTGGACCAAATAAATTGAGAAAATCCGGTTTAGTAAATAACCGGTTGACAATTGTGGTCATCGTAGTAATTAATTTTGGTTAGACCAATTTTAATGAACCAGACCGGTTATGTCATTTAATTGGACAATTGGGTTATGTCTTGGACATAGACCAATTCTTGGGCCTCGGGCCAAGAAGTTAAAACAATTGGGCCAATTATTTGAGTCTTTTCTTCAGATTAATTTAAAATTTATTTTATATAATTATAAAATCATTTTTTTAAATTAATAAGTTTCCAAAATTTTGAAATTAGAAAGTTTCTTAAAATAGAAGTTTCTAGATTTGCATGTTTTGGATTTTAGGAAATTTCCAATTTTAGAAAGTTTCCAAAATTAGTAGGTTTCCCAAAAAGGAAAGTTTCCCAAAATAGTAATCTTCTATTTTGGGAGAGAATGTAAGAAATTCCAAGAAGGTCTAAAGGAATTGAAGAAGAAGACTCTCGAGACTTCTTCATCAGGTATTTTTGTTATAGAAGTTAATACAACTACTTCTGATAATACCTCATGGGTTATGGATACTGGTTGTGGGGCTCATATTTGGACTAATATGCAGGCACTCAGCAACAGTAGAAGGCTGAAGCAAGGACAAGTGGAGCTACGAGTTGGGAATGGAGCGAAAGTTCCTGCACTAGTTGTAGGCACATACTTGTTATCTTTACCTTCGGGATTGATTTTAGAACTCAATAATTGTTATTTTGTACCTGCGATAAGCAGAAATATTATTTCAATTTCTTTGTTGGATTTGGAAGGTTATGATTTTTCAGTTAAGAATAAATTATGTTCCTTCAATCGCAACAATTTGTTCTATGGTTGTGCCCCTCTTACGAATGGGCTTTACATACTTGATCAATCCGCGCCAATTTATAACATTGATACCAAACGGTTCAAACCTAATGAGGAGAACCGAACGTTTCTATGGCATTGTCGTTTAGGGCACATCAGCGAGAAACGCATCAAGAGGCTCCATTCGAATGGACTTCTTGGCTCATTTGACTTTGAGTCATGTGAGAAATGCGAATCCTGCATGTTGGGCAAAATGACACGGGCCCCCTTTAATAAACCTAACGAGAGGGCCAGTGACTTATTGGGCCTGATACACACTGATGTGTGTGGCCCAATGTCCACAAATGCAAGAGGAAACTATCAGTACTTCATTACCTTCACTGATGATTTCAGTAGGTATGGATATGTTTATTTAATGAAACATAAGTCTGAATCTTTTGAGAAGTTCAGAGAATTCCAAAATGAAGTACAGAACCAACTTGGCAAAAGCATTAAGGCTCTTCGGTCCGACCGAGGAGGAGAATACTTAAGCCAAGAATTCAGTGATCATCTAAGAGAGTGTGGGATCGTGTCCCAACTCACTCCTCCTGGAACACCTCAATGGAACGGTGTGTCTGAGAGGAGAAATCGGACCTTATTGGATATGGTTCGATCTATGATGAGTCACACAGACCTTCCAATATCCCTTTGGGGATATGCTCTGCTAACAGCAGTGTTCACTCTAAATAGAGCGCCATCGAAAGCAGTAGCAAAGACACCATATGAATTATGGACTTGAGTGGCTCCAGTGCTGTCTTATCTTAGAATTTGGGGTTGTGAAGCATATGTCAAGAGATTAATCTCAGACAAGCTTACACCAAAGTCTGATAAATGCTACTTCATTGGTTATCCGAAGGAAACCAAGGCTTATTACTTCTATCTACGTTCCGAGAACAAGATTTTTGTTGCCCGGGATTGTAACTTTCTTGAGAGGGAGTTTCTCTCTAAGAAAGACAGTGGGAGTAAGGTACTGCTTGAAGAAATTCAAGATGAACAGGATACTGCTCAACCTAATGAGGAAGAGCAGCAGGAGGACCTACAAGAAATTGTAGAGCCTGAACCTGTAGTACCTGAAGTTCGAAGATCCGGGAGGATCCGTCACGAACCCGAGAGATATCAAGGATTCCTCGTGACTAACTGTCATGATCTTCTGATCATTGATGGTGATGAACCATCGAACTTCAATCAAGCCATGATGGGCCCAGATTCCTCTAAGTGGCGTAAGGCCACTGATTCCGAAATGGACTCCATGTCGGTCAACCAAGTGTTTTCGTTGGTTGACTTACCCGCTGGTGTAAAAGCCATCGAGTGCAAATGGATCTTCAAGAAGAAGATTGACGTGGATGGAAATGTCCAGATTTATAAAGCCAGGTTGGTGGCAAAAGGTTTCAGACAAGTTCACGGTGTGGATTACGATGAAACCTATTCCCCAGTGGCTATGATGAAATCTATTCGGATTCTACTAGCAACTGCAGCTTTTCATGATTATGAAATTTGGCAGATGGACGTGAAAACCGCCTTCCTGAATGGAATTCTGGAAGAGGATGTGTATATGACACAACCTGACGGTTACATAGATCCAAAGAATGCTGGGAAAGTATGCAAGCTTCATAAATCCATTTATGGATTGAAGCAAACATCGAGGAGCTGGAATCTTCGTTTTGATGAAGCGATCAAGCAATTTGACTTCATCAGAAACGAAGAGGAACAATGTGTGTATAAGAAAACTAGTGGGAGCAAGATAGTATTTCTTATTCTGTATGTCGATGACATACTGCTTCTCGGAAACGACATTCCAATGCTGAAGTCGGTAAAGGACTGGCTTGGAAGTTGTTTTTCCATGAAAGACATGGGTGAAGCCGCATACGTTCTTGGAATAAGGATCTACCGGGATAGATCTAAAAGGCTGATAGGTTTGTGTCAAGACTCATACATTGACAAAGTCCTACAAAGATTCAGCATGAAAGATTCCAAGAAGGGCTTCACGCCAATGGTACATGGCACAACGCTGAGCAAGAAGCAGAGCCCTACGACGGCTGCTGAGCATGAGCGCATGAAGAACATTCCTTATGCATCTGCAATAGGATCTATCATGTATGCCATGATTTGTACTCGTCCTGATGTTGCTTATGCACTAAGCATGACGAGTAGATACCAGTCAAATCCAGGTGAAAGCCACTGGATTGCCGTAAAGAATATCTTGAAGTATCTAAGACATACTAAGGATAAGTTCTTGGTGTACGGTGGAAGTGATGTGCTTGAAGTCAGTGGATTCACGGACGCAAGTTTCCAGACAGACACAGATGATTTCCGGTCACAGTCCGGTTATATCTTTTGTCTGAATGGCGGTGCAGTAAGTTGGAGAAGCTCCAAGCAGGACACCGTTGCTGATTCCACTACAGAAGCTGAATATGTCGCCGCCTCAGAAGCAGCGAAGGAAGCTGTTTGGATACGAAAGTTCATGATCGAACTGGGTGTGATACCGAATGCGGCTGAGCCTCTGGCACTGTTTTGTGACAACAATGGTGCTATAGCTCAGGCAAAGGAACCAAGATCACATCAGAAATCCAAGCATGTTCAAAGAAGATTTCACTTGATACGTGATATCGTTAATAGAAAGGAAGTCAAGATCAGCCGAGTCCCGACAGATGAAAATGTCGCTGATCCGTTGACAAAGCCACTCCCAAGGCCTAAGCTCGAGTATCTTACTGAAGCTGTAGGCATTAGAAACATTGAAATGTAATCTAAATTTGAGTGGGAGTTTTGGGGCTTTATTTAGTTATTTGATATGTTCTTGTAAAACATTTTCTTATGTTTAATGAAATTATTATTTCAAGATTATTTTAACTGTGATGAAATAATCGTTCCAAAGTGATATGAACCATTTTATAGGTCATCGAAGTAAGTGACTTGATCTTGAGTTATCAAAGTCATTTAGCTTGATCATGAGACCCTATATTTGATAGATGGCTTATATCATCATGTCCCTAGTCGAAGGTTGTTGAAATTGGAACACCAACAACCGTGTGAGACTAGATTGGTATGTGACTTATGACAAAATCTCAGTGTGTCATAGATGCGCGGCATCAAAGTCAGTACATAGGTGTATGTAGGGTACATACGACCGGACAAGACCCGATTATAAGAACTCTTCAGGATATTTATATCTGTGTCATAAGAGATTCTTACTACGACTATAGAGTATAGTCCTTAGACCTGAGTTCGCATGCATGTGACTGCACATGAACTAATGCGCTTTGATCATTGTCTAATGCTGTCGTTTAGCGATGGTTATAAGGACCTTGATTGGGTGTATTATGAAGTGAATAGTTTACAGTGATGGAACAAGACGGGATTTGTCCCTCCAATATAAATGGAGTGAATATCTCTAGGCCAATCGGAGATTTGAATACTGGAAAATGCATGGCCATGCTCAAACGGACTTTCCCGAGTCGTTTGGATTGTCAGTATCAAATCAGAGTCCGATGAACAAGATTAGGCTTTATAAGGATGACACTAATATTGCCTTATGACTAATCGAGATATTGAGACAAAAGGATTATGAATACAGAGATTCCAGTTCAAGTGGGAGATTGTTGGAATTATGTCCAGTAATCTCTGTACTGTCTCTAGAAAGTAAGAGTATGTCAATGATCAGACATAAGTCATATAATACTGGGGGTCATGATGGCTTGCTAGAGTCCGCTCATGATCTATAAGTCTTGGACTTATTGCCTTTATTATATGATCCCATATGGGTCACACGCCTAAGCTAACAGGAAACTATGAGGAAACGGCTTAGCAGAAGTACGGTAAAAGTGCTAGGCATTTACCGAACTTAGAGAGAGATTAATGGGTCTGATTAAATCTGAGGAATTTAATTAGACTGGGAATTTGGGCCCAAAAGCCCAAAAGAATTAGAGAAGGGTTTTATAAATAAAACCAAGCCTAATTCTCTCTTCCCTAACCCTCCCCAGGCGCCGAAAACTCTCTCTCTCTGCGGCCTCTCTCTGCTCGGTCTAGCAGCCATTTTCTGTGATTGCGTGTGTGAGCCTTTGGAGGATCCATCTCTTGGTGGTTCTGCTGATCTCAGACCATACCTTCTCTTTCCGCTGCACAAAAGGTAAAAGGTGAGATCCATTAAGTTTCTAAATAAGAGAACCTAGATCTGCATGTTTAGTAGGATGAATCAATTGAGAATTGAATCAGGAAACACTAAACGATCCTAGATCTGTGATGGGGTTTTCTAATAGTCATAGATAGATCCTGCAACTTCATCCCAATGGTTACTTAAGTTCCTGCAAGTCTTGTAAATCTTCTCAGAAAATCATAGTTTCTTACTTAAACAATTTTGACTCAATAAAACAAAATTTTTTGAAAAACGGACTGACTCTTAAGAAAACAGAAAACAAAAGTCAGTAACACCTCCCCCACACTTAAGACACACTGTCCCCAGTAGTGTCCAGCGAAGGATTGGTAAAAAGAAAGAAAGATTGTTAATGGATGTGTTAGTTCTGTCGGGTTTTACCTCTGTCGCTCAAGCATCGATCGTTGCACTAAGTGCACCGACCGTTGCTGTGCGATTCTTTCGTATTGTAACGATCGACACAATGGTGTATCGATCGACACACTGCGCTTTCACGAACAGTCAGCAAGTTAGCAGGTTAATCCGTCTGTTTTTGTCAATTTTGATCCCTGCAGGCTGAAAACACTAGAAACAAAGTAAAACCGAAGCAAAAGATGTATCGAATAAAGTACACATCATCCAAACAAAGTAGAATCCTAAAAATCAAAAGAAGAAAAGTGCAAAAGATAAGAATAAGTCAGAATACAGAACCGAAAGACTGAACATGGAGACTGATCTCACTCGCTAACATCATCTATCCCACCATACAGTGCATCATCATCGGCTGCCTCGGGTGCGGGATCAGTATCAGTCGGAGATCGCTGTCGACGACGGTCAGGTACGGGCTGATGGATCTGTGGTGGCCTCCTGCAGCTGCAAGTACGCATGAAGTTCCAAAGAACTCGAAACATACCATCGGATCTCTCCCTCCACTCTGCCTCAGAATATGCACCGTAAGGCATCGCAGGCTCTGGAAAGGGACCCACAATGTCGACTGGGGCTGGCGCGGGCGCAGGAGCAGGGGCAGAAGATGTCGAAGCTCATGAGGAAGGCTCTCCCAGCGGATGAGCCATGGTCGGAATCCCACGCTGCGCAGACTCAGGAGGCTGAAATCTCAGTGCCTCTAATGTGTCAATCTGTGTCAATCTGGCAGCGGGAAGCTCAATACCAGTCCTCCCAGTGGTCGGATCAGTGTAAACCCAAATGCGCCCCTCCTTGAGCCAGGTAGCGCTCTGCAGATGACTGAGATCCAGGAACTCGCGAGCCGTATCACGCTCTGTGCCATGCAGAGGAATCCCACAATACTCAAAAATGGGAGTAAGTAAACTCCCTACCGTCTCTGTACCAGCTCCATCAAACGGCTTCAGCTGCAAATCAACCAAATGCTGTGCGAAAATATCTCCCAAGTTGAGACCCGCAGTCGGATCTCTCACGCCACTCTGCCTAAACTGATCTCTCAGCCCCATAAACAGCAACTCCATCTCAAGTTTGCGCATCTTGTTGGCCTCAAACTTGCAAAGCAAGCTCCAACACAAGATACGCGAGACATATCGCAGCACCGGATGTCTCATCTGCACTACTGGTGTGGTCCTGGAGTTGTATCGACCGCTGCCAATACTCTCCCAGAATGTGCGAGCCTCCATCGGATCCCACTCGAGTGGCATGGCTATGCGCCTCGGCGCAGTACTGAACCCGTAGATCCTGCAGAGATCAAGTAGAGGAATCCGATACCTGACTCCCCAACTCATGAAGGTGAAAGCACCACCTGTAGCGCTCCTGTGGTCGGGATCCGAGTAAACCACTCTGCAAGTGGCCAATAGCTGCCTGACCAGCTCAGGATAGAGGTCATAGTGTCGCATCGGCATTGTCCCTAGACCAATGTCTCTGCACACAGCCATCACCTGCTCATCGATCCCCAGAATCCTGCAGGTGGAGTAGTCCGCGAACTTGGTCGGCTTGATGATCATTCCACACCAACCACTGTAGAGAAGCGAGTCATACTCGTCCCATGAAGAGAGCAATGGCCGCTCTGTGAACTCAGCGGACCTTAAGAAACGTGTGAGGTCCTCCGGCCACTGTCTGGTCATCTGAAATGGTGTGACGTCCTCTCTGGGCCAAGGTAAAGCAATTGGTGGCCCATATCTGTTGTATGGCGCGGGCGACTCTGATTCCCTGTTAAACCATTGAGGCGGTGGGGTGTAGTGTCTTGTTGCTGTGGATGCTGTGGCTCGCTTCTTGCGGGGTTACCTTTGAGACGCCATCTGCAAAAACAAAGTTCAAATATTTATAAGTCTCGGCAAAATTTCACTGTGAAATCGCGAAGCATCGACCGTTGCATCTAAGGCATCGATCGTTGCAAGGCGATTTCGCGTTATCGAACATTTCCCAAAATCGCAATGCAACGACCGCTGCTCGAGAGCAACGACCGTTGCAGGGCGATTTTGCCGCAAACAATTCATCAAAATCAGTTCAAAATTGTGTTATCAACCACAAAATCAACAACAATCCATCACTAAACAACCTAAAGCGTAATCATGTCAACATGCATTCATCAATTCCATCTAAAATCTCCAATTTCTAAAACCCTAAAAGTGAAATCCGAAAAATCAAAAATAGAAGTACATTACCTTGATTTCGTGAGAATTGGGTATGAGAAACAGATTGGGGATGTAAAAATAAGTGAAATGGTGCTTAGAATCAAAGAAATCGATGAAGAAATGGTGATTTTCGGTTTGGGTTCTCGGTGTGTCGACCGAAAGAAATGGGGAAGAAGAAGAGAAAATAGGGTTTAAGGTGACTTACCTGGTCGTGGGTGCAACGATCGTTGCTTTAGGGGCAACGATCGATGCTGTTTGAACCAGATTGATTCCGGTTTAGCTCAACGTACCTTAATTTCGATTTAAACCGAGTGCAACGACCGTTGCACATGTGAGCAACGATCGACACACATCTCCAGACTGGTGTTCTGTATCTAATATTTAACAAAAACAACTAAAAACGTGAAATCCTAAGAAAAACACCAAAAATGAGAAAGAAAAATAATCAAACCTAACAGTGGGTTGCCTCCCACTCAGCGCTTGTTTTAAGTCATTAGCTTGACTTTTGGAAAAGGGTCAGACTCATGGAGGTTTCAACAGAGACTTTGAGTGTCTCTGTGAATGCCTTATCATCCATGGTGGTGTGTAAGCAGTAGCAGCATGATGTCGTCCAAGAAACGTCGGGATGAATGTAGGGTGAAATTGACACTTGGGTGTTTTAACGCTCTTTCCTGCATTCAAAACAGTGGAGTCAGGAGGTTTAAACTTAGAGGATTTATGCTTCACCTTTGGCAAAGTTTTGATGTTCGGGGCCTTTTGTTTATGAGTAGCTTTAGGCCTTGAAGATGTTAGAATAGGCTCTTGTGGAACCACCATCTTCTTGTCAACCATCACTGTGCACTGAACCACATCTTTAGACTTAACGGGAGCTTTCGGGAATGGCAATGGAGGTTTACAGGTTCTTTCCTTAGCAGGTCCTTGAGATATGAGTGAAACTGGTTCCTCTCGGGGTGCAACGATCGGTGCTTGTGATGCATCGATCGATGCTGTCGTCTCCTCTCGTGTTTCAACTATGGTCTCGGGTTTATCCGCCTCTTGATCCATTCCAGCCATCTCAGACTCAAATTTCTCTTCTTGGCTTGGTCCTACTTCAATCTGAACTATCCAAGTCAAGAGATCCATGTCAATCTCTGTTGAGTCGGGTGCATTGAAGCTTTCTAACTCAGGTATTTCAACATCAAATTCCCCACTGTCTTCCAAAAATTCAACAGCCTTAACTGCTAGACATGATCCATGATCCATCTGTGTGTCCAGCTGCTTCATGCGAGTGCTCAAGGATTCAAATTTCTCATTCAGATTAGTGTACAAGTTCTCCAGCTTCGAGCTATAAGAAGCTGTGTTCTGCTGTTGCTTTTCAATCGATTGTTCTATCATCATCTCTAGTTTGCTCCTTTGTGTAGGAGGCGCTGGATAGGAAGTATAGTTCTGGTCTCTCGATCCTTGAGCATGCCTAGAACCTTGTATGTGCTGATGTCCCAATGTATGTCCATAAGAGTCGGCTCCAGCCATATAATGTGCCTCTGTAAATTTATCAGTTTTTGCCTCTGCTCGGAACTGTCTCTCCCTAAGTAAGATGTCGTGGATGTCATCTATCTTACTCTGCATCTCAGCTACTTGCCCAACCGATACATGGTAATCTGGTAAGATGGGATTTCCTTTCCCATCTATTTTCTGACCTTTTGCGTTGCATATGTGACCCTCTTGGTCTCGTAAAACGCCGTTTTCACCGCGAATCAGAATCACAGGTTCCATGGCGCGGAACCTATTGAACGTCTCAGATCTCAGCATCGCTGTTCTCGCCTTGTGTCGATCGATGCAAGGTGAGCAACGATCGATGCAGTGCGAATCCCTGCGAATCCAAAAATCAAAAACGTGAGTAAACAAGAAAATTAAAAAGAATGCTTAGTCTAAATCCTAGTACTAAATCTATAGGTGAACTCAAAGAGTCCCCGGCAACGGCGCCAAAAACTTGATAGGTTGTATAGTTTTCCCTATTCTACTGCAAGTGCACAGTTAATGCAATCGTAGTATATAAGGTATCGAATCCCACGAGGACTCTCAGTCACACAATAGATTAATAGCAGTTCAGATTAAATTAAGCGAAGCAGATGTGAAAACAGTAAATGAAATAGCAAAGTAAATCAAGTGAGTTTGTAAGCAAGAAGGCGAGGCGTTAGGTTTCAGGAGTTCTCAGGAAATCAGGAACGCAAGCAATCAATCTATCTAAATCCAATCAATAACTATTCTAGAACTCAAACACTGATATAGAATTAACCAAATTCCTTTGCGATAATTCTCTAAGTCTAAGTGCAGCAAACCAAACTTCCGTTTGCGAGAACTAACAGATTAAACTAGCATTAATTCCAAGTTTGATATGTTCACAATTATCCTGAACCAAACTTTCGTTTGCGAAAAGTTTAATTGCTTATCTAAATTCTTTCTAGTTAAATTAACCAACTTCCGCTGCATTAATCAACCTAACATCATAATTCTGATTAGCTACTTCAGATTAGGCATTAAGAACAACTTAGATAAAGAACTAGCAGATATGGATCTCTACAGATTAGTTAAACTATAATTCTCTGAATTCCCTAATGAGAATCCTTCAACCTAACAGGTAAACTACTCAGACATGTTCATCGAAACAGAAAACATCTTGAATAGAAAACCAAATATTATAAAATCAAATAAGAACCGGGGTTCAAAATCAAGTCTCTTCCGAGATCAGGATCAGCCCCTCAGGCTCTCTGGAATAAGATAAAACTAAAGTAAAGCGTGTCAAGCGTAGCCTAAACATTGGCTTAAAAACTCTATTTATAACCTAAAACACGTTTTGGGGCTTCTTTGTAAACATTAGGAACTTCTGGGCAGGACTGCAGTTTTCATCATTCTTTATTAAACCGTCTTTTGGCCCATCTCGCTGGTGCATCGATCGTTGCCACAAGTGTGACGGTCGATGCAACTCGGAAATATCAACAGTGAACTTCATTTCTCGGCCAAATACTCCAATTGGCTCCAGAAAGTGTCTAAATCACCAAATATGCTCCAAATGTGCTTGTACCTAATAAACACCTGAAAAGACTCTAAATCATAGTAAAAGACTCGATAAATAACACATATACCATGCTTAAAATCCATAAAATCCATGGTATATCACTGCTCTGCTCTAAATCCCAACTTAGAGAAAGATGAGAAAGCTTCCAGCCAATACATAAACCTCTAAAAGTCTTCCATTACGTTTTCCTCCAAAACTGCAACCGAGGCTAGACGTCGGGTCAAAGCTAATCTTCAAATCACTAATGAAGGAGGAATTGGTAAATATTTGGGTTTGCCGGAACATTTCGGACACATGAAAAGGGACATATTTGTAAGCATAGTTGATCGTATCAGACAACAAGCTCATAGTTGGACATCTCATTCTTGTCTGGAGCTGGGAAACAGGTTCTCTTTAAGTTTGTTCTTGCGGCTCTCTCGTCTTATGCGATGTTTTGGTGGGACTGTAAACCAGAACTTAAGAAGCTTTGTTGGGTTTCTTGGGCTAAACTCACGCTCCCAAAGAATGCAGGAGGGCTTGGATTTCGCGAAATTGAAAAATTTAACGATACTCTCCTAGCTAAGATTGCTTGGCGTGTGCTCAAGTTTCCATATTCACTCTTGGGTCAGACACTCTTGGGTAAATATTGTCACTCTACCTCGTTTTGGACTTTGAACCCGGATCTTCTGTATCCCACCAATGGTGCAACAACCTGGCTGGGAGAGAGGTCTTACGGAAATAGCTCGGATGGATTATTCGGACATGTACATAAATTAATGTTTGGAAGGAACCTTGGCTACCGACCTCCTCACCTTGATCACCAATCGGCCCCGCCTTCTGTCCGTAACGAAAACCTCAGTCTCAGACCTACTTATCTCAACTCCTCCTTCTACATATTAGAATGTAGATGCTTTGTTTCTGAACTTACCTCAGTATGAGGATGATATAAGGCTGCTTGTTCCTAGATCCTTGGGTATGCATGATCAATTGGCTTGGCTTCTTGAGAAATCAAGCTTATATACAACACGTTCGAAATATGCACTCATGAAATTGAACTCGCATCCGCTGCGACATGATCCTTTCCCTTGGCGCCAAGCAATCTGAAACTTAATAACTTCTCCAAATTGAAGAACTTTCTCTGGAAACTCAAGAATCACGCCATCCCCGTAGGCACTAACCTCGCTTATTGTGGCATATCGATCAATACAAAGTGTAAGCATTGTGGCGAGGTAGAATCTGAACTACATGTTCTCCTTCACTGTTATTTTGCGAGGGGAGTCTGGGATTTGGCACCTACCCTGCATTGACCGTCACAGAACCTGTCTTCATTGTCTGATCTTTTGTAGGTTTGCAAAGAGCTAAAAGCCCTCCCTCCTACGGATTTAGTGGCAGTTGATCTTCATCCGTGGGTTATATGGTTCTTATGGAAGAATCGGAACATGATATTATTCGAAAAAAATCCTTCTCTGAGTTGTAAGTGATCCTCAAAGCTACTGCTGAAGCCCGGCCCGCACATGGCAATATGCACAGAACCGTCACTCTTCTTCTCTGCATGCTAATCAGGTCCGACACCGGATTGCCCCTCCACCAATGCTTGAAACAAAATGTTTTGTTGATGCTGCATCAAATGGTTATATCTGAGCTGCTGGTGTAATACCCTGTTTCCACAAAAAGGGTCAATGGGCAAAGAAAAAGTCAACATGGGTAAAATTGTAATTTTGCCAAAGCTGGAGGGCATTTTGGTAATTTTGCCAAAATGCAAGACGAAAGCGAAGACGGGCCAAATGTTCTTATTTTTTTTTAAAAAAGAACATTTAGAAGACCAGAAGTGTAAGAAACAGAGTTTAAACGGGGTTTTCGGACTATCACGAATGGAAACCAATAGCAACGAGAAATCTTGTAAAGTCCATAACCGGAGCTAGGAAAGTCCACATGAGGTGATTCAAGTTTGTAAATTCATCTAAAATCATGGAGAATCATATTTGTTGGGTTTGAGGATTTATGGAAGCATCTAAGGAGTCTTTAAAATATTAAACTTGGAAACGGCTAAACCGAAGCAACGGAGCGGAACAAGGTTACGGAATGAATTGAACGGTGTGGTGCATGGTTTTTGGTCAGAAAATTCTCACCTTAGACAGGTGTCACTCTCCTGATGGCGCCACCACATGCTCCTAAGTTCAAAGAATGGTTTTGCATGCAATGAACCATTTTTGTTGCATGGAATCTAATATCCATCAAGTTCATTCATTCAAGAAACACACATTCACTTCATCTGAGCTACTTCTCTCTATTCATGTCGATACCTTATCTCTCCTCTCCAAAATCCATAAAAAAACCCAGATATTTCCTTTGAATATTCAAAGAAACTCAAGAACATTCATAGTGTTCTTGAGTATTCTTCATTGCTTCTAGCCCAAGTAACTCCATTATCTCCCAAATCTTGCTAAATCTATCCAAACTGTTGTACCAGCGTGACCAGCACACTTTCCTCATCATTCGCCTCCCCTCCTTTGCCGTCGCCGCCACCGGAGCCGCCGGAGAACCGCCAGAGAAGTGTCGCCGGCGAAGCTCCATCACCTTCTCTCCTTCCTCTCACCGGTTCCAGATTTTCCCTCATGCTCCTTAGTTTCGTTTCATCATGGGGATCATTTTCAGAAGTTGGAGCTTCATCTAGATCACTGGAGCCGCCCTTCCACCGCCGGTCAACGCCGAGCCGGAGCCGGCCGCCGGAGAGCTCTTTTCCGCCACCATTCTTCAGCCGATTCTTCAAGGAGTGGTTCAAGAATTGGTTCGGTTCAAGCTTGGTTAAGCCTTGGTCAACACGGTCAAACCGGTTTGAGGTCAACAGTCCGGTTTAGTTAGTCAAAGCTAGTTTACATCGGTTTGGTCATACCGATCCAATTGGTTAATCAAGTCCGGTTCAAGAATTGGGTCAACGGTTCAAGGGTGGTCAACGATCAGCGGTCAGATCAACGGTTAACACCCGGTCAGCCAGTTAATGCTGCCGATCAACGCTGCCGGTCAACGCCTTGGTCAACGCCGGTCAACGGCTGGTTCTTCCTCGGAAAACTTTGGTGCGGTTGTGATCCGGTTCAGGGTGCTCGGGGAGGTTCGGGGTTCAGTCTGACGGTCTCGGGATCCGTTTTCACATCTGTCCGTCAGTCCACGCCAAAGCACTGTGAGTTGGCTCAACTTGTAGCATAGTTAGAAAGCATGTAGACCGGGAACCCCAAGCCATAGTATAGGATTGCCTACCCACTATTGGAATTGGAATTGACTGATGATTGTTGTTTATCGGTTAATCTGGAACTGGATAGGTTACCGAGATGCATGTTAGGATACTAGGATTAATTTGTTTATTGCTGCTAGGTTGTTAGTAATAATTGATTGATGCATTCATATAGATGTTGCAAGGTAGGACCTTATATGCATATATACGTACTAAAGAACGGTATTAATGAATCTATATACGGGAATTAAGACGACATTAAAATATGGACTAAATCACTTAACGAACGTATAGAATATAGAATGGGTTGGGTTAGGTGAAATAGACGAGTTTCAGGTTAGTGAATGAAAGTTAAGTTAATAATGTGATGTCGGGGAGTTAGTAAGTTTACTAATTCTAAACCGACAGATCGAGGAATTATTAAAATATACATAGAAGAGGATAATTAAGAAAACTGTGGGTTTGGTGAGCCGTCTACGGGTTAGCAATCCACAAATCCAAGGTAGTGCACAATTGAGACTAAAAGCCATTAACGAACCCTAAAGGCTTGCTTAATTGTGATGTGTGCGTTGTTTCTTTGACATTGTGTGTGCTGTGTGCAGGCCTGTGCTTGGACTACTCCGGTGAAAGGCCAAATAGTCGGTTATGTGACACTTACGCCGGTCATGGGACCGGGTAAGTTCGTAGTTGCTCGAGTGAGTCTGTGTTGTGTGTAGAGTCCCAATGAGTCTGTGTGTTTACTTTACTCTACTAGGACTCTAGGGGTGCGTTAGATTCCGCAAGTCTAGGTTTAATCGCGTTCCGGTGCTTCCGACCCGATTGGATCCTCGGGTGGTGACCTGACAGTTTCACTTGTGATTCTGATTATGGTGTCAACCTACTGAGTGACGCCGGTAGGTGTGTGGTCTGGAGAATACGGGGTCATGTCCTAGGGCCTGACTGCATGAAAGCTTTGGTTACCGTGGTGTAGCCCAAGTCACTATGTATCGATGGGCTGAGAACATTGTCATAGGTCGTCGAACTTCGTGTTAACGTCTAGGAGTCGTGGGTAGTTGTAGTTACCTTGTCGGTGGCTATGTAAACCCGTTGAAGTTACCGAATTCACAGAAAGTAGACCCAGTGGTATTAAGTTCGGTAGATAGATCGATTCCAATCGAGCCCGCCATCGATTTCCGTAGTCTTGCCTTTCTTTTGCCAAGTGATTGTGTGTTGCGGGATAATCACGTCGTGGTAGCACGGGATAGACCATTTCTTCCTTTGATTGTTATTTTCGGTTTTGGGGTGGGAATTGTAGTTCTAGATAGACTAGAAGCCGTTAGTGGGGAGTTGACTCTCTGGGTGATCTTAGATCGCTCATTAGACCTTTTTGTGTTTTCAGGTTTATCAGCGACGGACGCGGGAGGTCCTCGGTGTGGTTTCGGGATCACTTGTGGGCGGGAGTTTTGATTCGATGATTTTGATGTTGTTTTCTTTCGGTTCGACATTTGGCGCTGATATATCATGGTTTTTACCCATTTTAGACCATGATATAGATGTGTTTTTAGTGTCTTTTGTCTTTGTTTAGAGTCTTTTACAGGTTTAATCAGGTTTGGAGCTAATTGGAGATATTTGGAGCATTTTGGGACTTTTGGGACGTTTTGGCCGAGAGCTTAACTCACTGTCCGATTTATTGATCATGCATCGACCGACACACCTTGTGCATCGGTCGACACACTAGCGAGATGGGCCGTACGCGTCGGTTTAATGAAGATATGAAGATTTGCAAAGAAGCCCAAGATAGTTCCAGTATTTACACAGAAGCCCCAGCCGAGATTAGGCCCATATATAGAGGATTTTGGTGTTTATTTTACTGACGCTTTCATAATTAAGAGCAGAGGATTTTTAGAGCTTTTGGGGCTGATTTGAACCTATTACTTCATCTGTATTTGGAGAAGATTTCGAACCCCTTTTACTCTTATTCTTTTATGCAATTTATTCATCATATGATTATGTTTTCATTATCTATGTCTGAGTAGATTCCTTGTTAGGTTTAGGGTTTCTCACATAGGATTTCATGACTTGCTAGACTTGTTCAAATTCAGTTAAGGATTCAAACTATATCTGTTCTTCAATTTAATTGTGCTTAAAGCTAGTTCTAACCTGATCAATTAGAATCGAGATCTTAGGTTGCTAAATACGTCACGGAAGTGGGGTTTAGGAATCTGAACTAATTAAATTGGGCAATTAAACTTTGCGCAAACGGAAGTTTGGTTTAGGATAATTGTGAACATATCAAACTTGGGATTAATGCTAGTTTAATCTGTTAGTTCTCGCAAACGAAAGTTTGGTTAGCTGCACTTAGACTTAGAGAATTATCGCAAAGGAATTTGGTTAATTCTATATCTGTGTTTTGAGTTCTAGAACTGTGCTTAATTAGATCCTTGCTGAATGAACTGTTTGCTTGTCTGATTTCCTGAGAATACCCTAGGCTTGACGCTTTTAATTACTTGCTTCCACAACCGTTAATCTCTGCTACTGATTTACTTTCTCGCACCGCTTTTAATTCAATCACATTGCTTATTTCTAGTATTAGTCTCTACTGTTCTGATCTATTGAGACCAAGTGTCCCTGTGGATTCGATAACCCTATATACTACTTTGACATTGCTGTTCACTTGCAGTTTAGAATAGGGATTAATTCTTGACCTATCAGGCGCCTTTTAAACGCTGGTTTTATTATGTTCGATTGCTTTCGGCTGTTTATTTGTATAAAAGTTATGTAGACGTTTATTTACTCAGAAATGTATTCGCTTCCCTGATATATTGGTCTAGTCCGATCCGACACAACTCGCGGAAGCAATGCAGGTTGAAAAGCTTTACATTGTGGAAGCGAGGTAAACAGGTCAATGACGGTTCATTGCGAGCCTTTGTCTCAAACAAAACTGTCTTTGGCTTCGTTTTGTGATGAACTTTTCTCGTTTGACTTGCTCGGATTCGACTTAGTCATGTTCTTGTTTGATTGTTGACCGGTCAGCGGATAACGGGAAAGGGGCGTTACAGGTGGTCTCAGCTGGTTTTTCTTGGATCAGTCCGGAAACACTTTGAAATACAACTCTTGTAACCGCTCTTTTTTACTCTCGTCACTAAAAACAGAGTTTATGGTTGTAAAAGATGCTCTCCTTGACGCAGTCTCAGCTGGATTTAAGTCCTTCAATTTATTCTTGGACCGTAAATCCCTCACCACACTCCTTAATTCTGATGGTTCGTGTGCAGAAATCCAAGGGTTGTTGTATGACATACATGTTCTATTAAACTCTTGGACGTTATCTCTTTCTCATTTATTCCTCGTTTAAGCAATTGTAATGATGATTCCTTAGCTAAAAGCGCCTTGTTCACTCTAGTTACTCTATGTAACTCGTTTAATCTTTACGAAATGCAAGTTTGTTCACAAAAAAAGGCATAGAGAAACTTTAAGAGGTCACCTTGTTCTATTCCAAAAAACTAAATTTTCTTTTCTGGTTTGGCTTGGTTTAATTTCGGTTGTTGATTTGACAATATAAAGACCGACTGGTTTATAAACTTTCTAAATCAGTTTCTGGTCCATTTGGTTTAATTTTGGTACGACCACACTTCAAATGCGTTTGCATCTTTCCTTCTATTGTGATGATAATGTGGAACACTTCTTCCCCAATTGAGTGGCTTCAAAATTCGGATTTTTCAAGATATTAATCAGAATAACCTTACAAAGATGCATTTTGGAGTCCAAACTTCGGACTGATTACAATAAGCCTATTGATGATTTGACAATGTACATCCCTTCTCGTTATGTTACACCTCAGTTTACTCCAAAGTACTGCAAGTGGTGGGGGAAATCGTTTCCAGAATTTCAGTACTGTTTGGAAGAGAAACGAGATGTTTAACCAGCTGAACCATTGCCACCAAGAAACACCATAGGGGATGTTGATACATCTAATTTTGTTGCTTCAGGTTCTAAAAGATACAAGCGAGTTTGTGAGTACTGAGGACCATGAGAGTAATAAAGGTCTTTATCAGACACATGTTGCATCAGACAATGATGAAAAAGATGATAGCCTCACCATTGCTCAAGATCTGAGACTTGAGAAGAATAAGTGTAGTGGAGGAGATGCTTCTGAACCACTTGGTAGAAAAATCATATATACAAGAAAAATAGAACTATTAAAGCGATTCACAAAAGCATTGTAAATACCATCCAGAGTACTAAATCGACAAATTCATATACTTGATCTCAACTGTGGATCCTAAAACCCACACTCAAGTTTTCGAGTGTTTAGATGAGCTGGTTTATGAAAAAGGCGGGCTAGATTCTTGAGTAAACGTGACCAAACGAGCTAACAATAGTGAAAAAGTGGATTTGTATTGATTTGAGTATATGAACACTAAGAACTCAAGCTATAGAGCGATTACAAAGTCTTAATGCTAGGTCTAAGAATGAATGAAAGATCGGATCCCTTCTCAAGTCGTCGGAGCCTCCTTTTATAGCCTCGGTCTTCACAACTGCTTTCCTCAATCCAAGGAGTTAGCTCTAACGATTTGCGAGATTCCCGGGATCGTGTGCTTGACTCGTCTCCTCCTTCTTAGCTGGCTGGTTACTAACGGTTCGGGTTGTCATCCGCCAAGTTATACTACGAAGTCGGAGCTTCCTTTGTCGAGTTGAGCTTGGACATGCATGTATGTGGGCCTGGCCGTCAAGGTTGGATGAAGCCTTATCCAACTAATTTTGCTTGGGGGTGAAATTGGGCCCGGTCATTTGCCCCCCAACCCTTTAAGCGAGTTTCTGAGCTTGAAAGGCGGAGTCTTCTTGGAAAGGCCCACAATCTTCTTTGGATAAGGCCAAATCTAGCAGTTCAAACTGTGCCAGAGATACTCGGACGATTCGGCTTCTCACGTGCACCGTCGGATGGCGCGTAAATGGAGATCCCGCCAAAACGAGTGGCTGAGATGGAGGCACGGCGTCCGCCACGCGCATCGCAGCGCGTAGGAAGATATCCCCGAGATTTGACGGTTGTGATCCGCGAAATTTGGAAGGATTTGTGGAGTCCCGAGGTTGCGTAATTATGACGTCTTTATAATCCATCTCCTCGATGTCGAAGTCGAGACTAGTAAGGGTTAAGAAAGAGAAACCGGCAGTCGAAGAGGAGGAGTTCGAGCACCCTGATCCGACCACGAAGACGGAGGATATCGAGAACCTGTATTCTTTGCACGGTGTGCCAAGGACGGTGAAGCTGAGGCTCCTTGATCCCGGAGAGACGCCGGATGTTTTGGGATACCTGATTTGTTTCCCGATGTTTCAGAGATCCCGGAGAGATACGGAATAACCCCTGCGATTAGGAGGCTAGCGACCGTTCTCGGCTCTAGAGACGTGCTCTGGTCGTCGTTTACCGTAGACAGGATAAAGCACGCACTTGAGCTTCCGGAAGCAATAGAACCGTTAGAGACTCGTCCTGCTCCGGCCCTTATCAGTGAGTATACACGCTTTTTCGTTTATTCCGTGGTCTTGACGCGAAGGTTACTTATCTGTTTTTTTCGTTTTTTAGCCTTTCGAGAACAGACTACCTCTGAAGCGGCTTCGTCGAGTACGACCCAGAAGGAGAGAAAAATAAGGAGACGCCCTACTGTTCGCGAATCGTCCAAGAGGCCTGCTGAGAAGGCGATGTCCGGCGGCTACGCGCCCATTCGTGTCGGTCAGTTGAGCGATGCCCTGGCTGGCGTTATCAACGATGGGAGGTCCGGAGGTATCCCTCCTCCTCCTCCGTGTCGGGACACGGAGCCTGGAAGAGGGCTGGAGACTGCGATCCCCGACCAGGTGATTTACTTGGGTTCCAGGACCACCGGCAGTGATTCCTCGGTGCAACCCTCGAACAAGAAGCCTCGATATGAAATGGAGGCAGCTGTTGGGTCGGGTTCGTCGCATGCTCCAGGATCCAAACCGTTTCATTGGAAGTTTGACCACACCAAGGACTACCCAATCACGGATGACCCCGACGGGCTCGCCCATTTGCTCCGCCAGTGCAAGGCTGCTGGATGTTCTCTCCCTTTGGTGAAGAACCTGATAGGCCGCGAGCTATACGTCAAAGCGATGACGGCGAAGGGAAAGGTAACCTCTCGAGCTTTCGCTTTTGCCCCTCCTGTTCTGATTTATTAACGCTGGCCTTTTGTTTCAGCCCCTGGAAGGGAAAAACCAGCTCACGGTCTTTTATGAGCAAAGTCTCAGGAGTGTGCCTCGTCAAGAGGAGCTTGATCAAGCCCAGAGCGTTGTGCACCAATTGACCGCGAGCCTCAAAGGAAGCCAAGAGGAGGTGAAGCTTCGCGAGGCTCAGATCAATGTTGCTAAATCCGAGTGCCTGGTCGCGGTTGAGAGGACAATTAGCTTGGAGAAGCTGAACAAGGAGCTCCTTGCGAAGGCAGAGGACGCGATCCGCTCAGCCAAGCATGACGTAATGAGGATAAGGGATGACCACTATTACGACATGTTCGAGGCTCACATAGATAAGTTCGAGAGGAAGAAGAAGGAGACGGACTGCGAGATCAAAGTGCAGGAGGTTGAAGCCAATATCGGGCTGATAAACCTTCTGCAAAGTGGAGTGACGACCCTTGAGGAGGAGCTTCCCAAGCTGTTGGAGCAGAGGGTGACTTTCGCGAAGGATTTCGAGGCTGCGCAAGTTTCCGACTTCTCTCTGAGCACCGAGCTGCATGCTATTCCTCAGATCTTCGAGGACTCGGTGATGCGCGGGGCTCGCTCCACGGGTTTCAATGAGTTCGGGCCAAATACCGAGATGATGGCGGGAGCTGTGAGTACCGGGGCGAACCAGGCGGCAGAGATCGGAGTCCAGAAGGCGGAGAAGCAAGATGGCGAGGATAAGGAAGCTGGCGGTGAGGAGCAGGACTGATGATTGTTCCTTTAAAATTTTAATCTTTTTTTTTGGAATACCCTAAAGCCCCCTTTTGGGCTAAAGCCGAACTCTTTTAATTTGCTTTTGGTGTTGCCCGGGAGGGCTTTTATCCATAACTCTTTTGGCTTGGGTGAGCCTTTTAATGCATGCTTTTGTTTAAGTTCTATTCGGAGTTTGGATTTTATTTTAGCAAAATATCGAGGTTTGTTTAAGCGTTGTTAGGTAGCATGTTAAACCTTAAGGTCATACGAACAAAACTCTTTATTTGTTAATTGCTTAGTCTGACCAGACGTTTTTTGGTATTTAGAGTTCGTTTGACGACTTAGTGCCTTTAGTTCGCTTGGTTTTTGATACCTGTTTGACTTGTGCAAAGTCGCTTAGGGTTTATTTCCAAGTTCGGTTGCAGATCGTAGGCTATGGAGGATTACTCTGGAAGAACCCTTTGGAGTTATGGCTTGCAACTGCTAAAGTTTTAGGACTTAGCGTATTTTGCGATTTGTGTTTGTTTGTAGCCTGTGTCGGCTATAAAGAGGTTTGATAAGGATTCGCTGTAACGCGTAAGGTAGAACTTGAAGTAATCGTGTAAAATAGAACTTTATTAATACATACTCTGGAGTTTATATCGATGTGTTGGGTGATAACCCTATACTCCCCCCCCCCCCCCCAAAAAAACGAAAAGAAAGGTGGAGAACTTTGAGTTTATTGGTGAAGTGGCTGCACTCGAGGTTCGAGCTGCCTGCGTACCCTGCCAAGGGATCAAGCCTAACGTAGTTCGATTGTTGTGAGTACTCACGGATGGTATAGTCTAAGGTTCGTGGCATTCCACGACCTCTTCACGGGTACTCCATTTTTATGTTTCGTGAGCTTATAGACGCCGTCACGGACTATCTCGGTAACTCGGTAGGGGCCTTCCCAGTTGGTCCCGAGCTTCCCGGCGCCTGGCTCTCTGGTGTTTGAGTAGACTTTGCGCAGTACTAAGTCTCCCACGCTAAACTTCCGGAGTCAGACTCTGGAGTTGTAGTAGCGGGAGGTCGCTTGCTGGTAGTTTTGCATTCGTATCGGCGCTCGGTCGCATTGTTCTTCGATCATGTCTAGACGATCTCGGAGCATTTGTTCGTTTAGTTCCTCGTGTCTAGGGCTCAGATCCCTTCTGATAGTCGAAACCGATACCTATGCATGGACCACCGCCTCCATTCCGTATGCTAACGAAAACAGAGTTTTGCCAGTCACGCTGTGAGGTGTGGTGCGGGAGGCCCATAGGACTCCCGGTAGCTCCTCGGACCATGTAGACTTCTTAGAGTTGAGTCTTTTCTTGAGGCTACTCAGCAGTGTTTTGTTCACACTTTCGCCTGACCATTTCATTGGGGGTACCTTGGGGTCGAGGTGGTCAGGCGTATCTTCCAAGTTTTGCAGAAGTTTCTGAAAGCTCTGGAGATGAAATGTGAACAGTTATCCGTTACTACTTCGTAGGGGAGTCCATGTCGGCAGACTATTTAATCCCATATGAAATGTCGTACTTCAATTTCTTGTGGTTTGCTGATAGGCTTTAGCCTCTATCCACTTAGTGAAATAGTCGGTCAGGACCAGCAGGTATTTCAGTTGCTTTGGCCCTGACGAAACGAGTGGACCCACTGTCCATTGACCACCTCATGAAGGGGTAAGGTGCAGAGATCGAGGACAGTTTTTCTGCAGGCTGATGGATGATTGGGGTGTGCCTTTGGCATTTGTCGCACTGCCTGGTGTAGTTCTCGCAGTCAGCGATCATAGTTGGCCAGAAAAACCCTTGTCTTTTAATGCGGATGGCTAGGTCTCGTCCTCCGGAGTGATTACCACAAGTGCCTTCGTGGGTGTTTCCCATTATGGCGAGAGCTTCTTGAGCATGCATGCATCGTAAGTAAGGTTCTGTGGTACTGCGTTTGAACAGATGATCATTGATAACGCAATACCGAGCGCTTCGCGCTTTTAGCTTTCTGGCTTGTCACTTCTCGTCGGGGACCAAACCGAGTCGGATGTAATCCAGGATCGGTTCCCGCCAATCTGGCCTGTTTAGGAACTCTGTGTCTGGTTCCTCGGCCTCCGGTTCCTCGGCCTCTGGTTCAGATTCTTCTTCGAGGCTCTGGAACCTGTCGACCGCTACGAAGACCGATGTCGTAAACTTCAGAGCATGTCAACACCGTTTCCGAGAGGACTTCGGAGTTCCGGGCTTCAGGCGGATTTTCGGTCTGACCCGCCTAAGAAGTCGTGGTTTTGTCTGCAGCCTGTGCTTTTAGTGTGACGTCGATGCTCGGTTTATCTATCCCTCTCACGGGTATGATCCTTTTGACCAGAGGGTCGGATGTTGAGGCTAGTGCAGCCAGGGCATCAGCGGAGGAGTTTTCCCCCAAGGTATTCTCTTGAGCGTGAAGTTTTTCAGTTGGTCGGCGAGCTCGTGAGCTACCTTGACGTACGCTTCCATACGCTCGTCTTTAGTTTCGTACTCGCCGTGGTATTGGCTCGTGACTAGCTGCAAGTCGCTGAAGGCGCGTACTTCCCGTGCTCCGACTCCGATTGTGAGTCGGAGTCTGGCTATGAGAGCCTCATATTCGGGCTCATTGTTAGAGGCGCTGAAGCCGAGCCTGAATGATTGCTCGATTACTTCCCCTGTGGGGGTTACGAATTCGATTCCCACCCTGGAACTGTGTTTGGACGAGGCTCCGTTTACATGGAGGGTCCAGTGTTCGCTTTGGTTGCCCTGCTTCGGAACCGTAGGCGGGAGCTCGATTATGAAGTCTGCCAGAACTTGGGCTTTAGCGCTTGTCCTAGTGCGATACTCAATGTCGTACTCGCTCAGTTCGATTATCCATTTGGCTAGCCTGCCAGATTGGCTCGGGTTATGGAGTATGGTTCGTATGGGCTGTGACGTCATCACTATTATAGCGTGTGATTGAAAGTATGGCCGTAGTTTTCTGGCCGCCATTACTACTGCGAGCGCGAGCTTTTCCATTGTTGGATACCTCGTCTCTGCGTCTATGAGTGTCTTACTCACGTAGTATATGGGCTTTTGCTCGTTCTGTTCCTCGCGGACCAGGACTGCGCTCACCGCGGCGGGCGAAGTCGCGATTTAGAGGTATATCTGCTCATCCTCAACATGTTTAGCTACTATCGGAGGTTCGCTGAGGTACTTCTTGAGCTCGTTTAGGGCCTTTTCACAATCCTCATCCCATTGGAACTTTCGTTTTCTCTTGAGAAGGTTGTAGAATGGTAGGCATTTGTCAACCTACTGAGTGACGCCAGTAGGTGTGTGGTCCGGAGAATACGGGGTCATGTCCTAGGGCCCGACTGCATGAAATATTTGGTTACCGTGGTGTAGCCCGAGTCACTATGTATCGATGGGCTGAGAACACTGTCATAGGTCGTCGAACTTCGTGTTAACGTCTAGGAGTCGTGGGTAGTTGTAGTTACCTTGTCGGTGGCTATGTAAACCCGTTGAAGTTACCGAATTCACAGAAAGTGGACCCAGTGGTATTAAGTTCGGTAGATAGATCGAGTCCAATCGAGCCCGCCATCGATTTCCATAGTCTTGCCTTTATTTTGCCAAGTGCTTGTGTGTTGCGGGATTATCACGTCGTGGTAGCACGGGATATACCATTTCTTCCTTTGATTGTTATTTTCGGTTTTGGGGCGGGAATTGTAGTTCTAGATAGACTAGAAGCCGTTAGTGGGGAGTCGACTCGCTGGGCGATCTTAGATCGCTCATTAGAACTTTTTGTGTTTTCAGGTTTATTAGCGACGGACGCGGGAGGTCCTCGGTGTGGTTTCGGGATCACTTGTGGGCGGGAGTTTTGATTCAATGATTTTGATGTTGTTTTCTTTCGGTTCGACATTTAGGGCCTTTTAAACGCTGGTTTTATTATGTTCGATTGCTTTCGGCTGTTTATTTGTATTTTATTTACTCAGAAATGTATTCGCTTCCCTGATATATTGGTCTAGTCCGAACCGACACAACTCGCGGAAGCAATGCAGGTTGAAAAGCTTTGCATTGTGGAAGCGAGGTAAACAGGTCAATGACGGTTCATTGCGAGCCTTTGTCTCAAACAAAACTGTCTTTGGCTTCGTTTTGTGACGAACTTTTCTCATTTGACTTGCTCGGATTCGACTTAGTCATGTTCCCTGATATATTGGTCTAGTCCGAACCGACACAACTCGCGGAAGCAATGCAGGTTGAAAAGCTTTGCATTGTGGAAGCGCCTTGTTCACTCTAGTTACTCTATGTAACTCGTTTAATCTTTACGAAATGCAAGTTTGTTCAAAAAAAAGGCATAGAGAAACTTTAAGAGGTCACCTTGTTCTATTCAGAAAAACTAAATTTTCTTTTCTGGTTTGGCTTGGTTTAATTTCGGTTGTTGATTTGACAATATAAAGACCGACTGGTTTATAAACTTTCTAAATCAGTTTCTGGTCCATTTGGTTTAATTTTGGTACGACCACACTTCAAATGCGTTTGCATCTTTCCTTCTATTGTGATGATAATGTGGAACACTTCTTCCCCAATTGAGTGGCTTCAAAATTCGGATTTTTCAAGATATTAATCAGAATAACCTTACAAAGATGCATTTTGGAGTCCAAACTTTGGACTGATTACAATAAGCCTATTGATGATTTGACAATGTACATCCCTTCTCGTTATGTTACACCTCAGTTTACTCCAAAGTATTTCAAGTGGTGGGGGAAATCGTTTCCAGAATTTCAGTACTGTTTGGAAGAGAAATGAGATGTTTAACCAGCTGAACCATTTCCACCAAGAAACACACTAGGGGATGTTGATACATCTAATTTTGTTGCTTCAGGTTCTAAGAGATGCAAGCGAGTTTGTGAGTACTGAGGACCATGAGAGTAATAAAGGTCTTTATCAGACACATGTTGCATCACACAATGATGAAAAAGATGATAGCCTCACCATTGCTCAAGATCTGAGACTTGAGAAGAATAAGTATAGTGGAGGAGATGCTTCTGAACCGCTTGGTAGAAAAATCATATATACAAGAAAAATAGAACTATTAAAGCGATTCACAAAAGCATTGTCAATACCATCCAGAGTACTAAATCGACAAATTCATATACTTGATCTCAACTGTGGATCCTAAAACCCACACTCAAGTTTAGATCAGCTGGTTTAGGAAAAAGGCGGGCTAGATTCTTGAGTAAACTTGACCAAACGAGCTAACAATAGTGAAAAAGTGGATTTGTATTGATTTGAGTATATGAACACTAAGAACTCGAGCTAGAGAGCAATTACAAAGTCTTAATGCTAGGTCTAAGAATGAATGAAAGATCGGATCCCTTCTCAAGTCGTCGGAGCCTCCTTTTATAGCCTCGGTCTTCACAACTGCTTTCCTCAATCCAAGGAGTTATCTCTAACGATTTGCGAGATTCCCGGGATCGTGTGCTTGACTCGTCTCCTCCTTCTTAGCCGGCTGGTTACTAACGGTTCAGGTTGTCATCCGCCGAGTTATACTACGAAGTCGGAGCTTCCTTTGTCGAGTTGGGCTTGGACATGCATGTATATAGGCCTGGCCGTCATGGTTGGATGAAGCCTTATCCAGCTAATTTTGCTTGGGAGTGAAATTGGGCCCAGTCATTAGCCCCCCAACCCTTTAAGCGAGTTTCCGAGCTTGAAAGGCGGAGTCTTCTTGGAAAGGCCCATAGTCTTCTTTGGATAAGGCCAAATCTAGCTGTTCAAACTGTGCCAGAGATACTCGGACGATTCAGCTTCTCACGTGCACCGTCGGATGGCGCGTAAATGGAGATCCCGCCAAAACGTGTGGCTGATATGGAGGCGTGGTGTCCGCCACACGCATTCGCAGCGCGTAGGAAGATATCCCCGAGATTTGACGGTTTTGATCCGCGAGATTTGGAAGGATTTGTGGAGTCCCGAGGTTGCGTAATTATGACATCTTTATAATCCATCTCCTCGTGAACCCACTCTCCAATACACAACCGCCGCTCACAAGGTAACTTATCCACTTCTCTTCTTTATAGCGATTGTCCTTCTCTTTTTTATTTTTACGCTTTTATTTTTCTCTCTCTTTTGTGGTTCTCTTTCTTCTTCTTGTTTGCGAAAAAAGAAACTGTTTGCTTGAGAACTCTAAGCGATGTCGAAGTCGAGTCTAGTCAGGGTTAAGAAAGAGAAACCGGCAGTCGAAGAGGAGGAGTTTGAGCACCCTGATCCGACCACGAAGACGGAGGATATCGAGAACCTGTATTCTTTGCACGGTGTGCCAAGGACGGTGAAGCTGAGGCTCCTTGATCCCGGAGAGACGCCGGATGTTTTGGGATACCTGATTTGTTTCCCGATGTTTCAGAGATCCCGGAGAGATACGGAATAACCCCTGCGATTAAGAGGCTAGCGACCGTTCTCGGCTCTAGAGACGTGCTCTGGTCGTCGTTTACCGTAGACAGGATAAAGCACACACTTGAGCTTCTGGAAGCAATAGAACCGTTAGAGACTCGTCCTGCTCCGGCCCTTATCAGTGAGTATACACGCTTTTTCGTTTATTTCATGGTCTTGACGCGAAGGTTACTTATCTGTGTTTTCGTTTTGTAGCCTTTCGAAAACAGACTACCTCTGAAGCGGGTTCGTCGAGTACGACCCAGAAGGAGAGAAAAATGAGGAGACGCCCTACTGTTCGCGAATCGTCCAAGAGGCCTGCTGAGAAGGCGATGTCCGGCGGCTACGCACCCATTCGTGCCGGTCAGTTGAGCGATGCCCTAGCTGGCGTTATCAACGACGGGAGGACCGGAGGTATCCCTCCCTTCCTCCGCGTCGGGACACAAAGCCTGGAAGAGGGCTGGAGACTGCGATCCCCGACCAGGTGATTTACTTGGGTTCCAGGACCACCGGCAGTGATTCCTCGGTGCAACCCTCGAACAAGAAGCCTCGATATGAAAAGGAGGCAGCTGTTGGGTCGGGTTCGTCGCATGCTCCAGGATCTAAACCGTTTCATTGGAAGTTTGACCACACCAAGGACTACCCGATTACGGATGACCCCGACGGGCTCGCCCATTTGCTCCGCCAGTGCAAGGCTGCTGGGTGTTCTCTCCCTTTGGTGAAGAACCTGATAGGCCGCGAGCTATATGATAGGGTCTAGTTTTAATTCCTATACTACTGCAAGTGCACAGTTATGCAGATGTTGTACTTAGGTATCGAATCCACAGAGACTCCGGTCAACGATAGATATTAGAACAGTAGAGATTAAACTAAGATGAATGCAATGTGAAGTAACTAAAAAGCAAGCAGGAAAGTAAATCAGTAGCGAGATTGGTTTTGTAAACAATTAACTTAAAGCGCTAAGTCTAGGACGTTCTCAGGAAATCAGACAAGCAGATAAATCAATCAGTCAGGATCTAATTAAGCACAGTTCTAGAACTCAAAACACGGATATAGAATTAACCAACTGTCGTTGCGAGAATTCTCTAAGTCTAAGTGCAGTAATCCAAATTCCTTTGCAACTACTAACAGATTAAACTAGCATTAATTCCAAGTTCGATATGTTCACAATTAAACTAAACCAAATTCCTTTGCGAGTAATTTAATTGCTCAACCTAAATAGTTCAGATTCTAAACCACATTGTCGTGTCGAATTTAGCAACCTAAGATCTAGATTCTAAGTGATCAGGTTAGAACTAGCATTAAACACAATTTAGAACGAAGAACTACTATAGTTATGAATCCTTAACTGAATTAATTATATCTAGTAAGTCATGAAATCTTATGTGAGAAACCCTAAAACTAACTAGGAATCTACTCAGACATAGATGATGTAAACATAATCATATGATGAATAAATTGCATATAAGATATAAAAGAGTAAAAGGGGTTCGAAATCTTCTCCCAAAAATCAGATGAAATACAGTTTCAGATAAGCCCCAAAATCTCTCTCTAACTCGCAGTTCAAAGTATGAATGCTTGATGAATAACAAAGTCTAAAACCTAATTAATATAACCTAATCACGTCTTGGGGCTTCTGTGTAATATCTGGAACTTTCTGGGCATTTCTGCAATATCTCATAACTTCATAACTCTCACGAATCTGGCCCATTCGCGCTGTGCATCGACCGATGCAGGTGTGCAACGATCGACGCAGTCCCCAAATCTGGACAGTGAACTAAGCCTCTCGGGTCAGATCTCCAAATAGCACCAAATAGCTCCATAATCTTCACTTCTGCTCCAAACGTGTGTGTACCTAATAAGACATGTAAAAGACTCTCTAAAACACACTTATATCATGGTCTAAAACTAGTAAAAACCAGGACATATCAACTCCCCCACACTTAGCCTTTGCTTGTCCTCAAGCAAAACAAAGAACTAGACATGGTGAAGAGGTTTGAAAACTTTCAGAAACTCTTTTCATCTTTGAAGCAACAACACTCAGATTCCCCTTATTAATCCACTGAAAGAATCACCTACAGACATCAAGACCAACATATACTTCCCCCACACTTAGCAATTGTCCTACGTAAACTCCACAATCACATTCACGCATTCAAATTCACCCTACTGACTTCTGCAAGTATTTAAGTGCGGTCTCACCTATGGAGTATCGATCAAAGGGCACTTGGACTCTTACCTTGCCAGCTCTAGACCACCATACTGTCTTTCTCTGGTCCCTTTCTTCTCTTTTCCCTTCCTTAACAACTGATTTTTCCCCACTGGGTTTCATTTTTTTTTTTTTATCAGTGTTCTTCCCGTTTTGGGGTGTACTTTGGACACATTCCATGGATCGCACAGAAGGTAATAGTTGTAGCTACCACTCCCGTGACCACTTCGGAGCTACTAGCTCATCCTCAGTTTATTATTATTATTTTTTTTTACTTTATGGAAGGGGAGAAGGAAACCAAATAGGACAGGTTCACAGGCTGTGTCAGAACTAACAAAGGAATCCGACACAAAGTATACCAAGCCCTTAGGTGAGAAAATTAAGTCAGTATTAAGATGAAGTCTGTAAAAGGATCCTCTGATACCTGAAGCGATGTGGTTGTTCTTAGTAGGCTGATCCGTGGCTGGGTTTTCTAATAGTCATAAATTGTTCTGCAAACTCATCCCAGTGGTTACTTAAGTTCCTGCAAGTGCTGTTAATCTTCTCAAAAATTCATTGTTTCTTACTTAAACCATTTTGACTCGATAAAACAAATTTTGAAAAACAGACTGACTCTAAGAAAACAGAAAGATAAAGTCAATAGCACCTCCCCCACACTTAAGACACACTGTCCCCAGTAGTGTCAAGCGAAGGATTGGTAAAAAGAAAGAAAAATTAGTTAATGGATGTGTTGAGTTCTGTCTTATTTTACCTCTGTCGCACATGCATCGATCATTACATAAATGCAACGACCGTTGCTAGGCGATATTTTGTCGTGTGTCGATCGTTGCTCAGGACTGCAACGATCGCTGCAATGCGATTTCTTTCGTGTTGTGACGATCGACACAAGGTGTGTCGATCGACGCACTGTGATTTCTCCGAGACCTGCAAACAAAACTCACCAAAAACAGAAACAAAACGTAAAATCCTATAAAAACACTAAAAATTAAAATGCAAAAACGAAACAGTGGGTTGCCTCCCACTCAACGCTCTTTTAACGTCAATAGCTTGACGTTTCAGCTGATCTAGGTAGAGGGTGCATCATCCAGAGGCAGAATCTGACCTCCTGGAAGCTCGGCCTTAGCCCAATAATGTTTCACCCTCTGACCATTCACAGTGAATTCATTACCTTCCTTGCTGGTTAGAACGACAGCTCCATATGGACGTACGTCCTTGATCTTGAAAGGACCAGACCACCTTGATTTCAACTTACCTGGAAACAAATGCAAACGAGAGTTATACAAAAGTACCTGATCATTAGGCTCAAACTGTCTAGAGACAATCTTCTTGTCATGATAAGCCTTAGTCCTCTCCTTGTACAGCATTGAGTTCTCATAGGCAAAATGTCTAATCTCATCCAACTCATTAAGCTGCACTAATCTTCTCTCTGCAGCAGATTTAAGATCAAAGTTCATCTGCTTTACTTCCCATGCTTCTTTGTGCTCAAGCTCTACCGGCAGATGACATGCTTTTCCATACAGCAGATGAAATGGAGTGGTCCCAAGTGGTGTCTTGAATGCAGTCCGGTAAGCCCATAATGCATCATCCAACTTTTCTGCCCAATCCTTTCTTGTCTTCCCAACTGTTTTCTCTAGGATCTCCTTAATCTGTCTGTTAGAAACCTCGACTTGTCCACTAGGTAGAGGGTGATAAGGAGTAGCTACGCGGTGACGAAACCTATGCTTCTTCAACAGCTTTTCGAAGACCTTATTAATAAAATGAGATCCTCCATCACTAATCACTATCTGCGGTACTCCAAATCTAGGGAAAATGATGGTCTTAAACAACTTAATGACCACTGGAGAATCATTGGTTGGACTAGCTATTGCTTCCACCCACTTAGAAACATAGTCCACAGCAACCAAGATGAACTTATTCCCATAGGATGAGGGAAAAGGACCCATAAAATCTATGCCCCAGCAATCGAAAACCTCAACCTCCAAGATGAAATTCTGAGGCATCTCATGCTTCTTACTGATTTTCCCACTCCTCTGACAGGCATCACAATGGGAGATAAAAGAATGAGTGTCTGCAAACATCGTAGGCCACCAGAAACCTGCTTGTAGAACCTTAGACACAGTCTTGAAAGTAGCAAAATGTCCAGCATAATCTTATCCATGACAGTGGAATAGGATGTTCGGAACCTCTGATTCAGCAACACATCTCTTGTAAAGACTACCCGAACAGTGCTTGTAGAGATAAGGCTCATCCCAATAGTATCGTCTGAGCTCCCTGAAGAACTTCTTCTTTGCATACCCTTTCAAATCATCTGGTTCAGTCTCTGCTGCCAGGTAATAGGCTATATCTGCATACCAGGGTCGATCGGTGGTTGCGACAGCAGCAACTTCAAAGTCATAATTCCAAATCCGAAACTTGAAAGAATCTGGGTTCGCATCCGCGCTGCATCGATCGACGCAAAGGTCCGCATCGATCGACGCTTCCCCGATACTTGCATCGATCGTTGCCAATGTGGCTGATATATCATGGTTTTTACCGGTTTTATGCCATGATATAGTTGTGTTTTTAGTGTCTTTTGTGTTCTTTTAGAGTCTTTTACAGGTATAATCAGGTTTGGAGCTAAATTGGAGATAATGGAGCATTTTGGAGATTTTTGGAGTGTTTGGCCGAGAGATAGAGTTCACTGTCCGAAACAGAGAAAGGTGTCGATCATTGCACCCTATTAACGGTCGATGCACCAGCGAGATGGGCCAAAACTCGGCGGTTTAGAAGAATCAAGATATTGCACTTTAATCCAGAAGTTCCTGATATTTACAAAGAAGCCCTTGGCCGAGATTAGACCTATATAATAGAGTTTTTAGAGTTTTAATGAGATACGCTTTACATTACGCTTTCATAATTAAGAGCAGAGGATTTTTAGAGCTTTTGGGGCTGATCTGAACCTGTTACATCATCTGTATTTGGAGAAGATTTCGAACCCCTTTTTACTCTTATTCTTTTATGCAATCTATTCATCATATGATTATGTTTTCATTATCTATGTCTGAGTAGATTCCTTGTTAGGTTTAGGGTTTCTCACATAGGATTTCATGACTTGCTAGACTTGTTCAATTTCAGTTAAGGATTCAAACTATATCTGTTCTTCAATTTAATTGTGCTTAAAGCTAGTTCTAACTTGATCAATTAGAATCTAGATCTTAGGTTGCTAAATACGTCACGGAAGTGGGGTTTAGGAATCTGAACTAATTAAATTGGGCAATTAAACTTTGCGCAAACGGAAGTTTGGTTTAGGATAATTGTGAACATATCAAACTTGGAATTAAAGCTGGTTTAATCTGTTAGTTCTCGCAAACGAAAGTTTGGTTTGCTGCACTTAGACTTAGAGAATTATCGCAAAGGAATTTGGTTAATTCTATATCTGTGTTTTGAGTTCTAGAACTGTGCTTAATTAGATCCTTACTGAATGAACTGTCTGCTTGTCTGATTTCCTGAGAACGCCCTAGACCTAGCGCTCTTAATAACTTGCTTTCACAACCAACAATCTTTGCTATCTGCTTACTTTCTTGCATTGCTTTTAATTCAATTACATTGTTTTTTTTCCTAGTTAAATTTCTGTTCTTGAGCTATTGAATACCGGAGTCTCTGTGGATTTCGATACCCTATATACTACATTGATATTGCTTTGCACTTGCAGTTTAGTATAGGGATTAAAACTCTGACCCTATCAAGTTTTTGGCGCCGTTGCCGGGGACTCTTTGAGTCTTCGATAGCTTCGAGCCTAGGGTTTTACTAGGATTTTTCTTTTTCTTTTCGTTTTTTGTTTTTATTTTTTTTATTTTTGCTGATTTATTTTTCTGTTTTCTCTGATTTCGCATTGCATCGATCGACGCCCTTCTTGCATCGATCGACACACTTCGCTGAATCACCAAGAACACTAAGAGATCATCAGGACGATGTGTCGGAATGATATTTTCAGCTCAGGGATTGACAGTTCACAGATAGCTGGGTTGAAGAACCAAGTTGACTCTCTGCATAGTCTTCTACTTGGAAAGTATGCACAAGAAGCTAACCATTGCGTTGAAGGAACTGGATTCTATAGTCACGGATCTGCTTTTCAGAAACCCTTTACAAGGAGTTGTAGTGTTTCTTCTTACCAAGTACCGCCTGCACCTACAGCTCATGAGAGCAGAATGGAAATCATGATGGAGCAGTACCTTGAGAGACAACAACAGATTGATAGGTCCTTCAACTCAAAGATGGATGCTTTGTATGAAGACTTGAATGAGAAGTTTGAATCTTTGAGCACGCATATGGAGGAGCTGGATATCAAAATTGAACGAAGAGATGTAGCAATAGAGAGGCAGAATGAAGCTAAGAAAGCTGAACGGAAGCTGCACATCAATGCTGTGAACATAAGGGATGAGATTGAGTTGCTAGGTGAAGAAGAGAGCATAATCTCGGATTTTCTGGATGAATATTGTCTGCCTGATACATGCACCGATCGACACCCCCTCAGTGACGATCGACACGCCATTCTGACGGCAATTTCGAGTTCTTTCGAGAAACAAAATCGCCTTGCATCGATCGACACACATCATGCAACGATCGACACAGAATGCAGACATGTCCAGAAACCTGCAACAGTGCCAGAACGAGCCTACAAGCCCCCAGTGACATATCCTAAGGTTCCTAAACCTTCCAGACAAGAGCTAGAAGTGGCTAACTGCATGAAAGTGATGGATAAGAAGGTGAATAAAACACCACCAGTTGAAACTTCGCGAGTTCATGAAAAGAAGGTGATCTCCACTGATGGTCATCTGAAAGAACAAGTTCAGATTGGTGGAACTACAGTATCTGATAGTGGAGAAAAGAAGATGGCGGTTCCTCTTGAACCTGCTCTAACATCTTCAATACCTGCAACTGCTCATAAGCAGAAAGCTCCAGACATCAGATATACATCAAAGGTAAGGTACAAATCACCTAAGCTTAAACCTTCTGACCACATTATTTTGAATGCAGGAAAACGCAGTAGACCGCCCAAGCTTCGCTCCCGCCCTGATTCTGATTACTCATTCCTTGGAAGATCTCATGATCTGAATGCTTATACGCCACCTTGGATGAGGAGACATTCACAGAGACACTCAAAGTCTCTGTTGAAACCGCCATGAGTCCAATCTCTTTCTGATAGGTCAAGCTATTGACCTTAAACAAGCGCTGGGTGGGAAGCAACCCACCATTAGGTACTGGTGTTTTTCTACTTAATTTTTGGTGTTTTTGTTAGGATTTTACGTTTGTTTTTGTTTTTGGTGCAGTTATGTTTGCAGGTCTCGGACAAAATCGCAGTGCAACGATCGACTTACTTCTGTGTCGATCGTCACAACACGAAAGGAATCGCATTGCAGCGATCGTTGCGGTCCTGAGCAACGATCGACCATACACGAAAATCGCCAAGTAACGGTCGATGCACTTAGTGCAACGATCGATGCTTCAGCGACAGAGGTAAACCCGACAGACATAATTTCATCTTTTCAAATTTTTATTTTCTTTTTACCGATCCTTCGCTGGACACTACTGGGGACAGTGTGTCTTAAGTGTGGGGGAGGTGCTACTGACTTTTGTTTTCTGTTTTCTTATGAGTCAGTCCGTTTTTCAAAATTTTTTGTTTTATTGAGTCAAAATTGTTTAAGTAAGAAACTATGATTTTCTGAGAAGATTTACAAGATTTGCAGGAACTTAAGTAACCATTGGGATGAAGTTGCAGGATCTATCTATGACTATTAGAAAACCCCATCACAGATCAACCTACTGGGAACACCCACATCACTTCAGGTATCAGAGGATCCTTTTACTGACTTCAATTTAATACTGACTTAGATTTCTCACCTAAGGGCTTGGTATACTTTGTGTCGGATTCCCTTGTTAGTTCTGACACAGCCTGTCAACCTATCCTATTTAGTTCCCTTCTCCCCTTCTATAAAGTAAAAAAAAAAAAAAAGATAATAAACTGAGGATGAGTTAGTAACTCCGAAGTGGTCATGGGAATGGTAGCAAACACTATTTTCTCTCATGTGATCCATGGAATGTGTCCAAAGTACACCCCATAACAGGAAGAACACTGATAAAAAAAATAAAATGATACCCAATGGGGAAAAATCAGTTGTTAAAGAAGGGAAAGAGAAGAAAGGGACTAGAGAAAGATAGTATGGTGGTCTAGAGCTGATAAGGTAAGAATCCATGTGCCCTTTGATCGATACTCCTTAGGTGAGACCGCACTTAAATACTTGCAGAAGTCAGTAGGGAGAATTTGAATGCTTGAATGTGATTGTGGAGTTTACCTAGGACAGTTGCTAAGTGTGGGGGAAGTACATGTTGGTCTTGATATCCTGTAATTGATTCTTTCAGTGGTTTACTAAGGGGAATCTGAGTATTGTAGCTTCTAGGATGAAATGAGTTTCTGAAAGTTTTCAAACCTCTTCACCAAGCTTTAGTTCTCTGTTTTGCTTGAGGGCAAGCAAAGGCTAAGTGTGGGGAAGTTGATATATCATGGTTTTTACCGGTTTTATGCCATGATATAGTTGTGTTTTAGTGTCTTTTGTGTTCTTTTAGAGTCTTTTACAGGTATAATCAGGTTTGGAGCTGAATTGGAGATAATGGAGCATTTTGGAGATTTTTGGAGTGTTTGGCCGAGAGATAGAGTTCACTGTCCGAAACAGAGAAAGGTGTCGATCATTGCACCCTAGCAACGGTCGATGCACCAGCGAGATGGGCCAAAACTCGGCGGTTTAGAAGAATCAAGATATTGCACTTTAATCCAGAAGTTCCTGATATTTACAAAGAAGCCCTTGGCCGAGATTAGACCTATATAATAGAGTTTTTAGAGTTTTAATGAGATACGCTTTACATTACGCTTTCATAATTAAGAGCAGAGGATTTTTAGAGCTTTTGGGGCTGATCTGAACCTGTTACATCATCTGTATTTGGAGAAGATTTCGAACCCCTTTTTACTCTTATTCTTTTATGCAATCTATTCATCATATGATTATGTTTTCATTATCTATGTCTGAGTAGATTCCTTGTTAGGTTTAGGGTTTCTCACATAGGATTTCATGACTTGCTAGACTTGTTCAATTTCAGTTAAGGATTCAAACTATATCTGTTCTTCAATTTAATTGTGCTTAAAGCTAGTTCTAACCTGATCAATTAGAATCTAGATCTTAGGTTGCTAAATACGTCACGAAAGTGGGGTTTAGGAATCTGAACTAATTAAATTGGGCAATTAAACTTTGCGCAAACGGAAGTTTGGTTTAGGATAATTGTGAACATATCAAACTTGGAATTAAAGCTGGTTTAATCTGTTAGTTCTCGCAAACGAAAGTTTGGTTTGCTGCACTTAGACTTAGAGAATTATCGCAAAGGAATTTGGTTAATTCTATATCTGTGTTTTGAGTTCTAGAACTGTGCTTAATTAGATCCTTACTGAATGAACTGTCTGCTTGTCTGATTTCCTGAGAACGCCCTAGACCTAGCGCTCTTAATAACTTGCTTTCACAACCAACAATCTTTGCTATCTGCTTACTTTCTTGCATTGCTTTTAATTCAATTACATTGTTTTTTTTTCCTAGTTAAATTTCTGTTCTTGAGCTATTGAATATCGGAGTCTCTGTGGATTTCGATACCCTATATACTACATTGATATTGCTGTGCACTTGCAGTTTAGTATAGGGATTAAAACTCTGACCCTATCAGTGGCATCGATCGACGCAAGGCGATTATCCCGACAGTTCTTTATCTCTCTGCCCAAATCCGTCTGGAAAACTGTCCCGACCATATTGACGTTTTCCTCAGGCAAGAAATCATTAATGGGGATGTCTTCTTCAACCAGAATCCTCGACAGATGATCAGCGACTCCATTTTCAACTCCCTTCTTGTCTCTCACTTCAATATCAAACTCCTGAAGCAGCAGGATCCATCTCAAGAGCCTTGGCTTAGCATCATTCTTCTGCATTAGATACTTCAGTGCTGAATGGTCAGTGTGTACAATCACTTTAGAGCCGACAAGATAGGGGCGAAACTTTTCAAATGCAAAGACAACAGCCAACAGCTCCTTCTCTGTAGTGGCATAGTTTCTTTGCGCATCATCTAGTGTCCTACTAGCATAATAGATAGCATGAAGCTTCCTATCCTTATTCTGTCCAAGAACAGCTCCTACAGCATAGTCACTTGCATCACACATAACCTCAAAAGGTAGATCCCAATCCGGTGGTTGTACTATAGGAGCACTCACTAATGCTTGCTTGATCTGTTCAAATGCAGCTTGACAATCTGCAGTGAACTCAAATTTGACATCTTTACACATCAGAGCAGTTAATGGTCTGGCAATCTTACTAAAAGCCTTGATGAACCTCCTATAAAACCCAGCATGTCCAAGAAAACTTCTCACAGATTTCACAGAATCAGGCGCCTGAAGGCTGGTCATAACTTCAATCTTAGGGCGGTCTACTTCGATCCCTGCTTCCGACACTCTATGTCCAAGTACAATACCATCTCTGACCATGAAATGGCACTTTTCCCAGTTAAGAACCAAGTGCTTTTCCTCACACCTAGCTAGCACTTTTCACAGGTTATCCAAGCACTCATTAAAAGAGGGTCCATAAACTGAAAAATCATCCATAAATACCTCCATAAAGTCCTCAATCATATCAGTGAAGATGGACATCATGCATCTCTGGAAGGTGGCCGGTGCATTACAGAGTCCAAAAGGCATCCTTCGGTAAGCAAATGTGCCATAGGGACAAGTGAAAGTTGTCTTCCCCTGATCTTCTGGATGGATAGGAATCTGAAAGAAGCCTGAGTATCCATCGAGGAAGCAATAGTAAGGGTGATTTGCTAACCTTTCGAGCATCTGATCAATAAATGGCAAGGGAAAGTGATCCTTCCTGGTCGCAGAATTAAGCTTCTTGTAGTCTATGCACATACGATGTCCAGTCACTATCCTAGTGCGAATCAACTCATTCTTCTCATTTTTCACCACTGTAACTCCACCTTTCTTAGGCACAACATGAACTGGACTGACCCAATCACTGTCAGATATAGGAAAAATGATCCCAATATCCAGTAGCTTCATGATCTCTTTCTTTACCACTTCCTTAAGGTTAGGATTCAGCCTCCTCTGATTTTCGATAGATGTCTTAGACTCGTTCTCAAGATGTATCCTATGCATGCACAGCTCCGGAGAGATACCTGAAATGTCATCAAGAGAATAGTCAAGAGCTTTGAGATGCTTGCGCAGCTTGCTTAGCAGTAAAGTGAGCTCTGCGTTGTTTAAACTAGCATTAACTATCACTGGATATGTTGACTTAGGTCCAAGAAATGCGTACTTTAGCCCGGATGGAAGTTGTTTCAGCTCAATTTTCGGAGCCTTTTCTTCTGCCCAATCTCTGTCGACCTGCAACGATCGATGCTCAGATGGTGTCGATCGTTGCGTCGTCGCGTCAGATACTCCTACTTGCATCACCTGCTCAGCAGAATCCATTAGCCTTGCATAACAGATTGCGGGCTCGTCTTGCAGATATTCTAGCTCCATTATAGAGCTCAGTAAAGCTCTTTCCAGTGGATCCTCAACATGGGTTCTATGAAAATAATCCGCAGGCAAATCTCCGAGAGTATCCACGTAAAATGTATGTCCGTCGATGGTTGGTCTCTTCACCAGTTTGTCCATATCAAAACTCATCTTCAGATCTCCTACATTCAGGATTATCTTACCTCCTTGATAGTCAATCATCGCCCCAGCAGTGGCTAAGAAAGGCCTTCCCAAAATCAGTGGATCCTTTGGTTCCTGTCCATACTGTAGAACCACAAAATCTGTAGGAATCACACATTGGCCAATCATTATAGGCACATCTTCCAATATTCCTTTTGGGATTCTGATTGTTCTGTCTGCTAAAACCAGTGAGATCCTAGTGGGTATGAAGTCAGTCATTCCAAGTCTCTTAGGAACAGAGAAGGGCATAAGATTTACACTAGAACCAAGATCACATAGAGACCTTTCGAATCTTTCCCTGTAGACAGTACAATCCAATACAAAGCTTCCTGGATCTTTCAACTTCTCAGGAATTCTGCCTTGAATCACCGTACTACACACCTCTGTTATCATCATTACACTCTCCTCATCAGACCACTTACCAAACAGCAAGTCCTTAAGACATCTTTACATCACAGGAGTGGTCTCCATAGAGTCAATCAAAGGCACTTCAATATTCACCTTTTTATGATCTCTTGGCACTTGGTATACTGCTTATCGTTCTTAGCTTTCTTGGGGTTCTTGGGATAAGGTATCTTAGGTTTGTAAACCCTTTCACTCGACTTTTTCGGTTTCTCTGGCTTTAAACTCTCTGCAGTCGACCTGTGTCGATCGTCGCTGCTGTTGCGTCGGTCGTTGCTCGGTGACTTTGTTACGACAGGTTCTTCAATATCGCTTTGCATCGACCGTTGCTTGGAAGCGTCGATCGATGCATTGCGAATATCACGGATCTCTTCTTCCATTTCTTCAATTTCCCCGAGCTCTTCAACACTTAGCTGTCTTTTCTGACCGAGAGACAACTCCTTACCACTTCTCAATGTTACCGCATTGCATTGATACTTGGGATTAGCATCAGTTCTCCCTGGAAGATATCCATCTTCCCTCTTAACATGTCCAGCTGTCTGTGCAACTTGAGCATCAAGCCTTATTACATGTGAGCTCAAGGATTCGAATTTCCCATTCAAATCATCATACACCCAATCCAGTCTTTTGTTGACATCCACAGAAACCTTGGTTTGTCCCTTTAGCAGCTGCTCTATCATTGCCTCCATCTTACGCTCATGAGTATCAGGAGGTGTTTGGTAAGAGGAGGATCCATAAGTCTTCTGATTGCCTTGTTGGAAGGTCTTCTGAAAACCAGCTTTTTGTCCAGCGCTGAAGAATCTATTACCTTGCTGTCCACCAAACATGTTTCCTTAGAAACCAGATCCTCCGATGTAGTTCACATCCTCTTCTTGATCATCTTCTTCAGCATTGATCACCTCAACGTCTTGAGCAAAATGGACAGCTTTCTTCTCAGCTAGAAGATTGCAAACAGTGTCCAACTTAGATCTAATATCAGCTATCTCAGAATTCTCCATCTTTCCACCGGACTTCTTCCTTCTCTCATCCGTAGTCTTGCAGCTATTACTGCTTACTAAATTGTCTATCAACTGCTTGGCTTGAGCAGGAGTCCTAGTGTTAAAGTTGGCATTGCTAGAGTTATCCAAAGTAGTCTGATATGGAAGATCTATTCCTCTAAAGAAGATACCCAACAATGTTACCTCAGTGAATCCATGATGCGGGCAGTCACGTTGGTACTTCTTAAATCTCATCCAGGCAGTCTTAAGAGGCTCTGTAGGACCTTGGGAGAAAGTGAGAATGTCCTGTCTGGACTGATCAGAGCGAGCATCATCATAGAAATGCCTCAGAAACTCACTCTTTAAAGCAGCCCAAGTATCAAACGTTCCAGGTTGAAGTTGTTTCAGCCAGGCTGCAGCATCTCCAGCGAGAGAGTAGGGGAAAAGTTTAAGGAACAGATAATCTTGGCACACTCCATCATACTTCATTCCAGTGATTATGTCCTCAAACTGATTAATGTGATCCATAGGCTGCTCCGTCGGGAAACCATGGAAGGCATTCTGCCTCATCAGAGAGTAGTAGATGGTCTTGATTTCAAAATCATTCCTCTCAAATTCAAGAGGTACAAGAGCTGACCGGTTAGCATGAAACTCATCCGGATGGTTGTAGTCAGCTAAAGTCCTCTCATGAACAACCACCTGTCTACCTTGGACCTGTCCTTGGTCCTGTTCCTGTTCATCATCCACAGGATCGGGGATCACACGTCCCTCAGCATCAATCCTCTGCCCAGTAGCATTATACGGATTGTTATCTCGGTCCCTCAGGACACCTTGAGCATCAGGCATTATAATCAGTCGTCCACGTACCATCCTAGCTCTTTGTTCTTTCCTGTTGGTTCTCTCTAGTCGTGCAAGTTCTTCAAGTTGGAGATTAACAAGATTCGAGATCAGATTACTTCTAGTCTCATGCGTCTGCATAAACCGTCTGTAATCGTCAAGCAACGATCGATGCTATCAGTGCAACGATCGATTCAACTCCAGAATCGCTTAGTGATGATCGACACAAGTAGTGCAACGATCGACGCAGTGCGAAATCAAAAGAGTCCCCGGCAACGGCGCCAAAAACTTGATAGGGTCTAGTTTTAATTCCTATACTACTGCAAGTGCACAGTTATGCAGATGTAGTACTTAGGTATCGAATCCACAGAGACTCCGGTCAACGATAGATATTAGAACAGTAGAGATTAAACTAAGATGAAAGCAATGTGAAGTAACTAAAAAGCAAGCAGGAAAGTAAATCAGTAGCGAGATTGGTTTTGTAAACAATTAACTTAAAACGTTAAGTCTAGGGCGTTCTCAGGAAATCAGACAAGCATATAAATCAATCATTCAGGATCTAATTAAGCACAGTTCTAGAACTCAAAACACGGATATAGAACTAACCAACTGTTGTTGCGAGAATTCTCTAACTCTAAGTGCAGTAATCCAAATTCCTTTGCAACTACTAACAGATTAAACTAGCATTAACTCCAAGTTCGATATGTTCACAATTAAACTAAACCAAATTCCTTTACGAGTAATTTAATTGCTCAACCTAAATAGTTCAGATTCTAAACCACACTGTCGTGTCGAATTTAGCAACCTAAGATCTAGATTCTAAGTGATCAGGTTAGAACTAGCATTAAACACAATTTAGATCGAAGAACTACTATAGTTATGAATCCTTAACTATATTAATTATATCTAGCAAGTCATGAAATCCTATGTGGGAAACCCTAAACCTAACTAGGAATCTACTAAGACATAGATGATGTAAACATAATCATATGATGAATAAATTGCATATAAGATATAAAAGAGTAAAAGGGGTTCGAAATTTTCTCCCAAAAATCAGATGAAATACAGGTTCAGATCAGCCCCAAAATCTCTCTCTAACTCTCAGCTCAAAGTATGAATGCTTGATGAATAACAAAGTCTAAAACCTAATTAATATAACCTAATCACGTCTTGGGGCTTCTGTGTAATATCTGGAACTTTCTGGGCATTTCTGCAATATCTCATAACTTCATAACTCTCACGAATCTGGCCCATTCGCGCTGTGCATCGACCGATGCAGGTGTGCAACGATCGACGCAGTCCCCAAATCTGGACAGTGAACTAAGCCTCTCGGGTCAGATCTCCAAATAGCACCAAATAGCTCCATAATCTTTACTTCTGCTCCAAACGTGTGTGTACCTAATAAGACCTGTAAAAGACTCTAAAGAAACACTAATAGACTCTAAAACACACTTATATCATGGTCTAAAACTAGTAAAAACCATGATATATCACTATACGTCAAAGCGATGACGGCGAAGGGAAATGTAACCTCTCGAGCTTTCGCTTTTGCCCCTCCTGTTCTGATTTATTAACGCTGGCCTTTTGTTTCAGGCCCTGGAAGCGAAAAACCAGCTCACGGTCTTTTATGAGCAAAGTCTCAGGAGTGTGCCTCGTCAAGAGGAGCTTGATCAAGCCCAGAGCATTGTGCACCAATTGACCGCGAGCCTCAAAGGTTGCCAAGAGGAGGTGATGCTTCGCGAGGCTCAGATCAATGTTGCTAAATCCGAGTGCCTGGTCGCGGTTGAGAGGACAATTAGCTTGGAGAAGCTGAACAAGGAGCTCCTTGCAAAGGCAGAGGACGCGATCCGCTCGGCCAAGCATGACGGAATGAGGATAAGGGACGGCCACTATTACGACATGTTCGAGGCTCACATGGATAAGTTCGAGAGGAAGAAGAAGGAGACGGACTGCAAGATCAAAGTCCAGGAGGTTGAAGCCAATATCGAGCTGATAAACCTTCTGCAAAGTGGAGTGACGACCCTTGAGGAGGAGCTTCCGAAGCTGTTGGAGCAGAGGGTGACTTTCGCGAAGGAGTTTGAGGCTGCGCAAGTTTCCGACTTCTCTCTGAGCACCGAGCTGCGTGCTATTCCTCAGATCTCCGAGGAATCGGTGATGCGCGGGGCTCCCTCCACGGGTTTCAATGAGTTCGGGCCAAATGCCGAGATGATGGTGGGAGATGTGAGTACCGGGGCGAACCAGGCGGCAGAGATCGGAGTCCAGAAGGCGGAGAAGCAAGATGGCGAGGATAAGGAAGCTGGCGGTGAGGAGCAGGACTGATGATTGTTCCTTTAAAATTTTAATCTTTTTTTTTGGAATCCCCTAAAGCCCCCTTTTGGGCTAAAGTCGAACTCTTTTAATTTTGCTTTTGGTGTTGCCCGGGAGGGCTTTTATCCATAACTCTTTTGGCTTGGGTGAGCCTTTTAATGCATGCTTTTGTTTAAGTTCTATTCGGAGTTTGGATTTTATTTTAGCAAAATATTGAGGTTTGTTTAAGCGCTGTTAGGTAGCATGTTAAACCTTAAGGTCATACGAACAGAACTCTTTATTTGTTAATTGCTTAGTCTGGCCAGACGTTTTTTGGTATTTAGAGTTCGTTTGACGACTTAGTGCCTTTAGTTCGCTTGGTTTTGGATACCTGTTTGACTCGTGCAAAGTCGCTTAGGGTTTATTTCCAAGTTCGGTTGCAGATCGTAGGCTATGGAGGATTACTCTGGAAGAACCCTCTAGAGTTATGGCTTGCAACTGCTAAGGTTTTAGGACTTAGCGTATTTTGCGATTTGTGTTTGTTTGTAGCCTGCGTCGGCTATAAAGAGGTTTGATAAGGATTCGCTGTAACGCGTAAGGTAGAACTCGAAGTAATCGTGTAAAATAGAACTTTATTAACACATACTCTGGAGTTTATATCGATGTGGTGGGTGATAACCCTATACTCCCCCCCCCCCCCCCAAAAAAAACGAAAAGAAAGGTGGAGAAATTTGAGTTTATTGGTGAAGTGGCTGCACTCGAGGTTCGAGCTGCCTACGTACCCTGCCAAGGGATCAAGCCTAACGTAGTTTGATTGTTGTGAGTACTCACGGATGGTATAGTCTAAGGTTCGTGGCGTTCCACGGCCTCTTCACGGATACTCCATTTTTATGTTTCGTGAGCTTATAGACGCCGTCACGGACTATCTCGGTAACTCGGTAGGGGCCTTCCCAGTTGGTCCGGAGCTTCCCGGCGCCTGGCTCTCTGGTGTTTGAGTAGACTTTGCGTAGTACTAAGTCTCCCACGCTAAACTTCCGGAGTCGGACTTTGGAGTTGTCGTAGCGGGAGGTCGCTTGCTGGTAGTTTTGCATTCGTATCAGCGCTCGGTCGCGTTGTTCTTCGATCATGTCTAGACGATCTCGGAGCATTTGTTCGTTTAGTTCCTCGTGTCTAGGGCTCAGAGCCCTTCTGATAGTCGGAACCGATACCTATGTAGGGACCACCGCCTCCATTCCGTATTCTAACGAAAACAGAGTTTCGCCAGTCGCGCAGTGAGGTGTGGTGCGGGAGGCCCATAGGACTCCCAGTAGCTCCTCGGACCATGTAGACTTCTTAGAGTCGAGTATTTTTTTGAGGCTACTCAGCAGTGTTTTGTTCACACTTCCGCCTGACCATTTCCTTGAGGGTACCTTGGGGTCGAGGTGGTCAGGCGTATCTTCCAGGTTTTGCAGAAGTTTCTGAAAGCTCTGGAGATGAACTGTGAACCGTTATCCGTTACTATTTCGTAGGGGAGTCCATGTTGGCAGACTATGTGTTCCCATATGAAATGTCGTACTTCAATTTCTTGTGGTTTGCTGATAGGCTTTAGCCTCTATCCACTTAGTGAAAAAGTCGGTCAGGACCAGCAGGTATTTCAGTTGCTTTGGCCCTGACGAAACGAGTGGACCCACTGTCCATTGACCACCTCATGAAGGGGTAAGGTGTAGAGATCGAGGACAGTTTTTCTGCAGGCTGATGGATGATTGGGGTGTGCCTTTGGCATTTGTCGCACTGACAGGTGTAGTTCTCGCAGTCAGCGATCATAGTTGGCCAGAAAAACCTTGTCTTTTAATGCGGATGGCTAGGGCTCGTCCTCCGGAGTGATTACCACAAGTGCCTTCGTGGGTGTTTCCCATTACGGCGAGAGCTTCTTGAGCATGCATGCATCGTAAGTAAGGTTCTGCGGTACTGCGTTTGAACAGACGATCATTGATAACGCAATACCGAGCGCTTCGCGCTTTTAGATTTCTGGCTTGTCACTTGTCGTCGGGGACCAAACCGAGTCGGATGTAATCCAGGATCGGTTCCCGCTAATCTGGCCTGTTTAGGAACTCTGTGTCCGGTTCATCGGCCTCCGGTTCCTCGGCCTCTGGTTCAGATTCTTCTTCGAGGCTCTGGAACCTGTCGACCGCTACGAAGACCGATGTCGTAAACTTCAGAGCATGTCAACACCGTTTCCGAGAGGACTTCGGAGTTCCGGGCTTCAGGCGGATTTTCGGTCTGACCCGCCTAAGAAGTCGTGGTTTTGTCTGCAGCCTGTGCTTTTAGTGCAACGTCGATGCTCGGTTTATCTATCCCTCTCACGGGTATGATCCTTTTGACCAGAGGGTCGGATGTTGAGGCTAGTGCAGCCAGGGCATCAGCGGAGGAGTTTTCCCCCAAGGTATTCTCTTGAGCGTGAAGTTTTTCAGTTGGTCGGCGAGCTCGTGAGCTACCTTGACGTACGCTTCCATACGCTCGTCTTTAGTTTCGTACTCGCCGTGGTATTGGCTCGTGACTAGCTGCAAGTCGCTGAAGGCGCGTACTTCCCGTGCTCCGACTCCGATTGCGAGTCGGAGTCTGGCTATGAGAGCCTCATATTCGGGCTCATTGTTTGAGGCGCTGAAGCCGAGCCTGAATGATTGCTCGATTACTTCCCCTGTGGGGGTTACGAGTTCGATTCCTACCCCGGAACTGTGTTTGGACGAGGCTCCGTTTACATGGAGGGTCCAGTGTTCGCTTTGGTTGCCCTGCTTCGGAACCGTAAGCGGGAGCTCGATTATGAAGTCTGCCAGGACTTGGGCTTTAACGCTTGTCCTGGTGCGATACTCAATGTCGTACTCGCTCAGTTCGATTGTCCATTTGGCTAGCCTGCCAGATTGGCTCGGGTTATGGAGTATGGTTCGTATGGGCTGTGACGTCATCAATATTATAGCGTGTGATTGAAAGTATGGCCGTAGTTTTATGGCCGCCATTACTACCGTGAGCGCGAGCTTTTCCATTGTTGGATACCTCGTCTCTGCGTCTATGAGTGTCTTACTCACGTAGTATATGGGCTTTTGCTCGTTCTGTTCCTCGAGGACCAGGACTGCGCTCACCGCGGCGGGCGAAGTCGCGATGTAGAGGTATATCTGCTCGTCCTCCACAGTTTTAGCAAGTATCGGAGGTTCGCTGAGGTACTTCTTGAGCTCGTTTAGGGCCTTTTCACAATCCTCATCCCATTGGAACTTTCGTTTTCTCTTGAGATGGTTGTAGAATGGTAGGGATTTGTCTGTGGACCGAGAGATGAAACGGTTCAGAGCTGCTATCCGTTCTGTCAGCCTTTGTACCTCCCTCATGTTTTTTGGAGAGGGCATCTCCAGGAAGGTTGCAATCTGTTTTGGATTTGCTTCGATCCCTCGTTCAATTACCAAATACCAGAGTAATTCTCCCGATGACACTCCGAATGAGCACTTTGCTGGGTTGAGTTTCATCCCATACTGATTTAAAATCTTGAAACACTCCCAGAGCTGTGCTATATGGTCGCTCTCTTTGGAGAACTTTACCAGCATATCGTCGATGTAGACTTCCATCTATTTTCCGAGCTGATCGGTGAACATTTTATTCACCAACCTCTGGTACGTAGCTCCAGTGTTTTTCAGCCCGAAAGGCATCACCTTATAGCAGTCGGTTCCGCGATCGGTTATGAATCCTGTTTTTTCTTGGTCCTCTGGGTTCATGAGGATTTGGTTATAGCCAGAGAACGCGTCCATGAAGGACAATAGTTCGTGTCCGGCGGTGGCTTCCACCAGACGGTCTATATGTGGTAGTGGGAAGCTATCTTTCGGGCATGCCTTATTCAGGTCTGTGAAGTCTATGCAGACTCTCCACTTCCCGTTTTTCTTTTTGACGACGACCGGGTTGGCTAGCCAGTCTGGGTATTTCACCTCCCTGATTGACCCGACCTTTAGCAGCCAATCGACTTCGTCGTTAAAAGCTTTAGCTCGGTCTGGCCCGAGCTTGCGGCGTTTCTGTTTTATGGGTTTGAAAATCGGATCTACGTTCAGCTCGTGTGAGGTGACGTTGATATTGATCCCTTTCATGTCCTTAGTGGACCATGCGAATGTATCCACATTCTCTTTGAGGAAGTTGACGAGCTTTTTCTGGTGGAGCTTAGGAGCTCCGAGCCGATGTTTACGCATCTGTCCGGATTTTTGTCGTCGTTGCAGACCAAAACGACTAAATCCTTCTGCGGGCCTTGAACTGTCGGGTCGTTGTTGCGCTTCACAGTTCGAGACGCGAGCTCTTCCTCTTTCTGTAATTGCTATACGTTCAACGTTTCTAGCTGTTTAAAGAAAGTCAGGTAGAATGATCTTGCGGCCTTTTGGTCCCCGCAAATTGTTTTTATCCCCGTAGGGGTTGGGAACTTCACACACTGGTGATAGGTGGAAGGCACTGCCTTCATGGTGTAGATCCACGGTCTACCTAGTATCGCGTTGTACGGGGCCGGTTTGTTCACTACCACAAACTCCAGGATTTCCTGTTGCCCCCCGGCGATAGACGGGAGCTTTATAGTTCCCATCGAATAGGTGGTTTCGCCGTCGAATCCGGTTAGGGGAGTTTTCCGCCGGTCAACATTGAGTCTTTGAAGCCCATTTTCTTTAAGGCGTCGTAGAACAGGAGATCTACGGAGCTTCTGGTATCGATCATGACTCTCGATATCTTGAATCCGGCTACGTCGAGTCGGATCACTAGGGCGTCGTCATGCGGTTTGTCGAGTTTGAAGGTTTCGCTTTCAGAGAAAGTTATATGGGTATCCGGTCCCTCGATCGGGACCATTTCCCTGATTTCACTTGCGACGCGCCTTTGGTGAGCCTTAATTGAGTTAACCGAATTTCAGCAGAACTTGGAGCCTCCCAATATGATATTTATCGTTTTGGGGAGGCTCGAACTGCACAGTCCGAGCTTAGGCAAGCACTGGCTGGCTGGCGTTTTAGGAGCTGGGGGTGGTGTGATGACCGATTTCATCGATCCCCCGCAGCGAGCTAAGTCAAAAATCATCTCGATACGCTTAACGCGAGAGGGAGGTGGGGAGGCGGACTCCTCCTTCTCTGGCGTTCTCTCGCGCTTTGCTTGTGAGCTTTTTCTGCTTTTTGACTTACTCTTTCCTTTGTTTTTCTTGTCTTGCTTTTTTTCCTCCGGTTCTGGAGCTTCCGTTTCGTTGCTGTCATTTTTGGTTGCCAACAGGTGGTCTCTAGACCTACACTCCTCGGAGGAATGTCCGTTCTTGTCGTAGTATTTGCAATACTTGTTTGCGTCGTAGGGCTTACGCCATTGGGGCTAGCCATCTACTGCTAGGTAGTGTTGTCCCTTGCTATAGGATTCCTTTTTGCCGGTTTTCTTCTGGCTCGATTCTTCTTTTGCCGCCGCTACTGTTTCTTCATACTTTGCGTAGTACGTAGCTTTGTGCAGTGCATCATCCAAAGACGTGCATGGTCGAACCGCAAGCTCTTTTCTGAACTCCGACGTGTATAGGAGTCCGTTTTCCAGGGATGTGATTGCTATGGTCTCGTTTGGGTCTGCTATACGCGATTTGACTTCTCTGAACCTTGCAATGTAAGCTCTGAGAGTCTCGTCGGATCCTTGTTTCAGAGCCCAGAGATCGGCTTCGGAAGTTTTCTCTTCGATGAAAATCGAGTATTGCCTCAGGAATATCGATACGATTTGTGTGAAGTTATCGATCGAGTTTCCTTTTAAACTGGCAAACCACTCTAGTGTGGTACCGGTGAGATTTTCGGCGAAAAGTCTGTAGTAACCTGCTTCTTTTTCTTCATCGGTGAGATGGGCTCGGGAAACCGCGAGCCTGAAAGCTCAGATGTGGACCTTTGGGTCCGTAGTTCCCGCGTATTCCGGGATTTTGATCTTCCCGGTGTTTTGGATCCTCGCGCTAGCGATTCTATCTGTGAATGGAGTTCGACGGGTCTCCTCGATAACATGATCGATGTCTGGAGCCGCGCTTGTTGCTGAATGGACTGCAGCTTGCAGACGCTGGAGCCTGGCGTATATTCCTTCGTCGTCTGCGTCAGTTCGGTGTTTGAACATGGGGAGCTGCGTGCTCCGCGGACGCATGCTGCTCGGTCCCCAGATTCCGGCTTGCTGAGCTATCTCACTCGGGGGAGGCCGAGCGGTGTTAGTCTCGGGTTCCGTTATCGGAGGACGTCAGCTGGAGGCGAAGAATGATGCCCCCAACATTCGATGCCTGTTTGGTTCGTAGCTCGTAGGCATAGGGGGGCGTCGGTTATCGTGCTCCTGCGGGGGCTGTAATGCCCGTCGAGGTCAAGGCCACGGTGTTCGCGCGGGGATGTGTGGGTCCCGAGATCGGGCTAAACACCGGATAACCGCTGTTTCCTGGCACAGACGTCTGCCGTGGAGCTTCGGGGGTTACATACTCCTCCTCGAAGTCTAGACGCGGGGTAACAGACTCCTTGCGGGACCATCCGCCGCGGCTCCTTGCGGGACCATCCGCCGCGGCTTTCGTAGCGGGCCACGGTCTGTTTCCGAGGTTCAACAGACTCCTGTCGTGCTTATCCAGTCGAGCTAACACAGTTCGCTGAGTGACCTCTAGATCGTGTGATCTGTCAATCAGGACTGCTAGCATTTTGCGGAGCTCCGCCATACCATCAGTGACGGATCTAGTCCGGCTTGGCGAGTCAGGTCGTGTTTGTGTATTGATCCGAGGAGCTTGTACATCCCCTTGGGGGCGATCCTCAGACCGTATCCAGGTCCGAGAGTTCGTTCTCTCGGCTGTCTGCGAAGTCGAGCCTGGCGGCGCGACTCCTAAAGGCTGGGAGACAGGGACGCGGTACACTGCTCCGGATCCTGCTTGAGTCACAACCGACTCTGATCCGGTATTCTCGGCTTGAACGCTTGCGTTCGTCTGGTCGAGATCCTGTGTGATGGAAAGAAAAGTTATTGATTCGAACAAAGAAGCGAGTCAAGTGTTGTTAAATCCACCATTACATCCTCAAATAAATAAGGAAAATCAACTGAATCCGTTTTGAAAAACGACATGCTTATATATATATATATATATATATATATATATATATATATATATATATATATATATGCTAATTAGAAGAAAAAAAAACAAGCACAAGTGTGATGTCGAATTTCAATAAAAACATAATAATCTTATCAAATCGTACCGTTACTAAAAAAGAAAGAAATAAAATGTATAATATCATCTTTTATTTATGTATTTATCCTTGAATTAAGTCAAAATGTCAAGTATAAATCATATGAAAGTGAAAACAAAAGTGTTGAAAAGAAAATAAATAACAATAACCTTTCATTAGTACTAAACCTTTGTTCAATAAACTTTTTCTTAGTACTAAACAAAAGAGATTTGGGTTAACTAAAATAGCTATGGAGTTAGTATATTCAAAAATACCACTAAATTTATAAAGGCTGATAGCAAAAATGGACCACAAATCTTGGTCAAATGCAAAAGTGGACCACAAAAATGAGACCTTCTATTTTTGCCATTAATTTCTGATAATGACCTCGTATATGGCAAATATTTACGAAGCCGACTCCTCAAAAAAGTCTACTAATAATTTTGGGCAGTTGCAAATGACCCATGTAACCTTCATTCTATCTATTATTGACCACAATACCATCGTCATCAATTCTTTCAACCACCATGAACAACCGATTCGAAGCTGTAAATGCTTCAATGACCGAAATTTAACCATATATAACTCATTATTTGTTTCACAAACTTCATATGCCTTTTTATTTTCTCTCTTTTCATCTTAAAAACTCTAGATTTTGATTTTAAAATATTCGATCTGTTCGAACTCTACTGTTATCGGCGTTTAATTCAGCAGCACTGGCCTGTTTTATTGGTTAGTCGTCGAAACGAAAGTTTTTGGGTGTTGAAGTAGTAAAAATCGCCTCCCTGTAGTTTTATTTCATTTTCCGACCTGGGTCGCGGTAGTAGACTTCGTTGAGCAATCCATAAGTGTACTGGTCAACGTGTGGTCTAGTTTTACGATTGACTTTTAAAAAAAAAAAATTCGTCAGTAGACTTCTTTTCAAGTATATGGAAGTCTAATAATTCCCTTTGAAAACAAAAAAGTATAGCATACTTCTCGGAATAGTCTCATGTCAATTTAGGATCTCGTTTTGCATTTGACTTAGTCAAAGTATTTTTCGTGAAATTTGACTCAGTCAAAAGGGTCTAGTTTTGTATTTGACCAATCTTTGACTTAGGAGGTAGACTTCCTAACGAAGTCTACTACACTTTTTTTTAGGTTGACCGCTCGTTGTAACATTGACTAGTGTGGTAGACTTCGTTATACCTCCCCGAAGTCTACAATTAATTTTGAAATTTTTTGGGTCAATTACAAAACTAGACCCATGTAGCTTTACGAGAGAAGTCTGTCATGGCCGACTTTGTTTAGAAGTCTACTTTTTCCTTTATCAATTGAAAAACTAGACCTTTTCGTAGTAGACTTGTCAGGTAGACTGTCTAGGAAGTATACTTAGTCCGACAAAGTCTACTCTTTAAAAGTCAAAGTTTGGTCAAATGAAAAACTAGACCCTTCACTAATTGCAGACTTTTATACGAAGTCTACAACTTGATTTAATTCCAAAACTAGAACACTAGTAGACTTTGCTAACAAATCCCCTTGGTAGGTTTGTTTACGAAGTCGGCGAAAACCAGGTAGACATCTCTGAGAAGCCTACTCATGACACATCATGCTGATATCATTTTGACATCAAAAATGTATTAAAAAGGCTTTTTATACGATATATAATGAATTTGACTTTGTTTTTTTGTATGTTTTCTTCGTAATATACTTGCTTGTAAAAGAGTTTGACATATGTATTCTATGTAAATATTTTTAAATCTTAATTCTAGTGAAATTGTGAAACTAACATATTTAAGGTAGATTTCATGGAGAAGTCTACTATTTTATTTACTTTTTTGGCAAATGCAGTTTAGTGCAAATTTTAGGTATTATTGGTATTTATGTATAAGTTTCACAAGATTATATGTTATGGTTTAGCTTAAAATGAATTTATGATTTTAACATTTTTTTGGAAGATTTATGTTGGAAATCGACCATGTAGAATTCGTGGAGAAGTCTACTCCCGACACATCATGCTGACATCATTTTCACGTCACTATCTTCTAAAAAGGCTTTTGTATATAATATATAATGAATTTGGTATTTTTTTTTTGGCATGTCTGTTTAGGTAAAATACTTGTTTCTGAATGAGTTTTGCATGTTTATTTCATATATATATATATATGCCTCAATCTTTTTTCTAGAGAAATTGAGAAACTGACTCATTTGGGGTAGATTTCTAGAAGAAGTCTTCCGTTTTATTTAGATCTTAGATAAATTCACTGTATTATTGAATTATGAAGAGTTTTTTTTTTAAAAAATGTTGTTTTAACTATATTTCCATATTGAAGTCGAATGTGGTTGATCTTGTTCTGTTTTACAGGAATGACTCAGCTGGTGGTTGTTTATGGAAAATGGGTGCTGAAAAACCTAGCTTGGCACTTTGAAGTTGACAATATTAAAGGATGTAGAATGTTCTTTTTGAGAGATGGTTGTACACATTTTGAGCTTCTTGAAATGACATATGATGACTTTGGTATGAGCAAGGAAACCCATGTAATTTAGGTATCGTATTCCTTACAAGATAAGATTCTTCAACAAATGCCTGCAGATACCCCTACTACACATGTCATCAACGATAGACAAGTTTGGATCTTGATCCAGTTGAATAAGATGCATGTTTTACAACTTTGTGTTTCTACTCGACCCACATAACATATGAATTCTGTTGCAAATGATGTAAAGGTTGTTGAACAAGATGATTTAGGGGCGGATTAAGAAGATGATTATAAAGAAGCCTCTAAAGATGATGAAGATGACGAAGATGATGAAGAGGAGGTGGAGGGGAAGATGTAGAGGCCGAGGGCATAGGAACAGTGAAATTTGAGGGTGGTTTTGATGACGTTGATGTTGACTAAAGTGAGTATGGCAACGTTAAAGATGAATACGATGTTGGGAAGACCCTCATTTTGATGTTTGCGGCATGCATGTATTACGCCCTAAAATTCATTGGTCATAAAATATATATGTCAACCAACATTTTGGTAGCAAGAAGGAGCTTATATCAGAGTTGTGACTGACGGCAGTCATGTTGAAGTTCACATTCAAAATATTTAAGTCTAGAAAGACCCTATTTGTTGCAACATGTTGTCTTAAAAGATGTGCGTGGAGGGTTATAGCTGCAGTAAAGAATGAACCAAACATGTTTTGGTTAACAAAATATAAGATTATACATACCTGCTCTGTTGGTGACAGATCCTATCACCGTAGACGTTCTACTCCGAATATGTTACAGAGTTATTTATAGAACGCGTTGGTATAATCGATGGACTTGTGGCTAAGCATATAAAAGATTCAATGAAGGTAATGTTTGGGATGCATCTTGTTGGAGTCAAGATTAGCACTTTCCTAAGAAGGCCTATTCATGAGTTTAGGTCGGCCCAGAATGGAAAGTCGGTAAAAAGCCCAAGGCGGTAAAACTTAGGTTAAACCGAACTAGGGATGACCGGCTTACATTAGGGTTTGGAAGGTGTTAAGGCAAAGGCGCCGCGTGACGACATCAGTAACTCGGAAATATTCCATATCGAGGTGAAAGCGAGATTCTAGGAAATATTCATATTTATCTTGTATTTCCTTATATGATAAACAGACTTGTAACCCTATATAAGGGAACCCAATAACATTCAATAAACGATACGCTTTTTCTTATTACTTTTCGCTTGAGAGACTTTAGAGCAAATATTAACCTAAAAATCTCTCCGGCGACTTTCACAGCATTATTTACCGGCTTCCACCTCGGAAACGCCGGCATAAAACCCTAAATTCCCAAATCTCACAGTGTTCCCAAATTCTTCTTTTAGAATCCCTAATTTACAAACCCTAAAACTCTTTCTATCTTTGGATAGACCGAGTTGAGATCTCACAATTGGCGCCGACTGTGGGGATTTCTAAGAGAAATTTCTGAACGAGATGTCGGGAAACCATAAGGAAATCGATCCGGAAAACCCAAGGGTTGACCTAAGCGATCATGAAGGAAGTGATTACGACCAAAGTGATCACGAAGACGATACGGCGCATGACGGCCAGCATCCGTGCGACGCCACTAAGTCAAAGAAAGCTCGAGATGACGGTAAACATGTCCCATCACTCAGCGAAACAACAGCACAAATCGAGCAAGACAAAGTCTTAGCTACTCTGATGGCCAAAATCGAATCACAGAACGATTTGATTAAAACGTTTTCAGAAAGAATCGATCTACTGCAAACGGAACAAGCAAAGATCCGTTCGGATCAACAGTCTAGAAAGTCCAAGAGAGAGGTGCCTCCAAAAGTGAAAGACAAAGTCGCCAGACGACTAGTCTATGATACATCCGAAGAAAGCCACCAAGAACAGAGCCGAAGCAGCGAATCCAGAAGCAACTCGCGCAAAGAACGCAACAAAGAGGATACTCGCGAACGGAGCTCACATCGGAAGAAAGGGTCTGAAGAACCCAAACGGAGCGGAAGTCGGAGGCAGGACGACTGGAACGATGAGAGGTACTCACCCGATAAAGATGAGCGCACCAATCACCAGACACGGGGCATGCATCACAGAAGAAATTCGCGATATGAGAATGACTCGCACCGTGATAACTATCGCCATGAGCGAAGTATGTCGCACGAGAAAACTCATGGAGCGTCTATTCGCGGAGCAAGTCGCAAGCATGTCGAGAAACAACTGACCGAGCTCAGAGGCACCCTAAAAGAACTAAAAGGAGAAGTCCATGGCGTTAAGGGGTCTGCACCCGAGATCGACCGAATCATCGAAAAGACTCAGAGGACACCCTTCACCTCGCGCATCACAAACACGTACATCAGGCAAAGGGAAAAGCTCAAGTTACCGATGTACGACGGCACGAAAGATCCAGCAACCCATCTTACAACGTTCAAAATCATGGCAGCAAAGGCACGGTTTTCATCAAGCAAAGAGCGTGACATCGGTTTTTGCCAATTGTTCGCCGAAACTCTGGAAGGGGACGCGCTAAACTGGTTCTCCCGGCTCCCGTCCAAATCAATTGATAGTTTCTCCGACCTCACATGGGCATTCGTAAGGCATCACTTCGCCTACATACGAAAGGACACTTCGCTGAGCGCGTTGATGTCCATGACGCAAGAGAAGAAGGAAACTTTGAAGGACTTTATAGAAAGGTTCAGGGCAGTGATGACGCGAGCGGAGGCTCCAGATAAATTCACTATCGCAGCCTTGACAAATGCCGTCTGGCACGAGTCGCCCTTTTACCAGGATCTAGTCGTCAACCCGCCATTGACCATCGAAGATGCACTTCATCGGGCAAACAAATTCGTGGAATTGGAAGAGAAAAAGGTCGCGTTAGCAAAAAGATTCGGTTCCGGTAAACAAGCAGATAAGAAGGAAGAAAGGGAACCTAGACAGCATTACGATAAAGGGGCCAAAACAACAATGGTTGTCGACAGCTCTGATAAATCCCGATCATCAAAACCGTGGAATAAACGGAACAAAGAAGCAAAGGGGAAGGCGCAACAAGCAACTTCCGCTACAGGGGATAAGTACTGCGAGTACCATCAAGCTACGTCTCACGACACGGCTGAATGTCGGAATCTCAGAAATGCACTCTATTCCCGACTTTCGGATGAAGAGATCAAGGCGGCCATTGAGAGGTTGAAAAAGGAAGAATCGGGGCAACATAAGGAAGACAAAGCCGACGGGCAAGCCCCCAAGCAGGACAAACCACTACGGCGTATCAAAAGCATAGCTTTGAAACGCAACCGAGAAGAAGAGGAGGGAGAAGACGAAGAGGAAACTCCCAAAACCGTCCGAAGAATCAACATGATCATGGGCGGTCTAATCTCCGTAAACGATTCGGTTCGATCAATCAAGGTCTACGAACGCCTTGCGTTAGCCGCACAAAAGGCGCCTCAGCCAGTCCTGTCAGATGATCCTCCCGTCACCTTTACCGACCAAGACCTCTATGGGACTCACTACCCCCACAACGACCCGCTAGTAGTAGAGCTATTAATCGGAAGCTGCCAAGTATCTCGGATACTAGTGGACACCGGAAGCTCAATAGACTTAATTTTCCTGGATACAATCAAAAAGATGGAAATTAAGGAGGAGGATATCAAGCAGAAGGCCAAGCCACTCACCGGGTTCACAAGCGAGACGACGTATACAATCGGAACGATCAAGTTGCCGGTTTACGCAGGAGGGGTTAACAGATTGGTGAGGTTTCATGTCATTGACAAACCAACCATCTATAACGTCATCCTCGGAACTCCGTGGTTATACAGTATGAAGGTGGTGTCCTCGACATATCATCAATGTCTGAAATTCCCGACACCTAGGGGGATTCAAACAGTCAAGGGATGCCAAAGCGCAAGCCGGTCGTATTTTGCAAGAGAGCATAGGATCAGAGTGCCTTTGTGCATGATCAACACGGAACACGGAAGAAAAGGACCTGAGAAAGAACTAATCCAACAAGTCATCATCGACGACTCCGATGCAAGCAAGTGTGTAGGGATTGGCGCAGAACTACCAGAAGACATCAAAAAGGAATTGATCGCCTTCCTGCAGCAAAATGTTACAACGTTTGCATGGACAATGAAAGACATGAAAGGCATCAATCCAACCATCACAATCCACGAGCTCAATGTCGACCCGACTTATAAACCAGTTAAGCAGAAGAGGCGAAAGCTCGGTCCTGAAAGAGCTAAAGCAGTCAATGATGAGGTAGAGAAGTTGCTAGAAGCCGGTTCGATCCAGGAAGTCAAATATCTCGATTGGTTGGCTAATCCAGTGGTCGTAAAAAAGAAAAACGGGAAGTGGAGAGTATGTGTCGATTTCACAGATCTCAATAAAGCCTGCCCAAAGGATAGTTTCCCTCTGCCACATATCGACCAATCGGATGTTTGCAGGCCAACTAGGCACCACAATGGAGGTTTATATCGACGACATGTTGGTCAAATCTTTGATTGCCTCCCAGCACGTCGGCCATTTAAAGGAATGTTTCAACATCCTTAACCGGTACGGAATGAAGCTCAATCCAACCAAGTGCACGTTTGGAGTAACATCAGGAGAGTTCCTTGGGTACGTGGTGACTCAGAGAGGAATAGAAGCTAATCCAAAGCAGATCACAGCCATAATCGACTTGCCATCTCCCAGGAACACACGAGAGGTACAGCGCCTCACTGGCCGCATAGCCGCCTTGAACAGATTCATATCCCGGTCAACGGATAAATGTCTGCCTTTTTACGAACTCCTACGGGGAAATAAAAGATTCGTGTGGGACGATAAGTGCCAGGAGGCATTCATTCAGCTCAAGGACTACTTGTCGAACCCGCCGATACTGTCTAAACCAGAAAACGGTGAGACACTATTGCTTTACATCGCGGTCTCAACAACGGCAGTCAGTGGCGTACTAGTTCGGGAAGATCGAGGGGAACAGAAGCCGATTTTCTACGTAAGCAGAATAATGAACGGAGCCGAGACCAGATATCCCGCAATGGAGAAACTGGCCTTCGCGGTCGTCATCTCAGTACGGAAGCTACGACCCTATTTTCAGTCGCATCCAATCGCTGTATTAAGTAGCCAGCCCCTTCGAACAATCTTGCACAGCCCAGGGCAGTCTGGTCGCCTGGCCAAATGGGCAATAGAGCTAAGCGAGTACGACATCGAATACAGAAACAGGACAACCGCCAAGTCGCAGGTAATAGCTGATTTCCTTGTAGAATTATCACCTGAATTGGATGTCGGTACCGAGATAGAAGACAAGAATTGGAAGTTGTTCGTCGACGGGGCTTCATCGAAAAAAGGAGCCGGGATAGGGATACGCCTCATATCACCAACCGGCGAAATATTAGAACAGTCATTCAAGTTGGGTTTCACAGCGTCCAACAACACAGCCGAGTATGAAGCTCTATTAGCCGGTCTCAGACTAGCCAGAGAAATCGGAGTACGACATCTCTTGGCCCATTGCGACTCCATGCTTGTAGCGAACCAAATCAATGGAGACTATGAAGCTAAAAACGAACGGATGGAGGCTTACCGAAAGACGGCATTAGAGCTCACCAGTTCCTTCGAATTCTTTGACATCGTCCAGATACCAAGGAAAGAAAATGCACCGGCAGACGCACTCGCGTCACTGGCATCGAATCCCGATCTCTGTCGGCGGATCCCGGTAGAAACGATCCACGAACCAAGCATCCCGCCCCCCGAAAGCGATCAAGAAGAACCTGACGATACGATCCAACAGAACGGCGAGGATGATATGTGCTTCAACGTTCAAGCAAAGAACACCGATCTCATTGCTATCCTAACTGACGAAAATGAGGATTGGCGACTTCCAATAAGAGCATATTTAACAGAAGGAAAACTTCCAGAAGACAAATGGGAAGCGCGACAACTTAAAGTCAAGAGTGCACGATACACTATACATAACGGTATCCTTTATAAATACTCGGCTAATAAAATCCTCCTCAGATGCATACACGGAGACGAAGTAAGTCGAGTTCTCGAAGAGACGCAGTCTGGAGAATGCGGCAACCACTCCGGAGGCAGGTCTCTCGCCCTCAAAATCAAGCTGAACGGTCACTATTGGCCGACTATGATAGCCGATTGCGAGACCTATTCCAACAAGTGTGAAAAGTGTCAGCGCCATGCGCCATTCATACATCGACCTACAGAACTGCTTACGACTTTGACCGCGGCATATCCATTCATGAGATGGGCGATGGATATCGTTGGGCCATTACCATTATCCAATCAAAGGCGTTTTCTACTCATCATGACCGACTACTTCACAAAGTGGGTAGAGGCCAAAGCTTACGTCGCGATCCACGATGTCCAAGTCCAAAATTTCGTTTGGAAATACATAATATGTCGTTTTGGGTTGCCTTACGAGATCGTCACAGATAATGGATCGCAATTCACCTCAAAGGTATTCGAAGGGTTTTGCAAGAAGTGGGATATACGTCTTAGCAAGTCGACACCAAGGTATCCTCAGGGAAACGGGCAAGCCGAAGCTACGAATAAAACCATCATCGCCGGCATCAAAAAGCGCATTGAGAGCAAAAAAGGAGTTTGGGCTGACGACCTAGATGGCGTACTCTGGTCGTATAGAACGACCCCCCGCAGCGCGACGGGAGCCACCCCATTCTCCTTAGCCTTTGGCGTAGAAGCAATGGTACCGTCTGAAGCTAACATTTACACTCTCCGCCGGTCTCTCATGCCGCACCATACCGAGATCAATGAAAAAATGCTAACCCAAGCTCTCGATACCATAGAAGAAGAGCGGGATCGAGCCCTACTCAGAATTCAAAATTACCAACAGCTCGCAGCTCGGTACTATAACCAGAAAGTCAAGGAGCGACACTTTCAAGTCGGTGACTACGTCCTCCGCAAAGTTTACGAAAACACTAAAGAGTGGAGAGCAGGCAAACTCGGGGCGAAATGGGAAGAACCCTACAAAGTCACGAAAGTCGTCAAGCCAGGAGTCTACGAGCTTGAGTCAATGAAAGGCAAAGCTTTACCGCGATCCTGGAATTCGGCGAGTCTAAAAAAGTACTTCTAAGACGGCAAGGCTATCGCCTAAAAAAAAAATGTATTATCAACTACGAGTGACTTGATTCTTCCTCGGGAGATACGTAGGCAGCCTTTACCGGCACAGTCACAAATTTAATAAAAACTTCATTTTTCAGTTTATTTACCGCCTTGAAAGCCCTGCAAAAACTAAAAGAGGTAAGTCCTTTCATTAAATATTTAAATATTCTTAATACTAACAAAAGCCGAGTCAAAGCAACTCGCGAAAAGCCGAGTCTAAGCAACTCGCAAAAGCCGAGTCAAAGCAACTCGCAAAAAGCCGAGTCAAAGCAACTCGCAAAAAGCCGAGTCTAAGCAACTCGCAGAAAGCCGAGCATCTAATAAAAACTCGCACTAGCATCATGCCTCCTGGCCAGGGGTGTGGTCTTCCTTGCGCACGAGGTGCACATCGTGGTAAGGAAAAGCCGGGATCCGTCCCGCAAATTCTTCGCGGTAGGAGATAACAAATAAGTCGAGCACAAAAGACTCGCACATTTTCCCGCCCTTAGAATAAAGCCGGGCATTTGTAAGTCTCGCAAACCGCCTTATGGCAAAATAAAAGTCGCTACTTGTTTAGAAATTGTCAAGAACATTTTTAATACAATAGCACGACTTAGTGATGAAAGTCGCTACGAGTTTAAATACAGTAGTACGACTTGGTCACATATACAAAAATCGGTATTCAATTTGTCAAGAACAAATTTGAATATAACGCGACTTGGTAACAAACCCAAGCACAAGTCGCTAAATTGTTTAAGTTTGACGACGAGTTTAATACAAGATTAGTTTGATTGTTTAGACTCGTTGGCCCGACTTAGTACATATTCGACCGCCATTTACTTAAGTTTGACAGAAAGAGCTTTAAAACAAAGATAGACCGATTCAAATCACTATCAGGCTCAAAGAAAAATTAATGTAAGTCACGATCAAATTAAGCAAAAAAATTTAAAGGTTTGCGAAGCTAAAATGAAAGTTATTACAAAAACCGACACAATAAATAAAATTTAATCAGCCCCAGCCGACGACTTCTCAGACTCGCCAATCTTCTCGGTTCCACTCTTCCCAGGAGCGCCATCCAAAGCCGCGACCTCTGAACGGACAGACTTAATGAGATCAGCAGGAACCGCCTCCGGAATTATCCCCCAATTAGTTCCAAACTGATCAACATCCTTTGGGACAGGAGGAGGAGAGTCGTGAGAACGGTCAAGCAGGGGGGTGATGTATCGGCGAGAGGACAAAAGTAAGCTCTTCCTTCGACACGACATTCATGTCGTCCAGCTCCGCATTCACCGCAACTTCATCAGCGGCGATCTTATCCAAAACAGCCTGAGGAACCGACACGCCCTCCCCGCTGAGTTTAACCAAACACTTCCTAAGCCCAGAAATCTGAGCTTGTTTGACTTGAAGAGCGACTGCATCCTCTTGATCCTTGATATAGAGCTGGATAAGATCGAAGTGAGTCTGCGCCTTGGTCCTGGCAGCGGCTTCGACTCTCTCCCTCTCCTTACGGACTAGATCAAGACAAGACTTCTGCATCTTCTGTTTCTCCGATTGGAATTTGAGAAGATCGGCCTTCGATTTCTCCTCGGCCTCCTTTAACTTACCCTCAAGGGCCAGGCTATTTTCCTCCGATACCCTCTTCTCTTCCTTAATCCTCTTAAGAAGATCATCCCGTTTGGTGACAGCAGCGGCCATCTTTTTCGCGGCCCAGGAACTTTCCAAAGCTACGCGATTGGAGGCCGCGATCACCTAAAAATAACAATAAAGAATCTTAGTTAAAATTGGCCGATTAAAATAAGAAATTAGGCAAAGGGGAGCTTACGTTAGCTTCAGCGTGTTTCAATTTGATAATAGCATCCGAATGAGGCAGCTCTTCTAGCACTGGCCAATCCGACTCGTTTCCTCTGACGCATGTCAACATATCAAAGCAGGCTCGAGGATTGTTAATGAAAGGGATCTCGCTCGCATACGGGTAAGCGAAATTGTGGATAGACGGCCGGACTTCCCCCTCTTTCACTTCGCGCCTTGGTCGCACCAAAACGAGTTCCTTGTTGGATTCGAAGGGCTTAAGGTTACCAGACGAATCGGGAACGGACCCATTAAATGTGTAGAACCTTTTCCACGGATCTTTCTGCTTAGAAGGTTCTCCGGAAGCCGTTACCTCAGCAGTAGCGTCTTCAGCCGGCCTACTCGTTTGGGACGCCTTCTTCGCCGACCTTTCCAGAGCCAACTTGTCCTCTGCAGGCCTTTTCTTTGTAGGAACCTTGGGCGGAAGATTGGAAGGATTTACCACCGGGGCAGTCGATTTCTCGCCGACATCGGAAGATTGACTACCGCCTTGAGAAGGTAAAAGTTTATCCTTATCTTTCGACGACTTGGCGGAAGAAGGAGGCTTGGACGAAATCTCCTTAGAATAGTCAACATAGTCAATTCTCTTAACTTTGCCCATCCTCTTTGGCTTGACGAGTTCTTCAGGGGTAACTTTCGCCTTGGTGTCCCACTTAACTGCATTGACGGACGAGAAATCAGAATAAAACAAGGAAAAGATTATCGTAAAAACAATAAACGAACCTTCGGAGATCCGCGGGAGAAATTTGTTATTACGCTCACGAGTAAGGTCTGACCACTTGCGTATACCGAGAGCCTGAATCTGCTCGAGGATAGGGAAGTAGTTATCGGGATACAGCTTCAGGAAAGGGTGTTGCACTGCAAAGACAAAAAGGAATTAAGTAAATTGTCACGTTCGAAAGATAGCAAATTTGGGACGACATCTACCATAATCTGTATTCCAAGACGTCCTGATAAGTTCCTTATGCTCGTCAGGAACGACTAATGAGGACAATTCAACAAAGAAATAGGATCGTTGCCAGTTGTTGATCTTCTTGGGCGCATCTGTCAGAACGCGGTTGCCACTTTTGAATTTAACCGCAAAACACCCTGGGCTAGTAGCCTTCATACGGTTGATCGACGTCATTTCCTCGAAAATCTGTTCGGTTATTGTAATACCGGCCTCAGCTCCTAGCACTAGAAGACCGACCATGTGGCGAACCGCAACGGCTGAGAGTTGGGAGATGGCAATTTCGCGACGATGGCAGTATGAAATCAACAAGTCGGGTAGCGGAAACCAACAACGACAACCCCCAGTATCAGTGTTGATGAAATACGACTCATAAAGGGTCATGTATCCCGGAGGAGGACTCCAGGGACGGTCAAGCGGAAAGGGGATGATGACTTTGATCCTTGAATCCGCTCCGCAGTCTTGAAGCATGGATCTCACCAAAGTCGCATTAGATTTGGTCCTAAAAACGTTACTAAACATTTCACTAGGATCAACCGGCAATACAGGAGGAACGTTGTCTTCAGAACCGTCCTGACCAACATCGATGTTGTCCTCATCATCATCAGAATCCCGTAACCGATGAATGATTAAATCCTCCCAGCCAGAACTCTCGGAAGCATCGGTCTGACCGGATGCCTCGCGACGACGTCGGAGCTCTTCAATTTCAATGTGGACAGAATGATTCCTCAAGTCGGACGAAGTACTCGAAGACGAGGAAGCAGAAGGAACAGACTGACGACTTGGTGAGTCTTCTGCAGACGAGACGGTAACAACTTCTTTGTCTTTACTCGATGAACAACGGATCAAAGACATGATTTGTTGAAGAACAAATGAAGAACGCAAGAGAAAAACGAAGATTTGATCTAAAGACCTATAGAGCCTAAAACGGAGCAGCGGCGGAGTGATGATCGGAAAATAAATATCGAGAGAGAGAGGATTACCTTCCAAACTTCTTCACTTGAGCGAAATGAGGAAGTAAGAAGCAAGAAGGAACTACTTATAGTGAAAATGACGGCGCAGAAATCGAGGCACATCATTACCTAGGCGACGATTCGTGTTTCACACCTACCCGGTGGTTAAACCGAGAATCAATTCCGGTTTCGCCGGATCACCATTGTTTCTAAACCAGTTCGCTTAAATCTCGTCGACCCGGGCTAAGCCGGATCAGCCCGATAAGAATATGGGCCTAAACAGTAATAGAACTCGCCAGAAGACGAATATGGGCCAACCAAATCATTTCTTAAACCATAGGTTAACTCCTCGTAATGACGACTTGAGTTCAAGTCGCCACACTGGGGGGGGGGGCTTATTGTTGGAGTCAAGATTAGCACTTTCCTAAGAAGGCCTATTCATGAGTTTAGGTCGGCCCAGAATGGAAAGTCGGTAAAAAGCCCACAGCGGTAAAACTTAGGTTAAACCGAACTAGGGATGACCGGCTTACATTAGGGTTTGGAAGGTGTTAAGGCAAAGGCGCCGCGTGACGACATCAGTAACTCGGAAATATTCCATATCGAGGTGAAAGCGAGATTCTAGGAAATATTCATATTTATCTTGTATTTCCTTATATGATAAACCGACTTGTAACCCTATATAAGGGAACCCAATAACATTCAATAAACGATACGCTTTTTCTTATTACTTTTCGCTTGAGAGACTTTAGAGCAAATATTAACCTAAAAATCTCTCCGGCGACTTTCACAGCATTCTTTACCGGCTTCCACCTCGGAAACGCCGGCATAAAACCCTAAATTCCCAAATCTCACCGCGTTCCCAAATTCTTCTTTTAGAATCCCTAATTTACAAACCCTAAAACTCTTTCTATCTTTGGATAGAACGCGTTGAGATCTCACACATCTCGATTATACCTCTTCTTATTGGGCCCTAATATATGCTCAGCAGTTGGTGAGGGGAACGACTGAAGATGAATATCAAAGGTTTCCTTCTTACTTGCGTTATATTGAGACGGCCAACCCATGAAGTATCACTGAGCTTGTACGTGATGCGGATAACAAATTTCTATATCTTTTTCATATTGTTGGGTGCTTCGATAGCCGGTTTTCAATATCTGAGGAAAGTTATTGTGGTTGATGAGACTCATCTAACATGAAAATATGAAGATGTTATGCTAGTTGCAGTAGGACAGGAGGCTAACTTTCAGATATTTCCAATGGCATTTGGAACTGTCCATTTGGAGTGCGAAGATTCTTGGGAATGGTTTTAACCTACCTGCGCAGATGTTTTTCAGATTAGTATTCGTTGGTAATAGTATCTGATAGACATTCAGCCATAGTGACTACATGCGCAAAAGTAATGCCTTGGGCAACACTTGGGATATGCTACTATAGGTTACAACAAAATATAGTCACCACATTTCATGGGAAGCAGCTAATGTATTTTGTAAAAGGCGCTGCGTATGCACATACGCTATTCCACTTTAACCGATACATGGATGCAATTCGCCATGCCAATCCCGAACTAACAACATATCTCGAGAATGCGGATCCGAAGTTATGGTCTCGAGTTCACTTCCCGGGTGACAGATACAATATAAAGACCACTAACATTGCAGAATCAATTAATTTGGCGCTTAAACAAGCCAAAGGTTTCCCTATATCAACTCTTCTGGAGTTTATAAGAGAGAAATTGGACAGGTGGATCTACAAAGGCGAAAAGATGCCTTAATATGGCAACAACCTGTAGCCGTGGCGTTGAATATTTGTTGACATTACGTGACCATTATGCAGATCACATATCTTTTGAACGCATAGACAGATGGTGTTTCTTCGTGAGAGGTGGACGACGAGATTGTATGGTCGATATCGAACATACCAGTTGTGCATATAGGGTGTACGATGTTGAGAAGATACCTTGTTCACATGTACTCGCATTTGCGAAGGAAGCTCGTTTGCATAGTTATACACTTGTATGCTCCACGTATGGAAAAAGCTATTTATATGCAACCTACTCTAATAATGTCTATCCATCCTCATTTGATGACTCAAAAGAAGGTTCAGTCCTATATCTTCCTCCGACTGTGAAGCGTGGTCCTGTCAGACATAAGAAATCGAGATGGCTATCTTGGTTAGAAATGTCAAGAAAGACACGCACCAAACCAAGAAAGATGCATAAGAAGTACAACTATTCAAAATGCAGGCAACCTGTACATACACGCAATCGTTGTGTAAGTTTTTTTTGCATTTAGCTTCCATGTTAAGATCGTCAGTTCTTGTGACTAAAATTTTGTTATCTTAACGTACTTAGGTTTGGGACGAAAACGATGGCTAAAATCGGGGGAATAATAGACAATCATAACGAAATTTACCGTAGAAGTCTTTTGAAGAAGTCTGCCCGGGAGTCTTCTGTATTTGTATTTATTGTGGTTGTTTTCTCCATTTTCATGAGTGGTTTTTCCTTAGAGACGCTAGAATCCTAATACTATTACCGAAGTTGTTTTAAGTTGATAGGTTACAACCAAAAACATATAAACCTATCAGAGGATCAAAACAATGACAGTATGAAAAGGTTGAAAGCAAAAACAAACACAACATGATTACTGTTCATTCACCTAAACCCATATATACAACTGATATTCAAGTTCAGTCATAAACGCCAAATTCGCCCCAAGCGCGTTCTTCTTCTTCTTCTTATCATCGGTAACCACACTCGTCCCAGATCTCAACACACATCTTGTCCCTTATACTTTTGGCGTTCTTGTCACACAAAGGAGGAGGGAATGACATTCCAAGTGCGTGACATTCGATGTACTTCAAGCAAAAACCTCCACAGTCCCCCGTTTGGTAGTTTTGAGACACGCTCTTATCTTTGACATGCTCATATGTGAATGGCTCGAAATTGTAAAGTTATCTACCATTAACATCTACCAAGGACATTAGACAGGGCAGCATTACTCGAATAGGCTCAACTGCTGTGTCAATTGTGTCATCTCGGAAGATTTTGTATCAAGAATCCCATATGGTGATGTGCTTTTTAGGGAGTGATATCCACAAAGCAACCCAATAAGTTCTCGTAACGTTCAAGGGAACATATAAGTCATCAACTTCAATCCCCCCATGTTTTGTTTCGACTTGCAGTAAACCGGCGCCTCGACTGAAAAGTAATCAGAAGAACCACCCGGTAGAAATTTACCTGAACCATCGTAATTCGATTGCGAGTTGACAAAATCTTTGTATTTCGATTTCCACATCATCGAGAAAATGGCATTCAGGAAGCATATTCTATTGGACCTGAACCACTAAGGAGGCTTATGGTATCAGGGTCTGAGAAGATTAGTGATGACATCCATATGCTGCATTGATTGAAACTAATAGCAGTGTACCTCTATCCATACATACTAGAAACGTCTACTCATGAAGTCTACCATTGAAGTCTGCTTATGAAGTATACCACTGAACCTTACCATGTCCACAAGCCATTATTTTGGAGTTCACAAGTCCAAAACCAATGGCTAAGAGATCATTTAGGCTTCTCCTTTAAATTCCAATCACTGCGAGGTTAAGGTTATTTTAATTCGTCAAAATTCAGAAGCTAACCAATAGAATCTTGAGTGAGTGAAGACTTACGAAAGACTTTTCATCAAATCAAAGCAAGGTTTCGGCTTCGCCTTCGGAACAACTGCGAATGGATCGTAGCCAGACTTAGAGGCTGTCAGGAATTTTCAAGATTACCTTTGCCGTTTTGTTTCCGAGGAAAGGAGAGACTTGTGTTGAAGCTGGCCTTTTAATCCTTTCACCCTTTGCTCGTGCAAGTTTCTTTGCTGTAGACTGCTTTAGTTCTTGTTTTTTCAAAAGAGCCTCATGGTCCTCTTTTGGTGGTTGTCTTATTCCAACATATTCCACACTATTAGTTTTACCGGAATTATCGCTCTCAGTCTTCTGAACCTGTTTTTTCTGAAATTTTTCAATCATGTACAACAGAAGTTGCACAAAGTAAATCGAGGATACAACATTTTTATTATATAGTTCAAATCCCTTGTAAAAAACAATAGCATTCCACAAACAAGAATAGACAACTCACTAAAATTACATAAAGTTATTTCATAAACCGAATCCTATTTAGATGTGATCGCTTTCTTTATACTTGGTACTATAGAGGGTTCATTACTAACCGAAGTAGGCAGCATTTCCTCCTCCTGAGCGGCCAATGCATTTGACTTCACATGCTCTTGATTGGTCCTAGCCTCTTTTAGACTCGCTACATCAGATTCCAGGCCTTCAACTTTCAGCTTCAGTTCTCTAAAATGCTGATTGCAATCCAAGAACCCTGCTTTTACATCCATAGTTATCAGTGAGCAGCCTTGTTTAATTTCAGCCCTAATGGCCTCCAAGACGTCTTAGTTGCTCATGCCACGATCATCTGGAGTAAAAACTTCCTCCCTCAACCTTTTAACACCCTTCTCTCGTTTCGTATACTCTAATAGATTAGTCTTCATAACTGTATTTGATTCCAAGACACCTACTACTTCCCAGTGAGTTTTGTTCCTCGCCATCGCCCATCACCAAAATCTCCAAACATTGCTTTCAAAATATTCTCCACATGCTCATCTTCAACCTCGTCATCCAAACTGGGAACATTTGGTCCCTCTCCTTCACAAAAAGCTGTAGAAACGGGTCTCAATAATCCCATATCACAAATAAGAGTGTTACAGAACATAGTACAATATAATAGTACAAGACCAACATGTTTGGTGTGGACTTGTATTGCGCACCTGCTTCAACATGTTCTCTTTCACATTTTCCGTCCTCTAGTCCCCTTGAAAGCAAGCAGGGGTTGAGTTATTTTAGACGCTATGCTCTCTCCATACTCAGTCAAGTAGTCCGGCATAGAAGTGTACACCCAAACTTGGAGGACCTCAACCAAACCATCAATAATGTAAGCCTTCGTATAATCCTTCTCTTTGATAGACGAAATAAGGTTTTTGAATGTTACCCTTCCCCACGGGTAGTTCTCAAATGCCACAAAATCCATGACTAGCTTAGCCATGCTAGGGCTTGTGGATGTGGAGGATTTCTTTCCTCAACAAATCCAGCATAGACAGCCAAGTATCCCAATCGCATCCTATCACCCCTAGACAATTTATCAGCAAGGGAACAAGCTTTAATAAGATCATTAATATTGGGACCCCTTTCTATAGGCACTCCCATTTTCTCCCTGAATTCTTTCATCTGTTTTGTAACTTCAACGCCAGGCTCTCAAAGTCTCTCAACGTAGTTACATGCAAGGCCGGTGATCTCTTCAAACTCGTTCAATGAAAACCTCAAAGGGTTTACATCAACCAGACTCCAAAGCTCATACTTCTTCTTAAAAACTAATCCAAATCCGAGGATGTAATGCACTAGCCGAGACGCCCAACCAAAATCCATCTTGTGAAACTTCAGAAATACACCATGTTTAGAGTTCCATGACTCTTCCCACTCATCCTCTTTAAGTGCTGAGAACACAGAAGTGAACAACTTCTTATTGTTGCTATAGTACAAGAAACTCTTCACCGGTTCGGGCTCATCACCTTTTGTGAAAAGTCTCCTGGGAAATATAGGATTATCCTTCCTGCACTAAAGAAAAACATATTAAGGAAAGTCTTCTAAATAAATCTACCATATATGTCTACAGTATAAGTATCGTAAACAAGTTTACGAGGTAAATCTACTGATGAAGTCTACAATTAAAGTCTCCCAAATAAATCTACGATCTAAATCTCCTACAATGGGTTTAAAGTACGATCAACATGGAGCATAACAAACTGAAACTAAAATGTATGTGGAGCATAACAGATTCAAACTACGATCTACGTGGAGTATAACCTATTGAAACTAAAAAAATATGGTTATTGAAAGAGGGATTTAACCTTATATTGCCTCGTTGAACCAAATTTGCCAACGGAACACAAGGAGCTGAAGATCTCTGACTTCGACAAAGTCAGGGGCCCACATACGGCAACACACGGAAATCGAGAGACGCTGTGAGGCATGGAATTGTGGAGACCGACACGGCGAGGTAGAAACAGATGGGAAGCAAACAAGGAAAGTTATGTTATTTTCAAATTATTGGAAATATTCAAAAAAATAAGAGGTGATAGAGGAAGCATGAGTGTTTACCGACAGGGAGGAGGCGACAAAGAGACGGACCAATTGCTAGTCTGAGATAGAATACGAAGTCGAGAGGGTGAAAAAAGGGAGGCGACACCGTCTGTTGGAAGGAATTGAGGGACGATTGTCGCCGTCGGTAACGATGGAGTAGAGATAGAGAAGTAGGTAGAAACTAATTAGGGTTAAGAATAAAGAGTAAAAAAAATAGGTAGGTTAAAAATTGGTTAAGTGACGGCTATCATCGGTTTATAGTAGGTTAACATTAGTTTATATTACTATTTATCGTTTTTTACTTATATTTTAAAAAATTTAACGGTTATACAATTATGTAGATCTCCTTAGGAACTCTACTATTAGTCTCTCTAATCTAAGTCTACCAAATAATTTTCCACACTTTTCGGTACAATAAAATTGTAAATAAAATTGTAAATCTCGCCCAAATTTGTCCCATCAAAATACCGGTTCCCGCCCATTTACTAAGGTTTCCTGCTCGTAGGTTTAGGTTAATTAGAAAAGTAGATTTACACATGATGTCTACCTTAAAAATTTCATAATTTAGATTACCGGTTAGCTCAATTTGGTACGATCAAAATTCTATTCTTATATTGGCTCAATTATAATCTTTATAAGTTTCTTATGTAGACTACGATAGGAAGTCTACGCTAGAAGTCTTCTTAAGGAAGCTATAACAAACAAACATACAAACAAGCGATTCACTGAAATTAATAATTATGGTTCCATAAGTTGATACAAATCTCACAAATACATATAATAAAACATCAACAAGCAACAAAGCTAAAATGCCATAAGCTGATTCGACCAATAATCTATATTTTGAATTGGCAAACACAAGGGAGAAAATAATGATTAAGAGGACTACAATGAATAGAACCACCTTCTTCATCTCCAAGACTCCAACAAACTATTATGTAATTGTCGCCTTCAGTTGAACTATCTCAGCCTCAATCCGAGTTTGAGCTGCATGTTAATCGCTATCTTCAAGAACACTGATGCAGTCTCCCTTATTTTTTAAACCACGTTTAAGCTTTTGAAATTTCTCCATAATAGCTTCATCCCACAATTTAAATAATTGGTGGTTACCGTCCTGTACAAAAATATTCTACAATTTATTCTATTAAAAAACATAGTCAACAATCAAAAAACAAACAACACCAAAGATCTTAGTGAAGGATTGTTTAGTGTTCATCCTGGTTCAATTCTTTCAGATTAAACCCTACTAAACAGATTGGATCTAGGTTCTCTTGCAGAATCATAAGGGGATCTCGTAATACCTTGTTATGCAGCGGAAGAATCAGGTATGAGTCAGAGATCAGCAGAACCACCAAGAGGTTGTTCCTCCAAAGGCTCACACACGCACACTAACAGGAAGAAGGCTGCTAGACCAGAGAGAGGGAGGCGCAGAGAGAGAGAGAGAGGCGCAGAGTATTAGACCAAAAGAGCAGCTAGGTTAAGTTTTAATTATAAAACTTATGTCTAGTTCCTTTTGGGCTTTTGGGCCCAAGTCCCAATTTGATTAAATCCCTTAGATTTAATCAGGCCCTTTAATCTCTCTAAGTACAGTAAATGCCTAGCACTTTTACCGTACTTCTGCTGAACCGTTCCCTCATAGTTTCCTGTTAGCTTAGGCGTGTGACCCATATGGGATCATATAATAAAGGCAATAAATCCAAGACTTATAGATCATGAGCGGACTCTAGCAAGCCATCATGACCCCCAGTATTATATGACTTATGTCTGATCATTGACATACTCTTACTTTCTAGAGACAGTACAGAGATTACCGGACATAATTCCAACAATCTCCCACTTGTACTGGAATCTCTGTATTCATATTCCTTTTGTCTCAATATCTCGATTAGTCATAAGGCAAGATGAGTGTCATCCTTATAAAGCCTAATAATGTTCATCGGACTCTGATTTGATACTGACAATCCAAACGACTCGGGACAGTCCGTTTGAGCATGGCCATGCATTTTCCAGTATTCAAATCTCCGATTGGCCTAGAGATATTCACTCCATTTATATTGGAGGGACAAATCCCGTCTTGTTCTATCACTGTAAACTACTCATTTCATAATACACCCAAACAAGGTCCTTATAACTATCGCTTAACGACAGCGTTAGACAATGATCAAAGCGCATCAGTTGATGTGCAGTCACATGCATGCGAACTCAGGTCTAAGGACTATACTCTATAGTCGTAGTAAGAATCTCTTATGACACAGATATAAATATCCTGAAGAGTTCTTATAAGCGGGTCTTGTCCGGTCGTATGTACCCCAACATACACCTATGTACTGACTTTGATGCCGTGCATCTATGACATCCTGAGACTTTGTCATAAGTCACATACCAATCTAGTCTCACGCGGTTGTTGGTGTTCCAATTTCAACAACCTTCGACTAGGGACAGGATGATATAAGCCATCTATCAAATATAGGGTCTCATGATCAAGCTAAATGACTTTGATGACTCAAGATCAAGTCACTTACTTCGATGACCTATAAAATGGTTCATATCATTTTGGAACGATTATTTCATCACAGTTAAAATAATCTTGAAAGATAATTTTATTATTAAACATCTCAAATGTTTTACAAGAACATATCAATAACTAAATAAAGCCCTCAAACTCCCACTCAAATTTAGATTACATTTCAATGTCTCTAATGCCTACAGCTTCAGTCAGGTACTCGAGCTTAGGCCTTGGGAGTGGCTTTGTCAACGGATCAGCGACATTATCATCTGTCGGAACTCGGCTGATCTTGACTTCCTTTCTATTAATGATATCACGTATCAAGTGAAATCTTCTTAGTATATGTTTGGATTTCTGGTGTGATCTTGGTTCCTTTGCCTGAGCTATAGCACCATTGTTATCACAAAACAGTGCCAGAGGCTCAGCTGCATTTGGTATCACACCTAGTTCAATAATGAACTTTCGTATCCAAACAGCTTCCTTCGCTGCTTCTGAGGCGGCGAGATATTCAGCTTCTGTAGTGGAATCAGCAACGGTGTCTTGCTTGGAGCTTCTCCAACTAATTGCACCACCATTCAGACAAAAGATATAACCGGACTGTGACCGGAAATCATCTTGGTCTGTCTGGAAACTTGCGTCCGTGAATCCACTGACTTCAAGCACATTACTTCCGCCGTACACTAAGAACTTATCCTTAGTATGTCTCAGATACTTCAGGATATTCTTGACGGCAATCCAGTGGTTTTCACCTGGATTTGACTGGTACCTACTCGTCATGCTCAATGCATAAGCAACATCAGGACGAGTACAGATCATGGCATACATGACAGATCCTATTGCAGATGCATAAGGAATATTCTTCATGCGCTCAAGCTCAGCAGGCGTCGTTGGGCTCTGCTTCTTGGTTAGCGTTGTGCCATGTACCATTGGTGTGAAGCCCTTCTTGGAATCTGCCATGCTGAATCTATGCAGGACTTTGTCAATGTATGAATCTTGACACAAGCCTATCAGCCTTTTAGATCTATCCCGGTAGATCCGGATTCCAAGAACGTATGCGGCTTCACCCATGTCTTTCATGGAAAAACAACTTCCAAGCCAGTCCTTTACCGACCGCAGCATTGGTACGTCGTTTCCGAGAAGCAGTATGTCATCGACATACAGAATAAGAAATACTATTTTGCTCCCACTAGTCTTCTTATACACGCATTGTTCTTCTTCGTTTCTGATGAAGTCAAATTGCTTGATCGCTTCATCAAAACGAAGATTCCAGCTCCTCGATGCTTGCTTCAATCCATAAATGGATTTATGAAGTTTGCATACTTTCCCAGCATTCTTTGGATCTATGTAACCGTCAGGTTGTGTCATATACACATCCTCTTCCAGAATTCCATTCAGGAAGGCGGTTTTCACGTCCATCTGCCAAATTTCATAATCATGAAAAGCTGCAGTTGCTAGTAGAATCCGAATAGATTTCATCATAGCCACTGGGGAATAGGTTTCATCATAATCCACACCGTGAACTTGCCTGAAACCTTTTGCCACCAACCTGGCTTTATAAATCTGGACATTTCCATCCACGTTAATCTTCTTCTTGAAGATCCATTTGCACTCGATGGCTTTTACACCAGCGGGTAAGTCAACCAACGAAAACACTTGGTTGACCGACATGGAGTCCATTTCGGAATCAGTGGCCTTACGCCACTTAGAGGAATCTGGGCCCATCATGGCTTGATTGAAGTTCGATGGTTCATCACCATCAATGATCAGAAGATCATGACAGTTAGTCACGAGGAATCCTTGATATCTCTCGGGTTCGTGACGGATCCTCCCGGATCTTCGAACTTCAGGTACCACAGGTTCAGGCTCTACAATTTCTTGTAGGTTCTCCTGCTGCTCTTCCTCATTAGGTTGAGCAGTATCCTGTTCATCTTGAATTTCTTCAAGCAGTACCTTACTCCCACTGTTTTTCTTAGAGAGAAACTCCCTCTCAAGAAAATTACAATCCCGGGCAACAAAAATCTTGTTCTCGGATCGTAGGTAGAAGTAATAAGCCTTGGTCTCCTTCGGATAACCAATGAAGTAGCATTTATCAGACTTTGGTGTAAGCTTGTCAGAGATTAATCTCTTGACATAGGCTTCACAACCCCAAATTCTAAGATAAGACTGCACTGGAGTTTCTCCAGTCCATAATTCATATGGTGTCTTAGCTACTGCTTTTGATGGCGCTCTATTTAGAGTGAACACTGCTGTTAGCAGAGCATATCCCCAAAGGGATATTGGAAGGTCTGTGTGACTCATCATAGACCGAACCATATCCAATAAGGTCCGATTCCTCCTCTCAGACACACCATTCCATTGAGGTGTTCCAGGAGGAGTGAGTTGGGAAACTATCCCACACTCTCTCAGATGATCACTGAACTCTTGGCTCAAGTATTCTCCTCCTCGGTCGGACCGAAGAGCTTTAATGCTTTTGCCAAGTTGGTTCTGTACTTCATTTTTGGAATTCTCTGAATCTCTCAAACGATTCAGACTTATGTTTCATTAAATAAACATATCCATACCTGCTGAAATCATCAGTGAAGGTAATGAAGTACTGATAGTTTCCTCTTGCATTTGTGGACATTGGGCCACACACATCAGTGTGTATCAGGCCCAATAAGTCACTGGCCCTCTCGTTGGGTTTATTAAAGGGGGCCCGCGTCATTTTGCCCATCAGACAGGATTCGCATTTCTCACATGACTCAAAGTCAAATGAGCCAAGAAGTCCATTCGAATGGAGCCTCTTAATGCGTTTCTCACTGATGTGCCCTAAACGACAATGCCATAGAGACGTTCGGTTCTCCTCATTAGGTTTGAACCGTTTGGTATTAATGTTATAAATTGGTGCGGATTGATCAAGTATGTAAAGCCCATTCGTAAGAGGGGCACAACCATAGAACAAATTATTGCGATTGAAGGAACATAATTTATTCTTAACTGAAAAATCATAACCTTCCAAATCCAATAAAGAAACTGAAATAATATTTCTGCTTATCGCAGGTACAAAATAGCAGTTATTAATTTCTAAAACCAATCCCGAAGGTAAAGACAACAAGTATGTGCCTACAGCTAGTGCAGGAACTTTCGCTCCATTCCCAACTCGTAGCTCCACTTGTCCTTGCTTCAGCTTCCTACTGTTGCTGAGTGCCTGCATATTAGTACAAATATGAGCCCCACAACCAGTATCCATAACCCATGAGGTATTATCAGAAGTAGTTGTATTAACTTCTATAACAAAAATACCTGATGAAGAAGTCTCCAGAGTCTTCTTCTTCAATTCCTTTAGACCTTCCAGGAATTTCTTACATTCTCTCCTCCAATGCCCCGGTTCTTTACAGAACCTGCAGATGTCAGTAGGCCCAGCCTTGGACTTGGGCTTGGGCTTGGGCTTTGACGTGTCCTTGTCCGAGACTTGAACAGCCTTAGCCTTTCCCTTGTCTTTGGCAGAGGATTTCTTAAAGCCCTTGCCCTTTTGCACCATAAGCACGTTGGGGTCCTTGGCTTTCCTCAAGTTGGGCTCTGCAGTCTTGAGCATTCCGTGAAGCTCAGGCAATGTCTTACTCAAGCCATGCATATTGAAGTTCAGGATGAACTGATCATAGCTTGCAGGTAAAGACTGCAGAACGATGTCGCAGGCAAGTTCCTGGCTGATAGGGCAGTCGAGTTTCTGAAGATGATCGAGATAACCCATCATCTTCAAGACATGAGGACTCACTGCCGCATTTGCAGCCATCTTACAGTCTAAGAGGTTCTTAACTGTCTGGAACCTCTCAGTCCTTGCCTGCTCCTGAAAAGCGATTTCAGGCTTGCCATTATATCGATGGGCGACAGCACACTCTCGAACTGCATTTGCAATTCAGGAGTCATGGTTGCCAACATCAGGCAATAGACATCATTTTCATCTGACGAATGCTTTTCCCAAGCATTGTGCAGATTCCTGGCGGCATTGTTTGGAGGCCTCTCGGGGAGGGGATCACGAAGGACATATTCCTTCTTCTCCTTCTTGAGGACCAGCCTCAAGTTCCTTGACCACGTCAGGAAGTTCGTTCCAGTCAGCTTCTCCTTGTCGAGAACAGACCGGATTGAGAATGTGTTTTGTGTGCTTGTTGTAGTCATTTCTGAAATTTAAGATAAAAAGGATTTTAGTTTATATGTTCAAGTTGAGTAATCTCGCATTATATTCAATAACATTAGTTACCCTCAAAAGAATATAATGATTCCAAGATCCACATACAACTAAGATCAAAGTGGGCCACTGGCCGTCACCCAACCTTAGCTTATATCGGTAAGCCCTATTTCGGCTAATTATATCCGTGATATAACTCTTGGTTGTGAATCTGGGCCCGAGGCCCAATCCACTCTGATGTCTCAAGGCCCGGGACTCCTGATGGCCTAGTCAAGAAAACCAGACTATACAGTCATGTAATCACTAATGTCTGGGACTCCCAATAACATTAATGAATCACAAACTGTCTTACCCACGCAAAAGATAGACACCCTCACACTGTAAGGCCATGTGTACGATTGAATGGGTTTCAACAGCTGACATAGACTGGACAAGACATCCAACGCTTGATATTATTTGAGGTTTATAGGTTTTCTTAAAATTTCATTCCAAAATAGAAGATTACTATTTTTGGAAACTTTCCATTTTGGGAAACCTACTGTTTTGGAAACTTTTATAATTGGAAACTTCCTAAAATTGGAAACTTTCTAACTATAGAAATTTCCTAAATATCCAAAACATGCAAATCTAGAAACTTCTATTCTAAGAAACTTTCTAATTCGAAATTTTGGAAACTGATTAATTTAAAATCGAATTTTTAATTATTAAATGAATTTTAAATTTAATCTGAAGAAGAGACTCAAATAACTGGCCCAATTGTTTTAACTTCTTGGCCCAAGGCCCAAGAATTGGTCTATGTCCAAGACATAACCCAATTGCCCAATTAAATGACATAACCGGTCTGGTTCATTAAAATTGGTCTAACCAAGATTAATTACTACGATAACCACAATTGTTAACCGGTTATTTACTAAACCGGATTTTCTCAATTTATTTGGTCCAACCAAATCAAATTAGAAAACCACTGGTTTAGGCACTAAATCCAATTTTAAACGACATTGGATTTCTTATCACGGTTTAACCAGATTTAATAAATATTATTAAGTCTGTAAACCGTAACGATTAGATTTTTTTAATTATTTTAAACCGAACCACAAACCAAAACCGAACTGGCCGAGAGTGACCATCGATCCGGACAGCTCATGCTTCACGCGATCGGGCAAGCTCGGGTCGTGCGATCGGGACGTGGGCGGGACGAGAGCGGGACGGCTTGGGTCGAGAGAAGCGGGACACTATCGGTCCATCTCTCGCGATCGGAACGACCACGCGACTCGATCCGGCAAACCGATCGGTCCGTGCGTCACTCCGATCGCAGCCAACCGATCCGGACGTCCGACACTCTGACCACACTCCGATTTAGTTTAGGGTTTTGTATAGGTTTTAATTCTTTTGTTTCTTAAGTGTTTTCTTATCAATTTCAAGCATAGATTGATTCAAACACTTCTAAACAACCTAAACATGATTCTAACAAGAAATCCTAATAGAACCTATGGCTCTGATACCACTGAAGGATTGTTTAGTGTTCATCCTGGTTCAATTCTTTCAGATTAAACCCTACTAAACAGATTGGATCTAGGTTCTCTTGCAGAATCATAAGGGGATCTCGTAATACCTTGTTATGCAGCGGAAGAATCAGGTATGAGTCAGAGATCAGCAGAACCACCAAGAGGTTGTTCCTCCAAAGGCTCACACACGCACACTAACAGGAAGAAGGCTGCTAGACCAGAGAGAGGGAGGCGCAGAGAGAGAGAGAGAGGCGCAGAGTATTAGACCAAAAGAGCAGCTAGGTTAAGTTTTAATTATAAAACTTATGTCTAGTTCCTTTTGGGCTTTTGGGCCCAAGTCCCAATTTGATTAAATCCCTTAGATTTAATCAGGCCCTTTAATCTCTCTAAGTACAGTAAATGCCTAGCACTTTTACCGTACTTCTGCTGAACCGTTCCCTCATAGAGTCCTGTTAGCTTAGGCGTGTGACCCATATGGGATCATATAATAAAGGCAATAAATCCAAGACTTATAGATCATGAGCGGACTCTAGCAAGCCATCATGACCCCCAGTATTATATGACTTATGTCTGATCATTGACATACTCTTACTTTCTAGAGACAGTACAGAGATTACCGGACATAATTCCAACACTTAGTACCTTATAGTTCTTGCATCAAAATAATAGCCTACCCGGATTCTCGTCGATGGTGGAAACTTTCATCACTGCCAACAACTCGCAAAAGCATTTGTCAGGAATCCTGAATTTAGTATGAGTACCAGAGTTCACTTCGGGATACCTTGAACTCCACAAACTCGTCATGGAGCTACTACTTGACGGTTGACTGTAGGAGTATCTCCCCATATCTATGTATTATTAAACAAGACTCATGAGAAGTGAAAAAGAAGAATAACGTTTTATTACACAAACAATTTAAAGAAAAAATAATACCACTAAAACAGGAGACGATGACAAATGAGGCTCACGGAGAGGAGAGAGGATTTTAGAGAGAGAAAGTGGAGAGATTTTCTATTTTTTTTCCAGAGCAAAAAAACACTTACCCTAGATGCTTTATATAGGAGGTAAATTTTCAATGTTAAAAATCAATTTTGTAGATTTCAAGACAAGACTTCTCGAGTAAACTTCAATAGTATCAAAATAAATTTACCGCTGAAACATTTTAAGTTCGCGCCTTTTTAATTCTAGGGCCGACTTGACAAGGTAGACTTCTGACGAAGACTTCTACAAAAGACTTACACTGTAGACTTGTACTTTTGTACTTATAATTTGCTATTTAGAAATGTTTGTCAAATATGACTTATTTGTATCAAATTTTATTTTTCATAGGTGACATTTGACTATGTTTTAATTATCAAAGAAGAGGTTTGATAAAAATATTTTTTTATAAATTATTATAATTTAAATTTAATGTATGAAAATATGGAGATTTTTCATTTAAGTCTACCTCGCAAACTTCTAATGGGAGTCTTCCACGTAGATTTCCAAATAAATAGATTTCTTAATGGTTAATACGGTAATTTAAAGTTCTAATTTATTGTTTGGTCGCGAGGATGGTCAGGGTAATTTCCTATCCCAAATGTCTATTTTTGCATTTATTTTCAAAAATCGTCTACTTTAATTACTAAAATCATTAAAAGGTCTGAAAAGAGTAATCCCCCCCCCCCCATTTATAATTGTATCCACATTCTAATCTATTTATTGCATGCAATAACATTTTAAAAATTATTTGAGTTAACAATATGTAATTTCATGTATAAAAAGAGAATTTTTAAATTATTTTATTTATATATTGGCTATATATAATGCTTTGTAAGTGGTTTAATCAGATAAGATGAAAATTAGATGATCTAATGCATAAATTGAAAGAAAGGATCTTGTATTATAAGTACATAGGGTGTACTTAGGAAAACAAACTTTAATGAAAAAAAGAAGAAGAAGCAAAACTTCAAATCATGGAGCTTCAAGTTTAATCGGAGTCTTCCTCTTCTTCACCTTGGAGCGACTTGAAAAGCAACGACGGAACCACAAAATTTGCTACCAAATACATTGAGATCATTGCTCCACTGCAATAAGTAAATAAGAACAATACTAATAAAATCAATAAAATTCAAAAACAATAATACTAATAAATCTCCATAAAACTTGGAATTTTCTTTAAGTTATTCTTAAAAGAAGATATAATTAATTCAAGAGTTACGTTCAAAAAAAAAAATTAATTCAAGAGTAGAGATATATATACCCGACGAGGAGGAAGGTAGTGATATCACCAGATTCAGAGGGAGGCACCATACTAGCTTTTGGAATTATCGTGAGCCCAAGTTTGGTGTGGTTACTGATCATTTGCCATTGATGTTCTCTTAGGCTTGAAGGAGATGATGAGGATAAGAATAAGAAAAACACTTGTTTTCTTCTCAGACTCTCTTTTTGTTTCGCTTGCCGATTGAATACGACGGAACTGGCAAGTAATGGCTGATGATAACGTGCGCACCACATTGTCTGGATTCACACTTCTCTTCTTTTTCTTCTTGACACTTTTCACTCAAAAAGAGTTTTGGTTGAAATTTATCTAAGTTTCTTGTTCAAATTTGGTGAAGATAAATTTTATGCCAATCTAATGTAGACACGTCACCAAGTGGTTTTTATGAGATCTTATCTTCTTATTTTTGTTGGCTTATGACAAGAAGCACAAATAATCATCCAAAGCGTGCAGAGATACTTGGTATTTTGACAGTGAATGAATAACTCAAACGGTTTCCTCTAAATTTTATAACTGAAAGTTGTAAGAGGCGCGCATGAATCAAATATCTTTTTTTAGTCGCCAAAGAAGCGTTGATTAGTTATTCCAAAACACTGCAGTTGCGTTAATAACTGCATAAAAAATAAAGCTTAAGGTAATTGATGAGTAATTGCATTCTCTATGCACAAAGATGCAAAATTAGGTTAGTTGAATAGTGAGGCGCGTGATAAGCAAATTCGTCTCTCTTTACGTATATACCCCTGCAAATAGAAGCAATGACACATAGCCTATTAGGAGTATTTATTCCTAGATGTAGCGTGTGTCAGAGTATCTTGTATTTGATTTGGTCAAATTTGAAAATTAAAATCATTGTGTGGTGGAGAAATCGAGTCGGACAAAAAGTTTTGGGTTATTGGAAACCTCAACGTATCTTCGCCTTTAATCTCATAAAATTATATTTCCACCAAACCATCACTTTCGTTTTCTCCTTCCAACTAAGGTTGATACAGTCTACTTCCGGCAAGACGAATCTAAGTTAGCAAAGTGATACATAAATATTCTCTATTTTCTCTCGTTCGCCAAGAGCTGACTCTACTTTTTCCTTTACAGCTTCCGCCATGTCGAAGATTGAGCTCCCAAATTGACTTATTACAGTTGGGGAGGAATTGTGGGGAGAGAGGGTTAATGTGTATTAGAAAACGGAGATAATAAAAGTCTTGGCCAATACTCTTACCGAGGAGGAAATGTTATTTATGCGAGCGTTTTCCTTCTCTAAATTGTTCGACATTCCTGCTCTTCTCGCATGGTATGAGAGCTTTGGAATATTTCTCATGTCTAGGCAAATGATGATCATCAAACAGAACAAGATGTGGGTTTTATTTTCTGCTGCCCCATTCTCATTGCCGGAATTTAAGATTGTCACTGGCCTTCCTTGTGGGAAGTTTCGGCCTACCGAGAAGAAAAAGAGGAAAGGTAAAGGGAAAGCTGTGGAGAAAGAGTCCTATTCGAAACACTATTTGGAACAGACAGAGGTGATGTCAAAGTCGAGATTGTCCTTTATATGCTAAAGGAGAAGATTGTAACAGACAAGGATACATGCTTCGTTTAGCATGTTTGGCTTTGGTAGATGGTATCTTTGTTCCTAAAACTCACTTTCCGAAGTGCAAGGTCGTGTTTGAACATGCAAAAATGGTGGAGGATCTGACCTCTTTCCTGGCATATCCACGGGAAAGAATCTCCTTTGATATGATAATGAACTCAGTTAAAGAAAGAGATGTACAGAGTCTTGCAACGTCCAATGTAGATGTGCATGGCTTTTTCTAGGCCCTCCAAATGGTTCACTACAAAAAACGCCTAGGTTAACATCGTTTTTTAAAATACTTATCATCGCTTTTAAAACGATGTTATCATTATAGAATCATTTTAATAAGTGACGCTAAATTCAGTGAAGCTAAATATATTTCGCATCGCTTTAATAAACGACGACACGATTGAAATCTAGCATCATTTATTTTACGTTAGTATCGATTAAATAAGCGTTGCTAAGCCAACTCTAACATTGTTCTACAAATGATGTTATATTTATTGTTTGCATCGTAAATTTAAAATGATGTTAAAATAAATCTAAAGTCATTTTACAAAAGTGAGGTTAGTTAATTTGTTGTGTCACTTGCAAAATGATGTAAATCTATTTGCTTAAAAATGTTAAAATTTGCTATGTTGAAAACTAATAATTGGGCCAGTAACCCTTTATGTATTGACTTTGTCAAAGACTTGTCTTTGAATTCCCACTTACGTATTTGTAGGAGTCTAGTTATTTATAGAAGAAAATTTTCTTAATCTCCGTTGTTAATTGTCGATGTGGGATAGTGCACAAGTAGAAAAAAAAGTTCCATCATTATAAATTAAGTATTCAGTTTATCATTTATATAAATAATAATAATCGCTTATTGAATGATTATTAACACAAAACTAATATCTAATAGATAAAAAGTAAATACTGATTTTTATATTTCACACTTATTATTTTATATTTATACGATTTAAAATTGTGAAACTCCATATCATACATAGTAGAAGCTATTGTTTTAACCTAAAAGGCTAAAACTAATTTTTAAATTCATTCATCTAACTGATGATAGAGTTTGTATATAATATCAAAAAATAATAAGAACAAAAATACTATGATTAATTAAAAAAACTAAAATTTATATAAAAGACTTCGGTGCAAGTAGTTTTGACTAGCTTTGATTTCTATTATCGAAGGTACGTAGATCACATAAATTAATGTTAAATTATTGTGATTAATTTTAGTTAGTTTCAGTTATTATTTAAATGCAATTTTTTTTAAAAAAATTGCATCATTTTTATTGATATAAATTTTCTATCAGTTTTTTAATTTATGTTAATAAATACATAAACTATTTAACTGATACAAATCCATATATTTAAAATCAATCTTTTTAAAGTGTAGGCATTAATTCAATCCATATAGTTAAAACTTTTTTTTTTTGGAATACAGAGTGTAAACATTAATTTAACATCGATTAATAATAAATGATATAAAAATTATGATTCTAACATCGTTTTTACCAAAGGTTGCTAAATATATCATTTAATTTTAATTGTGATATCATTTTGCAAAATGACTTTATAAAAATGATACTATAACACATAATTTTAGTAGTGGTTGTCATTGATGCTGTTCTTGAACTTCAGAGAGGACTATCCCTCTCAGCATATCAGCCAGCTTGTGCTTCTGTCGTAGGCGTTATCCAGACCAAACGGCCACTCTTTCCCTTCAATGTAAATTTTGCCAGAAAATTTGATTAGGATGTTGGAATTGTGTCCAGTAATCTCGGTACTGTCTCTAGAAAGTAAGAGTATGTCAATGATCAGACATAAGTCATATAATACTGGGGGTCATGATGGCTTGCTAGAGTCCGCTCATGATCTATAAGTCTTGGACTTATTGCCTTTATTATATGATCCCATATGGGTCACACGCCTAAGCCAACAGGAAAATGTGTAGGAACGGTTTAGCAGAAGTACGGTAAAAGTGCTAGGCATTTACTGTACTTAGAGAGAATAAAGGGTTTGGCCACGGTGTGTCGATCGATACATAAGGTGTGTCGATCGACACAGTGCAGAGGAAACCGGACGAGTTTTATTTATAAAACTCGAGTCTGTTTTTCTTCTTTAACCCTAACCAGCCGCCTCTCTCTCTGTCTGTCGCCTCCCTCCTCGTGGTCTAGCAGCCAGCTTCCTTTGCGTGCGTGTGTGAACCTTTGGAGGATCCATCCCTTGGTGGCTCTCTGATCTCTGACCTGTTCTCCCTTTCCGCTGCACAAAACAGGTAAAAGGTGAGATCATCATTTGTTTCTATTCTGAGAAGAACCTAGATCCGCATGTTTAGGTTGATATGAATCTTAGAATTGAATCAGGATCAACTAAACATTCCTTCAGTGGTATCAGAGCTTTTGGTTCTGGTTTTTCTTGTTTAGATTCAAGTTTAGGATTGTTTTTCTTGTTTAAAAGTGTTTTGAATCAACTACTGATAAGAGAAACCACTTAAGTAACAAGAATTAAAACCTAAACACACATAAAATCGCAGAAACCAAGCTATATGATTTGGTAGAATGCGATTTTCAAAAGTCAGTATCGACTACGATCGCATGGATCGGTCGATACAGTCTATCGGCAAAACCAGTTAACGCGTGAAAGCATCGATCGATGCAGGATCGATGCAGGTTCGATGTTGGTGTATCGACCGATGCGGTTGGTGCATCGATCGACACGGTTAGGGTTTTGACTCGGTTCAGTGCATGCGTGAGAGCATCGATCGATACAGGATCGATGCACGATCGATGCAGGATCGATGCTGAGAGCATCGACCGATGTGGTTGATGGATCGATCGACACGGTTGGTTTCATCGATCGACATGGTTGATTTAAGGCTCGGTTTAATATTTTGATTAAAATTAATTCGTCCTGGTTTAATAAACAGATTTAATAATTTTATTAAGTCTGGTTAAACCGGGACAAGAAATCCAATGTCGAAAGAATTATTGGATTTAGTGCCTAAACCAGGATTTTCTAATTTGATTTGGTTGGACCAAATAAATTGAGAAAATCCGGTTTAGTAAATAACCGGTTGACAATTGTGGTCATCGTAGTAATTAAAATTTGGTTAGACCAATTTTAATGAACCAGACCGGTTATGTCATTTAATTGGACAATTGGGTCATGTCTTGGACATGGACCAATTCTTGGGCCTCGGGCCAAGAAGTTAAAACAATTGGGCCAATTATTTGAGTCTTTCTTCAGATTAATTTAAAATTTATTTTATAAAATTATAAAGTCGATTTTAAATTGAAGTTTCCGAAATTTTGAAATTAGAAAGTTTCTTATATTAGAAGTTTCTGGATTTGCGGGTTTTGGATTTTAAAGAAATTTCTAAAGTTAGAAAGTTTCCGTTTTTAGAAAGTTTCCAATTTTAGAAAGTTTCCAAAAATAGTAGGTTTTCTAAAATGGAAAGTTTCCCGAAATAGTAATCTTCTATTTTGGGAATGAGATTTTAAAAATAAACCTACGAACCTCAAATAATATCAAGCGTTGGATGTCTTGTCCAGGCTATGTCAGCTGTTGAAGCCCATTCAATTGTATTCATGGCCTTACAGTGTGAGGGTGTCTGCTTTTGCGTGGGTAAGACGGTTTGTGATTCATGAATGTCATTGGGAGTCCCAGACATTAATGATTACATGACTGTGTAGTCTGGTTTTCTTGACTAGGCCATCGGGAGTCCCGGGCCTTGAGACATCAGAGTGAATTGGGCCTCGGGCCCAGATTCACAACCAAGAGTTATATCACGGATATAATTAGCCGACATAGGGCTTACCGATATAAGCTAAGGTTGGGTGACGGCCAGTGGCCCACTTTAATCTTAGTTATATGTGGATCTTGGAATCATTATATTCTATTGAGGGTAACTGATGTTATTGAATATAATGCATGATTAATCATAATAAATTTAATACGAGATTAATCATATTGAACATATTAACTAAAATCCTTTTATCTTAATTTTCAGTTATGACTAGCACAAACAATCAAAACACTTTCTCGATCCGGTCTGTCCTTGAGATGGACAAGCTGAACGGATCAAATTTCTTGACTTGGTCGCGGAACCTGAGGCTAGTTCTCAGACAGGAGAGAAAGGACTATGTCCTTGAGAGAGCTCTCCCCGTGAGGATCGGGTCCAATGCTTCTCATGCAGTATATGATGCTTGGAATAAGCATTATAATGATGCGGTAGATGTGCGTGGTCTGATATTGGCTACCATGGACTCAGACTTGCGGAAGCAATATGAGAACATGGAGTCGCCAATAGAGATGATCAGCAGCCTGAAATTGAAATTTCAGGAGCAGATAAGGGTGGAGAGATACCAGTTGGTTAAGTCTCTCACTGGCTGCAAGCTACCAAATGATAATCCAGTGAGTCCTCATGTCAGTAAAATGATGGGTTACATTGATAACCTGAGGAAACTGGATTATCCAGTTAGCCAAGAGTTGGCAACTGAAATCATTCTGCAGTCACTGCCGTCAAGCTATGATAAGTTCAGAAAGAACTATATCAAGAAAGGCTTAACGAAGACGCTGACTGAACTGCATGAAATGCTCAAGACAATTGAGCCAAACGTGAAGAGTACCCTGTACAATCTCATGAATGAGAAGGGTAGGTTTACTAAACCTAATGCTGACAAGGGTGAAGACAAAGTTGTCCAGATTTTGAATCATGGCAAGTGTGTGTCTTCTGAGCCCGAGTCAGATACCTCTTACGTTGGTAAGTGCTGCTACTGTAAGGAGACAGGGCATTGGAAGAGAAATTGCATTAAATTCATGGAAGATGATGAGGAATTGAAGTTGATGTATGAGACTACTTCCTCAGGTATTCATGTTATTACTTCAAGTTCTACCTTAAAGGTATTGAATACTGGTTGTGGCATTGATATTTGTGATAATATGCAGAGCCTAAGCAACAGTAGAACGTCCTTAAGGTATTGAATACTGGTTGTGGCACTGATATTTGTGATAATATGCAGAGCCTAAGCAACAGTAGAACGTCCTTAAGGTATTGGATACTGGTTGTGGCACTGATATTTGTGATAATATGCAGAGCCTAAGCAACAGTAGAACGTTGAAGGAAGGGCAAGTGAAACTACATGTCTGGAAGGAGCTTGGGATGCTGCCTCAGCCGTAGGGTTTTAACTTATAGATCCCTTTTAGGCTTGGTTTTGTATTAAGTAATTGCTACAATGTACCTGCTTTAAGCAGAATTGTCTTTCATTTTCTTGTAAGAATTTGAATGTTTTTCATTTTGATAAAAGACAAGTTTTGTTCTTTTGATCTTAATGAAATATTAATTGTAGCACCCTATTCATGGAATGGGTTTTATATCTTAAACCAAAGAGTGCCTAAATGTAACATAAATACCGAATTGGTTTAAATCTAATGAATTAAACCTGATTTTTCTTGGCATAAAAGTCTTGGTCACATAGAGTAAGTCGGATTCAGAAATTCCATAGTTATGGACTGTTGGGCTCATTTGATAAGATATCTTATGAGACTTGAATTCTGTTTACTGGACCAAAAGGAAAAAGGGCCTATCTTAGCCGAGCTAGAGAAAGGCCCAAAGGCTTATTGGACCTGGAACATACTGATGTATGTGGCCCAATGAGCAGTAATGCCAGAGAAAATTTCCTGTACTTCATTGTCTCTACTGATTACTTCAGTGAGTGTGACTGTGTTCATTTGATGAGACACAAGTCGGAATTCTTTGACATGGTCGAAAGAGTTCCAGAATGAAGTATAGGATCTGAATGACAAAAGTATTAAGACTCTGGATTAAATCACGAGTGAGAATACTTAAGTCATTGATTGTGTGATCATCTTAATGAGTGTGAAATCGTTTCACAGCTCATTTCTCCTGAAAACCTGAAGGTGTTTCTGTGAGAAAGAATCAGATCTTATTAGAAATGATTAAAGATGAGTCACACGAATCTTCCATGATATTATTTAAGAATAACGCTCTAAAATATCTAAGTTTACGCTGAAATAGTTCCACAAATATCAGTTGAAAGACACCACGTAAATGTGGATTGGAATCGATCCAAATTTGTCTTTACTGAGTATTTGTAGTTGTGCTACTTCGCTGGTTGTCCTAGAGAAACTAAGGCTTGTTACTTTTACGTCCAATCTGTTTTCTAAGAAGGGAAGTTATTTTCCAAGAAGAACAGTGGGAGTAAAAGTATAACTCGAAGTTTTCTTAAGGAAACCAAGGCTCGGTACTTTTACGACCATTCTGTTTTCTAAGAAGGAAATTACTTTCCAAGAAGAACAGTGGGAGTAAAAAGTACTTTTACGACCATTCTGTTTTCTAAGAAGGGAAGTTACTTTCCAAGAAGAACAGTGGGAGTAAAAGTACAACTCGAAGAAATTCGAGAAATACAGGAGGCTGCTTAACCTATTGAGGGAGAGCAGCGGAAGGATTTACAGATTTCTGTAGAATCTACACCTGTGGAGCCTGAAATTCGCAGATATGAAAGAATCAGTCACTAATCCGAGAGTGAATTCTCGTCATTAGTTCAGCCTGATGATCATTGAAAGTTCGCATGATCTGATGATCATTGAAAACGACGAATCTGCGAAATTCAAAGAAGCGAAAGTAAGCCCGGACTCCGAAAAAAATTACATTTTATGTAAGTTAGCTTCATTGATCCATTCATGGATGGAAGCAAACATATCGGAGTTGGAATCTTCGTTCTGTTGAAGTAGTCAAGGTTTTGACTTGAACAGGAACGAAGCGGAACTGTGTGTTTACTAATAGATTAGTGGGAGCGATATTGCATTTCTCATATTGTATGTCGATGACATACTGATTCTCGAATATGACGTCCCAACGCTATAGTCGGTAAAGGACTAGCTTGGGAGTTGGTTTAATGATTGACATGGGTAAAGCCACGTAGTTCTTGGATTTTGGATCTAAAGATAGAGATCCAAAAGAGCTGATAGGACAAAGTCAGATTCTCATATTGACAAAGTCCTACACGTTTTGAGCAATCCAAGAAGGGTTTTATGCCAATGTCACATGGCATTAAGTTAAGCAAGATACAGTATCCTACGATAACTGCTGAGCTTAAATGCATGGATGAGATTCCATATGCGTCGGCAATTGGATCTATCATGTATGCCATGAAACGTACTTGTTTGATGTTGCTTTAATGTTAAGCAAGACAAGTAAAGACCAGTCAAATCCAGCAAAGAATCACTGGATTGCCGTAAAGAATATCCTAAAGTATTTGTGGAATACTAAGGATAAATTCTAGAGTTACGGAGAAAGTGAGGTGCTACGAGTCGGTAGAGTCTGAAAGGCAATTTTCCAATAGACAAAGATGATTTCCGATCACAGTCCGGTTATATCTTGTGTCTATCTGGCGGTGCAAGGCACTGTTGCTGACTCAATGACTTAAGCTGAACATTTCGCAGCTTGGGAAGTGGCGAAAGAGGTTGTTTGGAAAGAAGAGTTCGTCACTGAACTTGATGTGATTCCCAGCATAGATGAGACTAGCTGCACATCAGAGGTCCAAACACCTTGAGGATAGGTATAACCTATTCCGTAAGATAAATGACAGAGATGTTAAGTAGATCAGCAAGTTTCAACGAATGAGAACGTTGCTAATCTATTAACGAAGCCACTCCTTAGGCCTAAGCACGAGTCGCGGACTGTTGCTGTAGGATAAGTGAAATTAAGATGTAGTCTTAATTTCAGTGGGAGTTATTAAAGGGATTTATTTAGTTATTGGATATGTTCTTGAAACAACATTTAAGATGTTTAATGAAATTATTATTTCAAGATTATTTTAACTGTGATGAAATAATCGTTCCAAAGTGATATGAACCATTTTATAGGTCATCGAAGTAAATGATTTGATCTTGAGTCATCGAAGTCATTTAGCTTGATCATGAGACCCTATATTTGATAGATGTTTTATATCATCCCGTCCCTAGTCGAAGGTTGTTGAAATTGGAACACCAACAACCGTGTGAGACTGGATTGGTACGTGACTTATGACAAAGTCTCAGTGTGTCATAGATGCGCGGCATCAAAGTCAGTACATAGGTGTATGTTTGGGAACATACGACCGGACAAGACCCGCTTATAAGAACTCTTCAGGATATTTATATCTGTGTCATAAGAGATTCTTACTACGACTATAGAGTATAGTCCTTAGACCTGAGTTCGCATGCATGTGACTGCACATGGACTGATGCACTTTGATCATTGTCTAACGCTATCGTTCTGCGATAGTTATAAGGACCTTGTTTGGGTACATTATGAAATGAGTAGTTTACAGTGATGGAACAAGTCGGAATTTGTCCCTCCAATATAAATGGAGTGAATATCTCTAGGCCAATCGGAGATTTGAATACTGGAAAATGCATGGCCATGCTCAAACGGACTGTCCCGAGTCGTTTGGATTGTCAGTATCGAATCAGAGTCCGATGAACAAGATTAGGCTTTATAAGGATGACACCAATCTTGCCTTATGACTAATCGAGATATTGTGACAAAAGGATTATGAATACAGAGATTCCAGTACAAGTGGGAGATTGTTGGAATTGTGTCCAGTAATCTCGGTACTGTCTCTAGAAAGTAAGAGTATGTCAATGATCAGACATAAGTCATATAATACTGGGGGTCATGATGGCTTGCTAGAGTCCGCTCATGATCTATAAGTCTTGGACTTATTGCCTTTATTATATGATCCCATATGGGTCACACGCCTAAGCCAACAGGAAAATGTGTAGGAACGGTTTAGCAGAAGTACGGTAAAAGTGCTAGGCATTTACTGTACTTAGAGAGAATAAAGGGTTTGGCCACGGTGTGTCGATCGATACATAAGGTGTGTCGATCGACACAGTGCAGAGGAAACCGGACGAGTTTTATTTATAAAACTCGAGTCTGTTTTTCTTCTTTAATCCTAACCAGCCGCCTCTCTCTCTGTCTGTCGCCTCCCTCCTCGTGGTCTAGCAGCCAGCTTCCTTTGCGTGCGTGTGTGAACCTTTGGAGGATCCATCCCTTGGTGGCTCTCTGATCTCTGACCTGTTCTCCCTTTCCGCTGCACAAAACAGGTAAAAGGTGAGATCATCATTTGTTTCTATTCTGAGAAGAACCTAGATCCGCATGTTTAGGTTGATATGAATCTTAGAATTGAATCAGGATCAACTAAACATTCCTTCATAGGATTGCAAGGTATTAATCAATAATGACGTTTATAATCTTTTGTTATGACTATTAGTAACCGGTTGTACACCTGTTTGTTTTGGCTAGCAACCACCTTGTAGAAACTCAAGGTTCTCTTGGTTGAACATGTCTGCTAACTTGTTAGATCAAATGATAAAGTTTTATGTTAGTGTTAGTTGTTAAATTTCTTGATTGTTAATCTGTTTTACTTTACAACTTTGTTAGAAACATTTATATTGTATTTTTATGTTCTAAGTTGTTATTTATTGTTGAGTACATTGCAATCATATGTTGGTCAGTTGATAATTGTGTAGTATCTGAAGGTTGTGTGCAATGAACATTTCTGCTAACTTGTTTGTTTAGCTGACCAGTTAACTGCTAACTTGTTATAGTCGAGGAAAAGTGTGGTTTACATGTTAGCGGCTAAAAGTCTTCAAATTTTTATAATTTTAGTCGATAATTCGGTTACAAACATTTGTCTAACCGTTATATGTTCTTAGTTGTTAATTTGATTTCTTGTACATTGCAATCATTGTCTTGTTTGTTGCTAACTTTGTTTCCTCCCATTAATTTGTATTAGGAATCTATTGGCTAGCTTGTCCCGGTTATAAGCTATATTTGTAGCAGTTATTCATTTTTTTGTCAGGTTGCCTGTTATATTACGTTGTTCATGTATTGTTGTTGAATAACTGCATACTTCTATTATAACATTAGGATGTGTTGTTTTTAGTTTTATTCTGGATTACACGTTTTGGTTTTGTATGTTAACATTATCGTTTTATTGTAGTTCTCTGCTAAGTTTGTTGGTTGTTAATATTTATGTTTCAACTCGTTTGTTATTATTTAATTTCTGGACCAGCCACTAATTGTCTTCTTTCTTGTTAACCAGGTTCAAGTTGGCTCTATAATTCAACCAGAGATTGTATTCGACCCGTAAATTGAAGACCTTACTTGGTCGGATGAGGAGGATGACCCACGGGTTGATCACATGCTCAAGCTTACTGGTGAGGCTATATGTTTACTAATGAGGATTTCACCGGTGGGTGTAAACTGTCCGAGCTGATCTGCCCTCCACGACAGAGGAGGCATAACAAGGTCAAAGCATGTCGTTCTTGTACTTCCATACTTAATAATCGACATGTTCCAGGTGGTAGGAGAGGTCGTAGGCCCCATGTTGATGTATCAGACGAAGGTGGGTCATCTTTGGATGTAGGGATTGGTTGTTCTGATTTACACAAATTCTTGGAATCCATGTTAAAAGAGCATGAAAGAAAAATGGAGTTGAAGAATGCATAAATCATGTCGGCGAAATTGGTTGAGAATAACTTTGTTTTCTTAGAGTCTATTAAGAAGTGGTTTAGTTTGAACTTTTTCTGGACGAGAAAACCAATGTTAACATGCCCCCACTAGTGGTTCCGAGAGACACCTCTGGCAACAAACATCAACCCTGACATGTCTGCATCCAGAGATCATGTAAATATAAAACTGTTAGGAACACACTTATCGTTATATATGTCCCTATAAATAGCTTGTTTTACCGGCTATGATTGTCCAGGATATTGTCCACATCCAAGCGCATGCATGTGGTGGTATGGACGTTGTTCAGGAGTTAGACGTCTCGGATTAGGAGTCTGAGTTAAAGAAGATGGTGTTATCGCTCATCGACATATTCACCGCCGAAGAGTATTCTTCTTTTGCCCTGCCAGTTTTAAACAATTTGCGCTAATGTTAATGGCTATTAATGTGTTTCTTTTCATATATCCCTTAACCTTACTCAGATTGAGTTATTTTTATAAAGGTTAACAACTTATCAGCGAACAATTTGGTCTAGTTGCCGGTTATCTTTGCTATACTTATGTTGTTGTTTATCAACTATATTGGTTGTAGCCTCTAATTATCCTTCGTTATTCTGTTTGGTGTAGTCTTAGTAGCCTTAAACTTTTAACTGGTATTTGACTTGCAGTCTAAAGTCTCTTCCAAGAATTTGTTAAAAAACATCAATTACTAATCACTACTTGAAAAGATCATTCAATATAATAACATATATTGTTAATATCGGGCAATAGTTTTATTTTTAATCGGTTCATTAGTTTGGTTAGCATATATATTCAGTAAATTTGATCCGAGTTTAAAATTATGAATTTCTTTTCTTTCCCTAACGTCAAAGTGTTGGCAGTTAATATACCGTTATTTATATTACCGAATATATAACTAACCGTTAACTAACGTTTTACGAGTTAAGCTCATCTTATTGTTTTACCAATTCAATAGCATAAGACATTGTCACATATTCAAATATGATAGCGTACCTGATAAGTTATATTTGCCACTATTATTCAAACAATGTTAGAAGTTCAATTTATTGTTATTGTTAACTAACAACCGTGAAGGAAGTTTATATTTCATCATAATTGTGTTGCCTTCTGAGCAACTGTTGTGCGCTTTAAAGATCTTCATTTTTCTTTAGATTTTTATAAACGCTTTAATGTTTTTAGAAATTTGTCGGTTAAAATGTACTATATCAGAAGGCGGATATTTCATTCAAATCGTTGGTTGGTTGGACATAATATTACATAAGTCGGATCTGGCAGGTTTACTGCTAACTTATACAAAAAGGCACTGCCATATTTTATTTATTTAACTAATATGAAGCTCTTTCCATGGTCGAGCATCTATTCATGCCAACTTCTACGTCTTTTACCCCAAAAAACTTAGTCCTCTTCTGTTATCACGGGTCCTACATGGATTCAAAACATATTATCAACATTCAAGAGTCTCAGACAACATCTAAAATAACTGATATCTCTTAATTTTACCGTGATAGGACCCTTGCAGGTGGAGCGGTTGTGTCCACGAACCCTACAACGGGTGCATCGGCGTTGATTTACACGCTAAGATGAAAAAATGTTAGAAACAAACATTATTATTTTATAATATATTGATCCCAATAAATTTTGGTTGAGGAAACTAATTGTACCTTAAACTCTCCTCTAGAGAGAAACCTCTTTTTTTTAGCCTTCCCAGTGGGCGTCTAACCGCAAGTGCTGCTAGCCTTACAGTACCGGGATTTGTTGGTGATGTAAGCAATGTGTGCATATACGGGACCGGCATGATCATTCCAGCGTAGCTCTGTCGACGGTAATCCACCGTGTACTACACACCCACTATACTGTCTATTTTAATTCCCTCTTTAATCGCAGCCGCAATAGCATGGCAACATGGGATGTATAGAAATTGAAACTCCCTGCATGTGCGTGACTGCTCCCATAAGTGAACTGCAAAAGAAAGGCCCTTATCATCTCGGACCTCATATATTCTGTCACCTATCTTAATCACTGGATGAATTGAGATGTTTCAAAGTTCTTGATCAGCATTTCTTGGATTTTAGGGTTGATCACATCTTCATGTTCCTCAGCAGCCTCACGAAGTAGTACAAACCATGTCACCAAAGTTGTCTGAATAGATTCCAGGATTAAGATGACATGTAACTCATGTGCCATGGTGAGGAATTCGTTAAGAGACTTTGATATATTACTGGTCAAGACGTTGTAACGCTCCCCAACAAAGTGTGACCTTGTTCAGTGCTCGAATTCAATGTCTTCCATGTATGCAGCACATGGAAGATGAGTTTCTCGTATTTACGCAAAAGCCTATCAAACTCAGTTAGGCGGTAAGCTCTTACTGCTTGTGATACCATGGAGCTCAGGTCGCCTATCTTGAAGATGCTTTGAATGTTACGTTGGAGGTAGACCAGACACGCAACATGTGAGGACATAGGGAACACTTGGAAAATATATTGGAATTGAGCCATTAGTAATGGATAAATTATCTGATGTATTCATATATTTGGATGCAAACATTATAACTGCTAAAAAATCATGTTATAATTGTTTCAAAAAACTGTTGTCAAAGTTAATGGGTGTGTGTTCTAACACGGTTATTTGTTCAAATGGCCATTAATGTAAATATCCCAAGTTATAATATTGTACCTTACAGATATCTACGTATATGGATGAGTGTCTGTCTGAAACAAAAACAAGCACATGTTCATTTGGGACGATTTCAGAGAGCTTAGTCATAAACCATTCACATGCATCCTCATTCTCACTATTACGATACCAAATCCCAGTGGAAATATTTGGAATTGCCATCTTGGGCGCTTGCCGCTAAGAGTGTACCACCACAGCGTCCAGTTAGGTGGGTACCATCGATAATAATAACTTTTCTCATGAATACTTGTAACCCGTGGCACAAGCGTTGATGGAGTAGAATATATATTTAAACCATTCAGTCCCATGCTTGTCAACCTCCATCTTAATCCCCACTACCGAACCCGAGTTTAACTCTAGCACAAAGCTTGAAGTACGGCTGTATTAGTGCATAGGTTCCCATAGCCGAACCCATTTCGTTGTCCATCGCTATTTCTCTTTCCCTCCAAGCTTTCCAATAGCTAACGTGGAGACTGTACTCCTGTCTTAGCATGTGACACAGTTCATTAGCACGTGACCCACGTCCTACTCCACTGTAGTGTGACACTGCAAGTATCAAGAAGCGTAAGTCCGTGGACCTCGTATCTATCACTTTTTCAAGCTTAGCCACGTAATCCCTCCTTGGGTAAGTGTTACCAACGCACACAACCACGATCATAGTAGGTTGGGATCTTGCGTAGATGAAGTGAACATTTCTGTTGATTGCATGGATTGCAAGCTTCATTTTGCAGTCCTCCTTGTTTTTGAAAATACGACCCATGAATATCTCATCTCTTTCGTAAGACATATCTCTTAGATCAACCTGCAACCCGGCTGCCAATTACCATATATATCAACTATTTCCCAATGGTATAACTTATATAGTACACTTATTATTAAAATCCCCTATGGAACAAGCAGATGGAGGTTATACCTTCTGTAATAGGATCATCAAAGTAAGGAGGTACATCTCCATCGTGCATTGCTGGTATGACTCTAACGTCACTAACTGAAATCTTGTGGTCTGGTACTATGACAGGGTTCCTAGAAGATGACCCAATTTTAGGGACGGAGATGATATCATTAGTTGCTATGCCCTTCCCTTTGTCATTCCTCTTTCATGTAGTTTAAAGTTGTGATGTATGTGTACTTGTATGTGGCATGGGAATTGTGCAAGCTGGTACAGTTGTATTGGGTACCACTTGGAAGCCTGATTCTACAACAGGTTGCATATCATCCCATGTGATTATTTAGTTCAAAACAAGACAATTAGTGCCATCCAATGATCGTATTTAATGGATATTTTTAACATGAAAAGATACCAAAATTCGTACCTAGTAATGAGATGTGGTTGTCTTTGTTCCAGGAACACAACTATCCAGTGTTTCATTTGAGGATGTTTTGTAGGTTGAGAGTCAGTTAATGTAGCCTGGAGAAGATCCACTTGAGAGTGAGAGTCTTCGTGGGGTGATGGGGACGCATAGTCTCATTCTTCCACTTTCACCTAACGCATCAGCCAGTGAAATATCCCTAATGGAATGGTTACATAACTCATGCGCTAAAATATACCCTTTTGGGGTTGAGTAAGGGTTAACTACCCTCAGAATTTAAATATATTCCCCATGTAAATATACATTTTTTTAACAGTTAATAGGAGGTAGTTTATCTATTAACAAACTAATGGGTCATTTTGTACCCTGCAAACCGTGGATATTATCCTGCATTGTACTTAAAATATAACCTATATCGGTAGCAGTGTTGGCGTTTCTATTGAAATGGCGTAGGATATCGATTTGATGACCAGTGGGACTTCTATTGTTCCCCATAAACCCTGTTATAATACAAGTGTTAAAGCACAACTGTTTGTGTTTTACATATAACAATTTATGTAAGCTACGTTGTACGTGTTAGTGGATAACAACTGTCACCACCTGTGTGTATGTCACCTTCCTCTTGTCCAAATCTTAGTTTTCTTGAAGCAATTGGTTGGTGCAGAACTTGCTTATCACCCATACCTGAAATAATTATATCATACTTTTAAAATTTGTCTACTATCCTTAGATAAATTGGATTTTCAAACCTACTACTGATATGAAATTGTTACCTTCTAATTCATGACGTGTTGGCGGATCTGTCGTTACCCTATAATTAAAACCAGAAGTCATTTCACCTTCCCCCACGCCTCTAGTCGTCGACTGTTTTTGTCAGAGTATTGCTGGGTTATAACAACATTATCTCTGGTCAGTATAACTTCATTCTTCCTAAAAATTGAGTGTACATGTTATATTTACTCAGTAACACTGATGACTATGGATTCGGTAACATGTCAGTTAGCTTATTGACACGCATTTTCACGCTTCCAGAGTTCAATGCTTGCAAGCCTTCTCCAACACATACAATCACTCTTAAGTTGCCAATAAGAGTGTCATGTCTTCGTCAATGAGGACATATATTGTAGTGGATTTCCTTCAATCTGGCCCAAGCATCCATTTAAGCCACTTGTATGTTAAGTCGACGTCATCTTCCGGTTTCAGCCTCATTGACCGCCTAATAGCGTCTTCAACCATCCTGAGTTCATCAGTTTCATGTAAGTCAACTGTGTATCTGAAGCCCGTCAGATCCGGCTAATGTTCCCACCAATCCTGTTTAGACTTCACCCATTTTCCACGGACCACTCGCACATTCAACGGCATTTCGTACCTGTAAACAAAATGAGAAAGTTGGACGTTACTCATTACCACTTAACCATTTATCAAACTTTTACACTTTTTCCTAAACAACCAACACCATTTATTATGTAGGACAACGAAGTTGACAATTTATGACAGACAAAACGATGCCGTTACCTTTTCTGTAGAACATAGTTTCTGATTATCACAACAATGCTAGTGGCAGATAAATATAGCAACAATTATTAGCTTCCCCAAGTTCACTATTGAATTTTTTCAAATATGTGGTCGACAATTAACACGTAAAACCAAGAAAATCTAACTTTGTTTACATTTTGGAGGCGGCAGGGGATTCTGTGGGAACTATATCTTTGTTATTTAATGTTTTGACACACGCGCCTTTCACTGGATGTAAAGGTATTTTCGTTAAAAAATGTTGTGTTTCTAATTACACATACAACGGTGCTAGAATCTTAATTAATGGAGTATCTGTGTATATAGATTTATATCACTCGTAACTGATTTAGTTATTTATGTTATCAATGTGTATTATTTTCTAAATATTTTGTTTTGAAATAGTTAAACATATTTAATCTAGAATAATTTTAGGATATTTGACCTACCAACAATTTACAACGAAATCAATTCGTCATAAAATAGTCGGATATAATGATGAATTAAAAACGAAGTATTTTATAATAACTCACAACGTACGAACGACGAAAAATGATGCTTATCACCTCATTTGAATAAATTTGGAATATATTCTAATTTTTTTTATAGACAAGTACTCGAACTAAAAAAGGGTTCAATTATATTTATTTTTTGTGTACGCTTTTTTGGATTTGCAGGGGTATCTTGACCACGGATGATTTTACTTAGTTTACAATAATTATTGTTTTATCAATATCAATGGTTTTAATATATTATACTGATTGGTTACGTCGAAATTGTATGTTGTAGTTTGAAGGTAATGTCATTGTTAAGTTGTCTGGTTTGTAAATCGTTGTTACGTCAACGTTAAAATCATTGCAAAATCGTTGGTAATCAGAAACGTTTTCTATAAATACCCCATAGTGCTAAACGATAATTCACAATCCAAACCTAACAAAAAATCTTTCTTTACAAAAAATGTTGACATAAAAATTACATACTTAGATGTATCGACATAAAGATACGGAAGGAGCGCTCATAAAAGTGTTTCAAGATGGGATTTAATTATTCATGTATCAAACATGCAAGACATTGGTAACAATGGAAAGAGGTAAGATGTTTTGTCCTTGTTGGAAATACATAAATTAGAAATTTATTCTAGTTTAGACGGTTTGGCATCACTTATTGAATAGATTATTTATACCGCATTATTTTATATGGTATTAACACAAAGAAGGTTATAGTAGTGGACATGAAGCGGGAAGTAGTAGCAGCAATGATAAACATGAAAATATTTTTTCTTAATCATCATCATCAATTTGGTTATCACAGGGAGCAAAATTATCATGAGTAGGTTAGGTTGCATGAAATAGTTACAAAGGGTGTTGGAGAACTCAACTTAGATGTAACGATTTTATGATATGCTAGACACATCAATTCATCCTCTCTAGTATGGATGTAGAGAAGGGTTATCAAAATTATTTTTAGGAACTAGGATGATGACCAGTAAAACTGATCATAACTTGGTCGAGGTTTGCATGGATGACCGAATGCATCTTATTAATGAGTATTTATCGGAAGATAATTTGGTTGTCAAAAATTATTGTGAGATTCATAAATTATTTTATAGCATGCATTGGGTTGTTTTTCGAGTTTGTGTTGACAAGTGCATGATTTTTTGGAAAGACGATTATAAACTACATGAGTGTCATTATTGTGGAAAACCAAGACATAAGCCGCAAGGAAGTGGACGGAACAAGATATCGTCCTAAAGGATATGGACATTCCTATAACTGATAGGTTTAAACGGATGTATCAATATGAACAAACATCTTCTTGTATGAAATGACATGATGAATACTCACAGACAGATTAAGCGGTCATTCATCCTTCAGATTCAAAGGCGTGGAAACACTTTAAAGCGGTACACCTACACTTTTCTAAACAGATTGGAAATGTTTATCGTGATCTTTGCACATATAGATTTAGTCCATTTGGTATGCTTGGTAGGTAATATTTGTTGTGGCCATAATCTATCCCTAAATATGTGTATGCAAAGATAATTTCTATTTATGAGTTTCTTAATCCCTGGTCCTAAGCATCTATAGCGGTCTCTTAGTGTATTTCTACAACATTTGATACATGAGTTGAAGCAGTTGTGGTTTATTGGAGTTGGTACTTATGATTGAATAAAAAAACTTCACAATGCAGACAATTTTTATGTAAATTATAAGCGACTTTTCTATATATGAAATGTTATCAGTTTGAACTACACATAAGAGACTAACGTGTCCATTTTACACTAATAGGATGGATGAGTGTCAATTGAAACATGATAGGAAAACTTGTTGATTAAATAATTCTTTCAATCATTATGACGTAGGCATCGGCTGTACAGTGTTCATAAACCAAAGAGGACATGGACGTCCACTGGCAGAGGAGGTTAGGAAGTGATATCAAATCCAAACTCAAAAAAGTCTGGAATCATATGGGATTACACTTTCAAAAATGTCGATCTTAGCTATTTTATGTGAATGTATGTAATTGTAATATTCTTGTGGAAAAATGTAAGAAGAGAATTATAACAACTGAGTTTTACTTTTTACATCATCAAAATATATTTATCTTTTTCATAACTTATTAATATACCATGGATTTTAGGGATTTTAACCATGGTATATGTGTCATTTATCGAGTCTTTTACTATGTTTTAGAGTCTTTTCAGGTGTTTATTAGGTACAAGCACATTTGGAGCATATTTGGTGATTATAGCACTTTCTGGAGCTATTTGGAGTATTTGGCCGAGAGATAGACTTCACTGTCAATATTTCAGAGCTGCAACGATCGACACACTTGTGGCGTCGATCGTTGCATATGCGAGATGGGCCAAGACGACGGTTTATTGAGAAGAATTGGATATTGCAAGTTTGCCCAGAAGTTTCCATAATTACAAAGAAGCCCCAGCCGACTTTAGACCATTATATAAGAGTTTTTAAGCCATTGTTTAGGCTACGCTTTACTTTAGTTTTATTTTATTTCAGAGAGCCTTAGGGGCTGATCTTGTTCTCGAAAGAGACTTGATTTCGAACCCCTGTTGATTATTCTGTTTAATGATATTTGGTTTTCTACTTATGATATTTTCTGTCTCGATGAACATGTCTGAGTAGTTTACCTGTTAGGTTGAAGGATTCTCATTAGGGATTTCATGGAACTATAGTTTAAATCAATCTGTAGGGATTCATATCTGCTAGTTCTTTGTTTAGGTTGTTCTTAATGCTTAATCTGAAGTAGTTAATCAGAATTATGATGTTAGGCTGATTAATGCAGCGAAAGTTGGTTAATTTAGCTAGAAAGAACCTAGATGAGCAATTAAACTTCTCGCAAACGAAAGTTTGGTTTAGGTTAATTATGAACATATCAAACTTGGAATTTAATGCTGGTTTAATCTGTTAGTTCTCGCAAACGAAAGTTTGGTTTGCTACACTTAGACTTAGAGAATTCTCGCAAAGAAATTTGGTTAATTCTATATCCGTGTTTTGAGTTCTAGAACAGTTTCTGATTAGATCCAGATTGATTGATTGCTTGTGTTCCTGATTTCCTGAGAACTCCTGAAACCTAACGCCTCGCCTCCTTGCTCACAAACCACTCCTGCTACTGATTTACTTTTCTGCTCTGCTTTTAGTTTAATCACCTTTGCTTTCTCCTAGTTTAATCTTTTCTGTTCTTATCTATCGTTGACCGGAGTCCCTGTGGATTCGATACCCTAAGTACTACAACTACATCACTGTGCACTTGCAGTTAGTATAGGGATAAAACTGACCCTATCAAGTTTTTGGCGCCGTTACCGGGGACTCTTTTGAGTCCTCGATAGATTTGAACTTTAGGGTTTAGACTAGGATTTTCGTTTTTAATTTTTGCTACTAATTTTTTTTCTTTTTCTGTTCTTGCGTTTCAGGTACGCCTGTAATCGCCTTGCATCGATCGACACGGTCCTGTGTGTCGATTGTTGCATTCTCGAGCTTGCATCGATCGACACAGTGCGAAAGAATGATGGGAATGATGGAACGGATGTTGGAAAATCAGCAGAATAACTCGTTCTGCAGAGGCTATGGTTCCAATTCATTCACCAGAGACTATGAATCTCCATCATATCAGCATGTTCCTCCTCACAATACACAGTCTATTAAGCTGATGAGCATGATGGAGCAGTTACTGGAAAGACAGGAAGAGGAGAGGAACTACATAAATGGTTCTGGGTTTCAAGGAAACAGGTATGGAAATCAGCAAGGTAATTCCTATCAAAGGACTTATGGATCACCCTCCTATCAGACATCTCCTGCTGCTAATGCTTGTAAGAGCGAGATGGAATCCATGATGGAGCAGTTCCTAGAGGATCAGGCTAAGACCGCTGCAAACTTCGACAGGAAGCTGGAAGCTATACATGAAAATCTGAGTGAGAAGTTTGAATACTTGAGCACACATATGAAGAAGCTAGATGTCCATGTTCAACAAACAGCTGGAGCAATACAAAGGAATAATGAAGCTAGGAAAGCTGAACAGTACAAATCCATCAGAGCTGTGACCTTAAGGGATGAGATTGAGTTGCTAGGTGAAGAAGAGAGCATAATCTCGGATTTTCTGGATGAATATTGTCTGTCTGATACATGCATCGATCGACACCCCCTTAGTGTCGATCGACACGCCGTTCTGACGGCAATTTTGAGTTCTTACGACAAACAGAATCGCCCTGCATCGATCGACACACATCATGCAACGATCGACACAGAACGCAGACATGACCAGAAACCTGCAACAGTACCAGAACGAGTCTGTAAGCCCCCTGTGCCATATCCTAAGGTTCCTAAACCCTCTAAACAGGAGCTAGAAGTGGCTAACTGCATGAAAGTGATGGATAAGAAGGTGAATAAAACACCACCAGTTGAAACTTCGCGAGTTCATGCAAAGAAGATGATCTCCACTGATGGTCATCTGAAAGAAGAAGTTCAGATTGGTGGAACTACAGTATCTGATAGTGGAAAGAAGAAGATGGCGGTTCCTCTTGAACCTGCTCTAACATCTTCAGTACCTGCAACTGCTCATAAGCAGAAAGCGCCAGACATCAGATATACATCAAAGGTAAGGTACAAATCAACTAAGCTTAAACCTTCTGATCACATTGTTTTGAATGCAGGAAAACGCAGTAGACCGCCCATGCTTCGCTCCCGCCCTGATTCTGATTACTCTTTCCTAGGGAAGCCTCATGATCTGAAAGCATATACACCTCCTTGGATGAAGAGATACTCACAGAGACATTCAAAGTCTCTGTTGAAACCGCCTTGAATCAAATCTCTTCCAATAGTCAAGATAATGACTAAAAACAAGCGCTGAGTAGGAGGCAACCCACTAGTAGGTTCATTTTTGTTTTTCAATTTTCGTTTTGGTTTTGATATTTTTAATTTTTCTGTTTAAGTGTGTTCAGAGGCGAGAGAAACAGGAATAATCACTTTGCATCGATCGACACACCTAGTGCATCGGTCGATGCAGTCACGATTTGTGGTTTTCTGATTCAATTGCGGTTCAGACACCGGTTATCTCAATAACCGCGAGCATATGCGCCTTGCATCGATCGACACCCTTGTGGCATCGATCGACACAGGGCGACAACATGTAAGTAATCTGCAACTTTTCGGTTTGTTCTTCAATTTGATTATTCTTTCACCGAGCTCATGTTTTGATTACACTGGGGACAGTGTAGTTTAAGTGTGGGGGAGGAAGCTACTGACGCACGCTTTTGTTTTCTTAGTTTTTCAAAATTTGTTTTATTGAGTCAAAATTTGTATGAAACTATGATTTTTCGAGGAAAATTTTCGCTTGAACAGGAACTAAGTGACCATTGGACAGACTTGCAAAGCCTCTATGACTGTTAGAAAACTCAGACACGGATCAACCTACTGAGGACACCCACATCACTTCAGGTATCAGAGGATCCTTTTACTGACTTCAACCTTAATACTGACTTAGATTTCTCACCTAAGGGCTTGGTATACTTTGTGTCGGATTCTCTTGTTAGTTCTGACACAGCCTGTAAACCTGTCCTATTTAGTCCCCTTCTCCCCTTCCATAAAAAAAAAAAGAGATAATAAACTAAGGATGAGTTAGTAACTCCGAAGTGGTCACAGGAGTGGTAGAGACCCCTATTATCTCCTGTGCGATCCATGGAATGTGTCCAAAGTACACCCCATAACGGGAAGAACACTGATAAAAAAAAAATGATACCCAAAGTGGGAAAAATCAGTTGTTAAGGAAGGGAAAGAGAAGAAAGGGACTAGAGAAAGATAGTATGGTGGTCTAGAGCTGATAAGGTAAGAATCCATGTGCCCTTTGATCGATACTCCTTAGGTGAGACCGCACTTAAATACTTGCAGAAGTCAGTAGGGTGAATTTGAATGCTTGAATGTGATTGTGGAGTTTACTTAGGACAGTTGCTAAGTGTGGGGGAAGTACATTATGGTCTTGAGTTCTGTAGGAAAGTTTTCAGTGGATTACTAAGTGAATGTGAATGCGAAAGTTCCTAAGACGACTTTAGACCATTATATAAGAGTTTTGAAGTCATTGTTTAGGCTACGCTTTACTTTAGTTTTATTTTATTTCAGAGAGCCTTAGGGGCTGATCTTGTTCTCGAAAGAGACTTGATTTCGAACCCCTGTTGATTATTCTGTTTAATGATATTTGGTTTTCTACTTATGATATTTTCTGTCTCGATGAACATGTCTGAGTAGTTTACCTGTTAGGTTGAAGGATTCTCATTAGGGATTTCATGGAACTATAGTTTAAATCAATCTGTAGGGATTCATATCTGCTAGTTCTTTGTTTAGGTTGTTCTTAATGCTTAATCTAAAGTAGCTAATCAGAATTATGATGTTAGGCTGATTAATGCAGCGAAAGTTGGTTAATTTAGCTAGAAAGAACCTAGATGAGCAATTAAACTTCTCGCAAACGAAAGTTTGGTTTAGGTTAATTGTGAACATATCAAACTTGGAATTTAATGCTGGTTTAATCTGTTAGTTCTCGCAAACGAAAGTTTGGTTTGCTACACTTAGACTTAGAGAATTCTCGCAAAGAAATTTGGTTAATTCTATATCCGTGTTTTGAGTTCTAGAACAGTTTCTGATTAGATCCAGACTGATTGATTGCTTGTGTTCCTGATTTCCTGAGAACTCCTGAAACCTAACGCTTCGCCTCCTTGCTCACAAACCACTCCTGCTACTGATTTACTTTTCTGCTCTGCTTTTAGTTTAATCACCTTTGCTTTCTCCTAGTTTAATCTTTTCTGTTCTTTTCTATCGTTAACCGGAGTTCCTGTGGATTCGATACCCTGAGTACTACAACTACATCACTGTGCACTTGCAGTTAGTATAGGGATAAAACTACACCTATCAAGTCTACTAAAAAAAAAAAAAAAAAAAAAAAAAAAAAAAACAGAAAAGATTGTGATTGTGGAGTTTACTTAGGACAGTTGCTAAGTGTGGGGGAACTACATGTTGGTCTTGATATCCTGTGATTGATTCTTCAGTGGTTTACTAAGGGGAATCTGAGTATTGTAGCTTCTAGGATGAAATGAGTTTCTGAAGAGTTTTCAAACCTCTTCACCAAGCTTTAGTTCTCTGTTTTGCTTGAGGGCAAGCAAAGGCTAAGTGTGGGGGAGTTGATATATCATGGTTTTTACTAGTTTTAGACCATGATATAAGTGTGTTTTCGTGTCTTTTTGTGTTCTTTTAGAGTCTTTTACAGGTATAATCAGGTTTGGAGCATATTTGGTGATTATGGCACTTTTTGGAGATTTTTGGAGTGTTTGGCCGAGAGATAGAGTTCACTGTCCGAAACAGAGTAATGCGTCGATCGTTGCACACTAGCACCGATCGTTGCACCAGCGAGATGGGCCAAAACTCGGCGGTTTATGAAGAGTCAAGATATTGCACTCTAATCCAGAAGTTCCTGATATTTACAAAGAAGCCCTTGGCCGAGATTAGACCTATATAATTAAGTTTTTGGTGTTTTAATTATTTACGCTTTCATAATTAAGAGCAGAGGATTTTTAGAGCTTTTGGGGCTGATCTGAACCTTTACTTCATCTGTATTTGGAGAAGATTTCGAACCCCTTTTATTCTTTATCTTTTATGCAATTTATTCTTCATATGATTATGTTTTCATTATCTATGTCTGAGTAGATTCCTTGTTAAGTTTAGGGTTTCTCACATAGGATTTCATGACTTGCTAGACTTGTTTTAATTCAGTTAAGGATTCATAACTATATCTGTTCTTCAATCTAATTGTGCTTAAAGCTAGTTCTAACCAGATCAATTAGAATCTAGATCTTAGGTTGCTAAATACGACACGGAAGTGTGGTTTAGGAATCTGAACTAATTGGGTTAAGCAATTAAACTTCTCGCAAACGAAAGTTTGGTTTAGGATAATTGTGAACATATCAAACTTGGAATTAATGCTAGTTTAATCTGTTAGTTCTCGCAAACGAAAGTTTGGTTAGCTGCACTTAGACTTAGAGAATTATCGCAAAGGAATTTGGTTAATTCTATATCTGTGTTTTGAGTTCTAGAACTGTGCTTAATTAGATCCTTGCTGAATGAACTGTCTGCTTGTCTGATTTCCTGAGAACGCCCTAGACTTAGCGCTCTTAATAACTTGCTTTCACAACCAATAATCTCCGCTTTCTGTTTACTTTCTCGCGTTGCTTTTAATTCAATCACATTGCTTTCTTCCTAGTTTAATTTCCTGTTCTTGAGCTATTGAATACCAGAGTCCATGTGGATTCGATACCTATATACTACAACTACTGAACTGTGCACTTGCAGTTAGATATAGGATTAAAACCTGACACTATCACTTATCTTGATAGAAATATAGATTAAGCATGTTTAAATTTAAATAATTAAAGATGAGCTTATCGATAAGTGATTTACAAATGAATAAACAAGTACTATTTTTACTTTCTGAAATAACTCACATGCTATGTGACAGATGAGATGAGGTCTTTAAACCGAGAGAGAACATCAAGACCCACCGTTGGTGGTGGCCTCGACTTTACAAATGATGTCATTGTTTTGTCATCAACAAATGATGTCATATAGCTCATAAGACAATAAAAACTCTTGAAATTGGGTATGAAATCGTTTCCATTTGCAATAAAAATTCTTGAAACCCTAATCATAGTTCTGGTCTCAGCAAAAAACGGTAAGCTATTCATCTTTCTAGGTTTATTTTTGTTATATTTCTTCGTTGTCATCGCTTGGATAATGTTCCTGAAATTTAATGCAATTTCATCGCTTTTGCAATTCATGCAATTTCATCACTTCTCCAACCACAATTTCATCTCTTTTTAATATAAACAGGTGAACATATAACTCAAAGAGATCACGGATCTATCATATATTTTCTCTATTGAAAAATCTAATTAGTTAACATACACCATAATTGTGTTAACATGTACGTAACTCATTGAGTCGAAAATGAGTATGAATAAACTTGTCGAAAAACTTAATATAGAACAATTTGATATCGTCTCAAGCAACAAATTATCGATGAGCGTATATGTTTTATGTTTAACATAATAACTTGAACACACACCCTGCGTTAACTTGTTAATTATTGAGTTAGCATGCATCATAATTGTGCATATAACAAACCCACTGAGTCGATTCAATGATGGAGAATAAATTGGAACTAACTGCATTCATTGTATCTTTATATCTTTTTAATAGCAAAGTTGTATCTTTTGATGTTTGATTGTAATTTTGTATCTTTTTATGTGTTAAAAGACCATTTTACACATGCTGACAAAAAGAAGCTTATGAATGGATGGCAGGCCCCATGTTATGCATCCTACTATTTTTTGTATTTCTTTTTTTCCCATGGATGATCAGTAAAAGCAGATTTTTTATGGGTTAGCTTCTCTTGTAAGATTTAAACATGTGGACTAGATTAATTAGTGATTCATAGCCACACAATAAATATCACATGTAAAATGCTTCCAATGGATAGCAGGTGGACAAGCGTCCACATTATCAAGAATCCATGTACAGAGAACATAGGAATAAGAGACTAAGTGTTCTCATAGACAACTATTGAAGGATAACGTACCTAGTAAACACAGTTTTAAGAGATCTGGTGGACAATATCGACTATTCATGGATACTACCACGATCATATCACATGCTAGACGCTTTCGATGGACAGAAGGGGGCCAAGAGCTCACATGATCGTGAAAATGTACCTAGTAAACACAGTTTTAAGAGCTCCGGTGGATAGTATCGACTATTCGTGGACACTACCTCGATCATATCACATGCTAGACGCTTCTGATGTACATAAGGTGGCCAAGAGTTCACATGATCATGAAAACGTACCTAGTAAACACAGTTTTAAGAGCTCGGGTTGACAATATCGACTATTCGTAGACACTACCACAAACATATCACATGCTAGACAATTTTGATGGACAGAAGGTAGCCAAGAGTTCACACGAACGTGAGTCCGTGGACACACCGTATGTCGGACCCCGCTATCCACCCAAAAGCAACATTTCACTTTGCCACGTGATATCCATTGGAAGTGTCTAGCATGTGATATGATCGTGATAGTATCCACGAATAGCCGACAAGGTGGACACCTAGTCTAGACTGTCCACTGGAATCTTCCGTATCAAGTCCGGTTTTTTTTGAATTTCGGTACATCGACCGATTATATCTCCATTCTGACGGTCCATATGGTCGGAAACCTTACCTCTGTTATCCTATCCGTCGTCAAAAAATGAGGGGTGAAAAGAAAGACAACGTAAAAAAGAGAATGAGTAGGAAAAAAAATAAAAGGATAGGATATAGGCATTTTGGCCTGTTCAATCCATTTATTCTAACAAAAAGATACAAAATTGCAATCAAACATCAAAATGTACTAAACTGTAAGAAAAAGATAAAAAGATACAACATGTGCAATTCACCTGAATAAATTGTTGGAAATATTTGCCGAATTCTCATCAAATCGTCGTACTTCTTGGTTCAATTTTTGATTTGTTTTATTTAGAAAGAGAAAGGTGAGAGAGCAAAGGAAAAAAAAAACGTGCAACTTGTATGTGAAAGTTGTTGAAACGTCAAAAGCAATATGGGTAGTAGTGTTATTTTCACAACTCTAAATAAATTTATGTCGCATCATGAATGTTATTCGCTTTTCACTCCCATTTTTGATTTTATACCAAATTGTCTGGGTTAATTGCATTGAATATATCTTTTAATTTTTTATTGCAAATCAATATTTTTGATGTTTGTGTGCAATTTTGTATTTTTTTTATTGTGCAAATTGGTTCTGAAGACGAAAATGCTCATATTTTAATAAGTGGAAAAAGTCTATCATATCTTTTTGTTTTTTTCTTTATTTTTTATCCATTCTCTTTTTTACTTTATCATTTTTTACCCCTCACGTTTTTATGGGATGACGGCTGTGAGGTTTCCGGCCATAGAGAAAGTCGAAATGGAGATATAATCGATCGATATACCGGAATTCAAAAGAAAAAAAAAACAAATCAGACTTAATACGAAAGATTCGAGAAGATGGTCTAGACTAGGTGTCCAACTTGTCGGCTATTCGTCGACACTATCACGATCATATCACATGCTAGACGCTTCCAATGAATAACAGGTGTCGAAGCGAATGTTTTTTTGTGTGGATAGTGGGGTCCGACGTACTGTGTGTCCATGGATTCACGATCATGTGAACTCTTGGCCACCTTCTGTCTATCAGAAGTGTCTAGCATGTGATATGATCGTGGTAGTTTCCACGAATAGTCGATAATGTCCACATGGGCTCTTAGAGTTTCTTATTCATGTGTTCTTTATACATGGATTCTTGATAATATGGACGCTTCGCCACCTGTTATCCATTGTAAGCGTCTAGCATGTGATGTGATCGTGATAGTGTTTCACGAATAGCCGATAAGGTTGAAACCTAGTCTAGACTGTCCATTTGAATCTTTCATATTATGTTTGTTTTTTTAATTATGGTATATCAACGGATTATATCTCCGTTCCGACGGTTTCTATGGCCGGAAACCTCACCGCCGTCATCCCATTCTCCGTCAAAAAACATGAGCGGTGAAAAAATTTCTAATATGAGAGAGATGATGGATAAAAAATAGAAAAAAATACAAAAGGATATGAAGATGCATATATAGCATAATGTCCATCATCCATCCGTAAGTTCCTTTTTATCAATAGGGGTAAGTTAGTCTTTTAACTCATCAATACTATTAAAAAATTAGAGTCTTTAGGAAACTAACTTTTGGGGCATGTGTTATTTATAATTTGTGCCATTAGAAATTTAAGAGTATTTTTAATATTCATTAAGGGTAATTAAGGAATATTACAATTTCTCTACTATCCATGTTTCCAAACAAGACAATTACTAAACATGTATCCAAACAAACTAAATATAATGGGTTTCACTTTTCTAATTAATATATATATATATATATATATATATATATAAACATAAAACTATTAAATCAATTGAAAATATAACTAAATAATTTAAACATCAACTATTTTGTATATATAAGATAATATTCTTTAATTATGATTATCTTCAAAATTCAAATATAATATATTTTAATATATTCTTTATTTTTTATTTCAAATATAAATATTTATGTTTATATTATAATAAAATTTTAAAATGATATTAAATTAATTTATTTCGTAAGAATTTTTTTTACGATTACATTTTTAGCAAGTTGTTACATCATATTGCAAAATATTTAAATTATTATAAGAGCGGGTTGAAAAATAAATTAGCCAATTTTGAATTCTAAAAATAAACTTTGCACGAGTTTAAAACAAATATATAAAATATCAAAATTATTCAATATTAAAATTTATCATGCAATATCGCTATTTCAATCTCTTTATCTTTACGATATACCTCTTCTCAAATAACACACAATTCTTTTTTAAACCTAAATTTTTGATTAATTTTTATAATGCAGATTAAATAATTATAAACAAAATTAGATTTTATAATTAAAAATTTTAATTACTAATAACAAAATAAATATAATTTAAATTTGTAAAGAAAAGTAAACTCGCGCTTTCTAAGCGCGGATCAAAATCTAGTTAAATATTAAAAAGATACAGAACTACAACTAGATTCATAAAAATACAACTCTCCTATTATAAAGATAAAATGATACAACTCAACTATTATAAAAATAAAAAGATACATAGTGTGCTATTAATTAAAATTGCCTTATTTGTGTAGTTATTATGTTCGTGATTTATACATAACCACAAGAGCGTTAGCTAATATTTGCAAGACATTAGAAAACATGGAAATATTACATTAGTATCTTAGAATATCTTATGAATATAATTTTTTGTATATTGGGTTTACACTACTCCTATAATTTTATATACTCTACCGATGACCAATAATAATCTAAGCAGTTTTATTCTATTCCCTTCTATTATGTTCTATTCTATTATGTTCTATTCTATTATGTTTATATTCTGTTTTGGCATGGTATAAAAGTCAGAAAACTAAAACCCTAAAATCCCTTTCTTCTTCATCGTGAAACACTCGCGTTTTCTACCTTCTATAATATTTATTCTAAAGATTCTATCTCTATCATGGAGACACCTACATCTATTCCTACTCTACGTCGCAATCTTCTACCGTCATTTCTGACACTAATCAGATCACAACTTCACCGTACTATCTCTCATCACCGGGTTATCCTCATCATTTTCTTACTCCTATGCTTCTTACTGGTGACAATATGAGAAGTTGGCTAAGATTGCTCGTAACAATCTTAAAGCCAAGAAAAAAATTAGGGTTCATCGACGGAACCCTACCTTAGCCGCCGATCGATGCTGCTAACTACAATCGATGGATTCAAACTAATTCCTTGCTGGGGATGGTTATACGCAAGTCTTGATCCCAAAGTTCTAAAGGGGATCTCCTTCGTCGACAATGCTCAAGCTATGTGGGAAAATTTCGGTATTCGTTTCTCCATAGGCAATGCTTCTTGTGTTCGTTAGATTAAATCTGATATTGTCGCATGTGTACAAAGTGGCAGTGATGTTGCTGAATATTTTGGAAAACAAAAACTCATGTGGGAAGATCTTGACAACTTCAAACCGCTTCTCAATTGCTGTTGCGGCACTTCTACATGTGATCTCATGAATAAACAACAACGGCATCGTGATCAAGAGCGTAATCACCAATTTCTAATGGGACTCGATGCTTCTTGTTTTGGCACAACATGTATCAACATCATAAGCATACTTAATAACGACAAGGACTCACTTTGGATCATATCTACTACGAGGTTATAGCTGAAGAAAGACATCTCACAGTTGCTAGGAGTCGTGAAGAACGACTTGATGTTGTAGGCTTTGTTGTACAATTAGGACTTAATGCAATCGCATCGGTTACTCGTACTGCTTCTCAGGGCCCATGTACTCATTGTGGACAAACCAGTCATTTGGTTGATACTTGTTTTCAACTTCTCGGGCTCCCTGAATGGTGGATCGAAAAACAAGGAGATCCAAACCGACGTTCTGCCTCACGGGGTCGTGGTCGCAGTTCCACTCGAGGTCGTGGCATAGGAAGATTCTCCACTTACCGTGCTAACAACGCACAAGCTCAACCAGAGACATATGTGCCTGACCTTCGTGGAGTTAGCAAAGAAATGTGGTCCCAAATTTCCAACTTACTGAAATCCGAGTCGTCCTCTTCTAATGAGAAATTGTCTGGTAAGAAAAATTGTATTGATTTTCTACATGATTCTGGTGTCACATGACATGACGAGTGATTCTGATCTTCTTTTTGATATTCATGAGATTCCTCATAGTATTATTGTTCTTTCTAATGGGAAACATACATATGCTTCTCACGAGGGAACCCTCAAACTCAGTAATTCGGTTTTCTTGAATTATGTTCTTCTTGTCCCGGATCTTGAATTAGCTCGTCTATTACGCGAGCATTCATGCTTTGTTCACTGAAAAAGTTTGCGTGATACAAGACCTCACTTCGAAGACAGTGATTGCAGCAAGTGAGAGAGAGACAGGGTTTATCATTTTCGAGGAGCTGCCTCCGCCAGTGCAAATCAGGTCATGCGTTCAGAGAGCAAGAATCTTTGGCACATGCATTTGGGACATTCTCCAATGCAAGTTTTATCATCAGTTTTATCTAAGTTAGATGGTTTTGACTCTACTAATATTGGTGTTATGGTTTTTGTGATGTTTGTGTCTAAGCAAAACAAACACGATCAAGTTTTAAAGAAAGTATTATTAAAGTAGATGATTGTTTTACTCCGATACATTGCGACGTATGGGGACCGTAAAACTCGCTTCATATGTTGGAGCTAATTACTTTCCGAACATTGTCGATGACCATTCTCGTGCAGTTTGGACATATATTCTTCTCGCCAAGAATGAAGGGGCTTCTATTCTAAAACAATTCATAACGATGGCTTCTCGACAATTTAACAAAACAGTCAAGATGGTTCGCAGCGTTATAATGGAAGTGAATTTCTCATTCTACGCTAATTCACCACGCAAGGAATTCTTCATCAAACTCATATGTTTACACTCCAAAACAAAATGGTCGTGTGGAGCATAAACATCGCCATATTCTTAACATGGCAAGATCATTGTTGTTCCAAGTTCATTTTCCTACACTCTTTTGGGGTGAAAGTGTGTTGACCGCTGCTTATCTCATTAACAGAACTTCAACGGTACTTCTAAAAGGCAAGACACCGTATGAGATTTTTCACTTGTCTCATCCATCTTATGATCACCAGCGTTTCTTCAAAACCTTCTCCTTTGCTAAGCGTTTCTCTTCACACAAAGACAAGTTCGATCCTGGCACTAAGTGTTGCATATTCATAGGGTATCCTCATACTAAAAAAAGATGGCTTATGTATGATATTGAAGCTAGATACTTCTTCGTTACTTGAGACGATGTGTTTCAAGAAACAAAGTTTCCCTTAGCTACTTCTCTTAATAATGATATGCCATCAACTTACCTCCTCATGGTCCTTCTTCTTATTTCTTACCATCTGGTGATGATGATACTGCTATTCCTCTGATCACACTTGAAAGAAGGGGACCTTGCATCCTTCTTCCTCTACAGAGAAAATATCGACCGCCACTCCTATAAGCGTCGATCAACACGAAGACAGTGAGCATCTTCCCTCTCCGGATACTTATACATCTTTACTAAATCCTCTACAACTTGGAGTTGAAGCGCTCATAAGAGGATTTCGTGAGGGAAAACCATCCGTTGGTCTAGATCCGTATGTTACTTACTTGGATCGACAAATGATAAATTATGACTCTCTCACCAAAGATATCCCGTCATTGTCCTCTGTTACGTGTCCTTATCCTCTCGCTAACTTTGTCTCATGTGATAGGTTCTCTGCCAATCATGCTTTGTTCTTAGCTATGGTTGACATACTGGATGAACCAGTTTCCTATAAGCAAGCTATGTCTGATGCTTCTTGGAGAACTTCTATGGCCTCCGAGATAAATGAACCTGAAGCAAACAACACCCACTTGAACGATTACCTCCCAAAATGAAGGCTTTGGGTTCAATATGGGTTTATCGCCTCAATTTCGATGGTTCCTTAGAAAAACATGAAGCTCGTCTTTTTTCTCTAGGAAATCATAAAAGGGAAGTTGTTCACTTCTCGAAAACATTTGCGCCAGTGGAAAATAGCTATTATTCATCTTTTTTGGGTGTTTCTTCTGTCAAATGTTGGGAACTCCATCAAATGGATGTTCACAATGTATTTATTCATGGTGATATGGGCGAATTCATCTACATGAAACCTCCTCCTGGCTTTCACTCCTCTGGTTCGTTTGTTTGTCGGCTAAAGAATTCAATTTATGGTTTAAAAGAAGCTCCAAGGTGCTGGTTCTCCAAGTTCTCTACTTTGCTTCTTGACTACGGTTTCTTGCAATCTCACAAAGACAACTTCATATTTTCATACTCTCATTTGGGTGTCGTTCTTCAGGTTCTTGTCTATGTTGACGACTTAATCAAATGCGGTAATGACTCCAGTGTCATCTCAAAATTTAAGGAATATCTCAGTTCCTGCTTCAAAATGAAAGATTTTGACTCCTTAAAATATTTCCTCGGCCCTGAATTTTCTCGTGGTACAAAAATGGCATTTATCTCTCTCAACAGAAATATTGTCTCGATATCATTGATGAATATGTCTCTCTGGTTCCAAGCCTGTGGAAATGCCTTTTGAGCAAAACCATAATCTTGCTAAGTTCACAAGCATTGTTCATCAAGATCCTACACAATATCATCGTTTAATTGGTCATTTGGTATATCTTACTCACACCAAGCCTGGGAATAGCTATGCTGTTAATCTTCTTGTGCAGTTTATGCAATCACCATTAAAGGACCATTGGGATGCTGCGCTCCTTGTTGGACGATATTTAAAAGGGTGTACCGGATAAGGCTTTCTTCTCTCCAACACGTCTCCTCAACAAGTCAATGCTTTCTGTGATTCTGATTTCTCTACTTATCCTAAAACTCCGCGATCTCTCACAGGCTATTTGGTGCAACTTGGATCTTCTCCAATCAATTGGAAAATGAAGAAACAAACTCGTGTCTCTTTTTTCTCTGTTGAAGTTGAATATCATGTTATGGCCATGACATGTCAGGACACTACAGGAAATTGAGGTATTTATTGCACATTAATATAGCGGTTTTAAGTTTTCTGCAATAATAGAGTTTGACGCCACTTTTTTATAGCGTTTAAAAATTTGCTGTGCTATTAAAAGTATGGGCGCGTTAAAAATATGACTTTTAATTAAAATCCCTTTTGTTTAGATTGCACTTATATTAAATAAGCGCTATGTTATGTTTAAGCGGGATGTTTTAAGCGGGATATTTTTGTTTGCCCGCGTATTGAATTTTTTAGACCATAAAATATACTTTAGGCCTAAAAAAAAAAAACACCACTTAAAATTTCTTTTCTTTCTCTCTAACCCTAGTAGCCGCTCCCCATCTCCACTGCTATTACATCGAGATTTCTCCATTCATGGTGGGTCAATTGTTCTTCATCATTCTATCGATTTCCAGGTTAGAGTCTCGAGTTCCCACTTCGAATCCCCTGGGGTTTAGCTTTGATTTTTATGTTAATTTGTGATGGGAGACGAGAAGCCGAGGATTGTGATGGGAGACGAGAGGATTTCTTATCGCCTCGGAGATACCGGCGATGGGAGATGAGAAGCCGACGATTGTGATGTCAAATCGAGAAAGAGATCGAGTTTGGTATTTATTGTCTATCTTTTTCACCATTTTTTTTTTGTTGATCTCTCTTTCTATGAATTATGTAAATCGAAGCTGTTGGGATCTTCAAATATAGAGATTCTGGGTTATTGCATCTGGGTATCTATTTTTTCTACTTTTGGGTTTGTATTTGAGTCGCCTCCTTTTCGAAATCGATTTTGAGTTTCGTACCTCCAATTTTTTTCGAGATCTATATGTTGTTTCTTAGGCGATGAATTCATTTTTTCTAATTTTTTTCCTTCTCCAGTAGCCTTTCTCAGCACTGATCTAGTCAGGTTTTATCTCTGACCAATTGCAAAATGAGGGTTGCTTCTTTCTTTAGGCTTCCGCATATGTGTCCCAAAGTTTTTGCTTTCATTGGAGCTTAGCTATGAGTCCAATTGTTACAGGAAATTTCTGGGCATTGGGGTTGATACAGCTTTTCGTTTGGTCTGACTCAGTTCCAACATTCGTAGCAGTTACGAGAAAACATGTCAATAGACTTTGATGCCTTCTTGTTTAATCACTTTCTGTTTGATATAGGTTAATTTTCAGCTTTTAGCCACCACTTACCTACATAATAATCAAGCTTACAGTGCATATCATCTGCTAAAGGGTGTGTGGCATGGTTTCTTTCGCCTTCGTTTATTAGGTCATTTGATCATCTTCTTTCCCTCGTTGTTATGTAAAGGAACACAAATGGCTCAGTCCCGGTACTTGTTCGCGTTAGCATGCTACCAGATGGACCTTCTCAATGAAGCTGAATCTGCACTCTGCCCTGTTGATGAACCTGGTGCGGAGGTACTTAGTGATGTCTAGTAGATTGCCTTGTTCGCTCACTAAATGTCTTTTTACAAACTCAGTGTGTCAGTATCTGGACCATATGTGTTGATTTACTTCACTTAATAATATAGTTTCTGGTTACTCTGCAGATCCCAAATGGTGCAGCAGGTCATTACCTTCTTGGACTTATTTACAAGTTCGTTTCTTGTTCTCTCTATGCGTTTTTTGTCTTGATTGATTCTGAATGTGTTCAACGGGATGATTTCTCATTAGTGACCTTTCAGGTATACTGATAGAAGGAAGAACGCCGCTCAACAGTTTAAGCAGTCTTTGACACTGGATCCTCTACTTTGGGCTGCATATGAGGAATTATGTATACTAGGTGAACATATTGCATTTTCTGCATACTTGGTACGTTTGTTATGGTTCCTCTTACGTTTTTCGGGCCATCCTACCTTTTCAGGTGCTGTTGAGGAAGCAACTGCGGTTTTTGGTGAAACAGCTGCTCTCTCCATCCAAAAGCAGTACATGCAAAATAGGACTGACCACAAAATAGTGGTGACGATCCGGTTAACATTTTTTTAGTTGTACTTCATTATGATATTTTTTGTCTTTGTATCCACAAGCTACTACTCCCTTTATTGATTTACTTGTTTTCACTTCTTGCAGACAATGAAATCTCCTCTATTTGCAAGCTAGACCTACTTAAAGACTTGAACAGTCTCGGTATGTTCTTCACATACATGTTTCTCTTTAGAAGTTTCCCAGTTTCATCACATACATGTTTCTTTCGGAGATCGAGCTTCTCCAAGTTTGTGGGCTTCAGTATCGTTCATTGGCCAAAGCCACAGAAGAGGTAAACCATATAATCATTAGCTATAAGTGCTAGCAATCAAGTTAAACACTTCAGTTTCAATTTTTTTGGTTTGTAGAATCTGAAATCGACTTTGGTTCCAAATATTTTGGTTTTAAGATAGTAAAACCAATCACTTTATATACCCATTTTGGTTCATATTATTAATTAGTTTTCCAAATTGTCTTGGTTCAAATTTCTCAGCTTGTTTTTCTCTTCCAGGTGAATGAAGTACAACTCAAGGATGGAAGGTTCACTAGAGGTGTTTCTCGTCGGTTTACATTGGATTTGTACTTCCTTTTTCTACTTATGTATTTGAGGATCTTTATACTTTCAGTTTATTGTATCATGATTTCATATATAATAAAATATTATATTTTTTTACTATGTTTATTAATAATTTAAATAAAACCGTGTAAATAAAAATGCCAAATAGGACATCTAAACAAAATAACTCGATAAGTTGAATGCTATAGTAAATATATAGTAAACATGTATAACGCAAAAAATCTGCAATTAAAAGAAAATTTATTGCATAAAAAAGTGCTATATTAAGTACGCGTTATTATTGCATTTCGAAAAAGCGCTATAGAAAGTGTGATACTTTTTATGACGGGAGCATATACAGCGTTCGTCAATGCGCTATCATTTATCTACTATAGCGGATATCGAGTGCTATGAATACCCACTTTTCTTGTAGTGGGAACTTCTCTGGTTTAAAGAAGTTCTGAAATTCCTCAGTATATCGCATCCACAACCTATGCGTCTTGTTTGTGATAGTCAGACTACGCTACACGTCGCTGCGAATCCGGTGTTCCACAAATGCACAAAGCATATCAAAAATGACTGTCACTTCATCAATGACGCACCAATGGAAATACCACCGCTTATGTTTCTACTCATCAACAGCATGCCGATATCTTTACTAAGGCACTTGGATGTGAACAGTTTCGCTATTTACGGTCTAAGTTGGGCGTTATTGATTTACACGCTCCATCTTGAGGGGAAGTATTAGGAAATATGGAAATTATTTTTTTGAATAAATGTTAAATTAATTCAAAAGAAAAAGAATACATTTTACATCAGTTTTTGTAGAACTGTTTTGAGTTTGAATTGAAAGGAAAGCTGAAAAAGGATTTTGATCTATCGAGTTGTGAACCAAGCTTGCATCATGCCTTTATGCTTGTGAACTCCCCTGAATGTGATAGAGGAGATTCTATTACGCACCATTATGTCCAGATTGCGAGAGTGGTTGGGTGAGGTAAATGAGTTTAACCGTGTTTCCTTCCATTTCTTTTGCGCCATATCGAATATGTTGTTGCTTTGAAAGCATATCGACAAAGGAAGAGATGTACCTTGCCTTGAAATATTAAAATATTACATTATTATCTTAGAATATCTTGTGAATATCTTTTTGTATATTTGGGTTTACCCAACTCCTGTAACTATATATACTCTTCCGATGATTAATAATAATCTATGCACTTCTATTATAGGGTGATAGAGCTCATGGCTAATGGTTGACTCATTTATTAAGAAAAGGGTAAGGTTGAATCGGATTTTAGATTTGTCAAATTAATAAATCTCATTATAGTCGAAAGTAACCCTATAGAGAGAGAGAAGTGTAGCTCATTGCATTAAATGCTTCTATTTCCCATTGACTTAACATATAAAATAAAAAAGATAGCCACCGTCGAAAGGATTGATGATATCCAAATATTAATTTTTATTTGTGTTTACAATTATTTACTAAGAAAAATTATTTTTTATTACACAAAAAAATTTTGATGGTTAAAAGACAGCCTTACGATATTAGACGGTATATTAACAAACAACTCCATTAACAGACAACATCATTAACTAAGAGCATCATCAATGGTTAAGAACCTCTAAAGGGGTTCTTACCAATAAAATATTAATATTGTGCATTTTTTTTAATTAAAGAATTATATTTAATTTTCAAAACATATTAAACCATTTAGATTGTGACACTTGGCATATGAGTTTCTTATTAAGATCTTTAAGGTTCTTAGAGAAGAACTCTAAGGTTCTTAATAAAACCTCACCGTTCTCTTTCCTACGTTTTGTATTTTTTATTAGTTTTAAGTTAAGAACTCTTGCTAAGAAACTATTGTTGAGGATGCTCTCCTTAGAGTAACATGTATGAATGGTGGAATTTCTAGTGTGAAATTAGTAATATTAATATTTGGACGTCTATCACTGATGCCCGTAATTATTGTTACATATTAATTACAATGCACGTAATTTCTTTATTTAGCCAATTACTTAAATTGAATAACACTAAACCTTAACCACTAAATCTTAAAACCAAATAAACCTTAAAATACCAAACCATAAGCACTAAACCCTAAACCCAAAAACCTAAACCCAAAACCAAAACCCTAAGCACTAAACCTTAAACCTTAAATCCTAAACCAAAAACCAATAATCCTAAACCCTAAATTACTAAACCTTAAAATCCTAAACTGTAAACCCTAACTCCTAAACCAAAAACCCAAAATCTTAAACCACTAAATCATAAACCCTAAAATAGTAAACCGTAAACCTAAGTCATAAACCATAACCTCTAAACCCAAAACCCTAAACCTTAAACCACTAAACCTTAAACCACTAAACCCTAAATCCTAAAATTCTAAACCCTAAACCCTAAAATACTGAGATGGCCACAATGTTAATTTAAGATACACTCATTGGCAATGGAGATTATTAGACAACTGAATCAACAAGGATAACTTAATTTCTAGTAAAAGACAACGAAATTAACATACAACATATAGGAATGGTGGAATTTTCACTGGGAATTTACTATGATTGATATTTGGACGTCTAAAATAGGTGCCCATAATCTCAGGTACATAATAATTTTATTGCACATAATTTGTTTAATCAGTAAATCAGTGTTATTTTAAGATACAACTTAGTTGCAAAGCATGTTAGTAGATAACCTCATTAACAGACAATCAATAACTAAGCAGAGTAACATATAGGAATGTTTGTATTTTCAACATCAACATAAACCTTTCTTCAACCTTGGTATTTTTTCGCCTTCAGTTACTGTTTGCTGCTCAATTAAATTCTTCATCCGCTTATCACATTGAAAATGCTAATCCAGCTAGGAAGACAGTGTTCTTCCTCGTTGCCTTTTCTACGGCCTTATGTTTGCACACCTCTATGCCATTGTTCGTGTCTTCCACTAAAGTGTCATTCTCCAACACTTCTTCTGATCCAGTCTATAGTACATGTAAACAAATTACCCAGTCAACATTTATGTATGACCAATGAACATATCAGGTAAATTCACATGTAATTCAATTTAAAATACCTGCCGTGGAATGGGTTGCAAAACTAATATACTTATCTGACTAACATACTTATCTGAGTAACAATAGAGCAGCATAAAATAGTTATTGAGCAACCGAAGTAGTTAACAATGTAAAAGCGTCAAAATATCAATGTATACATAGAAAATCAGTTAATGGGATAACTTGGATGGCCGTTAACTAGTATATTCATGCAAATTTATTGGCGGCTAAAAATACCATATAGACTCTAACACTACAATGAAAGACAAGTTATCAAACTATAATGAATAGACGATAACTTGTATATTGTGTCCGTGCGAAAACAACAAAATATTGTTGTTCTAAAAATTGAATAATAGGAGTAAGATATTATTCGACTATATGACCAATCAACTACCACGAATATGGTAGACAATATATACTTCACAAACAACAATGGACTAGCTAATTATGTTAACCGTATACTTCCTAGAATAACAAACTTATCGGATTAACAATGGAGTAGTGTAAATATGATTGAATAACATTATCGGAATTTCCATGTACTTTATTTAAAATAAACAACATTGGTTTAACTAAAATCACATGTATAAAAGAAGATAGAGTTTACTCTCATTAGCATATGTAGCAGGAGGTGTCTGGTAGGAAGATGATCCATAGGTCCTTTGATAAGAGTTGTTCTGCTGAAAAGGGTTCTGGTAACCAGCATTCTGACCATATCCAGAAGAGTTTTGATTTGCTTGTGAAAGCACTCTTCTGTCCACCATTGAAGAACTTGTTGTTCTGCTGATTCCCAAATTTGTTTCCTTGAAATCCAGAACCACTAATGTAGTTCACATCTTCTTCAGGTCCAAACTCTTCAACATCTTGAGCAAAGTGGACATGATTCTTACTAGTCAACAAGCTGTGAACAGAATCCAGCTTGTTCTTCATCTTAGCTATTTGCAGATGATCAACCTTTCCACAAGACTCTTTCCTCCTCTGGTCTGCAGTCTTAGTACTGTTGCTGCTTACCAAGTTCTCTATCAAAACTCTAGCTTGTTCAGGAGTCTTTGGGTATTCGTTTCTCCATAGGCAATGCTTCTTGTGTGCGTTAGATTAAATCTGATATTGTCGCATGTGAACAAAGTGGCAGTGATGTTGATGAATATTTTGGAAAACAAAAACTCATGTGGGAAGATCTTGACAACTTCATACCGCTTCTCAATTGCTGTTGCGGCACTTCTACATGTGATCTCATGAATAAACAACAACGGCATTGTGATCAAGAGCGTATTCACCAATTTCTAATGGGACTCGATGCTTTTTGTTTTGGCACAACATGTATCAACATCATAAGCATACTTAATAAAGACAAGGACTCACTTTGGATCATATCTACTACGAGGTTATAGCTGAAGAAAGACATCTCACAATTGCTAGGAGTCGTGAAGAACGACTTGATGTTGTAGGCTTTGCTGTACAATTAGGACTTAATGCAATCGCATCGGTTACTCGTACTGCTTCTCAGGGCCCATGTACTCATTGTGGACAAACCAGTCATTTGGTTGATACTTGTTTTCAACTTCTCGGGCTCCCTGAATGGTGGATCGAAAAACAAGGAGATCCAAACCGACGTTCTGCCTCACGGGGTCGTGGTCGCAGTTCCACTCGAGGTCGTGGCATAGGAAGATTCTCCACTTACCGTGCTAACAACGCACAAGCTCAACCAGAGACATATGTGCCTGACCTTCGTGGAGTTAGCAAAGAAATGTGGTCCCAAATTTCCAACTTACTGAAATCCGAGTCGTCCTCTTCTAATGAGAAATTGTCTGGTAAGAAAAATTGTATTGATTTTCTACATGATTCTGGTGTCACATGACATGACGAGTGATTCTGATCTTCTTTTTGATATTCATGAGATTCCTCATAGTATTATTGTTCTTTCTAATGGGAAACATACATATGCTTCTCACGAGGGAACCCTCAAACTCAGTAATTCGGTTTTCTTGAATTATGTTCTTCTTGTCCCGAATCTTGAATTAGCTCGTCTATTACGCGAGCATTCATGCTTTGTTCACTGAAAAGTTTGCATGATACAAGACCTCACTTCGAAGACAGTGATTGGAGCAAGTGAGAGAGAGACAGGGTTTATCATTTTCGAGGAGCTACCTCCGCCAGTGCAAATCAGGTCATGCGTTCAGAGAGAAAGAATCTTTGGCACATGCATTTGGGACATTCTCCAATGCAAGTTTTATCATCAGTTTTATTTAAGTTAGATGGTTTTGACTCTACTAATATTGGTGTTATGGTTTTTGTGATGTTTGCGTCTAAGCAAAACAAACACGATCAAGTTTTAATGAAAGTATTATTAAAGTAGATGATTGTTTTACTCCGATACATTGCGACGTATGGGGACCGTAAAACTCGCTTCATCTGTTGGAGCTCATTACTTTCCGAACATTGTCGATGACCATTCTCGTGCAGTTTGGACATATATTCTTCTCGCCAAGAATGAAGGGGCTTCTATTCTAAAACAATTCATAACGATGGCTTCTCGACAATTCAACAAAACAGTCAAGATGGTTCGCAGCGTTATAATGGAAGTGAATTTCTCATTCTACGCTAATTCACCACGCAAGGAATTCTTCATCAAACTCATGTGTTTACACTCCAAAACAAAATGGTCGTGTGGAGCATAAACATTGCCATATTCTTAACATGGCAAGATCATTTTTGTTCCAAGTTCATTTTCCTACACTCTTTTGGGGTGAAAGTGTGTTGACCGCTGCTTATCTCATTAACAGAACTTCAACGGTACTTCTAAAAGGCAAGACACCGTATGAGATTTTTCACTTGTCTCATCCATCTTATGATCACCAGCGTTTCTTCAAAACCTTTTCCTTTGCTAAGCGTTTCTCTTCACACAAAGACAAGTTCGATCCTGGCACTAAGTGTTGCATATTCATAGGATATCCTCATACTCAAAAAGGATGGCTTATGTATGATATTGAAGCTAGAGACTTCTTCGTTACTTGAGACGATGTGTTTCAAGAAACAAAGTTTCCCTTAGCTACTTCTCTTAATAATGATATGCCATCAACTTACCTCCTCATGGTCCTTCTTCTTATGTCTTACCATCTGGTGATGATGATACTGCTATTCCTCTGATCACACTTGAAAGAAGGGGACCTTGCATCCTTCTTCCTCTACAGAGAAAATATCGACCGCCACTCCTATAAGTGTCGATCAACATGAAGACAGTGAGCATCTTCCCTCTCCGGATACTTATACATCTTTACTAAATCCTCTACAACTTGGAGTTGAAGCGCTCATAAGAGGATTTCGTGAGGGAAAACCATCCGTTGGTCTAGCTCCGTATGTTACTTACTTGGATCGACAAATGATAAACTATGACTCTCTCACCAAAGATATCCCGTCATTGTCCTCTGTTACGTGTCCTTATCCTCTCGCTAACTTTGTCTCATGTGATAGGTTCTCTGCCAATCATGCTTTGTTCTTAGCTATGGTTGACATACTGGATGAACCAGTTTCCTATAAGCAAGCTATGTCTGATGCTTCTTGGAGAACTTCTATGGCCTCCGAGATAAATGAACATGAAGCAAACAACACCCACTTGAACGATTACCTCCCAAAATGAAGGCTTTGGGTTCAATATGGGTTTATCGCCTCAATTTCGATGGTTCCTTAGAAATACATGAAGCTCGTCTTTTTCTCTAGGAAATCATAAAAGGGAAGTTGTTCACTTCTCGAAAACATTTGCGCCAGTGTAAAAATAGCTATTATTCATCTTTTTTGGGTGTTTCTTCTGTCAAATGTTGGGAACTCCATCAAATGGATGTTCACAATGCATTTATTCATGGTGATATGGGCGAATTCATCTACATGAAACCTCCTCCTGGCTTTCACTCCTCTGGTTCGTTTGTTTGTCGGCTAAAGAATTCAATTTATGGTTTAAAAGAAGCTCCAAGGTGCTGGTTCTCCAAGTTGTCTACTTTGCTTCTTGACTACGGTTTCTTGCAATCTCACAAAGACAACTCCATATTTTCATACTCTCGTTTGGGTGTCATTCTTCAGGTTCTTGTCTATGTTGACGACTTAATCAAATGCGGTAATGACTCCAGTGTCATCTCAAAATTTAAGGAATATCTCAGTTCCTGCTTCAAAATGAAAGATTTTGACTCCTTAAAATATTTCCTCGGCCCTGAATTTTCTCGTGGTAAAAAAATGGCATTTATCTCTCTCAACAGAAATATTGTCTCGATATCATTGATGAATATGTCTCTCTGGTTCCAAGCCTGTGGAAATGCCTTTTGAGCAAAACCATAATCTTGCTAAGTTCACAAGCATTGTTCATCAAGATCCTACACAATATCATCGTTTAATCGGTCATTTGGTATATCTTACTCACACCAAGCCTGGGAATAGCTATGCTGTTAATCTTCTTGTGCAGTTTATGCAATCACCATTAAAGGACCATTGGGATGCTGCGCTCCTTGTTGGACGATATTTAAAAGGGTGTACCGGATAAGGCTTTCTTCTCTCCAACACGTCTCCTCAACAAGTCAATGCTTTCTGTGATTCTGATTTCTCTACTTATCCTAAAACTCCGCGATCTCTCACAGGCTATTTGGTGCAACTTGGATCTTCTCCAATCAATTGGAAAACGAAGAAACAAACTCGTGTCTCTTTTTCCTCTCCTGAAGTTGAATATCATGTTATGGCGATGATATGTCAGGAACTTCTCTGGTTTAAAGAAGTTCTGAAATTCCTCAGTATATCGCATCCACAACCTATGCGTCTTGTTTGTGATAGTCAGACTACGCTACACATCGCTGCGAATCCGGTGTTCCACAAATGCACAAAGCATATCAAAAATGACTGTCACTTCATCAATGACGAGATCACCAATGGAAATACCACCGCTTATGTTTCTACTCATCAACAGCATGCCGATATTTTTACTAAGGCACTTGGATGTGAACAGTTTCGCTATTTACGGTCTAAGTTGGGCGTTATTGATTTACACGCTCCATCTTGAGGGGAAGTATTAGGAAATATGGAAATTATTTTTTTAAATAAATGTTAAATTAATTCAAAAGAAAAAGAATACATTTTACATCAGTTTTTGTAGAACTGTTTTGAGTTTGAATTGAAAGGAAAGCTGAAAAAGGATTTTGATCTATCGAGTGGTGAACCAAGCTTGCATCATGTCTTTATGCTTGTGAAATCCCCTGACTGTGTTAGAGGAGATTCTATTACGCACCATTATGTCCAGATTGCGAGAGTGGTTGGGTGAGGTAAATGAGTTTAACCGTGTTTCCTTCCATTTCTTTTGCGCCATATCGAATATGTTCTTGCTTTGAAAGCATATCGACAAAGGAAGAGATGTACCTTGCCTTGAAATATTAAAATATTACATTATTATCTTAGAATATCTTGTGAATATCTTTTTGTATATTTGGGTTTACCCAACTCCTGTAACTATATATACTCTTCCGATGATTAATAATAATCTATGCACTTCTATTATAGGGTGATAGAGCTCATGGCTAATGGTTGACTCATTTATTTAGAAAAGGGTAAGGTTGAATCGGATTTTAGATTTGTCAAATTAACAAATCTCATTATAGTCGAAAGTAACCCTATAGAGAGAGAGAGAAGTGTAGCTCATAGCATTAAATGCTTCTATTTCCCATTGACTTAACATATAAAATAAAAAAGATAGCCACCGTCGAAAGGATTGATGATATCCAAATATTAATTTTTATTTGTGTTTACAATTATTTACTAAGAAAACATATTTTTTATTACACAAAAAAATCTTGATGGTTAAAAGACAGCCTTACGATATTAGACGGTATATTAACAAACAACTCCATTAACAGACAACATCATTAACTAAGAGCATCATCAATGGTTAAGAACCTCTAAAGGGGTTCTTACCAATAAAATATTAATATTGTGCATTTTGTATAATTAAAGAATTATATTTAATTTTCAAAACATATTAAACCATTTAGATTGTGACACTTGGCATATGAGTTTCTTATTAAGATCTTTAAGGTCCTTAGAGAAGAACTCTAAGGTTCTTAATAAAAACCTCACCTCTCTCTTTCCTACGTTTTGTATTTTTTATTAGTTTTAAGTTAAGAACCCTTGCTAAGAAACTATTGTTGAGGATGCTCTCCTTAGAGTAACATGTATGAATGGTGGAATTTCTAGTGTGAAATTAGTAATATTAATATTTGGACGTCTATCACTAATGCCCGTAATTATATTAATTACAATGCACGAAATTTCTTTATTTAGCCAATTACTTAAATTGAATAACACTAAACCTTAACCACTAAATCTTAAAACCAAATAAACCTTAAAATACCAAACCATAAGCACTAAACCCTAAACCCAAAAACCTAAACCCAAAACCAAAACCCTATGCACTAAACCTTAAACCTTAAATCCAAAACAAAAAACCAATAATCCTAAACCCTAAATTACTAAACCCTAAAATCCTAAACTGTAAACCCTAACTCCTAAACCAAAAACCCAAAACCTTAAACCACTAAACCATAAACCCTAAAATAGTAAACCTTAAACCTAAGTCCTAAACCATAACCTCTAAACCCAAAACCCTAAACCTTAAACCACTAAACCTTAAACCACTAAACCCTAAATCCTAAAATTCTAAACCCTAAACCCTAAAATACTGAGATGGCCACAATGTTAATTTAAGATACACTCATTGGCAATTCAGATTATTAGACAACTGAATTAACAAGGATAACTTAGTTTCTAGTTAACAGACAACGAAATTAACATACAACATATAAGAATGGTGGAATTTTCACTGGGAATTTACTATGATTGATATTTGGACGTCTAAAATAGGTGCCCGTAATCTCAGGTACAAAATAATTTTATTGCACGTAATTTGTTTAATCAGTAAATCAGTGTTATTTTAAGATACAACTTAGTTGCAAAGCATGTTAGTAGATAACCTCATTAACAGACAATCAATAACTAAGCAGAGTAACATATAGGAATGTTGTATTTTCAACATCAACATAAACCTTTCTTCAACCTTGGTATTTTTTCGCCTTCAGTTACTGTTTGCTGCTCAATTAAATTCTTCATCCGCTTATCACATTGAAAATGCTAATCCAGCTAGGAAGACAGTGTTCTTCCTCGTTGCCTTTTCTACGGCCTTATGTTTGCACACCTCTATGCCATTGTTCGTGTCTTCCACTAAAGTTTCATTCTCCAACACTTCTTCTGATCCAGTCTATAGTACATGTAAACAAATTACCTAGTCAACATTTATGTATGACCAATGAACATATCAGGGAAATTCACATGTAACTCAATTTAAAATACCTGCCGTGGAATGGGTTGCAAGACTAATATACTTATCTGACTAACATACTTATCTGAGTAACAATAGGGCAGCATAAAATAGTTATTGAGCAACCGAAGTAGTTAACAATGTAAAAGCGTCAAAATATCAATGTATACATAGAAAATTAGTTAATGGGATAACTTGGATGGCCGTTAACTAGTATATTCATGCAAATTTATTGGCGGCTAAAAATACCATATAGACTCTAACACTACAATGAAAGACAAGTTATCAAACTATAATGAATAGACGATAACTTGTATATTGTGTCCGTGCGAAAACAACAAGATATTGTTGTTCTAAAAATTGAATAATAGGAGTAAGATATTATTCAACTATATGACCAATCAACTACCACGAATATGGTAGACAATATATACTTCACAAACAACAATGGACTAGCTAATCATGTTAACCGTATACTTCCTAGAATAACAAACTTATCGGATTAACAATGGAGTAGTGTAAATATGATTGAATAACATTATCGGAATTTCCATGTACTTTATTTAAAATAAACAACATTGGTTTAACTAAAATCACATGTATAAAAGAAGATAGAGTTTACTCTCATTAGCATATGTAGCAGGAGGTGTCTGGTAGGAAGATGATCCATATGTCCTTTGATAAGAGTTGTTTTGCTGAAAAGGGTTCTGGTAACCAGCATTCTGACCATATCCAGAAGAGTTTTGATTTGCTTGTGAAAGCACTCTTCTGTCCACCATTGAAGAACTTGTTGTTCTGCTGATTCCCAAATTTGTTTCCTTGAAATCCAGAACCACTAATGTAGTTCACATCTTCTTCAGGTCCAAACTCTTCAACATCTTGAGCAAAGTGGACATGATTCTTACTAGTCAACAAGCTGTGAACAGAATCCAGCTTGTTCTTCATCTTAGCTATCTGCAGATGATCAACCTTTCCACAAGACTCTTTCCTCCTCTGATCTGCAGTCTTAGTACTGTTGCTGCTTACCAAGTTCTCTATCAAAACTCTAGCTTTTTCAGGAGTCTTTGTGTTGAAGTTACCATTGCTGGCAGCATCTAACGCAGACTGGTACCAGAGATCCACACCTCTGAAGAAAATTCCTAGAAGCTGAACTTCAGAGAATCCATGATGAGGACAATCTCGTTGGTACATCTTGAATATTACCCAAGCAGACTTAAGTGGCTATGTAGGTCCCTGAGTGAATGTCATAGAAATGTCGCAGGAACTATCTCTTCACTGCATCCCAAGTAGTTAACTTCCCAGGTGGAAGTTTCTTAAGCCAAGCTGCAGCCTCTCCAGTGAGAGAATATGGAAAAAGCTTGAGGAACAGGAAGTCATAACCCACTCCATTGTGCTTCATCCCAGTGACGAAGGCTTCAAAATCCTCAATGTGATCCATGGGCTGCTATGTGGAAGACCATGGAAAGGATGCTGCTTCAGATCGTATAGAAGACAGTCTTGAGCTCAAACTCATTACTTCAAAAGGAGGAGGTACAACTGCTAACCGGTTAGCATAAAACTCATCTGGTCGGTTGTAATCAGCAAGAGTCCTCTCAGCCGCAGGAGGATTATGTTGTTGTCCAATAGCTCCAGCATTGACCATCTGCCTCTCACCTTAAGGTTGGTCAGGTTTAGGGATCACATGTCCCTCAGCATCAATCCTTTGCCCATGATCATTGTAGGGGTTGTTCTGTTTGTATGTCAGAAATCCTTCAGCATCTGGTCTCAAAATCAAATGATTGTTCATCACTCTTGTTCTTTGACCCTTTCTGTCCGTTCTCTCAAGTTTAGCAAGCTCCTCAAGTCTAAGGTTCAAAAGTTCTTTGCTCTGGTTGCTTCGGGTGTGTCGATTAGGCATACACTGAACTCAAAACAATGTCTCGAGCTCGATGTCGGGCGACACTAGAGGGGTATCAGTCGACACAGAATGCTGATGTTGATTCCTGCAGCAACAAAACAAGCCAAACCGAGAAAAATCATTAACAAAAGAAATAAAACGACTTATACTAAACTTTAAAACAAAATCTATCGACGAACTCAATTGAGTCCCCAGCAACGGCGTCAAAAACTTGATAGGTCAAGAATTATCCCTATTCTACTGCAAGTGCACAGTTATGCTATTGTAGTATTAAGGGTATCGAATCCACAAGGACTCACGACTCAAACGATAGATTATATGTTCTCAAGTTAAGCTAAATCAATCAGAGAAAAGCAGTAAACGAAAGCAAGTAAACAAGGAAGTGTTTTCAATAAGAGAAAGGCGTCAGACTTAGGAAGTTCTTTGGAATTATGCAATGTCAGATACTTAACTAACCGGATTCAGATTAAATACAGGTTCAAGAACTAGAAATACAATGCTAAACAATCCAACTCTCGCTGAGATTGTTTCTATATCTAGCAACCTAGTGATCCAAATCTCTTTGTGATCCTAGAGTTCTAAACAAGCATTAAGAACATGTTATATCGGTTCACAATTCTCCGAAATCAAATCTCTTTGTATCTAGTCAAATTGCTCACACTAAGTTTATTCAGATTATAACTCACACTCTTGTGCTAAGTTAATTATCTCAGATGTAAACCCTAGGTGATCAGTCCAGAATTTAGTATTAAACGCAACTTAGGTGATGAACGAACAAATTGTGAATCCTAATAAATCAGTTATCTAAACATGCATAAAACTCTTATGAGAATTCCTAAATCTAACTAGGTTACTATCAGACATATTATCAGTTAAACAACACATCATGAATAGAGAATCAAAAGACTGAATAGAAAAGATAAAGGGGTTCGAAATCCTTCTCTCAAAGGTTACAAGTAGAAGAATCAGCCCCTTAGCAAAATCTCTCAATCTCCAAAAGCAAAAACCAAAGTAAGAACAAGATAGAAGATAATGAGTTTGAAAACCTAATTAAAACTCCTAAACACGTTTTGGGGCTAGATTGGAATTAGAGAAACTTCTGGGTTTTTTTTTGCAATTCTTCGAAAGTTGTCTTCAACTCGCGCATATGACTCTGTCGCGCTCAGAGTCGACCGACACTAAGGAGGGTGTCGGTCTACATCCAGTCGTGGTCGAGACACCAACTTCAGCTCGTTGCACCAATCACCAGAAACGTCCCATAATTCCGCTTTTTGCTCCAAACGCAAGCCTACCTGTAGAAGACTCAATAGACTCGAAAAACCAGGTTAAAGACTCAATATACACAACTATATCATGGTTGAAAACCTATAAAAACCATGATATACCAGGATGCTTGGAGCTCGGCAGTCTATAGGTAGTTAATTTGTTCCCTGCACGTGTCTTGATTGCTTGTGAGCACCTCGAGGCGTGCGTTGTTGTCCCTAGTCAGCTCGTCGACTTGCGCCATTAGAGTCCTTATGAGAGAGGGAGCATCTTGGTCCTGACCGTCTGAATGCGCTTAGTCTTGGCGGATGTTGGTTACTCTAGCTTGGTCAGCCCGAGTGTTGACTAGTGAGATTGGTGATCGTGTTTCGTTTAACGGGCTTGGTGACTCCGAGCTCGTGGCGATCGGACACCGGGTTTTCTCGGGTGACTTCGGATTGCTATTTTTTTGGAAGAGGTCCTGTCATCTCGGCTTCGTCTCAGAGTATAAAGAAATTTCTCGTTCCTCACAGACGGCGCCAATTGTTGTTACAAAAATTCGATCTAATAATGAAAGTCGGGTTGCGATCTAAATGTCCGAACTACGAGGTGAGAAAATAACTTTAACTGAGGTCGAAACTGTTCTTTATTGATGTTAAGGCCAAAGCCGAGCTATGAACAGAATGGTACGAGGTGGGAGTCCATTAAATGACGTGCTCCCTAAATATTGCTTGAGGTCGAAGCTTTATAAAAGTAGCTCGACACTCTTTGGACCATTGACTCATTAGCGGGCTTGTCTTCTTAGACCGCAGTGAATTTGGCTGATTTAGCAAGATTTCTAATGATCTTTGGATAGATACTAAACTCATATCCAACATACGTTGGCTAGATATTCCCGTTGATTGATCATTTTGGCAGTTTCCTCTAGACAAGTTTGTTCACTGCTTGTTTTCCTCCAAATGTGAAAGAGTGGAAGGGCTCTCAACTGAGTAAGCAGAGCAAGAGCTGTTAGGATATGCTTTCACGAGTTTGGAAAATAACATACCATGCTTCTACAGAAGAAAACCTATTTACAAGGCATAAGAAAGACAAACCTTTGGAATTATACTACATATCTGTGACGATGGGTAGAAGTTAGACAAGATGAGTAAGGAAAAAACAAGTGTTTTTTTCTACCTATATGATCATTATATATAAAAGAAGAAAAAACTTTTCTTTTAAACAAAGACTAAGACTTTATGCAAAGAATATACGTAACTGGAGAAAATGAAATGACTTTGGAGACACGAAACCGCTGCATCAAGATTCTTTTAAGAGATTTCCACTTCTTTTCAGATCCTGAGTTACCACTTCAATGGATACAGAAGCATCTTCAGCCTTCTGTTCCGCTGAAGCATTCGCATCCAATCCCCCCAGTGGATCAAAGATGTCAAGATCGCTACCTCTGAAAGTTTTAGCCTACAAACTCGTAAATCTTAAGGCAAAAGAAAATTTCATTCTTCTATCAAGAACAAGCTTACATTGTAGCAACAAGAAAAACAAAGTCGAGAAAACAGGAATCCCTACTTCTAGATCAAAGCATAAGAGAAACTAAGCATATTGATAAGCTCAGTGGGTGAGCTCATCTCTTGTGAGAAGAGAAATTTTGGGATGAACCCTTTTGATTATTGACCGTTTTTTTCGACAAAACTCTTTTGTACAGAGAGACAGTGTTAAATACAGCATACTGGTTTGACCCAAAAAAAATATATACAGAATATTCAAGGCTAAATCTTATAACATTAGCAGCCCAATAAGATACTTACGAGGCCCAAATAGATACTCTTATCACATAACAAGTTATGAATTTGTGACATTAAGACTAGGCATGGACAAAATACCCGGACCCGAATACCCGAACCTGAATCCGATAAAAAATACTTGAATCTGTAACCGAACTGAAATAAGCATTTTACTCCATTAGATATTTAGCTAGCATATCCGTGGGTATAAATACGGGTACGGATATTTACCCGAAACCCGAATGGGTACCCGAAAACCCGAATAGAAGACAATAATCTACTAAAAAAATTATTTTTAACATTATTAGCCATAAGATTAGTCATTTAATTTCATCATTCGTTTCAATGAGCTTTATATTTGGGGAACTTCAAATATGAGATTATTCTTTGGACTTAGTAAGACTCGTGTTATTATATGTTATATATAGTCAGTTGTATAAATGTTTAAATAATACATTTTTACACGGATATGACCTAAAATAACAGAGATTATCTCATGCATAGTGCTAATGAAGACTATGGTGGAACGACATATGAAAATTTTTGCTTAATTTTTATTCGGTTAAATTTTTCTCGGTATTTTGGGTAAAAATACTCATAAAAAAAGCGAAAATATCTGGAATTGAACCGAACCCGAAATGGACCCGTTTATTTTGGGTATCTTACGCGATAACAATTTAGGACCCGAACTGACCTGGATCCGAAAAGACTCGATCTGAATCCGAACTGACCTAGACCCAAAAAGATACGACCCGAACCCAAACCGAAACTTGGTCGGAAGCTGTATGGGTACTAAACTTTCTTATCCGAATATACATGTACCTGCATAAATCCGAACCGATCCCGATCCAAATACCCGAACGCCCACACCTACTTAACACATTTACATACAAATGCGTAGTAACAGGAAAAAAAATACATCTTACATAAATTCAGCAGCAATAGCCATCCCAACAGAACAAGTAATGAACTGAAGTCTTCGGACATGCCTAAAGTTAAACCCTAACTTGGTGTGTTAACATTAGGAACCGCAGAAGTCTAATGTATTGAGCAGAGGAACCAAATGTGGGGGAAAATAGAGGAAGTGTATAGCAGACCTGTTGTTGACGAGAAACAATTGTAGAGAAAAGGGGGTGATTGTAAATTCGTGCACGTGGAAGGAGTTGAGATTCATGCTCAGCTCCATAGTCGCGACCCCGGAATTCAAATTGCATGGCTTAATGATTCTCCTCGTCGTCGTCTCCCCAGAGACGATTTGCGATTTTGACTTGAGAAGCGCAAAACGCTAAAAGAAGCTTTACTTTGTCGTTTGTGATTTCTACATTAACCATCTGCCATTGTCATTGGGCCTTAATGGGCTACTTGAAGATATAACACAATAAGGACACGAGCTGGATTCGAGCTGGGCTGTGGAAGATAAAGACCATAACAAGTTAGTTCATATCTACACTTGTATTGCGTGTATTAGAGATAAGCACATGTTGATATCTCTACGCTTGTAGGTCGGTGTTCCTCAAGTATAAATAAGGACTTTGCTAAACCTTATTTGTAAGATTGAGATATATATTGCTTAGTAGTGTTCTTGAGTTCAAAGGTTAATTTCTTGTGTGTTAAGAAAACCTGAACAAGAAAGAACATAGCAATATCTGTAAAAAGCTCTCTTTCTTCTTTTGATCTATTGAAGTTGTAGTACAAGAGTTTCCCACCCCTAGAGGTAGCGGTACGCCATGAAATGGGTGGAGAATTTGTTTGCATCTTTACTTTCTTGCATAACAAGATATTAAGTTCAGAGGGTTAAATCCTCACAAGTGGTATCATAGCTTCAAGGTTGTTTGAACAAGCAAGTACAAGAGCTGATCTGCGATTCACACTAGTCAGAAAATCTAGATCGAGAAATTGGAGGATTAGAAGTGAAGTTCGACTTATAATCTTCACAAGATTATTATTTGACAATGGAACCAACATTGGGACGATTTGAAGTAGAGAAATTTGATGGAAAAGGTGATTTTGGGATGTGGAAACACAAGGTACTGTGTCAGTTGGAATTTTAGAATTTAGACTTGGTTCTAATTGGTGACACAAAAGCAGTTTCAGAATCATAGAAGCTAGATGAAGGATCTGAGGAAAAAGAAGATCCTAAGTGGGCTGAGAAAGACAAGAGAGTCAGGAGCCTGCTGAGCATGAGCCTCTCGCATAAAATTCTCAGGAAAGTCATGAAACAAAAGACTGCACTTGCAATGTGGGAAGCATTAGAGAGGGATTATCAGACCAAAACCTTAACGGATCTACATGAAACATAAATTATATAGTTCAAGATGGAAGAAGGTCTTGTGATCAATATCTCTGAAGAAGATCAAGTTATCTTCCTGTTAAATAGACTTATCTAAGATCTGTGAGCCATTGGTCCATATGCTGAAATATAGAAGAGGCAAGGACATTAACTGTTCAGGAAGTTACTACAGCTGCTTATTCTAAAGAAGTAGATTTGAAAGAAGTTGGACTACTCAACAAGCCAAAGTCAAACTCAGAAGGCTTATATGTAGAACAAAGGGGCAGATCGGATAAGAGACACATTAGTAGTCAGAACAAAGGGAGGTCAAAGAGCAGAGGAAAGTATAAGCATAAGTATAAAATCAAAGTATGCTTTTCATGCGGCAAAGAGGGTCATTGGAAACGAGATTGTCCAGATAGAAAGAACAAACAGAATGACTCAGCCAACATATTTGAGGAATTCAAGGAACCACTTATCTTTACCGCAAGTATGTACGATCCAAAAGATCAATGGGTACTGGATTCAGGTTGCAGTTTCCATATAACACCAAACAAAGATTTGTTGTTAGATTTGGAGGAATTTGAAGGAGGAAAAATATTGATGGGGAATAACACTCATAGTGAGGTCAAGGGTTTGGGAAAGATCAAAATCTCAAACTCGGACGGATCCCCATAAATGAGAAACGGATTCAGAAGCTCCGTAGTGATGGGCTTTTGGGCTCATTTGATTATGAATCATGTGAAAAATGCGAATCTTGTTTATTAGGTAAAATGACTAAGGCCCCTTTCAACAAACAAAATGGAAGGGCCAATGACTTATTGGGCCTTATACATACTGATGCGTGCGGCCCAATGAGCATTAGTGCCAGAGGAAACTTTCGGTACTTCATTACCTTTACTAATGACTTCAGTAGGTATGGGTATGTCTATCTAATGAGACACAAGTCGGAATCTTTTGAAAAGTTCAAAGAGTTCCAAAATGAAGTACATAATCAACTTGGCAAAAGTATTAAAGCTCTTCGATCAGATCGTGGAGGTGAATACTTAAGCCAAGAATTCAGTGATCATCTGAGAGATTGTGGAATTGTTTCACAACTCACTCCTCCTCGAACACCCCAATGGAGTGGAGTGTCAGAGAGGAGGAATCGGACTTTATTAGATATGGTTCGATCAATGATGAGTCACTCATCTCTTCCATTATCCTTCTGGGGATACGCTCTAGAAACGTCTGCGTTTACACTAAATAGGGTTCCATCAAAATCAGTTGCAAAGACACCACATGAGATGTGGACTGGAAATGTTCCAAGTTTGTCTTTCCTGAAGATTTGGGGTTGTGAGGCTTATGTTAAGCGGTTAATCACTAATAAGCTCAAACCCAAATCTGATAAATGCTAATTCGTTGGTTATCCTAAGGAAACCAAGGCTTACTACTTTTACAACCAATCTGAGAACAAAGTGTTTGTTGCTCGGAACTGCGTCTTTCTTGAAAGAGAGTTTCTTTCTAAGAAGAACAGTGGGAGTAAAATACAACTCGAAGAAGTTCGAGAACCACAGGAGACCGCTCAACCCATTGAGGAAGAGAATCAGTTGGATCTATAAAGAGCTGTAAAAATCACACCTGTGGAGCCTGAAGTTCGCAGATCCGAAAGGATCCGTCACGAGCCCGAGAGATATGGATTTCTCGTAACTAATTGTCATGATCTGTTGATCATTGACAGTGACGAGCCTGCAAATTTTGAAGAAGCGATGATGAGCCCTGACTCCGAAAAGTGGCTGAAAGCCGCTGAATCCGAAATGGGATCCATGTTACAGAACCAAGTGTGGACTTTGGTTGATTTACCCGATGGTGCAAAAGCCATTGCGTGTAAATGGATTTTCAAGAAGAAAATTGATGTGGATGGTAATATTCAGATATAAAAAGCTAGGTTGGTGGCAAAAGGTTTCAAGCAAATTCATGGTATTGACTATGAAGAAACTTATTCCCCAGTTGCTATGCTTAAGTCTATTCGGATTCTCCTAGCAACCGCCGCTCATTATGATTATGAGATCTGGCAGATGGATGTGAAAACATATTTCCTTAATGAAATTCTGGAAGAGGATGTGTACATGACACAACCTGAAGGTTTCACCGATCCTAATGCTGCTAGGAAGGTATGCAAGCTTCATCGATCCATTTATGGATTGAAGCAAGCATCCCGGAGTTGGAATCTTCATTTTGATGAAGTGGTCAAAAAGTTCGATTTCATCAGGAACGAAGAGGAACCGTGTGTTTACAAGAAGACTAGTGGGAGCGCAGTTGCAATTCTCGTATTGTATGTAGATGACATACTTCTTCTCGGAAATGACATTCCGCTGCTTCAGTCTGTTAAGACTTGGCTCAGAAGTTGTTTTTCAATGAAAGACATGGGAGAAGCCGCATACATTCTTGGAATAAGAATCTATAGAGATAGATTGAACAAGTTAATTGGATTGTGTCAAGATACTTATATCGATAAGGTCTTACACAGGTTTAGTATGCATGATTCCAAGAAGGGCTTCATACCAATGTCTTATGGCATTACTCTTAGCAAGAAGCAGTGTCCTTCGACACCTGCTGAGCGAGAGCGCATGGGTCGGATTCCTTATGCTTCTGCTCTAGGATCCATCATGTATGCCATGCTCTGCACTCGTCCAGATGTTGCTTGTGCTTTAAGCATGACGAGTAGATACCAATCTGATCCAGGTGAAAGTCACTAGACAGCTGTCAAGAACATCCTGAATAATTTGAGAAATACTAAGGATAAATTCTTGGTGTACGGAGGAAGTGATGAGCTTGTAGTAAGTGGTTACACAGACGCAAGTTTTCAGACGGATAAAGACGATTTCCGATCACAATCTGGTTACGTCTTTTGTCTGAATGGCAGTGCAGTTAGTTGGAAGAGTTCCAAGCAGGACACCGCAGCAGATTCCACGACCGAAGCTGAGTACCTCTCCGCTTCTGAAGCGGCAAAGAAGGCTGTTTGGATTAAGAAGTTCATCTCTGAACTTGGTGTGGTTCCTAGTATTTCTGAGCCAGTGGCTTTGTATTGTGACAACAATGGAGCCATTGTGCAGGCAAAGGAACCTAGGTCACACCAGAAGTCCAAACAAATAGAGAGGAGGTATCACCTTATCTGTGATATCATTAATAGAGGAGATGTGAAGATCAGCAGAGTCCCGACGAATGAGAATGTTGTTGATCCTTTGACTAAGCCTCTCCCAAGGCCTAAGCATGAGAGTCCTACTACTGCTATAGGCATTAGATTTCTTAAGATATGATCTTGATTTCAGTGGGAGTTGTTTTTGGTTTTTAGTTATGTTATGGTGTTCATGAAAACATATTATGGTTATGTTATTTTAATGAAATTTGTTTCAGTATTATTTAATTATGTTATTAAATAATAGTCCCAAAGTAATTTATGATATTTTATAGGTCATCAAGTATGTGACTTGATCATGAAACCCTATAAGTAATAAATGACATAAATTATGTTGGTCCCTGGTCAAGGTTGTTAAAGTGGGACATTAACAACCGCGTGAGACTAGTATGTGAGGTGACTGATGACTAAGTTTCATGGAGTCATTTAATAAGAGTATTAAAGTCAATCACATAGATATATGTTAGAGAACATAGTATCGGACTTGACCCGTTAATGAGAACTCTACAAGATAGTTATATGAGTGTCATAAGAGTTTCTCATTACGACTATAGAGTATAGTCCTTAGACCTGAGTTCATCATGATTTCTTATATGGATTGGTCCGTCTTGACTTTGTCAAACGTCAGCCGTAACAGGTGTCTATAAAGACACTAATTGGGCGTATCATGAAGTGTGAAAGTGATAAGCAATAAATCAGTTCCTCTTCACTTACTTCAGTTGCAAGTATACAACCTAGTCATTGTAGTTTTGAGGTGTCAATCCACTTGGGGTAATTAAACACACTAAGAATGCAAGTGTTTTCTTAATCTAAGTGCAACCAATTTGTTTGCGGGTTTTGTTTCTAAAGACCAAAAAGATAACCAAATTCCAAATATTACAAGTACACAAAACAGAACAAAAACAGAACAATGATTTGATAAGATACGATTAATTAAAAAAAACTAAGTTCCTTGGGTTGAGTTTCGGTTCGGGTGATCATTATTCAGTTTAGAAGCATTCAGCAAACAGTGGGTGGTTTCTTAGGCTAAGGACAACGATTTCTAGTTAATCCACTCTCGTGATAATAACCCTATACCTATCAAGCATTAACATCAACTCTCGTTGTCAATTTCAAGATAGCTAAGCAATAAGATCAAGTTCTTACTACCACTAAACACCTTAAACATCAACTCTCGTTGGCTAAGAATGTAAAGCACTTGATAGAGATTCAAACATAAACTACACCTCTCGGTGCTAGCAATATTCAAGATCAAGGAGATGATTGGCCATTTCAATCCTAGCATTAAGAACTTCTAGCAAGTAAGAAATCAATATTCCCAAGTTATTTAAACAACCTAAACCATTTCTAGATCACCCTTACCTTAGCTCAAACCCAGAAACTTAAGAGAAACTACTCACTAGCCATAGCAACAATGAAACAAAGCATGATTTAACAAGAAGAACAAAAGAAATGAAATGAACAAGAAGAAGAACTCAAGAACACAACTCAAATTGCATAAAAGATCAAGAAAACTAAAATGTTTGAAGTGATTGTTTACAAGAAGTGATATCGCTCTTCATACACACTAAGAGCCTTTAAATAGATCATAGAAACGTGCCTTGTTCGACCACAAACACATGGGGTGGTCTACAAGCCGAAAGTAAAAAAGGAAAAGAGCATGTGGTGAAAAGTTGGGTGCACAGCGACTTGTGGACGTCGCTGTATGACGTCGCTGTGCATGTTCTCGTTCCACAGCGACTTGCGAACGTCGCTGTGGACGTCGCCGTGCATCTCGGTCGTTTTTCTTCATCAAGCTCACAGCGACCTGTTGACCTCGCTTCACGACGTCGCTGTGAGTGTTTTCGTTTCACAGCGACTTGTGGACGTCGCTGTGCATGTCGCCGGGGTACTCGCTTAAATAACTTATCTTCACAGCGACATGTTGACCCCGCTTCACGAGCCCGCTGTGTGTTTTGCATCTCTGCAGCGACGTTGTCACCCCGCTGTGGCACGTCGCTGCGTGTATCTGGTCCGACCCTTAGCTGTTTTTCCACTCTTCCTTGGTTGTCTTTTGGCCCTACCTCCTCCTTTGCTTTCTAGTGCTTCTTTTAGTTGTCCACCACCTACAAAAAGGAAGAAACAAAGCAAACCTAACCTAATAATGCCTAAATGCATTTATCTAAAGCTAAGACACAATAATGTTGTCTAAATGCTTTTCCTAAAGCTAAATCACACCCTAAATCAAGCCTAAAAACACTCAAAAACACAACACATCAACTCCCCCAAACTTGTTTTTTTGCTTGTCCTCAAGCAAACAACAATAAGAACAAAGGGGAGAGGTTTGAAATTGGAGACTCATAACCAAAGAAATCTAGCAAGCCCTCAATATGATGTCCTTAGGAAATAATAACATGTTGCAAAAACAAAACTCCCTAATCCACTCTAATTTCTCTAGGCTTATCAACACACCAAATTTTACTCTCTTAAGCACATTGTCAAGATTCAACCACTCAACATTCCACCAACTTTTACATTCATTCATATTATCAAAGTGAAGTCTCACAAATGGGAATTAGATCTCAATCAATCGGCTTGGTATTAAAAGGTTTCAAATGGTGTTTAGAGGAAGGCTTTTATCTTTTATTTGGTGGCTAACTCTCAAGAAAAGGAATGCTAGACATATTGCAAAATGTGGCAAGACAAAAACAATTCATGCATACAGTTCTTAGCTCTCATAATCTTACCCAAAGTGTTTCCCATTCCCTACTTAGCCAATCTCCCTTCATTTTCTACCATTTTGACTCTTTTCATTTCTGGGTCTTGAGAAGTAGCTCTTTTAATTTCCAAAACTCTTTTTCTTTCAGTTTCTATTTCATTTTGCATTAAGAGTTTTCCCATTTCATTTTCTTTTCCCAAGTGTTTCTCTCTTCTTTTTACAAGCCTTTTGGTCTTTTATTCTTTTACTCCCCATTTCACTCTTTTTCTTTTTCTCATTCCCTACCCCATTTCAAGTGCTTATACCCCCAAATGCTAAACCAATATGTGAACTCCTAGACTAGCCTATGAGAGCTAATCACTGTCGTTCTCATACTTTTAACCTTTTGCATATGTTAGCATTATCAGAAAGAGGCCTCACTCAATCAATTCAATGAAGGTTTTGGAAGAGAAGGGTAGGGTATTAAGGTGTGGATACCATTCTAAGAGTGAGAATGGCCACTTGGATCAATAAAGAGTGGTAAAATGAGGTAAAAGTGATCCAAGTGTGTATGTGTGACCATGATCAAGCATTTAAAACCCATAAGTGAGACGGTTAGATTCATTTAAGTCCAATAAGTAAGTTGGTTTCAAAGTCGAGGGTATCCTACTTGACAAACGTAATGGAGTGGTGTGATCAAAGCTCGAAATTTACAAGTGTTTTAAAGGTTGTTTAAGCAACATGGTATGATTAACAAGGGCATCATATTGAGTTCTGAAATCTAGATTTCTTGCAAGGTATTTATATCATTGTCTCCTATGCAAATGTTTTCCTAGAATGCTGCTAGACTCAATCCTAATCAATATTAAACTAAATGCTCTTTTTTTTATGTTTTTCAATTTTTTTTTTTTTGGTTTTTTCAAATTTTTCAATTTTTTTTTGGTTTTTTTTTCAAAAACATAATTATTTACAATGCATCAAAAATAAAAGACTCAAGAAAAGAAAAATACGGTTAAGTGATCACCCCCCCAAACTTACTTCACACCGTCTCGGTGTGAAAGCGAGTCTAGGAGAGTTAAAGATGGTAAAAAGAAAGAAAATAAAAATTATGTACAAAAGCGGTGGTGGTACCTCAATAAGCTGGTGGTGCGGAGTCGTCCTCGTTCTCTCCTAAGGACAAGGACTCGTTGCTGGAGCCTGGTGATGGTGGTGGGATGTGGCGTCTAGCTCTGCGGCGTCGGTCATCGTGGGGAACGCGATGGGGTGCTCTGCTGGATGAGCTGGTACCTTCTCCTTGGTACTGCTGCGTCGGAAAATCTTCAGAGCTTGCCTCTTCCTCACTTGTCAAGTAGCCTTCTGGTTTTTGAACTCTCCCCTTCTTCCCTGAAAGCATAAAACCCAAATACTTAACCTGCTGGACAAGCGCCTTCGTTTTCTCCTTATACTTCTTCTTCAAGACTGCTTTCGTTCTTCTTCTAGCTTCCACCAGTTTCCCAATGGTGCGGTCTTGAAGTCTGTTCCAGCGCTCCAACTTCCGGATATAGCTGTGGGCTCTTCGCAACTGCGCTCCCTGAATTACCTCGTCGGTGGCGTGCAGATGGTAGCGGGCTGTCCCGTATACTGGACTCTCTGGCATGGTCTGATCCGGGCTACCTCTTGTCTCTGTCGCAGTGTCTGCATCTGTACCCGGACCTCGTGATGAGCCTTCAGGAGCACTTCTCTTTTTCTTTCTCAGCGATTCCAAGGGCTCTACAACCGTGCTGTGATAGTATCTGGGATCAGGTAAGAAACGGATGTTGGCTCGGTCCTGAAATGATGTGATGGCGGGGTTTGGTAGGAGGACATTCGCCATCTGGCTGTGATCAACCCGGAATGTGTAAGCATATCTGTCCTCAACCTTTCCTGCTAGGTAGAGTGACTTCCTCAGGTGTGCTTCGTCCAAACGAGATGAGGATCTTCCATTGCCCAGTGGAACTCCAAGTTTTTGGAAAATGGGTGTCAACAACCCTCCAAACCTGAACACTGGCGTCTTATCTGCCGACATCATCGCCTTCTTCCTGATCAAGGTCAACTGCCTCATAAAATAGCCAACAACTCCCAATACCTCGTAGTTCCCAAAGTTGACTTCCGGAACTTCAAATTCCCCAATCACCGGTTGAAGTCCCATGGCCATGAATCGCAGCTCCTCTTCCCGCACCTTGTTGTTCTCTCTTCTAGCAAATAAGGTGTGTGCTAGCATCTTGTGAACATAGCGAATCGCAGGATGGGCTATGTCTGAGTTCTTCATCTCACCAGTGTTGTAGTTCACCCTTGCTATTTTCCCCCACATGACTGTTGGCAAGAGATCGATGGCTGGAAGGCGGTTGCACCAAGCGTCCTTAAACCCAAGCAATCTTGATATCTGCTTGTACCCCATCTTGTACTTCATCCCATTGTAGCTGAAGGTCACATAACCACTCCCATCCTCTTCAGTTGGCTTGTCCATGAACTCTGTTGCATGAAATGTGCACAGGAACTGATGGCATGGTGACTCAAATACTGGATGTGCTTCCCCCATCAGACTTTCCAAGCTCAAAGCTCTCAGTATGCTCATCACATCTTCGTAGATCCCCAGTCTCTTACACATCTCTGGATCTCCGTACTTAGTCCCATGCCATTCAAATGCTCTCAGCTTGAGTCTCACTTCCCTTAAGGTAGCTGTTTTCGGTTGTTTCTGCTTTGGCTCTGCAGGCTTTTTGCTTTTCCCTCTCTTCTTTCTTGGTTGCTCTATCTCTTCCTCACTGCTTGGGAAGTCAATCATTTCATCATCTTCATCATACTCAACTGCTGGTTCTTTTCCCGAACGATGAGTTTGTCCCTTTTGCTGCTGTGTTCTAGCTTGAAGCCTGTCTGCTCTTGATCTTCCTGACATCTGCACATACATAAATTGAAAAGATCAAACCTTCTTCCAATTGACAACACAACAAAATTGAACCAATAAAATGCCTAAAGTCTGAAAACAATAATCATCATCAATGTAGCTTCAGTTGTTTTCATTTAAGCATTTAGAAAGTTCATTCAAGCACTCAAACTCCTCCTTGATTCTAGAAATCTGATTTTTTTTTTTATGTTTTACTCACTTTCTCACAAATAATCTCAATCCATTGTGAATTTGATATAGTTTCCTTTGCAAAATAAGTTCTAATCACCCTAATATGAACAAAGAAACAATCAAATCATGATTTTCCCAAAATTTTTATCAAGAACCCTAAAATCAGAAATTTCAAATTTCAGCAAGATTTAACCGATAGTTCTTCAAATTGACAGTGTGGGTGTGTCTATAATCATCAAATGAACAAGTATTGACCCATCAATTTCTTTAAAACCCGAAATCGAAAAATTACCACAAAGAACAAGGGTTTCGGAATTCATACCTTGGAGCGGCAAATCGATGAATACAAGTCCTAGACGAGATTATGAGTGAAAATAGTGAACAATGGGGAGAGAAATCGTTAGGAATGGTGAAGGTTTGAAGGATTTTTGTGTTTGGAGCTTTGAGAGAGAGAGAGAGAGCAATGGAGGTTTTATGAGAAAAGAGAGAGAGATGTCGAGTTTTGGAAGGTGAGTCTCTTTTCCCCTTTTTTTTTTTTTTTTTTATTCGCGGTCAAAGGAAAAAGGATGGTCAAACCTGGTTCACAGCGACATGTGGACGTCGCTGTCTGATGTCGCTGTGAGTTTTCTTACCTGTGGCGACGTCAACAGGTCGCTGTGCAGGTCGCTGGGCTATCCGATCTTTTTGCTGAATTTGCCCATAGCGACATGTGGACGTCGCTGTCTGATGTCGCTGCGAAGATTTTTGCACACAGCGATATGTCGACGTCGCTGTGTTGGTCGCTGGGATTCACGCTTGTTTTTATCGACTCTTCACGCAGCGACATCGTGAGGTCGCCATATGACGTCGCTGCGTAAACTTTTCTCCGCAGCGATATGTCGACGTCGTTGTGTGGGTCGCTGGGCTATACGTTATTATTCGTTGTTTTGGCACACAGCGACATAGGGACGTCGCCGTCTGATGTCGCTGTGTATTTTCTCTGTCTGCAGCGACATATTGACGTCGCTGTCTCTCCCCGCTGTGAATCTCTTTTGCCCGAAGCTTCTCTGTTTGCTTGACCTGCAGTGTCTAATCTCCACGTTTGCTCCTGCTTTCTCCATTATTCCTGAATACTCACACATAAAGCTAAAATACACATAAAATTCACACAAGAACACACCAATCAAATCAAACCAAAGAAATTCACACAGTATATACAAAGGATAACATGGGAATGCCTCCCAAGCGCGCTTGTTTTAAGTCTCGAGCTTGACTACCTTACTTTCTTAGGCTGGGATTGGTTCCGTGAGAAGAATTGTTACCTCCTCTTCCACGGGGTTTGATGCTGAGTAGATCTTGAGCCTTTGTCCGTTCACAGTGAATTCACTCCCATTTTTGTTGAGAAGAACAATGGCTCCGTAGGGTCTTACCTCTTTGATGGAGAATGGTCCTGACCATCTTGATCTGAGCTTCCCAGGGAACAATCTCAGCCGGGAGTTGTATAGCAGAACTTGATCTCCTGTTTTGAATTCCTTCTTGACAATCTTTTTGTCATGAAATGCCTTTGTTCTTTCTTTATAGATCCTTGAGTTCTCATAGGCATCCAGTCGGATTTCATCAAGTTCATGGAGTTGGATAAGTCGCTTCTCAGCTGCTGTCTTGAGGTCAAAGTTCAGCAACTTCACTGCCCACATTGCCTTGTACTCCATTTCCACTGGTAAGTGGCATGATTTTCCATACAAGAGGTTGAATGGTGTTGTGCCAATAGGTGTCTTGAAGGCAGTCCTGTATGCCCAAAGAGCATCGTCAAGCTTCTTTGCCCAGTCCTTTCTCGAATTTCCAACAGTCTTCTCCAGTATGGCTTTGATTTGCCGGTTTGATACTTCTACCTGCCCACTGGTCTGAGGATGGTAAGGTGATGCTACCTTGTGTCTCACTCCATACTTCCTAAGAAGGCTTTCAAACACCTTATTGATGAAGTGGGTTCCTCCATCGCTGATCACAACTCTTGGGATGCCAAACCTGGGAAATATGATTGATTTAAATAGTTTGATAACTACCTTTGCATCGTTTGTAGGACTTGCAATAGCTTCTACCCATTTTGACACATAGTCCACTGCTACCAGAATGTATTGATTCCCATAAGAGGATGGGAAGGGTCCCATGAAGTCAACCCCCCATACATCGAATACTTCAACTTCTAGTATCGGATTCTGTGGCATCTCGTTCCTTCTCCCAATGTTGCCCTTTCTTTGGCAGACATCACATCTTGTCACATACTCATGAGCATCCTTGAACAGACTGGGCCACCAAAAACCTGAGTGTAGCACTTTCGTAGCGGTTTTAAATGAGGCGTTGTGTCCCCCATACTCTGAGCCGTGGCAGTGATACAAGATCCCTTCCATCTCTTCTTCTGGAACGCATTTCCTGTAAAGTCCGTCTGAACACCTCTTAAATAAGTATGGTTCATCCCAATAGTATCGAGTAACATCCCTGTAGAATTTCTTCTTGTGGTAGCTGTTGAGGTTGGGTGGCTCTCTTCCACATGCTAGATAGTTGACAAAATCTGCATACCATGGTAACTGCTCGTCTTTTAAACTTCTCGCTTCCTCCATCTTCAAGATTGTGTTGTACCCGTCTCTCAAACTCTGAATCATGAGAAGTTGTTCTTCCGGTAGAGAATCATCTATTGGTACCTGCTCATCAATCCTCAGCCTTGACAAGTGATCAGCCACTCCGTTCTCAATGCCTTTCTTGTCTTGTATCTCAAGGTCAAATTCCTGGAGTAAAAGTATCCATCTCAACAACCTTGGTTTAGCATCCTTCTTAGCCAACAAGTGCCTCAAAGCTGCATGGTCTGTGTATACAACTACTTTTGATCCCACCAGGTATGATCTGAACTTGTCGAATGCAAACACTACCGCCAAGAGTTCCTTCTCTGTGGTTGCATATCGGGTTTGAGCATCATCAAGGGTCCTGCTTGCATAATAGATCACGTGGAGTTTCCTGTCTTTCCTCTGGCCTAAGACTGCTCCAACTGCATAGTCGCTTGCGTCGCACATGATCTCAAAGGGGAGGTCCCAATCTGGAGCTTGGACTATTGGTGCACTTACTAGTGCATTCTTGATCTTGTTGAAGGCTTCAAGGCACTCTTCATTGAAAATGAATTCAGTTTCCTTGCACAACAGCCTTGTTAAAGGCCTTGCGATCTTTGAGAAGTCCTTGATGAACCGCCGGTAGAAACCTGCATGGCCCAAGAAGCTCCTTATTCCTTTGACTGAGTTTGGTGGTTGCAATCCCATCATCACATCTATCTTGGCTTTGTCTACTTCAATCCCCTGTTCTGAAATTTTGTGCCCAAGAACTATTCCTTCTTTTACCATGAAGTGGCACTTCTCCCAGTTTAGCACCAAGCTTGTCTCCTCACAACGCTGAAGTACCCTGCACAAGTTAGACAAACAAGCAGCAAACGAAGAACCATACACAGAAAAATCGTCCATAAATACTTCAACCATTTCTTCAATTAGATCGGAAAAAATTGACATCATGCATCTTTGAAATGTTGCTGGAGCATTACACAACCCAAATGGCATCCTTCGATATGCAAAGGTGCCATAGGGACATGTAAATGTCGTTTTTTCTTGGTCATTTGGGTGGATGGGTATTTGAAAGAATCCACTATACCCATCAAGGAAGCAATAGTATGGATGGTTTGCTAAGCGTTCAAGCATTTGGTCAATGAATGGGAGAGGGAAGTGGTCTTTTCTGGTGGCTGAGTTCAACTTCCTATAATCAATGCACATTCTATGACCGGTTATAGTTCTTGTAGGGATTAATTCATTCTTTTCATTTTTAACCACAGTTATACCTCCCTTCTTTGGAACTACATGAACAGGTGAGACCCAAGTGCTATCTGAAATAGGAAAGATAATCCCTGCATTCAAGAGTTTCAGAATTTCTTTTTTAACAACTTCTTTCAAATTAGGATTCAGTCTCCTTTGGTGCTCAATAGAAGTCATTGTTTCATCTTCCAAGTGAATTCTATGGGTACAAAGTGTAGGTGATAATCCTTTAATGTCATCAAGTGAATACCCTATGGCTCTCCTATATTTTCTCAGTTCAATTAGGAGTAAGTTCAATTCATTTTCATCAAGGTTTTCACTTACAATGACAGGATATGATGAGTTTGGTCCCAAGAAAGCGTACCTTAGCCCATCCGGAAGTTGTTTGAGTTCTACCTTAGGTGCCTTCAGCTCACACCAGTCACTGTCCAAGCTAGACTCACCATTGCTAGCTGGTTTGGCTGCTTCTTTCCCTTCCATGGATTTGATGCTGTGGACTTCTTTAGGTAGCTCCAGAAACTGGTTGTCTTCTTCCATCACCCTGCGAGAGTCAAGAAGTTTAGTGTATTCTTGTACTTCCCTATCTACCTGCTTAGTCATGCTGTCCTTGGTGGTTAATACGGTCTCTAGGGCGTCCTCCATAGCAAGCTCTTCCAAGTACTCGTCAGCTAGAGCATCCAATGTCTCAATCCAAAAAGCTTGCCCTTGAATTGTTGGTTTCTTCATGACTTCATTGATGTCAAATTTCAGGATGTGGTTCTTTCCCAAGTGCAAGTCAATCTTCCCTTTCTTCACATCAATGATGGCTCCAGCAGTAGCCAAGAAAGGTCTTCCAAAAATCAGGGGGTCCTTTGGTTCTTCATCCATCTCCAGAACCACAAAATCTGTCGGTATTTCGAAATTTCCAACCATGACCGGAATATCTTCAGCATGCCAACCGGAAGTCTCACTGACCTATCAGCCAACACAAGTGAGATTCTACATTCCTTGTAGCGAGTGAAACCAAGGCTCTTTGCTACTGAGAGTGGCATCAGGCTCACACTTGCTCCAAGATCACATAAACATCTCTCAAAGGAGAGTGGTCCCAAAGCACATGGTAGGGTGAAGCTTCCTGGATCTTCTAGCTTCCTTGGACTGGTTTTTCTCTGGATGATAGCACTACACTCGTGGGTTAGGACAACCATGCCTTCCATCTCTTTCGTTCTTTCCTTGACTGCATCTTTGAGGAATTTGCTGTATTGGGGCACAAGCATGAATGCATCCATCAATGGCATGGTGAGCTGAATCTTCTCCATTTGTTTGTCAAAGAGTGCTCTATACTTCTCCAAGAGCTGTTTCTTAAACCTTCCAGGAAAGGGAAGTTTGGGTTCATAGGCTGGTGGCACAAAGACTTTCTCCTTTGATGTAGAGGCTGAACCGGTTTTTGCTTTCTCCTTTGACTCTTCATACATTTTGCCTTTCCCTTTGATGTCTTTGACTTCTTCTGTATCATGCCTCTCATTCCCAATGGTTTCCTTATCTCCTTCAACTTCAAAATCCATCCCCCCAGCTTGATTCTCATTGTCCTCAATGACTTCTCTTGATGGTAACTCTCTTCCACTTCTTAGTGTTATGGCATTGATATACTCCTTTGGGTTTGGTTCAGGTTTTCCAGGGAAGAAGCCTGGTGGTCTGTTTGATGAAGGTCCCGGTTTGTTGGATTGCTTGATGGTTCCAACTTCTGATGCTAGGCTCTCAACTTGAGTTTTGATTTCTATGATTGCTTTGTTGGTGCTCTCCATAAACTGCTTCAGCAGTTGTGTTTGGTCATCTGCCCTTTGGTAGTTGTTTGAAATTCCTTGTCCTTGAAAATGCTGGTTGCCTTGATAGTTCCCTTGGTTGTTGTTGTACTGTTGTCTTGGTTGGAAGTTGCCTTGGTTGTTGTAAGGTTGCCTTTGCTGGAAATTCCCGTTGTTGTTGATTGCCGGTTTTGTGTGAAAGTTTCCTTGAAGTGTGGTTTGGCTTTGTTTTAATGGGGGGTAAGACTGATCTTGTGGGTTCTCCACGTTGTTACTTCGGTATGAGAAGTTGGGGTGATTCCTGTAGTTCTGATTGAATCCTTTGTTGTAGCCTTGTCCTCCAATATAGTTCATCTCAACCTGTCCATCAAAACACATATCAGTATAGTCTTCTATGTATCCTTGGTGTTGATCAAATTCTCCCACAAAGTTGACTTCCCTTTTGTTTGCTTTAAGCAACTTATCCAGTTTCTCATTGAGGGCTTTGATCTCTCTCCTTGAATCATCTCTGTCTCCTCCTTCTCTGTAGGTCCTGTCATAGTCCTCCCCATAGTTGGTGTCACTGGTTGCCAAGTTCTCAACTAGTTGCATGGCTTCTCTTTCGTCTTTTTGCAGGAAGTTGCAATTGCTAGCAGTGTCTAGCATCATCCTGTACTTTGGGAGTATGCCTCTGTATAATGTGCTGAGAAGACTTTCCTTGGTGAAACCGTGGTGAGGGCATTGGTTGGTGTAGCTCTTGAATCTCTCCCAAGTTTCTCCAAAGTTTTCTGTTGTTTTTTGTTTGAAGCTGGAAATCTCATTCCTCAACTTTGCTGTTCTTGATTTTGAGAAGAATTTAGACAGGAAGAGCCTTTTGCATTCATCCCAAGAAGTGATTGAGTCTGGTGGAAGGTTCTTCTCCCATTCGTGAGCTTTGTCTCCAAGTGAGAATGGAAACAGTATGAGCTTCATTGCATCTTCAGAAATTCCATTGATGCGAACCGTTCTACAAGCTCTGTCGAAGTTGTGAAGGTGGTCTAGCGGATCCTCCATAGGTAGGCCATGGAATTTGTTTCTTTCAACCATGTTGATGATGCTGGCTTTGATTTCGTAGTTGTTGTTGTCGAACCCTGGTGGGATGATTCCGGAATTGTAGTCGTTGATGTTTGGTTCGTCATAATATCCGATGGCTCTAGTTTCTCTTGGTGGATGTTGTGGTCTTCTTCCTTCGTTGTTTTGACCACCTCCTTGTTGTTGCTGTTCCTGGTCAGCCATGTCTATTTCTTCTTCTGTCAATCTTTTTTCTGCTCTTTTTTTTCTTGAAATCTCTCTTTCTAATGCTTTGATATTTTCAACTCTTGGAACAAGGTTTGTTGGTCCCCTGCTCCTCAAGTTCATTCACCTGCAAAACGAAAGGAAAGAGAGAAAATTAGTATCTTTGTAACCAAAAGACTTAGTCTCAAGGAAACACCAAATCCTAATGGCTCAATTAACACCCAAGACGGCAACGGCGCCAAACTTGATAAGCAATAAATCAGTTCCTCTTCACTTACTTCAGTTGCAAGTATACAACCTAGTCATTGTAGTTTTGAGGTGTCAATCCACTTGGGGTAATTAAACACACTAAGAATGCAAGTGTTTTCTTAATCTAAGTGCAACCAATTTGTTTGCGGGTTTTGTTTCTAAAGACCAAAAAGATAACCAAATTCCAAATATTACAAGTACACAAAACAGAACAAAAACAGAACAATGATTTGATAAGATACGATTAATTAAAAAAAACTAAGTTCCTTGGGTTGAGTTTCGGTTCGGGTGATCATTATTCAGTTTAGAAGCATTCAGCAAACAGTGGGTGGTTTCTTAGGCTAAGGACAACGATTTCTAGTTAATCCACTCTCGTGATAATAACCCTATACCTATCAAGCATTAACATCAACTCTCGTTGTCAATTTCAAGATAGCTAAGCAATAAGATCAAGTTCTTACTACCACTAAACACCTTAAACATCAACTCTCGTTGGCTAAGAATGTAAAGCACTTGATAGAGATTCAAACATAAACTACACCTCTCGGTGCTAGCAATATTCAAGATCAAGGAGATGATTGGCCATTTCAATCCTAGCATTAAGAACTTCTAGCAAGTAAGAAATCAATATTCCCAAGTTATTTAAACAACCTAAACCATTTCTAGATCACCCTTACCTTAGCTCAAACCCAGAAACTTAAGAGAAACTACTCACTAGCCATAGCAACAATGAAACAAAGCATGATTTAACAAGAAGAACAAAAGAAATGAAATGAACAAGAAGAAGAACTCAAGAACACAACTCAAATTGCATAAAAGATCAAGAAAACTAAAATGTTTGAAGTGATTGTTTACAAGAAGTGATATCGCTCTTCATACACACTAAGAGCCTTTAAATAGATCATAGAAACGTGCCTTGGTCGACCACAAACACATGGGGTGGTCTACAAGCCGAAAGTAAAAAAGGAAAAGAGCATGTGGTGAAAAGTTGGGTGCACAACGACTTGTGGACGTCGCTGTATGACGTCGCTGTGCATGTTCTCGTTCCACAGCGACTTGCGAACGTCGCTGTGGACGTCGCCGTGCATCTCGGTCGTTTTTCTTCATCAAGCTCACAGCGACCTGTTGACCTCGCTTCACGACGTCGCTGTGAGTGTTTTCGTTTCACAGCGACTTGTGGACGTCGCTGTGCATGTCGCCGGGGTACTCGCTTAAATAACTTATCTTCACAGCGACATGTTGACCCCGCTTCACGAGCCCGCTGTGTGTTTTGCATCTCTGCAGCGACGTCGTCACCCCGCTGTGGCACGTCGCTGCGTGTATCTGGTCCGACCCTTAGCTGTTTTTCCACTCTTCCTTGGTTGTCTTTTGGCCCTACCTCCTCCTTTGCTTTCTAGTGCTTCTTTTAGTTGTCCACCACCTACAAAAAGGAAGAAACAAAGCAAACCTAACCTAATAATGCCTAAATGCATTTATTTAAAGCTAAGACACAATAATATTGTCTAAATGCTTTTCCTAAAGCTAAATCACACCCTAAATCAAGCCTAAAAACACTCAAAAACACAACACATCAGAAAGGAACATGGATGGAACAAGATGGGATTTGTACCTCCTATATAACAGGAGATAAATATCTCAGGGCCTATCGAAGATTTGATACTGAGAAATGCGTGGCCGCGCTCAAACGAGGTGATTGTCAGTAATTTGTTTTATCAGTATAAATCAGAGTTTGATAAACATGATCTAGCTTAATAAGGATGACACAATTCTTGCCTTATGCCAGATCGAGATATAGTGACAAAGGGATTAAAGGAATAGATGATTCCAGTACAAGTGGGAGATTGTTGGGAATGTCCTGAAATCAACTGTACTTACTCTAAGTGAAAGTTGTATTGTCGAGATGAGACAGTCATATAATACTGGGCAATCATAATGCTTTGCTAGAAGCCACTTATGATGAATGAGTTTAGAACTCGTTTCTAGTATTATATGCTCCTACAGGGTCACACACCTAAGCAAACTGGATATAATATATGGGGTTGATCATTAGTGTAATGATCTGGTGAATGTATATTTGATATGCATTCAATAACGAGTTTCTGAGGCAGTGTCGATTGACACAACAAGTGCATCGATCGATACAGATCGCAGACCAAAATAACGATTTTGGTTTATGACTTAATTAAGCTACGGTTTGATCCTTGGTTAATTAGGTCGTGGTAAAAGCCCACATATATATGATATATGGTCGACTTTTACAGCAACCATGTAACACCCCTTTCCCATTCTCCGCTGACCGTCGAGCTGACCAGTCAACAAACAAACAAGAACATGACCGATCGAACCCGAGCAAGTCGAACAGGAAAAGTTCGTCACAGGACGAAGCCAGAGACAGATCGGTTTGAGACAAAGACTCGCACTAACCCGTTCTTGACTCCGCTATCCTCACTTCTATAGCACAAGTTGTACACCTTGTACCATATCCGTGAGTTGTGTCGGTTCGGACTAAACACCATATCAGGAAAGCATATTCATTTCTGAGTAATCAAACGTTCAACACAACGTTTAATCGTCATCTTTACAAATCATTTCCTCAGTCAACAAAAAAACAATCAAAGCTCAATACAAAATTGGCGACAAGCCGAACCGAAATAAAACATTCAAAACCATCGAATCAAAACCCCGCCACAAGCAATCCCGAAACTACACCGAGGACCTCCCGCGTCCGTCGCTGCTACACCTGAAAAACACAAAAAGAGTCTAATGAGCGATCTAAGATCACCCAGTGAATCGGCTCCCCCACTAAAGCTTTTAATCTATCTATCATCTATAGATTCCCGCCCGAAAACCCCAAAATAACAATCAACACAACAAATAGCCGATCACGCACTACCACGTCGCGTCGAGCCCACACACAATCAATTGCCAAAAGAAAGAGAAGGCGATTAGAGGAAATCGGGAGCACTGCGGCACATGTCCCCGATTGAGACTCGATCTATCTACCGCGCACTACCAACTATACCAAAACACACACACTGGGCCCCTACGATCTTGGTAACTTCCACGGGTTCTCACCGTTACCGATATGGCAACTAACCCACGTGACTCCTAGCCGTCCACCCAACGACTAGGACACCGTTCCCTGTCCATCGATACGCGGCGACTCCGGTTACCCCCGGCAACCCGAGCTTCCATGCAGTCCAGCCCTAGGACGCGACCCCGTATTCTCCGGACTACACCCTATTGACGTCACTCCATAGGTTCGCACCTGCCAGCACTAACTGACCAGGTTCTCAATTCTCGAGGATCCAATCGGGTCGGAAGTACCAGAACGTAAACAAACACCTAGACTTGCGGGATCTAATGCACCCTAGAGTCCTAGTGCAGAAATACAAACACGCAGACTCGCTTGGACTCTAGCAATCAATCACAATCAATAACCACAACAACTCAACCCCGCATCCCGCAAGTCTACTCACACACACCACCGCTCTGACTCGGCACAGTACTGAGTCAACACCACGACTTAACCGGTCCCGTGACCAAGTTAAGTAACACAAGGATCGCCCGGCCCAACACCGAGACGATCTAAAGGCCTGCACAACAAAGTTAAACACAACCACACAACAAACACAATCACGCAATCAACAGTCTACTCGGCCCAACACCGAAGTAGACTCACAACCACACACGCAGGCCTATTAGGGTTTCTAGCGTCTTTTAACCAATTCACGCCTGCTACCTTGGGTTAGCCGCGTGCTAACCCGTAGACGGTTCACCAACCACAACACTTCTCATTTCTTAACCATTCCTAATCATCTTTTAATACCTCCTTGATCCGTCGGTTTAGAGCTAGAAGCTTACTAAACTCCCCGACGTCTCATCATCATTACTTAGTTCACTTAACCTCGGGAACCCCGATACCGTTCATATTCTATACATTCGTTCGGTTTTAACTTCCGTATTTTAACTCGTCTTAATTCCCGTATATAAGTTCATTTAATATCTTCCTTTACTTATATATATGCATATACGGCCCTAGTCATGCAATGACTATATGAATGCATCACGCAACGCTACTATCAACCTAGCAGCACACAATCAGGTTTAATCCATTTTAAGTCTAACATGCTTCTTTAACCCTAGACGGTTTACCGTTAATTCAGTCAATCATTCAATTCAATTCATTAATCACGGGTATGCAATCCTATCACTACGGTTTCCCATTTATCGTCTACATGCAACTATGGTGTTTTGAGCCGACTCACTGTGATATGACGGAACGAACGGCACGGATGCGGATACAGATTCCTGAGACCCCGAACTAAACCCGAGTCACCCGAACAAACCCGAACACGGACTCCCGAACACTCCGAACCACCGAACAACGGTCAAACCGAGCGTTGACCGGCTCGTTTTCCGGCGTTGACCGCGTTGACCGGCAGCGTTGACCGGCTGGCCGTTGACCGTTGATTTTGACTTCCTGAACCGGTTGACCCGCACTTGACCATACCGTTGACCTTCGTGATTCCGATCGAGCCTCCGGACTAATCTCAATTCTCTCTCCTCCGGTTCTCTTTCTCTTTCCTCCGGTTCTCTTTCTCTCTCTTCTGGCTCTCCTTATCTTTCTCCCTCTTCTGGCTCTCTCTCTCTTCTTTCTCTTTCTTCTTTCTCTCTCTACTTTCTCTCTCCTCTTTCTCTCTCCTCTTTCTCTCTTTCTTCCTCTTCCTCCGGTCTTCTTCTCTCCTCCTCCTCCTCCTCCTCCTTCTTCTTCTTCTTCTTCTTCTTCTTCTTCTTCTTCTTCTCCTTCTTCTTCTTCTTCTTCTCTTCCTCTTCTCCTCTTCTCACGCTCCTTTCTTCTCCTCTTCTCTTCTTCTTTTCTTCTTATGTTTTTGGTGTGTGGAACAAATGAGAGGTTCACTTGGTATTTATAACCAAGTTCAAGAATCCTTTGTGTGACATGTGTCCATGACACACATCTCATCTCTTGCATTGACACATGTTGCCACATGTCTTCTCTTCCTTCACCCTCCAGCCACGCCTCCTCTCCATAAAGGGCCACAAAATGACCCATTTTACTACTCATTTCATATTTGCACAGCCCATGTAAAAGCCCCTTTGATTTAGGTCCAAAAACCTTCTTGTAGATTCATTGAATCTAGCTCACAAAGCCCCTTTTATTTTCCTCTTGCATAATTTCGTGGCACGAGCTTGTAAATGGGCTTTCATCAAGTCCATAATAACTTCAGACATCATCTCTAATCATCCCAAACCAGGCCCAAGCTCCCTTGAATTTATTTTGGAGTTTTAGTCATTAATCACCCATTAATGATCTAAAATTTATAACTTGATCTCGGCATCAAATCTTGTTGCATCCTTTTAACCATGTCTTCTTAATATTATAATGGAGCTGTGGTCAAAATATCATAGTTTTTGGTGGAGTTTAGAAGGTCTTCTCGCTTGCCCGAACATTGTATCGGTTTCTCGGAAAAACCGGTTTTACGGTTAATATTTTCAAAACCCTTTAGCCGCTTCTATAAATCCACCAAGTTTCATCTTCAAATTCTAAATGCTCTTAGATGAATTTAGCAATTTGAATCACCTCAAACGGACACCTATAGCTCCTGTTATGAATTTTACAATTTTTGTCGGTTTTATCGGTTTCCATTCCCGATAACCCGAAAAACTCATCTACGGTCCGTTTCCACCATTCTTGATTTTCTAAATGTTTTCTTCCTTTAAAAAGAATAACATTTGGCCCATCTTAGATTCCGGCTCGTATTTTGGTAAAATTACCAAAATGCCCCTTAACTTTTCAAAATTACAAAACTGCCCCTTGTTGACTTTTCTGCTGCCTGTTGACCATTCTTGATACAGGGTATTACATTCTTCCCCACTTACAGGAATTCGGTCCCCGAATTCTCCGTTACTAACAAACTTTGAATTGGAAACTGAACTCTGTAAGTCTCCGTCTCTCGCTTCCAACGCTTCCTTACTCGAACACTGCTGCAGCCCACTGACATTACGGCTACCCTTCCGTCTCATACCGTTCTATCCCACTGATCTCATCAACCGTTCCACTCTTGTTTCCCGTCTTGTATTCCGTACTGTGCTTCACGCTCAACCGTCTCCCTCTGTCCATCTGTCTCGACCTCGATCTTGTTCTCGTCGGTTTCTCTCCTTTGATTCGCATTCTGACTTCCCCACTTTGCTTCGTCTCCCATATCCTTCACGGTACTGGTTTGTCTTTCCCGAGACACTCTTCAAGAATCTGCATTCCATGCCTGACGTCGTCTTGACTTGAAATTCCCCGTACTGATAACTTTACTTTGCTTTCGACACGGCTTCAACTCCATTCGTACTGATAACCTCACTCTAATGTTGTCACGACCTCTTCTTGCTCACACGTCTCGGTTTCTGAATCCAATTTCGCTAACTTCCCACCGCATTCTCTCTAACGGCTTCGCTTTGGTTTCCATACGGCCATTGCTGCTAACACATCACACTGACCGCTTCGCTCTTTCCACTGCTCGGTACTGACACTTCCCACTAACACTCAACACTGACCGCTTCACTTCCTGGGTCAACTCGTCTCGCGGTCTCCTTTCCAGCCCATCTCGCTTTCGGGTTCGGGTTCGGTCTCGCATTCGTATCGCATCGTCCATTCCGTCCTGCACTCAACACAACAATTTTCACTGGAGTGGTGAATTCAAACCAATCCATTCCCCGATATCACTTCCTCAAAGAAATATAGTTAGTTAATCATGTACTCGGTGGTCACCCATGATTAAGTAACGATACTCTATAATTCCGCTCCCTCGCGAATCGACAGTCGATTCCAACCGTTCTCAAGTTAGCTCAACACCTTACACGAAGAGGTTCTAACACTTCTATTCGCAATGACTAACGATTGCAAATAAGAATTAAGCTACTCAACCAATAGCTTACCACCACCACTCACACTCCGCACATGCTAAGCATGCTATAACACCAGCACTTTCACAGTGCTACACCACAACGAAAGACAACCCTAACTATCCAATGCACCACACACACATTAGATAAAAAAAACTCACAAGCAATTAACGCAAGAGCAAACAATTACCACACACAACCAAACAATCATCAGATCGCTCTGGATATGTCGTCAGTCTGGGTTTAGGTTATGATGAACGGTCATCAGTTCCGCTCATCATCAGACTTCGCATGGTAATTCATTTGCATCACAAAACCATCACACGCATGCAAACAATTACTACGAAAGCCATAATGATAAGTGAACAATCTGCATCACATACATACACAAAAACAACAACATACACATGTCTCGAGGTTTATAGAAATACATAGAGAAACAGAAATACAACCATAAGATGTTCGTCATCAACAACCCAACCTCCAAACTGCACCACCATATCCTGGAGATGTTCTCAACAACATATGAAAATCCGTCGATCTGGATACACACAAAAAACATAGTTAGTGCCCACTCACCTGGCCTAACTATCATAACCCTAACAGCCCCAGCACGACCGGAATGCCACACACAACCGGCATCGCGCTGGTAACCACTAGCAGGCGCGCCGGGAGGGTGTGGTGGGTGTGCCTCTCTGGTCGGTGGTCCGACCTGCTGCGGCTTTGCTATCGGACACAACTGTGCTACGTGACCCCTGTGACCACAAATCTTGCAAACCGGAACGGGCGCTGGGCGTGGCCCACAAAAGCACTCTGACGCCTGATGGTCTGTCGCCCCACACAACTGACAAGAAGAAGCTGATCCCGAAGAAGGCTCCTGGAAACAATCTGCTGCTCGATGCCCCTGACCTCCACAAATCTGGCACACAACGGGCGCTGAACGGGACCGACGAGAAGTGGACGGACGGGAACAAGCGGATGCTCTGTGTCCCTCGTCTCCACACCTCCTACATGACCTCGAGAATCTCGGTGGCTGCACCAATGGTGGCTGCGCTACAGGTAACTGCGCGGCTGGCTGCTGAATAACTGGCTGCCGAATGAGCTCAGCGTCTCTGCGACTCGGTCCTGGTCGACACCCCTCTGGCAATGGGGCACGAAGCGGCTCTCCGTCTGACATACGCGGTCTGGGCCCCACGACTGGATAAGTCGGTGCAAGATAACCGTCCATGCCACATACCTGGAAATAGTAAGGGCTCGGTACTGGCTGGCGCGTCTCACGGTAGCGCGGGTCAACTTGTCGTGGACACCAATACAGATGGAAACCCTGAACTCCACAGGCGCTACATGTACGGTATACTGGCATCTGCGGTACTGACTCTGGCGTGTCTGCTAGCGGCTTCTCCGGTGGTATAACTGGCACGGTCGGTGGTGCCTCTGGAGATGTAACCGACTTGAACTGCATGCCCGACCCCGACATCGACATCGGCGCTACTCCTGCGGCCGACTCCCTATCTGAGTGTGGCTCGGCACCATCGAGTGAGGGATTTCCTGACCTCTGCGGCGATCCTGACTGATGATGCAGCCCCACATGCTGCTCCAACACGTCTGCTAGTATCGCCATCTGCTCGTCCATCCGCTGCGCCCACTGCGCATGCTGCTCCGGGTCCAACGGCTCCATGTCCAGGTCCATGTCAAAAGCTGGGTGTACCTGGTCCAACTGAAAAGTCCCCTCCACCAAGTGGAACAAAGTCCGACTCGTGCAGACTGGAGGGTAGTGGCACATCATGTGCCTCAGGCTGCATCCCCGCTGGTACGGTAGGTGCCTCCAACTGAGGTGGGAATGACGGCAACCCATAATCCACGAATCCCAAATACCCCGTCACTCCTACGGTCGGGTCTACGGTACATGCATCATCCTGAAGAGAAGGCGGTAACGGGTCTGGTAATGGCCTCCAATCCACTGCGGCTGCTCTTGCCCCTGATGCACACAGGGAACAACTGGCGGCCGATCTGACACCCGCAAACCCTGCGACCGACCCTGCGGTCCTATCCTCAGACATGCCTGATGCTGGTCTACCAACGCCTGGTACTCTGCTCGAGTCATCCGTCTCTCGCCCATACTGCTCGTGGCAATCTCTCAAACCCACTGCACGCACCCACACACACTCCGTCCAGGGACGCTCTGCTGCTGTCTGCAATCACAAACCACAAATAAAATTAGTACACAATATACAAGTTTTCTATCCCATCCCAACTCCGGATTTACGAACGCGGCTCGGTTTCCTAATGGATGCTTGGGTAAGACACAATTTTGACTCGATAAAACCACGGAAAACACTCAGAAATGAACAGCTTTGAAACCCATGCGGAACCATGCTCTGATACCACCTTTCTGTAACACCCCTATCCCATTCTCCGCTGACCGTCGAACTGACCAGTCAACAAACAAACAAGAACATGACCGATCGAACCCGAGCAAGTCGAACAGGAAAAGTTCGTCACAGGACGAAACCAGAGACAGATCGGTTTGAGACAAAGACTCACACTAACCCGTTCTTGACTCCGCTATCCTCACTTCTATAGCACAAGTTGTACACCTTGTACCATATCCGTGAGTTGTGTCGGTTCGGACTAAACACCATATCAGGACAGCATATTCATTTCTGAGTAATCAAACGTTCAACACAACGTTTAATCGTCATCTTTACAAATCATTTCCTCAGTCAACAAAACAACAATCAAAGCTCAACACAAAATTAGCGACAAGCCGAACCGAAATAAAACATTCAAAACCATCGAATCAAAACCCCGCCACAAGCAATCTCGAAACTACACCGAGGACCTCCCGCGTCCGTCGCTGCTACACCTGAAAAACACAAAAAGAGTCTAATGAGCGATCTAAGATCACCCAGTGAATCGGCTCCCCCACTAAGGCTTCTAATCTATCTATCATCTATAGATTCCCACCCGAAAACCCCAAAATAACAATCAACACAACAAATAGCCGATCACGCACTACCACGTCGCGTCGAGCCCACACACAATCAATTGCCAAAAGAAAGAGAAGGCGATTAGAGGAAATCGGGAGCACTGCGGCACATGTCCCCGATTGAGACTCGATCTATCTACCGCGCACTACCAACTATACCAAAACACACACACTGGGCCCCTACGATCTTGGTAACTTCCACGGGTTCTCACCGTTACCGATATGGCAACTAACCCACGTGACTCCTAGCCGTCCACCCAACGACTAGGACACCGTTCCCTGTCCATCGATACGCGGCGACTCCGGTTACCCCCGGCAACCCGAGCTTCCATGCAGTCCAGCCCTAGGACGCGACCCCGTATTCTCCGGACTACACCCTATTGACGTCACTCCATAGGTTCGCACCTGCCAGCACTAACTGACCAGGTTCTCAATTCTCGAGGATCCAATCGGGTCGGAAGTACCAGAACGTAAACAAACACCTAGACTTGCGGGATCTAACGCACCCTAGAGTCCTAGTGCAGAAATACAAACACGCAGACTCGCTTGGACTCTAGCAATCAATCACAATCAATAACCACAACAACTCAACCACGCATCCCGCAAGTCTACTCACACACACCACCGCTCTGACTCGACACCGTACCGAGTCAGCAGCACGACTTAACCGGTCCCGTGACCAAGTTAAGTAACACAAGGATCGCCCGGCCCAACACCGAGACGATCTAAAGGCCTGCACAACAAAGTTAACCACAACCACACAACAAACACAATCACGCAATCAACAGTCTACTCGGCCCAACACCGAAGTAGACTCACAACCACACACGCAGGCCTATTAGGGTTTCTAGCGTCTTTTAACCAATTCACGCCCGCTACCTTGGGTTAGCCGCTTGCTAACCCGTAGACGGTTCACCAACCACAACACTTCTCATTTCTTAACCATTCCTAATCATCTTTTAATACCTCCTTGATCCGTCGGTTTAGAGCTAGAAGCTTACTAAACTCCCCGACGTCTCATCATCATTACTTAGTTCATTTAACCTCGGGAACCCCGATACCGTTCATATTCTATACATTCGTTCGGGTTTAACTTCCGTATTTTAACTCGTCTTAATTCCCGTATATAAGTTCATTTAATATCGTTCTTTACTTATATATATATGCATATACGGCCCTAGTCATGCAATGACTATATGAATGCATCACGCAACGCTACTATCAACCTAGCAGCACACAATCAGGTTTAATCCGTTTTAAGTCTAACATGCTTCTTTAACCCTAGCCCGTTTACCGTTAATTCAGTCAATCATTCAATTCAATTCATTAATCACGGGTATGCAATCCTATCACTACGGTTTCCCATTTATCGTCTACATGCAACTATGGTGTTTTGAGCCGACTCACAGGGATATGACGGAACGAACGGCACGGATGCGGATACGGATTCCCGAGACCCCGAACTAAACCCGAGCCACCCGAACAAACCCGAACACGGACTCCCGAACACTCCGAACCACCGAACAACCGTCAAACCGAGCGTTGACCGGCTCATTTTCCGGCGTTGACCGGCTGACCGTTGACCGTTGACTTTGACTTCCTGAACCGGTTGACCCGCACTTGACCATACCGTTGACCTTCGTGATTCCGATCGAGCCTCCGGACTAATCTCTTTTCTCTCTCCTCCGGTTCTCTTTCTCTTTTCTCCGGTTCTCTTTCTCTCTCTTCCGGCTCTCCTTATATTTCTCCCTCTTTCGGCTCTCTCTCTCTCTCTTCTTTCTCTTTCTTCTTTCTCTCTCTACTTTCTCTCTCCTCTTTCTCTCTTTCTTCCTCTTCCTCCGGTCTTCTTCTTCTTCTCTCCTCCTCCTCCTCCTCCTTCTTCTTCTTCACCTTCTTCTTCTTCTTCTCTTCCTCTTCTCCTCTTCTCACGCTCCTTTCTTCTCATCTTCTCTTCTTCTTTTCTTCTTATGTTTTTGGTGTGTGGAACAAATGAGAGGTTCACTTGGTATTTATAACCAAGTTCAAGAATCCTTTGTGTGACATGTGTCCATGACACACATCTCATCTCTTTCATTGACACATGTTGCCACATGTCTTCTCTTCCTTCACTCTCCAGCCACGCCTCCTCTCCATAAAGGGCCACAAAATGACCCATTTTACTACTCATTTCACATTTCCACAGCCCATGTAAAAGCCCCTTTGATTTAGGTCCAAAAACCTTCTTGTAGATTCATTGAATCTAGCTCACAAAGCCCCTTTTATTTTCCTCTTGCATAATTTCGTGGCACGAGCTTGTAAATGGGCTTTCATAAAGTCCATAATAACTTCAGACATCATCTCTAATCATCCCAAACCAGGCCCAAGCTCCCTTGAATTTATTTTGGAGTTTTAGTCATTAATCACCCATTAATGATCTAAAATTTATAACTTGATCTCGGCATCAAATCTTGCTGCATCCTTTTAAACATGTCTTCTTAATATTATAATGGAGATGTGGTCAAAATTTCATAATTTTTGGTGGAGTTTATAAGGTCTTCTCGCTTGCCCGAACATTGTATCGGTTTCTCGGAAAAACCGGTTTTACGGTTAATATTTTCAAAACCCTTAAGCCGCTTCTATAAATCCACCAAGTCTCATCTTAAGATTCTAAATGCTCTTAGATTAATTTAGCAATTTGAATCACCTCAAACGGACACCCATAGCTCATGTTATGAATTTTACAAGTTTTGTCGGTTTTATCGGTTTCCATTCCCGATAACCCGAAAAACTCATCTACGGTCCGTTTCCACCATTCTTGATCTTCTAAATGTTTTCTTCCTTTAAAAATAATAACATTTGGCCCATCTTAGATTCCGGCTCGTATTTTAGTAAAATTACCAAAATGCCCCTTTACTTCTCAAAATTACAAAACTGCCCCTTGTTGACTTTTCTGCTGCCTGTTGACCATTCTTGATACATGGTATTACAAACCATACTCAATTCACAGCCACCTCGGTGAAACAGATAAACCTCAAAGAGATCTGATATCTACGGCACTAGCATCCCGTCCGTTCCAGTTTGTGTGCGTGTCGATACCAGTAGAGGCGCAGCACTTGAGGCGCTAATCAATCTCGAATCCCTGTTCACTTTCCGCTGCATAATCATCCAGGTATATTCGAGATTCTCTGTAGATTCAATTATAAACATGAACCCTAGATCCTAGGCTATGGAATTTATACCTAGGGTTGCCTAATGTGATTAGAACTGCTAGAAATTCCTTCACCATGCTCCACAATCAAGTTCACCGTGTGGAGACAGAGGACGCGAGTTCGAAAAGTATCCAAGATTATCCTTTTGCACAACAGAGAGCGCTCGCAACCGTAACGATAACCGTGATGACAGAAGGTGGGAATGGGGCTGGAGGCTCGATCTGCCTAAGTTTCATGGTGAGACACGTGGAGATGAACTATTGGACTAGATGTTTGTTGTCGAAGAGTTACTAGAATTCAAAAAAGTACCCAATGATTGATAGTTCGCACTACTCGCAACCAAATTATGTAGGCGTGCAACGTGGTGGTGGCTAAAACTCAAGATCACACGGGCGCATACAGGGAATTCCAAAATCGAAACGTGGGAGAAGGTTTATAAGTACTTGAAACAGGCGTTTTCCGCGAAATTAAAACTGGACAATGTATAAGAGACTGCATAACCTGCGTCATGGATCTCACTCAGTCTACGAATATGCAGATGAGTTCTTCTTACTCATTACACGCGATGAGATATTTGAAAGTGAGATTCAGTTGGTGTCTAGCTTCGTGGGAGGATTACGTCCGCATATTCAAAACGCGTTGGTCCAATTTGATCCAACCTTGATCGCAGAGGCGCATCAACGACCTGTCACTTCTGAGCAGAGTTTAAGTCATCCTCCTCTTGTAATTCTACAAATCGTAATCGAGCTAAGTCTACCTATATCTAGGAGAGAGGGAAAATCAGTTCTACAGTACGTGAGGCTGATGATTCTGCATAGGGACAGATGCCTAAGGGTCATGTAGACGCACATACACTGCAATGATTCACATGACCGAATGCTGCATTGTTTTTCTTGTGGGGAACAAGTCAATATACAAATAGCTTGCCCCAAATAGAAGCGTAAAAGTCTCTTTATCAGTGACACAATGTGGGATGAGGATGATAACAAAGACCCGCGTGATGATAACACCTTGTCTGAAGACCGTGTTGAGGGAAATCGAGGTTATCTCTTGGTGGTTCATATGTGTTTGGCGCATATGTTTAGTGAGGAACCTTGGCTATGCACTAACACCTTTCACTCTACATGCACGATCAAAGGTAAACTCTGTCAGTTTTTATTGGTTCAGGGAGTTATAGGAATGTGGTGTCCGAGGATGCATGCGAAAACTTGGGTTTGACTTGCAAGAATCATTCCACTCCTTATAAACTGTGATGGTTGACAGAGGGGATAGTTATGCGCATAACACAACATGCTTTGGTATCCTTCTCAATTGGAATGCATTACAAAGACAAGATTTATTGCAACATTATTCCCATGGATGTTGGACACTTGTTGTTAGGTCTTCCCTAGAAGTATGAACGCACCTAACTCACAGTGGCAAGTCCAATATATAGAGTTTTTTATAGTCGTAGGATTGTGTTGCTCCCTAACCAAGATGCATTACGAAAGTCAAGCCCTGCGCAAATAGACGACAAGATGATCACTAAGGATGACAAGCACCAGAGTGTCATGTTTTGTTCAGACACGAGATTCGATGAAGTGTTTCAAGAGACGGGATTTGCAGTGGTCACATTGTCTTCAACCAATTCATCGACCATGACTGCTCAGATACTACCTGCACTTACCCCTTTATTGTCTGAGTTTGCATATGTTTTCCCAGAGCTTGCCACAAGGATTGCCTTCGCTACGTGATTTACAACATCATATTGATCTCGTTACATGTGCATCTTTGTTGAAACGACCACATTACCATATGAACCTATCCGAACAAGAGGATTTAAGGCGACATGTAGGAGAGCTTCTCGCTAAGGGGCACAATCTTTATTTAAGGAGTCCAACTCCAATCGTTATACTCACGTTTTTGATATTTGGTTTTACAAAGAGCTTTCAAGCTTCTTCTTCTTCTTTATCGGCTTTTTTCTTTGGATCAACGAGCTACGAGTGCTTCTTAATTCGACCATTTTGCAGGAATCAATGGATGTGGAAATCGGTTTGTTGTAGGCTGCGCCAAAGAGAGTCTATTATAAATCAATCTCAAATTAGCAACCAATAAAAGAAATCTTACCCATTGGGAAAATCATTGACGGATGTGTGCAGCATTTTATGCTTTGAGCCTCCTTTAGAAGTCAATCCAACGTGCATCTCCACTGCCATCGCATCCACCAATTGCCTCAACCTCCCCAATAGAGTATCACAAGCGTCCTCCAAATCCTTCAAAATCTCCACCACTGCCTTCCATTTCTTCCGACTCTTTATTCTCCTCCTCACCATCACCGCTGCCACATAACAGGCTGTTACAACCGAAGTCGGATGTTGGATCGACTTCGAGATATGTTCAAAGGGCGGATTCAAGTCGATGGCTGTCGTGAAGGAAGTTGAGAGAGACAGTTAGGTTAGAGAGGTAAAAGTGGGTTTTTATAGATAAAGTTTTTTGGGGGTTCTTTTTTATTTTCTCATTTTATTCCTAATTGGGCTAGACTTATTTGGTTTGAACATTTTATTGGGAGATTTGAGCCCGTGTTTTTTTAGGCTCATATGGCAACATGAATAGAAAGCACAAAGTGTTTATTTATATATTAGATTTAGAATTTTTATAATTTTAAATTATATTCTTAGAGAGGTTGCAGTAAAAAAATCTGAGATAGATAAATATCTTTCGTTCTGCTATTTGGTCGATCTGCCCACATACAAACTGATTAAAATTGGTGAAATGGCCTAAACCATTAAAATATATTTCATCATCAAACAATTTCAATTACAAACTAGATTTTGATCAGAACTATCATTCCTGTTTCATAATAAATGATTATGAATAAAAAAAAAGTATGGATTACCCCACGGAAAGCTTAGGTGATATACCTAGTAATACCTAGTACTATATATGGTAGTTAGATGATACGTTATACAAGCACACGATACGCCAATGTCAAATGGCACGTTCATTTGACAATAAAAAATACAAGTAAATGCTAATAAATATTGCAAGAAAAGATTGCTAAATGTCAATTTGTCAATCACATGAATAACTTCTTTCATATACTTTTCCGGCTACTCCCCAGTCTTCACAATAACGCGAGCAAGTTTTCGTTAATCTTCCATATCATCATTAGTTTAACGGAAATACTTCCAAGAAAAATGTGAACTGAACAAACGACTATTCAATGATAATTATTATTATTATAATTTTTATGCCGACGCTGTACGAGAGGGCACCAAGACTTGGAACGAAAGTCTCGATCGATCTATTAGGTATTTGATTAACGTTGCTTCACCATACGGCATGCCTTTATTTTCTCGTCCAGCCACGCTTTTAAGGTCACAACACTTTTAAGGTCACATTCTGGCTCCTTAATAGCCGGTTTATTCTCCATAATTTTTTCCCATCTTTTATATATATAACTTGATCAAGCTGGTCACATTGTATCACACTAACAACTATATTTTTCTAGAAACTTATGAGAGTTTCGAGTTTTAGATTTATAATCCAAAGTGACATTTTCAAAAGAATTAATTTAATAAAATTCCTCTTACACTACCACTTGGTCATTATCACTACTACTATATACTGTATTGGTTTAAGTCGTTCTAAAGGGGAAGGTTTATCTTCTACCATCGTCTCATTTGCCATAAATTTCATGTTAGACCTAGGACCGTATCAAATCAAAACCTGAACATAGAATCTTACGCGCTTTTATATATGATTCATTGGTTAGATCAGAATCGTTTGTTTTGTTTACCTTGCATGTTCACATTAATCAGTCAGGTGTTATAAGCGTGAACCCAAGAAGCATAATGTATGTATATACATATTGTTCTTTGTCAAAAATAATTTATATAGTTACTAGTTATTCATCCAATACAGAATTATATATAATCGATGACGAGAATGAAAATAGTATGTAATATAGTCAATAATTAGGTTTATATTAGTATATAAATACATATATGGTTTCCTGCTATCTTCCTTCAAGTGGATCTAAGGAAGAAAATAAGAGAGAGCCAAGCAAATACACAAACTTACGCTACAAAACAAAAACGGGTTGTTTGAATATAAACTTGAACCTGTCAAATTCTTGGAAAACTAATTACATATTTTTGGGACTTTGTGATAAAAATATTCAACATTAATGAAGAATTATTCAAACGTACTCTACTCATTCCACCACATGTGTAGCTATTGGCTATTACAAAATAAAAAGACTCGACATAACCATCATCGTACTCTCATTTTCTCTCTACGAAAAAGAAAACGAGATGGGGCTTAAGAATTTCATCTTGGCAACTCTAACACTTGCCATAACCATCATCGTACTGATTTCTACAGTATCCCTTAGCTACAACGAAACAGAAACGCATATGCAAAGGCAAACGCACGTTACAAAGAAACCTCCTAGGGTGAGTCGTTTCCTAGCGCAAAACGCTAAGAATGGTCGCAACGCTAACGCGGCGGATCATTGCAACAAGAATGAGGAGATATGCAAGAGTCAAGGAACGTACAACTCCACAATGGCTTGTTGTAGCAACAAGTGTGTTGATGTGGCGTACGATAACGACAATTGTGGCGCATGTAAGAACCAATGCAAGTTCACGGAGACTTGTTGTGGAGGGGAGTGCGTTTACTTGGCTTATGATAAGAGGCATTGTGGGGAATGTAACCATAGTTGTTTGGTTGGTGAGTTCTGTGTCTATGGGTTGTGTAATTACGCGTGATATGTGGTTCGTTAGTTTTTTTTTTATAGTAAACTTGGGTATGTTTACTAGTGTTCCAATTAATGTGATTTTATAATACAAAGTTATTATTGTTTGGGTTTGTTGATTTTTGATATAGAAATCTGGATCAAGATCATTGATATTGATATATTGGTTTTCTTGTGTTTGATATTGCGAAAAGATTCAGTGGAATGGAAAATATAGGGCTTGGTGGGCAAGAGCCATGGCTTTGATTTTTTGCTATTTAAATTATATTGTCTTTTTTTGTGATTTCAAACTTTATTGTTGTAGGTTTTTTGGTTTGAATTTAAATTTTATTATTATAAATATTTTACTTCTCACACCCCAAATATTTCTACCTACACTATACAACCAAAATATAAAAAATTAAAAAAGAGTTGTGGACAAAATAATAGTATATATTTGTAAAAACATGATTGGATTCCATTTAAAGCTGTCAACGGAAATTTTGTTTTCCAATCACACCCATATACATTGTGTGTTCGTTAGTTAGGTACACTTGGAATTTTTGTCTTACATTAGTTTAGTAGCAGTAAGATTTATCAATCACGAAAACGTTATCAAATGATATAATAAAAACGGTTATTTTCAGCTTTTTTTCTTAAAGCTTTCGCTAACAACTTTCGCTAACAATTTTATACTATTCAAACGTTTACCACTTACGCTAACCGCTGATATAATTGTTCTGCTTTTGTTCACAATCAGACCCTATAACTTAATAATGCATATACTCGGTTCCTTTTCGTAACTGGACGATGTATACAGATATTGCACTTAACCTCTATAATTAGATGTTGCATTTAAACTTTCTTCCTTTTAGTATCGATTTTACATTCTTGTAACTTCTGTATGCTAATTTATTCGTTTTTGATTTTACAAAAGCATTTAAATGCAACTAATTAAAAACTCAAGGAGATGTGTCTGTTAGTAAGCATTGGGTTTTTCCTCGAAATATAAAAAATTATCAACAAAATTAAATTTCTTTGTGGTATTCCCCAAAAACTAATGGTGTCTAATATCTTAATTAGTTGAACACAATTGTTTAACAAGTCCATTAAACAAAATGGTTCAATAGTCGCATTAGTTAAATGAAATCTTGAAATAAAGTGGAAATCAGACAAGGAGAATAAATCAAAGCATGCAATTTGTTTAACAAATTCAAAACCAGCAAATGACATGATCCAAGAAACAAACGTAGAATATAGTAGTAATTAATAAAGTCAAAATTGTGGTATTCGAAGTTAATATCGCTAGATCCTAAACTTTCCTAGATACCTATATCTCTTTTAACTAACCAATATTAGAATAGAACTACACGAGCTTTTTTGGTAAACTGTGGAAGTTTCCAGGGCCGGCCCTGACCTAAAGCCCAACAAGTAAGGGTTTTAGGCGCCAAAATACTATACATAAATAAGGACAGCAACTTAACAAAATTATCTCGTGGATCAGTGGTCGCGGGTTCGATGCTTCTGTGGGGCAAATTTTTTACAGTTTGCTTTAGGTGTTAAAATGTATTGGGTCGGGCCTGGAAGTTTCGAATGATAGGTTTATAAGCTCATATAATGTTGTTACAGAAATCCGACCTAGTCAATATTACGGGCTGCGATCTGGAGTATCTGAACTACGAGGTGAAATGTAAATATAATATGAGGACGAAATGATTTTTTATTAATCTTAAGGCCGGAGCCGAGCAATGAACAGGATGGTACGAGGTGTGAGTCCGTCAAATGACGTGCTCACTAAACAGTACTTGAGGTCGGAGCTTTATATGAGTAGCTCGGCCTCTCGTAAGTTACAATCTGTCTCAAATGAAGAATGAAGGGTCCTATTTATAGCGCTTGGATGCTGACTCTTTTTTGGGCTGTTGACTCCTTAGCGGGCTTGTCTTCTTAGGCCGAGGTGACATAGTTGATTTAATTAGATTTTCAATGGGCTTATGGATGAGTGCTAAACCCATATCCAACAATTAGTCCCCCCCCCAGTTCGTCGAGTCATGGTGCTGAGCTCGGCGAACTTCCTTGAGTGTTTAAGTCAGGAGGAAATCTGGTTAAAGGATCGTTTTTTTGCTTTTCGGGTCTTTTGTATTCTAGCGCACGTGTCTTCATTTTACTGGGGGGACAGGAAAGCACTAACGGTTGTACGGAGAAGGGGTTGTTGCGTATCTCCTGCTACGTCATATAGGCAACCGTCGAGCCTTGGGATTTGCAAAAAGGTGAATGATGATGTTTCCTGAATGTCTCCTCAAGGCTTTCTGGTACAAATACCCTATGGAGGAGGTCCTTTCCTTCATTCTTTTATGTTTCTGCTTCGTGTGTTTTTTGTTCGACTCTTAGCAATGAGTTCTTCATCCGATTCCTCCTCTTCTAGTGGTGATAGTGACACTGATGGCTCGTTTATTTCTGTGGGAACTGACTCCCCCTTTCTGAAGACGTCTGGTGGTGAAGAAGGGCCGTTGGATCGTGTGAAGAGTTCGTCTTCCGTGCGTCGTTGCCTTCGTTTTGATGTCCCGGAGTTTCGAGTGAATAGCTCTAGTTTGGGTATTATTCGTAAGACAGCTCGGGTAAAAAAGGTTTTGGTTTCACGCGAGATTCAGGGGTCTTCGTGCAAGCAATCGACTTTGGATGGAATTGTGAGGGCTCACGCGCGAATCCATGATCTCGTGCTTCGTCTCCCGACTAAGGATGAGCGGCCGTGGTCCGTTCCTGATGGGTGGATATGTCTTTATGACTGCTGGTTTGTGAAATGTCACCTTTGGTTCCCTCTTCCTAAGCTTCTGATCGGTTACTGTGAGCAGCGCCAAATCGCTCTTTCCCAACTTTGTCCGGCCGCGATTCGCAACATGGTTGCCATTTTATTGCTTGGTGCTGAAGGAAGGGTTGATGTGACTCTTCGGTTTTTTGAGGAAGTGATGAGGATTTCTACCAACAAGGCGATCGCTGGCACGTGTTATATTTCCGAGAGGAGTCGATACGGGCTCAAACTTGTTTCTGGGGCTGTGAGTAAGATATCTGATTGGCAGGACAGGTACTTTTTTGCGAAGGTTAATGATGCCTCGGTTCTTGATAGCAACAGGTTGTTTCAGTCATCATGGAATCATGACCACGGTATAGTTCCTTTCTTTCTTTGTTTATTTTTGTCTTCTTTTGAATTCGTTCAAGCTTTCTCTTTTCAGATCGTCGTACATTCAGTGCTTCCTATCCGACGGAATTTCCTCTAGGTTTGAGGAAGCTGTCCTCTCTTGGCCCTCTGGTGTGGCCTGATGTCAAGATGGAGAGGATTCGGAGGTGCTTTTCTCGTATAAATGCTGGTGCGGCCAAGTGGAGGCTTAAGGAAGGTCGGTCGTCTGGGATTGTGTCGTCTGATGTTGCTAGCAGTGACCGCCATTTTCCGAAGGTAAAGAAGGTAAAGACGAGTGAGGGTTGTTTGGCTTCTTCGTCCGTAGCTGCGTCGTTGGTTCGTGCTAGAGCAGCTGACTCTTCAGTATGCTTTGAATATTCTGGTTCCGAGGAGATTACAAATGATGCTGACGCGTGCACTCGACTTCTTTGGTCAGTTGGGGCAAATTCGTTGAGCAACCGCTTTCCGGTTTCTTCGTTTTTTTGGTCCGACTTGCATCGTGAGGTTGGGTGTTCTCGTGTTCGGGTAAGGTCTAGCCTCTTCTTTTTTTTTGACGAAGTTTAGTTCCTTTGTTAGGTGATTGTGGACGAGAATCGATTGATTGATGCTTATGAGCAAGAAGATCGTGCGCTAAATCTTGAGAAGGAGAGGCTAGGGGCGGAGCTTCTTGAGGCGTGTTCCAAGGTTCGCGAGTTAGAAGGAGTTAGCGAGGTTCTTGGTCGTGAGAGGGAAAGGGCTGAAGGCCTCGAGCTTCGGGTTTCTGATGCTCTGCGGGAAAAGGACTTGTTACTTGCCGCCCAAGTTTCGTGTCGGGCAGAGTGCGATAAGCTGCGCGCGTCTTGTGTTCTTGAAGCTGCCCGATCAAAGGCCGAAGTATTTAGTAGGGCGGAGGCTCGTTTGGCGAAGATCAGGCGGGCTAGGGAGGAGGAGATACGTTCCCGGGATAAGTTTTTGGAGCTGAACCAGGTTACCTCGGTTTTAGCATCGTACCGGCTTCTGATTGACGGTGGTGTGGGCGTTCCGAGAACGAAGATTGAGCGACTTGTTGCGGACGAAAAGATTCTCAGGGAGGAGCTTCACTCGATGGACTATACCGAGCTCTCCGAGGGGGATCTTTGTATGACTCTTTTGGGTGGTCGGGATCGTCGAAGGGATATTTTGGTAGGTCGATTTGTTTGGGACGTGCATGGCTCGAATGAAGGGATTATTACTGCTGCTGATGTCGCGAGGCTTCGTTGTGAAGGGCTTGTTCATGCGGGAGACAGTTAGGTTTTATCTTTGTTTTTGTTGTTGTCGCTTGTTCTTTTACTTGGTTCTTTATGAACCCCCCTTTGGTTATCGTTTGTTTTTAAGACAATGAATGAGGTTGGTTTTGCTTCTGTTTTTAGTCGTCTCTTTTGCATTTTTAGGGGCGGGGTTATTGTCGGCTTATCCTGTTACTGGTTTTTAGGGACGAGTACGTGCTCGGTTTATCCTGTAACCTTTATGTTTACACATTTTTTTTTGGGGTGCGGACGATTGCCGGCTTATCCCGTGATAACCTTTAGGTGCAAGTACGTGATCGGCTTATCCTGTGGCTGTTCTTAGGTGCGGTGATGTTGCCGGCTTATCCTGTTAATTGATTTTAGGAGCGAATTCGGCTTATCCTGTGTCTGACTCGGAGGGGCGAGTACGTGCTCGGCTTATCTTGTGGTCTATTGTAGGTGCGGATCTGATGCCGGCTTATCCTGTGGTTCTTTTTTGAGGGCAAGCTCGAGCTCGGCTTATCTTGTTTTATATTTAGTTTTAGGTGCGAGTGCGTGCTTGGCTTATCCTGTTGGAGTCTTTGTCTAAACTGAATGTGCGAGCTGGTGCTCGACTTATTTTGTTCGCTTAGTTATGACTTTCTGCGGGTCTGGGCCCGGCTTGGTCCGTGACTTTTGCGTTAGTCACTTCTTTGAGCAATGCATCGCTCTCACCGATCATTTGGCCAGAACGTCGGCGAGCGTGGGGGAATGCAAGCGAGGATCTTCTTTTTGATGAAAAAGAGGTTTTCATAAAGATTTTTATTGAAGTAGCTGGACCTTAGAAAGGCTGCCTACGTATCCTCCGAAGAGGAATCAAGCCGACCGTAGTTCAATTTTACACTGATGCATATATATATATATATATTTTTTTTCTTAATAGTAGTATCGTTTGAGCGTATTTGCGTTCCACGACCTGGGTATCGCTTCTCCATTCATAGTGACGAGCTCATATACTCCTGGTTTTATGACCTTTGAGATGATGTATGTGCCTTCCCAGTTTGCTCCGAGTTTTCCTGCCCGATGCTCACTTGTGTTTTCGAACAGCTTTCGCAAGAGGAGGTCCCCGTCGTTAAAGTGTCGTCCTTTGACTTTTTTGTTATAATAGCGTGTGGCCTGCTGTTGGTAATTTTGGATTCGGAGTAGCGCCTGGTCGCGCTTTTCTTCAGCGTAATCTAGGTGATCGATGATCATGTGGTTGTTGAGGTCTTCTCGTTCCGGTGCAAGTGTGCGCCTGATTGTAGGTATGCTGGCCTCAGTTGGTGCCATTGCCTCCATCCCATGTGATAGAGAAAAATGAGTCTGACCCGTCGCTCGTCTCGGGGTTGTTCTGTTCGACCATAGCACGCCATCCAGTTCGTCAGCCCAAACTCCCTTTTTGCTTTCGAGGCGCTTCTTGAGTCCATCAATAATCGTCTTGTTTGTGGCTTCGGCCTGCCCGTTTCCTTGAGGATAGCGGGGTGTTGATTTGCTTAAGCGGATCTTCCACCTTGCGCAGAAGCCCTCGAAGATATTTGATATGAACTGTGATCCGTTGTCCGTTACTATCTCATATGGCAGGCCGTGGTGGCATATGATATACTTCCATACGAACTTTTGTACGTCGAGGTCTCAGATGTTGGCGTAGGACTCGGCTTCTACCCATTTGGTGAAGTAGTCTGTCATTATGATGACGAACTTCTTTTGCCGGGAGGCCGACATGGGGCCCACTATGTCCATTGCCCATCGCATGAACGGGTACGAGGCAGCCGAGGTGGTCAGAAGTTCGGAGGGCTGGTGTATGTCTGGTGCGTGTCGCTGGCACTTTTCACAACGGGCAACGTATTTTTCAGAGTCCGCTATCATCGTTGGCCAGAAGTGTCCCTGTCTTTTGATCTTCGTGGCGAGCGCCCGACCGCTGGAATGATTTCCCCCTGCTCCTTCATGTGTCTCTTCCAACACCCATTTGATTTCTTATCCATTAACGCAGCCGAGCAGGGCTTTGATGCGCTTACGCGGTATAGTTCTCCATCACTTATAACGTAGTGAGCGCATCTTGCTTTGAGGCGCCTGGCCGCCCATCTGTTTTCCGGTGTTTCTCCCTTCAAGATGTAGGCCATGATTTCGTTCCTCCAATCGTTCGTTTGTTCTGCGGCGTCCCTTGTGGCGGAACCGTCAGCTTCGTTGGATTCATCCATCTTGTCTTCAGGTTCGTTCACTACGAACAAGTTCTTGGTTTGGCTTATGCTCGGTTTCTCGATGCATTCAACTGGTATGACCCGTCGCAAGTCTGGATCGGATGTGGAGGCGAGGGACGCAAGTGCGTCAGCTGGCGAATTGTCGCTTCGCGGAATCTTCGTGAGTGAGAAGATGTCGAACTCGCTGGCTAGCTTCTGAACCACCTTAACCTATGCGCCCATTCGGTCGTTTTTGGCTTCATACTCACCATTGTATTGGCTGGCTACGAGCTGTGAATCGCAGAACGCGTCGATGTGCCTTGCTCCGATTGCCTTTGCTAGTCGCAGTCCTGCTATTAGGGCTTCGTATTCTGCTTCGTTATTGGATCCAGGGAAGGCTAGTCGAAATGATTGTTCCAGTATTTCCCCGCTTGGAGAGGTCAGCCTGATGCCGATCCCTGACCCATTACGGGAAGACGAACCATCGGCGTGAAGAGTCCACTTCTCGACTGTGGCTTGGTTCCCGTCGCGGGTCAACTCTGGTGGTAACTCGATCAGGAAATCTGCCAAGACTTGTGATTTTGCACTTGTTCGTGGTTTGTATTCGATGTCATATTCGCTCAGTTCCACTGCCCACTTCGCCATTCGTCCTGATTGATTCGGGCTGTGGAGTATGGTTCGCAATGGTTGGTTGGTGAGGACGGTCACCGAATGGGACTGAAAGTATGGTCGCAGTTTCCTTGCCGAGGTGACGACTGCGAGGGCTAGTTTTTCTAAGGTGGAGTACCTAGTTTCGGCGTCATCTAGGCTTTTGCTGATATAAAAGATCGGCTTCTGGTCTCCTCTGTCTTCTCTGACGAGGACGCCGCTCACTGCGTGGCCCGATACCGATATGTAAAGGTATAGGGTTTCTCCTTCTTCCGGTTTGGATAAGACGGGAGGTGTAGATAAGTATTCTTTCAATTGTTGGAATGCGTCCTCGCATCTGACGTCCCACTCGAACTGTTTGTTTCCTCGGAGGAGCTGGTAGAATGGCAGGCATCTATCTTTCGATTTCGAGATGAATCGGCTTAGTGCGGCGATTCGTCCGGTGAGTTTTTGCACTTCGCGTGTGTTTCTTGGTGAGGGGAGTCCTGTGAGTGCTGCGATCTTCTGCGGGTTCTCCTCTATCCCTCTTTTGGTGACTATGTATCCCAGGAATTCTCCAGAGGTGACTCCGAACGTGCATTTCGCTGGGTTGAGTTTCATTCCGTACTTGTTCAGGCTGCCGAAACAAGTCGTAAGATGAGCGATGTGATCGTTGGCCGAAGCCGACTTTACCAGCATATGGTCGATATATACTTCCATCGTTTGTCCTATTTGGTCGGCGAACATTTTGTTGACAAGCCTTTGGTATGTTGCCCCAACATTCTTTAGGCCGAATGGCATGACTTTGTAACAGTACGTGCCTCGATCGGTGATAAATGACGTCTTCTCGCGGTCGTCAGGGTGCATCATTATCTGGTTATATCCTGCCAAGGCGTCCATGAATGATAAGATCTTGTTGCCTGCGGTGGCCTCGACGAGTCTGTCGATGTGAGGGAGTGGGAAGCTGTCTTTTGGGCAAGCTTTGTTAAGATATGTGAAGTCGACGCATACTCGCCACTTTCCGTTCTTTTTCTTGACTACCACCGGGTTCGCGAGCCAGTCTGGGTATTTTACCTCGGTTATCGAACCGGCCTTGGATAGTCTCTCTACTTCTTCATTCACGGCTTGGGATCGTTCTAGGCCTAATTTTCTTCTTTTCTGTTTTATTGGCTTGAATGCTGGATCAACGCGGAGTTCGTGACATGTTACAGTGGGGTCAATTCCCTTCATGTCGCTTGTTGACCAGGCGAAGGTTGAGGCGTTTTGGCAGAGGAACTCAATGAGTTGGTCCTTCAAATCCTTCCTCAGATCTGCGCATATACCCACACATCGCCCTGGGTCGCTGATATCGATGTTAACTTGCTCGATGACATCGTGGTCAGGTCCTTCTGGGGGCGGCAGTTCTATTTTGGGTTCGGCGAGCAGGCTGGCTCGAAATTTTTTACGTAGCTTGTGCTCGACTAGGAAGCAGGTGCTAGAGACTTCCTGGCTTCCGCGGAGTGTGAATGTTCCGCCTGAGGTAGGAAACTTGACACATTGGTAGTAGGTTGACGGGACTGCCTTCATGGTATGAATCCATGGTGTGCCCAAGATGGCGTTGTAGATTGCCGGTCGGTCCACGGTCACAAATTTTACCGCCGTTGTTTGCCCAACGCGAACCGGTAGTTTGATGGTCCCGACGGTTGTTGTTGTGCTTCCCGTAAAGTCAGTTAGTGGCCTTTCTGATCGCTTTATCTCATAGTCATGTAGTTCCATCCTTCTCAGGGTGTCTTCGTATATGAGGTCGATTAGGACTCTTGTTACTTCGCAATCGCTGATCTGTACTTCGACGACGAGCGGGTCATTATGTGGTTTGTATAACCCTATCTCATCGTCCTTAGTGAATTCTACCCCCTCCGTGGTCGCGAGCTTGCTGCTCGTGCTTGACTTGTGACGCCGATATGTTTCTACTCTTTGTCGGTATCCTTTTATCGATCGTACTGAGTCGCTGCAGGTCGGGAGTCCTCCCATGATCATGTTGTTCGTTAGCGAAGGCCCTGTCATCTCGACTTCGTCTTAGATCGTAAAGAAGTCTATCGTCCCCACAGACGGCGCCAATTGTTGTTACAGAAATCCGACATAGTCAATATTACGGGCTGCGATCTGGAGTATCTGAACTACGAGGTGAAATGTAAATATAATATGAGGACGAAATGATTCTTTATTAATCTTAAGGTCGGAGCCGAGCAATGAACATGATAGTACGAGGTGTGAGTCCGTCAAATGACGTGCTCACTAAACAGTACTTGAGGTCGGAGCTTTATATGAGTAGCTCGGCCTCTCGTAAGTTACAATCTGTCTCAAATGAAGAATGAAAGGTCCTATTTATAGCGCTTGGATGCTGACTCTTTCTTGGGTTGTTGACTCCTTAGCGGGCATGTCTTCTTGGGCCGAGGTGATATAGTTGATTTAATTAGATTTCCAATGGGCTTATGGATGGGTGCTAAACCCATATCCAACATATAAGTTTGAAATCAGCCTGTAAAAATCATGATTTAAGAAATAGCACTGTGTATCAAATATGGTTTGAACCCTAAACATGAAAAAATCAATCATCTTGTACTACCAATAGGCTAATGAGTTTAACTACTAGATTGTATGATTTAGAGATTCATAATATTTAAATTTTTTTTTAAAGATATATTTTCATAATTATTTTAAACTATACAATATTACATATAAAGTAGACAAAGGTAACTTTATATAATTTTGTATTTTTCTACAAGCATAGTAGACAAGGAAAACTTTTCTTTGATTTGATCATCAAATAATCTAATACAATATAATGTGTTCAATAAGAAGATTAATAACCAGTAAAAGTCTACAAAAATGAAAAAACACATAATTTAGTATCAGACTCCAGACTTCAAAAGTAGCCTAATATAAGACTTCATGTTGAATTTTACTCTCAGACTTCGATTGTAGTCTGATATTAGAATTTTGATTGCTTCGTGTTTCTTGTATCGCCATACACATCATGTTCCTCAGTTTTGTCTACCATTTCTACAATGTCAGTCCCACCATAAACATTCCTTGATATATGGTGAACCCCCTTGGAAATTACCTCTCTCTTCTTCTCCACCATTATAAGAGTATCTTCAAGATTGCTCTTCTTATGTTTTCTTGCTTTGTCCAAAGCACCTTCAACATCTACACTAAATCAACATATGTATTAGTTTGCAAAAAGATTTATCAATCAAAAGTTTTGTTAATTAAGAGAAACTTGTAAGAAACCAAATTAACCTATGTAAGGGTTTTGTTCACAAAAAGAGAGCTTTTTTTTTGTTTAGTTGTTGCATGGTATCAGACTTCATATGCAGTCTGGGATGTAACTTCTGAATCGAGCGGGAAAATTTCCCGCCTTATTAAAAAAAATTTCATGTAAAAATTTTAAAAAACTTTTAAATTTCAGACTTCATACGTTGTTTGAAATAAGACTTTGAGAAGTCTAAATACTTAAACCAGATTTACCTGGAAGTGTGAGAAGTCTAAATACTCTCAGACTTCGGTTGTAGTTTGATATTAGACTTTCAGACTTCGTGTTCCTCGTACTACAGTGAAATTTCATGAGCCATTAGTAGCATAAGAAGTCCCAACTCCAGCCTCTTTGGAGAATCAGCTGGCTCAACCTTAAACCAAGCACCTGAAAAAGCAAAAACACAGAGCTCTTGCATTAGTTAGCGAATAAGTCTTCAAGAAATGGATAATGAAGGATTGTTTGAGCAAATCAAATTTTATAGTCAAAAGTCTATGTCAAAAGTCCCAATTAGTTCAGTTAAAAAACTTTTGAAAATACTAACTTAGAACAGATTCACTCATCTATTTCGCAGCTCAAAGAGAATCAGCTATAAATCGCATACATAAAGAAGTCAAATAAGAGAATAAGTTTGAGAACCTTTTTGGTTGAGAAATTTGAAAGAGGTTTTACAAAAGATAGAGAAAGAGAGGTTGCAAGAGAAAGAAGAATGTGAAGATTTTTTGTTGTTGTTATATGTGTTTACAAGATTAGGTTTAGATAAGTAGAGAGAAATTGGAGGAAAATTTTGCCGCCAAATTTTTAATAATTAAAAATTATAAAATATCAGGTATCAGACTTCATCTGCAGTCTGAGAAGGAAATTCTGAACTGAACAAAAATTCTGAAATTTTCAGATAGAAATTTTCCGTCTTTTTAAAAAGTTTTCATGTGAAAATTTTCAATAACATTTAAATTTTAGACTTCATCTGCAGTCTGAAATAAGACTTCATGACAAGTTTAAATACTTGAACTAGATTTACCTTGAAGTCTGAGAAACCATAAATCTAATAATTACTACTTAAATACCATCATACTATATAGAAAACTTGAAATATACATCAAACTCGTTTAAAATAGTGACAAACTAACTACTATATGTAAATGTAAAAATATGAATGAAATTCACAAACTCTCAATCTAACCCTACAGATAAAAACATGAGATTCAACTTCATATGTGCAACATAGATCAAACTACATAGTGTTTTGAACCAAACATATCTTCAATGCTTAAATTTGATCAAAGTTTATGTAATTTTAATTTATATACATAAAAATATTTATGCTTAATTTATGTATCAAAATTTATATCAAATTATTTTTTATAATTTTTTTTAATTTAAATTTTTAACTTAAATACGTCTCACTGAGAAACCACAAAATTCAGACTTCGCTGTGAAGTCTGAGAAACCCTAAACCTAATATTTATCACTTATAAGTGAAAATATTTAAACAAATTAACTAGAAAACAACAAATTCACTAAATATATGCACATTATAACATATATATATATATATATATATATATATATACAAATTTAATATTTCAAATGTAAATTTGGTAAACCATGAATCTAACCCTAAAGTTATATGTAAATGTTTCATTACAAAGCATGTTTTGAGGTTTAGAACTTACTCTACCTTACATATTGTTTTGTTTGACTCATTTTATCAAATTTTAATTTATATACTATTAAATTGTCTATATTTAATTTTTGTATATAAATCTTTTGATAATTAAAATATTTTTTTATAATTTTAAAATTTAAATTTACTAATTTATTCTATATCAAACTTCTAGGAAAAGTCTGATAAAGTCATTTAGACTTCTATTAGAGTCTAACTAATCAGACTTCTAGATTTTTATAGAAGTCTGACACATACGAAGGTAATAATGGTAATTGCGGTTTCTATTTTTTTTTTTGTCATAAGAGCTTTGCGGTAATTTCCTTAGGGCAAAAAGACAGTTTTGCATTTGATTCAATTTCGAGGGTACACTTTTATTTAAAATCAATTTTGAGAACATTTTTAGCAATTCCCCCATATATCAATCCATGCCCAAAATATCAAGATAAATAGATAGAAGATCAACAACATCCAAAAGCTTAATAATATCTCAAAATAGATATGATATAGAGTATTATATAAAGACATGGGACAAATAACTCTTTATCAATTAATTTTGAGTTTGAAAGTTGTTCTTTTCACCACTATAATTTTCCTGCATTAAAACATAACTTTTATATAAAAAAATGTGGTGGTCTGTTGATTTTTAAGAGTACTCATCGTAATGGTAGCTACTTTAATTCTACCGGACGATGTGATTACATATTAAAATATGTAAAGACAATTTTGTCATTGACATAAAAGATTATGTTCTGAAAGATCAAAATTTTCACAATTAAAAGAAAAGAAAATATGACATTCTTATACAAAAAAAATATATATATAACAAGCTACTTGTTATCAATTGATTTTCAATCGGAAACATAATATATATATATGTAATTTTTCAAACTTTCCCAAATTTTTCCTATATTACCTGAAATATATGTTCCCAAATTTTTCCTATATTACCTGAAATATATGTTTTGAAATTATAAAGAGATTAGCTAAGGGAAATTCCCAAACCCATCTTATTACCAGAACTTCCTATCATGTTTGTTAACGGATTCCTTTAATTGTTTTTTTTTCAACTCCCATATACATGTTCAATTCACATATACATGTTCAAGTCTCATATTCATATACCTATACGTAGAATACGCTAATGTTACCGTAACAACTAAATGTTGATCTCGGGCGTGGTTGATCTTATGCAATCTAAAAAATACATTGTTGCTAATGTTACCTTAACAACTAAATGTTGATCTCGGGCGTGGTTGATCTTATGCAATCTAAAAAATACATTGTTGATTGCTTAATTTATGTTATCTTTGGTCACCTACAGCTTATTAACATGTTGTGATCCTTGTTCCAAGAAAATAATCCACTTTTAATATAATCCGTTTTTTTCTTTCCAGCAAATAGAATTTTATTAAATATGGTAGAGACATACATCATGTTCAAGGAAATAAGGATAAGTATTAAAAATACAAAATTGGTTAATACAACATATAGCCTGTTTTGCTAAGAAGTCAGCATAGTTATTCCATTTACGATTTGGTGACAAAATTATACTTCTTGGAACGAATATCTCCATTGTTGGATTTTGTTAATATAATGTTGTGGTCGCAGGTTTGGTGTTCCATTGTTGATGATGTTGTTAATCACCATGTTTCCCCCTTCAAAGACTACCCGCTGGTGTCTTAACAACCAAGCACATTGCATTCTTCAGATTAAAGTTGTACATTCCGCTTTTTCAGTTAACATTTTTCCTTGAAATCTCCCCATGCCACTTTGGATATTTTTTCCCACGGAGTCCCTAAGAATCCATCCCATTCATGAGTTCTGAATCCTATCTTTGTGTGATTCGTCATAGTTACACTTTATTCAGCCTTTTTGTGGAGGATTCCAACATACTATCTGTCCTGGTGAGATCGAGTTCATTTGCCTTGCATCATTGGTAGGGTTACATGTGATCCATTCATGAATATCCTCATTAATACATGGTAGCGTTACCTCAGCCATGATATCTTTTTGCCAAAAAAATAATCTTATTTCTTGCCTTCCATATTCTCCACATAATCCAAAATGACAATAACCTCTTCTCTGGAGGTACATTATTATCGCTAGAGAACGTTCATATTTCCCTTAGCTTGTCTTCAAAAGTTACAGTTGACTCAGAGAGTATAAATAGAGGTGTTCTTGACATTCTGCAGATAATTTCTGAATATTGACAAGAGAAGAAGACGTGGTATGTGGTTTCTTCCTCCGAGCAACATCTTGAACAATAAGGATCCACATTTATACGACGGAAGCATATATTTTCATTGATTGCAATAGCCCGTGGGGCTACCTTCCAAATAAAGTGTTTAATTTTGGGGGCCATTTTCACTTCTCCTATAATTTTGGCTATATCTGGATTCGCAGATAAAGGCGGTTGGCTCTCTGACTTATTGTCATGTAATCTGATTGCAAGCTGATAACCAGTTTTAACTGTGTAAATACCATCCGAAGAGTAGTTCCAAAACATTGGATTCTCCGAAGGCATGCTTGGTAGGAAAGTTTTCCAAATCAGGTGATGATCGCTTTGCTCAATGAGATCATATAACTTCTCCTCATCACAAATACCTTGTCGTTGATTGATAAAAATAGACACTAGTAGTGAGGTATTAGTGTATGGTAATAGCTTAGGCGCTCTTGATGGTTGTGTGGGAAGATAGGGATCCATCAGTTTTGTATTTAGACCATTAAAAATTGAAGAAGTAGTTCTTTACCAAACATCAAAGATTTCTACCCATATTATGCATGTGTTCCTTTTCCAGCATCAATGATGGATTTATTTTTGCATACCGACTCTGTAGTACCTGGTATAGTAAACAATTTGGTCTTCGATAGAGTTTTCAGACTTGATTTCTTAACAATGCTTGGTTAAATCTGTGTAGATTGCTGAAGCCTAGTCTTCCACTTCTCTTTGATTTTTTAGTTTCTTCCAAGAAATCAATGACATCTTCCTTCTTTCGTTGGTACTGCCCTTCCAAAACCTTAATGAAGGATTATGGTGTTTGTTCAAGGTTTAATTCCCCAATTACAACCTAACGCATAATCTTAACAGATCTAGGTTCTTGCAAAACGAATCATAAAACCAACCTGATCTTTACCTTTTGCAGCGGAGTGATTGGTGGTAATGACAAGATCAGATTAGAGCTGATGAGAATCGGCTCCTCCTCAAGTATCCACACTCTTACAAGCAAGGGACGGCTGCTAGACCAAAGAGATGGATGAATCAGATAGAGAGAGTTGGAGAGAGAGACTCGCGGCCACCCAGAGGAAATCGCAAGAGATAGGCTCTTCCTTAGGGTTTCTCATTCTTTTATCTCTCATTAATGGGCCCAAGTCATTAGACTAATGGCTCATTAATCTTTTGGGCCCAAGACACAAATCAGACAAAAGCCTGCATTTTGTCTGGCCCAATTCTCTGATCCAATACAGTAAATGCCACTGCATCTTACCGTATTAATTCCATTTATCTTTCCCGTTAGCTATGGTGTGTGACCCTTAGGGATCATACAATACTGGTAATAAGTCCTAAACTTATAGATCAAGAGCGGACTCTAGCAAGCCATCATGATCACCCAGTATTTATGACTTATGTCTGATCTCGACACTTATCATACTTTCTAGAGATAGTACGGTAGATTTCAGGACATTCCCAACAATCTCCCACTTGTACTGGAATCCTACACAGGACATTCCCAACAATCTCCCGATTGTACTAGAATCCTACATTCCCTAGTCCTTTTGTCTTAATATCTCGATCTGGCATAAGGCAAGATGCGTGTCATCCTTATATAGCCAGACCATGTTTATCGGAACAGATTTGATACTGACAATTCAAACGACTTGGGCAAGTCCGTTTGGGAATGGCCATTCTCTTACCAGCTATCAAATCTCCGATTGGCCTAGAGATATTACCTCCGTTAAACGGCAGGGACAAATCCCATCTTGTTCCATCACTATGAACTACACAATTCATAATACACCCAACCAAGGTCCGTATAGCTCCCTGTTACGAAACAGCGTTAGACAATGATCAAAGCGTATTACTCCATGTGCAGCCACATGCATGCGAACTCAGGTCTAAGGACTATACTCTATAGTCGTATATGAGAACCTCTTATGACACAGATATTAATATCTTGTAGAGTTCTCATCAGCGGGCCATGTCCGGTCATATGCTCCCCTACATATACCTATGTGTCGACTTTGATGCCGCGCATCTATGACCCCTCGAAACTTGGTCATAAGTCTCAACACAATCTAGTCTCAAGTGGTTGTTGGTGTTCCAATTCAACAACCTTCGACTATGGACACTATGATTTATGTCACTTCGTTAAATATGGGGTTTCAGGATCAAGTCAACTCATGTACTTCGATATCCCAACTCACTCCTCCTGGAACACCTCAATGGAATGGTGTGTCTGAGAGGAGAAATCGGACCTTATTGGATATGGTTCGATCTATGATGAGTCACACAGACCTTCCAATATCCCTTTGGGGATATGCTCTGCTAACAGCAGTGTTCACTCTAAATAGAGCGCCATCGAAAGCAGTAGCAAAGACACCATATGAATTATGGACTGGAGTGGCTCCAGTGCTGTCTTATCTTAGAATTTGGGGTTGTGAAGCCTATGTCAAGAGATTAATCTCAGACAAGCTTACACCAAAGTCTGATAAATGCTACTTCATTGGTTATCCGAAGGAAACCAAGGCTTATTACTTCTATCTACGTTCCGAGAACAAGATCTTTGTTGCCCGGGATTGTAACTTTCTTGAGAGGGAGTTTCTCTCTAAGAAAGACAGTGGGAGTAAGGTACTGCTTGAAGAAATTCAAGATGAACAGGATACTGCTCAACCTAATGAGGAAGAGCAGCAGGAGGACCTACAAGAAATTGTAGAGCCTGAACCTGTAGTACCTGAAGTTCGAAGATCCGGGAGGATCCGTCACGAACCCGAGAGATATCAAGGATTCCTCGTGACTAACTGTCATGATCTTCTGATCATTGATGGTGATGAACCATCAAACTTCAATCAAGCCATGATGGGCCCAGATTCCTCGAAGTGGCGCAAGGCCACTGATTCCGAAATGGACTCCATGTCGGTCAACCAAGTGTTTTCGTTGGTTGACTTACCCGCTGGTGTAAAAGCCATCGAGTGCAAATGGATCTTCAAGAAGAAGATTGACGTGGATGGAAATGTCCAGATTTATAAAGCCAGGTTGGTGGCAAAAGGTTTCAGACAAGTTCACGGTGTGGATTACGATGAAACCTATTCACCAGTGGCTATGATGAAATCTATTCGGATTCTACTAGCAACTGCAGCTTTTCATGATTATGAAATTTGGCAGATGGACGTAAAAACCGCCTTCCTGAATGGTATTCTGGAAGAGGATGTGTATATGACACAACCTGACGGTTACATAGATCCAAAGAATGCTGGGAAAGTATGCAAGCTTCATAAATCCATTTATGGATTGAAGCAAGCATCGAGGAGCTGGAATCTTCGTTTTGATGAAGCGATCAAGCAATTTGACTTCATCAGAAACGAAGAAGAACAATGCGTGTATAAGAAAACTAGTGGGAGCAAGATAGTATTTCTTATTCTGTATGTCGATGACATACTGCTTCTCGGAAACGACGTTCCAATGCTAAAGTCGGTAAAGGACTGGCTTGGAAGTTGTTTTTCCATGAAAGACATGGGTGAAGCCGCATACGTTCTTGGAATTAGGATCTACCGGGATAGATCTAGAAGGCTGATAGGCTTGTGTCAAGATTCATACATTGACAAAGTCCTACAAAGATTCAGCATGAAAGATTCCAAGAAGGGCTTCATGCCAATGGTACATGGCACAACGCTGAGCAAGAAGCAGAGCCCTACGACGGCTGCTGAGCTTGAGTGCATGAAGAATATTCCTTATGCATCTGCAATAGGATCTATCATGTATGCCATGATCTGTACTCGTCCTGATGTTGCTTATGCATTGAGCATGACGAGTAGATACCAGTCAAATCCAGGTGAAAACCATTGGATTGCCGTCAAGAACATCCTGAAGTATCTAAGACATACAAAGGACAAGTTCTTGGTATACGGTGGAAGTGATGTGCTTAAAGTCAGTGGATTCACGGACGCAAGTTTCCAGACAGACCAAGATGATTTCCGGTCACAGTCCGGTTATATCTTTTGTCTGAATGGCGGTGCAATCAGTTGGAGAAGCTCCAAGCAAGACACCGTTGCTGATTCCACTACAGAAACTGAATATATCGCCGCTTCAGAAGCTGCGAAGGAAGCTGTTTGGATACGAAAGTTCATTATTGAACTAGGTGTGATACCAGATGCGGCTGAGCCTCTGGCACTGTTTTGTGATAACAATGGTGCTATTGCTCAGGCAAAGGAACCAAGATCACACCAGAAATCCAAGCATGTTCTAAGAAGATTTCACTTGATACGTGACATCATTAATAGAAAGGAAGTCAAGATCAGCCGAGTTCAGACAGATGATAACGTCGCTGATCCGTTGACAAAGCCACTCCCAAGGCCTAAGCTCGAGTTCCTGACTGAAGCTGTAGGCATTAGAGACATTGAAACGTAATCTAAATTTGAGTGGGAGTTTGAGGGCTTTATTTAGTTATTTGATATGTTCTTGTAAAACATTTTTTATGTTTAATGAAATTATTATTTCGAGATTATTTTAACTGTGATGAAATAATCGTTCCAAAATGATATGAACCATTTTATAGGTCATCGAAGTAAGTGACTTGATCTTGAGTTATCAAAGTCATTTAGCTTGATCATGAGACCCTATATTTGATAGATGGCTTACATCATCATGTCCCTAGTCGAAGGTTGTTGAAATTGGAACACCAACAACCGTGTGAGACTAGATTGGTATGTGACTTATGACAAAGTCTCAGTATGTCATAGATGCGCGGCATCAAAGTCAGTACATAGGTGTATGTTGGGAACATACGACCGGACATGACCCGCTTATGAGAACTCTTCAGGATATTTATATCTGTGTCATAAGAGATTCTCACTACGACTATAGAGTATAGTCCTTAGACCTGAGTTCGCATGCATGTGACTGCACATGGACTGATGCACTTTGATCATTGTCTAACGCTGTCGTTCTGCGATAGTTATAAGGACCTTGTTTGGGTACACTATGAAATGAGTAGTTTACAGTGATGGAACAAGACGGAATTTGTCCCTCCAATATAAATGGAGTGAATATCTCTAGGCCAATCGGAGATTTGAATACTGGAAAATGCATGGCCATGCTCAAACGGACTTTCCCGAGTCGTTTGGATTGTCAGTATCAAATCAGAGTCCGATGAACAAGATTAGGCTTTATAAGGATGACACTAATCTTGCCTTATGACTAATCGAGATATTGAGACAAAAGGATTATGAATACAGAGATTCCAGTACAAGTGGGAGATTGTTGGAATTGTGTCCAGTAATCTCGGTACTGTCTCTAGAAAGTAAGAGTATGTCAATGATCAGACATAAGTCATATAATACTGGGGGTCATGATGGCTTGCTAGAGTCCGCTCATGATCTATAAGTCTTGGACTTATTGCCTTTATTATATGATCCCATATGGGTCACACGCCTAAGCTAACAGGAAAATGTGTTGGAACGGCTTAGCAGAAGTACGGTAAAAGTGCTAGGCATTTGTCGTACTTAGAGAGAGATTAATGGGTCTGATTAAATCTAAGGGATTTAATCAGATTGGTATTTGGGCCCAAAAGCCCAAAAGGAATTAGAGAAGGGTTTTATAATTAAAACCAAGTCTAATTCTTTTCCCTAACCCTAAGCCTCAGCCGCGATTTCTCTCTCTCTCTGCGCCTCCCATCAGCTCGGTCTAGCAGCCAATTTCCTGTGAAGCGTGTGTGAGCCTTTGGAGGATCCATCTCTTGGTGGTTCTGCTGATCTCTGACCTGTTCTCTCTTTCCGCTGCATAAACAGGTAAAAGGTGAGATCTATATTAAGTTTATAATCAAGAGAACCTAGATCTGCATGTTTAGGACTGTTGAATCTGAGAATTGAATCTGGATTAACACTAAACATTCCTTCAATACAGGCTTCCATTAATTAAAAAGGAGAAAGAAACTGAAGACACACATTCCATTATCAACATCCATGTCTCCTCAAAGCTTTTTTTTCTTAGCACATGTTCCAATAAATATCATTCAATACGGTCGTAAGCTTTACTAATATCTGTTTCAGAGCCATATAGGAGGTTACACACCGTTTTTGAACCCTTAATGAATGGAAAGCTTCATGGACAAGAAAGACATTGTCAGTAATTTATTTCTCAGGGATAAAATCCGCTTGATTTTCTGATACAATGGAGAGAGTATTAGCTCCAGTCTCATGATCATGATTTTAGATATCCCTTTATACAATAGGCCAAAAATATTTCATTGTTGATGGAGGTGTTATTTTCGGAATGAGACAAAAGTTTGTGTGATTTAATTTCTGTGGCATAGTTCATGTAGCGAAAAAGGTCCTAACTTCCTCCATAACTGCCACATCCACTATATCCCAATATTTCTGAAAAAGCTTGCTGTGAAAACATCCGTATCGGGAGCTCTAGTTGGACATATGGAGAACATTGTGATTTTCAATTATTCCATAGTTACTTTTCTGAGCAAAGATTCATTCATATCAGGGGTTACTATGGCCAATATATTACTCAAAACTCTGTTTAGGTCCATTGGTGGAGAGCTTGTGAAGAGATTGGAGAAATATTGTTCCGCTTCTTTTGCAATGTTCACATTACCAAACAAATATTCTCCGGAGTGATTTTTATTATAAGGGATCTTGTTGCATCTCCTTCTATTCTTTGTTGATGAATGATAGAACTTAAGATTCCTATCGCCAAGAGTTAACCACCGTATTCTGCTCTTAAGATACCAAAACATTTCTTCATCTTGATATACTTTAGCAAGATCCTTCTGTAGGCTGTGAATCTCAGAAATAGGTATCCTTGGATCAGAGTGTGCTCTATCTATCTCAATCGATAGCTCCTTTATATGTTTGCATAGTTTGTGTTTGTAGTTAGTTTCCATTCCGCAATAGCATGTCTACATTGTTGGATACACTTCGTGATGAGAACATTGTGATGTGATAAGCCAAAAGCCCGACATGTTGCTACGATCTCTTTGAAATCCTCATTGTCATTGAACCTTTGGTCGTATTTGAATAAATGTTTACCATGTTCAGATACCTTTCTTATATGCATCACAACAGGTCTATGATCGGTCTTGATGGCTTCATGATAACAAACACTTGATGCTCGGAATGCTGCCATCCACTCATCATTTGCCATTGCACGATCAATCCATGATTCAATAGTGTGAGTTTTACGTCTACATAACCAAGTCATGTTATTCCCAATAAATGGTAAGTCAAAAATAGAACATGTATTGACCATGTTTCGGAAGTATACAAGACTCCATAGTTCATGTGGATTTCCTCCTTTTTTATCTGATGGATTTAAAACTTCATTGAAGTCTTCATTCAATAACCATGGACCTTTCCTATTCAAAGCTATATGTTATAATCTCTCCCAAATATAGTATCTCTCTTTTCTCACTGGATGTCCATAAACACAAGAGTAGTAGAAAGAAAACTCTTTATTATTTATCTGAAAATCGAGTAGTCTTTTATCAAAAGATAAGAAAATAACATATATGTTCTTGTTCCACATTCAAGCAATACCTCAATTTAAACCAACATGAGGAACACATCAAACATTATCATAACCTAACTGCGCAGCCACATCGCGGATATTATCATTGGGATTCATTATTTCGATCAGAAAGAGTATGTTCGGGGAGTAAGTTTCCTTAATCCCTTTTAGGCGTTGAACTACCAGGGACCCTTTCAAGACCTGGCAGTTCTAAAAGGCTGTATTCATTGTGGCTGCGGTGGTTTCTGGGCAACCGTACAATCCCGAGTAGTTTGTGGTTGATGTTGATTGTGATCGGTGTTTGCTTGTGACGACTCTGCTCCATCTTGTCTTATCTTAACCACCCATTTTATTGATTTTCTTGCTTTCGCATGTGATCGCTTCCGCTTGTACATAAGTCATTCTTCATGTTCTTAAAAGGCCATTGTCTCTTTGTGGTCAGTATACACGAGTTCCATCTCTGAAGGTTGAGTGGAAGACTATGTTTTCTCTTCTTTAAAGTGTTGCCTTCATCTGGAGAAGGATGATCTCCATCTTGACGATGTTTTGTCCCTTGTGTGCTTCATTCGTCGGCCTTGAATTTGGGAATCCATGGGGAAAATTATCATTATGATCATCGTCGTCGTTATCATGTGGGCAGTCATTTGGGTCATGAAACCGCATTCATTACAAAAGTTGTGAAGCTTTTCGTAATAGAATTTGAGAGTGACCGTCGGATTGCCAAATTTAAACTTCCTCTAGAACTTCAGAGGTTTATTTAGACTACATAGCATTCGAATCCAAACATATTCAACTTGTAGTGTGCCATCGCCATTGAAATCTGTTTCAAAGAAACGTTCTATTTGGTGGCCAATGTGTGCGACCATACGCAGAGTCAGGATTGAATAATTATTCCCCTGACTTGAAGCCAAACGATATATGCTTCAGGTCTTCATCGGTTTGATCTGGTTACCAGAGTTTAGTGCACACATCCAATCGTTAAAAATCCATGGGCCTCTCTTGAGTACTGAAAGCATTACCTCTTCTGTTGGAATAAAAACTAGACCTTCTGATTTTGTAGAATTCTTCCTACAACTTCCTCAGTCACACCCCATACTCGAGTCCGAGCAAGCATCATTGCACGTAGATTTTGTTTCTTCAAATTGGTTGGACTTCCAATTAGATTGAATCGCGTCTCTTCCACCGCTTCATTACAAAGACTGGAGGGCCGATATCGTCATCTCTCCAAGGGTAATATCTTGAAGTTTTGATCCTAAATGGTCTGTCATGATCAGAAGAAATACGGGAAATGGATTTCCTTCAAACTGATCAATGTGGAACAACCAAAAGACAACACAAGCCTTATATAGACGATACAGAAGGTATAGTTCCAAACCGATAACCGCCGGATGGTTACACATGCTTGACACAATCGTCAATAACTGACGGAAAATTATCTCCAGGGAAAGACAACGACGGTTATGGAGGAAATTCGCAATAATTCAATGTGTCGCACAAAAAATCGTCTCTGTGCGCTCTCTGTCATTTTTAATATCTTTCAAAACATAGGAATATGTTTTTTAGTAAAAAACATGGGATACTTTTTTGTGAACAAAAAGAATCATGGAATACTTCTGTCCTTGATTTGTTATAAACTTATAATAGTATACTAGATTTTGACCCGCGCTTAGAAAGCGCGGATTTACTTTTTTAAAAATTTAAATTATATTTATTTTGTTATTAGTAATTATGTAATCTAATTTTGTTTATAATTGTTTAATCCGCATTATAAAAAAATTAATAATTTAGATTTAAAAAAGAATTGTATGTTATTTGAGAAGAAGTATATCGTAAAGATAAAGAGATTGAAATAACGTTTTTGCATTATAAGTTTTAATATTGAATAATTTTAATATTTTTATTAAATTAAAATATATTATTTTGAATTAATATCTATATATTTGTTTTAAACTCGTGCAAATTTTATTTTTAAAATTCGAAAGTGGCTAATTTATTTTTCAACCCGCTCTTATAATAGTTTAAATATTTTACAATATGATGTAATAACCCGTTAAAAATGCAATCGTAAAAACAAATTCTTATGAATAAAATAATTGAATATAATTTTAAAAATTTATTATAATATAAAAATAAATATTTATATTTGAAATAAAAATAAAGAAGACATTAAAATATATTATATTTAAATTTTGAATATAATCATAATTAAAGAATATTATCTTATATATACAAAATAGTTGATATTTAAATTATTTAGTTATATTTATCAATTGATTTAATAGTTTAATGTTTATATATATATATTTAATTAATTGAGAAAGTAAAATCCATTATATTTAGCTTGTTTGGATACATGTTTAGTAATTGTTTTGTTTGGAAACATGGATAGTAGAGAAATTGTTATATTCCTTAATTACCCTTAAGGAATATTAAAAACACTCTTAAATCTCTAATGGCACAAATTGTAAATAACACATGCCCCAAATGTTAGTTTCCTAAAGACTCTAATTTTTTAATAGTATTGATAATCCATTTATATGCAAATGTAATAAACAAACGCTAAAATCGTTTTAAATAAAAATTTAATATCTATCAATAACTGACGAAAAATTCACTCCGGGGAGAGACAACGACGGTTATGAAGAAAAATTCGCAATGTTCTATGTATAGCACAAACAATCGTCTCTATGCACTGTCTGTCATTTTACTCTCTTTTTTAATACTCTCTCCGTTTTTTTTATTTGTCGTTTAAGGTTTCGGCACACAAATTAAGAATATATTTAATTTTTTATCTATTCTAAACAAAAACATCATTAATTATCTACCTAAACACAATTCAACCAATGATAAAACAAACTGCAGAATACAAACAGTCACAAAACTTAAAAAATTAATAAATTTTACATTGAAAACCGAAAACGACATCTAATTTGAAACAAAAACAAATCTCTAAAACGACAAGTATTAGAAAACGGAGGGAGTATCTATCAAAATATGGGAAATGTGATTTTTATTAAAAAAAAATATGGGATAATAAAAAAAGAGAGATAATAAACTAGGGAAAAGTGAAACTTCGACATCGTTTGACAGCCGGTGAATATTTTTAAAAAAACTAACTGTCGCGGCAAGGTGAGATCGAAGCAGATCTCTCTCGCCGGAAATCATCCACACCGTTTCGCATTAAGGTATATTACGCCGCCGTATTCATCTCGGCGGAAAATTTCGCATCAATGGCGAAGACACTGCAAGGCGCGGCTCAGAATCTGCCGGCGGATGTCAACCAATTGATCGATCAGTTAGAGCGTCACTGCCTAGCTCCCGATGGATCTCTTGTTACCAAATCAGCATACTACGATCTCCAAATCGTAATCTCTCTCTCTCTCTCTCTTACGAGAAATGAGTTCAGATTTGTGTCCCCAATCCTCTAATTCTAAGCCTTTTGCAGGCGAGAGAGGAGATGTCTCGGGAGATAGTGCGTTATTTGGAAGCTATGGTAACAATTATCTCTTCTTCATTTTCAGGGTTCATTCTCTTAGTCCAAATTAGGGTTTGGTATTTTGTAGTTCATGCTCCATTACCCTTGAATATCCACATTTATCAGCAGTGACAGTTTTGTATGGACTCACTTTTCTTTTTCTACATCTGGAAGGCTATATATTGCGAAGCTGTAGCTATGGTAGAAGAATATCAGCAAGCTCTTTCAGTCGCTAACCATGGGGGAATTCGGGATGTTCAGGGACTTTACCCTCAACTTGGCTTGAAGAATACTCCTCAGGTCTCTAATCTAAAAATGAGATTTTCTGGGATTCAATTTTGTATTCGTTATCTCTTAGACTCATTTAGGAGAGAAAAAATCGTTGATTTCCTTTTCAGGTTTATGAGACTCTAGAGCACAGGTTGGTTGTTGCTGAGGCAGCTCAGAAACTTAGGCTACCTCTTATTTCAGATGATGGAGAAATTCACGAGGAAGAAATCGAAAAGTGGAGTATACTATCAAGAAGCTCTCTTGATAGTGCAAGCACGAGTTTTACAATGAGTTCCTCTTCTAACTCGGTGAACTATGCGAATAGCTCTGCAAACAGCCTTGCTGCTGGGACCGGTCTTAGTGCTGCTGATACTGATGGAGTTGGTGGTGTGTCGAATCGCTTTCTTGGAATCACACCTGCTTATCTATCATATGTCCAGCTCCTAAATACTATGTCCATGGTATTGTGAGATCATATTGTGCCTTTATCTGTTTTATGCACCAATTCTTATCTTCAAACATTTGGGATATGGATATCTGTGGTCTCTAATTTTTTGTTTCTTTTTAATAACCCTTGCTTAGGATATGGCTGACTACCAAATGTTTCTTGCCCGTGAGATAGAATGCCGACTGAAGGACAAGTGTGATAAGTTGGCAGATGCCTTTGTTGATGACATTGGTAAGATCTTCATTACCTCCATACTCTTGAAGGAGAGTTCTTTTGTTCCTTTCCTTGGCCCTTCATGTTAACTTTCACTGCGCGTAATGACTAGATTTTCCTGATTGTCAGATGCATCTACAGGAAATCAAAATTCAAGTGCTAGGCTTCCAGAAAGGTTAGCTTTATCGCTTTGGTTTAACTATGCCTAAAAACATGTGGAGAAAAGATTTGCTTTTCTTATATCTGTTGAATTTTCTCAATCTAAAACCAAATGGATCTGATTTATGATAATAACGAAGACTGCTAGCTTCTCTTCTTTTAGGGATACATATATGTAGATAATGTGTCAGTCAGACATGTATGTGTATGTAGTTCTAAGGCAAGAAATAGAAGCCTTTCTTAAGATATCGTATCCATAGAAAAATAATCATGTTGGTTGGTGATTCATATTCTGTTTCTCTAGAAAATTTATTCGAAAGTTGAAGGAGCAGATGACTTTCGAAGACATACTCATACTCTTATGCTCTTTAGTGCCGTTCAATGACAATGTGTTCTTGATATTCTAGGATTAAGTTTATAATTGAGGAGATCGAAAGGGAAGAGGCAGCTCTTCGAGACGACCTCTACTCGGCTGACAGGAAGTTTTCAGAATACTACAATGTATGCAAAAAAAAGCATATCATAATACTAATAGTATGCAAAACAAAAATCTAGTTACCTGACCGTTGCATGATATGTTTCTAAATAAGTTTCTTCATGTTATTATTGCTACTGCCTATGAATTTTCCTTGTTGCCCCTAGTGCTAGTAAGATCTGATGACTGTTCGTTTTTATTCTGAACAAGGTTCTGGAACAAATTCTTGGGGTGCTTATAATGCTTGTGAAGGATCTGAAGTTAGAACACCAACACAAATATGTAAGCAGTTTCAGTGTTTTCCAATTGAGTTAGTTGCTCCCATTCTCATTTTCCTTAGTCAATATATTGTTACAGGATGAGATGCAGAAGACTTGGTTGTGTAAAAGGTGTGAGACCATGAACGCAAAAGTAAGGTATTACTCTCATCCTTAACTGTTTAAGATCTACACTATATTTAAGGCTATTGCAGTATATATGTTTTATGTTTTTCTTTGCTTGAAGGGTTTTAGAACATAGGCTCTTACTTGATACATACACTTCTGAATCCATACCAGCCTTGCACAGCATCAGGTGCGGAAATCAGCTTTTCCAGAACTGTATTTCATACCATGAACTCATAAAGCCGGCTCTCAGCTCTTATTTCGTTTTGTATTTTTGTCTAGGAATTATCTGGTCGAGGCTACCGAGGAAGCATCAGCTGCATACAACAAAGCGGTTTGTGTCTCACCTCTCTTTCATTGCTTAGCGCATTAACCCTTTTCCCCCCATCTTCGTTGACTATAGTCTGGGAAATGACCAGGTTACACGGCTCAGAGAATATCAAGGAGTGGATCCGCATTTTGATACAATTGCGAGACAGTACCATGACATTGTTAAGGTATTTTATTACAAATATTGAACAAACCATATGTTTCCCTTTTTACTCAAGAATTTTCTTTGTTAAATTCAATGATAGTGAGAATTTTGATGTTTGTGCAGAAACTGGAAAATATGCAGTGGACCATTCATCAAGTAGAAATGGATCTTAAAGCGCATGCCTAATCGCTAGATTTCTCTCACATACTAACAAATCTGTACGAGAGAAAAAGAATCAGTGTAATTTAAAATATATCCATACAAAAGTTTCTTCCACTAGCATTATTCTTCAGTCTCTCGATTACTATGGTTTGGTCCTCCAAACCCACATATGACAGAACAAACGACGTTACCGGTTAAAACTGTAACAAGACAACTTCGTCTTTTCTCATTCTTTCACAACAAGGCCTCTGAGTTTGCCTAAACGACAGTAACACAGATCTCGATGTAACGCCTTGTTTCCGGAGAACCGGAAACGACAGTGTTAGAACATTCGTTAAACCAAAAATGGCTATCTGGAATGTCCTCTCATGATCCCAAGAGTCCTACGCACGCTTTTTCTGTTTAAATCTATCAATGTAACCAACAACTAAACTTATACTACTAGTCATGCGGGAAAACAAGAACGGGAAAGAAGAGGGATGAGTAATGAAAATTACTATGTGAGACAATCCGAACTAATCCACTTTAAAGCATATGGCATATGCTTTAACACCAAGATGATAATTAAGCAGTTACAAACACCAACTACGTATAAAAATATACGTAGTCTCGAAATTAAACAGACAATAAACAAGAGAGTCCGACTACCGGTGTCCCCGACATCACAGCCTGGACAATCCCCATAGTCACGTACCAAAACATGTACCATGCCTCCGACATCAATCGTGTCCTCACCGACACCATGCCCAACCGGCACATGCCCTTTCGGTCCAAACAACGGGCTAGATAGACCCCCATCGGAAAGACACACAACGAATCCCACATCGTTCGTGTCCTGACAATCAACGTGTGAAGAGGTTAACAATTTCAATTATCAATTCTGTTATAAAAATTCATCCAAACACGCAACAGTTTTCCTTCGTTAACAATTTAACTTCAATTCTCAATTTCGGGTTATTTCAGTTCCAATTCCTTATATCGATAGAGATATCGATCATGCAATTTCATTTAACAATAAGGTTTTTAATAGATATGAATATATACTTTAGCTTATATACTATAAAAACCTATATTACACAACCATGACATATAACTAAAGCGAGGAAGTAAATTAGAGCGAACCGCCTCACCTTGGCAAAAAGGGGTAAAAGTGTAATTTAGAGACATATAGCGCTCGAACAGATGTCGGAACTGGAGTCAGGGCGGAAAATCGACTGAGATACGCTTTCGTTTTACTCAAAACGGATAAAGGATGAGCTAGTTATGATCAACTTAAAAGTCAATGGTCAATTGTCCAAGTTAATCCAGTCAAAATCAACCCGGTCAAAGTCAACTAGGTCGACCCAAACCCAGACTTTGGCCCGACCCATATCCACTGAGCCGACCCAACCCTAACGGGTCAGACCCAACCAAACCGAATAAAACCGGGTTTAATTGCTTAACCAACTCAAATCGCCTAAACTGAATTAAACCAATGAAATTAAATTGAACCAGAATTAAACCGGTCAACTAGTCAACAAACCGGTTAAAATACCGGTCATCCGAGTTGACCAAGTCAACGAGTTAACTCGTTCAATTGGTGCGTCGACTTGGTCAGCCGGTGAGTTGACTTGGTCGCCGGCGACGACGAAGGGCAACTGTAATTTACCGGGAACGGCGGAGGCGGACAGTGGCTACCCGGCATGTGGCGGCAGCGGACGGTGGTTACCCGGCGTGTAGCGGCGGAGTGTGGCTTGCACGTGCCGATCTTCTCCATGCGCGTACAGGCGCGTCCGGATGCTGGCAACAGACGGTTTGCGGCGCTGGCTTCACCTCGTCGAGCTGAATCTGGTGGCTCTTCGGATTTGCGAGATTCCTCACGGTTAGAAAGTTACGACGGTTTTATGATTCGACTTAGATGAAAATAGAACGGATCTAGGTTTTCCAAGATTACCTTTAACTCTAAATGATTGTGAATGGGATGATCTGATCACGGGAGGCAGTGGCTGCGACGAAAAATAAGCAGAGCTTCTCCGGGATTCTCCTTTTGCCTCAATCTCTTTGGTAGCAACAACTATTTATAAGAAAGAGGAGGAGACCTATGTTTAATGTTTTGGGCTTGGACTTAATTGGGCCAATTTTTTACGATCCAAAAATCAAAAACTTGGGCCATGATAATGTAACGACCCAAATAGGGTCTTTTGAAATTTTGGCCCAATAAGAGCCCATGCTCTTCACGTTTTTGTTTACAAAACGCAGCATATACACATATCGTATATGTATCTCCATCTTCGTTAGTTTAACCCTAGCCGCCGATCTCCATCCACCCTCTCCTCTCCCATCATCCCTTTTCTTCTTCCTTTGTCCCTCCTGTTATTCTTCTCCTTCTTTGTTAATTATGTTTTCTCATTCTCTCCGATGAAAACCCGTCACGGTTCGTGTGGAGAACGTGTCGTCAGCACCAACCACCTCTGCTTGACGTCCAAAACATTCAGAAACCACCAGAGAATCACATCGGTGTAACGGAAAACACTGTCGTGTCAGTCCGAGACCCATAGCACACAATCTAGCTTTGCTTGATCCGCAAGTTTTCCTCATTCTAAACCTTCGCTTGATCTCACTTCTTGTACTCAATCTTTGTCTTCTACATTAACCATTGCTATACTTGTGCTCCTTTCACAAGGCGCTGATCCGCCGGTGCCGTCATCACCAAAGACGTCGCACCACCGTCGCTTGCGCCGTCGTTCATTGCCTGCATCCCATGTTCGTGTTTGGGCGTAACCATTTATCAATCACTCTTTGGACCATCGTATTATCTTGTACCAGTTTGGTTATCTCTAAATCAAACCAAACCATGGTAAAGATCCTTTCCACAACCCTTTCTTATATCATACGATGGTTTGTATTATATATATAATATACATATCTAAATAGGTATGTTTATCGTTATATATATTAGCTACGTATGTTATTAGGAATTAAAAAGTTTAGTTATTTTGTATTATAGTTGCTTCGACTCAAAGCGCCGATTGGATCCGAGAGGAATTGGGTCAAACCTGAGACCTTACGAGTATTCCGCAAGTCAACGCGTTTGTCCATCGTTCGTGATCGCTTTTCTTAAACTTTCATCGTCCGTTCGTTTCAGCTGATCTAGGCTAAGGTGAGGGCTATTCCGTAACTCTTCATTTTCCGTTTTAAGCCTCCAAATATGTAGTATAGTATCTAAACATGCTCCGTTTGTTTGCTAAGTCTCTAGGTTGTTTGTTAAATTGGAGATAGGATTATAGAGAATTCAACCCATTGTTTTCATTGTCGTTAAACTGCTATTGCTTGTTATATATATGTAAATATAAATATATAAATATATATGTAGACGCGTTGTGATGCGAGTAGGTGAGATTACGGGGGTACAGAGACGGAGTTCTGTACTTGGGCCGTATTGTGTGCGGGGGCACGGCAGCCTAAGTCGATCTGTTGCCGGGGTCCTAAGATCGATAAAGCGTCCTCTGGGCGGTGCGGTGGACACGACGTCCATCACGGAGACTCAGTGGAGTGGTGTGGGCGATCACTTGATTCACTAGGACCTTGTTTGCTTCCTGGGCACATTAGGTGCCGTGATTGTGCGTGTTTAGGCTAGACTACTATATATGGAGTGCTTGGACCGAGTCCGTGGACTTGCGTTTAGCATCCCATACCTCACGGAGCGACTCCCCTGTTGCTCACCCTCTTTCTTTCCCTCCTTCCAGGTGAGCATGACGAGTAGATGGACGCTAAGCTGGATCGGTGCTTTTGGGATTTTATCGCGTTTTCCGCATTTTCATTTTTAGATAGTCGTTTATGTTGGTTATTATTGGAGTTATTGGAGAGACTTGAGTCGTACGTTAGGTTTGGTGACACGCTGTCTCGAGAGTGAGGAGACGGGTGTTACAGATAATTCTCCCCACTAGACAGGAACTCGTCCCAAATTTGATTACTCAGAACGCCTCAGAGTTCAAAGGTATTGTTCCCCACGATTGGTGCAGAAGCTCGCACTAAAGAAAATCATTTTGAAACGGATATGCAGATCACAATAGGTAAATCACAGAATGAATCTTATAAATAAATGGGAGTATGGCTGCAATTTTTTAGAAGAACATAAGTAAGAGAGCTCAACAATGCGGATCCGCGGAAACCAAGACGATAAAAGCTCGAAACGAATAAAAACAGAAACGTTCCTACTTCTAGTGAAGATCCTAGGGTCGGCCTTAATCCTTATCCAGGTAGGCGAGCTTGCTTTAGACGGATCCTCGATCACGTAGTTTGGGTCCTCCTTCGAGTCTTCCTCAGTCTCGTAACTGGAACTGGAGCTGGAGATGGTGATCAAAGCTGGGGGCTCTACAAGCGGATGTGCCTCAATAAACTTGGCGTATTTTGCCGCCATTGCTACCAAATAAAAATCATCATACTCGTTCCCATCTTCCATGGCTTCTTGAATACTAGGTCGGAGTCCACCCGGTACAAGTCCAACCACTTGGTCACAGGTCGTCTGAGCAATCCAAGAGGTGGAGGAGAGCGGATCCAATCCAACTCACCTCCACAAGGTGATGGAGCACGTGAAACCTCAACGAATATGGGATCACAAGTTAACCCAAACACCCGATCGTATCCGCAATCGGAGGAATAACTCAAGATAGAGCTAAAATCTACAAATACATTTGGCAATAGAAAACGGAGATCGGCTGCATAAAAGAATGATTTGTAGAAGCATGCATAATCTAGAGGAGTTTCACGCCCTCGTATCCCGAAAAGTTTTCAGCAGGGCCAAGGAATCTTAATCAGAACAGGTCAGCTGAACGCCGAAGTCATTATCAGCAACACAAGAAGAAGTTGCATCTTTCTCTTTTCATTTCTTCATGCTCTTTTGGGCACCTCAGCCGGGAGATGCCACTCTTAAAGTAAGAGGAACATATTCTTCGGAATGGTCAACAACATCCTCGCGAAGGGATTCGGCTTGGCGCCGAGATAACTCTTGCGCAAGACTGACAGTACCCGAGCTGCAGGTTGACGGAGAAGAAGGAACTCTCTCACCCTAGAAAGCGCCGAAGCTCGCAAGGCTGCCAGAATTCTCATTTGATTCAACACGAATATTACGCATATTGACAAGGAGATCGGCAAAAAGAGAAGGAGAAAAAAAAACAAAAGGAGGAGAGATCAGAGGAGAAAGTACCTAAATTTTACTTATGGTAGCGAAAAGTGAAAAATGAAGAATAAGGATGATATTTATAGAAATGGAGAGGTGAGAATCTTTCGAGAGACGCAATGCTAGTTCTCAACAGACGCAACTCTGTGACATCCCGCCGCACGGGTCCAAGCGTTATTGGTTGAATAGCAAATTGTGTTGTGTACCCGATAACGCGGACAGCCACATGTAAAAAGAAGGTGACAACATGAGCATTAAAGACAAAACATTTTACTTATGACGATTCGATTGTTGTGCCAAACAATAATCAAATTCGTCGACCTAAGTTCCACTTAGCACGCCAAACTGGGGGGGGGGGAGGGGGGGGCTTACTGTTGGAGGTGGGTTTAACACCCTTTTTTAGCCGGCCCAACAGTTAGAACGGTCCATCGAAGATCAATCCCAAATAAGAAGAATACGGCCCATTTCGGCGGACTCCAGCGAGATTGGCGCCAACTTGCATCAAAGAGAAAAAGATGGTTAATGTAAAATTAACATATTTAAGAAAATGAAAAAGATAAAGATGAATCTCCGAAGAGAAAGAAAAATTCAAAATTGTCTGGATTTAACTTTATCGTATCAGAAGATCTATGAAATAAATTATAATTCTTTTGATATAAATATTTTTCGGATGCTATAAAAGATCCATCATGAATTATTGTACTTAAATCTAATTCTAGAGCAGAAATATCGATCTTGATTTTCGGACTCTGAATAATAAACGACTATATTTTTGAGATCTTGATTTTTGGACTGAATAATAAACAACTACATGTTTTGGTATTTTCTGTTATTGCCAAATCTTTTAAGTTGATAATATTTGGCTTGCATAACCTGGGCCAAAAGAGAGTGTGGATGACGAATCAAGCGCCAGCACTGCTTAGCTAACATAGCAAGATTGAACTGGTGGAGGTCCTTAAAACCCATACCGCCGTATTGTTTGAGTTGAGTCATGAGGTCCCACGATACCCAAGAGAGCTTATGACGGTCAGGGGAATTAGACCACCAAAAGTTGCAAAGGAGGCGGGTAAGATGTAAGATAAGACGTTTAGGTAATAAGAAGCACGACATATAGTAGGTCGGTAAGGCCGTTGCAACAGACTTAAGCATAACCTCCTTAGCCGCCTGTGAGAGGAAGCGCGTAGTCCAATTCTCAATCTTGTGTTGAACCCGTTGCGCGATAAAGGAGAACGTATCACACTTTTTGCGCCCAATAGTTTCTGGCAGGCCTAGATAGCGGCCGAAGCCGCCCGATTGAGAGATTCCCGTAATAGTAATAATGGATTGTTGAATATCCGAACAGATACCCTTGCCAAACATGAGAGCGGATTTTGTAAAATTCACAAACTGACCAGAGGCGGTAGAGTACGTATGAAGCAAGTCGAGGAGCCTCTGGCATTCATCCACATCCGCTCGACAGAAGAGCAAGGAGTCGTCAGCAAAGAATAAATGCGAGAAGGCAGGAACACTCCGACTGGCCTTGAAACCATGTATTTGCTGGTATTTCTGTGCACGCGAGAGTAAAACTGAGAACCTTTTGTGCAGAGAAGATATAAGTACGGAGAGAGAGGATCGTCTTGGCAGAGACCCCGCTGAGGGTACACCAGCGGGCCTGGAACGCCATTAAGCAAGACAAAATAGGAGACTGAGGAAATACACTCTTGAATCCATGAGCACCATTGATCTGAGAAACCAAGCTTGCGCATAACCGCAAGGAGATAAGACCATTCGACCTTGTAAAAAGCCTTAGATATATCCAGTTTAAGAGCCATAAAAGGGTGCTTAATTTTCTTGGTTTTTAAGGAGTGCAAGAGTTCGTGTCCTATGATGACATTGTCAGAGATGAGACGTCCAGGAATGAAGGCTGACTGGAATTCCGTAATGATCTGGTGAAGAAAAGGCTTAAGACGTTCTGCGAGCACCTTAAAAATTAATTTGTATGCGACATTGCATAGACTGATAAGCCGGAAGTCCTTCACCTGAGTAGGGACGGCGAGTTTAGGAATAAGGCATACATGGGTTTCATTGAGCTCGGGGGCAAGAGAACCAGTGACAAAAAATGTGTAGAACATAACTCGCAACACTGCCTTTGATAGCATTCCAACGGACATCAGGCTACTTGGTAAGAGTCAATAAATTGGTATCTCTAAAATAAAAATTTAAAATTTTAATAAATATTTTCATATTTATTATCTCATCTTTTATTCAAAGTTATGTATCTTTAAAATAAAATAAAATAAAACATAATAAATTATCAACATAAATTAAGGTTAATACGGTAATTAACCTAATTTCATTAATGGTAAATTAGTAATCAACCATTTTGAGAGTGAATATAATGCCAAAAACATTTCTTAATTAATATAAATTGGATTTTATCCTTCGTTGATAAGCATCATCCTTGTTTATATTACAAAGTTAATAATAACATATCAAATATGTAAACAATTAGTGTGTATAAAAGAGATATTTCATGTTTTCATATACTAATTATTAATTTATGGTATTTATAAACTATATATTACATAGAATTTTTAAATAAATTATTATTTAATTATTTTATCGAATTGTGTTTTATTTTGAACCAACCCAATTCAAGATAAAAAAAAATTGATTAATTTACGTGATTAGTAATTTATCTAGTACTAATTTATAGATTTTTACTGTATGTTGTTTAAAATCGGTAGAAAATTATTGGTTGGTAATGAAATTCCAAAAGTTAGTTGTTTTATTTATTTATTTAATTTTAATTCGAGTGGTGGAACTGAATATCTTATATTCGATTTTTGATAGTCAACAGAACAAAAGATTAAAATGTGAAGGAAAAAAAATGTCACAACTTTAATAAATAAAAAAATTACAAGTAAAATCGTAGCAGAGTTTTTTTTGGTCAACTATCTGAACTTATTGCATCAAAGTTCAAAAGCATGTCATTACTAAGGAAATTCTTTTCTTTACTCGAACTTGCGATTCCAGTCAATCTGTAAAATATACCAGAAAATTTGTGTGAACAATAAGACTCAGCTGAAACAAAGGAACTAATATGGTTAAGAGTGTTGACCCAGAGAGAAATTTTGAAGCAGTATCTTCAAAAGCTCTTTGATAGAAAACAATAATTTGGGGATATATGTAAATGAAAACAACAAATGGCTACATGTACTAGAGAAGAAGCATATTACCATTAGTTCCTCTGTCTGATCTAGAAGAAACTTAAAATCATAAGCAAATACTAGATGATGCATGGAGGAAGGATCAGTGTAATTAGAATTGTAACCAGAAATATTATTATAATGGGAACCTATCATGGTTTAGGATTGACATCGTAGACTATTATATCAACCACTGGAAGGTATCCAACCTTGGCAAGAAAGGGTATGGGTTCAATGTGAGAAGCATCACCCTTGGCATGGAATGTAATGTAGAAGGTGAGTCCCGCGCCAGGATGCCAATTAGCCTTCTCAGCTCTCACGAATTCAAAATTTGTGTGCTCATCATCATTGTATTTCTTAAGAGCCGTCTTGCATAATCGATCGATCAAATCTCTGTTAGTTTTTTCTGGTTCATGGGCAAAGTCGCTATTCTCCAAGTCAAAATTATGAATACCCTCATAGCGCCCTATTCTCGAGCAGTCAAAGTCGTAAAACTTTTGGCAAAACATAAAAAAAAATTGAAATCATGTTAACCCCAAAGAGGAAGACAAGACAAGAGAATCGAAGAAATTGCAGCATCATTACGTACCCCACTTCTTTCGAATTCTTCTTCGTGGATTCGATAATCATCCGAATCGTAACCATCCGACGAAGAACTACTGGTAGACTTAGAATCGTCCAAATTCTCATCGGCATCCAACTTCTGACGTTTCAGATCAGACTCCTCAGATTTCATATCAAGAACGAGCGGATTCCCCATATCGGAGGTAGATAGCTTTGATTACTCGCGAACCCTAAATTTATTGATATCCTTTTTCAGGGGAAAGAAAGTTCCTCTTTTTTGGGCTTTTACTCCATATCCGTTCAACCCAATTCCTAAGAGCTGAGCCAATCAATGTCTCTATACAGATCAATGCAATGCACATCATTTACTCATATCGACCGAGCTACCTGGGACTTCAGTTTTTTTCGGTTCGGTTTTTCGATTTTTCGGTTTTAAATTTTTTTACCAATTAACCGAAATTTTTTTGATTCGTTTTCGATTTTTTTCGGTTATTACTTTTTACCGAAATAAACCGAAATTTTTGATAATTTCAGATAATTTTAGTTTTTTCGGTTAATTTTGAGTATATTTGGTTATTCATTTCGTTTCGGTTAATTTTAGGTATATTCGGTTATTTCGGTTCGGGTCGGTTCGGTACAAAAAAATTAAATTATTTTAGTTAAAATCGGTTTATTCTGGTTTATTAAAAATAAAAAAAAAATAAAAAAATAAAAAAAATTCTTCTAAGATTCCAATCATATCTATCCATTGTAACCACCTAAGTTTTACTTAGATTTTTCCGTTCACCTATTCAGTTCCAACCCTTCTTTAGATCAATCGAATACTTAAACTCGTACCTTAGCCTTTTAGGTGAAGTCGGTAAGAAGCTAACTCTACATCTCGCTTAGCTCATATTTTTATCGAACCTATAGAACACATCTCCCTTGTACCTAGTCATTCAACCAACCATCCTCACATGACCAAGCATAAAAGAGATCTTCTAGTTCCTTCCTTTAGCCGCCATTCGTTCTTGCTCGTTCCTTTGGTTTCCTTTATCGTCGTTTCCATTGCCTAGTTAGTCCATTCGATTGTTGCATCATCTCGTTGGTTGGAACAAGAACCATTCATAGGTAAGGTTAATCCATAGTCAGTTTACCCACAACCCGTAGCGGGACCAGCCCATGGTCGGTGTCCGTTGAATCACCTCTTCAGCCTTCCTGGCCTTCGGTTAATTCCCATCGCGACCCGACCCATGCGACTGTCCTGCCTTCTTTTGCGATCCGACCATGCAATCGTCCCACTGCTGAACGTTACTCATTCCTTAACAGCCGAGATATGGATGTGAACTGCCCATCTGTGACCACGAACAGACGCGTTTGTCCCACGAACGGTCTCAGACGTCCCGCGGACGGGTACGATCGACCCGTGAACAGGCATGATCGTCCCACAGACGGGTATGTTCGACCCACAGACGGTTACAGTCGTCCTGCGAGTGGATACAATCTTCCATGAACGGTTATGATCGTCCGTGAACGGTTACGGTTTTCCCGTGAACGGTTACGGTTTTCCAGTGAACGGTTACGATTGTCCCGCGAACGGATACGATTGTCAGTGAACGGTTACGATCGTCCTTGAACGGATACGATCATCCGCGAACAGGCATGATCGTCCGTGAATGGTTACGGTCGTCCCGCGAACGGATACGATGGTGCGTGAACGGTTACGATCGTTCCGCGTACAGATACGATCGTTCCGCGGACAGATACGATCGTCCCACCAAGGGTTATGTACCGAGCCGGTGCTCGGTTTTGCCTACAAGCCTTCACGCCTTCCTTCATAAGTTCTGGGTATTTGCCTCTTGTTTCCCAGCCTTGATTGCCCTAGCAACCACCAAATTTTCACCTTAAACTGCGGGCCAACACTCTTGAGTATTCCGGCCAAAATCTCCTTCTTTCTCTCCTTTTAATTGGTCTTTTCCTTAGGAAAAATCATGGGTTCTGGATGTAATTGATCACGAAAATAGCCTCTTGGGGGGGGGGGGGGCTATAATTTACCAATAACTTCCCAAGCGAATGGGAATTTTTGGTTGGCCGAAAGGGTACCAATCATTGGTGACCCTTTGGTTGTTTCTGCCACTTTTCCAGCTATTAAGACTAATTTGAATCCAATAGCAGCTGCTAAGTCTTTGAGCATTTCAAATGATGCTCGATCCTCTCCTAGACCTACTATTATTAAAGGATTCTTCTCTTAAGCCCATAATGGTTCTACCTGTGATATGATCTTGGATAGCATGGAGGACATGGAGCATGAACTATAGGGAGCTAAGCTTGTAGCTGAGGATGCACATGGAAATGAGGACGTTCTAGCTATGCCAAAAGAACCAACAACCCGAGCCAAAGCCAAACTAGTCAATGAAGCCATTGGAGGAATGCTTAATCACATTCATGGACGATCATATGCTTGGACAATGAGAAAGAATGATTCATCTAAACCATTCTGGTTTTGATACATGTATCAACAAATGGATTAAGTGATGCTTGGGCACTCTTTTTTCCTTGGCCAAGTTTTGTCCCATTGGGTTTTCTTGACAAGGTTTTTAATGAGGCTTAATTATAACTTCTTCACACTGCCCATTTGTTGATCAGACCCAACCCATTTTCTTTCTAAATTTCGTGGACTCTCTTTAGCTTTTAAGTTTGAGTTTTAAACTTTGAATGAGATGTAATAAATCTTGTTTTGGAGCATGTTCCAAGACAGATTTCGAAATTCTCCATCCCTTATCTCTTTCTTTATATTCTGAACTGTGTATCCAGAAAATCTATCCCATCTTTTAATCAAAATCTCTTTTCTAGTCTGGGTCCTTTGTTGGTGCGTAATATCCAGCAAACTATCGATCTCTTTTGGTGTGTAATATCCAAAGGAATCGATATGGAATACCAGGAGCCTTTCTGCAGCTTCTGTGTGACCACTCAATTCACATCCCTTGTCAGTGCATCAGTGAGATTCTGATTCATTGAAGCAATGATTATCCCCTCTCCCACTCTCAAGTGACAATTCTAGGCTTGATCCTACCAAGTGGTGTTCGAGATTAATGACCCTTGGCCAAGGTCATATCAAGTAGTATCAGAACACCATTTGAGAATTGGGTAATATCGTTTCTATCATCATCTTTCTCATTTGTTCATCTTTTGTTCTTATGCAAATCTGGTCGAACTTAACTTATAGGTTAAGATTATCTAGTTCTGTCTATTTCTTCCATTTGTTGTCTTTTCATCTTCTGATCTTTGACAAAATTGATAAACTAGGTTGAGATGATCTAGCTTGTTAATTTCTGTCATTTGATCCTTCACCTCTTTGTTTGTTCATCTTTTGATTTCGAATTTGCATTCTGTTTTGGATTGTTTGTTTGTTTCTAGTTGTTAATCTATTGCATAGATCATTTCTAATCATCTTTTCATGCTTGTGTTGTTGTTTGCATATGTTCTGATCTGCATAACTTCATACAAGAATCTGCCCCTTTACCTTATGTTTTGTTTAATCCATTCACGGTTTAGAGAAGTTGTTTTGGTCATCCATTGAATTAAGCAATTCGATTCATCCATTAAAATGTCTCACTCATCTTCTGATCATTTCGTTTCTCATATTGTTGTGTTGGATCTGTTCTGCAGTTTTCATAGCAAACCTGACTCTTCACATTATGATCTAGCTTGCATAATCTGTTTGAGTTTAAGTTGTTACAAAATTGATCATTCATTCTTCAGTTCATTTTCGAAACCATCCTCATCATTTAATGTGATCATAATATGTTATAGTGTTGTTTTGATCAGTCCATGCATTTCATTTTCGAAACTATCCATTCATTCTCTGTTTTGCATAAGTTCTGATAATTGTGTGTTGTTTTATTCTTTAATGAATTTGTTATGCACTGTAATTAAAAAGTTTTCATTTATGTGAGAACTAGTTACTGTTGGAGTTTGTATTACTTGTTTGAAGATGTCTGAAGAACATGTGGAAGTTATAAGTAGAAACATTAGCCACAAATTCACGATGGAAGCCTACACAAACCAAATGTCAAAGATGATGGATGATAAGTTTGCAACTATGAAGCAGGCGCTAAAGCTGAGCCGATCAACTAGAGAGAATCTGTTCTACACAAGGTGTAATGTACAAGGAAAAGTGTGCAGCCTCTAAATCGATCAACGAGCCATGGCCAATGTGGTTAGTGAATACATGGTTAAGAAATCTAGGACTGAAAGTGAAGAAGCACCCATAGCTTGATGATAAGTACAACTTAAGAGTGACCCGCCAAGTAAAGATTTCTCTAGCCATTGGAAAGTATGAAGACGAGATTGTGTGTGATGTCCAACCAATGGAAACTTGTCACATCCTTCTTAGAAAGCCATGGCAGAATGAGCGTGAAGCAACCCATGATGGTCACAAAAACAGATATTCATTTGAGCATCAAGGAAAGAATATCAATATGGTTCCAATGACCCCTCATGAGATTCATCAAGATCAGTTGTATGTTCAGCAAAAGGTAAAACGGTTTGTAATTGAATCTCTAAACCCTCATCACCAAAAAGAAAAGGAAGTTCTTATGATTGAATTTAAATAATCTCCTATGAGTTTGTCTAACCTTGCACCGAAGTTGCCATCTCCGAGTGAGAAGTCTCTTGTTTTTGCAGGATTGCAAGGACATGTTCCAAAGAGCTGATCCAAAGGAGTTAACACCCATATGTGAAGAAGAACATCAATTCAAAACGTTTCAAGAAGAGATTGGTGAAGATTTTGAACCAAAACCACCAGATCTTGAGCAAGACAATGACAAGAGTTTGTATGAAGAAAAAAGAGACTTGCAGATCAAAGGAATTGAATCCCATATCAGTTTTGGGAATGAACTAGAATTCCATGAAGAAGAACCAGAGGATAAAGAGGTAGCTAAGGTCAAAAATGTGCTAGCATATCCAACTCCACAAAATCTAAGTGAAAAGAAGATCTCTACACAATCATTTGAGCCCCACGGTAAGACAAGGCAATGTGAGTCTTTCTGAAACTCTTAATGAACCAATTTGTTATAGATATCATAAGAGAGGACATTTTTCTTTAATGTGCCCATCTAGGCAATTGATGAAAGACTCATTTTTAGAAAATGAACAGGAACCTTCTAAAGCAAGTGATAGTCTAGCTCATTTCAGTTTTGAAACTTCCAATTCCTGTTTGAAGCACTTGTCTTTGCCAAAGAGAATTGAGGCATAAATAAATGAGCACGTGAACAAAGGTATAGATAGGTCAAATGAGCTAATATATCAAGAAGGAGAGCCAATATTAGTCACATATCAACCACAAGTCCCAAACACTGAGCTGTCTAAGTCCATTGAACCACACCAAGCTAAGGTAAGTAATCACTTGAACAAGTTTGTTTCTAACCATCCAAAGAACATGATAATATACAATTGATGGGTTCAAAAGAGCTTGAGAAAGGTTTAGGTACAACAGAGAAACGAACAAAACTTCATTCACAAGTTCACATCCCAAAAGAAGTTAGTAAAGAAGAACCGGCAATGACAACCTTTGCTCATATTACATATATCATCAAGGGAAGTTTTAACCTCACTTATTGTTTTTGAGAATCAAAATTCTAGTTTGATGCACTTGTTATTATCTTTAAGTGTTGATTTAGGTACATGACCAAGACGAAAGTGTAAAGGCCGTGAGGTTGTACAAGACATTCAATCACCATCTATGTTCAAAACTTCATCAAAGGGTGATGGAAGTATCAATAACACTTTGATGATCAAAGAAAACCCACCAGATGTTCAACCACCATTCCAAAACCGAGGTCATGAGGAATACAAAGTAGAAGATCAAAAAGGACACCATCAATACAGAGGAGTTCCTACTGACTTACACCAAACCGTCCACCTTGGATGGACACCAACAATCATAATATGAGCTAGAAACAAGGAACTTGAACTCGCTAAGGTAAGTATCTTTGTTCTCAAAAATATTTTTATCCTTGATCACACATATATGCTTCACTTATCTTAATGAAAAGAGTCACATACAAGTTCGGGAGCAGCCATGAAGCACAAAAGAAGAATCCAAAGGAAAGAGAAAGACAAACGATTCAGGCCATCAGGTTTGGACCAAGATAAACACCGGGACGTCATCTACTTCACATTGATCAACGAAGCACCACCAGACGCAACATACAAGCCAAATCCGAGCCTACACAAATTTGGAGGTATTCCATTAGTCCTATATGATTACATGTGTGCTAACTTGTTCTATGTCCATGGAGATAGAGCATATTTGAGTTTAAATCCTTTTCAAGTGGGAGAGTATGATATGATAGCATGGAGGACATGGAGCATGAACCAGAGGAAGTTAAGATTGTAGCTGAGAATGCACTTTGAAACGAGGGCGTTCTAGCCATGCTAAAAGAACCAACAACCCAAGCCAAAGCCAAACTAAGCAATGAAGCCATTGGAGGAATGTCTAATTACATTCAAGGACGATCATATGCTTGAATCAAGAGAAAGAAGAAGCCATCTAAACCCTTCTGGTTTTGATATAAGTATTAACAAATGGATTAAGTTATGCTTGGGCACTCCTTTTTCTTTGGCAAAGTTTTGTCCCATTAGGTTTTCTTGACAAAGTATTTAATGAGGCTAAAGTATCATTTCTTCACATTTTCCATTTGTTGATCAGACCCAGCCCATTTGCTTTCTAAATTTCGTGGTCTATCTTTAGTTTTTAAGTTTGGGTTTAAACTTTGCATGAGATGTAATAAATCTGGTTTTGGAGCATGTTCTCAGACATATTTCGAAATTCTCCATCCGTTATCTCTTTCTTTATATTCTGAACTGTGTACCCAGAAAACCTATCCAATCTTTTAATCAAAATCTCTTTTCTAGTTTGGATCCTTGTTGGTTCATGATATCCAGAAAATTATCGATCTCTTTTGGTGTGTAATATCCAAAGGAATCGATCTGGAATATCATGAGCATTTCTGCAGCTTCTGTGTGACCATTCAATTCACACCCCTTGTCAGTGCATCATTGATTCTGGTTCATTGCAGCAAGACTTATCCCCTCTCCCACACTCAAGTGACGAAGTGGTGTCTGAGATTAATGTCCCCTGGCCAGGATCATATCAAGTGGTATTAGAACACCATTTGAGAATTGGATAATATCATTTATATCATTATCTTTCTCATTTATTCATCTTTCTAATTTGAATATAGTATCACCTGATAAGTCTTTGCGCATTTCAAATGATGTTGCATCCTCTCCTCGACCTACTAACATTGAAGGATTCTTTTCTCTTAAGCCCACAATGGTTCTACATGTGATATGATCTTGGATAGCATGGAGGACATGGAGCATGGACTAGAGGAAGATAAGCTTGTAGCTGAAGATGCACATGGAAATAAGGATGTTCTAGCCATGCCAGAAGAACCAACAACCCGAGCCAAAGCCAAACTAAGCAATTGATCCATTGGAGGAATGCCTAATAACATTCAATGATGATCATATGATTGGATCAGGATAAAGAAGAAGTCATCTAAACCATTCTGATTTTGATACAAGTATCATCAAATGGATTAAGTGATGATTGGGCACTTTTTTTCCTTGGTCAAGTTTGGTCCCATTGGATTTTCTTGGCAAGGTTTTTAATGAGGCTTAAGTATCACTTCTTCACATTGCCCATTTGTTGATCAGAGCCAGCCCAATTGCTTTCTAAATTTTGTGGCTATCTTTAGTTCTAAAGTTTTAGTTTTAAAGTTTTAGTTTTAAACTTTGCATGAGATGTAATAAATCTGGTTTTGGAGCATGTTGCAAGACAAATTTCTAAATTCCGCATCCCTTATCTCTTTCTTTATATTCTGAACTGTGTACCCAAAAAACATATCCAATCTTTCAATCAAAATCTCTTTCTAGTTTGGATCCTTTGTTGGTGCGTAATATCCAGCAAACTCTCGATCTCTTTTGGTGTGTAATATCCAAAGGAATATATCTGGAATATCATGAGCCTTTCCGTAGCTTATGTGTGACCACTCCATTCACATTCCTTGTCAGTGCATCAATAAGATTCTGGTTCATTGCATCAAGGCTTATCCCTTCTTCCACTCTCAAGTGACGATTCTAGGCCAGATCCTACCAAGTGGTGTCTGAGACTATTGTCCCTTGGCCTGGATCATATCAACCTGATTCTTCGCAGTTCATCGCAAATTAGTACAAACTACATCAATTAATATCCAGGAATCTCTGGTACATGCTTCATTAGTTGATATCCAAAAATCTCTTGTCTTAACTCCAGTTGGTCGTCTTGCTCTATCCCTTCCAAGTTCTTACTCTGCTATAGATCTTTCAGTCAACCTGGAGTTAGAAAAGGACTTCTCTTCACCTTAATATAACAAGGATCTTGTAATTTTTTGCTAGAAAATGTAGTACATGGTAACATGCTTAACTTCAGGGTTTGGACTGATCTAATGACAAGTTTTGGCCATCTATTCTCGTTCATTGGAGAAGCTGGTCCACAAAATACATGGATCAATCTTACAGCTTCACTCGTATCCCTTTGGTAGAATGGTGAATGGATTCTACTACCAGCTCGATCACCTAGACCGGAGCAGGTCATGATTGAAATCACTACCATCAACCTTTCAAACGAGGCAGATGTTTTGGAATGGGTGTTTGATGGGAAGGTTACCAATACCTTTGAAACTCGGGCAGTTATGAGACTATTCGAAACCCAAAGTTGGTGGTTCCTTGGTCGTTAATTATCTAGATCAAACGTGGAATTCCAAAACATAAAGCAATGGCATGGCTTTTCACTCTCAACAAATGTTCAACAAGAGACATATTACTTACTTGGGGACAAACAGATCCAATGCGACTCCTAAGCAATAACCATCCAGAATCCGAGAACCAGGCTTCTGATATATGGGCCCTAATTATCCTTCTTTCGGGGCACGTTATTAAAAACTCATATACAGTTTCATCATTGGGCTTCAATGACAATTCATGGCCATTGGTTTTCCAGCCCAACAGTCTTCTACATGTTGGCGATCAATGATACAAGTGGTTTGGTAATTGGACATATAGATGTTAAAACAAGTTTGAGATTAGTGGGTTTTTAACGGGTATTTTTAAAAATAAATACCCATTTAAACTCATTTATCAAATATTTGTTTATAGGGTTTAAATGGGCTACCCTACTAAAACCCATTTATTAATAGGTTTTCGGAATAAATAAATGAGGACCTTATTAACCAATTTATCTTTTATACATTTTGAAAAAATTACTATTCAAATTATATTATCCTTCTCAAATTATATTACTATTCCAATTTATCTATTAAAATTGTATCCTTCTCAGGTTCGGGAAGGCAATGAGTAACTGCCAAAGTTTTCAAGCCAGTGATCGAATGAGACGATCTGGGAGTTTTGCTATAACCGCAAACATACAAAGAACTTATCTGTGCTATTACCTGCATGATTGAGCTGGAGAATGTGGAAAGTTTTGTCTACACTCCAAGAATAGCTCAAGAGCATCTCTAGAAGTATTTTATAAACTATCTATGGAACAGCAAACCGGTGTCAAGAAAGGAGATTTTCCTCAACTAGCTTGAAGCATCTCCACAGAACGGATACGAATGGATTCTATACCATGCATTTTGGTCTTTTTAATCAAACTGACAAGCTTATACAACAGAAAAACAATTTCAGAAATAAAAGAACAGCTTCAGCACTGCACTCTGTTTTAGCAGTTTACTTACCTCAAAGACAACGAAACCTTCGATGCTTAACAAGCTAACTTCTCCTACAATAATATGTTTACTGTGTTGTTTCTACAAAGCAGCTTCAGATCAAGTTGTAAAATGATTATTTGTTGAGATAAAGATATTCACTTTTTTGATCCCAATATTTACATGGTGATAGACTAGATCCTTTGGATCTTTTCTAAAAATCTGGATATGTGTTGTGATGTATGACTGCAACTTTTTTCCAGTACCAAGATCCACTCATCAAGAAACGGCTTGAAAGACAGTTTCCTAAATAGGAGCTTGAAGAGATAACTTTGGATTCGGATCCTCTTCCAAGGTTTTGACTTTTATATTCGTTTGTGTATGATTGGTTTACTGATGAATACAACTATAAACCCTTTGATGAGATATCTAATTAACGGTTTAGGTTAAAGTTTACTTGAGCTTTAAGATCCTACGTGAGATTATAACTCTGTTCTCAGATTATAACAAATATTAAATCCAAAAAAAGAAAACAAAGAACATTAAACATTTTCTTATGTAATAAGATTATACATGGAGCTAGCAATCTCTAGCTTCCAGTAGTAAGTCACATTCACAAATGCAACTCCACCCCCCGCGCGTGCGCGGGGGTTAAAACACCTAGTAATAAAAATACTGGAAAATAAGGTTAATTTTAATCTTTTGTTGGAAAACACGAAATCATTTTTTGGTAAAAAAAATACATAATCATGTTTTCAGAAAATTTGAAGGGAAAACATGGAATCGCGTTTTGACGAAATAAAATAGAACCGCTTTTTTGGTGAAAAAACGGAACCGCGTTTTTGGTGAAAAAACGGAAACAAATTTTTAGTGGAGAACACAATTCCGTATTTTTACGGGAAAATGCAAAAACACGTTTTTTGGTGACGGAAAAACGCAGAATTGCGTTTTGACGGGAAATGTGGAATTAAGTTATTGACGGAAAAATGTGCAATCGTGTTTTTAGTCAAAATGTGATTCCTCATATTTTGGCGGGAAAAGACGATTCCACGTTTTTGATGGGAAAACGAGGAATCTCGTTTTAGCGAAAAAAATTAAAATCACATTTTTAGGGAGAAAATTGGAGTCACGTTTTTGGTAGAATATATTTTTAATATTATTAAATTTACTTATTCGTAAAATATAATTAGTTACACAAAATAAAAAAATCAGATATGTAAATATATTAATATTAAAATAAAATAAAATTCATATCTAACTTAAATGGATCTAAATGAGTTTAAATGGATAAGTGTACAACTAATGAGTCTAAATAGATACGTTAAAACAAAGATAAATGGGTATCAAAGGGTTTAGGGTCTAAAAGGGATAGAGTTCAAATGAGGTGGGTTTATATAGAAAGGTTTACCCATATTAACATCTCTAATTAGCAAATTATCAACCAGATTGGCAAATTTGTGTCAACAATAAGACTCGAGAATACATCTGAAACAGAGGAACTAAAGTGTTTGTTGACCGGAGAGAATACCGAGTGTATTTTTGAAGCAGTATCTTCAAAGGCTCTTTGATAGAAAAACAATAATTTTGGGATATATGTAAATGGAAACAAAAAATGGCTACATGCACTAGAGATAGTATCCTTAACTCGCTTCTTTTGTGTTCTTTGGGACAATCGTTCATCCTCTGAAGCGACGTATCTTCGCATGTCTCCTCTTCGACATCCAACTTATGATGTTTCGGATTAGATTTCTTGTGCGGATCCATAACCAATACAGATAATCAGAGCCGGTCTTGAAGGCAAGCAAGTCAAGCATATGCTTGTGGCCTTTCATACAATAAGTAAGTATTGCTTAGATGAGTTGGTCGTGTATAGTTGTATGGAGAGAAGAGAAATCGTTCGAGTTGTTGAGGATCACGCTCTCGATCCTTCCCAACTCAACGACTTAAGACTTCAATCAATCGAAGTACAACACAACGATTTCACCCGGTTCACGGTGTTAACTAACCGCTACATCCGGTTAGGACCTTGCGGTCCCCAAGTTAGATAGATAAACCGGAAATCACCTCCGGCGTAGTCGTACATGGAGACTCTCACCGTCGATTACAAACCAATCGACTTACAAAGGAAGAAGAAGATTCAAGAAATTAAATCCAGAGAAGAACCCTAAGAGAACCCAAGATTACATACACTGATGCTCTCTCTCACATCTCTATATCTCTCTGATCTTGATTCGACATAATCACATCTCACGGTTAAGCTATTCAGCTGATGAAGAAGAAGCTTATATTCAGTGAAGTACTGTTCTCGATGAAGATACAAGTCACATGACAAACATGTGACAAGCTCAGAGCTTATAACCCTCTACCTCCACCAGTGACTTCCAATACTTGTAACACTTCGACAGAGACGTTTCCATTCTATGTCTTCATTAGACATTTCTTCAGCTCAATACATCTTCTTCATTCCTCCTATGTGATTCATAAAGTTGAACTAATACTCAACATTCTCCACCTTGATTCAAGCTTTAAGAATCCCTTGAGAGCTGCCCATTAGAGCTGTTGAACCCAACTCTAATCTTGGCAAATTAAATCTCCAACATCCTGCATAAACAAGACTTACACAACACCAAGCAATTAATCAAGTTTAATCACCATAAACTTGAATAGATCATCAAGGAAACCAAACATCACGTTCAATAAATTCCAGCAGTATAAACCACACTACTGTTTAGAACAATTTATAGATATCCATGTGAGTTTATACTAAGTCAATTAACACAAAACCTGTGCTAAGCTTAAATGTTCATTGATCCTTCATGCTTTGGATATTCCTGTGACAACCACTCATCAACCAAACCATTAACAAGGCTAAGATATTTAGAACTTGTTAAAACAACAGACAACTCCCTAAGCATAACACTTATGAGTTCAACAATCACACAGCTTTCATTATGATTTCTGTCAAGATCATAAAACTGTTTCAGCAATTGTCATTAACCTTTATATTTCTATACAAACCTGATTCACCTTGTCGACCAGTTTGATTCACCTCATGTGCACTGAGCTTAGAATCAAATCACCATTGAATCATATGCAAGAAATCAGAAACATACTTGTTTCATAACCTGAATCAATCTCTGATTCAAAACCTGCAAAACAATCTCACCAAACTTTTAGTTTGTAAACAATGCATTAATAATCTGAGATTTACTTACAGCCCTCTGTTTCACTAAGTCAGCCCTGAATCAGACTTGTGTCGATGTTAAAATGTCATTCACGACTCGGCTCACAACTCCACCTTGTTGTGAAACCTTTCGACACAGCTTTCTCATCCAATTCACTGATTAAACAGATAAATTCCAGTAGCTTATGACTCACTACTAGACTCCTTTAACCATATCTCTTATCAACAGAAATTGTGATACTCCTGAGATATCCCATTACAGCTTCTCTCACACCAAACTCGAGCTAGTGATGTGTTTTTCCAGCTGTAACAGACCTGCATCTTTTTTTCATTCATCAAACTTTTACTTAGCATGCTTATACTCCTGATGAACTGTCACTTGGCTTCTCTACACGTGATTTAACCTTTAAGAGATCCTCCAAGTCTTCTTACGATGCACTAATCACAATCATAATTCCCTTGATTGTTGTTTTTCCAAATGCGATTAAACCATCTGCACTCACACCTTTAAAGCTTCAAGACCACTTTAGATGACATTTATGAATTTTCCAGAAACCTTGCAGCCTTCTATGTCTCAGCACTTGACTTTCTTTAACCTTAGAGACTCCTCATACTCATATCCTGTGGAGAACAAAGACTGATTTAATCAATCTTCACCTCAGACCTGAAACCAAATGACATTTGACTTCTCCTCTAGCAGATCCAACATAAATCTTAATGAGCACCGCTGCTTAAACAAACAGAACACGCCGCCTGAAACCCAATATCATGAAGACTTTCGATACACAATTAAGGCTTAGTCCATTGCGAGGTAACACTGAGAAATTTCTCACACACTGAGCATGTAGTCTCTTAAAACATTCAACACTTCTGTTGTCTTCCCAAGTGCAGTTTGAAACCTGTTGCAAACACATAATGCCTTGAAGTAAACCAACCTTGGGGCAACTTCAGCATCACCTACACTAGTCTCCTCAAATCCTGTTAAAGAATTCCCTGACCACTTCAATGCATTCTTCTCAGCAAGACTTTAGCATTCTCTCTGAAAAAATTCCAGAAACCTGCAACTTTGTTGAAACCTTTGACTACCATTGGCTTCCATGTCTTCTCACACATTAAACATCAATGGATCAAATCCAACAATGAGTTTAAGCAGTTTAAACCCATTTCACTCTTCTCCTTGAAGTTGTCTTGCTAAATTTCTTTCTGAATGTGCAATTCTGAAATGATCCGAGACATCTTTTGAGTTCAGAGCTCCACCTGAAACTGAAACTCTTCTCATTATGTCTCTTAGATTAGCTCCACATGAATGAGTTAATACTCTGTTATTACTTTGATCCACACAAAACGTTCTTGTGTAACAGATTGCTTCTGGCTTCTTTCTTGAAGTGTATGTCGATCGCTACGACATATGGTTCACCATACTGCCATCCCCATTCAAGTACACACTTAAATCAGAAGACCCATCACAGACCCTTCCATCTTTGAAGCTTCCAAATTCAGATTTATAACACCAGAAATACCATGTTATAGTCTCTGAATCGTTTTCATTTTCTTCACAAGCAATGTTCTGATTTTTGTACCATCAGACCCTCTGCTTTCAACAGTCATCCTCCGTGCTCCAATAATGCTTATGCAGAAACCATGAATTGTTTCACAATAACCTTTTCTGCAATTCATGTAGCACCAAAGCATTATTCTGATTCGTATCAAGCTGAGCATATGACTTGACTTTTCCATGTTCTTTAGACCTTTAAACAGTCCATTCAGACACACGTTACATGCCACTCTTTGATTCTTCCATTTTAATCAAAAGAGCCAGAAACCATTTTTCACTTTTTGGTTTCCTCAACACTGATTTTTTTTTCCCATCAGCTTTCACCAAGAGTCTATCATCTCTGCAGCCAAGATAAGACACAAAAAACTTGTGTCACCACAGCTCTCCGAGCATGAATTCAGCTACAACTCCAAATTCACAGTAGCTTCTGCTTCAGCTGCCACATGGACATTTCTCTGTTTCAGCAAACCAAAACAAAACATTGTATTTGCTTTACAAGTATTGCTTCTGCTCAAACTGATTTTTCCCTTGACTTTGATAATACTCTTTGCTTTCTCTTAAGTATACCTTTGGCTGGTTCACTTTCAAGAGAAAAAAAATACCCACCAGTTGTTAGCACAAATGCACCACTGATAAACAACATCAGACATTTCAGTCCAATTCATTTTCTTTTGGACTTTCTAGACTGCTGCAAACTCCATGATGATCTGATTACATGCCTTAATTATCATAACCTGCAAGCTTAACCAATTCACAAGAATCTGACCCTTAAACACTGAGACAGAACCTGCAATCAAACTTTCTCAAATCAGAACACACACACACTGATTTTCTTCAGAACCTTTCTCTTGTCTTGCTACCAACAAAGATCTGGACCTGTTTCTTCACCCACCTGCACTTCTCATAGATAATCTTGAAACCTTAAACAACATCCAAAAGATAGCCTTGACACAACACTACCAATCCAGCTTCTAAGGCGTCCCTCAGACCTGAGATTCATAAGTGCAAAAAACTGCCATTCTTTCAACAATTCTAAACCACAATTGCACCTAACTTCCACAAACAGATTGACCAACACACAATCTGACACTAAATCTGAGCCTTGACCTTTCTTTTGTAAAGACAACATGCATTCCTTGTAGTCTAGTAAGATTTCATTCCTTTCATTGTGCAGAACCACTGAGTAAACCAGAAACATACCAAGCACACATCACAAAGTGACTGCAGCGGAAAGAACAAATCAGGTGCTACTTATGATTTGAGCCTTCTAACGTTGATGAAAATTCTGATACCACGAACTAGATTCACCAACCCATACCAGAAACCTTTTTTTGATCCTGATATAACCTTACATTGATGAAGAGCTTCACGTCGCAGCAACCTTGAATTGATTCCTCTTCAATAACAAGTAGAAGAAAAACTAATCCCTTTTAGATTGTTCTTCGTCAGACTCGTTGAGTCCACATGTTCTAGTACGACCCACATCTTGCGATTCTTTTACCAGAAATCACAGCATATGAATAATTCAGGATGGTGACAAAAAAAAATGAATAATTCAGGAGATCGTTGGAGGGACTTACACGATCGTTCGATTCCGCAGAACCTGGAATCGCACAATCCGAGAGTCTTTCTTGACGACTCTTTCTTTCTCCAATCTGATGTCTTTAACATTAACCAGACACCTTCTTCTTCTTCTTTGAGATTACTCCAACACCATTGACGTCTTGAATCCAAGAGCCTGAGCTCTGATACCACTTGTTGAGGATCACGCTCTCGATCCTTCCCAACTCAATGACTCAAGACTTCAATCAATCGAAGTACAACACAACGATTTCACCCGGTTCACGGTGTTAACTAACCGCTACATCCGGTTAGGACCTTGCGGTCCCCAAGTTAGATAGATAAGCCGGAAATCACCTCCGGCGTGGTCGTACATGGAGACTCTCACTGTCGATTACAAACCAATCGACTTACAAAGGAAGAAAAAGATTCAAGAAATTAAACCCAGAGAAGAACCCTAAGAGAACCCAAGATTACATACAATGATGCTCTCTCTCACATCTCTCTATCTCTCTGATCTTGATTCGACAGAATCACATCTCACGGTTAAGCTATTCAGCTGATGAAGAAGAAGCTTATATTCAGTGAAGTACTGTTCTCGATGAAGATACAAGTCACATGACAAACATGTGACAAGCTCAGAGCTTATAACCCTCTACCTCCACCAGTGACTTCCAATACTTGTAACACTTCGACAGAGACGTTTCCATTCTATGTCTTCATTAGACACTTCTTCAGCTTAATACATCTTCTTCATTCCTCCTCCTATGTGATTCATAAAGTTGAACCAATACTCAACACGAGCGATCCTTTGTTCTTTTAACATTTTTTCTTGAAAAAAAAATCAATTTGTAGGCCCAATTTTTTTTCCTGCTTGTGGCCTATCTACTTTCAGGACCGGCACGGCAGACTCGATTTGACTGCAAAACCCTAATTCGATGTTTCTTCTATCCTTGAAGCTTGGGCTCTGCGAACTAATTAAGTCATTATTATAACATCCACTGCAAAGAGGAAAACAAATTTACGTGTTATTGTCTCGTTTGTCTGAGATATATTTCAGTCTAACTGTAATGGCCCAAATCTGGCCCATTTTAAAATTTTCTAAAAAGAAGAGGAGAAGCCCAAAAGCCCGAAAGCCCATTAGCTAACCTAGGGTTTCCACCTCTTTTCCTATAAAAGGAGGTAGCCACCAAGAGAAAAAGGAGAAGAGAAAATCGAAGCGAAGCCCTGCGGGAATCCCGAGCCATCAGCCGTCGACCTCCTGCAAATGTATATCTGTCGGAGAGAAGCCCCATCGTGTTGGAGACACGAAGAAGAAGCTTTCCGGAGAAGATTTCTCGGATTTCCGTCATCAATCTGGCCGTCATCTTGCAAAGCGTTTTCCCGTAGATCCGTAAGGAATCACAGAACGCACCACATATCGTTGGAAAGCCCTGGATCTCAGCTTTCCAGAAAGGTAAGAATCGATCCGATCAGAGTTACCGTTTGAGAGGTATGACCGTTTTCCCAAAACGTGTCTGTGTTATTGCGAATCTGTGATGGTTAATTGGATCTGTGATTTGGATAGGCAAACGAGGTCCTCTTGACCCGAAACTTGGCAGGGACATTGTGGACTCATAGATCTAGATCTCGGTTGAAGGAGAACCGATTTAGGTCTTAGGAGCATAGGGAAGCGTGTTGTCGAAGTTGTAGCAGCAATTCTGTCCAAGTAGGCATTCGTTCGTTGTTGTGGCTAAGGTGAGGACCGAACGTGATCTCTTCTCTATTCTAATTCGATGTTGAGTAACGAATCTTCGTTTAATAGTGTCTTTCCTAGGTAGTATAGATCTAGTTGTTGATTTGCGTTGATGTGATTGATAATAACTTAGAATCTAGGATCTCGCTTAAACCGAAAACGGAACTTAGACACTAGGTTATCATTTGAACTGAAAACGTTGCTTGTGTGTGAAGGCTATGCTTGATAGAACTGTTTAGGGCCCCCGAAAGGGTGTTTGGTGACGGCACATGTACATTGCACCTAGTATGTGTCCCTTGTATCGTCGTAAGGGGAGTTTCGGCGAGCTTCCCGAAGGGTAAAGTTAAAGTTGGAGTTGGAGTTGGAGTTGGGCACCGGGGCCAATGGCGGACTTCGGTTGCTATTTCTGTTCCCCCCCCCCCCCATTCTTCTGTTTCTCCCCCCCTGAGGCCTTTCTGTGTAGCGTAGTTGAGTGTGTTGTTTGTGCCTTCGGGCGTTGGGTGCAAGGTGTTATTAACCGTGGACTCGTGTTTGGTGTTGTGTTAGTGTAAAGTAGAGATAGCGGTATTCCTAGAATCCGCCCTCACTGGGTATTGGTGTAAACCAATTACTCAGGCCTCCTTCGTCGTTTGTTTTGCAGGTAACCCTGGAGTGTTGCAGGGGTAGACGGACGGTGTGGTGCATTGTTTTGGGGAATGGGAACTCCTTCTCTTATTTTTCGTTCTTTCGATTTCAATAAGACTTATGCGATTCTTCCTTTTCACGTTTTAAGCTATTTCAGTTGGTTCATTTTTATGTAAGACTCGTTTTCTATTTCAATAAAGTAAAACCTTTTCAACTATTTAAGTGTCGGTTCCGGTTTATGGCTTGGTTCACTTTTGTGGACTATGACTCGTGGAGTCAAAGAGTCGTTGACTTAGGATCCGAAGGGACGGGGTGTTACAATTTTGGTATCAGAGCCGGGTTAGACCTAGTCAGTGCCGTCCTGACTAGGTAGGGTAGAGTAGTGTATTTATATTCGGATTTCAACGTCGTTTTCAAAGTTGTTTTCAAAGTGTTTTCAATGCTTTTCTAAATGGGGATTTCCAAAAGCTAGATTCTAGAGCACCACCCACCGAAGCTTCTGCAATCTCCAGGTTCTTTAGTTAGTAGGTTCTTCTCTAACCCTTTCAGATGTCCTTCATGTTGGAAAAGAGCTTCAGAAGAGAGTGCTGCAAGGATGTGTTGTTGTTGCTAGCAGGCGTGGTCTATAAGCAGAGAGGGAAGAGTTTAAAAAGCAGCTATAGGGCCTGGGGAAGGAAAGGTTCGATCAGATCAAGTGGATCACCGTGTGAGCACTTGTCATGTAGTAAAGAAGGGTGACAAGGGTTTCAAACATTGTATGGACTACCAGAGTGTGAATAAGACCGGTGTAAGGAAATCACCATCCAGAAAAGAAGCTGGAGCTTGGGAGGCAGCAGTCGGTTGAACCAGAGAAGTTGTGGAGCAAGAGCAAGAGGTCTATGGAAAGACCGGAATGCAAGAGGTCGATGGAAAGACCGGACTGCAAGAGGTCGATGGAAAGACCAGATTTCCAGGAAGCCATAGGAAGCAGTGGAGTTCAAATTGGAGTAAGCGGCAAGAATTGTTTGTGGTGTTTGGTGCACAAGGAACATTTGGAGAGTGTCCAAATCTATTCCAAGTAGGGAACCTTGGAATCAGATTGTGACATAAACTTCAATGAGTTATGGACGGCTCGTTGAAGTCTGATCAAGTTGAAGCTGGAGAAGATCTTCGTGGTACGGCATGCTCAAGATTCAACGGTAGAACCAGAAAGGAAACGGTCTGCCCTGGAGTTCTTTTGTGGATTACTGGAGCAGCTAATGGAGTTCCTCAAGATGGAAAGAAGATCGCATAAGCGTTTTGGGAAGTGGCGTTGTGGCATTTGGAATTGCCTAGTCAGCTGGACTTCAGTAATTGCAAGCTCAAGTGGACAAAAGCGGGTTATTGGAAATGGAATTCCAACGGAAGTGTTAGGACAACACTATGGCGGATCGGTAGGAAGCTACAAGAGGGAGAAAAGGAGGGCCAATTTAAATGGGGAAGGAAACCCAAAGGATGGTGCTTGGAAGACACCACAGCTGGATCACAAGGTATGAAACCTTGAGCTGGAAGTCAGATTGGAAACCGGTCTGGGAATCAGAGTGCGCAGCGGAAGCGTGATGGGCCGTTCCCCATCAGTCAGGTAGCCATAATGGACATGGTTAACCTCATCGCTCACCAAGGAAAAGCAAGGATGATAATTTGTGCGACAGTCAACACCATAGTGCACGGTAGTGGAAAACCGTCGAAGAAAATTCATTTGGAAGTGGATGATGCATTTTGGCACGGTAATGGAAACCGTTGAGGAGAACTGGTTTGAAGCGGAGCATCTCATTCAGGTATTAGAACCGCTCGAGGGATGAGTGTTGTTCTGAACATTGGAGACCGACCCTAATGGACATGGGCGGTAGCATGTGGCGTTTTGCGTTGCATTCTGGGAGCTGCTAATGGATTGGTACCAAGGAGAAAGACACTCCAGAGCGTGGTTGGAAATAAGGGAGGGAGAAGCAGTCTTCAGGACCCAAGGATAAGTTCTCTTCAAGTGAGCAAGTGATCAAGTTCAGTGTCTGGTTGTGGAGTGCTGTTGGTAAAAAGTTGCAGTGGAGAACTCTCGCCTCAGAATTCGGGACGAATTCTTTTTAAGGGGGGGAGAATTGTAATGGCCCAAATCTGGCCCATTTTAAAATTTTCTAAAAAGAAGAGGAGAAGCCCAAAAGCCCGAAAGCCCATTAGCTAACCTAGGGTTTCCACCTCTTTTCCTATAAAAGGAGGTAGCCACCAAGAGAAAAAGGAGAAGAGAAAATCGAAGCGAAGCCCTGCGGGAATCCCGAGCCATCAGCCGTCGACCTCCTGCAAATGTATATCTGTCGGAGAGAAGCCCCATCGTGTTGGAGACACGAAGAAGAAGCTTTCCGGAGAAGATTTCTCGGATTTCCGTCATCAATCTGGCCGTCATCTTGCAAAGCGTTTTCCCGTAGATCCGTAAGGAATCACAGAACGCACCACATATCGTTGGAAAGCCCTGGATCTCAGCTTTCCAGAAAGGTAAGAATCGATCCGATCAGAGTTACCGTTTGAGAGTTATGACCGTTTTCCCAAAACGTGTCTGTGTTATTGCGAATCTGTGATGGTTAATTGGATCTGTGATTTGGATAGGCAAACGAGGTCCTCTTGACCCGAAACTTGGCAGGGACATTGTGGACTCATAGATCTAGATCTCGGTTGAAGGAGAACCGATTTAGGTCTTAGGAGCATAGGGAAGCGTGTTGTCGAAGTTGTAGCAGCAATTCTGTCCAAATAGGCATTCGTTCGTTGTTGTGGCTAAGGTGAGGACCGAACGTGATCTCTTCTCTATTCTAATTCGATGTTGAGTAACGAATCTTCGTTTAATAGTGTCTTTCCTAGGTAGTATAGATCTAGTTGTTGATTTGCGTTGATGTGATTGATAATAACTTAGAATCTAGGATCTCGCTTAAACCGAAAACGGAACTTAGACACTAGGTTATCATTTGAACTGAAAACGTTGCTTGTGTGTGAAGGCTATGCTTGATAGAACTGTTTAGGGCCCCCGAAAGGGTGTTTGGTGACGGCACATGTACATTGCACCTAGTATGTGTCCCTTGTATCGTCGTAAGGGGAGTTTCGGCGAGCTCCCCGAAGGGTAAAGTTAAAGTTGGAGTTGGAGTTGGAGTTGGGCACCGGGGCCAATGGCGGGCTTCGGTTGCTATTTCTGTTCCCCCCCCCCCCCCCCCATTCTTCTGTTTCTCCCCCCCTGAGGCCTTTCTGTGTAGCGTAGTTGAGTGTGTTGTTTGTGCCTTCGGGCGTTGGGTGCAAGGTGTTATTAACCGTGGACTCGTGTTTGGTGTTGTGTTAGTGTAAAGTAGAGATAGCGGTATTCCTAGAATCCGCCCTCACTGGGTATTGGTGTAAACCAATTACTCAGGCCTCCTTCGTCGTTTGTTTTGCAGGTAACCCTGGAGTGTTGCAGGGGTAGACGGACGGTGTGGTGCATTGTTTTGGGGAATGGGAACTCCTTCTCTTATTTTTTCGTTCTTTCGATTTCAATAAGACTTATGCGATTCTTCCTTTTCACGTTTTAAGCTATTTCAGTTGGTTCATTTTTATGTAAGACTCGTTTTCTATTTCAATAAAGTAAAACCTTTTCAACTATTTAAGTGTCGGTTCCGGTTTATGGCTTGGTTCACTTTTGTGGACTATGACTCGTGGAGTCAAAGAGTCGTTGACTTAGGATCCGAAGGGACGGGGTGTTACACTAACCAATAAGAAAACAAGCAACAAATTAACAAAAAAACCTAATGCGCAAACACTGCACATGGGATGTCACTGTCTAAATTAAATTAAACTATAAGTTACCGTTAAGAGGTTACTTTTTGCAATGTAACCTTTTAACAAATAAGGAAAGTCTAAAGGTGCAATATTTGGAATATCGTCAAATTATGGAAAAAACAGTTAATATAAAAGAGGAAATTCAGTCCTTGTTAAATACACACACACCCTACGATTTACGCCTTCGTCTATATATATCTGATCTTCTGTCCTCTAATTTCTTCATTGTCTTTTCTTGCTTGCTTCTCAATCCAACTCCCTTTCTCGCCCCTTTTTAGCTTGCTATGTTTCTGGTATCCTCTGTCATTCCAATGGACGATGCAAAGTTGGATACTTCACGCTCAAGCTACTCTTTCTTACCTCTCAAAAAGCGGATGAGACCAGTTAAGGAAGCACCCGACAATGCACTAGTTGCGACTGCAACAAAGAAGGTTCGGTTTTCAGACATTACGAAGTACAAGGGAGTTGTTCAGCATCAGAACGGTCGTTGGGGGGCTCAGTTATACATTGACCACAAAAGGATTTGGCTCGGCACTTTTAGTTCGGCTGCCGAAGCTGCCATGGCTTATGATAGCGCATCCATCAAGCTCCGAACCTTCGACCTTAACTCACACCGAAATTTCCCTTGGACTGAGTTCACGGTCCACGAACTGGCATTTCAAAAAGGATACACAACGGAAGGTGTGTTGAACATGATCAAAGATGGTTCTTACACACGAGAGTTCAGAGATTTTCTTAAAAACCATTCTCACATTGTTGCGGGCTCAAAACAGAGCCGAAGAGATGAAAAATCAAACAATTGCTTCTCATGCACGCAGCTTTTTAAGAAGGAACTCACACTAAGCGATGTTGGAAAACTCAACAGGCTTGTCATACCTAAGAAGTATGCAGTGAAGTACTTACCTTTCATAAGCGACGATCAAAGCGAAAGAGAAGAGGGCGAAATAGTACAAGATGTTGAAGTTGTGTTTTATGACCGAGAGATGAGACATTGGAATTTTAGGTACTGTTATTGGAAAAGTAGTCAGAGCTTTGTTTTCACTAGAGGATGGAATGGTTTTGTCAAGGAGAAGAGCCTTAAGGCGAAAGATGTTATCATATTCTACACTTGCGATGTTCCCTCATTAGACGGTCAAACCAAAAGCTTCTTGATGATCGATGTTCATTGCTTTTCAGACAACGACTCTGTGGTCACTGGTGAAGAAGTACACAAGACATTAGTTCATAAGAGTTATGACGAAGTAAAGAAAATAGAAAACTTTTGTAACTCAAAGTTAGGAGAAGAAGGAACCGAATCGGAGGAGAACAAAGGAGGGTTTATGTTGTTTGGTGTTAGGATCCAATAGTTTAACAGAATATATATATAGCATGTAAACTAAAATATAATAGCATAAACATTGGGAACAAAACAAACGACTGTATGATAATGATTTAGATTTAATTAATAACGTTTTCAAATATCAATTTCCAAAATAACAAAAGTCAACAAATAATGCAAACCATGCACTGAAAATTTATTAAAAATTGTCACAGCTCAACACACACACACACAAGTTAACTATCAAGTAATTCGCCAATTAAAGTACCTTTATGGCACGCTCTATCCAAACACAATTATCTTTCGGTATGGTCTAGGATCATAACCATGTAGTAAATGATCATCAACAAAAATTTCCATGTCTCATGTCAATGCATACTAAACAACCATGAGAGATAGGTGATCAGTGAGAAGCAGAAGCATCCTTGGCCTCGAGTGTGAATGTGTCACCCTCCAAGACTCCCCTTCACAGCTATCACATATATAATCAAGATTTGTATCCTGGACGAACCAACGTATATAATAATAATATAAATAAGAGATTTATGTAGGTATAATTAAAGTAAACAGATATTAACAAATTTCTGTCAACTATAAAATTGAGAATACAAATGAAACAAAATCAGAGGCCTCCAGTCCCGTTTTTCTCGGATCAATTTGTTCGTTTGGCTCATCGGTTTTTCGAGTATTTTGGTTAGTAATAATGCTGGCGAATTAAACCAATAGCTATTTTGTTCCTGTGGACCTCTTCTTTTATAAATGTGAGAGTCGGAACTTGTACGGCCAATGATTTTTTTTTTTGGTTAACTGCTTTTTATTAAAAGCTCAAGCTCCATAAAAGGAGTAAGTGTTTCCAACCAACATCGCCATAAAGGCATAAGACGCAGAAACTACAACAAAATAAATCGAAAAACATAGAGGGATAATGGCAACATAGCACTTAAACAAATAAAAGTCTTGGAGAAGTCCTCGGATCTCATCGACAATGCAATTGTTAAGTAAGATGACGCCTTGGGTTCTTGATCGAACACCCGAGATTAGAACAGCAACAAGTGCACAATTTCTTATCTCTAGAATGGCTACAGATGAGCCTTTGATGACAACCCTTGCACCACATCCATTCAAAGCAGATGGTGAGATCAAGGGAGTAACGAACTCCATAAAGGAGCCAAGATCCTCATAAAGAGGCAAAATGACAAGATCCTCATGAAGAGGCAAAGTCACAAGATCCTCATAAAGAGGCAAGTCCTCATAAAGAGGTAATGAATCCTCATAAAGAGGCAAGTCCTCATAAAGAGGTAAATGAATTGGCGGAAATTTAAGCCTAGGGAAAATGCAACTTGCACTAGGACATAAATCAGTCAATTCCAAGTCATTCCAACTGACCGAAAGAATCGAACCTTGGATGTAAAAAGAGATCCAGAAACAACACGAAAAGAGATCCAGAAAACTGTTTTATTGATTTATTTGACGTAAAAAGAGTACAAAAATTATAAGAGCCAAAGAATAAGTCTAAATATTTATACTAGGGTTTTCGGCGTGTCTTGGTCGTAGGAAGTTTCTTGTCTTTTATAGTCGCGGCAAGTCGATTTAGAAGAGATTTGCCCGCAAGATTTCTGAAGATCTTCTTATTATCGAATCTTACATTTTTGTTCGGATTTACTTTTCTACTCGGATTTTCCTCTTCTTACTTGGATTTATCTTTCTCTTTTCTTGCTCGGATTTGTCCTCCCATTTTTGTATATATCTTTCTGCAACTTAGTTTTATCTTCCGAATGGACCGAAAAGGACGATCAGAATCCGTTAAGTATATGTCTTCTTAGTCCGGTCCAAAGTCTATAGAAATATGAACCTTGCGAGTTTTGCCCAAGTGCGTATTTCGTATAACTTATTCGGCAATTATGTCAACGGCTAGTCATTTCGATTATGTGTAAGTTGTTGTTATGAAGATGGGTTGCGACTAATCGCGCTTTCAGAAGAAGATACTGACAAGTGTCCGAGTAGTTGGTCTAAGCAATGTGTCCTACTCAAAATTTCCGAGGAATGTGTCTTGCTCGGAACATCAGAGGAATGTGTTCTGCTGGAACTTCCGAGGAATGTGTTCTATTGAGAATTTTCGTGGAATGTGTTCTGCTCGGAACTTCCGAGGAATGTGTTATGCTTGGAACTTCTGGGGAGTGCATGTATTCTGCTTGGAACTTCCGGGGAGTGTGTTATGCTCGAAACTTCCGGGGAGTGTGTTTTGCTCAAAACTTCCGAGGAATATGTTCTGCTCAGAACTTCAGAAGAATATGTTCTGCTCGGAACTTCAGGGGAATGCGTTCTGCTTGTAACTTCCGAGGAGTGCGTTCTGCTCAGAACGTCTGAGCAGTGTGTTTTGCTCGGAACGTATGAGTAGTGCTTTCTGATCGGACGTAGGTTGTCCTGCTCGGATTTTCCGAGAAAATTGTACTGTTCGGATATAGGTTGTCTTGCTCGAACGTATTCTGTTATGTCAGAACGTCTGAGAGGGCTGTCATGCTTGGATTTTCTGAGCAGATCGTCTTGCTTTGATCATCCGAGCAGGTTGTCCGAGCGTCTCAGCTTGCTCATAAACTTTGTTGAGTGATACACTATCTAAATGATCCATCCAAACAGTTTAATTGCTCGGAAGGTTGGTTATGCAGTTTCGTATGTTGTATACGAAATGTTATTTACACGAAGTATCGTTCATACAAAATGGAATTTATACAAAGCATTTTTGTACGAAATATATATATGTATGATTTCTTAGTCCGTTTTAGCTATTGATTTCGTCGAGCAGGATTTCGACCCCAACAGTTAGCCCCCCCCCCCCATTTCGTCAGACTCGAGTGCGATTATAGCGAATTTTACGTAGTCAAGGCGAAAACAATTGTTCGAAAGTTTTGGTATGGCCTTTCTTCTTTTCGATGATCTTTTTAGTCAAAACTAAATATTGTCCGGATATTTTTTTCATAGCTCACTGAGGATCCGCACGTCAAGGAAGATCATTTAGCGGAAATGGCTAGCCCGACGTAATTAAAGGAGATGAAATGCTCCAAGCTCGAAACGGTCTCCGAGCAGGATGAGTGGAGCTGATCATTACGCGTGTAGGAGTTTTCTTAAGCCGTATAGCTGTAAAATATTGATTTAGCACGTACAAGCAAGATATTGCCGATATTAAAGCCATATCTTTGCAAAAATTTATAAGTACTCCCCCATTCTTCACGCATTCACCACAAAAAACTTTAAGGTAACTTCTCTCTTTAGTTTCTCTCTAGTTCTTTTTGTTTTGCCAATTTCCTTCTTTGTTGTTGAGCGTTTTTGGTGAGATTTGGAGCTTTCAATCTTCTCCAGGTTTGTTTTTTTTCGTCACGTTTTTCAATGGAGGGGTCTAGTGGTATAACCAGTCTCGTTTTGGGGCTATTATATGATGATTTTACTTCCGAAGAAGGGTCTTACGGAATTTGGCGGCAGACCACGCCTCCCGTCGATCAATCGTGCTCTTCCACAGGGTTTGGGGGTGGACCAATTTATGAGGAGAATATTCTGTTTCCGAGTAGTGATCATTTTGCCAGACACAATGACATGCGCTTAGACGGAGAGAATTTTCCTCCTTTTGCGGACGAACCCTAGATTAAGGAAGACTTCGAGGATATTCCGATCAACCAGGAGGAAGTTAGACGCTATTGGGGTGATCCTTACTCAGAGAAGAAGGCGATTTTGCCCCAAATAATGTGCCAAAGCCAGTACCCAATCCTCTTGGTTTGACCTTATCCACGAGGGAATTGCTCGAGAAACTTAGGTGAAAGTTTGGAACTTCCGAAGCTATGACATTTGCGATTCCATTGCTTAATGACCGAGCTGATTCTCCACCATCAAGTTACTTCACCGTATATGAATATTTCATCGAATCCTATTTCTTGTGGTTTCCGGTTTGTGGGCTGATTTTTGCTTTCTCCGACATAGCGGATCACACAAATTTCTCCATGAGGCCTTCAGCATTTGATCTAACCGTTGGTTCAAAGCTTTCAGTGCGGCGTTGAGCTCCGAGTTCGGCGTCTTCAAAACATGTTGACTTTGGTTTCTATCGTAAAAGGCAGTGCTGAGCATTACCTTAAACATGTGAAACATCAAACTATTGTTATGAGTTTTGAACGCAAGTATCCTCAGTGGAGACATCAATTCTTTTACGTCTTGATTGACAAAAAGTCTGTTGAAAAGGGTTGCGTTTTGTTTATGAAGTCAAAATGGGGACCACTTGGTAGCCGATTCAGTTGTTTGTTGTTGGGATGGTCTGTTTGTCGTTTTTCAAACCTAAATTATTTCCTTTGATTTTCTTTTTTGCAGAAAAGATCTCTTTCCATCTTGTCCATTGACTCTGATAGAGGCTAATTGGAAATTGCAATCTGAGGGGACGGATTGGAACATGAGTTTTTCCTTTGAGAGAGTTGATCGACAAATATCTTTTTCAATGTCTATGCGTCAAGCAGCGAGGGCCGAGGAGAGGGCAGCTGATGAGCAATGGAGAAGAGAGGAGGAACATGCGCACGCTGCCGACGTGATCACTTCGTGGCTATGCAGCGGAGCAGAACTTCCCTAGCTGGATTCAAGCAAGGAATACTAATGGAACGTAAATGATTCAACGATTTTCATCGCTGTGGATGGCGTTGAAGCTAGCCAAAATATGGCCGTCCCTCTAGTTCCTCAAGGACCAGTAACGGGGTTGGCGGCTCAGATCACGGCGCCTGAGCCTATATGGAAAAAAAGAAGAGGAATGGCAAAGATGTCAAAGTTCCTCAGCCTGATTCGAAGCCGATTCAGTTTGACCCGAGTGAGGGCGGTTCTCTGTATTCTAACGACGTCCGTCATCTCGGCAACGACCATGTCAGAAATGAGAACATGGTTTCTGGCAATTCGCTTACTGGTGTGACATGATTTTTTGAAGGTTGGCACGTTCTTCTTTTAACCGGTGTGATTCTCTTCTTATCGTGATTTAATCGATCTGACTTGTTAACTTTCATTCTTGTTACAGGCGTGGGCGTTGGTTAGCAGGCATGCTTCTGAATCCGAGAATGAGATTCAGAATGCTAAGAACCTTCTTTCTATACATTCCATCGATTACTAAAGGTTGAAAGGTTCTGTTGCTGCGCTGAAGACATCGCTCAGGGGAAGAAAGGCCGAGTTCGATGCTGCGAGGCTGTCTCTCGAGAATGAAAAAGCGCAAGACCTTGCTGAAGTTGCGGACTTGAAATTCAGTTCACAAAAGAAAAGTCTTGCCGTGAATCAGCCCTGAGGGAGGCGACCAAGAAAGGAAGAAGGGGGATGTTCGATAAGATTGTATCTCATCTTTCTAAGCTTCATTAAGTTTTCTCAAAATTTTCGAAGGCTAATAGAAATCAAAGCCAATATCTCGAGGAGAAGAGTAATATTGAGATGATTTTTGATCTGGGGGCACAATATCCTTCTGCATTTGATGCTGAGGAGATAAAACTTAAGTCAACAAGGGATCATCTAGTGACGAGTGATGTCCTTGAGTATGACAGGCTGATGATCGAAGCTGAAGGTTATCTCAATCATTCTCCCTTTTTGGGCAATTTTGTCGGTCCATTGCAATGGGATACGCTGTTTCAGGATGAAGCGGCCTCTGTTGGCGTAACCGATGCATATGGCTTCAACGTCTGAGTGTTGGGTTTATTGAATTTTTCAATATTCGTGTTATCGTTTCGTACATTGTTTAACTCTTTCTTAGGAATGGATAGTCGTTCCGGTCTATGGCATGAATGATTTGTTATTTAAAATGTTTCGGTTCTGAGTTTTAAGACCCATTCTCAAAAGTTTGGAAATCCAGTGTTGGTCTTTTGTCGCTACTTTCGAGTTTGGTTTGAGCTAACGATCGAGATATGCATTGAGTCGTGAATCAATCACGTAAACATGATGGAACCGAGCATGATATGCTCGCACACCAATCATCTTTCACCGCGAGGGGCCGAGCGGCTGAATTGCGAGAAGCCGAGCCTCCGAGCAGATGTTTACGAGGAGTCTCGAGCATCTGGACTCAGATTGTCTGAGCATGTATGCTCAGATCGTCCAAGAGAGTGCAAGTCTGCCCGGATTGTCCGAGAATGTATGATTAGGTTCCGAGCAGAGTTTGTTCTCGAAAGATGTGGTCAGGCCTGCTCAGATGGTTTAAAATTCAGAGCAGTTGGGCTGATGTCATGCCGATTAATGCGCAAATGTCAAGCGGATTTTGTTGAAAGAATGTATTTTAAGTCAGCTTCGCATAAACTGCTCGAGTTAGTTCTGTAATACTAAAAAAATTTCTGAGCAGTTTCTTATCCTTTCTAGAAAACGTATAGTGTATGTAGAACATGTATTTTTTTTCTACGCTCAATCCTTGGTGCTTAAACTATATTGTTCAGAATTGTTCTGCTTGGAAGCATTTCGGGTCATGTTCAGAATTGTTCTGCTTGGAAAATTTTCGTTAATGAAATGTTGATTAAGACCAATGTGCTTAGAATCGTTTTTCTAGGTTTTGAGTCAAGTTTTGAGTTCGAAGGTTATCGAGATATACTCGACTTAGAAAGCTATTTTGACAATGAAATGATGATTAAGACCAGTCTGCTTGGCAGATTTTGACTCGGTTTCGAATTTTACTCCAAATTTGAAGGTTGGCGAGATATGCTCGACTTACGGACCCATAATGAAATGATGATTAAGACCAGCTTGCTTAAAAGCGTTTTACTGGGTTTCGATTTATACTCTGAACTTGAAGGTTGGCAAGATATACTCGACTTATGGACCCATAATGAATTGATGATTAAGACCAGCATGCTTAGAAGCATTTTACTGGGTTTCGAGTTATATTCCGAGTTTAGAGGCTAACGTGGTATACTCGAGTTACGGATCCATTTCAGAAGTAACCTATAAATGAATACAAGCTTCGATATACTTAGAAGATATTAAACCAAGGTATACTCGGTCGGAATTGGTATACCACGCTTTTAAGTTTGTTAAGATGTATAATAACTATCATCCATATAGGGTGCATTTGTTATCGTTCGTAAAGGACGTGATTGTTCATATGTTGTGGCCAGCAACAGACGAGAAAGAGAATACTGAGAAAAATGTAAATGCACTTAAGTTGACTTGGAACGATATGATAGTTGAATGGTTGATGAATTGAGTTGGTCTGTTATGTTTTGGAATTCGAACTCCGAGTTTGCGTTAAAGATGAATGAAATAAAATATCATTTGTTGTTTAACTGGTGATTGAGGGCGGATTATCGATGAGCCGAACGTTTGTTGAGACATCGAGCTACACGGTCGCGATCCGGCGAGCTGAGTTTCTTGAGGGAGTTGAAAGGTCCACAGGTTGAGTGCACATATCAGTCTTTGACACGCGTTGTATGATAAATTGGCTACAACGATTGGATCGCCATATCATGTCTTGAAGTCAACCAAATGAGTAGGCATGTAAGTTTTGTCGCTAGCCGAACAGTGTGGTCCGATGTTGAGCATACCACGAATTGGTCCGAGCGGGTCTTCGTCGCCGAGAAACCAGTCTGCCGAGCAGCCTTTGTTGGGGAAGGCCGAGTAGCTTTTTAATCGATCAGGGAGCGGTCGTCCGATATATGACTGTATATCTGAGTAGATTTCTCCGAGCAGAGAGTGATGTGTCCGGATTCGAGTTTTCTTAATGAGATCGTCGAGCATAGATACGGCTGAGTTTGTCAGAGCGTTAATCTAAGCACTGGTATGAATGGGTCCGAGTATGGACCTGCTGAGAAGGATGAGATCAATTCTCGTTGCGAACTGCCGAGCGGGAATCTCCGAGAAGATTGCGTTTGAGAGGGGGATAACTGAACCGATCAGAAAATTAGCTGCCTACGTACCCCTTTCGGGGATCAAGCCATCCCGTAGTACAAGTGGTTTTTTAGATGTTCGGAAGTCTTGGCTTAGTTGTAATTCTTTAGATGCATCGCTTTCAAACTACTTAGCATTCTAACATTGTCCATGTAGATGAGTTCATACACTCCGGGGAGAATCTCTTTTGTGTGTTTGTATGGTCCATCCCAGTCTGACCCTATTTTGCTTGCCATCGGTGGGCACCTTACTTTTTCGTAGGACCAAATCTCCTTCAAATAAAAATTGAATGTAAGTATTTGTCCGATAAGATCGGTAGACTCTTTCTGATTCATTTTCATGTTGATTGCTTTCGCTTTTCTGGGGGTAGTTTGGAGCAGACTGTCCCCGACTTCCCCAAATTATCTTGACTCCACCAAGTGTCGGAAACTTTAGGTAGAGATGATATGTTAATGGAACGGCTCTCATGGAGATTATCCACAGAGTTCCTATGATCGGGATGTAGATCGTTGGACGGTCTATTACTGAGAAATCGACGACTCATGTCACCCCTCCCAGCTTGCAGTGGGAAATTAATCGTTCCAAGAGTCACTGATGTGTCTCCAGCGAACCCTGCAAATGGTCTCGGAAAATAGATACTTTGGACAAGATTATGTTCATCTTCTTTGGAGTGTCATAGAATATTGCATCAACGGAACTCCCTAAATCAACTAGGATCCTTGTTATGCTTTGATCTCCGATGATTAGTTTGATGACAAGGGGATCGTTGTGTGGCAGATCAATTTCTGCGATTTTGCTATCCTCAAATGTTACTGCATTTTTGGGGATCTGATAAGGCACTGACCAGTGGATGCTTCTCCTTGCTTGTCTTTGATAACCATTGTTCCTCAATGTTTGTCTCGGATAAGCATTGATCAGGGATATTGTGCCTCGACAGTACTGTGATCATTCAATTATCATGTTTATCCTTTGTCGATTGCTTGCCTTAGGATCTTTATCGTTTCTTCTATTTCGCCTATTTTTGCCAGTTTTTGTTTGTCTTTCTCGAAGCGTTCGCTCTTGCTCATCTTGATTTGGCTCATCGCTTCGATTGCCTCGTCTGGCCGAACTTTGGTTTCGTTTTTATCGAAGTCTTTATTGCTTACCGCGTTTTCGAGCTCTCTGGTCACAAGTTTTGTGGCGAGCCTAATGCTCAATCTGTGATAGTCGGCGGTGTGATGGCCATATGTTTGGTGACCTTTCAGAATGCTTTTTCGTCATACGAGTTATATTTCCTTATCCATGTGTTCCATGAACCTTTTCCTTTTCTGGCAGATCCGTTTCCTTGTTTGCTCAAGCCTACTTGATAGTTTTGCCATCCACCCGAGCTTTCGTGTCGCTCATGACTGCTTGCTATTTGAACTTCTTTTGTCGTTGCTTGCAATAGTGTGTGGATGGGCATCTTTTATTGATTGCCTTGTGGACTTATGAAATCCAACGCCCGATGTGAGGCATAAGATGTCGTTTGAGGTCTTTTCAGCGAGACTTCCTTCAAGAAATCCGACTCATACCACAATGCCTTCTTTAGCGCATTGATGCCACTTATGAAATCACAATGCTTTCTGTGTCGCTTAAGCCTTCAATCCTCAACACTACCTTCTTGAATCTTCCGATAAAGTTCCTTTGGCTTTTGTTCGGACTTTGGGACATTGACCATAGATCGACATCATAAGTTTCCCGATCCATGGATATCGAATACTGCTTCATGAACGTCGAGCATAGCTATTGGAAGCTGATGATAGAGTTTCATTATAGTCTGGAGAACCACTCGAGCGCGGACAGAGGCAGAAACCAATGTCCCTCTCCCCTTCCTTTAGATTGGCTCTCCCCATCGATATGCGGAAGTCCATCATATGAAATTTCAGATTGGATGTTCCTTCGTATAAAGGGATCCTGATTTTGCCTGGAGTAGAGAAACTTGTTTCAGTTATTCGAGCCGTGAATGGTGTTTTTTGTGTTTCCTCCAAGACAATCGATTTCAGGTGTTGCGCTCATTGCCTTGCGAACTTGTGATTTTATGGATTAATTCTCGGCGGATTTTTGCGCTAGCGTGACTCTAAGCTCGTTGAGTTTGTATCAGCTTGTTACTCTTAGTCCTTCAGCTAACTCGTTTTGTTGAGCCAGCAGGACATTTCTTTCTGCCTCCATGTGATCATTTTTGTTTCGCTCGGGAAAGTATCGATCAATTCTTATCCTTCTCTTCCTCATCGCCATATTGTTGTTCAGTTTTGTCATTGGATGAGGTTGGATATTTATCTCCGCAATCGTCTTCGTCGATGTCGATAGCCATCGCAAGCCTCCTTGGTCGAATTAGTGGTGGCAGATCCATCGTGTTGGATCTGACCGCTGGAGGGTTCCACTCGTTTGAGAGATGTGGACGATGTTACGTAGGATTTCTCATTGATCCGCCGGACAATGAGAAATAGAGTCTCCTACGCTCAGTTGTAGCGAAGTTCAGTGTTCGAATGTTCCTTCCTTGATTTTCAGTTCTGATCCTCTCCACTTGCTCGGTGAGTGTTTTATTCGCCTTCTCCTCATCTTGAGTTTTTTTGCATCAATACGACTATAATCTCCTTTTACCCGGTCAGCATAGCGTAGGCGGTTGTGTATGTCGTGGTTGCATTCATAGCAATATTGTCTGCCGCAGTGTTGCGTGTTGTGATGTTGCCAGTCGAAGTGTTGTCTGCTGGGGTGTTATTTGTTGTATCATCGATCACCAGTTGGTGATCTTCTATGTCTCTGTCTCCATCTCCGTCGGTGGCCATCTCTTCGGATATACTGATCGGTTGTTTTAAGGTGTGAGAAAACTTCTTATTCCCACAGACACCACTAAACTGTGAGAGTCGGAACTCGCACAGTCGATTCTTGTAGAGTAAAATTTTAGGGAACTGAAGATTCTAAGTAAACAACACGAAAGAGAACCGTAGAATAGTTTTACTGATTTGTTTGACGGAAAAAGAGTACAAAAGCGTAAGAGCCAAAGAAAAAGGCTAAGTGTTTATGCTAGGATTTTTGGCGTGTATTGATCTTAGGAAGTCCCTTGTCTTTATAGTCGCAGCGAGTCGGTTTAGAAGATATTTGTCCGTAAGATTTCTGAAGATCTTTCTGTTATCGAATCTTCCATTTTTGTTCGGATTTACTTTTCTGCTCGGATTTTCTTCTTCCTACTCGGATTTATCTCTCTTTTTCTAGGATTTGTCCTCCCATTTTTGTATTTATCTTTCCACGACTTTGTTTTATATTACTAATTGGCCGAAAAGGACAACCCAAGTCCGTTAAGTATATATATGTCTTCTTAGTCCAGCCAAAAGTCTATAGAAATATGAACCTTGCGACTGTTGCCTAAGTCCGCATTTCGTATAACTTATTCGGCAGTTATGTCAACGGCTAGTCGTTTCGAGTATGTGTAAGTTGTTGTTATGAAGATGGGTTGCGACTAATCGCGCTTTTGGAAGAAGATACCGACAAGTGCCCGAGTAGTTGGTCCAAGCAATGTGTCCTGCTCGGAATGTCCAAGGAATGTGTCTTGCTCGGAACTTTCGAAGAATGTATTCTACTTGGAAATTCCGGGGAATGTGTTCTGCTAAGAACTTACAGGGATTGTGTTCTGCTCGGAACTTCTGGAGAATGTTTTCTGCTCAAAACTTCTGGGGAATGTGTTCTGCTTGGAACTTCCGAGAAGTGTGTTCTGCTCGAAACGTCCGGAGAATGCGCTCTGCTCGGAACTTCTAAGGAATGTGTTCTGCTCGGAAATTTCGAGCAGATTGTCCTGCTCGAAACGTCCAAGCAGATCGTCTTGCTTGGATCGTCCGAGAAAGTTGTCCAAGTATCTTAGCTTGTTCATAGACTTTGTTGAGTGATATGCCTGTATAAGTGATCCATCTTAGAAGTTTATGGGTTTCGTATTTTTTATAAGAAATGTTATTTATACAAAATGTCGTTCATACGAAACGTCATTCATACCAAACGTTGTTTGTACGGAACATAGCTATGACAACTTGCTTAGTCCGTTTTCGACTATTGATTTCGTTGTGAGGGACTTCGACCCCCAAGTCCCAACAATAACTTAATTAGAGTTTGTTCTTTCTTTTCGAATGGTGACGGTGGATTAGGCGGTGCGGGACAAGCGAAACAAGTTGTGCGGAACTGTTCCAGTGCGGTTTGTACGAAAGAAACTCACTATGTGGAATAAGTGCGGTTAGTGCGGAACAAGCGGTACGTAAAAATGTTTAAATGGTGAAAAAGCTGTATGCTGTACAAGATAAATGTTTGAGTGGTAAAAATAACATAAAGTGGTACGGAATACATATTAAAGTAAATATTTGAATAAAAATATTAAAAATAAATGATTGAAATATTAAATTAATTTTGGTTTAATTCAATTCATGTTTTGGTTATTTTTGGCTATTTCAAATCTTGAGGTTGTAAAATGATTTTTTAGCTTTTAGAAAGAATTTTTAATAATTTTGGTTTATTTCAGATAATTTTAGTTAATTCAATTAATTTTGGGTAATTCAATTTTTCAAAATAATTCGGTTTAATTCAGTTTAGTAATTTATATATTTGTGTAATTCAGCTTATCCTGTTTAAAACCGGTATTCGAAATAACCAAACTAGTAACAGAACTAGAACCAAAAATCAAAAACTTAGTTTTGTTTGGTCAATTTCGGTTTGATTTCAAAATTCATCTCTAGTCTTCACGTATAAATGTTTATACCTTATTCTTATCAAATATATTAATGTATAGTTTAATCATATATTGTATTTTTTTCTTGATGATCAAAATTTAATTATTTTCTCACATATAAAATCATTCAAATATGTTTGTTTTTAATTTTTAAAAGAATAAAATAAAAAAACTCACGTCAAACACTACATAAGTGGTGAAATCAACCGCCGTGTGCGGGTTAAGAGAAAATGAAACGCATTTCATTCTTTTTAATTTTATATTAAAATTAAATGTTACAAAAACGATGAATGATAACATATTCGCATTAGGCACATGAGGTTACGTGAAAAGCAGCACACATGCATTGCCTAGTTTAACATTCATTGCCTAGTTTACATATCACAATATACAATTTTGAATTGCAATATTTATTAAGATTATTAAGTAATACCATACTGATTCAATTTGAAACAAGGCTATACAAATCACATCATCTTATCATTGGTTTCTTAATAAGAACAAAAGTGTAAGAGATCCCAAGTCTTGATATAACGAGAAAGATCTTTCTTAAGAGGTTAAGCTCCACCGATACCAAAATGCTCGAGTAGTCTCACCAACAATGGATAACATCACAAAATCTTATACAAGATTTCTCCAAAAATTGAAACTTTGAGAAGAGTAATTAGATTAGTTAAGAGCTTACAGTCTTCTTGGTAGCCACTTTCATTATATTTTTCGGATAGATAAGCATCAGAGAATAGTAAAATTTCATGATATACTCTCTCATTTTATATTTGGTTGTTCAAATAGTCAATACAACTAGATTTTTTGACTAATCATTGTAGGTTTGTGGATTTCTTATCAAGTCGCATATAACAAAAGTAAATGGAACTGAGATATCTTGAAAAAATAAAATGGAATTTATGAATCATTGAAAAACATAAATCTTGAAAAACAACTTTGGGAGACCTGATTCTAAACCAATTCTATGGAGGAAAGATCATTAACCTGTCCTAATTAGAATGAATTATTATTATAATGGGAGAAAGATAGATACCTATCATGGTTTAGGATTGAATCTGGTTTAATTCGGTTTGGATTGGTTTAAATCAATTGAATCCAGTTGATAAATTGGGATTGATTTAGGCCGGTTAGATTAGGTTTGGATTGGGTGGGTTAATGGCTCAGGTTAGCGGGTTATCATATCAGGTCTGGTGTACTGGGTTGACTATGACTAGCTCATCTCTTATCCGTTTTAAATCAAACGAAGGCTGTTATGATTCGATTTTCGCCATGATTTTAGATGCTGAGTCCATTTGAGAATAATGAGTCTCAAAAGTACACGTTTCCACTTTGTTAAAGTGAGGGTTATTCTGCAACTTCCGTACTTAGTCTGTAAACTTTCTAATATAGTTCATTTAGTACAAAATTTGATATCTGTTCACTAAGTTTAACGAGGTTGTTTTTTAAATTGGATATATGCTTATAGATGATTCAACACATTGCTTTTCTTTCCAATTAATTTTTAAATTGCTTGTTATATATATAATAGATGTGTAGTGGTATGAGTAGATGTGTACAAAGATAGGGCTTTGTACTAGGTTCGCATTGTATGCGAGGGCACGAGCAAGTATTGGTCAATCTATTACTCTTGTCCTAATAAATCGATAAAATGTCTCATGGGTGGTGACATGGACACGACATCCATCATAAAGCGAGATCCATATCAGAGGCATATAGATTGATCACTCGTGAACCCTCAATTGATTTTCATTTCTATCATTTTTCAGGGAAAAAGGTTTCTCTTTTACTTGCGCTTTCCATTTTTAATTTAGGCTTCATACTTCATATATGTTTAACCCAATTCCTACATCCTAGTAGAGCCGAGCCAATCAATGGCCTATATATATCAATGCAATGTAATGTACGTATAGGGATGTCAATCGGGTAGGCTTGGCCTGGTCCAAATCCGTAAAGCCCGTATATATTTGAGACCAGCTGATATATCATGGTTTTACCTGTTTTCAGCCATGATATAAGTATATATTAGAGTCTTTTGTAGTGTCTTTCGAGTCTTTTCAGGTGTTTATTAGGTCTATGCATGTTTGGAGGATTTTGGAAGATATTTGAACATTTTGGGCAAGAATTGGAGTTGGAGCCGTGATGAGAGAAATAAAGATTCGGAGTTCGGGCTGAGCATCTATCGATATAATTTTGCGTCGATCGACACAGCTTCCAGATCGCAATTTCCAGCGCATTAATGAAGACTTGAAGAATTGCAGTTTTAACCCAGAAGTTCCAGTATTTACAGAAGAGACCCAAAACGTGTTTAGCAATTTATAATTAGGTTTTTGGTGTTTTGTTTTGATTACACATTCATACTTTTAGCTAGAGACAATTTTGGAGTTTTGGGGCTGATCATTCTTTGTACTGCTTTTTGGAGAAGATTTCGAACCCCTTTTCATTCTCTACTCTTTTCTTAATGCAATTTATTTATACCATGATTTATGTTTCATTGATCATGTCTGAGTAGATTCATTGTTAGGTTTAGGAATTCTCATTAGGGATTTCATGACTTGCTAGATTAAATCAATCAATTAAGGATTCATAACTTGATTAGTTCTTCAACCTGAATTGTGCTTAATACTAGTTTCTAAGCTAATCAATTGAAATCTAGACTTAGGGTTTATAAATTTGCATGAAAGTGTGATTTAGAATCTGATCTATTTAGGTTGAGCAATTTAATTATCTACAAAGAAATTTGGTTTAATTAAATTGTGCAAATCGAACCTGCACTTAAAGCTAGTTTAATTTTTTTAGGAATATCAAAGAAATTTGGGTTTCTCGGGTTTAAACTTAGTGAATTCTCGCAACGAAAGTTGGCTAGTTCAACATCTGTGTTTGAGTTCTAGAATAGTGCTTAATTTGATCCTGACTGATATTTGATCTGCTTGGCATGATTTCCTGAGAACTCCGTGGACCTAGCGCTTTTAGTATTAATTTGATAAAAAACTTATTTGCTACTGATTTATTTCCTGCATTTAGTTTACTATTCTTGATTCATATAGCCTAGCTTGATTCGACATTCTATAGTCTATCGCAAGATTTATTGAGTCTCTGTGGTTCGACCACTATATACTACATTTGCCTGTGCACTTGCAGCATAACTTAGGGAATTAAACTCTGAGCATATCAAGTTTTTGGCGCTGTTGTCGGGGACTCTTTTGAGTTTTCGATATATTTGAGTTTAGAGTTTAAACTAGGATTTTTTATTATTATTTTAGTTACTAATATCTATTTTCTTTCTGCTTTGCATCTTTCAGGTTTGCGATTAGACACGTGCATCGACCGACGCTTAATTGAAACGATCGACACACTCTCGAACTGAATGGATCATTGCGGACCTGTGCATCGATCGACGCTTGACGATTACTGACATTGTATGCATAACCGTGCGACAAGAAGTAATCCAGATAAGGAACTCGTGAATCTCAGACTTGAGTAACTTGCAAGGTTAGAAAGAACAAACAGAAAAGCTCAGAAACCAATTAAGATGGCAAACGTAAATGTTGTGCTCCTAATTCGAGAAGAACATGGTGTTCTGAGAGATGGAGAGAACCATGTCTGCAATGAGGGTGGTCAGAGACTTGATGACGAAGGTAATGTCATCCCTCCAGCTGAACAATAGACTGTTGAGACTAATGCAGAAGCTCAAGGTGGAGGAGCAAGTGGACAAGAAAATCCACGAGTTGAAGTGCCATAATCTTTTTCTTTTCTTAGAGTCAGTTGTGTCTGTTTTATTGAGTAAAAACAGTTGAGTAGGAAATTATGACTTTTTGAGTAGACTACTACACTTGCAGGAACCTAAGTGACCATTGGAATGAACTTGCAAATGATCTATGACTATTAGAATACCCAACGCATATCAGCATACTGAGGACACCCATATCACTTCAGGTATTCAGAGAATCCATTACTGACTTCGCACTTAACTTGACTTAATTTTTCTCACCTAAGGGCTTGGTATACTTTGAGTCGGATTCCTCTGTTAGTTCTGACACAGATGTAAACCTGCCTAAGTAAGGTTACCTTCTTTCCTTCCTTGAAAGTAAAAAAAAAAAGAGAAACTGAGGATAAGCTAGTAGCTTCGAAGTGGTCGCGGGAGTGGTAGAGACCCCTATTACCTCCTGTGCATCCATGGAAATATGTCCAAAGTAATACCCCGGATAAAAAGGGAATAACACTGATAAAAATAAATAAAATGATATCTAGTGGGGAAAAATCAGTTGCTAAGGAAGGAAAGGAGAAGAAAGGAACCAGAAAACGATAGTATGGTGGTCAGGTGCTAACAGAGTAAGAATCCATGTGTTCTTTGATCGATACCCCCTAGGTGAAACCGCACTTATTAGATTACATAAGCCAGTGTGGTGAATTTGAATGTTCTGGATGTGATTATGGAGTTCACTCAGGACAGTTGCTAAGTGTGGGGGAAGTACATGTTGGTCTTGATGTCTGCAGGTGCATTTTTCATGTGGCTTACTAAGGAGAATCTGAGTGTGGTGCATCTACGATGAAAAAAGTTTAGTATGTATCATACATCTCTTGAGGGCGTCATCACTAAGAATGCAAACAATATCTTCCTTTTTTTTTCTTGTATTGTGCAATGTCTACACATTTTTTTCAACTATTTTTGTTTATACATACATCATAAGGCTCCAAATTTCACATGTTTATTTGAATAAAAGAGAATGCTTGCGCAGATAGAATTTGATTGGTTCTCCATTACAATGGCCACACTGCATTTGCAACATCTTTCAAGAATGAATGTGATGATGAATGATGATGTAGTCTATGATTACGCTCCCGCTGCATAAGTCGATCGTATATACTTATAACATCTTCATCACTAGGAAAAAATATTTTTTTCTAACTATCTAGATATAATCCTAATTAACAATATATGAACTTCGAAAGTAACAGTACCAAAAAGGGTTCCATAACCATACCAAAACAACAATAAAAAACGATAAGGACTTTTCCTTTCGCCGCCGGCTCCGAAGCCACTTCGGCTGAGAACTTCTGTCTCACTTTTTCCTTTTTATTGTCTTCTATCTTGGTGGTATTTGCGATGGGAGATCCACTTCCTGAACCTGCTATCCCACCATATATACTCTTCTTGACTCTGATCTGTTTTTTTTAGATCCCGACATCGCGATTTCCGCCATCTCTCTCTGGTAGAAATCCATTGGATACTTCGTTCTCTACTACTCATGTGGACGGAGCTCCTTTAGGTCAATTGGAAGGTCCTGGTTTGGTGGGTTCGAAGTCCCAAATCTGCAGTGGTCTTCGTTGTTCAAACCGCCCTCAAATAACTAGTCCAAGGTGGTTTCTCCGACGTTTTTTACGACAGTATTCTGCTCAAAATTCCATAACCTTTGGTGGCTCTCTGATTTGGAAATATTATATTTTTGCTTCCTTTCATGATTTGCCTCCTTTTGTTATAAAGATCTTCTCCGATTTAAACCCATTTTGGCGGGAAAAGGGGAGAATTATGGTTAAGTATCATTCTCCATGCGCTTTCCTAATTCTCATTCCCTGTATTGCAACACGCAAATGGGCACTGGACATCGGGTTCTGCCATTCGGGAAATTTTTCGTTCACAGTCTCTCCTTGGCCCTCTTTCACAAACGCCTCCTATGAAATTGGTTCATGCTCCAGTCTAAGTCTTATTCAAAAATATTTCTCCGAAACTATGATTGTTTGTCGGATTAAGTAATATAGCGTCTGGAGTCGGGATACCAGTGCATTCAGAATTCCAAAAATTTCTTCATACTCGAATGGAGTTGTTAAGTTGAAAGTTGTTATTGAGTTAGCCAATCTGAGACCTCTTTCTGTTAGGGTCACAAACAAGCTTGGATGTTCTTTTTAGTGTCTGCTTCACCCTCAAACTCCTCCCATTTGTGAAAAGTGTTCATGTTATGGATATTTGGTCATGCGGTGTGCATGAATCATGTCATGGTGGAAAAAATTGGCACCTCTCGTCGTAATTCCTTCTTCAGATGACAAGGTTTCGTCTTCTGGTTTGCATGAGGTTTGTCTTCCTTCCAATTCATCAGATGTGGCTGCTTCCAATCAAAATTATCGTTCTGCTAGTCTCTTTGCTAGCATCGCTTGCTCTTCTTCATCTACTTTGTCTCAGGAGTGAACTCGGGTAGTGAGGCGTTCCAAACCACATGATCATGTTAGTTCCAACAGTAATGCTGCATTACGCCTTGCACATGTTACTGCTTCTCAGTTCGAGGAAGAGGAGGCTGTAATCCATAGTGCTCAAAAAATTATTTGAATTCCTCTGTCCTCTCCTGTTGTGGCCTCCCTATCCGCAATTAAGAGAAAGAAATCAAGATGTGTTCTACGTCAAAGGCTTTCCACAGTGTTTTTATCTATGACTGATTCAGGGCTTTCTCCGCCTTCTTCGCCTGTGTCTGTAGCATGTTCTTGCCCTTCTATCGAAATTGTCCCACCCTCATAGTGAATGATTGTGCGTTCGGCTTTGACTTGTTTTAACTAGTGCTTTGCATTGGCCCGTTTTTGATCTTCTTAATGAAGAGTTTTTGTGGAATATTAGGTAAGGGCCTCAGAGGCGATACAAGACAATTATCAGTTAAAAGGTGGATCAATTCTAACCTCCATCTTATTTGCGGTCTTTTGGAAACTAAAGTGAAGCAACCAAATATTGAAGGCATTATTAATCAGTAAGTTCAGGAATGGAGGTTTGATGCTAACTACTTGGCCGAAGAAAATAATGGCAGAATTGTTGTGATTTAGAACCCAATTATCTCTGTTCTTACCTACATGAAGACTGATCTAGTGATCGTATGTGGAGTTTTAAATTCTATCACGAATCATTCCTTTACGATATCGGATCTTGCTACTTCGTCTCCCATCCGGAGAGCGCCATGGCTTGTTGTTGGGGACTTTAATCAGGTTCTATCAAATTGAGAAACATATTCCTTTATTCCGTCAGATATTCTGTTGCAAGGACTTCATGATTTTGTGAGTGTTTGACTTCAGCAGATTTGTTTGACATCTCTATTTGAGGTTGTTCTTCACTTAGACCAATAAATCGCCGACGAATCTAAAATCCAGAAAGCTTGATGGTGATTCGATCAATGAGGAGTGGCTACTATCCTTTACAGATTGATGCCCTTTTTGATGCTCCAGGTTCTTCAGATCACTCTCCTTGCTTAGTATCTCTATTGAACTCAGTGGAAAGGAGGAAAGCTGGGTTCACGTTTTTCTCCTTCTTCACCTCTCATCCAATTTATAAGCGATTAATGGAAGCGGCTTGGTATTCTTTCTTGCTTATGTCGAGTCCAATTTTTACTTTATTCCAGAAGTTGAGAGCTGCATAGATTTTTTGCAAGTCTATCCTGAATAGATCGAAGGAGGCTTTTGAAAACCTTATAAGTATTCAGAGACAATTTTTGGAAACACTGTCACGGTTTTTATTTGAGAAGGAGCAAAAAGTAAGAGACTCTTGGCTTCTTTTAGCCTTGGCGGAAGAAAGCTTCTTCAAGTAGAAATCATGAATCTGGTGACTTAAGGAAAAAGATTCTAATACGGCAATGCTATTCAAATCGGTTCTAGATAACTTGGCATGGAATGTCATATATGTTCTCTTGGATGATCAGAATAGGCGCATCATTGATTCGATTCAGATCAAAAATTTGAATGTTGACTACTACAAGGCTTTATTAGGTACTACAAATGAGCAAGTGCAATCTTATTTGGTCGAGCATAGCCAATCTATGCATGATTATCTTTTCTATGTACATCTGGAGTCTACCTAATATGCAGTTCCCATAGTCGAGGATATTAAGAATGTAGTGTTTGCTATGCCAAAAAATAAGTCACCGAGACCGGATGGGTTTACAGCTGAACTCTTCACTTCATCTTGGGATTTGGTTGAAGTTGAGTTCACTGCTGCAGTTTTAGATTCTCCCAAATCAAGAGTTTGCTAAGTTGGAACGTACGAACCAGAAGGCGAAAAACCAGTGACAATGATGCAACTGATGATTTTGACTACATATGAGAATGATGTTCTTCTTAACCGTCAGGGTCAAGCATACAACGAAGACAACCATTAATTGAATGATGTCTGAAACATAATCCCTGAACCACAAGCCGCTGGGGCGCATAGCTTATTCAGCGGAGGGGTGAGTCTGATAGGGGTCTAGTTTTATCCTATTCTACTGCAAGTGCACAGTTATGTGATTGTAGTATGTAGGGTATCGAAATCCACAGAGACTCCGGTCAACGATATATTAAGAACTAAGAGATTAAACTAAGAGAAAGCAGATGTGATGTAACTAAAAGTAATGCGAGAAAGTAAACAAGTAGCAAGATTATCGGTTGTGAAAGCAGTTAATTAAGGGCGATAAGTCTAGGGCGTTCTCAGGAAATCAGACAAGCAGACAGTTCATTCAGTCATGATCTAATTAAGCACAGTTCTAGAACTCAAAACACGGATATAAAATTAACCAACTATCGTTGCGAGAATTCTCTAAGTCTAAGTGCAGCAATCCAAATTCCTTTGCAATTACTAACAGATTAAACCAACATTAATTCCAAGTTCGATATGTTCACAATTAAACTAAACCAAATTCCTTTGCGACTAATTTAATTGCCCAACCTAAATAGTTCAGATTCTGAACCACACTTTCGTGTCGTATTTAGCAACCTAAGATCTAGATTCTAATTGATCAGGTTAGAACTAGCTTTAAACGCAATTTAGATCGAAGAACATATAAAGTTATGAATCCTTAACTGAATTAAACAAGTCTAGCAAGTCATGAAATCCTATGTGAGAAACCCTAAACCTAACTATGAATCTACTCAGATATAGAAGATGTAAACATAATCAATGAATAAGTAGATATCATAAAAGAGATTTAACAAGTAAAGGGGTTCGAAAACTTCTCCAAAACAAATGTAGTACATGATCAGATCAGCCCCAAAAGCTCTAAAAACTCTCTGCTCTTAATTATGAATGATGTTGTAAGCGTATCTAAAAACATATCTAAAAACCTAATTAAATAGCTAAAACACGTTTTGGGCTTCTGTGTAAATATCTGGAACTTCTGGGCTTTTCTGCAATATCAACATACTTCATTAAATCGCCGAGTCTGGCCCGTTCGCGCAGTGCATCGACCGATGCAGGTGTGCGTCGATCGATGCAGATCCCAAAACTGGACAGTGAGTTCTATCTCTCGGACCAAATCTCCAAAATGCTCCAATAAGCTCCATAATCTCTACATTAGCTCCAAACGTGCGTGTACCTAATAAAACCAGTAAAAGAATCTAAAGAAACACAAATAGACTCTAAAATAGACTTATATCATGGTCTAAAACTAGTAAAAATCATGATATATCAGAGTCGCAGGTGGTTGCTGCGCAAAGACGTCAAAAACTTGGTGACTATAACAAGCTTGATGAGTTCTATGTGACGAGCATGAAGTACAATGGATTCAATTATAACTTTCTATTCTGCAAGATTTTCCCACATTCTCTTCCTGGGGAAGCACCCTACTAGCTGAAGCAGTTACCACCAGAATCATTGACTACCTGGAATGCAACATAAAAGGTGTTCCTGCGAAACTTCTATGATGATGCACGATCAGATCAACTGAGGAACATGATTTCTCAGTTGAAATAAGGTCCTACTGAAGCCTTTAAAGCTTCTTGGGTGCACTTTAGATCATATCAGCGGGACTGTCCACATCCTGATTTTTTTTAAGTTCAATTGTTGAGAATTGTCTTCAGAGGTTTGGGTTAGAGGTATCAAATTGTCTTGGATGCTGCTAATAATGAGAACTTCAACACGAGATTGTTGGAAAGCCTAGGATCTAGGGTTCGTTGTATTGAATCACTAACCTCGTTCTTACCTTTTACTGGCAGCGGAATGATTGGTGAAACGAGATCAGTAGCGACTCAGGTGCTTCGCCTCTACCATACACACACGCACACAAACCTGGAAAGTCGGGATGCTAGTGCCGGATCTTGGGATTTCTGAGTTTCTGGTGTTTCTGCTTTCTCTGTCGAGAAAAAGTGGATGGCTAGTGTGATACCCCGTATCCAAAAATATGGTCAACGGGCAGAAGAAAAGTCAACAGGGGCAAAATTGTAATTTTGCCAAACCCGGGGCAAAATGGTAATTTTGCCAAAGTTCGAGACGGAAGCCGAGACGGGCCAAATTTTCTCTTTCTAAAGCATAAAGAACATTTACAAGACCAGATTTGGAAGAAGCGGAGCAGAAATGCATTTTTTGGAGTATCGGTTGGAAAACCAACTAAACCGAGAAAACTTCGGAAATTCATAACGGGAGCTAGGAAACTCCAAATGGGAAGATTCAAATTTACAAATCCATCTAAAAGCAAGGAGAATCAGTTTATGGAGGTTTTAGGATTTATAAGAATCGTCTGGTATTTTCTAAAACAATTATCAAGAAAACGAGCAAACCGAGGCATCGGAAGGAAACAAGAATACGAGCTTCTACGGAGTGATTGGAGCAATATAAGTGGTCATAAAATACTTATCAGTAACATGTGGTATTTCCATGGTGGCGCCACACATATCTTCTAAGAAGTTTCATGAACTTTTGAAGAAGTAACAAAGAGAAGAATAATGGGTCTGGACTCACATCAAAGAAGCAACAAATAGGTTTTTGGCCCAAATTGCATGAAAATAACTTCATCTAGAAGCTAATTCACGTGGCCACTAAGGAGGGAATAAGAAGAGCTCATGGGTTTACACTTGATGGGTTTTTAGCCCATTAAGCAATGAATAAAAAAAATGTGGCATGTGGAGATTGAAAGACTTGCTCACCAAGTCTTGACTGATGTTGTGGCAGCAGTAGGAGAAGGGAGAGACAGGTGTAATGGTGTGGTAGCAGTAGGAGAAGGAATAGACATGTGTCAAGGACATGTGTCAAAATAAGAGGAATCTAAAATTGCTATAAAAAGAGCCTTTGCTCCTTCATTTTGATCACACCAACAACAAAAAATATAAAGAGAGAAGAGAAGGAGAGAGGCGTGAGAGGAGGAGAAGGAGAAGAAGAAGAAGAAGAAGAAGAAGAAGAAGAAGAAGCCGGAAGAAGAAGAAGGAGGAGAAGAAGAAGGAGGAGGAGGAAGAAGAAAAAGGAGAGAGAGAGAGAGAGAGAGAGGGGTGAAGAAGAAGAAGAGAGAGAGAGGGGCGTGAAGATGAAGAAGAGAGAGAAGGAGGCGTGAAGGAGAGAGAGAAGATGAAGATTGAAGAAGAAGAGAGAGAGACATGGACGAGAACCGGATGAAAGAGAGAAAGAATCGGAGGAGAGAGAAAATGAGGAGAGAGAAAATGAGGAGAGAGAAGATGGTTGGTTTAATTTGAGTCGGTTTATGTTAACCGGTCAATCCGGTCAACGGTTGTCTCAAAATCGGTTTAACCTAACCGGTTCAATTGAAGACGGTTCAGTTGGTTCAGAATGGTCAACCGGTTTAGCTTGGTCAACGGTCAGTGGTCAACGGTCAACCGGAGTCAAAGTAATGCTGTGGTCAACGCCGGTCAACGCGTTGACTCCGGCCGGTTCTTGTGTTGCGGTTTGTGTTCGGGAGTTCGGGAAGCTTCGGGAGTTCGTGTTCGGGTATTCAGAGAGGTTCGGGTTCAGTTCGGGTTTCGGGAGATCGTATCTGCATCCGGTCCACCGTTCCGCGTAATCACTGTGAGTCGGCTCAAACACCATAGATGCATATAGAACGTTAAATGGAAAACCGTAGAGATAGGAATGCATACCCGTGAATATTGAATTGAATTGAATTGAGTGATTGACTGAATTAACGGTAAACCGGCTAGGGTTAAAGAAGCATGTTAGACTTAAAACGGATTAAACCTGATTGTGTTCCGCTAGGTTGGTAGTAGCGTTGCGTGATGCATTCTTATAGTCGTTGCATGACTAGGGCCGTATATGCATAAATATATAAGTAAAGAACGGTAATCAAATGAATCTATATACGGGAATTAAGACGAGTTAAAATACGGAAGTTAAAGTCCAAGCGAGTCTGCGTGTTTACATTTCTGCACTAGGACTCTAGGGTGCGTTAGATCCCGCAAGTCTAGGTGTGTGATTACGTTCTGGTACTTCCAACCCGATTGGATCCTCGGGTAGTTACCTAACCGGACCGTGGTGATTCTGGTTATGGTGTTAACCTATGGAGTGACGTCTGTAGGTGTGTGGTCCGGAGAATACGGGGTCGCGTCCTAGGGCCGGACTGCATGGAAGCTCGGGATATCTAGGGGTATTCTCCTCCACGATCCGACCGCATAACTTTGATACTTTTGCCAAGTTGGTTCTGTACCTCATTCTTGAACTCCTTGAATCTATCAAAGGATTTTGACTTGTGTCTCATCAAATAGACGTAGCCATACCTACTGAAGTCATCAGTAAAAGTAATGAAGTACTTGTAATTTCCTCTGGAAACAGTGCTCATCGGCCCACATACATCAGTATGAATAAGGCCCAATAAGTCACCGGCCCTTTCATTCGGTTTGTTGAAAGGGGCCCTAACCATTTTGCCCATCAAGCAAGATTCGCATTTCTCACATGATTCAAAATCAAATGAGCCCAGAAGCTCATTCCGATGGAGTCTCTGAATGCGTTTCTCATTGATATGGCCCAAACGACAATGCCATAAGAAAGTCGGGTTTTCGTCATTTGACTTAAACCGCTTTGTATTTATGTTAAAGAGAGGCATTTATTGGTTTATGACATATAACCCATTATCTAATGGGGCGCTATCATAAAACGTACCATCACGATTAAAAGAAAAAACTTTATTCTTAACAGCAAAATCAAAACCTTCCAAATCCAAAACGGTAACTGAAATTATGTTTCTGCTAATCGCAGGTACAAAGTAGCAATTATTCAATTCTAAAACCATGCCAGAAGGTAAAGACAAATCATAAGTGCCTACGGCCAGTGAAGCAACCTTAGCTACATTCCCGACCCGTAGCTCTACTTGTCCTTTCTTCAGCGTTCTACTGTTTTTTAGTGCCTGCACATTAGTACAAATATGAGCACCACAGCCGATATCCAATACCCACGAAGTAGAACTAGAAGACATAACATTAAGTTCGATAACATAAATACCTGAGTCAGACGCATCATACGTCTTCTTCAGATTCTTGTAATCTTCTATGAACTTCTTGCAGTCTCTCTTCCAATGCCCTAGCTGCTTGCAGTAGTTGCATTTGTCCTCAGGAGAAGGCTCGGATTTGGGCTTGGGCTTGGGCTTGTCTTGACTCTTAGTCTGGACAGCTTTAGCCTTTCCCTTATCCTTACTAGGTTTCTTAAACCTTTTACCCCTTGTACCATCATTACACTAGGAGTTGCCTTCTTGAGATTCGGCTCTGCTGTCTTAAGCATGCTGTGCAACTCAGTCAATGTCTTAGTCATGTTTTGCATGTTGTAGTTCATGATGAACTGATCAAAACACGACGACAAAGATGATAGGTCAGGTTTTATTCCCTATACTAACTGCAAGTGCACAGCAATATCAATGTAGTATATAGGGTTATCGAATCCACAGGGACACTGGTCTCGATAGATCAGAACAGTAGAGATTAATACTAGAAATAAAGTAGGTAGTGAATTAATTAAAAGCGAGGCAATAAAGTAAATCAGTAGCAGGAATTGGTTGTGAAAGCAATAAACTAAAAGCGCTAAGTCTAGGGAATTCTCAGGAAATCAGACAAGCAGACAAGTTAATCAGTCAGGATCAAATTAAACTCAGTTCTAGAACTCAAATCAAGGAATTAGAATTAACCAAATCTCTTTGCGAAAATCCTCTAAGTCTAAGTGCAGTAATCCAAATCTCTTTGCAATTACTAACAGATTAAACCAGCATTAATTTCAAGTTCGATATGTTCACAATTAAACTAAGCCAAATCTCTTTGCGAATAATTTAATTGCTCAACCTAAATAGTTCAGATTCTAAACCACACTCTTGTGTCGTATTTAGCAACCTAAGATCTAGATTCTAATTGATCAGGTTAGAACTAGCATTAAGCACAATTTAGTTTGAAGAACATTCTAATCATGTGAATCCTTAACTGAATTAAACAAGTCTAGCAAGTCATCAAATCCTTAATGAGAAACCCTAAACCTAACTATGAATCTACTCATACATGATTAATGAAACAGAAATCATAGAATTAATAGATTGCATATAAGAAATTAAATAGATAAAGGGGTTCGAAATCTTCTCCAAAATAGATGAAGTACAGGATTAGATCAGCCCCAAAAGCTCTAAAAATCTCTTAGCTCTAAGTATGAAAGCGTATCTAAAATAAAAGCCAAAACTCTAAATATATAGGCATAATCTCGGCTGGAGCTTCTGTGTAAATACTAGAACTATTCTGGGCTTCTCTGCAAATTTTCATAACTTTGTTAAACCGCCGCGTACGGCCCATCTCGCTAGTGTGTCGATCGACACCAAAGGTGTGTCGATCGATGCATGATCATCAAATCGGGCAGTTAGTTAAACTCTCGGCCAAAATGCTCCAAAAGTCCCAAAATATTCCAATTATCTCCAATTAGCTCCAAACCTGATTAAACCTGTAAAAGACTCTAAAATAACACAAAAGACACTAAAAACACATCTATACCATGGCATAAAATGGGTAAAAACCATGATATATCAACTCCCCCACACTTAGCCTTTGCTTGCCCTCAAGCAAAACAGAGAACTAAAATGCAGTGAAGAGGTTTGAAAACTCTTCAGAAACTCTTTTCATCCTAGAAGCAGCAACACTCACACTACAAGAAAACAGATGATTTGCAATGGAACTTTGCGATGGAAGATATCCATCGCAAATTTGCGACGGATATGTATGAATATTGCGAATGATTTGTGTGGGAATGAAATATCCTCGCAATTCCCTCACGAATTTGCGAGGAAACATTCCGTCGCAAATTGCGTGGATAATGCGAGGGATACACGACGACTTTACGAGTGAAATGTAACTCGCAATTCTCATGTAAATTGCGATGTATACGCGACTTTTTTGCGAGGGAAAAAGTTTCCTCGTAATTTCCTCGCAATTTTCTCGCAAGTTGCGATGGAATTGTGGGAGTTTTTTTGCGAGAGACTTGCGAGGATAAGTAGTTGGGATGTCGGTAAACATGTTTTCCACAGAAAGTAGGTATATAGCCTCAATACCAAAGATCGTGATTTCGCAGGATGGTTACAAGACTATGTAAGATTGATGATATAATTATATATATGCTAATATATCAAGTATACGTGTATATACTTTTTTTGGTCTGAACTTATACATACATATACATATATCATGTGTATGTGAGAAATGGACGTGGGGGCATACCATTGCCACTTTAGTTGCACGAAGTTGTTCAAGAACCAATTGCAAAGATCGTGACCGCCCCAATGTACTTCACTCGTAGATACACATTTCATACATACGAACATGGGTCGCAAAGGAAGACCGCAAACTACGGAATTCATGTGCCAGGTGAAAACGACTTCTACGGCATCCTGCAAAAGATTATAGAAGTCACATATCCGGGCATTATCGGTTAGAAATGCATTTTATTCCAATGTGATTGGTTTGATCCAACAATCGGTCGTGGAGTCCGCACTGACAGCTTAGAAGTGATCAACGTCAATGCAAACAAACGATTTTCAAAATTCGAACCTTTTATCCAAGCATCACAAGCAGAACAAGTGGTTTTTGTTCCTTATCCACGGGTTAATCCACGACGTGTTTCATGGTTATCTGTAATAAAAGTGAATTCAACCAGGTCGTATAGTCGGGGCAGTTGATGACATGGCAATGCAAAATGAAAGAGAAGGAGAAGTCGTTGCGGCCATCGAATCAATGGAAGAAATCATACATATTGATCCATATAATGGAAAATTAGAAGACATTGAAGATGATGGAGAGGAAGATATACTTGGATATGACGAATTCGAAGAGACTGATGACGAAGAGGATATGGATGACCAAAGTGAAGAATTTATCGGTTCCGATATTAATTCTGAATAAGTATTTTATTATTTTTACATAAATATAGGGAGTAATGTTGTTTTGTGTAAATTTTTATTTGTATAAATAAAATTTTCTATGGAATCGCGATGGATATGCGACGATTTCCTCGCAATTCCGTCGCGAATTACGACAAAATTGCTAGGGAACCATCGCATTTCCATCGCAAAATTAAAAAAAAAACCAAACCCCATCCATACCCTAAACGCTAAAATATGCAAAAAATTATTCATAAATTAAAAATTTGTGTTGTGAGGGAATTGCGAGGGTTCCATCGCAAATCCATCTCAAATTTGCTACGGATTTACGATGGAATCCTCGCAATTCCCTCGCATAATTTAGCGCCAACATTTTCCCCAGACCGCCAAATTTTTCATCTTAACATTTGATTTTTTTGAAAATTTTAAATTAAAAATACAATTTTCATTTTGCGATGGAATTGCAATGGATCCCTCGCAAGTCCATCGCAAAATTAAAAAAAAAAATGTTCATTAATTTACGAGTGCTCCTTTTGACAAAGTTCCTCGTTATTTTTCTGCAACTCTCTTTCCCAAAAACAATCAGATCTCCTTAGGCTCCGGCGTGATTGACGCGTGACTCCTCCTCCTCCTCCTCTCGCGCAGCTCCTCTACTTTGCTCCGCCGTCTCCTCTACTTTGCTCTGCCGTCTCTGCTCTGCCGTTTCCTCCTCTGGCGCGGCTCGTCGACTGCTCTTCTCCTCCGGCGTGATTCCGGGAACCTCCTTCTCTTGCTTGATTCCGGGCTCCTCCGGCTCTGGCGTGATTCCACCTCCTCTGCAGGCGTCATTCATACTCCTCCGGCGCGGCACCTCCACAGCAACGGCAACCACAGCTTCAGGGCTCATCTCCTCCGGCGTGATCTAATCCTCCTCCGGCGTGATCTAATCCTCCTCCGCCGATCATCACTTCCTCCGGAGAGATCCACAGCAACGGCGAGCACATCTTTCTCTTTCTCCGGTCATAACTCCGACGCTTCTCTTCTCCGCATAAGGTTTGCATATATGTTTATATATTTGTGTATATATATGTATGTATATATATATGTATATATATGTGTATATATGTGTATATAGTTGTATGTATTGAAATATATAAATCATCTCAGCTATTGCGTTCTTTAATTGTTAATTGACACCATCCGGACTATGGTTAATAGAAACTTACTGATTGATTAGCTATATAAACTGTCATTAATGATGAGGACAAATAACCATGTATATTTTACTTTGGTCATGCGTTGTTATTGTCGAGCTTAATGAAGGCATGTATCATACATAAAAAGCATTTGTATAGATCCTTTAATCAGAAATTTTTTATGTGCATGGTGACTCGGTTGGTTCTTATCTTCCTTCAGATTGTTGGAATTTTTATAATAATAATTTTTTTTTTTTTTTGTAGATGTCGGGACCAGCTCGTACTAATGATTACTCGCGGTTTTTAACCTCCGACCGTATAAAACAAGATCTACACGGAGGTAATTTATTCTCTAATAGTTAATTACTAACTTTCATATAAAAAACTTATATATTTCTTGGTTTTATGTTTTTTAGGTCGCTCCTTGTAAAAAAGGACGGATTTTCGGTGTAGGTTCGCTTCAATCGAAAGTGGAAGCTGCGAGTTTTTTTGACAATTAACCCGGAAAATGATCCGGTAGCTCTGAGACAGATCATCGCGTCACTGATAAAAGAGATCGAGACGCAGAAAGAGAAGATGTTAGGCTACGACTTGGTTATGGAGTACTTGTCGCAGCAAGATCCAACAAGCGCCCTAATGCTCAGCCGCAAAAACCGTTCTGCGGAATCCAACTCTGAAGCCGGGACCGGGACCGGAACCGAACCGTCTGCTACTATTTAGTTTTATTTTTGTTTTATGTATTATATTATGTTTTAGAAACAATGTATGTTGGTTATTATTAATTTTAATTTAATACTTTTATATATATATATATATATAATTTTTAAATTAATTTAATTATAATATAAAAATTATAATTTTTTAAAATTTTAATATTTATAATTATAAATTTGCTAGAGAAATGCGATGAAACCTTAGTTTCCGTCGCAAATCCACCGCAAAACTTTGCGATGAAATTGCGACGGTTATAAGAAAACCCTCGCAAATCTATCGCAAAGTTTTGCGATGGAATTGCGTGGAATAGCAAGAGAACTTGCGAGCACTAGTCGCCTCGCAAAGCAATCGCAAATATGCGTCTAATTTGCGAGGGAACAATTTTTACGACGGTTTTGCGTGGAAACTTTCTGCGACAAACTTACGGGAGTTTAGCAAGAACATTGCGAGAGAATTTATTCCGTCGCAAATTTGCGAGAATTTTGCGAGGTAAATTAGTTTGCGATAGGTCAATTGGGACGGAATACATTCTCTCGCAAAACCATCGGTAAACGCCATTTGCGATGGAATTGCGATGGTTATTTCCATCGCAAATCGTCTGTTTTCTTGTAGTGTCAGATTCCCCTTAGTAAACCACATGAAAGAATCAACCTGCAGACATCAAGACCAACATATACTTCCCCCACACTTAGCAACTGTCCTAAGTAAACTCCACAATCACATTCATGCATTCAAATTCTCCCTACTGACTTCTGCAAGTATTTAAGTGCGGTCTCACTTAAGGAATATCGATCAAAGGCACATGGATTCTTACTTTGCCAGCTCTAGACCACCAAACTATCTTTCTCTAGTTCCTTTCTTCTCTTTTCCCTTCCTTAACAACTGATTTTTCCCACATTGGGTATCGTTTTATTTTTTTTTATCAGTGTTCTTCCCGTTTTGGGGTGTACTTTGGACACATTCCATGGATTGCACAGGATATAATAGGGGTCTCTACCACTCCCGTGACCACTTCGGAGTTACTAACTCATCCTCAGTTTATTATCTTTTTTTTTTTTTTACTTTATGGAAGGGGAGAAGGGAACTAAATAGGACAGGTTTACAGGCTGTGTCAGAACTAACAAAGGAATCCGACACAAAGTATTCCAACTCCTTAAGTGAGAAATCTAAGTCAGTATTAAGGTTGAAGTCAGTAAAAGATCCTCTGATACCTGAAGTGATGTGGGTGTTCTCAGTAGGTTGATCTGTGTCTGGGTTTTATAATAGCCAGAGATCATCTGCAGCTTCATCTCAATGGTTACTTAAGTTCCTGCAAGTGCTACTAATCTTCTCAAAAAAATCATTGTTTCTTACTTAAACAAATTTTGACTCAATAAACAAAAATTTTGAAATTTTTTAAATGACTCTAAGAAAACAAAAGAAAGAAGTTAGTAGAACCTCCCCCACACTTAAGACACACTGTCCCCAGTAGTTTTAAGCGAAGGATTGGCAAAAGAAAGAAAATAAAAATTTGTTTATGGATTGGTTAAGTTCTCTCGGGTTTTACCTCTGTCGCAATCAGGCATCGATCGTTGCACTAGGTGCATCGACCGTTACTGTGCGATTTTCATTGTGGGTCGATCGTTGCTCAGGACCGCAACGATCGCTGCAATGCGATGTCTTTCGTATTATGACGATCGACACAATGGTGTGTTGATCGACGCACTGCGTACATCGGATCAGTCATCAAGTTAGCAGGTTAGTCCGTCGGGTTATGTCATTTTCAAAACCTGCAAGCTGAAAACACTAGAAACAGAGTAAAACCGAAGCAATAGATGTATCAAATCAAGTACAGCCATCAAAACATAGTAGAATCCTAAAAATAAAAAAAATAGTGCAAGAAAAAGAAAAAGAAAGTCAGAATACAGAACCGAATGTCAAGAGATGACAGCTACGCTCACTCACTATCATCATCTATGTCACCATATCTCTCAGCATCACTGGCATCCTCAGGAGATCGCTGTCGACGTCGGGGAACAGGTACATGCTGCTGAATCTGTGGCTGCCTCTTGCAGCTGCAAGTACGCATGAAGTTCCACACAGCTCATAGAATCCCATCTGATCTCTCTCTCCACTCAGCCTCAGAATATGCACCATAAGGCATCGTAGGCTCGGGAAAGTCACCCACATCGTCGACCGAGGCAGGCGCAGGCGCAGGGGCAGCAGAAGTCAAAGCTCGTGTGGAAGGCTCTCCCAGCGGATGAGCCATAGTAGGTATCCCACACTGCTCAGTCTCTGGAGGCTGAAATCTCAGAGCCTCCAATGTATCAATCCGTGTCCACCTAGCAGCAGGAAGCTCTATACCACACATCCCAGTGATCGGGTCCCGATAAACCCAAATGCGCCCCTCCTTGAGCCAGGTAGCGCTCTGCAAATGACTGAAGTCTAGGAAATCCTGGGCTCTATCACGCTCTGTGCCCTGTAGAGGAATCCCACAATACTCAAAAATGGGAGTAAGCAAGCTCCCTACCGTCTCAGTACTGACTCCATCAAAAGGCTTCGTCTGCAGATCACACAAATGCAAAGCGAAGACAACTCCCAAGTTGAGACCCTTAGTAGGATCTCTCACACCAGACTCAGCAAACTGGTCTCTCAGCCCCATAAACAGCATCTCCATCTCATACTTGCGCATCTTGTTGGACTCATACTTGCATAGCAAGCTCCAACACAAGATACGCGAGACATATCTCAGCACATGATGCCTCATCATCTTCACCGGTGTGGTCCTGGAGTTGTATCGACCACTGCCAATACACTCCCAGAATGATCGAGCCTCATTTGGATCCCACTCAAGTGGCATGGCAATGCGCCTCGGCTCAGTACTGAACCCGTAGATCCTGCAGAGATCAAGTAGAGAAATCCGATACCTGACTCCCCAACTCATGAAGGTAAAGATACCTCCTGTAGCGCTCCTGCTATCAGGATCTGTGTAAACCACTCTGCAAGTGGCTAGCAACTGCCTGACCAGCTCAGGATAGAGATCATAAGAGCGCATTGGCATTGTCCCTAGACCAATGCCTCTGCACACAGCAAGTACCTGCTTATCAATCCCTAGAATCTTGCAGGTAGAGTAGTCAGCGAACTTGGTTGGCTTGATGGTCATCCCACACCAACCGCTGTAGAGAAGTGAATCATGCTCATCCCACTGGTCAAGCAGTGGTCGCTCTGTGAAGTCTGCAGTCTTGAGGAACGTGCGAATGTCCTCTGGCCACTGTCTGGCTGTAGGAATCTCCGTCATATCTGCTCGGGGCCAAGGTAGTGCTACAGCTGGACCCACTCTAACATATGGCTCAGGTGGCTGAGAGTGTCTGTGATACCACTCTGGTGGTGGAATGTACTGTCTCGTGGCTGTTTTTGTTGTTGCTTGCTTCTTGCGGGGCTGTCTGCGAGATGCCATCTGTAAAAGAAAAAAAATTCAAACAATATAAGTCTCGGCAACTCTCTGTGAAATCGCGAAGCAACGACCGTTGCATCTAAGGCGTCGATCGTTGCAAGGCGATTTCATATATCGAACATTTCCCAAAATCGCAGAGCAACGACCGTTGCATAAATGCAACGACCGTTGCAAGGCGATTTCGCCGCAAACAATCAACGAAATTTATTCCAAATGCGTGCCACATTATCGCAAATCAGCTCAAAATCATAACCTATCACCCTAAATCGGTCTAATTATGCATGCTACATCAAATTTCAGTTCAAAATTCTCAAACCCTAAAACCCTAATATTGAATCAAAAAATTTGAAAAAAATAGAGGTACATTACCTTGGATTCTTGAGATATGAGCTAAAGACACGTGTTTAGAGTGTAAAATAGGAAGAATTAGTGATTGAATCGAAGAAATTTGATGAGAAATCGGGATTTTTTTGGGTGTGAGCTCTCGGTGTACGGACGGTGAAATGAGGAAGAAAAGAGAAGAGAAGGGTTTATGGCAACTTACCTCGGTTGTGGGTGCAACGATCGTTGCTTAAGGGCAACGACCGATGCTGGTCAAATCGAAATCGATTTACGTTTTAGCGCATACCTTAATTTTGCAATTGAACCAACTGCAACGACCGTTGCTTGTGAGCAACGATCGTCACAATGCGATCACCCTTCTTCGTCAAATCTCCTTGCAACGACCGGTGCACAAGTGCATTGATCGTCACACATCTCCAGACTCGAGTTCTGTATCTGAAACTTAAAAAAAAAACAAAAACGTGAAATCCTAAGAAAAACACCAAAAATGAAAAGGAAAAACAACTAAACCTAACAGTGGGTTGCCTCCCACTCAGCGCTTGTTTAAGGTCATTAGCTTGACCGGACGAACAAGATCTTTTAGGCACCAGGAGATCTCGACAGAGACTTTTTCTGTCTCTGTTCAAGTCTCCTCATCCAAGGTGGCGAGTAGGCTGTTGCAGAATGCTCATGTCCAAGAAAAGAAGGAGTAAAATGTGCTCCAGGATCTACAATCACAGTGTCATCCGGCTGCTTATCATCTGCTTCCATGGTGGTGAATGTCTGCCCATCTATCAGTGGTCTTCGCAGCTTGTCCATCTCATAACGCAGCGGCTCATCTCCCAGATGGAGGTCTATCAGGCTGTTCCTAACATCAATTACCGCTCCCGCTGTAGCCAAAAATGGTCTTCCAAGTAGCAACACTTCATCCGGATCACAATCATTATTCAGCACTAGGAAGTCCGTTGGAACTAAATAGTTTCCAACTCTCACCGGGATGTCCATAAGGAGTCCTTCTGGAACTCGTATAGACTGATCAGCTAGGACAAGAGAGGTCCTAGTAGGAGTAAAATCTAGCATACCCAGCTTCTCTGCCACAGAGTATGGCATAAGACTTCCAGCAGCTCCTAAATCACAAAGAGAGCGTCTAAAACTATTCTCGAAGATAGAAAATTTAAGCACAAAGACTCCAGGGTCAGGCACCTTCTTCGGGATCTTGGTCAGCAGAACATCACTAATATGTTGAGGAACTATAATCACCCAGTCTCTCAGCTCTTCATCTAAAGGCAGCATCTTATTCAAGTACCTCTGCACACATGGATGATAAGGTGGATCATCAGAAGATGGAATTTCTTCCAATTCTTCACCAATCTCCTCTAGCTTCTTAAGCTCTTCAATTTCCTGCTTAATCACTTCAGACACTGAGGAGTGTTGTCTAATGATCTGCGCATATATCTCTTGTTGAGAAATCTCAGAGACTCCAGAGAATGAGCTATCAAGCTCCAAATCTGCATCAATACCATTATCATTCGGCAAGTCTGTCTGTTCATGACCTGCATCGATCGACACTAGATGTGTGTCGATCGATGCAACACTGTATTTTTCACCAGAGAGATTTTCTCCAAAATCCGAGATTTCACTCTCCTTCACCAATTCAGCTGTACTTAGCTCAAATTTTCACCTAGGTGAGATCCATCATTGATGTACACAGACCAGGCCATAATATGAGTGTCTGCTACTCCTTTTCCCTTCATTGAGCTGGAAATCTGATTCACCTGAGTATCCAACTGCTTCATGTGAGTGTTCAGAGACTCAAACTTCCCATTGAGGTCCTCATAGACAACATCTAGCTTCTTGTTGCAGTCCACAGTACTCTTGGTATGACTCTCCATTAGCTGTTCCATCATTGCTTCCATTCTACTCTCATGAGCTGTAGGTGCAGGAGGAGTCTGATAAGAGGAAGATCCATAGGTTCTCTGAGTACCTTGTCCAAAGGGCTTCTGAAAACCACTAGTCTGTCCAAAAGAGTTCTGATTGCCTGTGAAGGCACTCTTTTGTCCTTGGTTGAAGAATTTGTTTCCCTGCTGATTACCAAATCTGTTACCTTGGAAACCAGATCCTCCAATGTAATTCACATCTTCTTCCTGAGTGTCCTCCTCAGTTTGAATTACATCAACATCTTGAGCAAAATGGACAACCTTCTTACTAGCTAGCAGATTGCGGATTGTGTCCATCTTAGATCTCAATTCAACCATCTCTGTATTCTCTACACTTCCACCAGATTTCTTCCTCCTCTCATCCATAGTCTTGCAACTGTTGCTGCTCACTAAGTTCTCAATCAACTGCTTAGCTTGTGCAGGAGTCCTGGTGTTGAAGTTTGCATTACTGGAGTTATCCAGCGCAGAATGATATGGCAGATCTATGCCTCTGAAGAAGATACCAAGCAACTGGACTTCAGTGAATCCATGGTGTGGGCAGTCACGCTGGTACTGCTTAAATCTCATCCAGGCAGCTTTTAGAGGCTCCACAGCTCCTTGGAAAAATGTGAGAATGTCCTGTCTGGACTGATCTGAACGCTCATCATCATTGAAATGACGCAGGAACTCACTCTTCAGGGCTGCCCAAGTGTCAAACTGCCCAGGTGGCAGTTGCTTTAGCCATGCACCAACGTCTCCAGCGAGACTGTGCGGAAAGAGTTTAAGGAACAGATAGTCCTGGCAAACTCCATCATACTTCATGCCAGTGACTATGTCCTCAAATGAATCAATGTGATCCATAGGCTGCTCTGTTGGGTAACCATGGAATGCATTCTGTCTCATCAGTGAGTAGTAGATGGTCTTGATCTCAAAATCATTCCTCTCAAAGCCAGGAATCACCAAAGCCGACCGGTTTGCATGAAACTCATCCGGTCTGTTGTAGTCAGTGATAGGTCAGGTTTTATTCCCTATACTAACTGCAAGTGCACAGCAATATCAATGTAGTATATAGGGTTATCGAATCCACAGGGACACTGGTCTCGATAGATCAGAACAGTAGAGATTAATAATAGTAATAAAAGCAGGTAGTGAATTAAAGAAAAGCAAGGCGAGAAAGTAAATCAGTAGCAGGAATTGGTTGTGAAAGCAATAAACTAAAAGCGCTAAGTCTAGGGAATTCTCAGGAAATCAGACAAGCAGACAAGTTAATCAGTCAGGATCAAATTAAACTCAGTTCTAGAACTCAAATCAAGGAATTAGAATTAACCAAATCTCTTTGCGAAAATCCTCTAAGTCTAAGTGCAGTAATCCAAATCTCTTTGCAATTACTAACAGATTAAACCAGCATTAATTTCAAGTTCGATATGTTCACAATTAAACTAAGCCAAATCTCTTTGCGAATAATTTAATTGCTCAACCTAAATAGTTCAGATTCTAAACCACACTCTCGTGTCGTATTTAGCAACCTAAGATCTAGATTCTAATTGATCAGGTTAGAACTAGCATTAAGCACAATTTAGTTTGAAGAACATTCTAATCATGTGAATCCTTAACTGAATTAAACAAGTCTAGCAAGTCATCAAATCCTTAATGAGAAACCCTAAACCTAACTATGAATCTACTCATACATGATTAATGAAACATAAATCATAGAATTAATAGATTGCATATAAGAAATTAAATAGATAAAGGGGTTCGAAATCTTCTCCAAAATAGATGAAGTACAGGATTAGATCAGCCCCAAAAGCTCTAAGTATGAAAGCGTATCTAAAATAAAAGCCAAAACTCTAAATATATAGGCATAATCTCGGCTGGAGCTTCTGTGTAAATACTAGAACTATTCTGGGCTTCTCTGCAAATTTTCATAACTTTGTTAAACCGCCGCGTACGGCCCATCTCGCTAGTGTGTCGATCGACACCAAAGGTGTGTCGATCGATGCATGATCATCAAATCGGGCAGTGAGTTAAACTCTCGGCCAAAATGCTCCAAAAGTCCCAAAATATTCCAATTATCTCCAATTAGCTCCAAACCTGATTAAACCTGTAAAAGACTCTAAAATAACACAAAAGACACTAAAAACACATCTATATCATGGCATAAAATGGGTAAAAACCATGATATATCAACTCCCCCACACTTAGTCTTTGCTTGCCCTCAAGCAAAACAGAGAACTAAAATGCAGTGAAGAGGTTTGAAAACTCTTCAGAAACTCTTTTCATCCTAGAAGCAGGAACACTCAGATTCCCCTTAGTAAACCACATGAAAGAATCAACCTGCAGACATCAAGACCAACATATACTTCCCCCACACTTAGCAACTGTCCTAAGTAAACTCCACAATCACATTCAAGCATTCAAATTCTCCCTACTGACTTCTGCAAGTATTTAAGTGCGGTCTCACCTAAGGAGTATCAATCAAAGGGCACATGGATTCTTACCTTATCAGTTCTAGACCACCATACTATCTTTCTCTAGTCCCTTTCTTCTCTTTCCCTTCCTTAACAACTGATTTTTCGCCATTGGGTATCATTTTATTTTTTTTATCAGTGTTCTTCCCGTTATGGGGGGTACTTTGGACACATTCCATGGATGCATAAGAGATAATAGTGTTTGCTACTATTCCCATGACCACTTCGGAGTTACTAACTCATCCTCAGTTTATTATCTTTTTTTTATGGAAGGGGAGAAGGGAACTAGATAGGACATGTTTACAGGCTGTGTCAGAACTAACAAGGGAATCCGACACAAAGTATACCAAGCCCTTAGGTGAGAAAATCTAAGTCAGTATTAGGGTGAAGTCAGTAAAAGGATCCTCTGATACCTGAAGTTATGTGGGTGTCCTCAGTAGGTTGATCTGTGTCTGGGTTTTCTAAAAGTCAGAGATAATCTGCAGCTTCATCCCAATGGTTACTTAAGTTCCTGCAAGTGCTACTAATCTTCTAAAAAAAATCATTGTTTCTTACTTAAACAAATTTTGACTCAATAAAACTAAAATTTTGAAAATTTTAACTGACTCTAAGAAAACAGAAGAAAGAGATTAGTAGAACCTCCCCCACACTTAAAACACACTGTCCCCAGTAGTGTCAAGCGAAGGATTGGCAAAAAGAAAATAAAAATTTGTTTAAGGATGGTTAAGTTCTCTCGGCTTTTACCTCTGTCGCTCAGGCATCGATAGTGCATCGATCGTTGCTAGGCAATTTTTTCCGTGTATGATCGATCGTTGCTCAGGACCGCAACGATCGCTGCAATGCGATTTCTGTCGTATTGTGACGATCGACACAATGGTGTGTCGATCGACACATTGCGATTTAATCCGAGACCTGCAAACAAAAACTCACCAAAACCAGAAACAAGCGTAAAATACTATAAAAACACTAAAATCAAAATGCAAAAACGAAAACAGTGGGTTGCCTCCCACTCAGCGCTTGTTTAAGGTCATTAGCTTGACCGGACGAACAAGATCTTTCAGGCACCAAGAGATATCGACAGAGACTTTTTATGTCTCCGTTCAAGTCTCCTCATCCAGGGTGGCGAGTAGGCTGTCGTAGAATGCTCGTGTCCAAGAAAAGATGGAGTAAAATGCGCTCCAGGATCTATAATCACAGTGTCATCCGGCTGCTCATCATCTGCTTCCATGATGGTGAATGTCTGCCCATCTATCAGTGGTCTTCGCAGCTTATCCATCTCATAATGTAGCGGCTCATCTCCCAGATGGAGGTCTATCAGACTGTGTCTAACATCAATCACTGCTCCCGCTGTAGCCAAAAATGGTCTTCCAAGTAACAACGCTTCATCCGGATCACAGTCATATTTCAGCACTAGGAAGTCCGTTGGAACTAAGTAGTTTCCAACTCTCACCGGGATGTCCTCAAGAAGTCCTTCCGGAACTCTTATAGACTGATCAGCTAGGACAAGAGAGGTCCTAGTAGGCTTAAAATTTAGCATTCCCAGCTTCTCTGCCACACAGTATGGCATAAGACTTCCAGCAGCTCCTAAATCACAAAGAGAGCGCCTAAAACTATCTTCGAAAATAGAACAGTTAAGCACAAAGACTCCAGGGTCTGGCAGCTTCTTCGGGATCTTAATCAGCAGAACATCACTAATATGTTGAGGAACTATAATCACCCAGTCTCTCAGCTCTTCATCTAAGGGCAGCATCTTGTTCAAATACCTCTGCACACATGGGTGATATGGTGGATCATCAGGTGATGGAATTTCTTTCAACTCTTCACCAATCTCCTCTAGCTTCTCAAGCTCTTCTATCTCCTTCTTAATTACTTCAGACACTGAGGAGTGTTGTCTAATGATTTGCGCATAGATTTCCTGTTGAAAAATCTCAGAGACTCCAGAGAATGAGCTATCAAGGTTCAAATCTGCATCAATACCATTATCATTCGGCAAGTCTGTCTGTTCAAGACTTGCATCGACCGACACTAGATGTGTGTCGATCGATGCAACACTGTATTTTTCACCCGAGAGATTTTCTCCAAAATCCGAGATTTCTTCTTCTTTCACCAATTCAGCTGTACTTAGCTCAAATTTTTCACCTAGGTGAGATCCATCATTAATGTACACAGACCAGGCTTTAATATGAGTGTCTGCTACTCCTTTTCCTTTCATAGAGCTGGAAATCTGATTCACCTGAGTATCCAACTGCTTCATATGAGTGTTCATAGACTCGATCTTTCCATTGAGATCCTCGTAGACAGCATCTAGCTTCTTGTTGCTCTCCACAGTACTCTTGGTCTGACTCTCCATAAGTTATTCTATCATTGCTTCTATTCTACTCTCATGAGCAGTGGCTGCAGGAGGAGTCTGATAAGATGAAGATCCATAGGTTCTCTGAGCACCTTGTCCAAAGGGCTTCTGAAAACCATTAGTCTGTCCAAAAGAGTTATGATTGCCTGTGAAGGCACTCTTATGTCCTCCATTGAAGAACCTGTTGCCTTGCTGATTACCAAATCTGTTACCTTGGAAACCAGATCCTCCAATGTAATTCACATGTTCTTCCTGAGTGTCCTCCTCAGTCTGAATTACTTCTACATCTTGTGCAAAGTGGACAGCCTTCTTACCAGCCAGGAGATTGCAAATTGTGTCTAGCTTAGATCTAAATTCAGCCATCTCTGAATTCTCTACACTTCCACCAGATTTCTTCCTCCTATCATCCATAGTCTTGCAACTGTTGCTGCTCACTAAGTTCTCAATCAACTGCTTAGCTTGTGCAGGAGTTATGGTGTTGAAGTTTGCATTACTGGAGTTATCCAGCGCAGACTGATATGGCAGATCTATGCCTCTGAAGAAGATACCTAGCAATGTGACCTCAGTGAATCCATGGTGTGGACAGTCACGCTGGTACTTCCTAAATCTCATCCAAGCAGTCTTAAGTGGCTCAGTAGGACCTTGGGTAAATGTCAGAATGTCCTGTCTGGACTGATCGGAACGCGCATCATCATAGAAGTGACGCAGAAACTCACTCTTCAGGGCTGCCCAAGTAGTATATTGACCAGGTGCCAGTTGCTTCAGCCATGCAGCAGCGTCTCCAGCGAGACTGTATGGAAAGAGCTTGAGGAACAGATAATCTTGGCAGACTCCATCATACTTCATGCCATTAATTAAGTCCTCAAATGTATCAATGTGATCCATAGGCTGCTCTGTAGGATGACCATGGAATGCATTCTGTCTCATCAGCGAGTAGTAGATGGTCTTGATCTCAAAATCATCCCTCTCAAAACCAGGAAGAATCAGAGCTGACCGGTTTGCATGAAACTCATCCGGTCTGTTGTAGTCAGCTAAGGTTCTCTCATGGACAACCATCTCTCTACCTTGGGCCTGTCTTGGCGCTTGGTTCTGCTCCTGTTGCAGTGGCTCAGGAGGGTCAGGGATGACATTCCCTTCAGCATCAACCCTTTACCAAGCAGCATTGTACGGGTTGTTATCTTGGTCCCTCAGAGTATCTTGAGCATCGCGTACTAGAATCAGCCTCTGTACTACCATTCTTTCTCTTCTTTCTCTTCTGTTAGTCCTTTCTAGACGTACAAGTTCTTCAAGATCGAGATTGATTAGGCTTAAGTTCGGATTACTTCGAGTTTCACGCTTCTGCATAAACTGTCTATAATCGTCAAGCAACGATCGATGCTAACAGTGCAACGATCGATTCAATCTCAAATCGCTTAGTGACGATCGACACAAGAGGTGCAACGATCGACGCAAGGCGAAATCGGTACCTGCGACAGAGAGAAAACAGAGAAGAAATCAGTAAAAAAAAAAAAATAAAAACGAAAACAAAAACAAAAAAGAAAAATTCCTAGTAAAAACCCTAAGTTCGGTCTTATCGAAGACTCTAAAAGTCCCCGGCAACGGCGCCAAAAACTTGATAGGTCAGGTTTTATTCCCTATACTAACTGCAAGTGCACAACAATATCAATGTAGTATATAGGGTTATCGAATCCACAGGGACACTGGTCTCGATAGATCAGAACAGTAGAGATTAATAATAGGAATAAAAGCAGGTAGTGAATTAAATAAAAGCAAGGCGAAAAAGTAAATCAGTAGCAGGAATTGGTTGTAAAAGCAATAAACTAAAAGCGCTAAGTCTAGGGAATTCTTAGGAAAACAGACAAGCAGACAAGTTAATCAGTCAGGATCAAATTAAACTCAGTTCTAGAACTCAAATCACGGAATTAGAATTAACCAAATCTCTTTGCGAAAATCCTCTAAGTCTAAGTGCAGTAATCCAAATCTCTTTGCAATTACTAACAGATTAAACCAGCATTAATTTCAAGTTCGATATGTTCACAATTAAACTAAGCCAAATCTCTTTGCGAATAATTTAATTGCTCAACCTAAATAGTTCAGATTCTAAACCACACTCTCGTGTCGTATTTAGCAACCTAAGATCTAGATTCTAATTGATCATGTTAGAACTAGCATTAAGCACAATTTAGTTTGAAGAACATTCTAATCATGTGAATCCTTAACTGAATTAAACAAGTCTAGCAAGTCATCAAATCCTTAATGAGAAACCCTAAACCTAACTATGAATCTACTCAGACATGATTAATGAAACAGAAATCATAGAATTAATAGATTGCATATAAGAAATTAAATAGATAAAGGGGTTCGAAATCTTCTCCAAAATAGATGAAGTACAGGATTAGATCAGCCCCAAAAGCTCTAAAAATCTCTTAGCTCTAAGTATGAAAGCGTATCTAAAATAAAAGCCAAAACTCTAAATATATAGGCATAATCTCGGCTGGGGCTTCTGTGTAAATACTGGAACTATTCTGGGCTTCTCTGCAAATCTTCATAACTTTGTTAAACCGCCGCGTACGGCCCATCTCGCTAGTGTGTCGATCGACACCAAAGGTGTGTCGATCGATGCATGATCATCAAATCGGGCAGTGAGTTAAACTCTCGGCCAAAATGCTCCAAAAGTCCCAAAATACTCCAATTATCTCCAATTAGCTCCAAACCTGATTAAACCTGTAAAAGACTCTAAAATAGCACAAAAGACACTAAAAACACATCTATATCATGGCATAAAATGGGTAAAAACCATGATATATCAGTCAGCTAAGGTCCTCTCATGAACAACCATCTCTCTACCTTGGGCCTGTCTGGCCGCTTGGTTCTGCTCCTGTTGCGGTGGCTCAGGAGGATCAGGGATGACATTCCCTTTAGCATCAACCCTTTGAAAAGCAACATTGTATGGGTTGTTATCTTGGTCCCTCAGATTACCTTGAGCATCACGTACTAGAACTAGCCTCTGTACTACCATTCTTTCTCTTCTTTCTCTTCTGTTAGTCCTCTCTAAACGTCCAAGTTCTTCAAGATCGAGATTGATTAGGCTCAAGTTCGGATTACTTCGAGTTTCACGCTTCTGCATAAACTGTTTGTAATCGTCAAGCAACGATCGATTCAATCTCAAATCACTTAGGATCGATCGACACAAGAGGTGCAACGATCGACGTAAGGCGAAATCGGTACTTGCGACAAAGAGAAAACAGAGAAGAAAGTTAGTAAAATAAAATAAAATACAAAACGAAAATAAAAAGAAAAAAAAGAAAAAATTCCTAGTAAAAATCCTAAGTTCGGTCCTATCGAAGACTCTAAGAGTCCCCGGCAACGACGCCAAAAACTTGATAGGTCAGGTTTTATTCCCTATACTAACTGCAAGTGCACATCAATATCAATGTAGTATATAGGGTTATCGAATCCACAGGGACACTGGTCTCGATAGATCAGAACAGTAGAGATTAATACTAGAAATAAAGCAGGTAGTGAATTAATTAAAATTGAGGCAATAAAGTAAATCAGTAGCAGGAATTTGTTTTGAAAGCAATAAACTAAAAGCGCTAAGTCTAGGGAATTCTCAGGAAATCAGACAAGCAGACAAGTTAATCAGTCATGATCAAATTAAACTCAGTTCTAGAACTCAAATCACGGAATTAGAATTAACCAAATCTCTTTGCGAAAATCCTCTAAGTCTAAGTGCAGTAATCCAAATCTCTTTGCAATTACTAACAGATTAAACCAGCATTAATTTCAAGTTCGATATGTTCACAATTAAACTAAGCCAAATCTCTTTGCGAATAATTTAATTGCTCAACCTAAATAGTTCAGATTCTAAACCACACTCTCGTGTCGTATTTAGCAACCTAAGATCTAGATTCTAATTGATCAGGTTAGAACTAGCTTTAAGCACAATTTAGTTTGAAGAACATTCTAATCATGTGAATCCTTAACTGAATTAAACAAGTCTAGCAAGTCATAAAATCCTTAATGAGAAACCCTAAACTTAACTATGAATCTACTCAGACATGATTAATGAAACATAAATCATAGAAATAATAGATTGCATATAAGAATTTAATTAGATAAAGGGGTTCGAAATCTTCTCCAAATAGATGAAGTACAGGATTAGATCAGCCCCAAAAGCTCTAAAAATCTCTTAGCTCTAAGTATGAAAGCGTATCTAAATTAAAAGCCAAAACTCTAAATATATAGGCATAATCTCGGCTGGGGCTTCTGTGTAAATACTGGAACTATTCTGGGCTTCTCTGCAAATATTCATAACTTGATTAAACCGCCGCGTACGGCCCATCTCGCTAGTGTGCCGATCGACACCAAAGGTGTGTCGATCGATGCATGATCATCAAATCGGGCAGTGAGTTAATCTCTCGGCCAAAATGCTCCAAAAGTCCCAAAATACTCCAAATATCTCCTATTAGCTCCAAACCTGATTAAACCTGTAAAAGACTCTAAAATAACACAAAAGACACTAAAAACACATCTATATCATGGCATAAAATGGGTAAAAACCATGATATATCAAAAGACTGCAGAATTATGTCGGTGGCTAGCTCCTGGCTAATGGCACAGTCCAGTTTCCCCAGGTTATCAATGTAACCCATCATTTTAAGGACATGAGGACTTACTGGACTGTCCTTAGCCAGCTTGCAATCCATGAGAGATTTAACCGTCTGGTATCTCTCTGTGCGAGCTTGCTCCTGAAACAAAGCTTTCAGGCTGTTAGTCATCTCAATCGGTGACATCACGTTCTCATATTGCTTCTGCAAATCAGAGTTCATAGTCACCAGCATTAGACAATTAACGTCTTTGACATCTGCTGAATGCTTATCCCAAGCATTCGTATCTGCATGCGTGGCATTGGAACGTGGCCTCTCGGGGAGAACTCTTGTAAGGACATATTCCTTGTTCTCCTGCCTGAGAACTATTCTCAGGTTCCGATACAATTCCAAGAAATTTGATCCATTAAGCTTGTCCTTCTCAAGGACGGATCTTAGCGAGAAAGTGTTGATGTGAGTTGGGACAGACATAGCTGTAATTAAAAGAGGTAGATGTTTTAGTTATGATGCTCAAGAAATGAGAATTCTTATCTAATAAGAAAACTCGCATTGTATTCAAAAACTATGTTTCCTCAGACGAATACAATGAACCAAGATCCTCAGCTCACCAAAATTTGAGTGGACGACTCGCCATCACCCAAACTTTAGTCATCTAGGTAAGCAAATAATTGCTAATTGTACTCAGTACAACTCTTGGTCGCAGATAAGACAATCCATGTCTTATCCACTCTGATGTCTCTGGGCCCAGAACTTCTGATAGCCCAGTCAAGTAAACCAATCTCTTCAGTCTTGTGATCATTGACAGTCGCACTGCAAGTCTATCAATGATCACCTGCCTTACTCATGTAGTCGTGGATACCAAGGACTCCAAGGCTATCCAACAACGAAACGAGTCTTGACAGTAGACAAGATCGGGCAAGACATCAAGATCACTTGATATTTAGTTGAGGAAAAGAACTATTTAATCTTGATGCATATCCAATATACATCCAAGAAGTTATTAACAAAAAGGTTTATTAAGTTTAGGTTAATTTATAACTTTAGGAGCAAATTTGGTCCAGTATTTGCAAATTTGAGGTCCAACCATCAAGTCTGCGATTGGTGTGTCGATCGATACCAACCATTGGCGTCGGTCGACACAACCCAATTTAAACCGAACTTCGATAGCCGGTCAAACCGGATCGAATTTCCTTAACCGATTCAATCTAATTGAACCGGGCCTGTTTAATGGTCCATGTCGATCGCCACACAACACTGTGTCGATCGACATTACCCAACCAGAACCAAATTGGTTAATTAACTTAACCAGGCGAGATAACCGGTTCAATCCAATTGAACCGATCTATCCTTTCGCATAGACTGTGTCGACCGACACACCCAGTGTATCGATCGACACAATAGGGATACGAATATTCGATCGCTGATCGAAACCCTAAAATTTAAACAAAACGTTTTGCGGCGTGTCGACCGACACAAGCTTAGTGTCGATCGACACAGTGCGAAAACAACAGTTCATCGTTTTTTAGCAGAATCTTAATCCGAGATTAAAATCATCAAAACACGATTTAACAGGCACTTAAACTAATCAAATTCATCAGTATTCAATTTAAATGCCTCAGATTCAATAGATTAAACCCTAATAGCTCTGATACCACTGTTGGAAAGCCTAGGATCTAGGGTTCGTTGTATTGAATCACTAACCTCGTTCTTACCTTTTACTGGCAGCGGAATGATTGGTGAAACGAGATCAGTAGCGACTCAGATGCTTCGCCTCTACCAGATACACACGCACACAAACCTGGAAAACCGGGATGCTAGAGCCGGATCTTGAGATTTCTGAGTTTTTGGTGTTTCTGCTTTCTCTGTCGAGAAAAAGTGGACGGCTAGGGTTCCAGGTCGAAAATATAAGCCTTATATAGACCTGGAATGACTAAAACCGAGTATTGGTTAATACCAATTCGTTTAAGTCATAAAATCGAAACATCAGTTTCAAAACCCGATCTGTATCGATCGACACACCATTATAAACTCAATATTAATGTGTATCCAATACACATCAATATGATCATTACCATAATGATCATTCCCATATTTTACGCTTCCAGTTTGCTTAGGTGTGTGACCCTATAGGATCATATAATACTGGCAGTAAGTCTACAACTTACAGATTGCAAGAGGCTTCTAGCAAAACATTGCAACCGCCCAGTATTATATGAATGTCTGATCTCGACACACAACTATCATCAGGAGTGAGTACATGTGTGATTTCAGGACACTATCCCAACAGAGATCCCCTGAACAAGAAAATGAGCGGATTGAGAATTTATTGTCTAGAAATAGTACCAAAAATGTTGATTTCGAAAGGAAGCATATAGTTGGAGGTATTTGTTGGGATTATGTCCTGAAATCATATTGTACTTACTCTATGTGAAGTTGTATTGTCGAGATCGGACAATTCATGTGATACTGGGTAGTCATAATGTTTTGCTAGAAACCGCTTATGACAAATGAGTTGTAACTCATTTCTAGTATCATGTGAACCTACAGGGTCACACACCTAAGCAAGTTGGATACGCTTTGTATGGGATTGATCATTGGCATATGGTCCGATCAATGTGTATTGGATACACATTGAATACGTGTTTTAAGAGGTGTGTCGATCGATGCCATTGGTGCTTCGATCGATACAAGAGGTGTGTCGATCGACACCATTGGGTGCATCGATCGACACAAGGTCGATACCGAAACTGAAGTTACGGTTTGTAAACTGTGAGCCTATTTATAGGGGCCAGGATACACGACCTAAAAAAAAAGGGCCGTCACAGACAGTTTTTCTTGACATAAAAACAAAGACTCTTCCTCTAGAAACTCATAGCATCCCAGGAGATCCGATTCCCAGTACTAGCATTCCGACGGATTCCAGCTTGTGTGCGTGTGGACTTCGGTAGAGGCGCTCTTGATCTCGTTTATCTGACCCAATTTCCGCTGCCAATCTCCAGGTAAACACGAGGTCAGTTCTTAAATTTATTCACCTAGACCCTTGATCCCCAGGGATTCCATCAGTGGTATCAGAGCCTTAGGGTTTAATCCATTGAATATGTAGCATGGAATTCGATTAATGTAGTATTTTATTGAATTGATGTTAATTAGTTTTCGTTTTGGTAAAAGAATCTCGGATTTGTTAATATCGAAAACGAAGAACTGTGTTTTTGCACTGTGTCGATCGACATAAGTTTGTGTCGGTCGACACACCGCGAAAACGGCAAAAATTATTTTAGGGTTCTCGCATAGCATCGATCGATGCACTTGGTGTGTCGGTCGATGCACCGCAAAATCGCCTATTGAATATTTGGGTTTCGATTTAGAAATCGCATTGTGTCGATCGACACACTGGGTGCATCGATCGACACAGGCTGTGCGAATGGTTAATCGGTTCAATTGGATTGAACCGGTTATCTCGCATGGTTATGTCGGTTTAATTCGATTAAAATTCCCTAACACCCTATTGTATTGATCGACACAGGTTTAGTGTCGGTCGACACAGGCCTTGCGATTGGTTAATCGGTTCAATTGGATTGAACTGGTTATCTTGCTTGGTTAAAAGCAGATCAGATCGGTTTAAATTGGATGAATTGATTCAATTGAATTGAATTGGTTATCTCATTGGTATAAACCGATTTGATTGGTTAAGATCAGTATGATCGGATAAGTCGGTTCAATTAGATTGGACCGTTTATCGCGATTGGTTAAAACTGGCAGAATCGGTTCAATTGGATTGACCGGTTATAGTGTTGGTTAAGGTTGCATATCAAGTGTCGACCAAGTGTGTCAGTCGATGCATATGGTGACAATGCGAACCGTAATCGTTTGGTTTTGAACCAGATGATTGAAAAACCGAACCAAATGACCTAACCCACTTAAATAAGAACAATTAAAACTTAATTAAAATTAGAAGTAAATATGTTCTAAATCTATCTAATACACATTGGATGTGTATTAGATCAAAGATTAGTAATCAATATGGTCAACTGTCAAGACTCATTTCGTTGTTGTGATACTCTTGCCAAGAGCTTGGTGTCCACAATTACATGAGTAAGGCAGGTAGTTGTGTTGATGGTCTTGCAGTGCTTGACATCAACAATTACATGACCTAAGAGATTGATTTACTAACCCTTTAAAGGTCCGTTTCCTCAACCAAATATCAAGTGACCTTGATATCTTGCCCAATCTTGTCTACTGTCAAGACTCATTTCGTTGTTGGATAGTCTTGGAGTCCTTGGTATCCCCAATTACATGAGTAAGGCAGGTGATCATTGATAGACTTGCAGTGCGACTGTCAATGATCATGAGACTGAAGAGATTGGTTTAACTTGACTGGGCTATCAGAAGTTCTGGGCCCAGAGACATCAGAGTGGATATGACATGGATTGTCTTATCTGCGACCAAGAGTTGTACTGGGTACAATTACCAATGATTTGCTTACCTAGATGACTAAACTCTGGGTGATGACGAGTCGTCCACTCAGATTTTAGTGATGTATGGATCTTGGATCATTATATTCATAGAGGAAACATTGTTTGAATATAATGCGAGTTTTCTTATTAGATAAGATTTCTCATTTCCTGAGCTTCATAACTAAAATTTTCTTTTATTAAAATTTCAGCCTATGTCTAAAACTACTTTCTCGTTGCGATCCGTCCTTGAGAAGGACAAATTAAATGGATCAAATTTCATGGATTGGTATCGTAATTTGAGATTTATTCTCAAGCAAGAGAGTACGGACTATGTCCTTGAGAAAGCTCTCCCCGAAAGGCTTGGGACCAATGCCTCGCATGCAGTGTATGATGCTTGGAATAAGCATTATATTGATGTGGTAGATGTGTGTGGTCTGATGTTGGCTACCATGGAATCGGACTTAAAGAGTCAATACGAGAACATGGAGTCGCCAATAGAGATGATCACCAGCCTGAAACTGAAGTTTCAGGATATGGCACGAGTTGAGAGATTCCAGATGGTGAAGTCTCTCACTGGGTGCAAACTACCAGAGGATGCTCCAGTGAGTCCTCATGTCATTAAAATGATGGGTTACATTGATAACCTGGGGAAACTGGATTGTCCTGTTAGCTTAGAGTTGGCTACTGACATCATTCTGCAGTCACTGCCGTCTAGTTATGATAAGTTTGTCAAAAGCTATATCAAGAATGTCTTGACGAAGACGTTGACTGAGCTGCATGGCATGCTCAAAACAGCAGAGCAAGACATCAAAAAGGGTAAAAGATTTGAGAAATCTTGTGTTGACAAGGGTAGAGACAGGGCCTTCCAGATTTGGAATCAGGATACGCCTGTGTCATCATATAAGCCCAAGTCCGGCCCATCTGGTGTTAGAAATTGCTTCTACTGTGATGAGTTAAGGCATTGGAAGAGAGATTGCATAAAATTCTTGGAAGATTCACAAGAGATGAAGGAGATGTATGGTACTTCTTCTTCACGTATTGTGTTATTACTTCAAGTTCTACATATGTATTGGATACTAGTGTGGTACTGATATTTTGGAAATATGCAGGGCCTAAGCAACAGTAGAACGTTGAGGAAAGGACAAGTGGAACTGCGAGTCTGGTATGGAGCAATGGTTGCTACATGAGCCGTAGTGATTCTCCACTTGTCGGAGCCTTTCAAGCTTGGTTTTTGAATTAAGTAATTGCTACTATGTACCTGCTTTAAGCAGAGATGTCTTTCATTTTCTTGTAAGAATTTGGATGTTTTTCATTCTGATAAAAGACAAGTTTTGCTCTTTTGATCTTAATGAAATATTATATGGTAGCACCCCTTTTGATAATGGGTTTTATATCTTAAAACAATGTACGCTTGTATATATAACATAAATACCAAACGGTTTAAGTCTGATGACTTGAACTCGATTTTTCCTTAGCATAGTCATTTTGACCACATAGAGTGAAGCGGATTCAGAAGTTCCATTGTTATGGGCTTTGGGCTCATTTGATTATAAATCATTTGAGATATGAATCCTGCTTGCTGAGCCAAATGACTAAGGCTTCTTTAGCATAGCTAAAGAAAAGGGTCCGAGGCTTATTGGGCCTTACACGTACTGATATATGTGGCCCGATGAACATCAATGCCAAAGAAAATCTTTAGTACTTCATTACCTTATTGATGGCATCAATAAGTATGGTTGTGTTCTTTTGATGAGACACGAGTAGGAATCCTTTGAGGAGTTCCAAAATGAAGTATAAAACCGATTTGACAGAAGTATTGAGATCCTCGATTAGATCGCGGAGGAAAATACTTGAGTCAAGAATTGGGTGATCATCTAAGTGAGTGTGAAGTCATATCACAGCTCTTTCTCCTGGAAAACCTAAATAGTGTTTCTGAGAGAACGAATCGGACATTATTAGATATGCTCCGATTAATGATGAGTCACAGGAATCTTCCATTACCCTTTTAAAATAAGCTCTAAAATGAATATGTTTACGCCAAATAGTTTTCTATCAGAATCAGTTGAAAGACACCACATTGTATGTGGACTGGGTGATTTCCAAGTATGTTTTTCTGATTAATTGGGATTGCAAGGTTTGTGTAAGGCAGTTGTCAACAAACAAACTTGAACCCAAATCTGGTAAGGGCTGCTTCGCCGGTTGTCCTAGGGAAACCGATGCTTAGTACTTTTGCAACCAATCAGAGAACAAAGCCTTGTTGTTCGAACTCTGTTTTTCCAAGAAGAACAGTGGGAGTACAAATACAGCTCGAAGAAATTCGAGAAACACAGGAGGTTGTTTAACCTGTTGAGGGAGAGCAGCGGTTGGATCTACAGAGTATTGTAGGATCTACACCTGTGGAGCCTGAAGTTCGCTGATCCTAATGGATCCGTCACTAAACCGAGGGTGATTCCTCATGACCGATTGCTGTGATCTGTTGATCATTGAAAAGTGACGAGCCTACGAAATTCAAAGAAGCGAAGGTGAGTCCAACTCTGAAAATTAACTAGGAATGTATGTTAGCTTCACCGATCCATTTCTGGATTGAAGCAAACACCTTGGAGTTGGAATCTATGTTCTGTTAAAACGGTCAAAGGTTTTGACTTGATCAGGAACGTATAGAAACCGTGCGTTTACAAGTAAACTAATGGGAGCGTAGTTGCAATTCTCGCACTGTATGTTTATAACATACTTAATCTCATAAACGACGTTCCGACGCTAAAGTCTTGTCAAGATTTGGGTCGGAAGTCAAATTTAACGATGGACATGGGAGAAGCCGCGAAAGTTCTTGGAATAAGGATCCATTGAAATGGATTGGAAAGGATAATTAGATCGTGTCAGAATCCTTATGGTGATAAGGTATTGGACAGTTCAAATGTGCTTAATTCCAAGAATGGCTTCACACCAAAGGTTTTATGGCAATAATCTTAGCAAGATGGAGTGTCTTTGACACTGGCTGAGCTAGTATCGATCTTAGCAAGATGGAGTGTCTTTGACACTGGCTGAGCTAGTATCGATCTTAGCAAGATGAAGTGTCTTGGACACTGGCTGAGCTAGTATCTATGAGTGTGATTCCTTTTGCTTATGCAATAGAATCCATCATGAATGCCATATTTTGCACTCGTTTGATGTAGCTGACGCACAAAGCATGACGAGAAGATACCAATTTGTTCCGGTAAAAGTCACTGGACAGTTGTAAGGAATATCCTCAAGTGTTTGAGAAACACTGAGGATAGTTCTTATTCAACTGAGAAAAATGACGAATCTGTTATGAGTAGTTAGACGGACAAAGATGATTCCCGGTTCCCACCTGGTTATATCTCTTTGTCTGTGTAGCGATGCTATCTGTTGGAAAGGTTTCCAAGCAGAGGACCGCAGAGTAGTGCTTATTAAAGGAATAGCGGTGTAGTTTGTTGGAATGGTTCCAAGCAAGAACACCGCAGCCTCTCTCACAACCTAAGCACGAGTTTCGTACTGTTGCTGTAGGTACTAGATATCTGAAGACGTAGTCTTGATTCTAGTGGGAGTTAAGTTAGTTATGATGTCCAGATAGACATGATGTAGTCATGTTTATGAAAAACTGACATCAGCATTATTTGATTATTGGATAATTGAATAATGATCCCAAGTATTTTATGTTCATTTTATAGGTCATCAAGTTGAGGACTTGATCATGAAACCCTATAAGTAAATGATGACATAAAATTATGTTTGTCCCTAGTCGTAGGTTGTTAAAGTGGGACACTAACAACCGTAAAGACTAGCATGTGAGGTGACGTATGACTAAGTTTCATGGAGTCATTGATATGAGTATCAACGTCAATCACATAGATATATGTTGGTGAACATATGATCGGACTTGACCCGCTAATGAGAACTCTGCAGGATAGTTATTTCTGTGTCATAAGAGGTTCTCATTACGACTATAGAGTACAATCCTTAGACCTGAGTTCATCATGCTTTCTTGCATATGAATTGGTGCACCTTGACCTTGTCAAACGTCGACCCGTAACAGGCGGCTATAAAGGCACTGCTCAGGTGTATCATGAAGTGTGTAAAAGAACATGGATGGAACAAGATGGGATTTTTTCCTCCTGAATAACGGGAGATAAATATCTCAGGGCCCATCGAAGATTTGATACTGAGAAAATGCATGGCCGTGCTTAAACGAGGTGATTGTCAGTCGTTTGTTTTATCAGTATAGATCAGGAGTTCGATGAACATGTTGTTGGCTATAATAAGGATGACACAGTTTCTTGCCTTATGCCATATCGAGATATAGCGATAAAGGGATTATGGGAATAGATGATTCCAGTACAAGTGGGAGATTGTTGGGATTATGTCCTGAAATCATATTGTACTTACTCTATGTGATAGTTGTATTGTCGAGATCGGACAATTCATGTGATACTGGGTAGTCATAATGTTTTGCTAGAAACCGCTTATGACAAATGAGTTGTAACTCATTTATAGTATCATGTGAACCTACAGGGTCACACACCTAAGCAAGTTTGATACTCTTTGTATGAAATTGATCATTGGCATATGGTCCGATCAATGTGTATTGGATACACATTGAATTCGTGTTTTAAGAGGTGTGTCGATCGATTCCATTGGTGCGTCGATCGATACAAGGGGTGTGTCGATCGACACCATTGGGTGCATCGATCGACACAAGGTCGATACCAAAACTGAAGTTACGGTTTTGTAAACCGTGAGCCTATTTATAGGGGCCATAATACACGACCTAAAAAAAAAGGGCCGTCACAGACAGTTTTTCTTGACAGAAAAACAGAGACTCTTCCTCTAGAAACTCATAGCATCCCAGGAGATCCGATTCCCGGTACTAGCATTCCGGCGGATTCCATCTTGTGTGCGTGTGGACTTCGGTAGAGGCGCAGCATCTGAGGCGCTCTTGATCTCGTTTATCTGACCCAATTTCCGCTGCCAATCTCCAGGTAAACACGAGGTCAGTTTTTAGATTCAATCACCTAGACCCTTGATCCCCAGAGATTCCATCAGTATTGATGGTGCTCAAATGGCTGAGCTGAGTTCACAACATTATGGTGGGAAAGAAGTAGGTTCAGTTTGCTGCAGAGTTAGAGACTTTTGAGCCAGTTGATGAGTTTAAGCATGATAACTACATAGATAGAACTGGTTTTCAGGGTCAGAGATATGAGACTCAGCAGGGAAAATCTTCTGCCTTCACTCCAAAGCATGCCTTTTAGAGACCACTCCCGCAGAACAACCCATTCTCCAGGAACTATGGCTCTTCCTCTTACCAATCACCTCCTCCACAAAACAGTGTGAGTAGATTGGAGTCTCTAAAGGAGAACCTGCTTGAGGGTCAGCAAAAGACTATTGTCAAATTCAACAGGAAATTTGATACACTCTATGAGGATTTGAATTGGAAATTTTAGGCACTAGACACTCATGTGAAGAAACTAGATACACAAGTGGCTCAAGTTTATGGTTCCGTGCAGGATGGATCTCTTCAAGTAAGAACAGAGCAGAACATGAAACATTACGTCAATTTTGCCTTTGTAGAGAGGGAATTCCAGGTAGATGAAGTCACAACAGCTGCACTTGAATCTTTCGATTATTCTCGGACAGCAGACACGGTGTCGGTCGACACTAGTAGAAAAATCCAAGGTTTCTAGTCTTGGCGAACATAAATCGACCAAGCTTGAAGTTGAACTAGTGGTATCGACCAGCAGTGTCGATCGACACCAATCCAAGACGAGTGCAGCAGCCTTCAAAAGTGCCATAAAGAGCCTACAAGCCCCTGATACCCTTCCCTAGAGCTCCTAAGAAGTCCAAATATGATCTGGATGAGGGTAGGTGCATGGAAAATATGGATAAGAAGCTGATTGAGATTCCACTAGCTGATGCTTTGAGGATTCACCCTTCTCTGTATAGGTATGCAAAGAAGATGATCTCCACAAATGGAGATTTTAAAGAAGGGGTGGTGATGGTCTCTAAACAAGTCAGTGATGTGTTGCAAAATAAGATTTAAGAGAAGCTTATAGATCCAAGAGTCTTTGTCCTAGATTGTTCCATCTTCAAGGACAGCTTCAAGCATTCTTTGTGTGACTTGGGATCTGGTGTAAACCTCATGTCATACTCTATGGGCTGTGAGGTTGGGATTGATGGACGTCAAACCTACTAGGATCTATTTGATTATAGTTGATCGATCGAAGCGGATTCCATAAGGATTTATTGAGGACATCCCTATCAGATTTGTAAAATACTTGATTCCAACAGACTTTGTGGTGATGAAATATTATGTTGAACCGGATGATACTGTGCTACTTGGTAGATCCTTTTTAGCTACAACTGGAGAAGTTATTGATGTGAGGCTCGATCTGATTGATCTCCATTTGGGAGATAAGCCTTTGCACTTCAAGCTGGTTAAACTTCAAAATTCCTCCATTGATGGTCATACTTTCAGGGTTGAGGTAGGATAAGAAGTTTAGATTGGTGAATATAAAGTCCTTGATATTGGAGAATAGAAGATGGTGGTTCGATTCATGCTCTAACATCTTCAGAGCATGTATCTGCTCCTAAGAAAAAAGCTTCAAATATTTCACTTCCACCAAAAAATGGTATGCACTTTCTAAACTTTCACCTCCTAACCTAATTGCTATGAATGCATGGAAATGATGTATCCCACCCACACTTTTCTCCCAAATTGGATCTCTTCCCACATTCCGTGTTGCTCTCATGCTAATACTGCTTATACACCTCCATAGCTGAGGCGACTTTTTCAGAGGCACTCTTTGGATCAGATTCCTCCTTTAGTCTTGAAAGACTGTCTGTGTGAGTACGTTTTCCCTCTCTTTTCCCTTCAAGCTAAAAAAAAGAAAAAAGAATAATTTGAGGATAAGCTAATAGATTCGAAGTTATCACGTGAGTAGCAGTTATCCATGTTACCTTCTGTGTTTCATGGAAACATGTCAAACCCTGAATAAAAAGAGAAAGCAGCTGATAGAAAAAAATAAAATGATACCCAATGGGGAAAAATCAGTTGTTGGAGTAAGAAAAGAGAGAGGAAAAGAACCAGAAGTAAAAGAGTATGTTTGACCATGTTTTGACCGAGTAAGAGTCCATGTGTTGTATGATCGATATTCCTTCGGTGCGACTGCACTTAATATTATAGAGGTCGTATAGTGAATTTGGATTTGTCATATGGATTGTGGAGTTTACTTGGAACATTTGCTAAGTGTGGGGAAAGTACATGGTGGTCTGGATCTTGTCAGGTACGTTTTTCATGTGGCCTTACAATGGAGATTGTTGAATGTGGTGTTCTAATGAAGAAATGAGTTTCTGTGTTTTCAAACATATTTTCATGCTTTGGTTTTTTGTTTGCTTGAGGGCAAGCAAAAGCTAAGTGTAGGGGAGTTGATATACCATGATTTTCCAGGTTTTTAAGCCATGATATAGTCATAATCTAGAGTATAATAGGTGTAGCTGAGAATAAGAGTTGGTTCCATTTTACATCCCCAGTGTCATGCCAAGGCGATTTCAGTCAAATTAAAGAGATTTGGAGGAATTACACTTATCCCAAAAGTTTCTTTATTTGAAATTTATCCCCATTCATGTTGTAACACTATAATTATGTTTGCTAAGTCATTGTTTAGACTTACGCTTTATATTTTAGATTCAGAGAGATTTTAAGAGTTATGGGGTGATTTGATACTATGTTCATCTGAGAGAAGATTTCAAACCCAAATTTTTATTTATTTCATCTTTCCTTTCATATTATATTCATGATTACGTCTTTTGTTATGATTTCCATGTCTGATTAGTTTACTTTTCTAGGTTTAGGGATTCTCGTTAGGGAATTTATGGAATTTTAGGTTGATTAATTAATTAGGATTCATAAGTTCTATTTCTTTGTCTAGGTTGTTCTTAAATCTTAATATAAATTGGCTACTTAGATTATTGATATTAGGTTGATTAGTGCGGCGAGAGTTAATTAATTTGCTAGAAAAGAACCTAGGTGAACAATTTATCTATTCACAAAGAGATTTGGTTTAGGGAAATTGTGAACGAACAAACCTAAAATTAATTCATGTTTAGAACTCTATGATCGCAAAGAGATTTGTATTTCTAGGTTCCTAGATATAGTTAATATTTTTAAAGAGAGTTGGTTTATTATAATCTTGTGTTTCAAGTTCTTGAAGATGTATAATTTGGATCCTGATTGATTGATTGATTTATATTCCTTATTTCCTGAGAATTTCCCTGTACTTGACGCTTTCTCTGATAGATTTTACATTGTTTAGTTACTTGCATCGCTGTTCCATTCACCATATTTTTGTTAGCTTAATTTGATAACGAATAATCTATTGAGTAATGTGAGGTTCATTTTTCGTTACCCCACATACTATAATCGGTACACTGTGCACTTGAAGATATATAGCTAGGGATAAAACCTGACCTATCATCTTTCCTAGGAGAAGAAAACCCTTGTCCTTTTGTTAAAGGAATGCATCCCACGCGTGCCTCCTCCTCTTGATCCGGATTTACAAGATTATTTCTCTGGAGAAACTGATTATCATGCAAGGAAATCAACCTTCTGATACGTGTTATGCTTGTTTGATTTGATCGAGATTCTGGGAATCACCAGTCCCCTGTTTCTGGTCAACATTCTGTCGAGAGCTTCTTCCTTACCTTGTTCAGGTATTTTCAAGATTGAGTTTCACATATATTGCTTCAACCTAGTTTTGATGTCAAGTATCGCTACTTAAAATTACTTATAATTGTTTGTTTAGTCATGTATTTTCCTTGTGCTTCAGACATTTGTAAATGGTTTCCCTGTTGGGAAACAAGGAGAAAAGGAATAAGTGACACGTTAAAAAAAACAAATAACAAACAAACAATATATGACGAACGTGATATGTAATATATATTGGGAAAAATGCCAAAAAATACCTGAACTATTTCATTCTGGCCAAAAAATATCTGGACTACAGAGCTAACCAAAAAATACCTCAACTTTGATTGACTTTTAGAAAATACCCAAACTTATGGTTGACCTGGCCAAAACAGCACACCGTTATCTCATCTGTTGAGATGAAACGACGAATCGTTAAAGGTTCCATTAAGACAAAACGACGTCGTTTTATCCAAAGTTTCTGTTTCGAAAAATTACCAAAAAATACATAAACTTTTTAGTTTTTGCTAAACAATACATGAACTTTTTAAGTTTTGGCCAAAAATACCTAAATTATAGAGTTAGCAAAAAAATACAAAAAAAAACCTCATCAAGCGATTGCAACTGCTCATCAAGATAGTCCACAATCGTCAACCCCACTTCATAAGCAAAAGGGGGTGGAGGACGACCATAAAGAGCTTGGAAAGGATACATACCCGTAGAAATATGGTAGGTGGTGCTATAACAAAATTCGGCCCAAGGTAGAAGAGCACTCCATTGTCATGGTCTGTCTTGTGTGAAGCATCGCAAGAACTGTTAGATGCACATGTTGACGACCTCTGTTTGACCGTCTGATTGAGGGTGGTTGATAGGTCAAGAATTAATCCCTATTCTAACTGCAAGTGCACAGTGATGTAGTTGTAGTACTTAGGGTATCGAATCCACATGGACTCCGGTCAACGATAGATTAAGAACAGTAAAGATTAAACTAGGAGAAAGCAATATTGATTAGAAACTAAAAAAACAAGCAGGAAGTAAATAAGTAGCGAGTTTGTGAGCAAGGAAGCGAAGCGTTAAGTCTAGGGAGTTCTCAGGAAATCAGGAACACAAGCAATCAATAAATCAGGATCTAATCAGAAACTGTTCTAGAACTCAAAACACGGAAATAGAATTAACCAACTCTCGTTGCGAGAATTCTCTAAGTCTAAGTGCAGCAGTCCAAATCTCTTTGCAATTACTAACAGATTAAACCAGCTTTAATTCCAAGTTTGATATGTTCACAATTAAACTAAACCAAATCTCTTTGCGAGTAATTCAATTGCTCATCTAGGTTCTTTCTAGCTAATTAACCAACTCTCGTTGTATCAATCAACCTTAACATCAATAATCTAAGTGGCCAATTCAGATCAAGCATTAAGAACAATCCTAGACAAAGAACTAGCAGATATGAATCCCTACATATTGATTAAACTATAGTTCCATGAAATCCCTAATGAGAATCCCTAAACTTAACAGGTAATCTACTCAGACATGTTCATCGAAACAGAAAACATCTTGAATAGAAAACCAAATATTATAAAACAAAGTAAAGATCTGGGGTTCAAAATCCTTTCTTTTGAGATCAGGATCAGCCCCTAACTCTCTCTGGAAATAAAATAAGACTTTAAGAAAAGTGTAGCCTAAACAATGGCTTAAAAACTCTTATATAATGGTCTAAAGTCAGCTGGGGTTTCTTTGTAATTATGAAGAACTTCTGGGCAAAGTTGCAATATCCAAACTCTTCTTTAAACGCCGAGTATTTGTCTGCGTCGACCTTGTGTCGATCGATGCACCTTCTGTGTCGATCGACACAGGTCTGAGAATTCGACAGTGAAGTCCATCTCTCGGGTTAAATCTCCAAAATGCTCCAGAATGCTCCAATAACTCCAATTCCGCTCCAAATTAGTCTAGACCTGTAAACATACTTAAAAGACTCCAAAACATAATAAAAGACTCGATAAATAAGATATATACCATGGCTAAAATCCCTAAAATTCATGGTATATCAACTCCCCCACACTTAGCTCTTGCTTGTCCTCAAGCAAGTAAAGAACCAAAATATAAGAGAAGAAGTTTGAAAACACAGAAACTCATTTCGTCCTAGGAACTTTTGCATTCACATTCACTTAGTAAACCACTGAAAACTTCCCTACAGAACTCAAGACCACAATATACTTCCCCCACACTCAGCAACTGTCCCAAGTAAACTTCACAATCAAGTTAGGACATCCAAATTCACCACACCAGTCTCTGTAATTAGGTGCGGTCTCGCAGAGGGAGTATCGAATCAAAGGACACATGGACTCAACCTATTCAGTATCTGACCACCAAACTGACTGTTTCTGGTTTCTTTCTTTTCCCTTTCTCCCTTAGCAACTGATTTTTCCCCATTGGGTATCATTTTTTTTTTTTTATCAGTGCTCTTCCCTTGTTACTGGGGTTTAACTTTGGATTTTTCCATGGATGCACAGGAGATAATAGGGGTCTCTACCACTTCCGCGACCACTTCGAAGCTATTAGTTGGTTCTTTTCCATAGATACACAGGAGGTAATAGGGGTCTCTACCACTCCCGTGACTACTTCGAAGTTCCTAGCTTATCCTCAGATTTTATAACTCTTTTTTTGTTTTATTCTCAAGGAAGGGGAAAATCAGAAACCATACTTTGGAACAGGATCATAGGCTGTGCCAAACACATCAAAGGAATCCGACCCAAAGATTACCAAGCCCCTAAGTGAGAAATTAAAGTCAAGATTAAAGTGAGACTAGTAATGGATCCTCTGAATACCTGGTTAGATATGGGTGTCCTTGGTAGGTTGATCTGTTTGGGGTTTTCTAATAGTCATAGAGGCTCTGCATGTCTGTCCAATGGTCACTTAGTTCCTGTTCAAGCGAAAATTTTCCTCGAAAAATCATAGTTTCATACAAATTTTGACTCAATAAAACAATTTTTTGAAAAACTAAGAAAACAAAAGCGTGTGTCAGTAGCTCCTCCCCCACACTTAAACTACACCGTCCCCAGTGTAATCAAAGCATGAGCTCGGGAAGAACAGATCATCAAATTGAAAAGAGTTGAAAGATCAGAGTTACGTACCTCTCGTCGCACTGTGTCGATCGATGCACAGGACCGAATCGATCGACGCAAGGCGCATTTGCTCGATTCATTTATGTAATCGCACTGTGTCGATCGACACACAGTTGTGTCAATCGATGCTAGGTGATTTTGAACCTGTACTCTCGGCTGAAAACACTAAAAAGAAAAAATCAAAATAGCAAAGACTGAAAAATGAAAAACAAAAACGAAAACTGACTCTATAGTGGGTTGCCTCCCACTCAGCGCTTGTTTTTAGTCATTAGCTTGACTATGGCACAGAGATTTGACTCATGGCGGCTTCAACAGAGACTTTGAATGTCTCTGTGAATATCTCTTCATCCAAGGAGGTGTATAAGCTTTCAGATCATGAGGCTTTCCAAGGAATGAATAAACAGAATCACGGCGGGAGAAAAGCATGGGTGGTACACTGCGTTTTCCTGCATTCAAAGCAATGCGGTCAGGAGGTTTAATCTTAGGTGATTTATACCTTACCTTTGGTGCAGATCTGATGTCTGGAGCTTTCTGCTTATGAGCAGGTGCAGGTACTGAAGATGGTAGAGCATGTTCAAGAGGAACCGCTATCTTCTTCTCTCCACTATCAGATACTGTAGTTCCACCAATCTGAACTTCTTCTTTCATATCACCATCAGTGGGGATCATCTTCTTTGCATGAACTCGCGAAGCTTCAGCTGGTGGAGTTTCATTCATCTTCTTATCCATCACTTTCATGCAGTTAGCCACTTCTAGATCTTGTTTAGAGGGTTTAGGAACCTTAGGATATGGCACAATGGGCTTATAGACTCGTTCTGGGACTGTTGCAGGCTTCTGGTCTCGTCTGCGATCTGTGTCGATCGATGCAGTAGGTGTGTCGATCGACACAAGGCGATTATGTTCGTCGAAAGAACTCGAAATTGCCGCCAGAACTGCGTGTCGACCGACACTAAGGGGGTGTCGATCGATGCATATCTCAGACAGACAATATTCATCCAGAAAATCTGAGATTATGCTCTCTTCTTCACCTAGCAACTCAATCTGATCTCTTAAGGTCACAGCTTTGATGCACCGCTTCTGTTCAGCTTTCCCAACTTCATTACGCCTTTGTATTGCTTAAGATGTGTGTTGGATTTGAACATCCAGCTTCTTCACATGTGTGCTCAAGTATTCAAACTTCCCATTCAGATTTTCATGTATAGCTTCCAGCTTCCTGTCGAAGTCTACAGCAAACTTGGTCTGATCCTCTAGTAACTGCTCCATCATAGATTCCATCTTGCTCTTATAAGCATTAGCAGCAGGAGGTGTCTAATAAGATTCATAGGTGCTCTGATGACAATTACCTTGCTGATTACCAAACCTGTTTCCTTGGAATGCAGAGCCATTGATGTAGTTCAAATCTTCTTCCTGTTTTTCCAAGAACTGCTCCATCATGCTCATCAGCTTATTAGACTATGTATTGTGAGGAGGAACAGGCTGATATGACGGAGATTCATAATCTCTGGTGAATGAATAGGAACCATAGCCTCTGCAGAACGAGTTATTCTGCTGATTTTCCAACATCCGTTCCATCATTCCCATCATTCTTTCGCAATGTGTCGATCGATGCATAGCAGCGTCGATCGATGCAAGCTCGAGAATGCAACGATCGACACACAGGACCATGTCGATCGATGCAGGGCGATTACAGGCGTACCTGAAACGCAAGAAACATAAAAAAAATTAGTGACAAAAAACAAAAAACGAAAAACCTAGTCTAAACCCTAAGTTCAAATCTATCGGAGACTCGAAAGAGTCCCCGGCAACGGCGCCAAAAACTTGATAGGTCAAGAATTAATCCCTATTCTAACTGCAAGTGCACAGTGATGTAGATGTAGTACTTAGGGTATCGAATCCACAGGGACTCCGGTCAACGATAGATTAAAAACAGTAAAGATTAAACTAGGAGAAAGCAATATTGATTAGAAACTAAAAAAACAAGCAAGAAGTAAATAAGTAGCGAGTTTGTGAGCAAGGAAGCGAAGCGTTAAGTCTAGGGAGTTCTCAGGAAATCAAGAACACAAGCAATCAATAAATCGGGATCTAATCAGAAACTGTTCTAGAACTCAAAACACGGAAATGGAATTAACCAACTCTCTTTGCGAGAATTCTCTAAGTCTAAGTGCAGCAATCCAAATCTCTTTGCAATTACTAACAGATTAAACCAGCTTTAATTCCAAGTTTGATATGTTCACAATTAAACTAAACCAAATCTCTTTGCGAGTAATTCAATTGCTCATCTAGGTTCTTTCTAGCTAATTAACCAACTCTCGTTGTATCAATCAACCTTAACATCAATAATCTAAGTGGCCAATTCAGATCAAGCATTAAGAACAATCCTAGACAAAGAACTAGCAGATATGAATCCCTACAGATTGATTAAACTATAGTTTCATGAAATCCCTAATGAGAATCCCTAAACTTAACAGGTAATCTACTCAGACATGTTCATCGAAACAGAAAACATCTTGAATAGAAAACCAAATATTATAAAACAAAGTAAAGATTTGGGGTTCAAAATCCTTTCTTTTGAGATCAGGATCAGCCCCTAACTCTCTCTGAAAATAAAATAAGACTTTAAGAAAAGTGTAGCCTAAACAATGGCTTACAAACTCTTATATAATGGTCTAAAGTCAGCTGGGGCTTCTTTGTAATTATGAAGAACTTCTGGGCAAAGTTGCAATATCCAAACTCTTCTTTAAACGCCGAGTATTTGTCTGCGTCGACCTTGTGTCGATCGATGCACCTTCTGTGTCGATCGACACAGGTCTGAGAATTCGACAGTGAAGTCCATCTCTCGGGTTAAATCTCCAAAATGCTCCAGAATGCTCCAATAACTCCAATTCCGCTCCAAATTAGTCTAGACCTGTAAACATACTTAAAAGACTCCAAAACATAATAAAAGACTCGATAAATAAGATATATACCATGGCTAAAATCCCTAAAATCCATTGTATATCAGTGGTAGGCGGATGAAGGTTGGAGCTTTGTTCATGTTCCAGAATTCTTTCCAAAAACTTCTCACAAATACAAGGTCACAGTCACTGAGAATGGATCGTGGCATACCATGTAGCTTGACGACATTCTCCACGACTTGGCTGCCAACGATCTTGCCGTATAAGGATGGGTTAAAGCCACCAAATGCACTGATTTGGTAAGCTTATCTACACCCACCATGATCAAAGCGTGACCATCAGAACGTGGAAGACCAACAACGAAGTCCATAGAGACATCTTTCCAAACATGTGCCGGAATAAGGAGCGGTTGAAGGAGTCTGGCTAGTGACAATGTTGCTGATTTGGCTAGTTGACATGTATCACAAGCCACAACATATTCTCGAACTGTGCGATGCATCTTAGGCCAATAAAACTGTTGGGCGAGACATTTAAAGGTCCTAAGAGCACATGAGTGACCACCGGATGGAGCATCGTGATACTCCCGTAACAAGAGTTTAACAAAAGGTGATTTAGGAGGAATTACCACCCGTTATTGTGATAGGTCAAATCTTAATTCCTATTTCTAACTGCAAGTGCACAATATCGAATGATGTAGTATCTAGGGTATCGAATCCACAAAGATTCAAGTTTCACACGATAGATTATGAGTAGTCGAATTAAGCTAAGCGAAGCAAGTGAAAGCAGTAAACAAAACAAGTTAAGTAAACGAGTGAAGTAAAGCAGTGTAGGCAATTAGCGAAGGCGTCTGGTTTTGGGAAGTTCTCAGGAAATCATGAAATCAGATAACAAACAATCAGGATTCAGTCTATTAGCGTTCTTGAACTAGAATCACAGAAGTATAACTAACCAGCTCTCGCTGCGATAATTATCTATGTCTAACAACCTAGTAATCCAACTCTCGTGGCCAATCCTAGAGTTCTAAACATGCATTAATTCCAAGTTCGTTCATTCACAATTTTTATAGACCAAATCTCTTTGCGAATAGATAAATTGCTCACCTAAATTCTTTCTAGTTAATTAACCAACTGTCGTTGCGGAAATCAACCTAATATCAATAATCTAAATGGCCAGTTCAGATTAAGCGTTAAGAACAATTTATATGAAGAACTAGATGATGAATCCAAATTAATCAATTATTCTAACATTCCTTGAAATCCATAATGAGAATCCCTAACCTAACAAGATATTTACTCAAACATGGCAATCATCACAAAAGACATAATCAAAAGAGTAAGAACATGGGTTTGAAATCTCTTCTCTCTCGAGTACAAGACCAGCCCTAAATTTCCTAATCTCTGATAAAATAAAGCTTAGCCTAAACAATGGCTTAAGAACCCTAATATAAAGTTAAAACACAATTTGGGCTTCTTTGTAATTATGAGAAACTTATGGGCTAAATTGCAAATTCTTCAAAGTCTTCATTAATCGGCAACTTTACTCCTGGTCGCGATCTGTGTCGACCGACACCAAAGGGGTGTCGATCGATACCAACCTCAGACGATCACACCAACTTCTCTGCAATCGCATGAATGCTCCAAATAGCGCCAGAATGCGCCATAATGTCCAAATATGCTCCAAACGTCCTAAAACCTGTAAAACAAGGACTCGAAAGACTCTATAAAAGACTCGATTATGTACATATATCATGGCTCAAAACACCTAAAAACCATGATATATCAACTCCCCCCACACTTAGCTTTTTCTTGCCCTCAAGCAAACGGAAAACCAAGTTCAGTTCAGAAACTCGTTTCATCGTAGGAGCACCACACTCAGATTCCCCTTAGTAAGCCACATGAAAAATGAACCTATAGACATCAAGACCAACATGTACTTCCCCCACACTTAGCAACTATCCCAAGTAAACTCTACAATCACATTCAGAGCATTCAAATTCACTATACTGACTTCTGTAATCTAATAAGTGTGGTCTCACCTAGGGAGTATCGATCAAAGAACACATGGATTCTTACGCTGTTAGCACCTGACCACCATACTATCGTTTTCTGGTTCCTTTCTTCTCCTTTTCCTTCCTTAGTACTGATTTTTCCCCACTGGATATCATTTTATTTTATTTTATCAGTGCCTTTCCCGCATTGGGGTGTACTTAGGACACATTCCATGGATGCACATGAGGTTATAAAGGTCTTTTACCACTCACGTGACCAATTCAAAGCTACTAACTTATCCTCAGTTTATCTTTTTTTTTTTACTTTCAAGGAAGGGGAGAAGGGAACCATAATTAAACATGTTTACAAGCTGTGTCAAGACTAACAGAGGAATCTGACTCAAAGTATACCAAGTCTCTAGGTGAGAAAATTAAGTCAAGTTAAAGTGAAGTCAGTAATGGATCCTCTGAATACCTGAAGTGATGTGAGTGTCCTCAGTAGGGTGATATGTGTGGGGTTTTCTAATAGTTATAGATAATCTGCAAGCTCATCCAATGGTCACTTAGGTTCCTGCGAGTGTAGTGGTCTCCTCAAAAAGTCATAGTTTCCTAAACTGTTTTGACTCAATAAAACACAGACTCAACTGAATCTAAGAAAATAAAACATAATGTCAGCAACTACCTCCCCCAGACTTGAACAACACTGTCCCCAGTGTTATAGAGTCTAGAGTCGGTGAGAGAAAAGTCAAAACTTCGTGAGAATTGAGAAAAACAGAGTCCTAGCCTTCTGTCGCGAATGGTGTCGACAGACACACAGCTCGAATCGATCGATTCAGAGCTTAGGTCGACCCATGTGTCGGCGTGTACCAGATCGATTGCCACAAAGTTTGTATTGTGTCGACCGACACAAACGTGGTGTCGATCGACACCCTGCACGTGTTTTAGTACTAAAGCCGCAGACTTTATCAGGATCCGAGTTAGTTTTGTTAGTTACACAATTTCTCCCAATGTTAGCACTGTCAGATCACTCACAAACAAGTCAAATGCAATAAGATAGATATGAAAAAGTTCCACAAAGTTCAATCTCAAAAGAAGCATGAAAAACTGACTTAATAAAATTTAAAGCTGACTCAAGAGAAAGAAAAATGAAAAGTGAAAAGTGAAAAGAAAAACAAACTCACAGAAATACTAGGATCAAGGAGGAACTAAGAATCAGAATCCTCATCGTCTGCCTCCAGTTGTGTAGCTGATCTCTGGCGTCTGCGACCGTGAGACGGACAGACGCAAGTGCAACTAAATGCCCTAGCAAACCCACTCTACATCGTCCTGACATTGTCTACCAAATTCTTCCACTGAGGATCTGCATCGTAACTAGGAGGTGGTAAAGGAGGATCCATAGGAAGATCCCAAATTTGGTGTGGACCCCTAGTAGGGTCAGTTGCAGGTGCGTCCTCAGCAGGAGTAGGAGCAGCTCGGGATGTAGCTCCTCTGTGGGAAAGAGCAGGAGGTGCATGTATCTCATCTCTCGGATCAGGTATGAAACGCAAGGCCTCCTGTGTATCTATCGATGTCAATGCAGCAGATGGAAGCTTTACTCTGCGCTCCTCCATGCCATCTCTATAGCACCACATCAATCCTGGCTTCAGCCAGCTTGCACTCAACAAGTGCGCCTCATCAATCTCAGGGTATGTCTGCTCGCATGTATACTCGTGCAGTGGTATATGAAAATGCTTAAATATGGGTGTCAGAAGACAGCCCACTGACTCTGTCTTGCCTGAACCTGTACCTCCGAATGGCTTCGCCTGTAGGGTGACCAAATGCTCTGCAAACACTGCACCCAGGTTGGTCCTCTCGTATCGACCATATTCCCTATACTCATGGGAACAGAGATGTCCCACTGCTGGATGAAGTAGTACTAGCTCCTGCATCCTCATCCTGTTTGGCTTCATCTTGCAAAAGAGCGTAGTAGCCAACACTCGTACGACATACCACAGGATCGAATGTCGTACATCTCTCATCTTCGCCTCCTTGGAGAAATAGGGTGTAAAGCCGAAGTTACTCCAGAACGTCTCGAGATCCGGAAATCCCTCTGGAGGTGTTGCTCGTGTGTAACCCTTCTTGAACCCATAGATAGCACAAAGGTCACGCAGTGGCAGCCTGTATCTCCTGCCATGTATCATGAAGCACAAATGACCCTCCTGCGCATTCCTGGTGTTCTCATCTATGTATGTGACTCATATTGTGGTCATAAACTATTGTACCAACTCCGGATACAGATCGTAGCGGACGTAAGGCATGGTACCCATACCCATCTTCCTCAAGCATAACACAACCTGATATGTCATACCCGTCATCCTCAGAAAGTCAGGGCTCACCAACTGCGTAGGCGTAATCGTAACATCACACCATGTATTGTACAACAAAGTGTCGTACTCTTCCCATGTGTCCAATACCTCTCTGTGAAGACAACTAGGATCCGTTACAATCTTCCCGAGCGACCCATTCCATACTTTCTCTGTAAGTATCTTTTCCTTTTCCCCTCTAGGCCATGGGTCTGTCGGAAACTCTGCAGGTAGCTGTGGAGAACCCGGAGGAGGCTGAGGAGTCATAGGCGGTGGAGGTGGTGGGTCTGCTATCCCAGATATACTTGTCTCGTCTGTACGGTTCCTTTTCTTAGGAGGCATCTGTGAGCAAAAATCAGCAAAAACTGGAATCAGATGAAGAATCAAGAATTAAAACTCAGAAAATCCTCAACAATAGCATCAAAACCAGCATCAAAACCAGCATCACGGAATTGAGAATCAGAGGCAAAAATCGAAATTTTTAACCTTGAGGTCGCTTCTGAAAATTCGAGATTTAGAGAACATACCTTGGTTTCGACACAAACGGATTAGAGATATGGATAGAGGGTAAAAATCCGCTCAGTTTAGGCTTTTGAATCATTGGATTTGGTTGAGAAACGAGTGAGATCGAGTATTTGGGAGATTTTAGTTTTCGAGAAAATGAAGAACAGTTCGCGAGAAAGAAAAGAAGTACTTACCTCGAAACGCCTGGTGTCGATCGATCCGAACCATTTGTGTCGATCGATCCGTGTTTTGGAAAGTGAATCCGGTCAGAGTGGTCTAACCGAGGTCAAACCTCGATTTCATGAAAAGTGGATCGATCGACCCAAAGTGTTGGATCGACCCTTTGGTCCACTCTGTCGATCGACATATAACTCGTGTCGATTGACACTAATTCTTCCTATCGCTAGTTTCCCTGTAAAGACTCAAGAAAAACCAAAAACAAAAATTAGACTAAAAACTCATTTGTACAGACTCACCAGTGGGTTGCCTCCCACTCAGCGCTTGTTTTAAGTCATTAGCTTGACTATGGCAGATGGTCAGAAGTCAGGTGGTTTCACTAAAGGCAGAGCGTGCCTTTGCGAAATTCTCCTCATCCATGGTGGCGTATATGCATTGTGCGTATGAGACTGACCGAGAAACTTGGGAATCACAGCAAGGTCAGGTGGAACATTTCGTTTCCTGACTCTATTCCCTGCAAAATCAGCATCAGATTTAGTATACTTAAGGCCAGAGAGCGCATACCTTTGCTTTGTCAGATGTGGTCTAGACGTGATGTTTGGAGCTTTCTGCTTAAGAGCAGGTGCAGGCTTCGAAGATGTTAGAGCAGGCTCATCATGAACCGCCATCTTCTCCTCTCCAATCTCAGTCTCAGGTTCTATCTCAACACTGAAGCTCTGTCCATCAATGGTGGATCTCTGCAACCTATCCATCTTGCACTGCAAAGGCTTATCTCCCAGGTGGAGATCAATCAGACCATGTCTCACATCAATCACAGCTCCAGCAGTAGCTAAGAAGGATCTACCAAGCAGCAGAGGATCATCAGGCTCAATCTCATACTTCAGCACCACAAAGTCCGTTGGAATCAAGTAGTTTCCAACTCTTAGAGGAATGTTCTCAAGAACACCTTCTAGAATCTTCTTCGATCGATCAACTAGGACTAGAAAAATCCTAGTGGGTTGTAAGTTCATTAGTCCCAATCCCCCAGCCACAGATATGGCATGAGATTTACACTTGAGCCAAGATCACACAATGACCTCTCAAATCTGTCTCTGTAGATAGAACAATCCAACACAAAACTCCATGGATCTTTTAGTTTCTCAGGAATCCTGCCTTGAATTAGAGCATTGCACACCTCAGAGATCATCAAGACACCTTCTTCATCAGTTATGTTACCAGAAAGCATGTCTGTCACACATCTCATCACCAGAGGAGTGGTTTTAGTAGCTTCAATCAATGGGACTTCAGTAGCTTCAATCAATGGGAAAGGAATCTTCGGTTTGTAAGCCCTTTTCTCAGCAACATTCGGCTTCTCTAAATAGATTGTCTTCTCTCGCCCATAGTGTCGATAGACACTGAAGTGATATCGATCAACATTAACCCGATTTGAATCGACCTTAGTGTCGAGGTGGGACGATTTTGGTTCGTCACGATCGTATTGTGTCGACCGACACATATGTGTATCGATTGACACAGGGTCTGTAAAACGGGAATCACTCGAATTTTCCAGCTCTGAAGTCTTTATATCACATCCCTGCCTAGCTTCATCTTCTACCAAAATCGCCATAACATATTCCTTCTGAGATTGGGTTATCTTCCCCTTAATGTTCGCCTCAGCTCACGTCATCCGATTGTCCAGATTATCAACTCTGCTTGTCAAAGTCTCCAACTTCCCACTTAGATATTGGTACGTAGATTCCATCTTTCCATTCAGATCTCTTGTCATCTTATTCTGACCAAGTTGCAGCTGCTCAAGCATAGATTTAATCTCTGTCTGCTCATTAGGTGGAGAAGCTTGGTGAGATGAATAACCATAATCCCTTGACCTTGGTGTGTAACCAGAATTTTGTCTCTGGTGATCTATATATCTCTGACTCTGATAACCAGCTTTAGCAATGAAATTGACATTCTCTGACTAATGAACTGGTCCATAAGTCTTTGTATTTGCAGCAAAATGGATATTCTTCTTCCCTAATAGAAGACTATGAACAGAATCAATCTTGTTCTTCATCTCTGCCATTTGTGAGCTGTCCACTTTTCCATCTGATTTCTTCCTTTCTAAATCAGCATTCTTAGTGCTATTGCTAGACACCAAGTTTTCTATCAGCTCCTTAGCTTTCTTGAGAGATTTTGTGTTGAAGTTCCCATTGCTAGCAGCGTCCATAGCCATCTGATACCACAAACCTACACCTCTGAAGAAGATGCTCAACAGTTGAACCTCAGAGCAGCTTTTAGTGCCTCTGTAGGACCATGTTTGAAGCGTATGATGTCCTCTCTCAGTTGATCAGACCTAGCATCATCATAAAAATGTCTGAGGAACTTCCTCTTAATCGCATCCCAAGTAGTCAAAGATCCTGGTGGTAGCTGTTTCAACCAGTGAGCTGCTTCTCCATTAAGAGAGTATGGGAAGATCTTGCAGAACAGATAATTATAAGAGACTCCCTCAGACTTAATACTACTAGCCAATTCCTCAAAGCACTACAAGAAAACACGAATTTAGCGACTACGACTTTAGTCGCTAATCAGTCGCAGAACCTTGTTCTGCGACCGAATAGCGACTAATCACTTCAGTCGCTAAACAGTGCGTCGCTAAATATATTAGTCGCAAAACAGTCGCTAAATAGCGACTAATTGGCGACTAGAGCATTTAGGTCGCATTTGAGTCGCCATTCAGTCGCTAAATATAGCGACCAATATGCGACTAATTTGCGACTAATATGCGACTGGTTAGTTTCAGTAGCTAATTGGTCGCTAAATTTAGCGACTAATTAGCTACTAAATAGCAACTGATTTTGCGACTGATTTTGCGACTGATTTGGCGACTGATTTTGCGACTGATTTTGCGACTGATTTGGCGACCGAAGTTGCGACTGATTTAGCGACCAATTTTGCGACTTATTTGCGACTTATTTGCGACTTATTTGGCGACTGATTTTTGCATAATTGGGTTTGGTTTTGGTTTGGTATAATTGGTATTACGATTTTTTGCATAATTGGGTTTGGTTTTGGTTTGGTATAATTGGTATTACGATTTTTTATGATTTAATTTGGTTTGCAAGATTTGATAAAAAATATTCACATACCAAAAGACTTATGTTCCTAAAACATACCAAACATACATACTTATATGTACAAGCATCCAAAATAGATAATCTCCAACCAAACATACCAAAAGAGACAACCAAACATAAGGACTTATGTCCAACTTAGTTCCAAAAGCTTATCTAGAAACACAACATCATCTGTAAAGAGAAGGATTAGATCTAATCAGTGGCATCATCCGTACCGGTTTCAGGAGTGGCGGGATTTGTTGATTGAGAAGCAAGAAAGGCTACAAACTTCGGGTCGGTGCTCAAGTACCTCTTCACAACATCCAAGTTCTTGATCTCTTCTCGTTGCTCAGCTACAATCCGCAAATGCTCTGCCTCACGCGATGCGGCGAGAGCTGCTTGTTCGTCTATCTTGCGGTTAGCTTCTGAGAGCTGTTGTTCAAGGCTGGTGAAAGAAGACGAGCTGGTTTGGTACTTTCGCTTCTCATTGAGGTAACTAGCTAGGTTCCCTATCCCGTAGAATTCTCCTCTTGCATTTTTGAAAGTTGACTGCATAAACAAAAACAAAAACAAAGTTATTGAACCGTAGTAGACTGTATTAACAGCCATAATACAAAACACAGCAAAACACAGCCGTAAACACATTCACAAAATACAGATTGCAAAAAACAGAAACACAAACAGATAGCAAAAATCAGAAACATAATTTAACAGAGAGCAAAGGTTAATACCTCAAGAAATATCTGGTTTTCTTCTTCTATGGAGAGCTTCTGAACACTGGAAGTACATTCCGAATACTCCTCTGTCCCGAGAGCAGCCAATCTGTCTTCCTTCGTCTTCTTAAACTTCACAGCAACGCTCTCCGACTTCCTATCAACGTACGTCCCATCTGCTTTTGTATGCGTCCTGATGAAGACTTCGCCATACGACACTGGTCTTCCCAACTCTACCATCTGAAACGCAAAGAAACATGTTACAAACCAAAACCAAAACCAAAATTTTCAATAAACTAAAACTGTCAATAAACACAGAACTTACCATTTCTTGTTCGACTTGTGCAAAGGATTTCGGTCCTGCTGAGTGCTTGTGAACTCCGAGACCATTGCGATCAGACAAACGAGATGCTGATGCGGTTTCACTCTTACTTTTGGCTTCCTCAGTCTCCCAGTATTTGGTCATTTCTGTCCAAAGAGTACCCTAGATCCAACTAGGTTTCTCTTTTGAAGTCTTAGCCTTTGATACCATGTCTTTCAATCGGAGTTGACATATACTCTCAAATCTGCCTTGAACCACTGCGGTAATTGATGGAGCCCATGTATGTGTTTTCTACAAATCAAAAGGAGAAGAATGATGGTTGAACCCACTGCTGTTCATGTTCATCAACTTAAATGTATAAACAGATGGAGGTAAAAGAGCTATACCGCGAATTCGAGGAAGTATCGTTCGCGTCTATCAGTACACACCCAACTCCAACTGTAGTAAGCCCCGTCAAACTTATTTGTCAAGATCTTGGTAATGTTCCTGGTCAGTTTTGTCTTGTCAAATCCAAACCTGCAAGTACACTCGGTTAGCATAACAACAAAGACAAGACAGACAAGACATTAATGCAGACACAACATTTCAGACTTGACATTTTCAGACTTAAAACAAGTGAAGAATTCTCAAATTCATTACCGTAAAACCAGTGTTCAATTTCAATAACATTTCAGACTAAATCAAAACATACACAAAAGCCACAAACAAAATAAAAAGAAGAAGTTCAGAAACCAAACACTAACCAAGTGGTTCCGGGCTCGAGAGTTGGAGAAAGGACAGTAGTAAAGAGACCCCTGCCTGGCTCCATATGCATCGCCGTGATTCTAGCCAGCCTGTTTTCAGAGAGAGTGGGTGCTCCCGGATGTTCAAAGTCGTCATCTTCTTCGTCGTTGTGGGAGTTTTGGGCCTGAGAACTCCTAGGAGAAGGTTGAGGCTGACCACCAAGAGATGTTTGAGGCTGACCAGTTGGTGAAATCCGAGTCTGACCACCAGGATATGTTCGAGCCTGACCACCAGGAGACAGACAACCATGACCAGCAGAAAACTGTGGAGGCCTCGGAGATGCTTCGGTCGCCGTCGTATTTTTCTGGAAGAGGATATTCGGCGGTGGGTAGTCTCTAACACCAGGACCGGGTGGTCTCTCTAAGTCTGGGACACGGTTTGGTGTAGAGACAGAGACCTGACGGACCGGCGGCGTGATTTCGTACCGGCTTGGTAAACGCGGTGACTTGAGGGGTCTTGGATTCGTCGGATTAGAAGAACCAGGATCGGTGGGAATTTGTTTCACGGCGTTGTTCGCACCACCTCGTCCTCCTTTTCCACCTCTTCCCTTTCCTCTGCCACGGCCACCCATAATACACAGAAATCCCAAGCGAATATCTGACAAGGACAAAGACAATACTTAATGAGCAAAGAACAAAGACAAATCTTAATCAACAAAGCCACACATCACCAGTTAATCCTACGAGACTAGATACACAAAAGTTGTCATTTTTCACAAAACCAAAAAGAAAATGACTAGTAGAAATTGAAGAGAATACAAGCCAGTTACGTCTCTGGTTAGAAACTCACCGATTCGACTGAGTTGAGAGGTTGACTAGGGATTACAGGAAGGGATTTGGTGTTAGGGTTTCACGAATCAAAGGGCGAGAGACGAGAGAAGAAAAGCTCTGGGGTTAAACATTACGGGAAAGATTTGGGTTAGGGATTACAGGAAGAGATTTGGGGTTAGGGTTTCGGGAATCAAAAGGGAGAGGGAGACAAGACGTGAATCAATTTGAGGTTAGGGATTACAGGAAAGATTTGGTGTTAAGGATTACGAGAAGAGATTTGGGGTTAGGGTTTCGGGAATCAAAAGCAATTTGGGGTTAGGGATCGTGGAGAGAAACGAGACTTCGAGAGGATTGCTCCGAGAGAGAAAGCGAGAATGAGAGGAGAGACTGGAAATAATTAGGTTTAGCAGGCTAAACCAAAATTTTGGGCCCAATAATTTTTGTTAAGGAGGGAATCAGAAATTTTTGGAGGGATCAGTAATTTTCCTTGGAGGGAATCAGAAATATGCTTGGAGGGAATCAGAAATTTTTTTTGTTTAGGAGGCAATCACAATTGCTTTTTGGTTTAGTGATTATTTAGATAAAAATAAAAAAATATGGTACATTACATATATAATATAATACAATACTAATTTAAAACCGAATTGAAAATTACATTGAAACATGAAATATAATTAATAAGGTTCTTCTTCGACTTCATCATCGTCATCTGAAGACGATAAATTACACATAAATTCATCTTCTGGTTCTTCATCTTGGACATCATGATCGAGTTGAATTGGCCTTGCTTCCCGATGTACCAAATTGTCAACTACAAGATCTTCAATGGTAGTCAACATCACAGCATCATCGTTTATTTCTTGCAAAAGAGTTGGTTCGTTGTCTTCATATTCTCCTGAAATATTTCCCCTCGGAGAAACTTTTAGAACATTAAGCCACAACTGTTTTGGTTTTTTCTGTATGGATATGGGACATAGCAAACTTGATCCCCTTGAGAAGCTGTAGAACATCAAAATGTATAGCATAACTCAATGGATTAACATATATATATATATAAGACCTCACACTTAAGTATGTATATATACATACGTACCTAGAATAAATGGTTCGTATTTAGCATATCTCCTCGATGAAAGAACATCAACAACACCGCCATTGCTCATCCGAGTGCCTCTACCAATGACAGGGTCATACCAGTTACACTTGAAAAGTGTGATTCTCAAATTGACAATCCCCTCATACTCTAGTTGTATGATATCAATCAAGTTCCCGTAGAAATCAGCCTCATCAGATGCATTACTATAATTTTTGCCTTTAACACATATCCCATAGTTACATGTCTTTCGTCCCATACCGTGACTTTGCGTGTGAAACACATATCCTCTTGTGAAATAGATGGGCCAGGTTTTGACCTTATTCACCGGTCCATGCACTATATCCTGGACCCAAGAGGAAAAGGACTTGTAGGATTTCTGTCGTTCCAGTAACATACATAATCCTTCACCCATGTGGAATATTTGTCAGCTCTTTTCACGGAGAGTTCTTTCTCGGAGAGGTCTGGATATGTAGCGGAAATCCAATCTTCGAACATACTGTTATATATATATAGATATATAAGTAATCATAGTGGATTATGTTAAAACATATAAACTGAGACATGCCAAATGATTTATATATACCTCTCTAAAGGCTGGAAATATGCACAATTTCGCAAAACATATGAATGTGCGCAATGATTATCTTTCTCCGAAAGCCATATTTCTTTCATTTTCCCACTTGGACGACCTATGTGAGTAAATATATCAGGTATATCAGAGACATGATATACTGGGACTTCGCCTTCATCGAATCTTGTAAACCTATGACCAGATAAGATCGTGACAAGAAAATCACATTATAATTAATATATACAATATGAATGTAAAATGTATAGTGGTTTATACCTTGATTTCGTTTGAATATGCACAGGAAAATAGTGTTCTGTGAAATAAGCTATCTCGTCATTGATGTATGATTCAACAATTGATCCTGACGCATATCTTTTGTTTTTTGCTTTTCCTTTCAGCTTTTTGAAAAATCTTTCAAAAGGATACATCCACCTAAACTGCACAGGGCCTCCTAGTTCAGCTTCGTATGGGAGATGTATAGGCAGGTGCTCCATCACGTCGAAAAATGATGGTGGAAAGATTTTTTCCAAATTACATATGATCAACACTATGTGTTGTTTTAGAATTTGGACACGATCTTTTTGCAGAGTTCGAGAACATAAGTCCCGAAAGAATCCTCCAACACCTACAATTAAATAATATATTCGTCAAACAACTTCGTATAATCATATGTATTATGTATACCAATTTGTAGAACTATATTTATATACCTGACAATGCAAGGTGGACGTTTCGTTCTAGGAGTTCTGTAAAGACAAATGGAATTAGCCGCTCCATAAAAACATGGCAGTCATGACTCTTCATGCCCGAAAACTTTCCCTTGTCGAAATCTACACAACTAGCCAAGTCTGATGTATAACCGTCTGGGAATTGTACCGTTTTCACACATTCTAATAATCTTTTTCTCTCGACTTCTTCCAATGTGTATACTGGAAAAGGAGCTTCACCATTCGCATCAAGATGTAAGTGTGCCCGATCACAGAACCGCTCTATATCCAATCTCGACTTGACGTTGTCTTTCGATTTGCCCGCCACACTCATAAGAGTATTCATGATGTTGTCAAAAAAATTCTTCTCTATATGCATCACGTCAAGATTATGTCGGAGGCTGAGGTCCTTCCAGTACGGCAACTCCCAGAAGATGCTTTCTTTGTGCCAGTTATGCCACTTTCCATATCCAGGCTTCTTTTTCTCATGACCATTTCCACCGCACTCAGACGTTTTCAGAGGATTGACTTGTTTTATCCTCTCGGTGTAAACTTGATAACTGTTCAAAGACTCTGGTGGTTCATCATTCATAGCGGATCTGCCCTTCAAGAAGTCTTTTTTGTTCTTTCTTAGTGAATGACCTCGTGGAAGAAACCTTCTGTGACAATCAAACCAACACGTCTTCCTTCCACTCGGAAGATAAAAAGCTTGTGTGTCTTCCATGCAAACTGGACAAGAAAGTTTACCATGGGTCGTCCATCCTGATAATATGCCATACGCTGGGAAGTCGCTTATCGTCCACATCAACACAGCTTTTAACTTGAAATTTTGATTCAAGGAGACATCGTATGCATCAACTCCATTTGACCACAATTCTTTCAAGTCCTCGATAAGAGGTCGCAGAAAAATATCGAGACTGTCTCTCGGATGATTTGGCCCAGAATTCAGTATTGTAAGGAACATGTACTCTTCTTTCATGCACATACCAGGGGGTAAATTATAAGGAGTCAATATCACCGGCCATAACGAATGATTACGAGTCATTCCAAATGGATTGAACCCATCTGTGCATAATCCAAGATAGACATTGCGAGGTTCTTCTGCAAACCAAGGATGTTGATCTTGAAAATATCTCCATTCCGCAGCATCAGAGGGATGAGACATTTCACCCTCCTTTGCTTGGTGCTCAGCATGCCATCTCATTGCCGATGCAGTCTTCTCGCTCTGGTACATTCTCTTTAATCTGTCGGCAATAGGTAGATACCACATACGACTATATGGTATTCTGGTCCGTGAACGTCGTCCTGTGTTAGGCTTGTATCTTGGTGCTCGACAAAATTGACATTCCTCCCACTTCTCATTCTCTTTCCAGAAGATCATACAATTGTTTATACAAACATCAATCTTATCATATGGGAGCCTTAAATTTCTCATCAATTTCTCTGTCTCGTAATGTGAACCGGTTGCCTGATTTCCATCAGGTAAAACCTCTTTAACCAAAGAGGCCCACGAATCTACCGACTTTTCGCTCATGTTATAATCTACCTTATTCTGCATAAACCGAGCAGCTAAGGATAACTTCGTGTGACCTTCACGACAACCATCATATAATGGTTCTTTCCCAGCTTCTAACAAGTCGTAAAACTTTTGTGGATGGTTACGTACGGGCTCTTGATCATTCAGATAACTATCACCTTGATAATAGTTATAATCACCTTGATGATGATAGTTACCTTGGAATGCATCATTCACCATATCCACAAAACTATCTTCTACTACATTTCCCATTTCTTCTTCATTCCCACCTATATGGGTCGTATTAACATAACTCGTTCCTAAATCCATTTCGATATCTTCTCCATGTTTATACCAAACATAATAATCTGGCATAAATCCTTTACTAAACAAATGAAATGAAACTTTTCTCCCGGGCAAACAATTGTTGTTTTTGCAACGATTACAAGGGCAAAAAAACATACCGCCATTGCTCTGAGCAAAAGGTTGATTATTTGCAAACTATATGAATTGATCCACTCCCGCTTCGAATTCTGCCGAGAAATTTCCCGTCTCTTCATCGATTGGCTTATACATCCACTCCCTAAGATTATAATTTCCAGACATTTTTTTGAAAAAAAAAAATCCGGATTTCCTCTCCAATTATTTTTCTCGAGAGTTATACGATGTGTTTGGTTGAGGGGAAGAAAATGTGGAGTTGCGTATATATAGTTAGAATAGCGACTCAATATTTCGGTCGCTAAAGTTAGGTAGAAAATAGGTACACCTAACTCGGATTGCTTAAAACGTGCTTGTTTATTCACCGACTGACCATTTAGTCGCACTTCAGTCGCTAAATAGCGACTGATTTGCGACTAAACCTTAGCGACTTACTTATAGTCGCATATTAGTCGCTAAATGGCGACTGTTCTGCGACGAAAATAATCAGTCGCAAAACAGCGACTGATTGGCGACTAATTTTAATAGGTCGCTAATGAGTCGCATATCCGTCGCAGTTTAGTCGCTAAATTCGGCGACTGCATATTTAGTCGCTAAATTCAGTCGCTAAATTCGTGTTTTCTTGTAGTGAAGTGTGACCATCAGAACGTGGAAGACCAACAGCGAAGTCCATAGAGACATCTTCCCAAACATGTGCCGGAATAAGGAGCGGTTGAAGGAGTCTGGCTAGTGACAATGTTGCTGATTTGACTCGTTGACATGTATCACAAGCCACAACATATTCTCAAACTGTGCGATGCATCTTAGGCCAATAAAACTGTTGGGCGAGACATTTAAAGGTCCTAAGAGCACATGAGTGACCACCGGATGGAGCATCGTGATACTCCCGTAACAAGAGTTTAACAAAAGGTGATTTAAGAGGAATTACCACCCTTTATTGTGATAGGTCAAATCTCAATCCTTATTTCTAACTGCAAGTGCACAGTATCGAACGATGTAGTATCTAGGGTATCGAATCCACAAAGATTCAAGTTTCACACGATAGATTATGAGTAGTCGAATTAAGCTAAGCGAAGCAAGTGAAAGCAGTAAACAAAACAAGTTAAGTAAACGAGTGAAGTAAAGCGAGTGTAGGCAATTAGCGAAGGCGTCTGGTTTCGGGAAGTTCTCAGGAAATCAGAAAATCTGATAACAAACAATCAGGATTCAGTCTATTAGCGTTCTTTAACTAGAATCAAAGAAGTATAACTAACCAGCTCTCGCTGCAATAATTATCTATGTCTAACAACCTAGTAAGACAACTCTCGTTTCGAATCATAGTGTTTTAAACATGCATTAATTCCAAGTTCATTCGTTCACAATTTCTCTAGACCAAATCTCTTTGCGAATAGATAAATTGCTCACCTAAATTCTTTCTAGTTAATTAACCAATTGTCGTTCTAGAAATCAACCTAATATCAATAATCTAAATGGCCAGTTCAGATTAAGCGTTACGAACAATTTAGATAAAAAACTAGATGATGAATCCAAATTAATCAATTATTCTAACATTCGTTGAAATTCCTAATGAGAATCCCTAACCTAACAAGAGATCTACTCAGACATGGCAATCATCACAAAAGACATAATCAAAATAGATATCATATAAAATCTAAAAGAGTAAGAACAAGGGTTTGAAATCTCTTCTCTCTCGAGTACAAGACAAGCCCCAAATCTCCTAATCTCTGATAAAATAAAGCTTAGCCTAAACAATGGCTTAAGAACCCTAATATAAAGTTAAAACACGATTTGGACTTCTTTGTAATTATGAGAAACTTCTGGGCTAAATTGCAAAATCTTCAAAGTCTTCATTAATCGGCAACTTTACTCCTGATTGCGACCTGTGTCGACCGACACCAACCTCAGACGATCATACCAACTTCTCTGCAATCGCATGAATGCTCCAAATAGCTCCAGAATGCGCCATAATGTCCAAATATGCTCCAAACGTGCTAAAACCTATAAAACACCTAAAACGTGCTAAATCGTGTGCCCTCCTGATGAACCAGCTTGGATCCAAAAAGTGTCTGAGAATTTGGGAAGAGATAGCGTTAGTGTGGTCGTCATTGTTGTTTTCAAATCCTTGAACGCTTCCTCAGCTTTTACGCTTCATACAAACTTTCCCTTCTTGAGCATATTGGTTAATGGATGTGCGATGATACCATAGTTTTTGAAAATTTTGTGATAGTATCCCGTGAGGTCAGGAAATCCGCGAAGCTCTGTCATTGTTGTCGGAGCAGGCCACTCCACCATCGCCTGAATCTTTTGTGGATCCACTTTAACCCCTTCACCAGAGATGATATGACCCAAGTACTCGAGCTCGCGTTTCCCAAACTCTCATTTCTCTATCTTTACGAACATACAATGTTGTTGTAAGATCACCATAACCACCAGCATATGCTCAAGATCATCTTCCCACGTGTGGCTATAAATCAAAATCTTGTAAAAAAACACAAGTACGAATTTGCGCAGAAGTTCTCTAAAATTTGAATTCATCAATGTTTGAAATGTCGATGGAGCATAGCAGAGACCGAAGGGCATTACCTGATACTCGTAATGACCATTATGAGTCTTGAATTATGTCTTATGAACGTCAGGAGGGTGTACACAAACTTGATTATATCCGTCAATTAAGTCGAGTTTGATAAACATACTCGCTACATAGATTTTTCAAGCATGTCATCAACCGTAGCTATAGGGAAACGATCCTTAATTGTGGCTGCGTTGAGGGCTCTGTAGTTTGTGCAAAACCTCCAAGAACCGTCTTTCTTTTCACCAACAGCACTGGAGATCAAAAAGGACTTGATCTCGGTTGTATCAAACCGGAATTAAGCATCTCTGCAAGTTGCTTCTCAATCTCTTCCTAATGGAAATATGCATATCGATAGGGTATCACATTCATCGGGTCGGATCTCTCTTTGAGATTGATCTGGTGTTCGATCGATTGGCGTTTGGAAAATGTCGGTGAAAGTTTGAAGAAGACGTTGCAGGTCTTATGGAATAGGTGAGACGTCGTCGTTCTGCTTTTCCTTTTGAACAACTGTAATTGCGAAACAGGCTTGGCCTAGTCGTGCGTCTTTAGTGATTTCTTCAGCTTGGGCCATTTTCAGTTGAGAATTTTGAAGCCTAGACAGTAGTACTTCCCTTCCCGCCCATTTAAATTTCATTCATTTGGCCTGCCAATCACATTCTATTTTCCCTAATTGCTCCAGCACTGCCTTCCCAGTACGATATCTAGACCTGTGAAAGGCAGAGCGTGAAGATCAACGACGAAGGTCGTCTTCCCTAATCACATTGCCACATTCCGGTTAGTTCCTTGACAACTCAATGTATACCCATCGGCCACCTTAACCTTAAAGGATTTCAAAGACGTAATCTTCAAATTGAGTCGGTTCGCGGCCCGTTCGCTGATAAACTTGTATGTTGGCCCCATGTCTATCAACACCACTAGCTGTTGATGATTGATGAATTCTTAAGTTCGAAGAGTTTTAGATGAGACCCATCATGTAAGCGCCTTCAACGTTATTTTAGGTTCCTCTTCTTCTTCTTTGTAATGCCCCTTTCCCGTTATCTGCTTACCGACGAGCTGACCGGTCAACAATCAAACAAGAATATGACCAAGTCGACCGAGTAATTCAAACAAGAAAAGTTCGCCACAAGACGAATCCATAGACCATCCGGTTTGAGACACGGGCTCGCATCGAACCGTACTTGACCCCGTTTACCTCGCTTCCACAATACCAAGCTTTTCAAAATGTATTGCCTCCGCGAGTTGTGTGGGTTCGGACTAAACCAATATATCCAGGAAGTGAATTTATTTCTAAGTAAATAAACATTTACATAACGTTTATACAAAACAATTTGCCAAATAAATTCGAAATAAACAAACCAACGAATAATAGGCGCCAAATGCAGAACCGAAATACAACAATAAAATCATCGAATCAAAACTCCAGCCCGCACGCGATCCCGAACCTACACCGAGGACCTCCCACGTCTGTTGCTGCTAAACCTGAAAACACAAAAGAGTCTAATGAGCGATCTAAGATCACTCAGCGAGTCGGCTCCCCACTAACGGCTTCTAGTCTATCTATAACTACAATTCCCGCCCCAAAACCCCAAAATAACACACATAAAGAAATGGTTCATCCCTTGAAACCACGACGTGATAAACCCACAACACACAAGCACTTTCAAATTAAAGGAAGAATTATGGAAATCAAAGTCACTGCGGCACATGCCCTTGATTGGACTCGATCTATCTATCGCACACAACGAGCTTAATAGCCACCGAAGAGGTAACTACAACTACCCACGACTCCTAGACATAAACACAAAGTCCAACGACCTAAAACACTGTTCTCACTCCTTCGATACACAACGACTCGGGCTACCCCACAGTAACCTAAGCTTCCATGCGGTCCGGCCCTAGGACATGACCCCGTATTCTCCGGACCACACACCTACCGGCGTCACTCAGTATGTTCACACCATAATCGAAATCCTCACCCGAAGGCACACAATCCGATTAGGTAACTACCCGAGGATCCAATCGGGTCGGAAGTACCAGAACGCACTCAAACCCAGACTTGCGGGATCTAACGTACCCTAGATTCCTAGTGCAGTAAAATAAACACGTAGACTCACTGGGACTCTAACACCGAACACACAACCACCAAAGTCAACAACAGATGAAAATAAACTCTGAACTTTCCCGCAAGCCCTAATTCAACACCATCATCACCACCCTGATTCGGTGCTATAGCGAATCGAACATCTACGAACTTACCCGGTCCCATGACCGGCGTAAGTAGCACGGAACTGATTATCCGGCCTTACACCGGAGTAATCTAAAGACAGGCCTGCACACAACACACACAACATCAAGCAATAACATCCACACAAGCAGATAAGCAAGCCTTTTACGTTCATTAGTGTCTTTTAATCTCACTTAATTCCTGTATATAGATTAATTTATTATAGTTCTTAATATGTATATATGCATATATGTCCTCTCATGCAACGACTATATGGATGCAACAATCAATTAATACTAACAACCTAATGGCAATAAACGAACGAACCCTAATCTCCTAGCATGCATCTCATTAACCTAACCAATTAATCAATTCGCCAATCATCAATCAATAATCTAACTATTCTGGTTAATTAAACAGGCATGCAAGTCCTAGTACTACGGCTTAAGGATTCCCGGTCTAAATGTTTATCTAACTACAATGCAGTTAAGTCGACTCACAGTGGGTAAACGCAGAACCCTAGACCAAACGGCAGAATCCCGAACCTTCCCGAACTCCAACACAGTTTACCCCGAACTACCAAATCAAAGAACGGTCGTAGACCGAGCATTGACCGACTCGATCTCCGGCGTTGACCGGCATTGACCGCATTGTCCGGCGTTGACCGTTGACTTTTCTTAAACCGTTGACCAATCCTTAAACCAGCTAAACCGTCTTGAACAAATTCCAATTGACCGGTTTAGCTAAACCGTTCCAAATAAACCGTTGAACCGGTTTGACCAAAAGGTTTGACCGGTTTAACTAAAGCAATCCTAATGCTTGAACCAACCCCAATTCAGTCTTGAACCAATACCAAACCACCCTCCATTGACCCGGTTGAAGAATGGCGGCGAAAGGGCTTCTCCGGCGGCCAAACCAGCGTTTACCGCGGTACTCTGGCGTTGACCGGCGAGGAGAAGACATTCCTGGTAGCTAAGGAGGAGCTCTGGCAACTGAGAGTGTTCCCAAGAGTGAAAAGAAGCTTCTGAGAAAGGTGGAGGAGCTGTTGAGAAGAAGATTCACCAAAGGAGGAAAAAGAGCCTCGCCGGCGGCGACCCTCCGCGGCGGCTCCGGCGGCTCTCCGGCGACGTAAAAGGGAGGTGATGGGTGGCGGTTGAAGAGTAGAACAAGGTGATTACAGTGGTGTAAGTGTCTTGTGGAGATTCAAGAGGATTCAAGAGATATTTGGGTTACTTGCTCAACAAGTCTTGAAGAACATGAAGAACAACATGCATATCTTCATGAATCTTCAAAGATTTGCTGGGTTTTTGATGATTTTGGAGGGAGGAGAGAGGTGGGATCGAGAGAGTGAGGTGAGAGAGTGGTCTGTCAGGGTTGAATTTCCAAACATTCTTTGAACCCAACAGAATGTGGTTGCGCCATCAGGGGAGTGACACTTGTCCTATGATTCTATCGGTTTCCATTCTCGATAGTCCGAAAAACTCATTTAAACTTCGTTTCCTCCATTTATAGTCTTACAAATGTTTCCTTTATTCAAAAAGAAGAAAATTTGGCCAGTCTCGGCTTTCGGCTCGCATTTTGCTAAAATTACCAAAACGCCCTCTAACTTCTGAAAATTACAATTTTGCCCTTGTTAACTTTTTCCTTGCCCGTTGACCCAATTTTTGGATACAGGGTTTTACATTCTTCCCCACTGATAGGAATTCGGTCCCGAATTCTCCGTCACTGACAAACTTTGAATTGGTACCAAACCCTGCAAGTCTCCTCTCTGATCTGCTTCACTGCTCAAATAATGACCACTGAACCGACTCCTGCTACTAACTGATACCAAAGCCTTGACTGCACTACACTTTCTTACTGGTCTTCACTTCGTTCGCTTATCCATTGCTCCTGCCTGAATCGCTTCACTCCGAACTCTGAACTTAACCGCGTCACTCCACTTTGCTCTTATTCTCACTTCCGACTTCCCCACTTTGCTTCGGCTTCTCCATTCGCACCATACTGAATCACTTTTCCTTGCAAACGCTTCGAGAACCTTATCACCCAACTTTATGCCACAAGGATTCCGATTTTCTTCGCACTGATAGCTCCACATTGATCATAACACTGATACTGATGCTTTCCCACATCTCTTTTCTAACTCATCATACTGGCTGCTTCAATCCGACTGCTTCTTGCTGCTGATACCCCTTACTGAATTACTCACAGCTCGGGTCAACAGTCTCGCGGCTTTCTTACACTTTACTTTGCTTTCGGGTTCGGGATCGGTCTTGCATCCACGTCACATCGTCTGTCACGTCCTGCACTATAATTCAACAACATTCCACTAGAGCGGTTAGATTTATTCTAACCAATCCTCGATATCACTTCCTCATAGAGATATGGTTACTTAGTCATGTACATGACAGTTACGCATGACTAATAACAATATTCTATAATTCCGCCCTTTCGCGAATAAGCGTCTTAGTACAACCGATCATGATTCTGAGATTATTCCTATCTAGAGGTTCACTAACTATTCCTTTCACAGATATACCCGATAACTCTAATAAGCACGCTATACAACACTCCCATTCTAATCAACCTAACAACCTCGAACATGCACAACTATCAACCTAGCGGCGCTAAAATAAAACCAACAAGATTTTAACTCTAACAACCTAGCGCACCATGCAATGCACAAAATAAATCAAACAACAAAGAAAAAGGTCAATCACTCACACACACAATCAAACAATAGATCGGTCACGGTATGTTGGTGCGGTCATGTCTTGGGTCATGATGAGTGGTCGCTTGCTCCGTTCATCATTTATTTTTACATTGTAATCGAATTGCATTCATAACCATCACACGCTTGCAAAATAATTACCACTCTACTCAAAATGATAAGCCAAACACTCTGCATCCACCACATACATAAAAACGTCATATCCATATATATAAAGGTTTTTAGTACATCAGTTGATCAGAGTCTACTACAAAAGCGGTCGCCATCCCCAAAAACAAAATCACGCCCGCAACATATCCGAAATTCGTCAGAGACGATAATAAGCCGATATTTGTACACACAAAAATAGGTTAAACCCCATACTTACCTGACCTACTCTAACCCTAGTCTAGCGTCTCCATCAAGACCGGAATGCCCAACAAAGGTGACAGTATGGCTCGCAGGAGAAGCCACTGACAGGTGTGCCAGGGGGATGTTGAGGATGTGCGGTGCGGCGATGTGGTGTGGCTCGGCCATCGGGTAGAGACGCATTGTGTGGCCCTCACGGTCACAAAGCTGACAGACAACGGGCGGCGCTAGGGTTGGCCTAATAGGACTTGGGTCTGGTCGGCTGGGTCATGGATCTGGCATGCGGGGACATGGGCCTGCGATCGGGAAGATCGGTGCTAGATGACCGTCGTTGCCATGAACCTGGAAAATGTCGGGTAGTGGTACAGGCTGGTACGGCTCTCGGTAACGCGGGTCAACCGGGGGAGACACCAATGAAAATAGAAGCCCCGGGTTCCACATGCACTACACTGAGGGTATTGAGGCATCTTTGGTGGCGGTGACTCAGATGACTCGGGTGAGGAAGACAACTGAAGAAGAGGAGGCGGCTGGTGATGCACGCCAACATGCTGCTCCAAGACATTGGGGATCATGGCGGTCTGCTCGGCAACGTGGCCCTCCCAAATATGGTGCTGGTAAGGGTCAACCGGCTCTATCTCCATATCAAAGTCTGCAGGTAGCGAACTAAAGACGAAGTCACCCATGCTGAAGGGCACGGGAACTTCTGGCGTCTCCAAGATAGGCTCTTGCTGCTCTGGCTGAGCGGTCTGCTCTGGTACATGAGGTGGTAAGGGTGGAAGCTCCACGTCCGCGAGCCCGAACCAATCTAGGAATCCAACGTAAGGGTCGGCAGTGTCTGCATCGTCTCGCATCGCCGTAGGTAGAGGTACTGGCAGAGGCGTAGGATCAGCTGCGGCTGCTGAGGCGCCCACAAGTTCTCGTAAAGGTACTGGAGTAGGGTTGGAGATTGCGATCCCTGAGAGTATGCTGGTACATGCTGCCCCGGATGGGCATGATCGGATCCCGCGGACCTCTGACTACTCATTTGGGAGGCTCGATCTGATTGATCTCCATTTGGGAGATAAGCATTTGTATTTCAAGATGGATAAACTTCAAAAATCCCCCATTGATGGTCATACTTTCATGGTTGAGGTGGGATAAGAAGTTAAGATTGGTGAATATAAAGTCCTTGATATTAGAGAATAGAAGATGGTGGTTCGTCATGAATCTGCTCGAACATCTTCAGAGCATTTATCTGCTCCTAAGCAAAAAGCTTCAAATATCTCACTTCCACCAAAAAATGGTATGCACTTTCTAAACCTTCACCTCCTAACCTAATTGCTATGAATGCATGGAAATGATGTATCCCACCCACACTTTTCTCCCACCTTGGATCTCTTCCCACATTCCGTGTTGCTCTCATTCTAATACTGCTTATACACCTCCATGGATGAGGCGACTTTTGCAGAGGCACTCTTTGGATCAGATTCCTCCTTTAGTCTTGAAAGACTGTCTGTGTGAGTACGGTTTCCCTCTCTTTTCCCTTCAAGCTAAAAAAAATGAATAATTTGAGGATAAGCTAATAGATTCGAAGTTATCACGTGAGTAGCAGTTATCCATGTTACCTTCTGTGTTTCATGGAAACATGTCCAACCCTGAATAAAAAGGGAAAGCAGCTGATAGAAAAAAAGAAAATGATACCCAATGGGGAAAAATCAATTGTTGGAGTAAGAAAAGAGAGAGGAAAGGAACCAGAAGTAAAACAGTCTGTGTGACCATGTTTTGACCGAGTAAGAGTCCATGTGTTGTATGATCGATATTCCTTCGGTGCGACTGCACTTAATATTATAGAGGTCGTATAGTGAATTTGGATTTGTCATATGGATTGTTGAGTTTACTTGGGACATTTGCTAAGTGTGGGGGAAAGTACATGGTGGTCTAGATCTTGTCAGGTACGTTTTTCATGTGGCCTTACTGCCTCGTTAAAAACATTATCATGGAAAAATCCAATGAGATAAAAACCATGTCAAGGGAAAAAGAGTACAGTAACATAAGCTCCCCCTGAAACTGATGGATCTTCATAAATCACGTAGATGACGCATTCCAATATTATGAATATGTTTTATGAATGATGAGGTAGGAAGCGCCTTTGTAAAGAGGTATGCTGAATTGTCACACGAACGGACATACTCGATATTGACTTTTTGATTTTTCACGAGTTCTTGAATGTATGAAAAATATCTTGGAGGGATATGCTTTGTTCGGTCGCTCTTGATATATCCTTCCTTTAGTTGAGTGACACAAGCATAATTATCTTCGAACAGCTTTGTTGGTTCTTTCTTTGTGGCTATTCCGCTTGCTTCTTGAATGTGACGAGTTATAGATCTTAACCATACACATTCTCTACATGCTTCGTGGAGCGGAATAGTTTCTGCATGATTTGAAGAAGTTGCTACAAATGTCTGTTTTGGGGAACGCCAAGAGATCGCAGTTCCGCCAATTATGAAAACGTATCCGGCTTGTGAACGAGCTTTATGAGGATCTGATAAATATCCGGCATCTGCAAAACCAAATATACCAAACTCGGAGTTTCTAGGATAAAATAAACCCAAATCAATCGTACCTTGGAGATAACGAAATAAATATTTTATTCCGTTCCAATGTCGACGCGTGGGAGATGAGCTATATCTTGCAAGTAAGTTTGTAGCAAACGCTATATCAGACCGAGTACAATTTGCAAGGTACATAAGCCCACCGATAGCACTCATATAAGGTACGTCAGGACCTAATATATCTTCATCATTTTCGCAAGGTCTAAATGGATCTTTATCAACGTCAAGTGATCTTTTTACCATAGGAGTACTCAAAGGATTCACTTTATCCATATAAAAATGTTTTAAGAGCTTATTGGTATAATTTGATTGATGTACAAATATTCCATCTCGGAGATGCTTTATCTGTAGTCCAAGGCAAAGTTTTGTCTCTCTGATATCTTTCATTTCGAACTCTTCTTTCATATGATTTCTTGCATCATTAATTTCCTTTTAAGTTCCAATCATGTTCAAGTCATCAACATATACAGAAATGATCACAAATCCTGACGATGATTTCTTAATAAACACACAAGGGCATATCGCATTATTGATGTAACCTTTATTCAACAAGTATTCACTTAAGCGATTATACCACATGCGTCCGGATTGTTTTAATCCATAAAGAGATCGTTGTAATTTGATTGAACATATTTCTTTAGATTTTGAATTCAATTCTTTGGGCATCTCTAATCCTTCTGGGATTTTCATGTATATATCATTATCAAGCGATCCATATAGATATGCTGTCACAACATCCATAAGATACATTTCAAGATTTCTAGATGCCGCTAGGCTCATTAAGTATCTGAATGTGATTGCAGCCATGACTGGGGAATATGTTTCATCATAATCAATTCCCGGTTTTTGAGAAAAACCTTGGGCAACTAGTCTGGCTTTGTATCTTGTGATTTCATTTTTCTCATTTCTCTTCATTACAAACACCCATTTGTATCCAATTGGTTTTATACCTTTGGGTGTTGTGACAATAGGTCCAAAAACATTTCTTTTATTGAGGGAGAGTAATTCAGTTTGTATAGCCATCTTCCATTTCTCCTAATCATGTCTTTTCTGACATTCTGATATGGAATTTGGATTCGAATCATCAATTTCGTGATCAATTTCCTTAGATATAGAAAAGGAGAATACTCCATCCAAGTCTTCAATATCTTGTCTTGCCCATAGTTTTCTATCTTGGGCATAGTTAATGGAGATCTCACATTTTTCTTGATCATGTTCGATTTCGAGTATTTCATCTTTCTCTTGTTTTCCGGGATCCTTTTCACAAATGTCTTCTTGACATTTTTCTTGATGTGGTCCTTCTTCAACATTTTTATTTTATTCTCCCAACTTCTTTTTTGCGGAGATTTTTATATTTTGAGCCCATTGGCCTCCCCCTCTTCAACTGAACCTTAGGTTCATTAGCAATGGTTCCATCAGTTTGTTCTTTTGGAATTTCAATTCTAGATGGAGCATTTGCAGCGGGTATGTATGACTTAGTCACTCTCTTTGTATCTGTAAATGCATATGGTAACTGGTTTGCTATATTTTGTAAGTGCACAATTTTCTGAACTTCCATCTCCCGTTGATTCGAAGGAGGATCAAGATAAGCCAAAGATTATGTACACCATGTGATATCTTTTGGGGATTCTCTTAATCCTCCCCCTAACGCGAGGAATTCATCTTCATTAAAATGGCAATCAGCAAAACGTGTTGTAAACATATCACCAGTTCGCGGTTCAAGGTATCTAATTATACATGGTGACGTATACCCAATATATATGCCCAATCTCCTTTTTGGCCCCATTTTAGTTCTTTGTGGTGGAGCTATTGGAACATAAACCGCACATCCAAAAACACGGAGATGAGATATATTTGGCTCTCTGCCAAATGCTAATTGTAACGGGGAATACTTATGATACGCACTTGGTCTTATCTGGAGCAGAGCTGCTGCATGCAAGATATCATGACCCCATATTGGGAGTTTTGTTCTCATTATTAATGGGCTAGCAATGAGTTGCAACCGTTTTATCAAAGACTCAGCCATGCCATTTTATGTATGAACATGCGGAACCGGATGTTCAACATCAATTCCCAATGACATACAATAGTTATTAAAAGTCGTTGAAGTGAATTCTCCAGCGTTATCAAGTCTTACTTTCTTTATTGTAAGATAAGGGAATTGTGCTCTCAACCTGACTATTTAGGAAATGAATTTTGCGAAAGCCGTATTTCTTGTGCTCAAAAGACACACATGTGACCATCTACTGGATGCGTCAATTAGTACCATAAAATATCGAAATGGTCCGCATGGTGGGTGAATCGGTCCACATATATCACCATGTATTCATTCAAAAAATGTGGGCGATTCATTACCAACTTTAGTTGGTGATGGCCGAGTTATAAGTTTTCCTTGAGAACATGCATCACATAAAAACTCACTCGATTGCAAAATCTTCTCATTTTTTAACGGATGACCATTAGAATTTTGCACAGTTTTTCTCATCATGACTGAACCAGGATGCCCTAGCCTTTCATTCCAAACTTTGAATGTATTAGTACCTTCGGGTTTATTGTAACATATGATTCAGTCGTATTTATTTTTGTGCAATATAATCCGGAGGATAACATTTCCAATTCTTCTAATACATGTTTCCTCTCTGATGTAATACAAAGATATTCAATACCATTTTACTCATAGTCTCAATGTGATATCCATTTCTGCGGATATCTCGAAAACTTAATAAGGTTCGTTGAGATTTTGGGGAATATAACGCATCATGTATTTCAAACTTTTTTCCTCTTGGCATTGAAAAATTGACTTTTCCATTTAACATTAAGAAAAAAGGGTAATAAAACCATAAATATTTATATTATACAAATGCATATATTACATTGAAAACATTTTACAACTTTTGACAAAGAGACATAAACACAGATATACTTCAAACCAAACACACATTTGGCAAACCATTTATACATTATTTCACATGATTTTCTCATCTCTTTATGCGTTGATGTTCTCATCATCAATAAAGAAGTCTGAAACATTAAGATGAGTATCATCATTTAGACCATGAGAGGAGGACCCAGGTTCATTGGTGGTAAAGTTGATTTCACCTCCTATCTCTTTCCCCTTATGTGATTCTCGGTACAGATCAGCTAAATGTTTTGGCGTACGGCATGTACGTAGCCAATGTCCCTTCATACCGCATCTGTAGCAAAAAAATTATGTTTGCTTCTTAATTTCACAACTATTATTGTTTCTTGGAGGGAACTTATTAGCTTATATGTTGTTGTACTCATTGGGACGGAATCCTCTTCCTCGTCCTTGTTTGTGTCCTCGTCCTCGTCCACGACTTTGGTTGGAAATGCGTCCACGTCCTCGTCCATATTCTTGCCAATTATTGTATCCTGATACTGCATCATTCGTTTCTGGAAAAGAAGCGGATCCAGTTGGACGAGACTGGTGATTCATCATCACCAATTGATTATTTTGTTCAGCAACGAGAAGGACTTCCATCAATTTCGAGCACCGAGTTTAACCATTAGCCCGATATTGTTGTTGCATGACTACATTTCCGGGATGAAATTGTTGGGATTATGTCCTGAAATCATATTGTACTTACTCTAAAGATAGTTGTATTGTCGAGATCGGACAATTCATGTGATACTGGGTAGTCATAATGTTTTGCTAGAAACCGCTTATGACAAATGAGTTGTAACTCATTTCTAGTATCGTGTGAACCTACAGGGTCACACACCTAAGCAAGCTGGATACACTTAGTATGGGATTGATCATTGGCATATGATCCGATCAATGTGTATTGGATACACATTGAATTGAGTTTTGAAGAGGTGTGTCGATCGATGCAATGAGTGTGTCGATCGACGCAGGTTTTTGAATGGGTGTGTCGATCGATACAGTATGTGTATCGATCGATGCACATTGGGCTTCGAGACTGAAGTTTCGAGTTAATGACTTAAACGAGTCGGGTTTGATCCAGGTCGTTTCAGTCATCCCAGGTCGATATATAATGTCTTACATGATCGACCTGAGCCCTAGCCGTCGGTGTCGCTTCTCAGAGAGAAAGCAAAGACACAGAAACTCATAAGATCCACAGGAGATCCGATTCCCGGCACTAGCATCCCGGCGGATTCCAGCTTGTGTGCGTGTGGACTACGATAGAGGCGCAACGATTGAGGCGCTATAGATCTCGATTACCTGCTCATCTTTCCGCTGCCAATCTCCAGGTAATCACGAGGTCAGTTTTAGATTCAATCACCTAGACCCTGGATCCTAGGGAGTCCAACAGTGGTATCCGAGCTGTAGGGTTTAATCCATTGAATCAGTAGCCTGGAATTCGATTGAAATGGTATTTGATTGAATTGATGCTAGCTAGGTTTCGTTTTGATAAATGTAATCTCGGATTTATTGGTATCGAAAACGAAGAACTGTTTTTTCGCACTGTGTCGATCGACACAAGTTTGTGTCGGTCGACACACCGCGAAAACAGCAAAACTGTTTTAGGGTTTTCGCACAGCATCGATCGATGCACTGGGTGTGTCGGTCGATGCAGCTCGAAAATGCAAAAGAATTTGTGTTTTCGCATAGCGTCGATCGACACAAGTTTGTGTAGGTCGATGCACCGCGAATTCGCCTATTAAAACATTGGGTTTCGATTTAGAAATCGCACTGTGTCGATCGACACACTGGGTGCATCGATCTACACAGGTTGTGAGAAAGGATAGATCGGTTCAATTGGATTGAACCGGTTATCTCGCATGGTTATGACAGTTTAATTCGATTAAAAATTCCCTGATACCCTACTGTATCGATCGACACAGGTTTAGCGTCGGTCGACACAGGCCTTGCGATTGGTTAATCGGTTCAATTGGATTGAACTGGTTATCATGCTTGGTTAAGGTAGATCAGATCGGTTTAAATCGGATGAATTGATTCAATTGGATTGAATTGGTTATCTCAATTGGTCTAAAACCAGTTCATTTGGTCATATACCGGCTCAATTGGATTGACCGGTTATCTGGTTGGTTAAACATAATCGTTTGGTTTTGAACCAAATGATTAAGAACCCGAACCAAATGACCTAGCCCACTTTAATTAGAACAAGCAAAACTTAATTAAAATTAGAAGTAAAACATGTTCTAAACCTATCTGATACACATTGGATGTGTATTAGATCAAAGTTTAGTTTTCAATATGGTCAACTGTCAAGACTCATTTCGTTGTTGTGATAGTCTTGCCAAGAGCTTGCTGTCCACAATTACATGAGTAAGGCAGGTAGTAGTGTTGATGGCCTTGCAGTGCTTGACATCAACAATTACGTAACCTAAGAGATTGAATTTTTAACTTTTGAGTTCCGTTTCCTCAACTAAATATCAAGTGATCTTGATGTCTTGCCCAATCTTGTCTACTGTCAAGACTCATTTCGTTGTTGGATAGTCTTGGAGTCCTTGGTATCCACAATTACATGAGTAAGGCAGGTGATCATTGATAGACTTGCAGTGCGACTGTCAATGATCACAAGACTGAAGAGATTGTCTTACTTGACTGGGCTATCAGAAGTTCTGGGCCCATAGATATCAGAGTGGATGAGACATGGATTGTCTTATCTGCGACCAAGAGTTGTACTAGGTACAATTAGCAATGGTTTGCTTACCTAGATGACTAAACTCTGGGTGATGACGAGTCGTCCACTCAGATTTCAGTGATGTATGGATCTTGGATTATTATATTCATAGAGGAAACATTGTTTGAATATAATGCGAGTTTTCTTATTAGATAAGATTTCTAATTTCCTGAGCTTCATAACTAAAATTTTCTTTATTAAAATTTCAGCCTATGTCTAAAACTACTTTCTCGTTACGATCCGTCCTTGAGAAGGACAAGTTAAATGGATCAAATTTCCTGGATTGGTATCGCAATTTGAGATTAATCCTCAAGCAGGAGAGTAAGGACTATGTCCGTGAGAAAGCTCTTCCAGAAAGGCTTGGGACCAATCGCTCGAATGCAGTATATGATGCTTGGAATAAGCATTATATTGATGTGGTAGATGTGGGTGGTCTGATGTTGGCTACCATGGAATCAGACTTAAAGAGTCAATACGAGAACATGGAGTCGCCAATAGAGATGATTACCAGCCTGAATCTGAAGTTTCAGGATCTGGCACGAGTTGAGAGATTCCAGATGGTGAAGTCTCTCACTGGGTGCAAGCTACCAGAGGATGCTCCAGTGAGTCCTCATGTCATTAAAATGATGGGTTACATTGATAACCTGGGGAAACTGGAATGTTCTGTCAGCTTAGAGTTGGCCACAGACATCATTCTGCAGTCACTGCCGTCTAGTTATGATAAGTTTATCAAAAACTATATCAAGAATAACTTGACGAAGACGTTGACTGAGCTGCATGGGATGCTCAAAAAAGCATAGCAAGACATCATAAAGGGTAAAAGATTTGAGAAATCTTGTATTGACAAGGGTAGAGGCAGGACCGTCCAGATTTGGAATCAGGATAGGCCTGTGTCATCTTATAAGCCCAAGTCCGGCCCATCTGGTGTTAGAAAGTGCTTCTACTGTGATGAGTCAGGGCATTGGAAGAGAGATTGCATTAAATTCCTGGAAGATTCACAAGAGATGAAGGAGATGTATGGTACTTCTTCTTCAGGTATTGTGTTATTACTTCAAGTTCTACGTATGTATTGGATACTGGTTGTGGTACTGATATTTTGGAAATATGCAGGGCCTAAGCAACAGTAGAACATTGAGGAAATGACAAGTGGAACTGCGTGTCTGGTATGAAGCAATGGTTGCTACATAAGCCGTAGAGATTCTCCACTTGTAGGAGCCTTTCAAGCTTGGTTTTTGAATTAAGTAATTGCTACTATGTACCTGCTTTAAGCAGAGATGTCTTTCATTTTCTTGTAAGAATTTGGATGTTTTTCATTCTGATAAAAGACAAGTGTTGCTCTTTTGATCTTAATGAAATATTATATGGTAGCACCCCTTTTGATAAATGGGTTTTATATTTCAAACCAATATACACTTAGATATAACATAAATACCAAACGGTTTAAGTCTGATGACTTGAACTCGATTTTCCTTAGCATAGTCGTTTTGACCACATAGAGTGAAGCGGATTCAGAAGTTCCATTGTTATGGGCTTTTGGGTTCATTTGATTATAAATCATATGAGATATGAATTCTGCTTACTGGGCCAAATGACTAAGGCTTCTTTAGCAGAGCTAAAGAAAAGGGCCAGAGGCTTATTGGGCCTTGCTCATACTGATGTATGTGGCCCGATGAGCATTAGTGCCGGAGGAAATCTTCAGTACTTCATTATCTTTATTGATGACCTTAATAAGTATGGCTGTGTTATTTTGATGAGACACGAGTAGGAATCCTTTGAGGAGTTCCCAAATGAAGTATAGAACCGATTTGACAGAAGTATTGAGATCCTCGATTAGATCGCGGAGGAAAATACTTGAGTCAAGAATTGGGTGATCATCTAAGTGAGTGTGAAGTCATATCACAGCTCTTTTCTCCTGGAAAACCTAAATGGTGTTTCTGAGAGAACGAATCGGACCTTATTAGATATGCTCCAATTAATGATGAGTCACAGGAATCTTCCATTATCCTTTTAAAATATGCTCTAAAATAAATATGTTTACGCAAATTAGTTTTCTATCAGAATCAGTTGAAAGACACCACATTGGATGTGGACTGGGTGATTTCCAAGTATGTTTTTCTGATTAATTGTGATTGCAAGGTTTGTGTAAGACAATTGTCAACAAACAAACTTGAACCCAAATCTGATAAGGGCTGCTTCACCGGTTGTCCTAGAGAAATCGAGGCTTAGTACTTTTGCAACCAATCCGAGAACAAAGTTTTGTTGTTCGGAACTCTGTTTTTCCAAGAAAACAGTGGGAGTAAAAGTACAGCTCGAAGAAATTCGAGAAACACAGGAGGCTGTTAAACCTGTTGAGGAAAAGCAATGGTTGGATCTACAGAGTGTTGTAGGATCTGAACCTGTGGAGCCTGAAGTTCGCTGATCCTGATGGATCCGTCACTAAACCGAGGGTGATTCCTCATGACCGATTGCTGTGATATGTTGATCATTGAAAAGTGACGAGCCTGCGAAATTCAAAGAAGCGAAAGGTGAACCCCAACTCTGAAAATTAACTAGGAATGTACGTTAGCTTCACCGATCCATTTCTGGATTGAAGCAAACAACTTGGAGTTGGAATCTATGTTTTGTTAAAACGGTCAAAGGTTTTGACGTGATCAAGAACGTATAGAAACCGTGCGTTTACAAGTAAACTAAAAGGAGCGTAGTTGCAATTCTCACACCGTATGTTTATAACATACTTAATCTCATAAATGACGTTCCGACACTAAAGTCTTGTCAAGATTTGGGTCGGAAGTCAAATTTAACGATGGACATGGAAGAAGCCGCGAAAGTTCTTGGAATAAAGATCCATTGAAATGGATTGCAAAGACCAATTGGATCGTGTCAGAATCCTTATGGTGATAAGGTATTGGACAGTTCAAATGTGCTTGATTCCAAGAATGGCTTCACACCAAAGGTCTTATGGCAATAATCTTAGCAATATGGAGTGTCTTTGACACTGGCTGAGCTAGTATCGATCTTAGCAAGAAGAAGTGTCTTGGACACTGGCTGAGCTAGTATCTATGAGTGTGATTCCTTTTTGCTTATGCAATAGAATCCATCATGAATGCCATATTTTGCACTCGTCTAGATGCAGCTGACGCATAATGCATGACGAAAAGATACCAATTTGTTCCGGTAAAAGTCACTGGACAGTTGTAAAGAATATCCCCATGTGTTTGAGAAACACTAAGGATAGTTCTTGTTCAACTGAGAAAAATGACGAATCTGTTATGAGTAGTTAGACGGACAAAGATGATTCCCGGTTCCCACCTGGTTATGTCTCTTTGTCTGTGTAGCGGCGCTATCTGTTGGAAAGGTCTCCAAGCAATGGGCCGTAGAATAGTGCTTATTAAAGAATAGCGGTGTGGTTTGTTGGAATGGTTCCAAGCAAGAAGACCGCAGAATCTCTCACAACCTAAGCATGGTTTTCGTACTGTTGCTGTAGGTACTAGATATCTGAAGACGTGGTCTTGATTCTAGTGGGAGTTATGTTAGTTATGATGTTCAGATAGACATGATATGGTCATGTTTATGAATAACAGATATCAGCATTATTTGATTATTGGATAATTGAATAATGGTCCCAAGTATTTTATGTTCATTTTATAGGTCATCAAGTTGAGGACTTGATCATGAAACCCTATAAGTAAAAGATGACATAAATTATGATTGTCCCTAGTCGAGATTGTCAAAGTGGGACACTGACAACCGCAAGAGACTAGCTTGTGAGGTGACTGTTGACTAAGTTTCATGGAGTCAATGATATGAGAATCACAGTCAGTCACATAGATATATGTTGGTGAACATATGATCGGACATGACCCGCTAATGAGAACTCTACAGGATAGTTATATCTGTGTCATGAGAGTTTCTCTTTACGACTATAGAGTATAGTCCTTAGACCTGAGTTCATCATGCTTTCTAGCATATGAATTGGTGCACTTTGACCTTGTCAAACGTCGATCCGTAAATAGCGGCTATAAAGGCATTGCTTAGGTGTATCATGAAGTATGTGTAGAAACAGGGATGGAACAAGAAGGGATTTGTCCCTCCTATATAACATGAGATAAATATCTCAGGGCCCATCGAAGATTTGATACTGAGAAAATGCATGGCCGTGCTCAAACGAGGTGATTGTCAGTCGTTTGTTTTATCAGTATAGATCAGGAGTTCGATGAACATGATGTTGGCTATAATAAGGATGACACAGTTCCTTGCCTTATGCCATATCGAGATATAGCGATAAAGGGATTATGGGAATAGATGATTCCAGTACAAGTGGGAGATTGTTGGGATTATGTCCTGAAATCATATTGTACTTACTCTAAAGATAGTTGTATTGTCGAGATCGGACAATTCATGTGATACTGGGTAGTTATAATGTTTTGCTAGAAACCGCTTATGACAAATGAGTTGTAACTCATTTCTAGTATCGTGTGAACCTACAGGGTCACACACCTAAGCAAGCTGGATACACTTAGTATGGGATTGATCATTGGCATATGATCCGATCAATGTGTATTGGATACACATTGAATTGAGTTTTGAAGAGGTGTGTCGATCAATGCAATGAGTGTGTCGATCGACGCAGGTTTTCGAATGGGTGTGTCGATCGATACAATATGTGTATCGATCGATGCACATTGGGCTTCGAGACTGAAGTTTCGAGTTAATGACTTAAACGAGTCGGTTTGATCCAGGTCGTTTCAGTCATCCCAGGTCGATATATAATGTCTTACATGATCGACCTGAGCCCTAGCCGTCGGTGTCGCTTCTCAGAGAGAAAGCAAAGACACAGAAACTCATAAGATCCACAGGAGATCCGATTCCCGGCACTAGCATCCCGGCGGATTCCAGCTTGTGTGCGTGTGGACTACGATAGAGGCGCAACGATTGAGGCGCTATAGATCTCGATTACCTGCTCATCTTTCCGCTGCCAATCTCCAGGTAATCACGAGGTCAGTTTTAGATTCAATCACCTAGACCCTGGATCCTAGGGAGTCCAACAGAAATGTGGAGAGAGTTTTCTCTATGAGATCATAGTCAGTTATGTTCTCTCCACATAACACCATCCTCGAAGTGATTCCGAACAGGGCGGAATTATACTCGCTAAAATTTTATAATCCTGGAAACAGAGGTGTATCCACTCATTTTTGGCTTTCGGTAGGATCACATGTTTTTGGTGATCGAACCTTTCTTTCAAAGATTTCCATAGATCCGTAGGATCTTCTTTTGTAATGTACTCAGATTTTAAGCCATCATGGATATGGTGAAACAAAAATATCATGGCTTTTGCCTTTTGCTCATCTGATGTTGTTTCTGTCTTATCGATTGTTTTAAGGAGACCATTTCCTTTTAGATGCATTTTCGCACCTACTGTCCTTGTCAGATAATTCTTTCCCGATATGTCGAGGGCAGTAATTTCAAGCTTTACCAGATTCGACATGATAACTTTTCGGAAGTGAATAGTAAAATAAATAAAAAACTGTGTGGGAATGATCGGACGGAAAGACGGTGGACAGAGAAACGGTTGGATGACGTATATGAACAGATCGAGCGTCGTGTTGATAATGTGTTGTAAACTATTAAATAAATATATACGTTTGGTGTTTGTGATATATAATATAATGTGTTTATATATATATATTGCTATGAAGAGAAAGGGAACGTAAGCGAGAGAGTTGAGCGAGAGACAAAGTTGACCGAGAGAGAAAGAAATAAGAGTTTTATTGCTCTTGTTATATATGTGTGTACATTACAATGAGATTTTCAGACTATTTATAGCAAAAGGAAATACATAAACGAATAGTAAGTGGTTTGTGAGTGGCTTATGAGTGGAGGATATTGGATGGATAATCATATTGTCTTTAACAAGGGGGATTTAAAAAACTTTTGGGGAGGGAGAATGAAAAATTTGTTATGCGCTTTTTTTTTCATTAAGAAGTTTAACCGCAAAATGATTTTTTCATCCGCCTAACTTATGCATAGTGTTTCACAAATTACTTGTGCTATGTATATTACGCTTCTAAAAAGCATGTCTAAGATTAGAATCCGACCAATAAGACATAGCGTTTGAATTTTGACGAACGCTATCTTAAATATGATTATATCAACAATAGCATAATCGTATACAACGCTATCTTCAAGTGCTATGTATACGATATTTTCCTGTAGTGATACGATCAGGTTTTAATCCCCAGATCTACACTGCAAGTGCACAGACGAGAACCAGTAGTATATAGGGTATCGAAATCCACAGAGACTCAATCTCTTGCGATAGATTGTAGAATTTCAGGTTAAGCTACGTAAAGCAGTACAAAGCAGTAATTCAAAGTGCAGTAAGTAAATAAAGAGGTTTTGTAAGCAATCTAACGAAGCGTCAGGTCAAGGGAGTTCTTAGGAAATCAGGAACATAGGCTAATCAATCAATCGGGATCTAATTAAGAACTGTTCTAGACCTAGAATCACAGAATTATAACAGACCAAATTTCGTTGCGAATATTATCTATGTGTAACAACCTAGCAAGCCAACTTTCGTTGTGAATCCTAGAGTTCTAAACAAGCATTAATCTCAGGTTTTTTCGTTCACAATTCTTCGAAGCCAAATTTCTTTGCGAATAGTCAAATTGCTCATCTAGGTTCTTTCTAGTTAATAATCAACTTTCGTTGCAGAAATCAACCTAACATCATAAATATGGGTAGCTAATTCAGATTAAGCATTAAGAACAACCCTAGATGAAGAACTAACAGATATGAATCCCTACAGATTGATCAATCTATAATTCCATGAAATCCCCTGTGAGAATCCCTAAACCTAACTGGAGAACTACTCAGACATGGCAATCATAAGAATAGACATGATGAATAGAAAACCAAATATCATAAAACAGAAACAAGAATATGAGTTCCAAATCTCTCTCTCTGAATAAAAATAAAACTTAAGTCTGAAAGCGTCTGAAAGTGTCTGAAAGCGTCTGAAAGCGTAGCCTAAACAAGTGGCTAAAAACCGTAATATAATGATCTAAACTCAGCTGAGGCTTCTTTGTAATTATGAGAAACTTCTTGGCCAAAGTGCAATTTCTACAACTCTTCATTAAACGCGCGAGATAAGTCTGTCACGATCTTGAGTTGACCGATGCACATACTGTGTCGATCGACACAGATGTCTGAAATCGGCAGTGACTTCTTCTTCTCGGGTAAATGCTCCAAATAGCTCCAGAATGCGTCATAATGTCCAAATCCGCTCCAAACGTGCCTTGACCTGTAAACATACGTAATAGGACTCCAAAAGACTCTAAAAGACTCAATAACAAGACATATACCATGGTTAAAAGTCCAAAAACCATGATATATCAACTCCCCCACACTTAGCTTTTGCTTGCCCTCAAGCAAACAGAAGACCAAGATCAGGAGAAGAAGTTTGAAAACTTCAGAAACTCGTTTCATCGTAGGAGCACCACACTCAGATTCTCCTTAGTAAGCCACATGAAAATGAACCTGCAGACATCAAGACCAACATATACTTCCCCCACACTTATCAACTATCCTGAGTAAACTCCACAATCACATTCAAAGCATCCAAATTCACCATACTGACTTCTATAAGTTATTAAGTGCGGTCTCACCTATGGGGTATCGATCAAACAACACATGGACTCTTACTCTGCTAGCATCTGACCACTCAAGTGTTGCTTTGGGTCCCTTTCTTCTCTTTTTCCTTCCTTAGCACTGATTTTTCCCCACTGGGTATCATTTTATTTTTTCTATCAGTGCTCTTCCCTTATTTGGGTGTACTTTGGACATGTTTCCATGGATGCACAGGAGGTAATAGGCTCTACCACTCCCGTGACCACTTCGAAGCTACTGGCTTATCCTCAGTCTATTTATTTTTCTTTTTTTTACTCTCAAGGCCGAGGAGAAGGGAACCATAATCAGACAGGTTTACAAGTTGTGTCAGAACCAATAGAGGAATCTGATCCAAAGTATACCAAGCCCATAGGTAAGAAAATTAAGTCAAGTTAAAGGTGAAATCAGGTAATGGATTCTCTGAATACCTGAAATGATATGGGTGTCCTCAGTAGGCTGGTCCGTGTTGGGTTTTCTAATAGTCAAAGATCATCTGCAAATCATCCAATGGTTACTTAAGTTCGTGCAAGTGTGGTAATCTCCTCAAAAAGTCCTTGTTTCCTACTCAATTTTGACTCAATAAAACAAATTTGGACTGACTCTAAGAAAACAAAAAGCGTGCGTCAGTAGCTACCTCCCCCACACTTAAAACACACTGTCCTCAGTGGTCTCAAGCTTAGGCTCGGTGAGAAAAGAAATCGGAATTAAGAGAATCCAAAAAAGGGTCATAACACTTACCTGTCGTCGGCCTGTATCGATCGATGCCACTAGGGTGTCGATCGATGCAAGGCGAATATGCCCACGGTTATGTAAATAACCTGTGTCTAATCCGCAATTGAATCGGCAAACCATAAATCGCAACTGTGTCGACCGATGCACATTGTGTGTCGATCGATGCAGTGCGATTCTGCCTGTTTCTCACGCTTTTGAACACACCAAAACAGAAAATCAAAAACACCACATCAAAACGAAAAATGAAATAAAAATGAACCTAGCAGTGGGTTGCCTACCACTCAGCGCTTGTTTAAAGTCAATAGCTTGACTATGGAAAGGAGATCGGATTTATGGGGGATTCAACAGAGACTTTGAATGTCTCTTCAGCCAAGGGGGCGTATAAGCTTTCGGATAATGAGATCTCCCAAGAAAAGGGCGAAGAGAACCAGGGTGGGAGGGAAGCGAGGGTGGGATACTGCGTTTGCCTGCATTTACAGCTTTGTGATTAAGAGGTTTGAGTTTAGAATGATCATACATGTGCTTTGGTGGATGGAAGAGATTTGGAGCTTTCTGCTTACGAGCAGTTGCATGATCAGAAGATGTTAGAGCAAGTTCAGAATGAACTACCATCTTCTCTTCTCCAATAAGAATCTCTGGTTCCACTTTCACACTGAAGCTCTGTCCATCAATGGTGGATTTCTGCAGCTTGTCCATCTTGAACCGCAGTGGCTCATCTCCCAGGTGGAGATCATTCAGTCCATGTCGCACATCAATCACTGCTCCAGCAGTAGCTAAGAAAGATCTACCAAGTAGTAGAGGATCATCAGGCTCAATCTCATACTTCAGCACCACAAAGTCCGTTGGAATCAAGTAGTTTCCAACTCTGACAGGAATGTCCTCAAGAACTCCTTCCGGATACTTCTTTGAATGATCAGCTAGGATAAGAGAGATCCTAGTATGCTGGAAGTTCAACAGTCCCAATCTCACAGCCACAGAGTATGGCATGAGATTCACACTTGAGACAAGATCACACAACGACCTCTTAAACCTGTCTCTATATATAGAACAGTCTAACACAAAACTCCCTGGATCCTTTAGCTTCATCTTCTATCAAAATTGCCCTGACATATTCCTTCTGAGATTGGGTCATCTTCCCTTTAATGTTCGCCTCAGCTTGCGTCATCCGATTGTCCAGATTATCAACTCTGCTTGTCAAAGTCCTCAGCTTCCCACTTAGATCTTGGTACATAGAGTCCATCTTTTCGTTCATATCTCCTGTCATCTTATTCTGTCCTTCCAAGAGCTGTTCCAAGAGACCCATCATCTTATCATTCTGCTCATTTTGAGGAGGAACAAGCTGATATGATGAAGCACCATAATCTCTAGTAAATGAGATGTTCTGCTGGAAAGGTCTCTGAAATGCAGACTTTAGTCTCTTGAACATCCATTTCCTTACCAAGCAAGATGCTATGGACAGAATCAATCTTTTTGTTCATCTAAACTATCTGGGAATTATCATCTTTCCACCAGATTTCATCCTCTCCATATCAGCATTCTTGACACTATTGCTAGTGACCAAGTTCTCAGTAAGCTCCATAGCTTCTTCTGGAGATTTAGTGTAGAAATTACCATTACTTGCAGCATCTAAAGCCATCTGATACCACATATCAATTCCTCTGAAGAAGATACATAACAGCTGCACCTCATAGAAGCCATGATGAGGATAATCTCTCTGGTATCTCTTAAATCTCACCCAGGCAGTATTAAAAGGCTCTGTAGGTCCTTGCTTGAAGGTCAAGAGATCCTGTCAAAGCTGATCAGATCTAGCATCATCATAAAAGTGCCTCTGAAACTTCTCCTTCACTGCATTCCAAGTAGTCAGAATCCTAACTGGAATCTGACTTAGCCAATCAGCAGCTTCTCCTACAAGAGAGTGAGGAAAACACTTGCAGTACAGGTAGTCATAGCTCACTCAATTGTGCTTCATTCCAGTCACTATGGACTCAAAGTGCTCAATGTGGTCCATAGGATGCTCATGTGGAGATCCGCTGAAAACTCGCGGTCCCACAAGTGTGTAGCAAGAGGTCTTCAGCTCGAATTCATTACGCGGAAACGCAGGAGGTACAATCGTAGACCTATTAGCATATAACACATCAGGTCGATTGTAATCAGCTAGTGTTCTCCTAGCAGGACGATTAGGAGGCTCATCAGCTCGTGGGTTTCCTTGTCCACCTTGAGCTTCTCCATCAGGCTGCTGAACAAGCTGCCTCTGAGGTTCTGGAATGACATTCCCTTCTTCATTGAGTCTCTGAAGAAGTGCATTGCAGACTTGGTTCTCCGAATTCCTCAGAGCACCTTCAGCATCCCTAATCAGGATTATACGATTGACATTAGCCATCTTAGCTTCCTCTTGGGCTTTCTTGTTCTCTCTCTCAAGCTTTGTAAGCTCCTTAAGTTCGAGATTCACGTGCTCCTTATTCGAATTACTCCTCAAGTCGCGATCAGACATAAATTGATATGTTCATGCAGGTGTGTCGATCGATGCAGGGAGAGCGTCGATCGATGCTAATCACGAACGTGTGTCGATCGACACTCAGGACCGTGTCGATCGATGCAAGGCGATTCTAGGCGTACCTGAAACGCAAGAAAAACAAAAAATTAGTAACAAAAAAAAATCGAAAAACCTAGTCTAAACCCTAAGTTCAAATCTATCGAAGACTCAAAAGAGTCCCCGGAAACGGCGCCAAAAACTTGACACAATCAGGTTTTAATCCCCATATCTACACTGCAAGTGCACAGACGAGAACCAGTAGTATATAGGGTATCGAAATCCACAGAGACTCAAGATCTTGCGATAGATTGTAGAATTTCAGGTTAAGCTACGTAAAGCAGTACAAAGCAGTAATTCAAAGAGCAGTAAGTAAATAAAGAGGTTTTGTAAGCAATCAAACGAAGCGTCAGGTCAAGGGAGTTCTTAGGAAATCAGGAACATAGGCTAATCAATCAATCGGGATCTAATTAAGAACTGTTCTAGACCTAGAATCACAGAATTATAACAGACCAACTTTCGCTGCGAATATTATCTATGTCTAACAACCAAGCAAGCCAACTTTCGTTGCGAATCTTAGAGTTCTAAACAAGCATTAATCTCAGGTTCTTTCGTTCACAATTCTCCTAAGCTAAATTTCTTTGCGAATAATCAAATTGCTCATCTAGGTTCTTTCTAGTTAATTAATCAACTTTCGTTGCAGAAATCAACCTAACATCATAAATATGGGCAGCTAATTCAGATTAAGCATTAAGAACAACCCTAGATGAAGAACTAACAGATATGAATCCCTACAGATTGATCAACCTATAATTCCATGAAATCTCCTGTGAGAGTCCCTAAACCTAACTGGAGAACTACTCAGACATGACAATCATAACACTAGACATGATGAATAGAAAACCAAATATCATAAAACAGAAACAAAGAATATGAGTTCCAAATCTCTCTCTCTGAATAAAAATAAAACTAAAGTCTGAAAGCGTCTGAAAGTGTAGCCTAAACAAGTGGCTAAAAACCCTAATATAATGATCTAAACTCGGCTGGGCTTCTTTGTAATTATGAGAAATTTCTGGGCCAAAGTGCAATTTCCACAACTCTTCATTAAACGCGCGAGAGAAGTCTGTCACGATCTTGTGTCAACCGATGCACATACTGTGTCGATCGACATAGATGTCTGAAATCGGCAGTGACTTCTTCTTCTCGGGTAAATGCTCCAAATAGCTCCAGAATGCGTCATAATGTCCAAATCCGCTCCAAACGTGCCTAGACCTGTAAACATACGTAATAGGACTCCAAAAGACTCTAAAAGACTCAATAACAAGACATATACCATGGTTAAAAGTCCAAAAACCATGATATATCAACTCCCCCACACTTAGCTTTTGCTTGCCCTCAAGCAAACGGAAGACCAAGATCAGGAGAAGAAGTTTGAAAACTTCAGAAACTCGTTTCATCGTAGGAGCACCACACTCAGATTCTCCTTAGTAAGCCACATGAAAATGAACCTGCAGACATCAAGACCAACATATACTTCCCCCACACTTATCAACTATCCTGAGTAAACTCCACAATCACATTCAAAGCATCCAAATTCACCATACTGACTTCTATAAGTTATTAAGTGCGGTCTCACCTATGGGGTATCGATCAAACAACACATGGACTCTTACTCTGCTAGCATCTGACCACTCAAGTGTTGCTTTGGGTCCCTTTCTTCTCTTTTTCCTTCCTTAGCACTGATTTTTCCCCACTGGGTATCATTTTATTTTTTCTATCAGTGCTCTTCCCTTATTTGGGTATACTTTGGACATGTTTCCATGGATGCACAGGAGGTAATAGGCTCTACCACTCCCGTGACCACTTCGAAGCTACTGGCTTATCCTCAGTCTATTTATTTTTCTTTTTTTTACTCTCAAGGCCGAGGAGAAGGGAACCATAATCAGACAGGTTTACAAGTTGTGTCAGAACCAACAGAGGAATCTGATCCAAAGTATACCAAGCCCATAGGTAAGAAAATTAAGTCAAGTTAAAGGTGAAATCAGGTAATGGATTCTCTGAATACCTGAAATGATATGGGTGTCCTCAGTAGGCTGGTCCGTGTTGGGTTTTCTAATAGTCAAAGATCATCTGCAAATCATCCAATGGTTACTTAAGTTCGTGCAAGTGTGGTAATCTCCTCAAAAAGTCCTTGTTTCCTACTCAATTTTGACTCAATAAAACAAATTTGGACTGACTCTAAGAAAACAAAAAGCGTGCGTCAGTAGCTACCTCCCCCACACTTAAAACACACTGTCCTCAGTGGTCTCAAGCTTAGGCTCAGTGAGAAAAGAAATCGGAATTAAGAGAATCCAAAAAAGGGTCATAACACTTACCTGTCGTCGGCCTGTATCGATCGATGCCACTAGGGTGTCGATCGATGCAAGGCGAATATGCCCACGGTTATGTAAATAACATGTGTCTAATCCGCAATTGAATCGGCAAACCATAAATCGCAACTGTGTCGACCGATGCACATTGTGTGTCGATCGATGCAGTGCGATTCTGCCTGTTTCTCACGCTTTTGAACACACCAAAACAGAAAATCAAAAACACCACATCAAAACGAAAAATGAAATAAAAATGAACCTAGCAGTGGGTTGCCTACCACTCAGCGCTTGTTTAAAGTCAATAGCTTGACTATGGAAAGGAGATCGGATTTATGGGGGATTCAACAGAGACTTTGAATGTCTCTTCAGCCAAGGGGGCGTATAAGCTTTCGGATAATGAGATCTCCCAAGAAAAGGGCGAAGAGAACCAGGGTGGGAGGGAAGCGAGGGTGGGATACTGCGTTTGCCTGCATTTACAGCTTTGTGATTAAGAGGTTTGAGTTTAGAATGATCATACATGTGCTTTGGTGGATGGAAGAGATTTGGAGCTTTCTGCTTACGAGCAGTTGCATGATCAGAAGATGTTAGAGCAAGTTCAGAATGAACTACCATCTTCTCTTCTCCAATAAGAATCTCTGGTTCCACTTCCACACTGAAGCTCTGTCCATCAATGGTGGATTTCTGCAGCTTGTCCATCTTGAACCGCAGTGGCTCATCTCCCAGGTGGAGATCATTCAGTCCATGTCGCACATCAATCACTGCTCCAGCAGTAGCTAAGAAAGATCTACCAAGTAGTAGAGGATCATCAGGCTCAATCTCATACTTCAGCACCACAAAGTCCGTTGGAATCAAGTAGTTTCCAACTCTGACAGGAATGTCCTCAAGAACTCCTTCTGGATACTTCTTTGAATGATCAGCTAGGATAAGAGAGATCCTAGTATGCTGGAAGTTCAACAGTCCCAATCTCACAGCCACAGAGTATGGCATGAGATTCACACTTGAGACAAGATCACACAACGACCTCTTAAACCTGTCTCTATATATAGAACAGTCTAACACAAAACTCCCTGGATCCTTTAGTTTCTCAGGAATTCTGCCCTGAATCACAGCATTGCATACCTCAGTGATCATCAAGAGACCTTCTTCATCAGTCATGTTACCAGAAAGCGTATCCACCACACATCTCGTTACCAAAGGAGTGGTATTAGTAGCTTCAATTAATGGGACTTCAGTTAACATCTCTCTCATTATTTCCTTGTACTTATCCAACTGAATCTCCTGCTTAGACTTCCTAGGGAAGGGAATCTTCGGTTTATAGGCCTTCTTCTCAGCAACATTCGGGTTCTCTGGAAATAGTGTATGTTCTCTCCCATAGTAGCGATCGACATACTAACCCGATTAGAGTCGACCTTAATGTCGAGTTGGGTCGATTTTGGTCCGTAACGAGATGGTTTCGATCGATTCGGAGTTATATCTATCGACACTGTGTCTGTAAAACGAGAGTCACTCGAATTTTCAAGTTCTGAAGTCTCAAAATCACATCTCTGCCCAGCTTCATCTTCTATCAAAATTGCCCTGACATATTCCTTCTGAGATTGGGTCATCTTCCCTTTAATGTTCGCCTCAGCTTGCGTCATCCGATTGTCCAGATTATCAACTCTGCTTGTCAAAGTCTTCAGCTTCCCACTTAGATCTTGGTACATAGAGTCCATCTTTTCGTTCATATCTCCTGTCATCTTATTATGTCCTTCCAAGAGCTGTTCCAAGAGACCCATCATCTTATCATTCTGCTCATTTTGAGGAGGAACAAGCTGATATGATGAAGCACCATAATCTCTAGTAAATGAGATGTTCTGCTGGAAAGGTCTCTGAAATGCAGACTTTAGTCTCTTGAACATCCATTTCCTTACCAAGCAAGATGCTATGGACAGAATTAATCTTTTTGTTCATCTAAACTATCTGGGAATTATCATCTTTCCACCAGATTTCATCCTCTCCATATCAGCATTCTTGACACTATTGCTAGTGACCAAGTTCTCAGTAAGCTCCATAGCTTCTTCTGGAGATTTAGTGTAGAAATTACCATTACTTGCAGCATCTAAAGCCATCTGATACCACATATCAACTCCTCTGAAGAAGATACATAAAAGCTGCACCTCAGAGAAGCCATGATGAGGATAATCTCTCTGGTATCTCTTAAATCTCACCCAGGCAGTATTAAAAGGCTCTGTAGGTCCTTGCTTGAAGGTCAAGAGATCCTGTCAAAGCTGATCAGATCTAGCATCATCATAAAAGTGCCTCTGAAACTTCTCCTTCACTGCATTCCAAGTAGTCAGAATCCTAACTGGAATCTGACTTAGCCAATCAGCAGCTTCTCCTACAAGAGAGTGAGGAAAACACTTGCAGTACAGGTAGTCATAGCTCACTCAATTGTGCTTCATTCCAGTCACTATGGACTCAAAGTGCTCAATGTGGTCCATAGGATGCTCATGTGGAGATCCGCTGAAAACTCGCGGTCCCACAAGTGTGTAGCAAGAGGTCTTCAGCTCGAATTCATTACGCGGAAACGCAGGAGGTACAATCGTAGACCTATTAGCATATAACACATCAGGTCGATTGTAATCAGCTAGTGTTCTCCTAGTAGGACGATTAGGAGGCTCATCAGCTCGTGGGTTTCCTTGTCCACCTTGAGCTTCTCCATCAGGCTGCTGAACAAGCTGCCTCTGAGGTTCTGGAATGACATTCCCTTCTTCATTGAGTCTCTGAAGAAGTGCATTGCAGACTTGGTTCTCCGAATTCCTCAGAGCACCTTCAGCATCCCTAATCAGGATTATACGATTGACATTAGCCATCTTAGCTTCCTCTTGGGCTTTCTTGTTCTCTCTCTCAAGCTTTGTAAGCTCCTTAAGTTCGAGATTCACGTGCTCCTTATCCGAATTACTCCTCAAGTCGCGATCAGACATAAATTGATATGTTCATGCAGGTGTGTCGATCGATGCAGGGAGAGCGTCGATCGATGCTAATCACGAACGTGTGTCGATCGACACTCAGGACCGTGTCGATCGATGCAAGGCGATTCTAGGCGTACCTGAAACGCAAGAAAAACAAAAAATTAGTAACAAAAAAAAAACGAAAAACCTAGTCTAAACCCTAAGTTCAAATCTATCGAAGACTCAAAAGAGTCCCCGGAAACGGCGCCAAAAACTTGACACAATCAGGTTTTAATCCCCAGATCTACACTGCAAGTGCACAGACGAGAACCAGTAGTATATAGGGTATCGAAATCCACAGAGACTCAAGATCTTGCGATAGATTGTAGAATTTCAGGTTAAGCTACGTAAAGCAGTACAAAGCAGTAATTCAAAGAGCAGTAAGTAAATAAAGAGGTTTTGTAAGCAATCAAACGAAGCGTCAGGTCAAGGGAGTTCTTAGGAAATCAGGAACATAGGCTAATCAATCAATCGGGATCTAATTAAGAACTGTTCTAGACCTAGAATCACAGAATTATAACAAACCAACTTTCGCTGCGAATATTATCTATGTCTAACAACCAAGCAAGCCAACTTTCGTTGCGAATCTTAGAGTTCTAAACAAGCATTAATCTCAGGTTCTTTCGTTCACAATTCTCCTAAGCTAAATTTCTTTGCGAATAATCAAATTGCTCATCTAGGTTCTTTCTAGTTAATTAATCAACTTTCGTTGCAGAAATCAACCTAACATCATAAATATGGGCAGCTAATTCAGATTAAGCATTAAGAACAACCCTAGATGAAGAACTAACAGATATGAATCCCTACAGATTGATCAACCTATAATTCCATGAAATCTCCTGTGAGAGTCCCTAAACCTAACTGGAGAACTACTCAGACATGACAATCATAACACTAGACATGATGAATAGAAAACCAAATATCATAAAACAGAAACAAAGAATATGAGTTCCAAATCTCTCTCTCTGAATAAAAATAAAACTAAAGTCTGAAAGCGTCTGAAAGTGTAGCCTAAACAAGTGGCTAAAAACCCTAATATAATGATCTAAACTCGGCTGGGCTTCTTTGTAATTATGAGAAATTTCTGGGCCAAAGTGCAATTTCCACAACTCTTCATTAAACGCGCGAGAGAAGTCTGTCACGATCTTGTGTCAACCGATGCACATACTGTGTCGATCGACATAGATGTCTGAAATCGGCAGTGACTTCTTCTTCTCGGGTAAATGCTCCAAATAGCTCCAGAATGCGTCATAATGTCCAAATCCGCTCCAAACGTGCCTAGACCTGTAAACATACGTAATAGGACTCCAAAAGACTCTAAAAGACTCAATAACAAGACATATACCATGGTTAAAAGTCCAAAAACCATGATATATCAACTCCCCCACACTTAGCTTTTGCTTGCCCTCAAGCAAACGGAAGACCAAGATCAGGAGAAGAAGTTTGAAAACTTCAGAAACTCGTTTCATCGTAGGAGCACCACACTCAGATTCTCCTTAGTAAGCCACATGAAAATGAACCTGCAGACATCAAGACCAACATATACTTCCCCCACACTTATCAACTATCCTGAGTAAACTCCACAATCACATTCAAAGCATCCAAATTCACCATACTGACTTCTATAAGTTATTAAGTGCGGTCTCACCTATGGGGTATCGATCAAACAACACATGGACTCTTACTCTGCTAGCATCTGACCACTCAAGTGTTGCTTTGGGTCCCTTTCTTCTCTTTTTCCTTCCTTAGCACTGATTTTTCCCCACTGGGTATCATTTTATTTTTTCTATCAGTGCTCTTCCCTTATTTGGGTATACTTTGGACATGTTTCCATGGATGCACAGGAGGTAATAGGCTCTACCACTCCCGTGACCACTTCGAAGCTACTGGCTTATCCTCAGTCTATTTATTTTTCTTTTTTTTACTCTCAAGGCCGAGGAGAAGGGAACCATAATCAGACAGGTTTACAAGTTGTGTCAGAACCAACAGAGGAATCTGATCCAAAGTATACCAAGCCCATAGGTAAGAAAATTAAGTCAAGTTAAAGGTGAAATCAGGTAATGGATTCTCTGAAAGTGTAGCCTAAACAAGTGGCTAAAAACCCTAATATAATGATCTAAACTCGGCTGGACTTCTTTGTAATTATGAGAAATTTCTGGGCCAAAGTGCAATTTCCACAACTCTTCATTAAACGCGCGAGAGAAGTCTGTCACGATCTTGTGTCAACCGATGCACATACTGTGTCGATCGACATAGATGTCTGAAATCGGCAGTGACTTCTTCTTCTCGGGTAAATGCTCCAAATAGCTCCAGAATGCGCCATAATGTCCAAATCCGCTCTAAACGTGCCTAGACCTGTAAACATACGTAATAGGACTCCAAAAGACTCTAAAAGACTCAATAACAAGACATATACTGTGGTTAAAAGTCCTAAAAACCATGATATATCATGTAGTGGAAATAATTTTGTATTTCGATCACCATGAATTAAGCGTTGTTGATGGCTCTTCTGCACCCAATATTCTTCTTCATCCCTATATGCAGTTTCAAGGAGTTGGCGTAGAACCGATATTTGTGGTCGAAGTTGATAATCAGTGGTCGTTGCTGTATCTAAATCTTGTTGTAATTCAAATATCCTTCGTGCTGCATTCATATTATTGTAGTGTCAGCATAGGCCAATGATTTTCGACAAGCGGCTATACGAACGGTAATGGTAGCCGTCGGTTGTAGCGTTGGAGAGAACCAGCCAGATGTTACAAAGTCTTCAAAATATGGTGTACTAAGTAACCTTTTGTTGAACCGGAACAATTTTCGCCTAGTAGATACTTCATAAGTGATATTGGTAAGGACTGGTCGGTGATATGATCCAGCGTAAGGTAAGAATTAACAATCTGATGCTGGAAAACATGAGATCCATTCGGAATTTGTTGCCACCCGATCTATGCATTCTTCCATAGTATGTGTATGTCTTGTCCCAATCCATGAACATCGTTGAGTAGATGATCTCAGATCTGATAAATCGCATGAGGCATAAAGGTATCTCTTGTTGTGGAATGTCCATTCCTCACGAACTTGTCCACCTTTCTTTTCATATTACATAATAGATCATTGAAGTTGCCAAGGGTAAGCCATGGACCATTTCTGTTTTCATTAATGCTCTTGAGTCTTTTCCATAACTCATACCTCTGTTGCTGAACCGGATTCCCATAGACACAAGACAAATAGAAAGCCATTCCATTAAAGTTGATATGAACATTGATCAAACGTACCGTCAAGAAATGCGAGAAACTAAATTCTTCCAAAGTAAAGCTACTCCTCCACCACGACCTGATAGAAGGATACAAACATAATTAGGAAATCCTAAAGAAATGGAAACATTACGAACAACTGAAGGTTCATTCATCGTCTCTATAAGGAATATGACTTCTGGATGATAGCGACGAAAAAGTTCCTTCAGTCGTGGTTTAGTCAGCGACCCCAACAGGCCCTGACAATTCCAGGAAAGGATCTTCATTGGGACTTTGGGTTACCGAAACCCCCCCCCCACCTCGTGCCTATGTCTATAATCTGGTTGACTGAGCATGAAGTGTCAGACCCTTCTATAGGCGATTCTCTCTTTCTTGGTGGTCCAAAATGAAGTCTCTCAATTGGGTAGGATGGACCAGCTTCATTGTCATGAACATATCTCTTATGTTTTAGACTTTCTGTTTCAATCTCGAAGGCAATGTCCTGATCCTCAACTTCGTCCTCACGGAGTTTACTTCTTTCTTTATGGATAGCATGAAGACGTTCTTTCTCTTCCATTGAATCTTCAATGTCATCATTTCCGTCAACCACTTCCATTAAAGCAGTGAATGTGTTGACATTTATCGGTGGTAAATGTCTTGTTGGACAGCCAGCAAGTGTGATCAGATCAGCGGTCCGAGGAATAAGAGTCACAATTTGTTCCTCTGTAGTGTTGTTGTGTGGCAAAATTGCCGCCTGAAAGAAGGGTGGTTCAGCAATCTGACGTTGATAGTAGGTAGACGTCGTTAAGATGTTCCACCACTAAGGAGTGGATTCGCTGTGTGAGGATTGGTTGCCAGCATTGCTTGTCCTGAACTTGCAGCAGTTGGTGGTGTTGTCGGTAAGAGGGTAGGTGCATTACCATCAGTACCATCATGGTTTGGACCTTCATTACCTTAATTTTCCAGATCATCATCAAAGCCATCGTCATCTTCGCCGAAACGCAGTGGACAATTTTTTCTGTGAATTAACATACCACAGCGAATGCAGAACCCCCGTAGTCGTTCATATTTGAACGTGATGATTGTATTTTCATTCGGAGTGACACTACAAGAAAACAGGTTTTTAGCGACTAATGAACGACTAATTTGCGACTGATATGTGGTTATTTTAGCGACTAATTAGCGTCTAATAATAATAAAAATAATACTCCCTCAGTTTCATATTAAGTGTCGTTTTAAGACTAAATTTTTGTTTCAAAATAAGTGTCGTTTTACATTTTCAATATAAATTTTTAAATACATTCTCAATTTTATCCTTGCCTTTTAGCTTATTAATTAATGTGAACGCATTATATACTGTAATTAATTAAGGGTAAAAAAGAAAATTTAATTGTTTTTTAATATGTGTGAAAAATGCTAGAACGACATTGTTTGTGAAACAGAGGAAGTATTAATTTTGATAAATACTAATTTTATTATTTTATGTTAATTAAACAAATTTAAAATAAAATAAAAAACCAATGCTTGATAAAATATTAAATTAGGTAAACGATTAAAATTAGATTAAAACATTGAAATATATGTATTAATTAATTTAAAAAGAATAGTGTTACCATTACAATTTCTTAAACTAAACCAAAAAAAAACCAAAATCCAATCTATCTTAAATTTGGTTCAATACAAACCAAAACAAATAAAAAAAAACTCTAATCTAATTTACTGAAACGTTGTAGGCTTGTAGCCGTCACCATCCTCCTCTTACGAGCCGTCACCACCAACAGTGTTAAACCCACAACCTCTATCGCTGCCACGGTGAGTTCCACCACCGGATCTTCCTCCAATGAATCGGCCTCGCCGGTCTCGCCGTAACGGAGCAGAACCTCGCCGTGAACCTCGCCATGGAGCATAACCTCGCCATGGAGCAGAACCTTCGCTATAGATTCGTCTTCGTCCGGTGGTTGAGGTGGGAGATCGAGCCTCGTGATTCCTCTTCATCTTCATCCGGATATCGAGAGCAGTAGTACGAACGGGCATCTTCATCTTCATCCATCATCTTCGTATGCTTCCTCCGTCATCGTCATGTACAGATCCGAAAAATCTGTGAAAGAGAAAGAAGATGAAGCAAAGAAAGTGAGAGTTAAAGGAGAAAAAGAAAGAATATGAAGCAAATCCTGTGAATTGTTGAGAGATAAGAGAGATTTAATGGGGAAATCAGACCAAAAATCTGTCGAAGGTGAGGAAGAGAAGGAGAGAAGGAGAGAATATGATAAGACAAAAAAGAAAAGGAGAAAACCAAAAAAAACATTTATAATCGTTAGATGTGATGTAATGAACGGTGAATATCAAAGAGAAGGGCAATCCTTGCCCTACTTCATCAACCAATGAGAATTAAATTCTTATTCTTATACAAAAATTAAGTTTAACACTTTATTACTTAATATATTTGGTAGAATAAAGATAAATAAATTATATATCTTAAATACTATTTAAAAAATCAATAATATGTTTCATTTATAATTAACATCTATTACAAGTGATTATATTTTGATTTTATAGTTTTGATTTAATTTTATGTTTAATTATAAAGTTTATGAGATAAAATTAAAAATGTATAAAATCTTTCAATTAAAGTATTAAAACTGAAAATATGAGGATTTAAAAATTGTGATTTTAGGACCTGAGGTTTAATGATTAATTAGAGTTTATAAATTAGGGTTTGGAGTTTGGGGTATAGGGTGTGAAGTTTTGATATAAAGTTTGAGGTTAAGAGTATAAATAATTAAATTATTGTTTAAGGCTTTTGGTTTATTATTAGTATTAAAAGATTTGTAGATTTCAGGGTTTGTTTAGAGTTTATAGGGTTTGAATAGCTACGGATAAATTATATTTGTATTAGTTAGAGTTTTAGGGTTTTTTTAGGGTTTAGGGTTTGAATAGCTACGGGTAAATTTGTAGCTATCCGTAGCTATCTCATAAAGCTACAGATAGCTACGAATAAAACCATAGAGTATGTTTATGTTTAAGGGTTTATAATATAGGGTATAAAATAATAAAATGAGGATATATAATAGTAATTGTGGCTTTATTTACTAGAGTATGTTTATGTTTTAGAGTATGTTTTATATGTTATATAGTAATTGTGGTTTATTTATTATATTTTTGTTTATAATTTAGAGTTTTAGGGTTTGTTTAGGGTTTAGGGTTTGAAGGGTAATGTTTAAGGTTTTAAGTGTTGTACTTGATTTTATATGTTAAATAGTAAATAGAGTTTTAGTTATTTTAAAATTTATTTATAATTTAGAGTTTTAAGGTTTGTTTAGGGTATAGGGTTTGAAGGGTAATGTTAAGGTTTTAAGTGTTGTACTTAATTTTATATGTTATATAGTAATTGAGGTTTTATTTAATAGATTTTTGTTTATAATTTAGAGTTTTAGGGTTTATTTAGGGTTTCGGGTATAGGTTTGAAGGGTAGTGTTTAAGGGTTTAAGTGTTATACTTGATTTTATATATTAAATAGTAATTAGAGTTTTAGTTATTTAAATTTTTTGTTTATAATTTAGAGTTTTAGGGTTTGTTTAGTTTAAGGTATAGGTTTTGAAGGGTAATGTTTAAGATTTTAAGTGTTGTCCTTAGTTTTATATGTTATATTGTAATTGAAGTTCTATTTATTAGATTTTGTTTATAATTTAGAGTTTTAGGGTTTTTTTAGGGTTTAGGATTTATGGTTTGAAGGGTAATGTTTAAGGTTTTAAGTGTTGTACTTGATTTTATATATATTATATAGTAATTAGAGTTTTAGTTATTTAAATTTTTGTTTATAATTTAAAGTTTTAGGATTTTTAGGGTTTGTAGGGTAATGTCGTTATAATCTCCCGATATTTTTTTATTCAAAAAAAATTTTCTCTGTTTTTTTCTCAATTTTATCAAGATTCATCTATCTTCTTGTTGTGTGGCTAAGGAGAAGTCGACTCCATGTTTGTATATATATAAATATTTGCGACTATTTAGCGACTATATCGCAAAAATTAGTTACAAATTAGGTCCAACACGCATGACACAATATAAACGTGTTTTGTAACGACTTTTTGCGACTAAATAAGAAACTGTTTAGCGACCCGCCAAATTTAGGCACTATATAGTCGCTAAATAGCGACTGATAAGTTGTGGTCGCAATTTAGCGACTAAATAGCGACTACACCCTATTAGTCGCAAACTTAGTCGCAACTTAGTCGCTAAATAATCGCAATATTTAGCGACTATAAATTCAGTCACAACTCGTAGTCGCAAAATGCATGTTTTCTTGTAGTGTGAACTTGAAGTTGCACTGGATGCGCAATGGCTGATCAACATTCCATAGAAGCTGGACCCTCACAAACTCTACTCTGTTTTGATCTTCTTCAAAATCCACATAGAAAACAAGGGCAAGTTGATCACCAACAAATTCAATTGCTGCCAGAGTGAGGAACTGGATGGGATGATTTTTTTTTATTCATCAGATAAATTTGGGAACCATCGGGTAACAGTAATCATCCAATACGTAAAAGACCACTGCGAATGGCGGATTACCATATTCATCTCTTCTTCAGTCTGAAAAAAGAAACTGAACTTTCCTAGGACCGATTATTCGTCTAGTAGTTGAATTTTGGAGTCCCCATATATGCGGCATCTGTGTGAGCATGCCTCGTAGATTCTATTTACGAGGATTGAGGGGAGTGTCAACGACAGAGTAATGGTTGATGGATGTTGCTGCTTGTGAAATCGCTGCTGGTAAAGCCACCGGAGCATCCGTGATTCTCAAATTAATGTTTTACTTTTTTCTTTGCAAATCTCCCATATGTTTTTCGCTGTAGTAATTTGTTTTGGATAAGTAATGAGGCGGACGTGATGATCTATGTGTACTTTGTACTTATTGCCAATGATAATCGTGGATGGAAATCGTGTCCGTAAAGTAAGAGAGATAACTGCTATTGGAGGCTTTCTCTGAATGTGTCCCGAAACAATCATGAAAGTAAAGACTGTTAAAAATATATAATTATAATTTATTTATTACTATTAATTTTATTTATAATAAATTATAAAATATCTTATTAAATATATTAATATATGTATGTTTAATTAATATAGTCTTATATAGATTTTTACAATATTATAATTGTTGTTAAATTAATCTAATAATTCTTTATTTTTAGAAAATTTATATTTAATAATATTTATGCTCATACATGATGCGAGTGAATCATACCAGTCTTTATATTAATTGAAAAGTGTTTTTGAGCTCTTATTCATTCTCAAAATGGTTGATTACTTGTTTATCCTTAATGAAACTAGAGTTTTTATTATATTAAGCTTTATTTATATTAGTAATTTTATTATTTATTATATTAGTTTTAAAAGTTATTATTTTATTTTAGAAAGATACATAACCTTGGATAAACATGATAAATATAAAAATATTTAAATATATATATATACATAACCTTAGATAAAAAAAAATCAAAAAAAAACGAGATGATAAATATGAAAATATTTATGAAGATTTTTTAATTTTATTTTGTAAATATACATAAATTTCGATAAAACTGATAAATATGAAATAGTTATGAGGATTTTTAGCTATTAATAAATATCGTTTTTGTAAATAATTCAATTTTATATATTAAATCCATATTATTTATATAAATTTTGATTTTGTATACAAAACTTGTCAATCCAACTCTCTTTCTCGCCCTTTCTTCTTGCTATGCTTCTGGTATCCTCTGTCATTCCAATGGACAATGCAAAGTTGGATACTTCAAGCTCAAGCTACTTTTTATTACCTCTCAAAAAGCGGATGAGACCACTTAGCGACGCACCCGACAATGCACTAGATGCGACTACAATAAAGAAGGTCCGGTTTTCAGACATTACAAAGTACAAGGGAATTGTTCAGCATCAGAACGGTCGTTGGGGGGCTCAGATATACATTGACCACAAAAGGATTTGGCTTGGCACTTTTAGTTCGGCTGCTGAAGCTGCCATGGCTTATGATAGCGCATCCATCAAGCTTAGAACCTTAGACCTTAACTCACACCGAAATTTCCCTTGGACTGAGTTCACGGTCCAAGAACAAGTATTTCAAAAAGGGTACACAACAGAAGTTGTGTTAAACATGATCAAAGATGGTTCTTACACACGAGAGTTCAGAGATTTTCTCACAAAGCGTTCTCAGATTGTGGTGGGATCAAAACAGAGCCGAAGAGATGAAGAATCGAACAAGTGCTTCTCATGCACGCAGCTTTTTCAAAAGGAATTGACAGCGAGCGATGTTGGAAAACTCAACAGGCTTGTCATACCTAAGAAGTATGCAGTGAAGTACTTACCTTTCATAAGGGACGATCAAAGTGAAAGAGAAGAGGGCGAAATAGTACAAGATGTTGAAGTTGTGTTTTATGACCGGGAGATTAGACAGTGGAATTTTAGGTACTGTTATTGGAAAAGTAGTCAGAGCTTTGTTTTCACGAGAGGATGGAACGGTTTTGTCAAGGAGAAGAGCCTTAAGGCGAAAGATGTTATCATATTTTACACTTGCGATGTTCCCACACTAGACGGTCAAACCAAAAGCTTCTTGATGATTGATGTCCATTGCTTTTCAGACAGCGACTTTGTGGTCACTGATGAAGAAGTACACAAGACAGCTCGTAAGTGTTCTGAGGAAGTAAAGAAAACAGAAAACATATTTAACAATAAATTAGGAGAAGAAGATACCAAATCAGAGGAGAACAGAGGAGGGTTTATGTTGTTCGGTGTTAAGATCCAATAGTTAAAAGAATATATGTATAGCATGTCATCGAAAATAATAGATTAATAGCATAACAAATGGAAAGAAAACAAACCGATTGTATTATATTGGTTTAGATTTAATTAATAACGTTTTCAAAATAACAAAAGGCTTCTAAAAACCCATAACTTAGTCCCTCTTCTCCCTTATCTCTCCCTTCTCACTTCTACACAACAAAAATGTCGTAGCTCAACATACACACACAGACATAAATCAAGTAATTCTCCAAATAAAAGTACCTTTTATGGCACGCTCTATCCAGAAACAATTATCTTTCTGACATGGGCTAGGATCATAACCATGTAGTAAAATGATCATCGACCAAAGTTTCCCTCTCTCATGTACCTACATATTAAATAATTAAAACTTGCACAAAAAATTTGTAAATGCTAAACACAAGTCATTGCATTAAACTACTACTAGAAACACACTCATTACCGATAGATTTACCGACGGATTTATTTCCGTCGGAAATTTCCGACGAAAAACCGCCCGGTTCTCATTGGCAATTTTCGACGGATTTTTTATCCGTCGAAAATTAAAGATGGATTATTGACGGAATATGTTATCTGTCGGTTAGTTGTCGGTCCAATGTATCCGTTAATAGATATGTTAAATGTAGCTGTTGAGGTAATCATTGGGCCGACCATTAACCGATGGATTACCGATGTATATTAACGACGAACTACTGACATATATTACCGACCGATAACAACTATATATGTCGGTCAACCGTCTACATATATTAAGAAGTTCCTCACTTATCCTCCACACCAATCTCTCTCTCTTAGCCACTCTAATATTTTTTATTACGAAAAAATGTCTTTCTTCGAATTATTATAGATCGTGGATGGATGGTTTGAGGGTTGATCCGGCGACAAACTTATTGTACGCCATATATGCACTCAGTATTATGGAATTCATGACAATAGCATGTCGTCAACCACATACGCAGTAAACCGGTAAGTTTAAATGTCCATTTACTCAATGCCAGAATGTTAGAAATGCTAGGATTAAGGAAGTATGACATCACTTGTATTCATTGGGGTTTATGGCGGGTTATAAGATTTGGTATCTTCATGGAGAAACTCTGGATTATGGAAGTAGTAGTATAGAACCTTAAGCTAGTACTAGTAGGAAGTAACTATATGGTAGTTCTAACGAACCTTATCCTGCAGAAATAGATTTTGGTGTAGGTACCGTTGAGATGGTTAATGATGCATATCGACAAAATATGCAGGAAGTAAGTGAATATCAAATTCCTAGGCTAGAGGAACCTAACTTAAAAGCTAGAAGATTATTTATATGTTAGATGCGGCGAAGCGGCCACTATACAAAGGTTTCAGAGAGGGTCATTCACCAATATCATTTGCTACTAGGTTAATGGGCATAAAGACGGACTACAATTTGGCGGAGGAATGTGTGGATGCGATTTGCGTTTTTGTGAAAGATATTCTTCCTGAAGATAATATTACGCCTTGTTCATACTACGAGGTCCATAAACTTGTTCAAGGGTATGGATTTCCTAAATTTATTGATATCCTTTTTCCTCTTTTATATGGGCTTTCCACTTTTTTTTATTTGGTCTTCATGCTCCTGTTTTTTTGGGGAGGCTAACATTAAAAAGGTCCAATCTACGTGGAAAGTGATTTTGAGTAAGTGATTTTGAGAGAATGGAACTCTGTCATTAACTCTCAAATTTAACTCTTAAATGAAATTATTAATAATTATTTTTAACACAATATCAATAATATCTTATAACGTTATTGTGTTTTATCTTAGATATATTAGATGATGCCATAACATTATCACATCTATCCAAAAGATATATTTTGCAGTTGACGCACATATATATCATATCTATTGTGTATGGTGATTTAACTTTATCTAATAATAGTAACTAGTATGATTCTCTCGCATCCTGTGCGAACACAAATATTATTAAAAATAAAAAATTATCAAATAAATTTAAACAACTATAATAATGTTATAAAAATCTATATAAAACTATTAATAATTAAATATACATAGATTATTATATTTAATAAGATATTTTGTAAGTTATTATAAATAAAAATAAAAATAATAAAATAAATTGTAATTAATTATTTTTGTATAAAATAAATATATATATATATATATATATTTTAAAAATATTTTAGCATTTATATATAGAATTCAAAATTTATATAAATAATACGAAATTATTATATAAAATCTAAAATAATATTTATTAATATTTGAAATATTCATAAATATTTTATATTTATTATTTTTATTATTTATTATTTTATTAATAATTTTTATCGAAGATTATGTATATCTCTAAAATAAAATCATAAAAAATATTTATCATCTTACCTTACTTTTTATTTTTATTTTATTTAAGATTGTGTATATCTCCAAAATAAAATTAAAAAAAAATTATAAATATTTCATATTTATCATCTTATTTGTTTTATCTAAGGTTATGTATGTCAGCAAAATAAGATTCAAAAACATAATAAAGTATCAATATAAACCAAGGTTAACATAGTAAAAAATCTAATTTTATTAATGTTAGTTTAGTAATCAACCATTTTGAGAGTGAGTATAATGCCAAAAGCATTTCTCAATTAATATTTTAAAAATATTTTAGCATTTATATATAGAATTCAAAATTTATATAAATAATACGAAATTATTATATAAAATCTAAAATAATATTTATTAATATTTGAAATATTCATAAATATTTTATATTTATTATTTTTATTATTTTTATTATTTATAATTTTATTAATAATTTTTATCGAAGATTATGTATATCTCTAAAATAAAATCATAAAAAATATTTATCATCTTATCTTACTTTTTATTTTTATTTTATTCAAGATTGTGTATATCTCCAAAATAAAATTAAAAAATTTTATAAATATTTCATATTTATCATCTTATTTGTTTTATCTAAGGTTATGTATATCAGCAAAATAAAATTAAAAAACATAATAAAGTATCAATATAAATCAATGTTAACATAGTAAAAAATCTAATTTTATTAATGTTAGTTTAGTAATCAACCATTTTGAGAGTGAGTATAATGCCAAAAGCACTTCTCAATTAATATAAAGATTAGATTTTACAACCGACATAAAAATTCTATATATAAGTACTTCATATCCTTGGCTCGTTTATTATTATTAGCAACACAAGCACCACAGCGATCACCACCAATCTATACTAATATAGCAGATTTCAACTCTGTGATTCAAAGTCATGTCTTATCTTAGAAATAACCAATTTCTATTGTTCTCTGAAATTAATCCTACTCATGATAGATATACGATAAATGTCCAAATCATAAAATTATGGAATGGAATCAGAAAAAACAAAATTAATTCAATTGAGATGATTTTAGTTGACCAAGTGGTTAGTTTTCTTCTTATGATTTACTTACTTTTTACAATTTCAAAAGAATTTTATATCTAGTTTATTTAGGTTTCACATTTATTTTCAGGGTACAAGGATTCATGCTAGTGTAGAAGAAATTTTGGTTGAAAAGTTTGAAGAAAGAATTAGTAGAGGATAAATCAATATGTCTCACTAATTTCACTTTGTGGACTATACTTCTAATTACAGAACCAATCCTCTCCTTTTCAAGATACAATTCTATCGAAGAACTGTTGTTGCTCCTTGTGAAGATTTCACATCCAATATCCCTGAAAAATATCTTGCAAATTTTACAAAGATTTTGAATGAGAAATTAAACAGAAGTGTTTTAGTTGGTTTTTTCTTTTTCTTTTTGAAGTGTTGGCCGGTTAAAATAATTACTTTCCTATTATTTATCTAATTTTCTTTAACTTTTGTTCTTTCCATATGTTCTTGGACAAGTTTTGTCTACAGGACACCTAGAAAGCTTACAAACAAATGGAAGACCAAATTTCAAGCTTAATGTTTATCTTCGTGATATAGCTTAAGTTGTTCTGTTTTTGTGTCTTTATTAAAGTTCTGTTTTATTGTTTTATTTTAGGAAAACTTTTTAACAATTTATTATTGTAGTAATCGTTTGACATGTATCTTGTGGGGAGATTATGCTAAACAATTTAATGATTATGTTTCTAAGAATGAAAGCTTCAAAATTTTAATATGTAAAGATAAAGGCTTCAAAATCAAAACCAATCTTTGCCCATTATGAGAATAAATAATCTTTTGCACATTGTGAGAATAAAGACAAAACATAATTAAAAAATTAAAATAAATTAAAATAAACTAAAAAAATCCTCAATTACATTTAAGAAAGAAAAAAATTAAATTAGAACCCTGTACAAGGTACGGGGCAATCACCTAATGAACTATAATTACAGAGCAAGTGAATTGATACATGGAGTTAAAAACAAAAATGGAGAATAAAGCAGCCCAACATCAACTTATTCAACTCGAGAGATTGTGGAAAAATCACATAGTCATAACTCACGGACCCGAGTCACAACCCGAAAGTCACCGACATGCACATCAGAACCGGAAGAAATCGTAGACGACCGAAACCGATGGATAGCCATATACTAATGCAACCGCTCCGCCGGTCTAAAGCTGAGGAAGATTCGCTGGAAAAGTACCAAATAAAACCCAAATCGTCACGCGTTAAAGCCACCATAGATTCTTGAATGATTGAATTTGCCTCCCGGATAAGCCCACTCTCTTGATTTAGAAGATAAGTACCGAACATATTGATCTCGCCTTCGCACGCCACGGAACATGCAAGGAGACTCAAACTTTATTCATAACTATCCAAGTAAACTAATAATCTCACTAGTAATTTTTCAGTGTTGCATATCTTTTTTTTCATCTGAAGTGATACTTTTATTAACTATGGTGGAATGTGTTTTTGAGATATAAGACCGGTAGAAGACAACATTTTTGAAAACTAAGCCGGTAGATTAATATAATATCCCCGAAACATAAGCACATAAAGGATTGATAAACATACAATTATAATAGAGATAAATCGATAAAATCAAGAAACTAACAAGATCAAATCAAACTTGCTCATCTTGACACCCGCAAAGGACAAGAAGAGTGGTAAATTGACGTTGCCCAAGGTCACCAAACGTTAACATCAAAAACTTGGAGACTCCGAGAAACGCTCTCTCAAAATCCAAACCCAATAACCTAGACTTCATAACCCGACAAGAAAGAAACACTACTAGTTCCCCTAAACTTCTTTGGGATACAGTATTGACACACTAAAAAGTGTCCAATTAACACCTAGATAGAAGCCCTATACGAACCAAAATCTCCAACGAAGCTAAAACAACCAAAAACCCGAAACCACAACGAAATCAGAAAAACTGAATTGAAAAGCACTCACTACGAAAAACACGAAGAACCAAAATGATGAAAACTAAAATATTAGAGGCAAAATATCGACCACCAATTTATCCTCATAGCAGAGGCGACCAAATCAACACCAAAGCGAATCTGGCCCTAGAAGAGAAAAAATCCAGACATAATCCTAACTTAACCATACCTGACCAAGAAAACCGACAGACCACCCAAACCAGTTAACACTACGGAAAGTCTAAATAAACTCGACGAATATCACCGGATCTGAAGGAACGCCGTACCCACTATCCCAAACCGGAGAAGCTCGACCCAAAACTTCAAAACCCCGGCGAATAACCTCGAAGGAGGAAACAATGAAGACCGCATTGGAGAGCAGGGATACACCTAACCATAAACCAACATGTCGAAACCGGAGAGCCACCACACGCATAAGATCACCACCGAAGTAGCAAATGGAACCAACGACAGAGACCCACGGGCAATCTCAAACGGAGAAGAAAGGCAGACTTGAACAAGCCAAAGAATAGAAGAGACACTAAACTAAAGCAGGAGCATGACATGGGCCTCTCCCAGCGGCGACATGAAGAATCGTCGACAACCAGAGATGACTAGATCTCAGAAGCGAAGGTCTCGGCAGCTTCTCGTGCCACATATAACTTTAACCTCGTGTTGCGTATCCTTTAATATTATAATTTATTTTATATTACTTATATAATAATAATCATCATAAATAATAATTGTAAATAACTATTTTAATTTAGAAATTTAAAATATATTAATTTGAGACATTAATTAATCATATCACATGTTACATATTAAATATGAGAAATCTCTATAAAGGCACAAAACATGTTGTTTCACAAAATTAGCAAAACGAAAGTGACAGAAATTAGGGGTGGGACATATCGGATATCCCAGGAATTTTAAGGTATCCGGATCCGGATCCTTATCCGACAGATCCGGAAAATTACTTTTCTTATCCGCATCTGAGGTTTTCGGATATTCGGGTTTCGTATATCCGCCTAACATCTTGATATCCACGAATATCCGCAGATATCCGGATTTGTTTAAAAATAATAAAAACAAATAAAAATGTTAAAAATTAAATATAATTATTGAAAATAATATTTTATATAATATTTTTGAAAGTAAAATAGAATTTATTATAAAAATAAATTTTATATCTATACTTTTATATAAAATAAAATAAATATCTATAAATTATATATATATTTTAAAATATATGATATATATAATGGGGGCGGATCCGGATCCGGACCTCAAAATCAAGCTATCCGGAATCAAGCTATCTGGATTCAGATTAAAGCTACTGTGATATCAGAATTTTGAGAGCGGATCTGAACAAATCTCATATCGGTCTTGGATTCTGGAGAATAGTTCCACCCCTAACATAAATAACATTCATTTAATTGGAAATGACAAAAATTCCCTCTCTTATAATTAAAAAAAATGACACAAAAAAAATATGGGGCAAACCCTAATTCCTGTTCTCCTCCTTTTCTCTCCTCCTCCTTCGTCGCCGTTTCTCCGCCTTCTTCATCGTAACCATCAATTTCGCCGCCGTGTGAGCTCTCTCCGCCTCGTTATGATCTTCTCCTCTGCCTCCACTTGCAGCCGTAAGATCTCTGCCTCGTTCTCACTGCAGACGATGATGTTCATGGCAGCGCCATTCTCATCCAAATCAACCACCACTACCGAATTCCGATTCTCTGATTTCAAGGTGCGAAATCATCTTCATAACATATATGTTGGTGTATTTTTTTGGATGTTCTCTAGATCTGCATTTTTCGTTGATAATCGCTAACTCTTATAACTTTTAATGACTATGTTACTATTGAGAGAATACTGTTTCCTATTATCCCTAAATTAACCTGAACTTGGATTTAATTTGACTTTGGAGAAGAACTATTTCATTCTTTATTGCTTTCGTTGAACTTTAAGAAATCCAGAAAAGAATCACTGTGAAAAAGTCATGTCAGTGATATTTTATGAATATGTATCTTGAATTTGAGTTACAGAGTCTTTAATGGTTGTGTCGATACTTACACTTGTGATTAAGAAAGGGAATAAAGGATCACTGCCAAACATACTGTGAGTTCTATTTGTGGAAATGATCATAAATCTATATCTTTGATCAGAACCTGAACTTTATAGTATTTTTCCTATCATCGACTAACTTATCACTACAAGAAAACAGGCTATTACCGAGGGAAGAAACCGACGGGTATCCGTCGCAAAACGCGAATTCCGACGGATTTCCGACGAAAAAAGTCCGTCATTTCTATTTCGTCGGTAAAAGTTTTCCGTCGGTTTTTCGTCTATGATTACCGACGGGTCACCGACGGATAGAAAACCGACGGATCACCGACGGTTTACGGACGGAGTTGTGACCGTAAACTGACGGTCAACGCCGACGGTTTACCGACCACAAACCGACTGTATATACCGACGGTATTCCGATTGTATATACCGACGGTATTCCGACGAACAATATTGACGGTATTCCGACGTATAATACCGACGGTATCCCGACGTATAATACCGACGATATTCCGACGTATAATACCGACGGTATTCCGATAGAATACTACCGACGGTTTTCCGATGAAAGTTTACCGACGGTATTCCAACGACGGTATTCCGACGCCATTCCGAGAGCATTTTACCGACGGAAAACCGACGGTATATAACCGACAGTTTTCCAACGGAATGTTATCGACGGTTTACTGACGGATAATCAAAAATTAAAAAAAAATATATTCGCAAATTAATTAATTAATTAGAAATAACAAAACGAAAACGAAATTTATTAAAATTATTCAAAACATGTTTTTAAATTACATTCGTCCATAAAAAAATACATTAAACGGGGAGTAGATCCCGGATCCCGCTCCCGCTCACGTCGCTTTCTTCTTCACCTTCTTTCCCTTTCCCTTCCCCCCATTCTGGTTCGCCGGTGCGGCTTTTGGAAGTTGGGCTTGCTGCATGAAGTACTCAAAGCATTTATTCATCTCTTCGAACTTCTTCTCGTTTTCTTCCTCTTTTTCTGCCATTCGGGCTTCCATCCGCGAATGACTAGCCTTCAACGCTTCGATCTCCGCATCCTTTTCCCTCAACACTTGGGCATAGTCCTCGCCTTCCGGACGAAAACGGGAATGCGGTGTTAACACTTTGTCCGCCAAGTTTCCCAAACCAAAAACTCGTCCTCTTCTCTTCTCAGTTTCCTGTAATGTAAATACATTATGGATTTAAGTTAGAGTTTAAGGTTAAACATAATTAAAATTTTATTTAAATTAAAAATTTACCGTGAGAAAGACTTGGTTGATTTGTTCGTCAGGTATCTCCTCCGTTGAACCGATTCCTTCGGATTGGGTAACCACCTCATCCAAACGCCTCTTCGTCGACTTCACAATCCTCTGAACAATTGGATCCTGGATTTGACCCGTTTCCTTGTTCTTGTGGCCATCATTGATGAGCTCAATATGATTCGGATCTCGCCCCTTCTTTTATTTCTGTAAAAACAATTTTGAACTTAAATATAAAATAACTTAACATATTGAAAATTAAAAAAAAAGAAATGCTTATCAAGATTATCTTCCTTGATGCGGTGCTCCTTACTTCCGCATTATGAGTTGCGATCCCGGCATCCTCCCTATCACTATTACGGTTCTGGGAGTTCGTCGAAGAGAGTGATGCGGTTGCAGGCTTACTCCAATGACGGATGAGACCCTTCCAAGAATCGCTCTCTTTGTTGATACCCTTTGGAGTTTCATTACGGCACCACTTTTGTTTCCAAGTGTTGATGACGTTAGAGTAATGCGTTGATGCCTTTAGGTGGAACTTCTGTTCCACCAAAGTCGTATATTTCCTATCCAAAGTATACTCTTGCTATTCAAAACAAAAAATAAAAACTTGTTAGAATTAAACACTTTAAAACTAAATTATATAAAATAATAATAATATTTAACAAGTTATAAAGTAATTACCGCGAACTGGCGGAACTAGTTATTGAAGGATCTTTTGTTGCTAATTCTGATTCAATTCATCAGATTAATAGATCCTAAACATGCCAGATCTAGGTTCTCTTGAATAGAAACAATGTAGATCTCACCTTTTACCTGTTTATGCAGCGGAAAGAGATAGAACAGGTCAGAGATCAGCAGAACCACCAAGGGATGGATCCTCCAAAGGCTCACACACGCACACCGGGAATTTGGCTGCTAGACCGAGCAGAGAGAGGCCGCAGACAGAGAGAAAAGAGGCGCAGGAGCTGAAGAGAATTAGAGAGCTTTAGGTCAAGTTTTATTCATTAAAACTCCCTTTAGTTCTCATGGGCTTTTGGGCCCAATTCTCAGTTCTGATTAAATCCCATGGATTTAATCAGGCCCTTTATACTCTCTAAGTACAGTAAATGCCTAGCACTTTTACCGTACTTCTGCTAAACCGTTCCTTCGTATTTTCCCGTTAGCTTAGGCGTGTGACCCATATGGGATCATATAATAAAGGCAATAAGTCCAAGACTTATAGATCATGAGCGGACTCTAGCAAGCCATCATGACCCCTAGTATTATATGACTTATGTCTGATCATTGACATACTCTTACTTTCTATAGACAGTACCGAGATTACTGTACACAATTCCAACAATCTCCCACTTGTACTGGAATCTCTGTATTCATAATCCTTTTGTCTCAATATCTCGATTAGTCATAAGGCAAGATTAGTGTCATCCTTATAAAGCCTAATCTTGTTCATCGGACTCTGATTTGATACTGACAATCCAAACGACTCGGGACAGTCCGTTTGAGCATGGCCATGCATTTTCCAGTATTCAAATCTCCGATTGGCCTAGAGATATTCACTCCATTTATATTGGAGGGACAAATCCCGTCTTGTTCCATCACTGTAAACTATTCATTTCATAATACACCCAAACAAGGTCCTTATAACTATCGCTTAACGACAGCATTAGACAATGATCAAAGCGCATTAGTTCATGTGTAGTCACATGCATGCGAACTCAGGTCTAAGGACTATACTCTATAGTCGTAGTAAGAATCTCTTATGACACAGATATAAATATCCTGAAGAGTTCTTATATTCGGGTCATGTCCGGTCGTATGTTCCCAACATACACCTATGTACTGACTTTGATGCCGCGCATCTATGACACACTGAGACTTTGTCATAAGTCACATACCAATCTAGTCTCACACGGTTGTTGGTGTTCCAATTTCAACAACCTTCGACTAGGGACAGGATGATATAAGCCATCTATCAAATATAGGGTCTCATGATCAAGCTAAATGACTTTGATAACTCAAGATCAAGTCACTTACTTCGATGACCTATAAAATGGTTCATATCATTTTGGAACGATTATTTCATCACAGTTAAAATAATCTTGAAATAATAATTTCAATAAACATCATAAAATGTTTTACAAGAACATATCAATAACTAAATAAAGCCCTTCACTAACTCCCACTGAAATTTAGACTAGATCTTAATTTCACTTATCCTACAGCAACAGTCCGCGACTCGTGCTTAGGCTTAAGGAGTGGCTTCGTTAATAGATTATCAACGTTCTCATTCGTTGAAACTTGCTGATCTACTTAACATCTCTGTCATTTATCTCACGGAATAGGTTATACCTATCCTCAAGGTGTTTGGACCTCTGATGTGCAGCTAGTCTCATCTATGCTGGGAATCACATCAAGTTCAGTGACGAACTCTTCTTTCCAAACAACCTTTTTCGCCGCTTCTCAAGCTGCGAAATGTTCAGCTTAAGTCATGGAGTCAGCAACAGTGCCTTGCACCGCCAGACAGACACAAGATATAACCGGACTGTGACCGGAAATCATCTTTGTCCGTTGGAAAATTGCCTTTCAGACTCTACCGACTGATAGCACCTCACTTTCTCCGTAAATCAAGAATTTATCCTTAGTATTCCTTGAATACTTTAGGATATTCTTTACGGCAATCCAGTGATTCTTTGCTGGATTTGACTGGTCTTTACTTGTCTTGCTTAACATTAAAACAACATCAAAACAAGTACGTGTCATGGCATACATGATAGATCCAATTGCCGTCGCATATGGAATCCTATCCATGCTTTCAAGCTCAGCAGATATCGCAGGACACTGTATCTTGCTTAATGAATTGCCATGTGATATTGGCATAAAACCCTTCTTGGATTGCTGATTACGTGTAGGACTTTGTCAATTTAAGAATCCTGACTTTGTCCTACCAGCTCTTTTGGATCTTTATCTTTAGATCCAAAATCCAAGAACTACGTGGCTTTACCCATGTCAATCATTAGAACCAACTCCCAAGCCAGTCCTTTACCGACTGCAGCATTGGGACGTCATTTCCGAGAATCAGTATGTCATCGACATACAATATGAGAAATGCAACATCGCTCCCACTTATCTATTAGTAAACGCACAGTTCCATTTCGTTCCTGTTCAAGTCAAAACCTTGACTACTTCAACAGAACGAAGATTCCAACTCCGATATGTTTTCTTCCATCCATGAATGGATCAATAAAGCTAACTTACACATAGTGTAATTTTTCGGAGTCCGGGCTCACTTTCGCTTCTTTGAATTTAGCAGATTCGTCGCTCTCAATGATCATCAGATCATGCGAACTTTCAATGATTATCAGGTTCAACTAATGACGAGAAATCACTCTCTGATTAGTAACTGATTCATTCATGTCTGCGAACTTCAGGCTCCACAGGTGTAGATTCTACAGAAATCTGTAAATCCTTCCGCTGCTCTCCCTCAACAGGTTGAGCAGCCTCCTGTATTTCTCGAATTTCTTCGAGTTATACTTTTACTCCCACTGTTCTTCTTGAAAATAACTTCCCTTCTTAGAAAACAGAATGGACGTAAAAGTAACAAGCCTTGGTTTCCTTCGGACAACCAGCGAAATAGTACAACTACAAATACTCAGTAAAGACGAATTTGGATCGATTCCAATCCACATTTACGTGGTGTCTTTCAACTGATATTGGTGGAACTATTTTAGCGTAAACTTAGATATTTTAGAGCGTTATTCTTAAAGAATATCATGGAAGATTCGTGTGACTCATCTTTAATCATTTCTAATAAGATCTGATTCTTTCTCACAGAAACACTTTCAGGTTTTCAGGAGAAATGAGCTGTGAAACGATTTCACACTCATTCAGATGATCACACAATCAATGACTTAAGTATTCTCACTCGTGATCTAATCCAGAGTCTTAATACTTCTGTCATTCAGATCCTATACTTCATTCTGGAACTCTTTCGACCATGTCAAAGAATTCCGACTTGTGTCTCATCAAATGAACACAGTCACACTCACTGAAGTAATCAGTAGAGACAATGAAGTACAGGAAATTTTCTCTGGCATTACTGCTCATTGGGCCACATACATGAGTATGTTCCAGGTCCAATAAGCCTTTGGGCCTTTCTCTAGCTCGGCTAAGATAGGCCTTTTACCTTTTGGTCTAGTAAACAGAATTCAAGTCTCATAAGATATCTTATCAAATGAGCCCAACAGTCCATAACTATGGGATTTCTGAATCCAACTTACTCTATGTGACCAAGACTTTTATGCCAAGAAAAATCAGGTTTAATTCATCAGATTTAAACCAATTTGGTATTTATGTTACATTTAGGCACTCTTTAGTTTAAGATATAAAACCCATTCCATGAATAGGGTGCTACTATTAATATTTCATTAAGATCAAAAGAACAAAACTTGTCTGTTATCAAAATGAAAAACATTCAAATTCTTACAAGAAAATGAAAGACAACTCTGCTTAAAGCAGGTACATTGTAGCAATTACTTAATACAAAACCAAGCCTAAAAGGGATCTATAAGTGAAAACCCTACGGCTGAGGCAGCATCCCAAGCTCCTTCCAGACATGAAGTTTCACTTGCCCTTCCTTCAAAGTTCTACTGTTGCCCAGGCTCTGCATATTATAACAAATATCAGTGCCACAACCAGTATCCAATACCTATAAGGTAGAACTTGAAGTAAAAACATGAATACCTGAGGAAGTAGTCTCATACATCAACTTCAACTCCTCATCATCTTCCATGAGTTTAATGCAATTTCTCTTCCAATGCCCAATCTCTTTACAGTAGCAGCACTTACCAACGTAAGAGGTATCTGACTCGGGCTCAGAAGACACACGCTTGCCATGATTCAAAATCTGGACAACTTTGTCTTCACCCTTGTCAGCATTAGGTTTAGTAAACCTACCCTTCTCATTCATGAGATTGTACAGGGTACTCTTCACGTTTGGCTCAACTGTCTTGAGCATATCATGCAGTTCAGTCAGCGTCTTCGTTAAGTCTTTCTTGATATAGTTCCTTCTGAACTTATCATAGCTTGACGGCAGTGACTGCAGAATGATCTCAGTTGCCAATTCTTGGCTAACTGGATAATCCAGTTTCCTCAGGTTATCAATGTAACCCATCATTTTACTGACATGAGGACTCACTGGATTATCATTTGGTAGCTTGCAGCTAGTGAGAGACTTAACCAACCGGTATCTCTCCACTCTTATCTGCTCCTGAAATTTCAATTTCAGGCTGCTGATCATCTCTATTGGCGACTCCATGTTCTCATATTGCTTCCGCAAGTCTGAGTCCATGGTAGCCAATATCAGACCACGCACATCTACCGCATCATTATAATGCTTATTCCAAGCATGATATACTGCATGAGAAGCATTGGACCCGATCCTCACGGGGAGAGCTCTCTCAAGGACATAGTCCTTTCTCTCCTGTCTGAGGACTAGCCTCAGGTTCCGCGACCAAGTCAAGAAATTTGATCCGCTCAGCTTGTCCATCTCAAGGGCAGACCGGATCGAGAAAGTGTTTTGATTGTTTGTGCTAGTCATAACTGAAAATTAAGATAAAAGGATTTTAGTTAATATGTTCAATATGATTAATCTCGCATTATACTTAATATGATTAATCACGCATTATATTCAATAACATAAGTTACCCTCAATAGAATATAATGATTCCAAGATCCACATATAACTAAGATCAAAGTGGGCCACTGGCCATCACCCAACCTTAGCTTATATCGGTAAGCCCTATGTCGGCTAATTATATCCGTGATATAACTCTTGGTTGTGAATCTGGGTCCGAGGCCCAATCCACTCTGATGTCTCAAGGCCCGGGACTCCCGATGGCCTAGTCAAGAAAACCAGACTATACAGTCATGTAATCATTAATGTCTGGGACTCCCAATGACATTTATGAATCACAAACCGTCTTATCCACGCAAAAGTAGACACCCTCACACTGTAAGGCCATGAATACAATTGAATGGGCTTCGACAGCTGACATAGACTGGACAAGACATCCAACGCTTGATATTATTTGAGGTTTGTAGGTTTATTTTAAAATTTCATTCCCAAAATAGAAGATTACTATTTCGGGAAACTTTCCATTTTTGGAAACCTACTATTTTTGGAAACTTTCTAAAATTGGAAACTTTCTAACTTTAGAAATTTCTTAAAATCCAAAACATGCAAATCTAGAAACTTCTATTTTAAGAAACTTTCTAATTTCAAAATTTCGGAAACTTTAATTTAAAATCGATTTATCATTTTATAAAATAAATTTTAAATTAAATCTGAAGAAAGACTCAAATAATTGGCCCAATTGTTTTAACTTCTTGGCCCGAGGCCCAAGAATTGGTCCATGTCCAAGACATGACCCAATTGTCCAATTAAATGACATAACCGGTCTGGTTCATTAAAATTGGTCTAACCAAAATTAATTACTACGATGACCACAATTGTCAACCGGTTATTTACTAAACCGGATTTTCTCAATTTATTTGGTCCAACCAAATCAAATTAGAAAATCCTGGTTTAGGCACAAAATCCAATTTTTCGACTTTGGATTTCTTATCCCGGTTTAACCAGAACTTAATAAAATTATTAATTCTGTTTATTAAACCGTGACGTTGATTTTAATCAAGTTTTTAAACCGAGCCTTAAACCGAACCGAACCGATTGATCACGTGAACCGATCACGACCTAATCGTGAGTTTCACGCGATCACGTCAGCCGCAAGCCGCACGCAATCGATCCGAGATCGAGACGGCAGCCGGACGGGACGATCGTTCGGGACGGGACGCGGCTTCACGCGATCGCCTAGCGATCGGGACAGCCGGGCCGTATGCGGGACGAGACGCGATCATCGGGACGTGACGAGGCATGCGATCGGGACGATCCAGTCGGCTCTCGGTCACGATATTGGCGCGGGACGGTTGCTGGCTGAGACGCGATCGGGACGGATCACGCTCGCGATCGGGACGGCCGAGTGCCTCACGCGATCGATCCAGCTTGTGATCGGTTCGACCACGCGACGCGATCCAACGATCGGTCCGTGCGTCTCACGATCCGGATGTGCGGTTCAAACCACAATCCGACGCAACCAATTCATATAGATTGGATTGCGATTTTCATTAGTTTGTTTAGGTTTCAATTCTTGTTTCTTAAGTGTTTTGCTCTTATCAGTAGATTGATTCAAAAACACCTCTTTAAACAATCCTAAACTTGAATCTAAACAAGAAAAACCACAGAACCAATGGCTCTGATACCACTGAAGGATCTTTTGTTGCTAATCCTGATTCAATTCATCAGATTAATAGATCCTAAACATGCCAGATCTAGGTTCTCTTGAATAGAAACAATGTAGATCTCACCTTTTACCTGTTTATGCAGCGGAAAGAGATAGAACAGGTCAGAGATCAGCAGAACCACCAAGGGATGGATCCTCCAAAGGCTCACACACGCACACCGGGAATTTGGCTGCTAGACCGAGCAGAGAGAGGCCGCAGACAGAGAGAAAAGAGGCGCAGGAGCTGAAGAGAATTAGAGAGCTTTAGGTCAAGTTTTATTCATTAAAACTCCCTTTAGTTCTCATGGGCTTTTGGGCCCAATTCTCAGTTCTGATTAAATCTCATGGATTTAATCAGGCCCTTTATACTCTCTAAGTACAGTAAATGCCTAGCACTTTTACCGTACTTCTGCTAAACCGTTCCTTCGTATTTTCCCGTTAGCTTAGGCGTGTGACCCATATGGGATCATATAATAAAGGCAATAAGTCCAAGACTTATAGATCATGAACGGACTCTAGCAAGCCATCATGACCCCCAATATTATATGACTTATGTCTGATCATTGACATACTCTTACTTTCTAGAGACAGTACCGAGATTACTGGACACAATTCCAACAGTTATGCCTATCGGATAAAGGCATTTCCATGTACGTCGGATACCCGTACTGAAGCATGATGTACATCATTCCCAAGATGCTCTTCGTGACTTTGGATTCGGTCAACGTAAACCTAATAAGACCAAAAAACAAAGGTTTACACAAATGTATATACTAAAAAGTGTAAATTGGAATATAAAGTTATAAGTTTTTTTACCAGGAAGTGTTAGGGATGGTCTCGTAGTAGGGGCCGAGACGTTTGAGCAGCTCGCGTCCCGGTTGTTTGACTAATGCCGATATCTCATCGGCAATAGACGACATGACATAATGCGGCGCCTGAGACACAGAATGACTCCTACTAGAACCCTCCGGAATAGTCTCAGACGTACATGGCTGTGTCTGATCCGGTGTGGATCGCACCTGAGTCGACCGAGACCGTCGGGCTCTCGGTTGTTGTTGCTGGACCGGCTCTTGTTGCACCTCATTCAGCGGGATTTCGCTCATAATGTCCTCAAAGGTCAGAAAAGTATCCCTATAAACCAATCAAAAATTTAGATTCACATTTCTATATGTAACTTATAAAAAAAAAATTTAAACAAAACTTTGAAAAATATTTTATATGATTGGAAACTGTTTTAAAATTCCAAACTTAAAAGCAAAAAGTTTTTTATGTTTAAAATTTTTTCAAAAATGTTTTAAAATGAACAAAATAAATTTTTAAAACGTTTAAAAATTCTTAATAAGTTATAAAAACGTTTTAAAAGATTTAAAATAATTTCAAAAACTATTAGAACTCATAAAAATTTTAAAAACATTTTAAAATCAACAATTTTTTTTTAAAACATTTTAAAATTCAAAATAAATTACAAAAACGTTTTTTAAGATTTAAAAAAATTTCAAAAACGTATTAGAACTCATAAATTTTTTAAAAAGTTTTAAAATCAACAAAATAAAATTTTAAAACATTTTAAAATTCAAAATAAAACATAAAAACGTTTTTTAAGTTTTTAAAGAATTTCAAAAACGTTTTAGAACTCATAAAAATTTTAAAAACGTTTAAAAATCCAACACAAAATTCCAAAATTACCGAAAAATATATTTCATGATTCTTAGTATACTTCTAGTGTTCAATAAGTTTTAAAACGTTTAAAAACGTTTAAAATAGCGTTTAAATCATTTGGAGAAACAAAAAAAATGGAAATCACAATATTCTTAGCCAAACAATCCTAAATCCTAGCAACTAAATTGTTCAATCCATTAGTCTCAACCTATACTACCTTTTAATCAATACATGCAACCATTTCTACAACCCAATCAAGAGATTTATGCAAAATCAATCGGTTAAAAGGATAACTTACATGTTTGTGGTGTTGGTGACGGTCGGAATTGGGGAGTAACGGCGATAATCTGGCGGATTGAAGAGAGAATCGTCGATTTGGCGAGATGAGAGAGAGTGAAGTTTCAGAGAAATGGAGAAGAAGAAGTTCGATCGGGAGAATACGAACTGATTTCCGACGAAAATCCGTCGAAAATCATTTGTCGTCGGTTTTCCGTCGGAAATTTTTGGTGGTCCAATTGTTTTCGCCAAAATTTGGCGGTTAACACGAAAAATTTAGGGTTCTAAGGCGCCAAATATTTTGACGGATAACCGTCGGTTATCTGAAAACCGACGATTATCCGTCGGAAATTAAAAAGGTAATTGGTGGAAGGCTATGTTCGAACCCCCCACCTCGAACCATATATGGTATACCCTTAACCAGTTGATCTATTTAGTGTTAGTCGTTTATGATAACATAGTATTTCTATATATCTTGAACCGTTTGAAAAAAAAATAAACAAAAAACGGTAGGAGGCTCTCTTCGAACCCCCCACCTCGAACAATACATTGTATGCCCTTAACCAGTTGATCCATTTAGTCTTAGTCCTTTATGATGACATAGTATTTCTATATATCTTGAACCTTTTGAAGGAAAAAAAAAAAACATAAAACGGTAGGAGGCTCTCTTCAAACCCCCCACCTCAAACAATACATTGTAGCTCTTAACCAGTTGATCCATTTAGTCTTAGTCATTAATATTTACATAGTAATTAAATATGTCCTTATACATTTAAAAAAAAAAAGAGACGGTGGAAGGCTCTATTCGAACCCCCACCCGATCTCAATGTTCTTTCCCTTTAAACCAGTAGTGCCATTTACATTAACTCATTTAGGATTACATGGTAATTGTATTTATTGTTATGCTATTGTTTTGATTATTAAAAAAACATAACATATATTAATAACGAAAATTAAAATTATATTAAACATTACATGAAAATAAAATAGCATAATTATAAAAAATTTCAGTCATTATTCGGGGAATCGTTCCCGAACCAATCTCCGATGTCAGTCTCTTCCCAAAGCTCGACCATACGGTTCCAATCCACCACCAACATCCATGACGGTCTTCATTCTCCTCTTAGCCATTGCAGTTTCGCCCGACGCATTTTGGTCTGGAAAACACGCCTAGCGACCCGGTGGAATTCTTGCCAAACCGCGAATATTATTTCCGGATTAGAATTAAAATAAGCCTGAAATTCAATAAGTGATGAAATATTAATTGTAGAATTTGAAAATAATAATAAAAATATAAATTATTTACCAGGAAATCCTCGAACCATAGCTCTTTAATGTTTGTCGGGACATTGTAGTAAGCCAGATAACCTCCAACAAACCGAGCCTCTATTACGTCGCTAATAACAGCGGGAATTGCAGCATTGTAACCGAACCAAATGGTCCGACTTTGGCGGTAAGGATCCAGAACAGGAAGATGTTCTCGTCCCGGTTGAGTTAATTCCCGAATTAACCAACAACGCCATGAAGGGGACAGAAAAACGAAATCCATTTTCGGTAAGTTTTTTTTTGTAGAGAATCTTAGATGATGAAAAAAACACAGAAACGTCCGTACATATTTATACAAAACTTTTCGACGGCAAAACCGACGGAATTCCGTCGGAAATTGATTTAATTACCGAAAAGACACTTACCGAAGCGTTGCATGGGGAAGAGAGGGGAGTTAATTCAGATTCTGACCGTTAAATGCAGAAAACCGACGGAATTCCGACGAAGAACCGTCAAAAAATTCCGACGGAATTCCAAGGGAACAGGGTTTAGGGTTTCAATTAGGGTTTAGGGTTTGATATTTTTTACTGGTCACACATAAATGTAACATTAAGAATGAGGTTTATAATTACACGTCTCATTTTGAAGAATATTAGGAAAATCACAAGTTAGATAATGTTTGACAATAACTTCTTCTTAAACGTTAATGTACTAATCGAAATGTTTCGGTCCGACGTGTTTTAATTTTTTCTAATCAGATAAAACATGTCATATAGATCAGATATTGAAGAGTAATAGTATATACTAACATTACATTGACTAGTGACGGGTTTTGCGATTCTCTTTTTCCCATTTTGAAACCCTATACCCTAAACCGTCGAAAATCCGTCGGTAATTACCGACGGATTTTCGACGAAGAAACGTCAAAAAATTCCGACGAATTCCGAGGGAACAGGGTTTAGGGTTTCAATTAGGGTTTAGGGTTTAACATTTTTGACTGATCACACATATATGTAACATTAAGAATGAGGTTTATAATATACTAACATGACATTGACTAGTGGCGGGTTTTGCGATTCTCTTTTTCCCATTCTGAAACCCTATACCCTAAACCGTCGAAAATCCGTCGGTAATTACCGACGGATTACTGTCAGAAAAACAATTATCGACGGATTTCCGTCGGAATAAATATTTATCGACGGTCTTCCGTCGGAATTTAAAATTTTAAAAAACAAAATATATCTCGCAACATGCGAGGTTCAAACACGGGATGGATTGAAGGCTGGAAGGGGTTAATGACCAACTGAGCTAAGTCGTACATTGAACAATGAAGACAATTATTTATATATATTCTACAAAGAATATCAAATGGAAAACATAAAATGGGGAAGGCTCGGTTCGAACCCCCCACCTCTGACCATATGTTCTTTCGCTGTAAACCAGTTGAGCCATTTAGTGTTAGTCGTTTAGGATTACATATTATTCATATATATAATTATGCGATTGTTTTTATTATTAAAAAATAAAATAAAATATAACATATATTAATAACGAAAATTAAAAACATAGTTTACAAACGGCAGAAAATTTTAAACATTACATGAAATTAAAAACAACATAATTTAAAATCTATTGTAGTTCGGAAATTGGTTAGTAAACAAATTTCCGACGTCCGTCTCCCGCCATTGGTTCACCATCAAGTTCCAAGACCTCGCAGGAATCCAAGAAGGTCTTCCTTCTCCTCTTTCCCAACGTAGCTTCAACCGCCGCATTTTTGTCTGGATAACCCGCCTAGCAGTCTTGTGGAATTCCCGCCAGACAATGAACAAATTGTCCGCGGAGCAGGTGAAGTATTTCTGTAATTTTATAAAAACTTAATTCTAAATAAATTATAACAGTTTCTAAAAATAACACATTACTTACGAGAAAATCACTGAACCACGCTTCCTTGAAGGACGTCGGGAGTTGGTAGTAAGTCAGATAGCCGCCAGACCAACGTGTCTCAATGATCTCACTGGTTACGGATATAATAGCCGTGTTGTATCCGAACCAAATCGCCCGGTGAGCCTGCCGGGTTGGGTCGAGATTAGGAAGATGTCTCCGACCCGGCATTCCAAGCTGTCGTATTGCAGATTCACGGGCTTCGGGAGAGAAATAAACGAAATCCATTTGGTGAGTTGTTGGGTTTATGATTTGAATGAAAAACTCATGTAATGGACGTCTATATATACAAAATTTTCCGACGGTAAAACCGACGGAATTCCGTCGGAAATCGAGTTAATTCGGAAAAGACATTTACCAGAACGTCGCATAGGTAAGAGTAGAGAGTTACTGCGCGTTTTGACCGAGGTATTTCCTACGATAAACCGACGGTAAACCGACGATAAACCGACGGTAAACCGACGATAAACCGATGATAAACCGACGGTTATCCGTCGGAAATTAAAATTCTAATAAACAAAATTTAAATTTGCACCAAGCGAGGTTCGAACACGGGAGATGATTGAAGAGATAGAAGTGTTTACGGACCAGTTGAGCTAAGAAGTACATTGTACTTTTGCTACAATTGGCCTTATATAAACATCCTTATTAATATAATCATAAAAAAACAATTTATCAATTAATCAACATAATACGATAATATCCTTAAAAACTATTATAGATGTTTAAAGCATAACACATTTTATTTATTTTAAAACAATTATTAATATTAAATTCATAATACATTTTTATTCTCCATCACTCTCTGTATCGTAGTCGGACGAAATTGAGTCGCTATCATCAAATTCGCCTCTTTCTTCTTCTGATTCTGAATGAAGAACAATGTCCCGAATTGACTAAAGTCGACAACTAAATTAACTTCAAGCGCTTCTTCTACTGGAGCTATAAAATCACTTCCACTTGTTTGTAAGGGCTCTACTTCGCGTTCTTCAACTCCGTACACCTTCCCTCGAGGGTTTATTTTTGTAGCGGTGATCCATGGATCATTTTTATAAGTTAGTCGAGGGTATGGAATGTAACACACCTGCGTAAATGTTATATTTAGAAATTTTTTTATTGAAGTTTTGAATTCGAAACATAATTATTTGCAATTACTAACCTGATCTGCTTGTGAAGCAATAATGAATGGATCGTAATTTCTTAGTTTTTTGCTCGAATTAATCGACGTCACACCGAACTCGTCGATCACAACACCTTGCCCTAGGATCGGTTTATACCAGTCGCATAGAAAAACTACACAACGCATTCCAAGCTTCCCTATGTATTTTACTTCTAGTATTTATTTAAGAATATCATAGTAGACAACTTCTCCGGATGCAGATGATACTCCGTGATCGGCAGTAATTCTTGTTGACCCTTCTACATGCACCTTAAATGCGTACCCCCAAGTGAAATATCTTGGATAAAACTTTGATGTGTAGTGGAGACCCTCTATTATGTCAACTAACCAATCATCGGGGATGCGTCCAGCTTTGAGTTCCTCCCGGACCTAACAATATGATCGCATCAAAGTTAAAAATTGTTGCTCAAATTCTTAAGTGTTTTATAAGATTCAAGAAACTAATTCTTACATAAAAGGTTAACCAATGGCTGAAGTATTTCTGTTTCCGAGCCTCACGTTCGCCCTCGTTCAATTCTGGATGATGAAACTGGAGAGCTTCCATATATATCCTACAAAAAGTTAAAAGAATATAAATAAGTAAAGCAAGTGCAATACAAAATCATAAATCTTACATGTATACCTCTCATATTGAAATACTTCCTCGCAGTTGGTTAGAATGTACTTGTGGAGATGTGTATGCTCTTGAGGTGTTAGTTGCCGCTTGCCTACTTTCCCACTTAACCGCCCAACCTGTTGAAAAATGTTAGGAACAACTGACCGATAAATTTGCCTCTATCCCCTGTCATCGTTCCTAGCTGGGCGTATGCTCCTTGTGCGTACTTGCGAAGGGAAGTAGTAGCCAGCAAAGGTCGTAGTCTCTTCGTTGTTATATTGAGCTGCAATAGACCCCTCCACTTTAGCGGGATTCTTCACCTTCTTTTTAAGGTGGAACATATAGCGCTCGAACGGATACATCCACCGATATTGTACCGGACCACCAAGTCTAGCTTCACCCGGTAGATGGATAGGCAAATATTCCATGACGTCGAAGAAAGATGGTGGAAATAACTTTTCCAGATTGCATAAGATTTTTGGAATGTTTTGCTCCAGACTTCTGATCCTATCAACAGTGAGTGTCCTGGTAGATATATCCCTGAAAAAGATCCAACAGCTGCAATTGCTTTGTGGACATCTCGAGGAAGGAGATGAGCAAATGAAAACTGCAGGAGTCGCTGCATCATCACATGACAATCATGACTCTTCATTCCGATAAACTTTCCTCCGTCAGTGTCCACACAATTATGCAAGTTTGATGCATACCCGTCAGAGAATTTAACTTGTAGCATAATCCACTTAAATAACTCTTCCTTCAACTTCGAGTCTACCCAATATGCTGGAATTGGCGGTTTTCCGTTCTTTTGAAGATGAAGTTCAGGCAGATCACAAATTTCAGGTAAATCAAGCCTAGACTTCACATTATCTTTCATCTTTCCTTGCATGTTGAGAAGAGTGTTCATAATGTTATCGAAGAAATTTTTCTCAATGTGCATGACATCAAGATTATGCCTTAGTAACTGGTCCTTCCAATATGGTAAATACCAGAAAATGCTTTGCTTTTGCCAGTTGTGGACTACACCAGCTCCATAAATATTCTCATGCCCTTGTCCACCGCAGTCACGACTCCTTAATGCACCAAATCCTTATAAGTGGCCTAAGATAGCCGACCCATCATCTTGGAGAATAGGATCATCGAACACTTTCCTCTTCTTCGTAAAAAGTTTAGTGTTTTCCGATATGGATGATCATGCAGTAGAAATCTTCTATGACAATCAAACCAAGTCGATTTGCGTCCATTCTTCAACTGGAATGCATCTGTCTTTTCCTGACAATACGGACATACTAACCTCCCGCGTTGTCCATCCTGATAACATACCGTAAGCCGGAAAATCGCTAATGGTCCACACAATGCAGCCCTCATCAGAAAATTTTCCTTGCATGAGACATCGTATGCTACAACACCGGGTAGCTATAACATTTGCAACTCATGTATCAGTGGCTGCAAGAATACATCAAGTCTCTTCTCGGATGCTCTGGACCGGGAACGAGTACGGAGAGGAAAAGAAACTCCCGACGCATGCACATAGTCGGCGGTAGGTTATAAGGAGTCAGAATCATTGGCCACACCGAATATTGTCTCCCATGCCTTCCAAACGGTTTGAAACCATCTGTGCATAATCCGAGGTACACGTTACGTGGCTCATATGCGAAATCTGGATATACTCTCTGAAAATGTTGCCACGCTTCAGCATCCGACGGATGTGCAATCTCTGCTCCTCTTCTATGCTCAGAATGCCATCTCATTTCCCCCGCAGTTCGCTCCGACTGGTATAAGCGCCTCAGCCTATCGGTTAACGGCATATACCACATTCGCTTGAACGGAACCTTAGCTCTTCCCCTGTATCCTCATAGCGCGGCTTCTTACAGAATTTGCATTCCAGACGGAATTCATCTTCTCGCCAATATATCATACAGTTGTCGATGCACACATCTATCATCTCATACGGTAATCCAGCCCTTGTACAAGTTTCTCGACCTCTTTGTACGAACCCGGCGCCAGATTGTAGTCCGACTTTATGCCCACTAATCTTGTAGCAGCTGATAATGGCGAATGACCCTCTCTGCAACCATCGTAAAGCGACTTCTTCGCTGCATCTAACATGTCAAAAAATCTCCTAGATTCTACATTTGGTTCCTCACCTACCCTAGGAATTTGATATTCACATACCTCTGGAATATTTTCTCTATGTGCATCATTAACCATCTGAATGGTGCCTACACCAAAATCTACATCGACAGTATAAGGTTTGCTAGAAATAACATTAGGTTCCCTAGTACTAGTACAACCGTAATGTTCTCTACTACTACATGCATTATCCGAAGTTTCCCCATGAAGATACCAAATCTTATAACCCGACATAAACCTAACCGAATACAAGTGAAACATACTTCGCCAATCGTAAGATTTCTAGAATTTCGGCAATTAACACATGGACATCTTAACTTGCCTTTTTCAGCGTATGTGGTTGACTGCAAGCTAGCAACATAAACTCTGCAATACCGAGTGCATATTCTCGTTCCACTAGCTTCGTCGCCTCAACAATCCTAACTCTGTCCATCCACGATCTATAATAGTTAGAAGAAGACATTTTTCTCGGTTACTAGAAGTATTAGAGAGAGAAAGAGAGAGATATTTATGGAGGGATAGGTGTGGAGGGGAAGAGAGGAGTGATGAGGTATATGTAGAATAATTTCAGACGGAAATCCGTCGGAAATCGGTCGTTTTCTAGCCGACCCAACGGTCATATTAACGGTCATATTAATGGCTATATCCGGGTGTTTCCGACGGAATGAGAAAACCGTCGGAAATTTTCGACGGTATTCCGTCAGAAACCTTCCCGTCGGAAAGTCATTATTTTTTATCGGTAATTTTTGACGGAATTTTTTCCGTCGGAAATGACCCTGTTTTTTTGTAGTGTATTTCATTCCCTATGCGTGTCTTATTTTCTTGAACTATTTCCTGAAATATTTTATTTTCTATGTGTGTCATGGAACTGTTATTCTTGACTATTTCATTATGTGTATGTGTCAAAGTTTCTAGAACTTGTATTTCCCTTTCGTTGATTTTTTAGAAAGCCAAAAAAAAAAGCACATTAAACAGGTGTATGCATCTTAGCAGACATATACATTTTCATCATATAGATGTGTCCTTTGCATGTACGCTTACAGGTGTCATATAGAAGTCCTACTTTTTTCAATCTTAAAGGTTAATTAAGATATGACAGATTCTTCCAAAGAAAAAAAATTGTTTTTCTTATCATTGCTTTAGGGATACATAGGATCATATGATGAATTTACGTAGCCACTTGACCAAAGTAATACATTATATAACTAATAAACATAATATTTTTATACAAACCGTAATTAGGGAAGGTGTTATATTAAATCTGGAAATCTTTTTGAAATCGAAATATTACACATTAATAAAACTGATAACATAATTCAGGAAACAATTACAACATATCCAAATAGGTGCAAACATAAAGAATGTACATGAACTCGGCGAAGGAGTGAAGACGAAAGAGATTCATGTCCCTTGTATTTGTTTTCGCAAACGCTTTTTCATCCTATATAATTTATTTTCCATAATTTTCACTTAACCGTAATTACGATTTAAGAATTTTTTAATTTGGAAAACACACATCCATATTTACCACCCTAAATAAACTCTTGTTATGAGACAATCAATTACAAGAGCAAGAAAGCTCATCATACCTTTCAATTTGCATGCACTCCCATTTGATCTAATCATGAAGGTCCTACTTCATTCTTGCAAGAAAAACATGATTGACTTCCGGCATTCGAAGAAACTTGTAAAAAGAAAGGATATGGAGCAACGACACAAATTCTACCATTCAGTTGACCTGATCCGTATGCAGGTAAGGAGCGGTGAAATTTAGGATTTCAATCATAAGTGTTACTAGGAGGGTAACACAACAGCCTTATTTTTGAAAAGAATCTCTGATTTCCTATTCACGGAAGTCGGAATGATGGAATCGCAGCAGTGAAGACTGCAATTAATCCTGGTTATGAGATAGCAATGTACTCATATGGTATGATACAAAAGGCATTTAAAAAAGATTGTTATAAAAGTAGACACCATATCTTGGCCTTCAGACGCCTGAATTCATCAGAGCAAAGCGTGACCAAATCAGTCTGGTAGGAGTGATATCTTGCCCTTGTGTTAGGATTAATAACTGGAGCCAACCGTGGAATGAAGTTGAAAAATAGATAAGATGTGCAACAGTTTTGGGATATATGGAAACAAAGTTCTTCTGGACATTTTGGGACATGAAACAAATTTTTCTGCATTATTTTTTATGAGTTATCAACATGTAAAAATTAACAAAAGTATATTCAAAGTCTTAATGCATAATATTTGTAACTAAAGTAGAAATCAAATGTTATTAGGAAGGTTTTAAAAATAGAAAACTTTACACTTTATTATAATCAAGGGTTTGTGTAGCCATTATGACATGTAATAATGTTGGATGGTAAGAGAAGATTAGTTTAGTTATGCTTACTTTTTATTAATTCATGAAGAAAGTACACCAATTCAGGAATTGCTTTCAAAATATATTAAAAATATGTAATTTCTGAAGTACGTAATTTGGGAATCAAAAAATATATTTGGAACCTTCCAAAATCGTAATATACAAGATTTTCTTAAACACATATACTCGAAGGGTTACCAGAAAATAGATAATGAACTCCAACCATTAATAATGGAGAAATCTAAACTATAAAACACAACTTTAATAACTCAAGCAGATTAGTATACATTATATGATAACAAAAATCCTCATTAGTGGAGAAATCTAAATCCTAAACCCCTCACTTATAAACTCAAACACATTAATTTACAACACATGATAACAAAAATCCTTATTAGTTGAAAAATCTAAACCCTAAATTCCACCTATGTGAACCCAAACACATTAATTAACCCCTCACTTAAGTCAAATTTTTCCATTCTAATAAAAGAATAAACTCAAACACATTAATTTACAACACATGATAACAAAAATCCTTATTAGTTGAAAAATCTAAACCCTAAATTCCACCTATGTGAACCCAAACACATTAATTTACAGTACAAAATAACAAAAATACTTATCAGTGGAGATCTAAAACTTAAACCCCTCATTGTAAAGTCAAGCACATTAATTTACAGTACATGATAACAAAATCCTTACCAATGGAGAAATCCAAACCATAAACCCCTCATTTATAAAACTCAACACATTGATTTATAGTATACGATAGCAAAAATCTTTATTGGTGGAGAATTCTAAACCCTAAATTATTATTTTATAAACTCAAGCACATTAATATACAACACATGATAACAAAAATCTTTATTAGTGGATAAATTTAAACACTAAACCACTAACCTAGTGGCGGAGCCAGAAAAAATTTTGATTGAAGGCAAAAATATTTCAATTAAAATATTATTTAATATAAATATAATATTTCTGTACTTAAAACATAAAATATAAATTGTACAAACATATTATATTTTTTTTTAATATTACTTTTAATTTTTTTTTTCTAGAACACTACAAAAAAATGCTGAGTTACATGACTTTTCCTAAGACATTTTGTAAACCGGCTTTAAATCTTAAAACTAACCGAGTTATGTTTGCACATATTTGTTTATTGATTAAACGTACTGAATATATGAATTAATATAACTGATTTTATTGAATACATGCAAGTAAATCTATTTGTCACTCAAATTTGGATGGACAAAGCTTGATTATATGAAAAGTTGATTAAATAAGTAACTGAAGAATAAAAATAAATTAATGGGGGCAGATTAATTGTAATTTGGTGTGGGGCAAAAATTATTCTCTTTAATAAACTATATTAGTTAATTTTTAATCACTGGGGGCAGCTGACCCTATCTCATATAGAGTGGCTCCGCTCATGCACTAACCTAAAAAGATTAATATGTAGGACATGATAACAAAAATCCTTATGAGTGGAGAACTCTAAACTCCAAGCCCCTCATTTATAAACATTCATTTTGATTTATAATACATGATAAAAAAATACTTTTCAGTGGAGAAATATATACCTTAAACTCTATTTTTATAAACCCAAACACATTAATATACAATACATTTTAAATTGAAATTTATTGGAACACAACATTGTTTTTCCACTAGACTATGATTATAAACAGGAGAGGAATGAGAACTATAAACTTATATATTATACAGCTTAACATGAAACAAATATACATATTCAAAAGGTCTTCAAAAAATATTTTTAAAAGCAGTCACCTGAATTCGAAACTGGGGCTTGCAATGAATCATTCATTTGGTTTGTGTAGCCACTAGATCACCAAAATTTTTAATTATTTAACTCTAATATTAGTTTTCTTAATATAATTGACTATAAGTGATGAACCGAAGTGTTTTTGTAGAAAAATAACACGCCCAAAATGTAAAATATTCAGATACCATTACCATCATAAAAGAGCGATGAGATACATGCGTTTGATCTTAAATAAGAAACGATCATTAAACATAAATAAACTCATAAAACATAATTATTCAAATTTAAATCTTTATTTCAGAAAGAAGCATGCTCTCTAGTTCAGGCCTCCACAATTAATTGGAACACAACATTGTTAGATATGTAGAGATTGACAATTTCATCAACAATAAGATCATCTTCAATAACTTTAGATTCTCTTAACAAAGAAAAAATTGAGTCAATAAGATGGGGAATGGTGTACCTAGAACTCTATTTGTTCATCAAGACTGGAAGAAAAATACATCAATTCGCATCTATTTTTGGATGATACACCTTTGTATTGAAATTGATCATTGATTATTTTATAGGAAATCCTAATGGAAAACGAATAGTTAAATTAAACAGCCCTCTTTCGTAATGAGAGTTTTGAGGTTCCATCATATGCATTCACAATGGTAAATGTTACAATCCATCAGACCAATAATAACAAATAGAAGGGAATTTTCCTTTAAATTCTTCAATGACTTCTTAATAGTTTTTTCATAGAACGACGTGCCTTCTTTTTTTTCTTCAAAAATTGAAAGTCTATTAGAAATGAGTAAAATAAGAATCAGGAGAACAAACATGAAAATAAATTTTGCTTAGTTTGAAATGAAAATGGGTTACTTGACTTTTTAGAATTATAGAATTAGAAAGGTAGAGAGACAAAATCCAAACTTCGATGTGAATGTAGACGTTTATGTCTGTGTATGTATACATAATATAAAAGATAATATTTGACCAATCAAGTTTCGAATGAGATGACAAATGTGACTTAACATAATCTTTACAGTTGCAACTTTTTACATCATCTTTGAGGAGTCACACCTTTTTAAACTTGTGATTTTTCAATAATGAAGCATTTCATTTAACGTGTATGAGTAAAGATAATTTTAATGGAAATTATAATCTGACGTAATAGTATAACACTATGAAATTCATGAAATAGTTTAGCGCTTCAGAAAAGGCACCATATTAAAAATTTAGAATTTATTTGGATTTGAAACGAATAGTTTTCAAAAGATTTTTCAATATGTTCATTTAGTTACTAGGCTATGGTAATATTTTAGTGTAATGGAAACTATACTTATGTATTATACATCTTAAGGGATATATAGGAAACCATTAAACATATTCAGCAAGGTTTTCATAAAATAATTTTAAAAAATCGTTCACCTGATTTCGAGCTGAGTTTTCAATGCATCATAAAAAAATTTGTGTGTAGCCACTAGGCTATGGTAGTACTTCGAGAATCGTACGAAGTTAAAGTAAATATATTATCAAAAATTTGGAAATCATTAAACATATTCAGGAATGTATTCAATTTTCCCCATTTCTTATTATTCAAAACTGTAACTTGATTTAAGGAGTGATCATGTGATAGGTTTTCATAGCCGCTTGACCACTGTAGTACTTCAAGAAGTTTTAAAAATCTAAAATGCGTTTTAAACTTTTCAGAATACTATAATTCAGTTTGAAGAATGTTTCAATGAACAACATGTTTGATTTTTTCATGATAACATTTCAAAGAACTAGTACATTTTAGTTCATTAAAACACAAAACATGAAGAAACATGAAATGTATCAGAAAACGTGTTATGAAACACATCCTAAAAGATGATTAAAGAGGAAGTATCATATTCCTAAGAATAACTAAGAATGTAATATATGTTGTATCATCCTAACATACAACCCCATGTTAGTAACACAAATCACAACATCATCCGTGTATGCATCCTAGGAGGCATACATGTATAAACACAAGCTCATCAAATACCAGTTCTGCATGTATTCTTGTTGTGTCCTCCAATGCCACATATGCTGCATTTGTGTGATTGAGTTTTTGACCTTGGAACACCAAACACTCCTATTGATATGATCCTCCAAGTCGGAGGTCTCCCACTGCGTTTTTTGGTACCTGGTTGTGGACATGAAAATCATATACAACTTCGGGGTAATCACAAGTTGTTAAATCTCCACATGGGTGTATGCTCTCAGGATAATCTTTAGCAAATGCTTCAGTGGAGTGGAAAACATCAACATAATTTTTTTCTTCTAACTTGGAATAGCAGCAACAACTGCATGATTGCAAGAAATCATGTCTATATCAAAAATATTGTATGTGCAATGCTTCTCTTCTACATTAACAACATACTTCCTCGCCTCATGTTTGGCCTCAAACTCATATCAGTCTACTTGGTAAAAATTTAGTTTCATTTCAGCATCATACATTGATACCAACCTCTGCACTACACGTGGTGTCACAATCTTGTCATGTTTCTTAGCAGCTTCTCGACGCTCGTGAAACCAAGTTATGAGTCAATCTAATCATCTCAGAAGAGAGACTATTGACAAATCACGAGGCTGTTTCAACATGGAATTAAGCGACTCTGCAATCTTGGTAGTCATGATACTGTATATGTTTCCAGGAGCATAACAACGTGCCTACTGTATATAGCTAAACAACTAATTAAATTCATGACGAGTATAAGCATCAGATGAATATTCTGCCACTGAAATCAATTCAGTTTTCCCTACATGGTTTTAGTGTTACTAATCAGATGGATTTTGCAGATACCATGATGTGAAAGTGGATAAAAAGTTTAAAGAGCTGATGCATTGCATGGAGCTCGGTGAGAAAAAGATATCATATGCATCTCAGATAATATAGGTCAGCCCTTGAAAAAACCAAGTCCAAAAAATTTTGTTTTCTGAATCCACTATCTAAGTACTAAAGGATATAAGTGATACTCTCCATCTTGTGCACTAGCTCCTAGTAAAATTTCTTTAAACTTTCCTTTTAGGAATATATCATCTACAATAATCACCCACCTCATTGAATAATAACCTCTAATTGAATGTAGCAAAAGTGTATTGAACTTCCCAGCAACGTCCATCTGAAGATAAGTTTTTGATGCATGGTTTTTCTCTTGAAGTTTGAACAACTATTTTGATAAGTTGTAATAACTGTCTTTAAAAGTCTGTCTCATCAAAATCTAAACCTCTTTTTCACTCTCCAAGTTTTTTTGTAGCGGATTTGTACCCCATGATGTATTCTCACTTGCAATATTCTTTTGAGTTTGAGTCAATCCTTATTTTCTCCATAATTTCTATAAATTAAAGAACCAAACAATTTCACACTTGCTTATCTATGATTCACGTCTTTGTATGTTGTGTCACAAATAGACCACAAACATACTTCTTCACAACAAAAAAAATCAGAATCGGGAAGCTTTGTTTCACGCATCTTCCAAGTGAATTTATCATCGACACATCCTAGTATCACTCCTAACTTGTTTGACCAAAAAGTCTTGAACTCAAACTTCTACACTAATGCCAATTTTTCATCATATTAATCAACTCTTACTTGTTCTTGAAATATCTGCTCACACGTATGAGATCCCCTGACGTTGAAGGAAAAAATCATGTATGAAGAGGAGGAAGATCTGGAAGAAGATGCAAAAGAAATGAAGGCTCTCCTTGATCAACGACAATCCCGATTCTTCAGAACAACACAATTCAAGCTTGCTTTCCCCGAATTCTTCATCACAGAGCATGATCACCAAGTCGACGACAATGCTAGAACTGAACTAACTAGTCTCGCCGGTTGACGACATAGCCTATCAAACCAGGGTAACCGACATGAATAATGATGCCGAGCTGACAAACCTGATTCAGAACCATCAACATAATGATTAGGACTTCTCTTTCCTCATAAAGGTTCTGTTTACACAGGTCGACGAGCTGACCTGATAAAACAACATTTTCTTAGATTAGTTTGCAGTTGCTTAAACCATATGCCAAGAGCAAATCAACGACCTTTAGTCGTTCGGGCAACAAGCATCTTTGAAAATGGTGGACCTCACCCCTGACTCCAAAGGAGTCTGTTCGACGTATCACAGACACAGGATGCCAAACCAAGCATGCGACCGCCCATACCCTCAACATCCTTATCGATTGGATGAGGAACGAACCCATCAATACTTATTGAACCTAAGCTTAGCCAAGCCAAAATGAATAGGAACAACGAGATCGAAAAACTAAAGGCGTAACTGGAGGACATGACCTCAAAGATCCACAAAGAAACAAGCTCGAAACCAAAGATTAATTGAGTGCTCAAGGAAACAAAAAGCACTCTATTAACAACCAAGATAATGGGCACTCCGTTCCGACATCCAGGGAAGATCAAGCTGCCGACCTATGAAAGGAACTCGGATCCCCGAAAATATTTAACATCTTTCAGCATCACAATGGGAAGAGCACAATTCTCCTCAAAAGAACATTACACCGGCCACCTAATCAGAGCCACAGTCAACTGGTTTTCCCATCTTGAAGTGCACTCTATCGAAAACTACCATCAATTATCGACTATTTTCCTCAAACACTATTCTATGCATTGAGGAAGGGGCCTCAAACGCCAACCTCTTGACGATAAGTCAAGGACCAAAGGATCACCTCAGGTCCTACATCTATATGTTCAAAAGCATCATTTCCAAGAGCTCGGTGACTGATAATGAAGGTCTTCTTGCACAGCGCAATGGACTCTGGTATGAGTCGCCTTTTCGTGAAGAAATGAAAAAAGATTATGCCGCAAACAGATCGAAGACGCCCTTCACCAAGCAGCTAACTTTATTGAGATCGGAGAAGACAAAGAGATGCATGCTAAGAAGTTCATTCCAGCAAAGGCATCAGCGGCAAAAGGAAAAAAAATAAAAAACACCAGAGTACCTCGATGAGAAAGGTAAAAAAGCGACGGCATACTACGTTAGTGAGCATCAAACGAACAAATAGTAGGGTCAGCAGCAAGGACATAACCAACAAAAAAAACAACAAAACTGGTCTTGGAAAAAATACGTCCGCACTGACGACCATGATAAGTCTTTATGTACTTTTTATCAACGCTCTGGGCACGATACAACTGAATTACACCATCTGAAAAATATCTTGCTCGGGGAATATCAAAAGGGAGTAACGAACATAACAAATCAGAACGTAGATATGCTCAAAGTTTAATACCCTAAGTTACACTGTAAGTGCACATGCAAATGTAGTATATAGGGGGCGAACCAAAAAGACTCAAGAGTTCTTACGATAGACTATAAAGCGTTGGGTTAAGCTAAGCAATAGGCAATCAAAAAGAAAATAAATCAGTAGCAGAAAGTAAATAGCATACGAGTTTGTAATCAATACTAAAAGGCGTCAGGTCAAGAGAGTTCTCAAGGAATCAAGTCAGGCAGATGAATTATCAGTCGGGATCGAATTAAGCACCGTTCTAGAACTCAAACATAGATGTAAGATAATCTAAATTTCATTGCGAGAATTTACTAAGTCGAAATCCTAGAAATCCAAATCTCTTTGCAATTCCTACATATTAAACTAGCTTTAAATGAAAGTTTTTGATTTGTTCAGAAATTAGTTAAACCAAATTTCATTGCAGATAACTAAATTGCTCAACCTAAACAAATCAGATTCCAAATTACACTCTCGTGTCGATTTAAAAACCTAAGATCTAGATTCCAATTGATCAGGTTAGAAACTAGCTTTAAGAACAATTCAGGCTGAAGAACTAACATGTTATTAATTCCTTAACTGATTAAATCAACCTAACATGCCATGAAAACCTTATGAGAATCCTTAAACATAATAATGAATCTACTCAGACATATTGAATGAAACAAGAACCATGGATGAAATGGATTGCATTAAAGAGATAGGAGAATAGAAAAAGGGGTTCGAAATCTTCTCCAAAAGCAGTACAAGGTACGGATCAGCTCCAAAGCTCTAAACTCTCTCTAGCCAAAAAGTAAAAAAATTGTGTAGAATAAAACACAAATAATAATAAGTGTTAAACAAGTTTTGGGTCTTCTTTGTAAATAGTAAAATTTCTAGGCTATTTCTGCAATTCTTTAAAACTTCATTAAAACGAGAATTGTTTGATGGATAGATGCGTCGACCGATGCACATGATGCGTCAGTCGAGCATACACTCTGATCTTGTCATCACGGCTTCAACTCCAATCATTTCCTAAAAAGCTTCCAAAGTCCTCCAAATGTGTCCAAACCTATAAAACACCTGAAAAGACTCGGACACTACAAAAGACTTGAGTATATACTTATATCATGGCTTAAAACACCTAAAAATCATAATATATCAACTCTCCCACACTTAGCATTTGCTTGCCCTCAAGAAAAAACATAAAACTAAGATCAGGAGAAGAAGTTTGAAAACTTCGGAAACTCATTTCAACGTTGAATTACTACACTCATATTCCCCTTAGTAATCCACATAAAAATGAACATGTAGACATCATGACCACAATGTACTTCCCCCATGCTTAGCAACTGTCCTAAGTAAACTCCACAATCATATTCATAGCATTCAAATTCACCACTTGACTTCTATAATCTAATTAGGTGCAGCCTCACCAAGGGGGTATCGATCAAAGAACGCATGGATTCTTACTCTGTTAGTATTTGACCATAATACTATCAATTTCTTGTTCCTTTCTTCTCCCTTTCTTCCTTTAGCATCTGATTTTTCCACATTGGGTATCATTTTTTTCCAGTGCTCTTCTCTTTTTATTCCGGGTGCTAACTTTGGACACTATCAATGAGGTAATAGGGGTCTATACCACACCCGTGATCACTTCGAAGCTAGTACCTTATCCTTAGTTTATTACTCATTTTTTAATTTAAGGGTAGGGGAGAAGTGAACCATACTAAGATAGGTTTACTAGCTGTTTCAGAACTGACAGAGGAATCCAATTCAAAGTATACCAAGCCCCAAGGTGAGAAAAAGTAAGTCAAGTTAAAGGAAAAGTCATTAATGGATCCTCTGAATACCTGCAGTGAATATCCAATGTAGGCTGATCTGCATTGGGTTTTCTAATAGTTAGAGATCATCTGCAAGCTCATCCAATGGTTACTTAAGTATCTGCAAGTGTAGTGATCTCCTCAAACAATCCTAGTTTCTTTCTAACTGTCCTGGCTCAGTAAAACAAACTAAACAGACACATACACTAAGAAAAGAAAAATAATAAGTCAGTACCACCTCCCCCACACTTGAAACACACTGTCTCTAGTGAAATTGAAGCTTAGGTTCGGTAAAAGATGAAAAGGGACGAAATGTATGTCTGTTTTGAGATTTTTACATGTCTCGCAACTGCGTCGACCGACTTGTCATGCAATGGTCGACGCATGTTTCGGAATGGGTGCGTCAATCGACTCATAGAGTGAAACGATCGACGCATATCGTGCCTGTTCAGAAAATTTTCGCAGCCATCATCACTTCCGTGAATAATCACAAAAACTCAACCTGTAAGCTACATAGATCAAAGACAACACAGAATCAAAGCACCAGATTATCATACCAAACATCAATACATAATTTACAAAGTAATGGACATGACATAGACTCAATGAAAACATCAAAATGACTCAAAGAAAATAAAAAGAAAAGAGTAAAAATATAGAACCAAGTGTCATTGAAATAGGAACCAAAATCAGAACTCAACAGAATCCTCCTCATCGTCAATGCCTGCATAAGGATCAGAACCACCAGACTCAAGAGTGGGAGATCGTCTCCATTGAGGAGCAGATGTAGGCACATGAACACTCGGTTGTCATATGCAGGAACAGCTAGACATCATCTCCAACATACCTTTCAGTCTGTCATTCACCATCCTCTGGAAAGCTCTCTGAGACATCTCTGCAAGATCCATTGGTGGATCACGATAAGGAACAAGCAAAAAATCACCTGCTGCAGCTGTAAGGGCAGGTGGAGGAGTACCAGAAGTAGAAGGTCCAGAAGTAGAAGCTCCAAGGGGGTTGGCAACTGTGGTACTCTGCGCAGAAGGTTCGGTTAGAAAGAAAGCTCAAATCCAGAACTCTCGATCTTCGTGAGCTCTGGTAGTGGAAGCTGCACGCACCACTCTCTTCCAGGCGTATCATGGAAAACTCAAAGGTTATCCTCCTTCATCCATGTGGTGCTCCTCAGATGAGAATCATCCATCCACATCCTCCTCGTCACAACCTCGCGTCCATCTGTAGGAATCCTGAAGTGCTGGAAGATAGGAGTAATCATGCTTAGAAAATGCATTTTTCTTCGAAGCGCACAGATGCTCTTCGAAGACAGCTCCCATATGGCCAGCTAAAATGGTCTCATCAAACAGATGTCATATCTCAGTGTAAAGTAGCATTATCTCAGTCTTGTGCATTTTGTTCGGCTCAGCCTTGCACAAAATTGTGTTCCCCAAAACACGAACGACATACCTCAGGACCGGATGTAGGATAGCTCTCTGGTTGGTAGGACGCGAATGGTAGTGATCATTACCAAAATGAGACCAGAAGTACTAAGGATCTGCGTCTGTTCACTCAGCACTAAGAACACAGCGGATTGGCTCCAAGCTGAACCCATAGATGCTGCAGAGATCCAGGATAGAGAGCCGATACCCACTATAAGAAAATATTGTTTTCACGACTGCACTTTTAATCGCCGAATAGTCGTTAATCGCGGTTTTACGACAAAATTACGACTAAATATGGTAATTGTAAATCTATAGTCGGCGAGTTAGGACTACTTATCTAACTAACATAGGTAATCTTAAAATAGACATAACATTGTCGGAAGATATTAGGACTAATTTGCGACTACGGTAGCGATAATTGTGCGACTATAGAGGGAGTCCAAATGCGTTCGGAGAAATGTTATCATCAAATATTCGTTAAACTAGGTGACCACTGCGCGATTAATATGTGATTGTATTGTATAGTCAGAGAGTAGTCGTAAATATTATTCACTATGTAGCGACTGGGTAGCGACCATTTTAACTACTATCCCGCAACTAATCTGAACATCCATATACGATTATGGTCATGATCTCGCCACTATGCGGCGCCAGTTACGTGACCGTCTTATATAGTCACAACGTATTTGTAATATTTGGGGACTATTTGGCGACTATTTATTGACTAAGTTACCGATTATATGACGACTAATTGGAGAACCCAAATATGATTATGGTAAACATCTTGCTATTAATTATCGGCTGTTAAATTACGACTATGCAGCGTCTAATAGAAACATCCAGATTCGATTATGGTACCGTCTGGCCGACTACTATCTGACTGTCTTATATAGTACAACATAGTCGTAAGAAATGGTGACTACTTGGCGACGGTTTAATGACTAAATAACGATTATTAAGCGAGTATCCGGAAAATCCAGATTCGCTGATGGTAAATATTTAGCAACTACTTTATGTGTGTGATGTGAATAATTGATGACTGTTTAGTCTTTTATTCGTAAAATTAAGAATTTGGATTAATTTCATTTTTGATTTGATAATCATTGATACCGTAATTTGAATGGTATCGAACTCTAGCATTTCGGAGTTTCTAAATCATATACCAATAAATTAACAAGTACAAGAGACTGTGATAAGTAACTTACGAATCATATGGTGTTGTTGTTTTACTTTGAGCTTCCTTCAGTTGCTCTTGGTGAGCGACAACGCTGAAAAGTGTATGGGCTGCTTGCGCTTGCCTATTAAAAGATTTTTAGTCAGGCTTTCGACTCCATAAGGATTTACTCGTCCATCTTCTAAGTGGCATGTGACAATTACAGACAATAAGAGAAAACAGTTAAATAAAGAACATGAGATAACTTTATAAACATGGATTCTGAAAATGTTACTTTACCTGAGGAAAGATGTTGTTATACTTAACTGTTGAGATCTCACGAGGTCGCAGTTCTTTGCAGTGTTTTTGCTGTCCTTTGTGATGCAAACCATATCTTTCATACGTCGTTGATATGTCACCTCAAAAAATGTTTTAGAAGAAAGTTATGAATGGTTTGGCCATGTCTCAAATGATAAAAAATTATCCTGTAAGCGCTCAGACACTCGAACTTAACAGAACACATTAATGAGTTAAGCAGAGATTGGTGTCTTCAATTGCGTGTTGACTATACTATTAACATCCTAGCCATTAGACTCTTAACTCATAAAAATTCCTAATGGTATAAAGTGAAAAAATTTCACTTAAATTAATTAATTACTAATTAAAAAAATGTTACAGACTGTGGAGACTCTATTGAAGATCATAGAGGAATATATGAGTCGTTTACAATCTGTATAACTAAAATTAATTGTAAATGAATAATCAAATTCGGATCATGTTGCCGTAGATATCGAATCAAGGATGATTTCGTGAGTGAGATATTCAAGGAAGAATTTGAGAGAGTCGATAGGGTTTCGGGCAAAGTTAGCGATTAAATAGCATCAAATAAGAGATTTGAAGAAGAGATGTCTGTTTGAGATGGGTAGGTGTAGAAGGGGATTCAGAGAGAGACTAGAGAGATGATTCGAATGAGATTTCTGGAAAGGGGAAGAACAAATAAAAATCAGGGTTTGACGTATTTGATGATTTGTCAGCACTTTGTCGAAAATTATTGGGTACAGGTCGGTAATTGAAATGTTTTTGGGCTATAAAATTGGGTTTAGGTTGTCCAGATTAATTTGACAATTTTTTTGAATATTTTCCACTTGTAGTCGTAACATAATCATAATATATTCTTTTTTTTATTGACTCTGTTTATATTTTTTAACTAATCTAATACTTTAGTAAAATCAGAACAAGTTTGCTCACAATATAAAGAACGATTGAAGACAGGTTTTAAGAAAGCAAATTTATATTTTAAATTCTTTGAAAGTTTTGGATATACTTCCCGGATTATAAAATTATAAATCACCAAAAATTAAGGAAATAGTTTTGCAATTTTGGTAACACTTAAATTAAAATAGTACACAGCAAAATTTAAGAAATAACTTTCGGACTATAATGTAAAAGCAAAGATGAAACTTTAGATTTTCAGGGTTTATGGTTTCTTTTGGAATGAACAAAACCCTATACTCTAAAAAAGAAACCGCAAAACCTCATTATGAGATTTATTGTAAGAACATCTCCAAAAGAAACCTCAAATTTGAAGTTTTGGAAACCTCAAATTTGAGGTTTCAAGGTGTTTGTCTCCAAAAAGAAATCTCAAACATAAACATAAATTGGAGCTGAAACTATTTCTTTATTTATATTTAATTTTTTCTTTATTTTATTTGTAAAATAAAATTTATAAATATAAATATATATAGTATATAAGAAAAAATTTGGTTTAAGGGTCAAAAATATTGAAACATTTCATTATAGGGACAAGATTACAAAAGAAAAGATGAAACCTCAAATTTGAGGATTTGAAGTTTTTTTAGGAGTGAGCCAAACCTCAATAAAGAGGTTTGAGGTTTGGTTTGGAGATGCTAAAGCCTAACATTTGAGGTTTCATCATTTCTTTTACATCGAATGATCTTAATTGAACATATATAGCGAGATGAATTGGTTGGTGTCAAATGTTCTTACTGGTTTTATGATGTTTTGAGAAATTAAATTATGATTTTGTGAATCTATCTAGATATCTGATTTTTTTTGTTTACGTATATACAAACTTATCATGTTAAGGAAATTTAATAATATTGGTTGAGAGAAACATTGAATAATCTTCTTGTCTTTCATTTAATGTGTAAGCAATAAGCACAACCCTACCAAATTAAACGTTAAAAACAAGATTGGAGGGTGGCTGCAATATAAATATCCCACAGAAACAGAGAAACTCTGCAAAAGTCTGCAAGAGAACAAAAGACAAAACCAGTTTACGGTTCTATGTCTCGAGGCTATACCAGAGCAAACGATAAAACCAGTATACGGTTCAAGGGCTCATGGGCTACGCCAGAATAAAGAGACAAAAGCAGTGTACGATTTGCATATTTTTTAACCATGATATTTAACCATGATTAATTGATTTGATTGGGTTCGCAAAGAGACACACTCCATGTAACTGTACATCTCTCTCTCTCTCTCTCTCTCTCTCTCTCTCTCTCTCTCTCCTCTCTCTCCTCTCTCTCTCTCTCTCTCTCTCTCTCTCTCTCTCTCTCTCTCTCTCTCTCTCTCTCTCTCTCTCTCTCTCTCTCTCTCTCTCTCTCTCTCTCTCTCTCTCTCTCTCTCTCTCTCTCTCTCTCTTTCTCTCGGTTTTGAAGCGGCGCTCGAGGCACATTATTAAAACCCTCATTTCTTGCAACCTTCTTTAGTGTAAGTCCATTGGTTGGTGAGGGGAAGTTATTTCGTCGTAATAATCATCTTCCCCACTAACGTTTCTCCCACTATCATGTTCTCTAAACAGAACCAAAACACAATGGTCCATTACAACTACATAGCATAAAAATAACCAAGCCAAAACCGGCTGGCGGTTCAGAGTTAAGATTATCCACGTCTACCCATACTATGTTTTTGCAGATGGATCACATTGGAGTTTCATCTTGGCCGACGAGAGAGTAAGTAAAAATTATTTGACTGATTTTTTTGCATGCAAGACTGCACTGGTTCTGACTCTTTGATATTCATGCATTCACTCATGCGCAGGGAGCCAAGATCGAATTTTTCATTTATCCAGGCGAAGTAAATAACTTCTTGACTTGAGAATATAAGGCAAGTGGATTGCGATATCTGGAGTTATGGTAGTCTGAGCGGATCCAAGTTTATGTCCAACAAAATCTCGCCAACGACTTGAAGTCACGGAAGACACTGAGATTGAACTTATTGAGCCTTTGGACAACAATCACTATATGGAATTTGTTAGTTTCCTCCATATATGTGATATAAAAACAGACAGAGCTGATCCTATAGGTAAAATTTATCGAAAGTTTCCACCTTATAATGTTTTTTAGTTTTTTTTGCCATTGAACCAATTTCTTAGGTTTGATCTAACGCTCCGCAAATTTGCGATCCCGGATCTTTTATTTTTTGTAACGATATTTACATTCGTAGAAAAGGTAATGGGAACGGAACCGTGTTTGGCTCGATAGGAGGCCTTGAGCTTGAGGTAAAGGCCGTACCGCCAAGCCATTTGGGCATGTTCTCACCGTTTGGTGGTAGAGGTGGCGGACCAGGGGCGTCTGTTCCGTAGATCCCGTTGAGTCCTCAATCAACGAACTCAAACTGAAAGGGATAGGGGTCACTGTCGAAGTCATTGTGGGAGAAAACCCACAATTCGACGTTTCAGCAGTATATCTAGAGATCTCTGGCGGTGATGCGACGTGAGTGAAATCCAGTCGAGTTACTCAAAGAAGGCCTCCTTTCGCGTAAGGGTCGATCCCGTTGGTTCACGTTGGCGAGTTCCTCGAGACAAGCATTTAAGCGACGATCTTCCTCAACGAGCTGAGTATCCAAAGTGCGATTGGCGATCTCTTGAGTTCGGACGTTAGCCTCGTTACTTTCGGTTCACTAGAAAGTTGAGTATCGAACAGATTTCAGCCAAGTCATCCGGGCTTTGCCTCGCGACATGAGGCGAACTGGATCGTTGAGTTCCAGATTCGCTTCCAAGTGTTGGAGCGTTATCATATCTGCTCCAGACCCAGTTCCTGGTTAGGTCGTTGGCCCCTGACAAGGTGTTTGTCGGGATTGAACTCGTGGTCTATGTTTGAACGACGGAGCCGGTTGGAGCTTACGTCGCATGGTTTAGGACTGGGTCCGCCCCTACGTTATCAGTCTGACCCGTGGTAATGTTCACTCCAGTGGTGTTCTATGAAACGATGCCGATCACTTGCTCGCGATCGACCGGAGGAGTGACATTATTTTCTGGCAGAGTAGGACTCATCTTGATTTATCAAATCTTGTATATGATTCTCATGACAGAAAGATCTATGGTTTTCCCCATAGAAGGCGCCAAATGTGAGTTCAGAGATTTCGCACCAACGATATAAAATTTAATGTTGTTTTGGGACTTTAGGAAATGATATATAGGTTTTCTTTGAATCAAGGATGTTGTAAAATATTGAATGCTGAGATAGAATTTATACAAAGAACTGGTCGTAAGAATACAAATGAGATCGAACTAATTTGGTCAGTGTTTAGAGCTGTAAAGTTGAGATTATGTTTCGTGTCCCCGTTGAATGACTTCTTCTCTCCTCATATCCTCGACCTCACTTCTTCCGTTGCGTCTTCTCGCTCGCATTATCCTCAACGTCCCGATATTCTCGGAGTTTTTTGCAACAGTTGAATACTTGTTCTTTGTCGAACTCGAACTCTGGTGGGCATGAAAGACAGATCGTCTTACTGAATGTTTAGCTAGTGTCACTTCTTCACGCTTGATGGGCCTCGTTGAGTTCGTCTATCTTTCAGGCTTCCACTTCTATTGTGCTTCGTATTCGTAAATGGGCCGGATTTTATGGTGCAAAATCTAGCACCAACACCAACTGTCTTCTCCAAGATTTCCTTAATCTGTCTGTTAGAGACCTCTACTTGCCCACTAGTCTGAGGATGATATAGAGTAGACCTTGTTGATAAAGTGAGATCCTCCATCACTTATAACAATCCGAGGCACTCAAAATCTAGGGAAAATGGTGGTCTTAAACAGCTTAAGCACCACCAAAGAGTCATTGGTTGGACTAGCTATTGCTTCCACCTACTTAGACATATTGTCCACATAAACCAAAATGAACTTATTCCCATAGGATGAGGTAAAAGGACCCATGAAATCAATGCCCCAGCAATCAAAAACCTCTACCTCAAGAATGAAGTTTTGTGGCATCTCCTGCTTCTTACTGATTTCCCTCTCCTCTGATAGACATCGCATTGAGAGACAAACAAATGAGCATCTCTGAACATAGTATACCACCAAAAGTCTTCTTGCTAAACCTTAGACATTGTCTTAAAAGTAGCAAAATGTCCAGCATAATCTGATCCATGGTAATGAAATAGAATGTCTGGAACCTCTGATTTTGCAATGAATCTCCTAAAAATGCCATCCGAATTGTGCTCATACAGATAAGGCTCATCCCAATAGAACTCCGTATTTCTCTGAAGAATTCTTCTTAGCATACCCATCGAGATCATTTGGTGCAGTCTCTGCAGCAAGGTAATTCATAATATCTGCAAACCATGGCCGATCGGGCGTCGAGACAGCATAAACATCCAAGTTATAGTGACCAATCTGAACCTTGAAAGGTTCCATGTTCGTAATCGCAGTGCGTCGACCGACGCAAGGGGGTGAAACGGTCGACTCACTATCGGGGCCTCCGTCGATCGTTGCAATGGTCGCGTCGATTGATGCATTCTTTGCAATCCGACAGTTCTGCAGATTTTCGTCCAATTCTGCTCAAACCATTGTCTCAATCAAATTGATGTTCTTCTCAGGCAAAACAAATAAGCAATGGGGACGTCTTCCTCAACCATGATCCTTGAAAGATGATCAGCAACTCCATTTTCAACTCCCTTCTTGTCCTTGACCTCAATGTAAAACTCTTAAAGAAGGAGAATCCATAGCAAAAACCTTGGATTTGCATCCTTGTTCTGCATCAAGTACTTCAAAGCTGAATGGTATGTATGTACTATCACCTTCGATCCAACCAGATAAGGGCAAAATTTCTCAAAGGCAAGGACAACTACCAACAACTCCTTCTCTGTAGTGGAATAGTTTCTCTGCGCATCATCTAGTGTTATGCTGGCATAATAGATAGCATGAAGTTTCTTGTCCTTTTTCTGCCCCAAAATAGCTCCTATAGCAAAATCACTTGCATCACTCATATTGCTTGCTTGATATGTTCAAATGCAGTTTGGCAATTTGTAGTGAACTCAAATTTCACATCCTTACACATCAAAGCAGTTAGTGGTCTAGCAATCTTACTAAAATTCTTGATGAACCTCATGTCGAAACCAGCATGTCCAAGAAAGCATAGATTTCATTGAATCTGGTGCCTGTAGGCTGGTCATGACCTCAATATTGGCGCGATCTACCTCAATCCCTGACTATGATACTCTGTGCCCAAGAACAATACCATTTCTGACCATAAACTTGAAGGATTGTTTAGTTGATCCTGATTCAATTCTTAGATTCATATCAACCTAAACATGCAGATCTAGGTTCTTCTTGATTAGAAACAATGATTAGATCTCACCTTATACCTGTTAATTGCAGCGGAAGGAGATAGAACAGGTCAGAGATCAGAGAAACACCGAGAGATGAATCCTCCAAAGGCTCACACACGCGATCACAGAAAACGGCTGCTAGACCGAGCTGATAGGAGGCGCAGGGAGAGAGAGAGGTTTCGGCGCTGGGGCTAGGGTTAAAGAAGAAAACAGACTCGAGTTTTATTTATAAAACTCGTCCGGTTCCTCTTGGGCCATTTGGCCATTCGCGCACTGTGTCGATCGACACATCATGTGCATCGATCGACACACAGTGGCTAAAACCTTTTATTCTCTCTAAGTACAGTAAATGCCTGGCACTTTTACCGTACTTCTGCTAAGCCATTCCTACACATTTTCCTGTTAGCTTAGGCGTGTGACCCATATGGGATCATATAATAGAGGCAATAAGTCCAAGACTTATAGATCATGAGCGGACTCTAGCAAGCCATCATGACCCCCAGTATTATATGACTTATGTCTGATCATTGACATACTCTTACTTTCTAGAGACAGTACCGAGATTACTGGACACAATTCCAACAATCTCCCACTTGTACTGGAATCTCTGTATTCATAATCCTTTTGTCTCAATATCTCGATTAGTCATAAGGCAAGATTGGTGTCATCCTTATAAAGCCTAATCTTGTTCATCGGACTCTGATTCGATACTGACAATCCAAACGACTCGGGACAGTCCGTTTGAGCATGGGCATGCATTTTCCAGTATTCAAATCTCCGATTGGCCTAGAGATATTCACTCCATTTATATTGGAGGGACAAATTCCGTCTTATTCCATCACTGTAAACTACTCATTTCATAATGTACCCAAACAAGGTCCTTATAACTATCGCAGAACGATAGCGTTAGACAATGATTAAAGTGCATCAGTCCATGTGCAGTCACATGCATGCGAACTCAGGTCTAAGGACTATACTCTATAGTCGTAGTAAGAATCTCTTATGACACAGATATAAATATCCTGAAGAGTTCTTATAAGCGGGTCTTGTCCGGTCGTATGTTCCCAAACATACACCTATGTACTGACTTTGATGCCGCGCATCTATGACACACTGAGACTTTGTCATAAGTCACGTACCAATCCAGTCTCACACGGTTGTTGGTGTTCCAATTTCAACAACCTTCGACTAGGGACAGGATGATATAAAACATCTATCAAACATAGGGTCTCATGATCAAGCTAAATGACTTTGATGACTCAAGATCAAGTCACTTACTTCGATGACCTATAAAATGCTTTATATCACTTTGGAACGATTATTTCATCACAGTTAAAATAATCTTGAAATAATAATTTCATTAAACATCTTAAATGTTATTTCAAGAACATATCCAATAACTAAATAAAGCCCTTTAATAACTCCCACTGAAATTAAGACTACATCTTAATTTCACTTATCCTACAGCAACAGTCCGCGACTCGTGCTTAGGCCTAAGGAGTGGCTTCGTTAATAGATTAGCAACGTTCTCATTCGTTGAAACTTGCTGATCTACTTAACATCTCTGTCATTTATCTCACGGAATAGGTTATACCTATCCTCAAGGTGTTTGGACCTCTGATGTGCAGCTAGTCTCATCTATGCTGGAAATCACATCAAGTTCAGTGACGAACTCTTCTTTCCAAACAACCTCTTTCGCCACTTCCCAAGCTGCGAAATGTTCAGCTTAAGTCATGGAGTCAGCAACAGTGCCTTGCACCGCCAGATAGACACAAGATATAACCGGACTGTGATCGGAAATCATCTTTGTCTATTGGAAACTTGCCTTTCAGACTCTACCGACTCGTAGCACCTCACTTTCTCCGTAACTCAAGAATTTATCCTTAGTATTCCTCAAATACTTTAGGATATTCTTTACGGCAATCCAGTGATTCTTTGCTGGATTTGACTGGTCTTTACTTGTCTTGCTTAACATTAAAGCAACATCAAACAAGTACGTTTCATGGCATACATGATAGTTCCAATTGCCGACGTATATGGAATCTTATCCATGCATTTAAGCTCAGCAGTTATCGTAGGACACTGTGTCTTGCTTAACGTAATGCCATGTGACATTTGCATAAAACCCTTCTTGGAATGCTGAAAACCTGTAGGACTTTGTCGGGATAAGAATCCTGACTTTGTCTTACCAGCTCTTTCGGATCTCTATCTTTAGATCCAAAATCCAAGAACATACGTGGCTTTACTCATGTCAATCATTAGAACCAACTCCCAAGCCAGTCCTTTACAGACTGCAGCATTGGGACGTCATTTTCGAGAATCAGTATGTCATCGACATACAATATGAGAAATGCAATATCGCTCCCACTAATCTATTAGTAAACACACAGTTCCGCTTCGTTCCTGTTCAAGTCAAAACCTTGACTACTTCAACAGAACGAAGATTCCAACTCCGATATGTTTGCTTCCATCCATGAATGGATCAATGAAGCTAATCTTACACATAGTGTAATTTTCGGAGTCCGGGCTCACTTTCGCTCGTTTGAATTTCGCAGATTCGTCGGTCTCAATGATCAGCAGACCATGCGAACTTTCAATGATTATCAGGTTCAACTAATGACGAGAAATCACTCTCTGATTAGTAACTGATTCTTTCATATCTGCGAACTTCAGGCTCCACAGGTGTAGATTCTACAGAAATCTGTAAATCCTTCCGTTGCTCTCCCTTAACAGGTTGAGCAGCCTCCTGTATTTCTCGAATTTCTTCGAGTTATACTTTTACTCCCACTGTTCTTCTTGAAAATAACTTCCCTTCTTAGAAAACAGAATGGACGTAAAAGTAACAAGCCTTGGTTTCCTTCGGACAACCAGCGAAGTAGTACAACTACAAATACTCAGTAAAGACGAATTTGGATCGATTCCAATCCACATTTACGTGGTGTCTTTCAACTGATATTTGTGGAACTATTTCAGCGTAAACTTAGATATTTTAGAGCGTTATTCTTAAATAATATCATGGAAGATTCGTGTGACTCATCTTTAATCATTTCTAATAAGATCTGATTCTTTCTCACAGAAACACCTTCAGGTTTTCAGGAGAAATGAGCTGTGAAACGATTTCACACTCATTAAGATGATCACACAATCAATGACTTAAGTATTCTCACTCTAGATCTAATCCAGAGTCTTAATACTTCTGTCATTCAGATCCTATACTTCATTCTGGAACTCTTTCGACCATGTCAAAGAATTCCGACTTGTGTCTCATCAAATGAACACAGTCACACTCACTGAAGTAATCAGTAGAGATAATGAAGTACAGGAAATTTTCTCTGGCATTACTGCTCATTGGGCCACATACATGAGTATGTTCCAGGTCCAATAAGCCTTTGGGCCTTTCTCTAGCTCGGCTAAGATAGGCCCTTTGCCTTTTGGTCCAGTAAGCAGAATTCAAGTCTCATAAGATATCGTATCAAATGAGCCCAATAGTCCATAACTATGGGATTTCTGAATCCGACTTACTCTATGTGACCAAGACTTTTATGCCAAAGAAAATCAGGTTTAATTCATCAGATTTAAAGCAATTCGGTATTTATGTTACATTTAGGCACTCTTTGGTTTAAGATATAAAACCCATTCCATGAATAGGGTGCTACAATTAATATTTCATTAAGATCAAAAGAACAAAACTTGTCTTTTATCAAAATGAAAAACATTCAAATTCTTACAAGAAAATGAAAGACAACTCTGCTTAAAGCAGGTACATTGTAGCAATTACTTAATACAAAACCAAGCCTAAAAGGGATCTATAAGTGAAAACCCTACGGCTGAGGCAGCATCCCAAGCTCCTTCCAGACATGTAGTTTCACTTGCCCTTCCTTCAAAGTTCTACTGTTGCCCAGGCTCTGCATATTATAACAAATATCAGTGCCACAACTAGTATCCAATACCTATAAGGTAGAACTTGAAGTAATAACATGAATACCTGAGGAAGTAGTCGCATACATCAACTTCAACTCCTCATCATCTTCCATGAATTTAATGCAATCTCTCTTCCAATGCCCTGTCTCCTTACAGTAGCAGCACTTACCAACGTAAGAGGTATCTGACTCGGGCTCAGAAGACACACGCTTGCCATGATTCAAAATCTGGACAACTTTGTCTTCACCCTTGTCAGCATTAGGTTTAGTAAACCTACCCTTCTCATTCATGAGATTGTACAGGGTACTCTTCACGTTTGGCTCAACTGTCTTGAGCATATCATGCAGTTCAGTCAGCGTCTTCGTTAAGCCTTTCTTGATATAGTTCCTTCTGAACTTATCATAGCTTGACGGCAGTGACTGCAGAATGATTTCAGTTGCCAACTCTTGGCTAACTGGATAATCCAGTTTCCTCAGGTTATCAATGTAACCCATCATTTTACTGACATGAGGACTCACTGGATTATCATTTGGTAGCTTGCAGCTAGTGAGAGACTTAACCAACCGGTATCTCTCCACTCTTATTTGCTCCTGAAATTTCAATTTCAGGCTGCTGATCATCTCTATTGGCGACTCCATGTTCTCATATTGCTTCCGCAAATCTGAGTCCATGGTAGCCAATATCAGACCACGCACATCTACCGCATCATTATAATGCTTATTCCAAGCATCATATACTGCATGAGAAGCATTGGACCCGATCCTCACGGGGAGAGCTCTCTCAAGAACATAGTCCTTTCTCTCCTGTCTGAGGACTAGCCTCAGGTTCCGCGACCAAGTCAAGAAATTTGATCCGTTCAGCTTGTCCATCTTAAGGACAGACCGGATCTAGAAAGTGTTTTGATTTTTTGTGCTAGTCATAACTGAAAATTAAGATAAAAGGATTTTAGTTAATATGTTCAATATGATTAATCTCGTATTAAATTTAATATGATTAATCATGCATTATATTCAATAACATCAGTTACCCTCAATAGAATATAATGATTCCAAGATCCACATATAACTAAGATTAAAGTGGGCCACTGGCCGTCACCCAACCTTAGCTTATATCGGTAAGCCCTTTGTCGGCTAATTATATCCGTGATCTAACTCTTGGTTGTGAATCTGGGCCCGAGGCCCAATCCACTCTGATGTCTCAAGGCCCGGGACTCCCGATGGCCTAGTCAAGAAAACCAGACTATACAGTCATGTAATCATTAATGTCTGGGACTCCCAATGACATTTATGAATCACAAACCGTCTTATCCACGCAAAAGTAGACACCCTCACACTGTAAGGCCATGAATACAATTGAATGGGCTTCGACAGCTGACATAGAATGGACAAGACATCCAACGCTTGATATTATTTGAGGTTTGTAGGTTTATTAAAATCCATTCCCAAAATAGAAGATTACTATTTTGGGAAACTTTCCATTTTTGGAAACCTACTATTTTAGGAAACTTTCTAAAATTGGAAACTTCCTAAAACCGGAAACTTTCTGACTTTAGAAATTTCTTTAAAATCCAAAACCCGCAAATCTAGAAACTTCTATTTTAAGAAACTTTCTAATTTCAAAATTTCGGAAACTTTAATTTAAAATCGACTTTATAATTTTATAAAATAAATTTTAAATTAATCTGAAGAAAGACTCAAATAATTGGCCCAATTGTTTTAACTTCTTGGCCCGAGGCCCAAGAATTGGTCCACGTCCAATACATGACCCAATTGTCCAATTAAATGACATAACCGGTCTGGTTCATTAAAATTGGTCTTAACCAAAATTAATTACTACGATGACCACAATTGTCAACCGGTTATTTACTAAACCGGATTTTCTCAATTTATTTGGTCCAACCAAATCAAATTAGAAAATCCTGGTTTAGGCACAAAATCCAATATTTCGACTTTGGATTTCTTATCCCGGTTTAACCAGAATTTAATAAAATTATTAAATCTGTTTATTAAACCGAGACGTTTGATTTTTAATCAAAATTTTAAACCGAGCCTTAAACCCAACCGTATCGATCGATGAACCAACCGCATCGATCGATTCATCAACCGCATCGATCGATTCATCAATCGCATCGGTCGATGCTCTCAGCATCGATCGATGCGTTCACGCGTTGAGCAGGCTTGGCCCAGATATGCGAAATCCATGCGATCGTTCGATCGATCCATGCGATTGCAGTCGATCTCTAGCGGTTGTATCGACCGATCCATGCGATCGTATCGATCGATCCATGCGATCACAGCCGATAATACTTTATGAAAATCGCATTCCAAATCAATATAGCTTGGATTTCGATTTCAAGTGTGTTTAGGTTTCAATTCCTTGTTGCTTAAGTGATTTCTCTTATCAGTAGTTGATTCAAAACACTTCTTAAACAAGAAAACAATCCTAAACTTGAATCTAAACAAGAAAAACCAGAACCTTTTACCTGTTAATTGCAGCGGAAGGAGATAGAACAGGTCAGAGATCAGAGAAACACCGAGAGATGAATCCTCCAAAGGCTCACACACGCGATCACAGAAAACGGCTGCTAGACCGAGCTGATAGGAGGCGCAGGGAGAGAGAGAGGTTTCGGCGCTGGGGCTAGGGTTAAAGAAGAAAACAGACTCGAGTTTTATTTATAAAACTCGTCCGGTTCCTCTTGGGCCATTTGGCCATTCGCGCACTGTGTCGATCGACACATCATGTGCATCGATCGACACACAGTGGCTAAAACCTTTTATTCTCTCTAAGTACAGTAAATGCCTGGCACTTTTACCGTACTTCTGCTAAGCCATTCCTACACATTTTCCTGTTAGCTTAGGCGTGTGACCCATATGGGATCATATAATAGAGGCAATAAGTCCAAGACTTATAGATCATGAGCGGACTCTAGCAAGCCATCATGACCCCCAGTATTATATGACTTATGTCTGATCATTGACATACTCTTACTTTCTAGAGACAGTACCGAGATTACTGGACACAATTCCAACAAAACTGGCACTTCTCCAAATTCAGGCCAGGTGCTTCTCCTCTCATCTAGCTAGCACTTTGCACATATTATCCAAACACTCATGATATGATGATCCATAGGCAGAAAAATCATCTATAAATACCTCCATGAAGTCTCATGTCTGTGAAGATAGACATCATACATCTCTGGAAGGTAGTTGGAGCATTACAGAGCTCAAAAGGCATTCTGTGGTATGCAAAAGTACCATAGGGACAAGTAAAAGCGGTCTTCCCTTGATCCTCTGGGTGAATGGGAATCTGAAAGAAACCAGAGTACCCATCTAGGAAGCAGTAGTAGGGGTGATTAACTAACCTCTGCAGCATCTGATCAATGAAAGGAAATGTAAAGTGATTCTTCCTAGTCATAGTATTCAACTTCCTGTAGTCAATGCACATCCTATGTCCAGTCACAATCCTTATACGAATCAGCTCATTATCCATTCTTAACCACTATAACACCTCCTTTCTTAGGCACCACATGCATTGAACTGACCCAATCACTATCAGATATAGGAAAGATGATCCCAGCTTCCAGCAGTTTCAGAATCCCTTTCTTAACCACTTCCATTAGATTCCTATTCAACCTCCTCTAATTCTCAATTGATGACTTTATCTCATCCTCAAGATGTATCCTATGCATGCCCAAATCCGGAGAGATCCTTGAAATATCATCAAGAGAATAGCCAAGAGCTTTGCGATACTTGCGCAGCTTGCTCAGCAGTAAGGAAGTCTCTGATTTGTTTAAAGAAGCATTAATAATGACATGATATGTCGAATTAGGTCCAAGAAATGTATACCTTAATCCAGATGGAAGTTGTTTCAATTCAAATTTCAGAGCTTTTTCTGACCAGTTTGCGTTCGCGATGTGCGTCAACCGATGCAAAGGGTGTGTCGGTCAATGCACCAGTTCGTCCTGCACTTCCAGTTGCATAACTTGCTATGTAGAATCCATCAAACAAGCGTAACAGTAGTAGGCTCGTCCTACAGATTATCCAGTTACTGTACTAAGCTTAGCAGAGCTCTCTCTTACGGATCCTCATCATGTGTCATGTGAAAAATTCCTCTGCTAAATCACTGAGAGTGTCCACATATGGTTTATCCGTCGATGGTTGGCCTCTTTACCATCTTTTCCATATCAAAGCTCATCTTAAGATCACCCACATTCAGAATGATTGTTCCCTTCTTGCAATCAATCATTGCTCCAGCAGTAGAAAAGAATGGTCTACATAGTATAAGTGAATCCCTTGGTTCCTCTCCATACTGCAGAACTAAATTGTTTGTAGGGATCACACAGCTGCCAATCCTGATTGGTACATCCTCCAACACTCCTTCAGGGATCCAGACAGTCCTATCAGCTATAACCAGTGATATCCTAGTAGGTATGAAATCTGTCATACCAAGCTTCTGCGCAACAGAGAAGGGCATAAGGGTCACACTTGAACCAAAATCACACAGGGGCATCTCAAATCTATCTTTGTAGATAGAACAATCCAACACAAAACTCCATATATAACAGCACTGCATACTTCAGAGATCATCAGTACACCTTCATCATCAGTCATGTTTCCTGAAACCATGTCTTTCAGGCATCTCTTCATCAGAGGAGTAGTCATAAGAGCATCAATAAAAGGGACTTTAATTAGCACCTTTCTCATCAGCTCGTACTTTGACTTCCTAGGGTTCTTAGGGAAGGGAACCTTAGGCTTATAGACTCTTTCATAAGAAGTTTAGAGATTCTCTGCATTTGCAGTCAGAGTACGGCTACTGCGCCGATCGACAATTAGGGTGCGTCGGTCGACGCTTGATTTAGGTGTGTCGAAGATGGTCGTGAGTCCTTTGTTAAAATCTCAATAAAAACTCAAAGAAATCTCAGTAATTACGTCATGAGTCTAGCGATGCAAAGTTGGGTCGGTCGGCGCACCCTGCAATCTACGAATCTCATTTTCCATTTCTTCAATTTTATCGATTTTCTCCAAGCCCAAACCCTTTTTCAGTGCAGGAATGACCTCCTTACCACTTCTCAACGTAATTGCAGTACATTGGTACTTCGGATTAGCATTTGTTCTCCCTGGGAGAGTTCCATCTTGTCTATATGCAGACCCATCAGTCTGAGCAACCTGAACATATAGCTTTTTGACATGAGTTCTCAAAGCATCAATCTTTTCATTCAGAATCAAGTACAAAGCATTAATCTTCCATTAAAGTCCATTATACACTTCTGCTGACCCTCTAGAAGTTGTTCAAGCATACCTATCATCTTATCAGACTGCTCATTTTTAGGAGGAGCAGGTTGATAGGATGAAGATCCATAGTTCCTGGTGAAGTTGTTAGTGTTTCCAAGGCTGTTGTTGCTCTGAAAAAGCTTCTGGTACTGAGGCTTAGGGCCGAAACCATAAAAGTTTTGATTACCTGTGAAGGTACTCCTCTGAGCCAATCCATTGTAGCCACCTCTGCCTTGTTGATTCCCAAATTTGTTACCCTGAAAACCAGTCCCACCAATGTAGTTCACATCCTCTTCATCACCAAACTCCTCTGCCTAAAATTTCTCAACATCTTGAGCAAAATGAACCTGCCTTTTCTCAAGCAGAAGGTTATGGACATAATCAATCTTATTCTTCATCTCTACGATCTGTAATCCATCCACCTTTCCACCTGATTTCTTCCTTTCCAAATCATCATTCTTAGTGCTATTGATATACACCAAGTTATCAATCAGCTCCTTAGCTTGCTCTGGAGAATTGGTACTGAATTTTTCATTGCTAGCAGCATCCAATGCCATCTGATACCACAAATCCACATCTATAAAGAAAATGCCCAACAACTGAACTTAAGAGAAACCATGATGAGGGCAGTCTCTTTAGTACATCTTGAATCTGACCCAAGCGGATTTGAGAGTCTCTGTAGAGCCCAGCTTGAACTGTAGAATGTCCTCTCTCAGCTGATCAGATCTAGCTTCATCATAGAAGTGTCTTAGGAACTTCCTCTTAACTGCATCCTACGTAGTTAGAGTCCCATGTTGAATCTTCTTCAGCCAATTTGCAGCTTCCCCACCAAGAGAGTGTTCGAAAAGCGTACAATGCAGGAAGTCATACATCACTTCATTATGCTTCATCCCTGTGACCAAAGATTCAAACTTCTCAATATGGTCTATAGGGTTCTCATTTTGGAATCCATGGAAGAGATGTTGTCCCATAAGAGTGTAGTAGGAAATCTTCAGCTCAAAGTCATTCCTCTGAATAGGAGAAAGTATAATCACAGACCTACTAGCATAGAACTCATCAGGTATGTTGTATTTTGCAAGTGTCCTCCCTTATTGTGCATTAGGTGGTGCATTAGCTTGTGTGTTTCGTCTACCTGCACCTCCACCTTGCCCTTCGCCCGCATTGGCAAGTGGTTGCTCAAGAACCTGCTGTACAATGACGTTTCCATCTGCATCAAGTCTCTGGCCCTGGTTGTTGTAAGCATTACCATAAAGGTCCCTCATAATACCAGCTTCATCTCGAATCAACACCACATGATTAGGATTCAACATTTTCACTAGTTTATGTGCTTTCATTAATGTTCTCTTTAACCTTGCAAGCTCCTGGTTTTCAAGAAACAAAAGCTCTTTGTCTGGATTGCTTATGAGCACGATTAGGCATACAATGTCTGAATCACAGCAGATGCGCCAATCGATGTAGAGATATGCATCAGTGGGTGCGGGTCATGGGTGCGTCGATCGATGCTCTAGATTGTCGGTCGATGCAACTGTTTTTCACGCAAACCTGAATACACAAAAGAGATAAAACAGAAGGAAAAATAAGTAACTAAAAACGAAAAGCCTATTCTAAACTCTAAACTTAAATATATCGAAGACTCATAAGAGTCCCCAGAAACGGCGCCAAAAACTTGATTTGCTCAACGTTTAATATCCCTAAGTTACACTGAAAGTGACAGACAAATGTAATATATAAGGGTCGAACCACAGAGACTCAAGAGTTCTTATAATAAACTCAAGAGTTCTTATAATAGACTCAAGAGTTCTTACAATAGACTATAAAGAGTTGAGTTAAGATAACCAACATGCAATCAAAAAACAAATATATCAGTAGCAGAAAGTAAATAGCAGACGAGTTTGTAATCAATACTAAAAGGTGTCAAATCAAGAGAGTTCTCAGGAAATCAAGTCATGTAGATTAATTATCAGTCATGATCAAATTAAACATTGTTCTAGAACTCAAACAAAGATGTAAAATAAACCATCTTTTGTTGCAATAATTTACTAAATTTAAATCTTAGAAATCTAAATATCTTTCCAATTTCTACATATTAAACTAGCCTTAAGTGAAAGTTCAATTTGTTCACAAATTAGTTAAACCAAATTTCTTTGCAGATAACTAAATTTCTCAACCTAAATAAATCAGATTCCAAATAACACTTGCGTTTCGATTTAAAAACCTAAGATCTAGATTTCAATTGATTAGGTTAGAAACTAGCGTTAAAAGCAATTCAGGTTAAAGAACTAACATATTATGAATTCCTTAACTGATTAAATCAATCTAAAATGCCATGAAAACCCTATGAGAATCCCTAAACCTAGCAATGAAACTACTCAGACATATTGAATGAAACAAGTAACATGAATGACATATATTGCATTAAAGAGATTAGAGAATAGAAAAGGGGTTCAAAATCTTCTCCCAAAGCAGTACAAGGTTCAGATCAACCCCAAAGCTCTAAACTCTCTCTAGCCAAAAAGTAAAAAAAAAAAAGTATGTGTAGAATAAAACACAAAACACTAATAATAAGTGCTAAACACATTTTGGGTCTTCTTTGTAAATAGTGAAACTTATGGGCTAATTCTGTAATTCTTCAAACCTTCATTAAAACACCGAGAATTGTCTGATGGATAGATGTGTCGACCGATGCATCGGTTAATGCTCAGGTTGAATAGACACTCTGATCTTGTCATCACGACTTCAGATCCAATCTTTGCCCAAAAAGCTCCATAATCTTCCAAAGTCCTCCAAACGTGCCTAAACCTATAAAACATCTGAAAAGACTCGAAAGACACTATAAAAGACTCGAATATATACTTATATCATGGCTTAAAACATCTAAAAACCATGATAAATCACCAACGACGCCTGCCGTAAATCAGGAAACACAACCCCAACCCCTCGAATTACCACCATTCCGTGAAGTTTCCGACATCAGGAGGAATCTTCATGCACCGAGGAAGTCATAAAATCTCAAAAACATGCTTCGCGGTCGAAAGCAAGATACGACAGACATCCTAACTCATAATCAGACCAAGGAAATTGTAATCGGCATCGTCAAACCTCCACAGCAAAATGATCACGGGTTCAACGCCAAAGCAGGCGAATAAAATTCACTTCTTAGCACAGGAAGCAATATAATGAGCTCCGACCCCCCCCCTCCCCCGCCTTTTTTTTTAAAATGAAGTATGTAAGCGAGCTCAGGCTCCCTAAAAAAAGAGCTCCGGCTCTATGAAACATATATATAAGCGAGCTCGGATCCTAATCTTAAAAAAAAAAAGAATTACGCTCAGCTTGATCTTTCTCCAGAGGATACGTAGGCAACCTTAACAAGGTTCAGCCACTTCTATATCATTAATTTTAAATTCCCTTTTTAATTATATGCTCATACTTCTCAATATTTAACATCTACATACTGACCAAATTATCAATCAAAATGAGCGTGTCTCATACATAGTGATATCACATGTAACGTCCCTTTCCCATTATCCGCTGACCGACGAGCTGACCGATCAACATTCAAACAAGAACATGACCAAGTCGAGCCTGAGCAAGTCAAACAGGAAAAGTTCGTCACAAGACGAAGCCAGAGATAAATCGGTTTGAGACAAAGGCTTGCACTGACCCGTCGTTGACCTCGCTATCCTAACTTCCACGGTACAAAGCTTCACAACCTGTACTGCTTCCGTGAGTTGTGTCGGTTCGGACTAAACCAATATATCAGGGAAGCATGTTCATTACTGAGTAAATAAACGTTTACATAACGTTTATGGTTTTACAAAATAGTTTTCCAATAATAGAAAACAACATCTAATTTCCAATAATAAATGGCGCCATAGCCGAACCGATAAAACCACAAAATCATCGAATCAAAATCCCGCCACAAGCGATCCCGAACCTACACCGAGGACCTCCCGCGTCCGTCGCTGCTAAAATTGAAACACACAAAAAGAGTCTAATGAGCGATCTAAGATCACCCAGCGAGACAGCTCCCCACTAAAGGCTGCTAATCAATTTAATAACTATAAATTCCCGACCCAAAACCCAAAATAACAAGCAACAACAATAACGGTCGATCACGTACTACCACGATGTGATAAACCCACAACACACAAGCACTTGCAAAAAGAAAGAGAAGCGATTAAGGAAATCGGGAGCACTGCGGCACATGCTCTCGATTGGACTCGTTTTATTTATTGCTCACTACGAAAACAACACACACACACACACATGTTGGGCCCTTAAACGTTCTTGCTAACATCCAGGGGTTTACGTAGCCACCGACAAGGTAACTAACCCACAACTCCTAGATGTAAACACGAAGTCTCACGACCTAGGACATTGTTCTCAGTCCATCGATACACAATGACTCGGGTTACCCCACATTAACCTAAGTTTCAATGCAATTCGGCCCTAGGACATGACCCCGTATTCACCGAACCGCACACCTATCAGCGTCACTTAGTAGGTTAACACCACAATCAAAATCACCACCCGAAGGCACACGATCCGTTTAGGCAGCTACCCGAGGATCCAATCGGGTCGGAAGTACGAGAACATATTCAAAAACCTAGACTTGTGGGATCTAACGCACCCTAGAGTCCTAGTGCAGTAATGTAAATACGCAGACTCACTGAGACTCTAGCAACAATCACATAATCAACAACAGCAACAAAATCACTACACTCTCCCGCAAGTTTAACACACCAACACCTCCACTCTGACTCGGGGTCGTACCGAGCCAGCAACTACGAACTTAACCGGCCCCGTGACCGGATTAAGTGTCCGCAAGGACCGCTCGGCCCAACACTGAGACAGTCTAAACAGGCCTGCAGACAAACCTCAACCACATCAAAGCATCAACACTATCAATAACACCAGAAGCTTATTAAGGTTTTCTACCATCTTTTAATCCATTCTTATCCGCTACTTTGGATTAGCATATTGCTAATCCACAGATGGCTCGACAACCATATTATTCTTAAATCACTCTCTCCGTAAGTGTCTTTTAATAATTCATCGATCTGTTGGTTTAGAGTTATTAAACTTAAACTCCCGACATCTCATAATTAACTTAACTCATTCATTCATTCTCCCTTTAACCCGTTATTCAACCTGATCTCATTCCTGTTGCATACTCTATACGTTTGTTCGGGTTTACTTTTGTATTTTAAAGTCGTCTTAATTCTTGTATATAGATACATTCAATATCGTTCTTTAATATATATAGATGCATATATCGTCCAATCATGTAACGTCTATATGAATGCATCAATCAACAATTCTAACACTCTAGCAGCAAACGACGGTTTAATTCTTAATCCTAAGTTCCTACCATGCATCTCAGAATCCTATCCGGTTTACAGTTAACCAATCAACTTCAATCATCAATCAATCATTCAAGTACGAGTATGCAATTCCTAATTCTATGTCTTTCAGTTCCCGGTCTATATGCATTTAAACTACTCTACGGATTGAGCCGACTCACAGTGATCAGTGCGGACTGACAAAACAAATGCGGATATGAACTCCGAGACCATTGAACTGAATCCTGAACTCCCGAATACTCCGACACGAACCCCGAAGATTCCCGAGCAACCTTAGAACTGCCCGAACAAGAACCGGCCAGATTCAAACGCGTTGACTGGCGTTGACTTTGACTACTTCTGACCGTTGACTGAGGTTTAAACCGGTTGACTTGGCTAAACCAACTCCAATTGACCGGTTTAGTTAAATCAGCCCAAATCTCAACCGTTGACCGTGTTGACCAAGGCGTTGACTAGTTAACTAAACCAATCCAATCCTCCTAAACCAGCCCAAATCCATTCTGAACCAATGTTAAACCACCCTTGCTGAACCGGTTGAAGAGAAAGTGGCGAATGGGCTTCTCTGACGGTCGGCTCCGGCGTTGACCACAGCGGTGGGAGCGTTGACCGGCAGTTCAATAGGTTCTCCGGTGACTGCTGATGATCTGAGGTGAAGAAGAGCTTCTAATAGGAGGAGAACTGGTTCTGAGAAGAGAGAAAAGGCTGATCAAAGTGAAGAAGGCGGAGTTGACCGGCGGTGGCCCGGCGTTGACCGGCCGGTTCACCACTTTTCCGGTGACTGACGATGACCTCTGGAGACTGAGAACACTTCTAAGACCACCTGGAAGCTTCTGAGATAGGTAGAAAGGCTTGAATCAACCAAAAGAGTGGAGAGAATGAGGTGAACCTTGCCGGCGGTAGGATTCCGGCAACCTCCGGTGACGGCAATCACGGATGAGGGGCGGCGGTTGTAGAGGATAAAGTGAGGGAGATACTGGTGCAAGTGGTTTATGGATTAGGGTTATGGTTTAGAAGATATGGAATTTCTTGTGTCTCAAGTCACTAAGAACATATGTGTGTTCTGCATATTTTTCATGAAGATTCAAAGAGATGGCTGGGTTTTTGGTTGATTTCTCAAGAGAGGAGTGAGGTGTGGTCGACAGAAGGCTAGAGAGAGGTTCATAGAGATTCAAATGGTGAAGTGAATGGTGATACGATAGAAGATGCCATGCAAAATGAAAATTCATTGCACTAATCGTTGCATTGCATCTAGAAGAGAAGAGGTGGCGCCATCCCATATGAGACACCTGTCTCCAGAAGTGTTTTTCTGATCAAAACCCTTCCCTAAACTGAAGGAATGTTTAGTGTTAATCCAGATTCAATTCTCAGATTCAACAGTCCTAAACATGCAGATCTAGGTTCTCTTGATTAGAAACTTAATGGATCTCACCTTATACCTGTTTTATGCAGCGGAATGAAGGTACAGGTCAGAGATCAGCAGAACCACCAAGGGATGGATCCTCCAAAGGCTCACACACGCACACCGAAGGAAACTGGCTGCTAGACCGAGAGGAGGGAGGCCGCGCAGGGAGAGAGAGTTGGCGCAGGGGATTAGGGTTAGGGAGAAAGAATTAGGCTTGGTTTTATTTATAAAACCCTTCTCTAATTCTTTTGGGCTTTATGGCCCAATTCCCAATCTGATTAAATCCTTTAGATTTAATCAGACCCATTAGTCTCTCTAAGTCCGGTAAATGCCTAGCACTTTTACCGTACTTCTGCCAAACCGTTCCTACACTTTTTCCTGTTAGCTTAGGCGTGTGACCCATATGGGATCATATAGTAAAGGCAATAAGTCCACGACTTATAGATCATGAGCGGACTCTAGCAAGCCATCATGACCCCCAGTATTATATGACTTATGTCTGATCTTTGACATACTCTTACTTTCTAGAGACAGTACCGAGATTACTGGACACAATTCCAACAATCTCCCACTTGTACTGGAATCTCTGTATTCATAATCCTTTTGTCACAATATCTCGATTAGTCATAAGGCAAGATTAGTGTCATCCTTATAAAGCCTAATCTTGTTCATCGGACTCTGATTTGATACTGACAATCCAAACAACTCGGGAAAGTCCGTTTGAGCATGGCCATGCATTTTCCATTATTCAAATCTCCGATTGGCCTAGAGATATTCACTCCATTTATATTGGAGGGACAAATCCCGTCTTATTCCATCACTGTAAACTACTCATTTCATAATACACCCAAACAAGGTCCTTATAACTATCGCTTAACGACATCATTAGACAATGATCAAAGCGCATTAGTTCATGTGCAGTCACATGCATGCGAACTCAGGTCTAAGGACTATACTCTATAGTCGTAGTAAGAATCTCTTATGACACAGATATAAATATCCTGAAGAGTTCTTATAATCGGGTCTTGTCCGGTCGTATGTACCCCACATACACCTATGTACTGACTTTGATGCCGCGTATCAATGACACACTGAGACTTTGTCATAAGTCACATACCAATCTAGTCTCACACGGTTGTTGGTGTTCCAATTTCAACAACCTTCGACTAGGGACATGATGATATGAGCCATCTATCAAATATAGGGTCTCATGATCAAGCTAAATGACTTTGATAACTCTAGATCAAGTCACTTACTTCGATGACCTATAAAATGGTTCATATCACTTTGGAACGATTATTTCATCACAGTTAAAATAATCTTGAAATAATAATTTCATTAAACATAAAATGTTTTACAAGAACAGATCAAATAACTAAATAAAGCCCTCAAACTCCCACTCAAATTTAGATTACATTTCAATGTTTCTAATGCCTACAGCTTCAGTCAGGAACTCGAGCTTAGGTCTTGGGAGTGGCTTTGTCAATGGATCAGCGACGTTATCATCTGTCTGAACTCGGCTGATCTTGACTTCCTTTCTATTAATGATGTCACGTATCAAGTGAAATCTTCTTAGAACATGCTTGGATTTCTGGTGTGATCTTGGTTCATTTGCCTGAGCAATAGCACCATTGTTATCACAAAACAGTGCCAGAGGCTCAGCCGCATCTGGTATCACACCTAGTTCAATAATGAACTTTCGTATCCAAACAGCTTCCTTCGCTGCTTCTGAGGCGGCGATATATTCAGCTTCTGTAGTGGAATCAGCAACGGTGTCTTGCTTGGAGCTTCTCCAACTGATTGCACCGCCATTCAGACAAAAGATATAACCGGACTGTGACCGGAAATCATCTTGGTCTGTCTGGAAACTTGCGTCCGTGAATCCACTGACTTTAAGCACATCACTTCCACCGTATACCAAGAACTTGTCCTTAGTATGTCTTAGATACTTCAGGATATTCTTGACGGCAATCCAATGGTTTTCACCTGGATTTGACTGGTATCTACTCGTCATGCTCAATGCATAAGCAACATCAGGACGAGTACAGATCATGGCATACATGATTGATCCTATTGCAGATGCATAAGGAATATTCTTCATGCGCTCAAGCTCAGCAGCCGTCGTAGGGCTCTGCTTCTTGCTTAGCGTTGTGCCATGTACCATTGGCGTGAAGCCCTTCTTGGAATCTTTCATGCTGAATCTTTGTAGGACTTTGTCAATGTATGAATCTTGACACAAGCCTATCAGCCTTCTAGATCTATCCCGGTAGATCCTGATTCCAAGAACGTATGCGGCTTCACCCATGTCTTTCATGGAAAAACAACTTCCAAGCCAGTCCTTTACAGACTTCAGCATTGGAACGTCGTTTCCGAGAAGCAGTATGTCATCGACATACAGAATAAGAAATACTATCTTGCTCCCACTAGTTTTCTTATACACGCATTGTTCTTCTTCGTTTCTGATGAAGTCAAATTGCTTGATCGCTTCATCAAAACGAAGATTCCAGCTCCTCGATGCTTGCTTCAATCCATAAATGGATTTATGAAGCTTGCATACTTTCCCAGCATTCTTTGGATCTATGTAACCGTCAGGTTGTGTCATATACACATCCTCTTCCAGAATTCCATTCAGGAAGGCGGTTTTTACGTCCATCTGCCAAATTTCATAATCATGAAAAGCTGCAGTTGCTAGTAGAATCCGAATAGATTTCATCATAGCCACTGGTGAATAGGTTTCATCGTAATCCACACCGTGAACTTGTCTGAAACCTTTTGCCACCAACCTGGCTTTATAAATCTGGACATTTCCATCCACGTCAATCTTCTTCTTGAAGATCCATTTGCACTCGATGGCTTTTACACCAGCGGGTAAGTCAACCAACGAAAACACTTGGTTGACCGACATGGAGTCCATTTCGGAATCAGTGGCCTTACGCCACTTTGAGGAATCTGGGCCCATCATGGCTTGATTGAAGTTCGATGGTTCATCACCATCAATGATCAGAAGATCATGACAGTTAGTCACGAGGAATCCTTGATATCTCTCGGGTTCGTGACGGATCCTCCCGGATCTTCGAACTTCAGGTACTACAGGTTCAGGCTCTACAATTTCTTGTAGGTCCTCCTGCTGCTCTTCCTCATTAGGTTGAGCAGTATCCTGTACATCTTGAATTTCTTCAAGCAGTACCTTACTCCCACTGTCTTTCTTAGAGAGAAACTCCCTCTCAAGAAAGTTACAATCCCGGGCAACAAAAATCTTGTTCTCGGAACGTAGATAGAAGTAATAAGCCTTGGTTTCTTTCGGATAACCAATGAAGTAGCATTTATCAGACTTTGGTGTAAGCTTGTCTGAGATTAATCTCTTGACATAGGCTTCACAACCCCAAATTCTAAGATAAGACAACACTGGAGCCACTCCAGTCCATAATTCATATGGTGTCTTTGCTACTGCTTTCGATGGCGCTCTATTTAGAGTGAACACTGCTGTTAGCAGAGCATATCCCCAAAGGGATATTGGAAGGTCTGTGTGACTCATCATAGATCGAACCATATTCAATAAGGTCTGATTTCTCCTCTCAGACACACCGTTCCATTGAGGTGTTCCGGGAGGAGTGAGTTGGGATACGATCCCACACTCTCTTAGATGATCGCTGAATTCTTGGCTTAAGTATTCTCCTCCTCGGTCGGACCGAAGAGCCTTAATGCTTTTGCCAAGTTGGTTCTGTACTTCATTTTGGAATTCTCTGAACTTCTCAAAAGATTCAGACTTATGTTTCATTAAATAAACATATCCATACCTACTGAAATCATCAGTGAAGGTAATGAAGTACTGATAGTTTCCTCTTGCATTTGTGGACATTGGGCCACACACGTCAGTGTGTATCAGGCCCAATAAGTCACTGGCCCTCTCGTTAGGTTTATTAAAGGGGGCCCGTGTCATTTTGCCCATCATGCAGGATTCGCATTTCTCACATGACTCAAAGTCAAATGAGCCAAGAAGTCCATTCGAATGGAGCCTCTTGATGCGTTTATCGCTGATGTGCCCTAAACGACAATGCCATAGAAACGTTCGGTTCTCCTCATTAGGTTTGAACCGTTTGGTATCAATGTTATAAATTGGCGCGGATTGATCAAGTATGTAAAGCCCATTCGTAAGAGGGGCACAACCATAGAACAAATTGTTGCGATTGAAGGAACATAATTTATTCTTAACTGAAAAATCATAACCTTCCAAATCCAACAAAGAAATTGAAATAATATTTCTGCTTATCGCAGGTACAATATAACAATTATTGAGTTCTAAAATCAATCCCGAAGGTAAAGACAACAAGTATGTGCCTACAGCTAGTGCAGGAACTTTCGCTCCATTCCCAACTCGTAGCTCAACTTGTCCTTGCTTCAGCCTCCTACTGTTGCTGAGTGCCTGCATATTAGTACAAATATGAGCCCCACAACCAGTATCCATAACCCATGAGGTATTATCAGAAGTAGTTGTATTAACTTCTATAACAAAAATACCTGATGAAGAAGTCTCGAGAGTCTTCTTCTTAAATTCCTTTAGACCTTCTTGGAATTTCTTACATTCTCTCCTCCAATGCCCTGGTTCTTTACAGAACCTGCAGATGTCAGTAGGCCCAGCCTTAGACTTGGGCTTGGGCTTTGGCGTGTCCTTGTCCGAGACTTGGACAGCCTTAGCCTTTCCCTTATCCTTAGCAGAGGATTTCTTAAACCCCTTGCCCTTTTGCACCATAAGCACATTGGGGTCCTTGGCGGTTTTCCTCAAGTTGGGCTCTGCAGTCTTGAGCATTCCGTGAAGGACCCCAATGTCTTACTCAAGCCATGCATATTAAAGTTCAGAATGAACTGATCATAGCTTGCAGGTAAAGACTGCAGAACGATGTCGCAGGCAAGTTCCTGGCTGATAGGGCAGTCGAGTTTCTGAAGATGATCGAGATAACCCATCATCTTCAAGACATGAGGACTCACTGCCGCATTTGCAGCCAACTTACAGTCTAAGAGGTTCTTAACTGTCTGAAACCTCTCAGTCCTTGCTTGCTCCTGAAAAAGCGATTTCAGGCTTGCCATTATCTCGATGGGTGACAACACACTCTCGAACTGCATTTGCAGCTCAGCAGTCATTGTCGCCAACATCAGGCAATAGACATCATTTTCATCTGACGAATGCTTTTCCCAAGCATTATGCAGAGTCCTGGCGGCATTGGCAGGAGGCCTCTCGGGGAGGGGATCACGAAGGACATAATCCTTCTTCTCCTGCTTGAGGACCAGCCTCAAGTTCCTTGACCACGTCAGGAAGTTCGTTCCAGTCAGCTTCTCCTTCTCGAGAACAGACCGGATTGAGAATGTGTTTTGAGTGCTTGTAGTAGTCATAGCTGAAATATATAAGATAAAAAGGATTTTAGTTAATATGTTCAATATGATTAATCTCGTATTAAATTTAATATGATTAATCACGCATTATATTCAATAACATAAGTTACCCTCAATAGAATATAATGATTCCAAGATCCACATATAACTAAGATCAAAGTGGGCCACTGGCCGTCACCCAACCTTAGCTTATATCGGTAAGCCCTATGTCGGCTAATTATATCCGTGATATAACTCTTGGTTGTGAATCTGGGCCCGAGGCCCAATCCACTCTGATGTCTCAAGGCCCGGGACTCCCGATGGCCCAGTCAAGAAAACCAGACTATACAGTCATGTAATCATTAATGTCTGGGACTCCCAATGACATTTATGAATCACAAACCGTCTTATCCACGCAAAAGTAGACACCCTCACACTGTAAGGCCATGAATACAATTGAATGGGCTTCGACAGCTGACATAGACTGGACAAGACATCCAACGCTTGATATTGTTTGAGGTTTGTAGGTTTATTAAAAATTCATCCCAAAATAGAAGATTACTATTTTGGGAAACTTTCCTTTTTGGGAAACCTACTAATTTTGGAAACTTTCTAAAATTGGAAACTTCCTAAACTTGGAAACTTTCTAAAATTGGAAATTTCGTAAAATCCAAAACATGCAAATCTAGAAACTTCTAATTTAAGAAACTTTCTAATTTTAAAATTTCGGAAACTTATTAATTTAAAACGATTTTATAATTATATAAAAATAAATTTTAAATTAATCTGATGAAAAGACTCAAATAATTGGCCCAATTGTTTTAACTTCTTGGCCCGAGGCCCAAGAATTGGTTCATGTCCAAGACATAACCCAATTGCCCAATTAAATGACATAACCGGTCTGGTTCATTAAAATTGGTCTAACCAAATTTTAATTACTACGATGACCACAATTGTCAACCGGTTATTTACTAAACCGGATTTTCTCAATTTATTTGGTCCAACCAAATCAAATTAGAAAACCACTGGTTTAGGCACTAAATCCAATAATTATTTCGACATTGGATTTCTTATCCCGGTTTAACCAGAACTTAATAAATTTATTAAGTCTGTTTATTAAACCAAGACGATTAAGTTTTTAATTGTCTTAAACCGAACCACCACAAGCCTAACCGAAACCGGTTCGAGCCAAACCGAAAACGACCAATTAGGTCACGGCCGCAAGCATGACCGCGATCATGCATGATCCGGACAGCCGCAAGCCTCATGATCGGGACGGGCTCGGCTTGTGATCGGGACGGGACGGGACGATCGCGGGTCGATAGCGGGACGATCGCAGCGATCGCTCCATGCGATCAGCTCGGTCAATCCACGCGATCGGGATGTGATCCATCCGCTGATCGGGACGCATGACGCGATCCATGTGATTCCTTGCGGATCCATGCGATGCTTGCGCCTCACGGTCGATCGATCCAACCGGCCAACGCGATCCATGCTATCGATCCGTGATCGATACATGCGATCGGCTTGGCCGATCGGTTTAACACTCGGCCGATCGCAATCCAAATCATATAGTTTGGGTTTTGCGATTTCATTAGTTTAGGTTTCAATTCTTGTTTCTTAAGTGTTTTGCTCTTATCAGTAGATTGATTCAAAAACACCTCTTTAAACAATCCTAAACATGATTCTAAACAAGAAAATCACAGAACCAATAGCTCTGATACCACTGAAGGAATGTTTAGTGTTAATCCAGATTCAATTCTCAGATTCAACAGTCCTAAACATGCAGATCTAGGTTCTCTTGATTAGAAACTTAATGGATCTCACCTTATACCTGTTTTATGCAGCGGAATGAAGGTACAGGTCAGAGATCAGCAGAACCACCAAGGGATGGATCCTCCAAAGGCTCACACACGCACACCGAAGGAAACTGGCTGCTAGACCGAGAGGAGGGAGGCCGCGCAGGGAGAGAGAGTTGGCGCAGGGGATTAGGGTTAGGGAGAAAGAATTAGGCTTGGTTTTATTTATAAAACCCTTCTCTAATTCTTTTGGGCTTTAGGGCCCAATTCCCAATCTGATTAAATCCTTTAGATTTAATCAGACCCATTAGTCTCTCTAAGTCCGGTAAATGCCTAGCACTTTTACCGTACTTCTGCCAAACCGTTCCTACACTTTTTCCTGTTAGCTTAGGCGTGTGACCCATATGGGATCATATAGTAAAGGCAATAAGTCCACGACTTATAGATCATGAGCGGACTCTAGCAAGCCATCATGACCCCCAGTATTATATGACTTATGTCTGATCTTTGACATACTCTTACTTTCTAGAGACAGTACCGAGATTACTGGACACAATTCCAACATAAACCGCCTAAACCGTTCCTTAAATCCGTCTTTTCCAGATGCTTCGGTTTAGCCGTTCTTGCTTTAAACATTTTAGAAATCCTTTTTATGCTCCCATAATTATTTCAATCCACAAAATCTTATTCTCCATGATTTAAGATTAATTTAGAAACTTTAATCACTCCATTTTAACTCCCGTGGCTCCGGTTATGAATTTTACAAGTTTTCTTGGTCTTATCGGTTTTCGTTTCCGATAGTCCGAAAAACATGTTTAAACTACAATTCTTCCACTTATAGTCTTCTAAATGTTCTTTTGTTGTAAAATAATAACATTTGGCCAATCTCGACTTTTGTCTCATACTTTGATAAAATTACCATTTTGCCCCTGGACTTTGGCAAAATTATGATTTTGCCTCTGATGGCTTTTCTTCTGCTCGTTGACCATATTTTTGGAAACGGGATGTTACATCACATGCCATGACATCGATCTCAAAGACTCTAAGTCATGGCCAAACCCGCACAAATCCTTAATAGAATAAGTAGAGAAAGCAAATCCTTAATGGCTTTTCTTTCCACAAACATTTGCAAAAAAAGCCGAACATAACTTCGCATCTAAAGAAAAACAAAAGACAAGATAAGCTTAGCACTTACTTTCACCTAAACATTTGACCTCGTAAAAACCATAGAAATGCCTCGCAAATTCTATCAACCATTTTGCCAGAAAGAAGGTGGAGTGAACAACTCATATATATTCACCTCGGAAAAATACCGCACAACAAAAGAAAAGAAAAACAATAAATGAAAGCCAAGATGGGGAAAAGCTTGTCTTTATTCATTTTTTCGTCAAAGTATACGGAATCAAAATAAACAACACACAAACAAAAACAAAAACAAAAACAAGCTTTTTTCTTGAAAGACGATTTCGTCCGGGACCAAAGCTTGAATTGCAAGTTAGGCTCTTTTCTTGAAAGAAGACTTCGTAGTCTGTTCACTCCAAGGCAATCCTTGGAGGTTAGCAGCACAAATAGGAATAGAGACAAACTCGGAACCACAAAGGGTATGCTTGGGGTAAAAAGAACTCAAAGGGTCAACCTCAGCATGCAACAGGTCTCCAAAACCAGACTCCATGTTCCCATGGCCAGTCTAATGTGTAGGTTGTCCTCTCCAAAGAATAGATTCTCCTATCCAAAAGAAAAAGAGCCAGTCTGATACACTATTTGTTTCTCTGCGAATAAGCAAAACATTTCAGAACGAGCTACGAACCGCCAAACCGATATGGAGAAGAGCAGAATGAGACCCATTACTGAAACCAATGCCCCATCAGATCGATCAATAGGACATATGCGTCGCCTTTAAGTTTAGAAAGGCGACAAATGGAGGTAGCCGTCGGTATATTTTCACCTATGGATGAGCTCCCGTTTTGTAAAAAGTGCATAAGTGATAGGTGAAGAAATATCCCTATTCTACTGCAAGTGCACGGTTATGCTATTGTAGTACTAAGAGTATCGTATCCACAAGGACTCAAGTTTCACGCAGTAGATTATATGTTAAAGGTTTGTTTCGATGGGAGAAAAACGCTAGACTTAGGGTGTTCTCAGGAAATCATGCAATGCCAGACACTTAGCAAATAAGGATTCAGGTTAAACACATGTTCAAGAACTAGAATCACAATGTAAAACAATTCAACTCTCGCTGAAACTGTTATATATGTCAATCAACCTAACGATTCAAATCTCTTTGCAATCTTAGAGTTCTAGACAAGCATTTTAAGCAAGTTCATAAGTTCACAATTCTCCTAGACCAAATCTCTTTGCATCTAATCAAATTGCTCACACTAAGTTCTTTCAGATTATAATTCACACTCTCGTGCCAAATTAATGATCTAAGATCTAAACCCTAGGTGATCAGTCCAGGATTTAGTATTAATCTCAACTTAGGTGATGAACAGATAGATTTAGAATCTTAATCAAACAGTGATCTAACAAGGCATGAAATCCTATTGAGAATCCCTAAATCTAACAAGGGTTACTACTCAGACATGATATCAAATGAACAACACATGTTTGAATAGAAAAAAAGACTGAATAGATAAAAACAGGGGTTCGAAATCCTTCTCTCAAAGGTTACAAGTAGCAAGAACAGCCCCAACTAGAATCTCTCAGTCTCCAAAACAAAAGTGAAACTCAAGAACAATATATGAGATAAAACTCTCAAAAACCTAATTAAGATCACTAAACACGTTCTGGGGCTAAAATAGAATTAGAGACTGGGCAACTTTACAATTCTTCAAAAGATGTCTTCAATCAGCGCATAAGTATTTGTTGCGCTCAGTGTCGACCGATACCAAGGTGAGTGTCGGTCGACATCCACTCGTGGTCGACACTCTCACTTCAGCTCGTTGCACAAATCACCAGAAACGTCCCAAAACTCCGCTCTTCGCTCCAAACGCAAGCTTACCTGTAAAGGACTCGATAGACTCAACAAACCAATTTAAAGACTCAATATACACACTTATATCATGGTTGAAAACCTAGAAAACCATGATATATCAACTCCCCCACACTTAGCTCTTGCTTGCCCTCAATCAAATAAAGAACCAAAGCAATGAGAAAGAGGTTTTAAAACTCAGAAACTCATTTCGTACTAGGAACATTTGCATTCACATTCACTTAGTAAGCCACTGAAAACATCCCTGCAGAGATCAAGACCACAATGTGCTTCCCCCACACTTAGCAACTTTCCCAAGTAAACTCCAATATCTAGACAGAGCATCCAAATTCACCACACTAATCTCTGTATACAATTAGGTTCGGTCTCACAAAGGTAGTTTCGATCAGAGGACACATGGACTCAACCCAGTAAGTAACTGACCACCAAACTGTCGGTTTCCGGTTCTTTTCTTTTCCCTTTCTCCCTTAGCACTGATTTTTTCCCACTGGGTATCATTTTATTTTTTTATCAGTGCTCTTCCCTTTTTATTTGGGGTTTAACTTTAGACATTGTTCCATGGATACACAGGAGGTAATATGGGTCTCTACCACTCTCGTGACCACTTTGAAGCTACTAGCTTATCCGCAGTTTTTATATCTCTTTTTTTTTTACTTTCAAGGGAGGGGAAAATCAGAAACCATACTCAGACAGGATTATAGGTTGTGTCAAGCACATCAGTGGAATCCGATCCAGAGATACCAAGCCCCTAAGTGAGAAAATTAAGTCAGGATTAGAGGTGAAGTTAGTAGTGGATCCTCTGAATACCTGAGAAGATATGGGTTTCCTTGGTAGGTTGAACTGTGTGGGGTTTTCTAACAGTCATAGAGCTACTGCAAGTCAGTCCAATGGTCACTTAGTTCCTGTTCCAGAAAAAAATTCCTCGAAAAATCACAGTTTCATACATATTTTGACTCCATAAAACAGTTTTGAAAACCATTGAAAAACAAGGGCTGACACTAAGAAAACAAAACACATTGTCAGTAACCACCTCCCCCACACTTAAACTGCATTGTCCCTAGTGCAATCGCAGCTTGGGTTTGGGAGAACATTGTATAAGTCAATCGAAAACCTGGAAGATCAGAAAGTTTACCTACATGCGTGTTGAGTGTCGACTGACACCCGGATAGTGTCGAATGACACATGGTTTTGGTCGACACTCATCTGCTCTGAAACGAGTGTGCTTGATTTCTGTTCGCGTTTTCGAGTTTGGTGTCGACCGACACTAAGGAATGTCGATCGACTCTGCTGTCTGCAACCTGTTCTTCACGATTCTAACACACAAAAACCAGAAAAATTAAAAGACTGAAGAATAAAAAAAACAAAAAGAAAAGAAAACTGACCCTATAGTGGGTTGCCTCCCACTCAGCGCTCGTTTAACGCCAACAGCTTGACTGTACTGCGACTAGGCAGTGGTTTGATCATCCAGATGGACAATGTCGCCTTCTGGGATCTTGGCTTTTGCCCAATAGTGTTTCACCCTTTGCCCATTGACTTTGAACTCCTCGCCTTTGGAATTAATCAAGATAACAGCTCCTCGTGGTCTGGCTTCCTTGACAATAAAGAGACCTGACCAACGAGAACGCAGCTTTCGAGGGAATAGTTGTAAGCGAGAGTTATAGAGGAGTACCTGGTCATTGGGTTCAAAATTGCGTGAGATGATTTTCTTATCATGATACGCCTTTGTACGCTCCTTGTACAGCTTTGAGTTCTCATAGGCATGGTGGCGAATTTCGTCTAACTCATTAAGTTGTATCAAACGCCTCTCAGCTGCAGGCTTGAGATCGAAGTTCATCTGTATGACAGCCCATCTAGCCTTGTGCTCGAGCTCAACTGGAAGGTGACAAGCTTTCCCATAGAGCAGGTGAAACGGTGTAGTCCCAAGTGGCGTTTTGATTGCAGTCTTGTAGGCCCACAACGCTTCATCCAGTTTAGCAGACCAGTTCATCCTAGTCTTTCCCACTGTCTTCTCCAGAATCTCATTGATCTGTCGGTTTGAAACCTCAACTTGTCCACTAGTCTGAGGGTGATATGGAGTAGCCACACGATGGTTAACACCATGCTTCTTTAGAAACTTCTCAAAGACCTTGTTGATGAAGTGAGAACCGCCATCACTTATCACAATCCTAGGCACTCCAAATCTGGGGAAGATGATAGTCTTAAACAGTTTAAGAACTACCGAAGAGTCATTGGTGGGACTAGCAAGCACTTCAACCCACTTAGATACGTAGTCCACAGCAACCAAGATATACTTGCTCCCATAAGAAGATGGAAATGGTCCCATGAATTCGATACCCCAGCAGTCAAAGACTTCAACCTCGAGGATGAAGTTTTGAGGTATCTCATGTCTCTTGCTTATCTTCCCCCTCCTTTGACACACATCACACTGCGAGACAAACAACTGAGCATCCTTAAACATTGTAGGCCACCAGAAGCCTGCTTGAAGAACCTTGGACACTATCTTGAAAGTAGCAAAGTGTTTGTCATACTCAGAACCATGGCTTTGGTACAACACATTATCTACTTCAGACTCCGCAATGCAACGTCTGTAGATACCATTAGAACAGTGCTTGTACAAGTAGGGCTCATACCAATAATAACGCCTGATTTCCCTAAGGAACTTCTTCTTAGCATATCCTTTAAACACTTCAGGCTCATCCTCTGCAGCAAGGTAATTGGCTATATCTGCGTACCAAGGTCTCGTAGAGAGAACACCTTGGGTAATTGCAGCTATGAACATGTCAGCTTGATCATCTAAAACAGCTTCCTGCATCCACGACTGGTGTCGATCGACACTAGTATTGGTGTCGATCGACATTGATCCCAATCGGCCAATCGATGTCAGGTTTGATCGATTATTGTCCGTTTTTTCGAATGGAGTGTCGATCGACATGAAATGAATGTCGATCGACACCTTCTCTGTGACTCGTGCAGAACGCAGTGAACTCGCACAAACTGCCTAAAATTCTGTCTCAACCTTATAGATGTTCTTTTCTGGTAGAAAATCATCTATAGGAACGTCCTCATCGATCTTAATCCGGGAAAGTTGATCACTAACACCATTTTCCACTCCTTTCTTATCTCTCACCTCCATGTCAAACTCTTGGAGCAACAAAATCCATCTCAATAGCCTTGGCTTAGCAACTTTCTTCTGCATCAGATACTTAAGCGCAGAATGGTCAGTGTGCACAACTACTTTGGACTCGATCAGATTGGGCGGAACTTCTCAAATGCAAACACAACTGCTAGCAACTCCTTCTTAGTTGTTGCATAATTCCTTTGTGCATCATCAAGAGTTCTGCTAGCATAATATATGGCATGGAGCTTTTTGTCCTTCTTCTTACCAAGTACAGCTCCTACTGCATAGTCACTAGCATCACACATCACCTCAAAAGGCATATCCCAGTCTGGAGGTTGCACAATTGGAGCAGAAATAAAAGCTTGTTTCAGCTCCTGGAATGCAGCATGACACTCATCTGTGAACTCAAACTTCACATCTTTGCAGAGAAGTGCAGTGAGTGGTCTAGCTATCTTGCTAAAGTCTTTAATAAACCTCCTGTAAAACCCAGCATGCCCAAGGAAACTCCTCACTCTCTTGACTGAATCCCGCGCCTGCAGCCCTGTCATCACCTCAACCTTAGCTTTGTCCACTTCAATTCCTGCCTCAGATACTCTTTGTAAAAGTACAATGCCATTCCTGACCATAAAATGACATCTCTCCCAATTTGAAACCAGGTGCTTTTCCTCACATCTAGCTAGCACCTTGCACAGATTATCCAGACAAGCATGGTAAGATGGTCCGTAGACAGAAAAATCATCCATGAAGACCTCCATAAAGTCCTCTATCATATTTATGAAGATAGACATCATGCACCTCTGAAACGTTGCAGGAGCATTACACAGTCCAAATGGCATTCTGCAGTATGCAAAGATGCCATAAGGACAAGTAAATGTGGTATTCTCCTGGTCCTCTGGGTGGATAGGGATCTGAAAGAAACCAGAATAACCATCCAAAAAGCAGTAGTATGGATGATTTGCCAACCTTTCCAGCATCTGATCAATGAAATGGAGTGGAAAGTGGTATTTTGTGGTGGTTGCATTCAACTTCATGTAGTCTATGCACATCCTATGACCAGTGATTGTCCTTGTAGGAATCAGCTCATTCTTGACATTCTTCACCACTGTGACTCCTCCTTTCTTAGGAACCACATGAACTGGGCTGACCCAATCACTGTCTGAGATAGGATAAATAATCCCAGCTGCAGCATCTTCATGATTTTTTCTTCAAAACCTCTTTCAGGTTAGGATTCAAGCTCCTCTGATTCTCAATTGACGACATGCTCTCATCCTCAAGGTGTATCCTATGCATGCACTAGTCCGGGGAGATACCTGAAATATCATCAAGAGAATAGTCAAGAGCCTTGCGATGCTTGCGCAACTTGCTTAGCATCAGAGTGAATTCTGCGTTATCCAAATGAGCATTGACAATAACAGGATAGGTAGAATTCTGACCTCGAAATGCATATTTGAGGCTTGCAGGGAGCTGCTTCAGCTCAATATTTGGAGCTTTTTACTCGCTCCACTCTCCAAGTGTGGCAGCTTTCTGTGAAGTTCCACCTAACTCCTCTTGAGATACCAATTTCATCACATGCTCACTAGCATCCATCGATCTCAAATACCAAACAGTAGCATCATCCTCCAGCTCAAAATCCTTCTCAGAATTCATCAAAGCTCTCTCTAAAGGGTCAACCGGATGCATATGAGTGAAGAACTCAGCTGCTCGATTCTCCAATGTATCCACATAAAAGGTATGTCCATCAATGGTGGGGTGTCTCATCAGCTTGTCCATGTTGAAATTCATCACCAAGTCACCCACATTGAGTCCAATTTTCCCTCTCTTCACATCAATGATGGCACCAGCTGTAGCCAAGAATGGTCTGCCAAAGATAAGAGGATCTTTGGGCTCATCATTGTACTACAAGACTACAAAGTCTGTGGGGATTACACATTCACCAATCTTCATCGGTACATCCTCCAAGAGACCTTCAGGAATCCTTATGGAGCAATCAGCCAGAATCAAAGAGATCCTAGTAGGTGTGAAATCTGTCATCCCCTTCTGCTTATCAACTGAATATGGCATCAGATTGACACTCGACCCCAAATCACACAGTGATCTCTCAAATCTGTCTCTGAAGATGGTACAATCTAGGACAAAGCTTCCTGGATCCTTCTGCTTCTCAGGGACCCTGTTCAGGATGACAGCACTACAGACTTCAGTGATCATCATCACACACTCCTCATCTCCCATGTCAGAAGTCAACATCTTCTTTAAACAACTCTTTATCACTTGGTTGTTGTTGATAGCATCCATCAATGGCATTGGAAGAGTGAGCTTGCTCAGCATAGCCATGTATTTAGCCTTGAACCTTTCAAACTTGGACTGCTTCGGGTTTCTTGGGAACGGTACCTTGGGTTTATACACCTTCCCAGCAGCAACAAAAGCCTTTTTTGCAGCGCCAGCCGCTGTACGCGATTGGTGTCGATCGACACTGGGTTGGTGTCGGTCGACATCGTCCAATTTTCCACTGTCGTCGACTCCATAATCGACGTCGGTTTATTTCCATTCGTCACGAGCACTCGAAGAATTGGGTGTTGGTCGACACTGGGTATCAGCGTAGGTCGACACTCATCTTTCGGCTTCAATCTCTTCATCCAACTCTTCTAACTCCTCGAGATCCTTATCACTCACCCGTTTGTTGGGGATAGTTTGCAGCTCTTTCCTACTCCTTAGTGATATTGCATTGCAGTGATGCTTAGGATTGGTTTTTGTGCTTCCAGGAAGGAATCCTGCTTGCCTCTTAACAGCTCCAGCAGTTTGAGCAACTTGAGTATCCAACTGCTTCATATGTGTGCTCAAAGACTCAAACTTCCCATTCAGATCAGTGTAAATGGTGTCCAACTTCTTGTTGAAGTCTACAACAGTCTTTGTCTGCTCCTCAAGCACTTTCTCCATCATAGCTTCCAGCTTGCTCTTTTAAGCATTAGTAGCAGAAGGTGTCGGATAAGAAGATGATCCATAGGTCCTCTGATAGGAGTTGTTTTCTGAAAATGTTTCTGGAAACCAGCATTCTGACCATATTCAGAAGAGTTCTGATTGCTTGTGAAAGCACTCTTTTGACCATTACCAGTGTAGAACTTGTTACCTTGCTGATTTCCAAACCTGTTTCCTTGAAATCCAGACCCACCGATGTAGTTCACATCTTCTTCTTTGCAGCCATCTTCAGGTTCAAACTCCTCAACCTCTTGAGCAAAGTGAAGAGCCTTCTTCCCAGTCAGCAAGCTATGAACAGTGTCCAGCTTATTCTTTATCTCATCAATCTGGAAGTTATCAACTTTTCCACCAGACTCCTTTCTCCCTTGATCAGCATTCTTAGTGACGTTGCTGCTCACAAAGTTCTCAATCAATACCTTGGGTCTGATGCGTAGGCTGCCCTCTCCAAAGAATAGATTCTCCTATCTAAAAGAAGAAGAGCCAGTCTGATACACTATTTGTTGCTCTGCGAACAAACAAAACATTTCAAAACGAGCTACGAACCACCAAACCGATCGGGAGAAGAGCATAATGGGACCCATTACTGAAACCAATGACCCATCAGATCGATCCAATAGGACATGTGCGTCGCCTTTAAGTTTAGAAAGGCGACAAATGGAGGTAGCCGTCGGTATATTTTCACCTATGGATGAGCTCCCGTTTTGTAAAAAGTGCATAAGTGATAGGTCAAGAAATATCCCTATTCTACTGCAAGTGCACAATTATGCTACTGTAGTATTAAGAGTATCGTATCCACAAGGACTCAAGTTTCACGCAATAGATTATATGTTTTCAAACTCAGCTAAATCAATCAAGAGGGAACAGAAAGAAATGCAAGTAAATTAAAGGTTTGTCTCGATGGGAGAAAAACGCTAGACTAAGGGTGTTCTCAGGAAATCATGAAATGCCAGACACTTAGCAAATCAGGATTCAGGTTAAGCACAGGTTCAAGAACTAGAATCACAATGTAAAACAATTCAACTCTCACTGCAACTGTTATCTATGTCTAGCAACCTAACGATTCAAATCTCTTTGCAATCTTAGAGTTCGAGACAAGCATTTTAAGCAAGTTCATTGATTCACAATTATCCTAGACCAAATCTATTTGCATCTAATCAAATTGCTCAACATAAGTTCTTTCAGATTATAATTCACACTCTCATGCCAAATTAATGATCTAAGATCTAAACCTTAGGTGATCAGTCCAGGATTTAGTATTAATCTCAACTTAGGTGATGAACAGATAGATTTAGAATCCTAATCAACCAGTGATCTAACAAGGCATGAAATCCTATTGATAATCCCTAAATCTAACAAGGATTACTACTCAGACATGATATCAAATGAACAACACATGTATGAATAGAAAACAAGACTGAATAGATAAAAATAGGGTTCGAAATCATTCTCTTAAAGGTTACAAGTAGCAAGAACATCCCCAACTAGAATCTCTCAGTCTCCGGAACAAAAGTGAAACTAAAGAACAAGATATGAGATAAAACTCTCAAAAACCTAATTAAATCCACTAAACACGTTCTGGGGCTAAAATAGAATTAGGGAAAACTTCTGGGCAACTTTGCAATTTTTCAAAAGATGTCTTCAATCAGCGCATAAGTATCTGTCGCGCTCAGTGTCGACCGAAACCAAGGTGAGTGTCGGTCGACATCCACTCGTGGTCGAGACTCTCACTCCAAACGCAAGCTTACCTGTAAAGGACTTGATAGGCTCTAAAAACCAGGTTAAAGACTCAATATACACACTTATATCATGGTTGAAAACCTAGAAAAAAACCATGATATATCAATAAGCTAGTCTATGAACGCCGTCGACGAGCCCAAAAATTTGGGAGGTCGGCAAAGACCGACATCAAAAAAAAACGAGAGGCTCATCGGCATAATGGCCTTGCTGCCGCGATCCATTGAGATTCGCCCCTATGTTGCCAAAACTTAACCCTAAACGGAAAAAAACAAGGATAGAAGGAGAAAGAACCCTGAAGAAGAACAAGACCATATTTATAGCATGCAAGAAATAGTTACAAAATCCACATTCAATGCAATGCGACGGTTAACAATGCAACCTTTAAATGCAAAGCAATGGTTCATAACCTAAACAACACGCGGAGTACTTATTGAAAACAATGATGATACTTTGACCGAGCCATGGGAACCTGCAAGCAATCAAAGGAAGACACGATCAAGGCATTTGAAATGTTTTTACCATATATTTTGTAATACCTCGTCTAGACATCATCATCGACGGGCAGTTTCGCAACTGGAGAAATCGCCGGAAATGACATTTTCGTAATTTCAAAGAAGAAGAACGTTTCTTGTTTTACTATAAAACCCAAAACCCTTCTTAAATACCCTATAATTATTCCTAAGTTAGCTAAAAACTCCCTAAACACCATTATTAAACAACATAAATTAGCCCTTAAATACCCTTCTAATCCCTCTCCCGAATCTTGCCGGCCGCTAGAATCTCCCTGGAGATTCGCCGGACCGCCGTAAGCCTCGCTGTCCTCGCGCCGGTCTCCTCCTTCAGTTGACGGAGGTTCACCGGAGTGTTGACCAGATAAAACCGCCAGAGTTAACGCGGTCAAACCAGTCAACGCCAGTAGTAACACCGGTCAATGGCAGTCAACGCCGGATAATCAATCAACTAATCTGGTCAATATTAATTTGTGGTCAATGTTGCGGCCAACGGTCAACTCTAGGGTTAGCCAGTCAACGGTTCTGGATTGTATCGGTTTGTCGAGCTAAGTTTTTGGGGTATTGGAGTTCTTTTCGGCCTTTCTCGGGTTACATCCGTCATCCGTAAATCACTGTAAGTTGTTTATGTTTGATTTTCTATTGCATTAGGAAAGATCGAGTCATCATATAAACCCCTAAATTAATAAATCATAGAGAGTCCTAGGAATTAATACCTAGAAATTGAATAAGGTAGAATGCGGTTAAGTTGATAAAATAAACAGACTTAAATAATTGGCTAGGGTAGTAAGATGCATGATATGTTTAAATTTTTGTAAATCGCATGTTGAGTGTTTGTGTAGATAGTATTGATTGCTGCATAATTCTTTGATAGTTGATTGCTTCATTGCATATAGAATGGCAAGGCTAGAATATATATATTTATATATTTAAGTATAAGAACTGTATAAATGAATCTATATAAAGTAACTAAGAGATAATTAAAACTTAACAAACCTTAAAATAGTAAATAAATCGGGTTATGGTTATATATAAATAATTAATTGGTTTAAAAGACTTAAAGAGTTAAATAATTAAAAGTGAGGCCAAGAAATTAATAAGCTTACTAATTTCAATCTGGTAGATAAGTAATAGGAATTACAATTAAAAGATTTGGAAAATAGGGTTAATTTGGGCTAAGGAGTTAATAAGTTTACTAACTCCAATCTAGCGGTTAAATAATTTAAATAATTAAAAAGAAATAAAATGAAGAATTAAATAAATGAATATTAGTAATTAAAGAGGAGCTACGGGTTTAGTAGGTTTACTAACTCTAAGGTAGCATAAATAAACCAGAATTAAATAATTATTGGGAAATAAGTTAAGACTAAGAATCTAAATGGAAATGGCTGAAATAGTTGAATCTAAGCATTTTCTTACGTAGAGTTATTGAATAATGTGTATTGATTGAATGTCTTGAGTTATCATTGCGTTGAATTGTTGTTTTACCTATTTCGTTGTTGATCCTGGTAGGCTGTATGGTTGATACCTATTCCGGTGTGACAGCAGATAGGTTGTGGTTGTGGTTACCTATTCTAGATGGGGGCCGGATAGGTCTAGTTGAGTTAGTGATATTGTGGTTAGGACTTACAGGATAGATTTCAGATACTTGGGTTGAGTAGTTATTGGTTATTGACCTTCTTTGTCTTGTGTTGAGTCTTAGAGTCTCAGTGATTATGCTTGTATGTCGTAAAGTTTGGTTGAGATTTCTTAGGGTGCGTTAGATCCTGCGGGTGTGGTATGACGTTCTGGTGCTTCCTTCCCGATTGGATCTTCGAGAGATCTTGGTCAGTTCATGTATCTCCGGATAGTGATCATGTGCTAGGGTCGGGCTGCTTGGAAACTTTGGCTATTGTGAAGGTAGTCCGAGTCACGGCTCATCGATACACACAGAACGGTGTTCTAGTCAAAGGACTTTGTTTTTACGTCTAGGAGTCGTGAGAGGTTTTAGTTATAAAAAAAGGGGTAGCTAAGTGTTCATGTGAAATATTACCGAGTTCGCATTAGGGGCCCATGTGCAATCACAAGTAGACAACAATGCGGTAATCTAGACCGAGCTTTATCATCAAAATAACAAAAAAAAAATGAGAGTTACAGTTCATACAACAACAAAAGTATGGACTAAAAGTACAAAACAAAGGATCACTCCGGATTATCGGAAGTACGAAGATCGGTTTCGCCCTTAGCTGTTACGATCACTGCGCTCACCCCTTCTGCTTTCTATATTAGCTACTCAGAACAAGCATCATTGTGCGTCAAATTAAAGAGTACACAGATCCTCAGGACGCAGATCAATGGTCCTCATCGCATCAAGCTCCTCCGTAAAATGATGCTCGTCCTCCTCAAGCCTGGTGATCTTAGCCACAAGAACCAGGAGGCTATCTTTCACAAGCAGTTGATAAGCATTAAGAATGGTGACCACCTGATTCAGATTCAAAATCTTGGCAGTAGAAGACTCGTTTTCTTCTCTTTACAGCCCAAGCTTGTCGAGACGGTCCGAGGCCTTCTTATGCAACATCTTATGTTCCACGAGAAGGAGCTCGTCAAAAGTATCCTGGATCTGATCAAGTTCAGACATGAGACAATCAATCTCGGACCTAAGAAAGTTAACCTCTACCTTAGCTTCATCCAGAAGGTTCCCTCTCTCATCTTCGAGCTCGGCCACCCTTTTTCCCAGATCCTTGACTCTCTTCCTTTCAGATGACAATCTAGCAGCAAGGTCGTCCATGTCAGCAAGATTTTTACGAGCATCTTTCAACTATCGAACAGAATCCCGTGACCTCTCGAGCTTCTCCTTAAGTTCCTCTTACGTTGACTTGGCCTGCTTCAGCTCCACTTCGTATGAATCCCTGAGCCGTTTGAGTTCAACAAAACCTTAAAAAATAAAAGAAGAGGAGTGGGTTAACACCGAGTTAGCACGCATGCTCTGAATATCATAAAACTAATAACATAACTCCTACCATCGCAAAGTGATGGCTAACTTCCTCCTGAAATGGATGTTTATGCATCTCATTAACATGGGTCAATTTCCGAGACAGCCCTGATGTTATCCTTTAAAAGAAAGTCGCACATGATAGCTTATCATTTAAAACGGGCATTTTCTTTTGTAGTGAAATCCCATGGTCCAAAATCACGACCTTCTCCCATCCCCTTCATGGTCTTGTTCAGATTACCCTCGATCACAGTGGGAGACGGACAATCGGGACTCAAACCAACGAGGCCCAAACCAATCATCGGCTCGTCAGCATGCACAGACAATGGAGGAAGGTCCTTATCACCAGGATTCTTATTCTCGTCCCCCTGACCATACCTGCGCCTTTTATTACCTGGTCGGTAAGGAATATCATCTTGAGCGTCGAAATCAGTACCCTCTCCCTCATGAGAACATCATCTTGATCAGCAACCTCCTCGCCGCGATCAACCTCCATCTCCTTGTTCTTATCTTTCTTAACCTCAACCCCCTTGTTGGCTCCAGCGTCCCCGGGAAGTATTGACTCGTTAACGATCTGTTCACTCTCCTCGGTAGCACTCCTACTTGCCTCAATATTGATTACCGGAGGATTCTCGGTAATTGTGGAGAGGGTATTCCCAACATAGTCTGGCAGGTCGACGCTCACCCGGGTGCCCATCTGCTTGTTGGATTCTCTGCATGTTTTCCTAGACGAACGGGAGGATGACGATTCACTAGTAGAACCTAGAGGAGGAGGAGGTCCGAATATATCTGCCAAAAGACACTAAAAATCCTCTGAAAAATTACTTAAAAACGGACAGGGAGGTGGAGAAAGAAGCCATACCTGAATAGTCAACAAAAATACTCCTTAACCCTCTTATCACAAATGCCAGTACAGTCCAATGCACCGTGAGCTCTTTGCTTCTTCAGATCAGTAAGGAAATTTGGAGGCCAACAGCCTGAAAGAAAACGATCTACAAAATATATATATATATATATAAGACAGTCAATACCGAAGAACAAGCGTAGAGAAAAAAGAGAACTACCAGGGTCATGATTCCACACCGATCTGAAAATCTTGTTCGTATCAAAATCTTGTTTGTATCAGACATCAACGCATCATTGTCCCGTGCAAAGAAGAATTTGTCTTTCCAGGCGGTGTTTTTACCTGGAACATTGAACACAACCTTCAAATTACAGTTGGGCCTCATAGACACATAAAAGGACCCCAGCATTCCATGTTGATCGAAATCGAGTCAACTCCTCTAAGAAGTGAACTGACATATCAACATCGCATTCAGCCGGCAAAATAAGGGCTCAAAGCTGAGAAATGGCCATTTTCTTTTCCTCACTATTTCAACTAAGAGCCTCGAAAGAGGGAACAAAATCTGGCATTCCAAAAACCAAAAGACATACAAACATGACTAGCCAGAATGAGCATTCCCAGGTTCGTTCATCTGAGGCCGGCAAGCGAAGTCAAGACAGGAAAACGAGCACATGATGGCAAGTTTGATTCAAAGAATCCTTCTCACAAACGGATGCACGGATTTCTCGAGGAACGACGGTTTTCTTATCTTACGTCGTCTCTACCTTCTTTTTCATTTTATTTTTCTCCCTCGAAAAGGCCACTCTAGATCGACTACCAGAAACAGCCGCACTCTAACCAACCTCCGCTCCTCTAGAACAAGTCATCTCATCATCGCCTCCTTACAAATTTTGCTTGTCATCGCCTTCCCGACGTTCTTCGTCAGAAGCGTCTAAATTCTCATTCCTGGGAGACGAGGAGGAGAAGCATCCATGAACAGCAAACAATTAAGATGTTTAATCACTATTGGAGAACGTCGAGCTGTCCATCCGGCTCACGACCTAAGAAAATCAGGATCATCTCCAGTTGACCTATATTGAAAAGGAATATCTCCCGAAGACTCAAAAGCGATGAGGTCATTATTTCGAGAAGACGAGTTACAACTAGAATCTACCCTCATATCGGAGAATCTTAAGAACTTGTAAAACACAGCGGCTCAGGAAGATAAAAGATGAGGCGCAAATTAGAAAGAGAAAGTAATACCTGAGCAAAATGAAGCAAAGTGAAGAAATGAAAATCCAAAAGGGGGTTTTTATAGAATACAAAGGGTCGGATATCGAGAAAACACGATCATCATAATTTTTCGATTTCGACAAGACAACAGTCTGACGAGGCCAAACGAGCCAGATAAGCCGACCATATTTCTACATGACTTAAATACTCAGAAAAATTCGCCGACATCGACCAGAGCCGAAGATCGACGAACAGGGGGAAAATTGTAGGATTTGGGATTAGAACCCATCCATAAACTCATCAAAAAATATGTTCATCCCATCTAACTTTTCGTCCCAAGAATGAAAGCTCTCTACGAAATCAACAACCCAACAAGAAGTTTGATCATTTTTACTATAAAGAGAGCATTTCACTACAAGAAAACTGCTCCATAGCCACGAACTATGAGGCAAAATCCGTGGCTATAACGACCATTGCCACAAATAGCCATGAAATTTTTTCGTAGCTTTTGGCTCGTGGATATCGCCAAATCGTGGCAAGCTTCCATGAATTAGCCACAAAAATTTACGTGCCTATTTGCCACAAATCGACACGGACATATTTTGTTGATATATTTCCACGAATAGCCACAAACTTATTCGTGGCAATAGCTAAAACATGTTTGTGGCTATAATATTGAATAATAAAATATAATATATTTATATATATTAAAAAATTAAAATAAATTAAAAACTAAATTTGTGAATATTTAATGATTTTATATTAATGAATTAATTAATTTCACAAAAAGAAATTAAAAATATATATATATATTAAAAAAGCTTCAACAACTGCTACGGTGTGCTCCACCACCATGACTTCATCAAAGACGGACGGCGAGTTGACAGACGGGGAGATGACGGACGGTGAGTTGACGGACAACGAGGTGACGGACGGCGGAGTGTGATGAACGGCAGAGTGACGGACGGCGAAGGAGGGTGATTTGAGATGGATCTGAAAATCGTGGAGGAGGAGATGAGTCCTCCAAGTCGATGTGCAGCGCCTCCTCTGCCATGTCGTCGGGCTCTGCTCCGCCATGCCATCGGGCTTTGCTCCGGCATGCTGTCAGGCTCTACTCTTGCCGATCTGAAAAGAAAAGAGAAACAAAAATCGAATTTGATGAAGAGAGAAACGAAACTTGAATTTGATAAAGAAAGAAACAAAAATTGAATCTGAAGGAGAAAACTAGCTTGCGAGGCCATGGCTGATGATGATAGAGAGAATCGAGCTTGAAACTCAAGAGATTTGAGAGAGAGATGGAGAATCGAAATGGGTTGTTGATGGCTCTTCCTTGTTCTTGAGCAAGGGTTAGAAGGAAGAGGAATATTTAATTAGGTTAAAAATAATAAACGGTTGAAATTGAAAATGAAATGCAGATCTAATGGTTCAGAATTGTGATCCGCGTGATAGGAGTTATAGCCAATAGAAATTTTTTGAGTATTATTAATATATAATAATAAAAATAATTTAAAATAATAAAAATGGTTAAAATTTTTAAAATGTTAAATTTAAAACTGTAAAAGATAAAAAAAAATTAAAAAATTTAAAATTTATAAATGATTTAAAATAATAGAAACATTAGTAGATTTCAAAAATAAATGAGTATATATTTTAATTTAGTAACGATATTTGTATGATTATATATTAAGTAAAAAAATTTGTATGATTAATGTTTAGAAATTTTAGATTTGAAAATAATAATTATTTTTATAATTAATATATATTTTGATTTAATAGTTTATGAGTAAGAATAAAGATTATAATATGATTATGGTTTAGGGTAAATGTTTGAAGGGTAAGGTTTTAAATTAAGGTTTAAAAATTTTAGATTTGGAAATAATATTTCTTTTATAATTAATGTTTAGATTTTGATTTAATAGTTTATGATTAATAATAAGGTTTATAGTATGATTATGGTCTAGGGTATAGGTTTGGAGGGTAAGGTTTTAAACTAAAGTTTTGAAATTTAGATTTGGAAATAATAATTCTGGATATACTTAATGTTTAGATTTTGATTTAGTAGTTTATGATTAAGAGTAAGGTTTATAGTATGATTATAGTTTAGAGTATATGGTTTCTTTAGGGTATATTTATCATAGCCACGAATAGCCATAAGTTTGTTTGTGGCTATAACCACAAATAGCCACAAATTAATTTTGTAGCTAGATAGCCACGGTAATTTCGTGGCTATTGGTGGCTAATAGTTTTCACGAAATTTTTATTGTTATTAGTGGCTATATTTGCCATGAATAGCCACGAAATTGTTCGTGGATAATTTGTCACGAATTTTTTTTTGTGGCTGGTCGTGGATAAATCTTTCCACGAACAATTTGTGGCTATTCGTGGAAAATATAGCCACGAAGTGTATTTTGTGGTTATTTTGCCACGAATGCCCACGAAATAGCTACGAAACTAAAAAAAAATCGAATTTGTGGCTCTTCTTGGCTGGTTTAACATAGCCACAAAAATCTGTGGCTATTTCGCAGTTTCTTGTAGTGTTTACTGTTCATACATCGGTATCTTGGATTTTGCTAAGCTCCGAGCTACTTTTATAAAGCACCTATCTTAAGCGATTCTTAGGGAACTCGTCAATAACCTCTCTCTTCATCCATCTTAATCATTAATCGGTATCTGCCTAACTGTTAATACATAGAATTTCCGACCCTACTTTTTATCTCATTATACTTTTTTGTTCGGATCTTTTTAATTCTAACTCTAAGTATTTTATATTTAGTCAAAATTCCGCAACAACAATAAATACTTTTTACATCGTATGTTGCAATTTTAGTATATATAGTTCCTCGAGGGCTGTAATCATTAAGAATGCAAACAATGTCATCTATTTATTTATGTATTGTGCAATGTCTACACATTTTTCAACTATTTTCTTATACATCATAAGCCTCCAAATTTCACATGTTTGTTTGAATAAAAGATAATTCCCGCACTAATAAAATTAGTTTGACGTGGTTCTTCATTACAATGGCCACACTGCAGTTGCCATATCTTTCAAAGAACGAATGTGATGATAACGATCATGTAGTCTATGATTACTCTCCAGCTGCATGAGTCGATCATCTATGCTTATAGGGTTAATGTAACATGTCATAGGGTTAATGTCTGAAACATTAATATATTTTAAATTTAGGTGTCTCATATAGGGGCCCACTTCCGGGAATATATAATGTTAAATGAAAAATAAATAAAAATTTGAGAAAAGAACAAAAAATGGTAAGTTCTCGGGAAATAGGCCAATTCTTACCTCAACACATCTCTGCGGTCCCAATTAGTACACGAACTTTTGACATGTGCAAATTTATACATCAACTCAATTTTAATTCAAATTACATACATGAACTACAAAAATTAGGCTAATTCATTCATTAATGAATGTCTGTTAGTCAAACGTTAACAATTCATGACGTGGCCGTTACTGAATATGACGTGTAAATTTTGGAATATAACGTGGCAATATAGTCACCTAATTAAAAAAAAATAAACAACACGACGTCTGATTATTAAACAACACGACGTCTGATTATAACCAAGTTGTCGATTTCCATTCCTTCTAAATCAACTCTGTAATTCTCATTTGCCATCGGAGGAGAGACATTCTCCACCTGAATACTCTTACCCTTCTCCTCCCTTATATATTTTCTTCTACCGGTTGAGCTACTTGGATTCTCACAACTCTCATCACATTTCAGATCCAAATTATTGTCTTCGCAGGGATCTTTCACTATCCCCTTTCCTTTGTTTTTGCTTTCTACTAGTAAAACTTCAGCCATCGCTGTCTTTCCCTTCTCCTCATTGACCATTCTTCTGACAGTATCACCCATATGATCTCCATTATGTCCACTGTTGTCTGGTTTCTTGCTCACAATATGATTTCTTCAACCAAATCCACAAAAATCCTCTGGCGTTTACTCCCATTTGCTGATTTTCTTTCCTTGGAGACAAACATCCTTTCCATTATTTCTTAAATCTACATCTGATTCGATTTCCAAATCCAAATTCCTAGAGTCAATTTCAAATCTACCACTCCGACTGATTTCATTTTCCGTTCTCTACACACCTCTTAGCAACTTTCTTCCCTAACCGCAAACTCAAGAATCTTTCACAACCATTTGACTTTTCTCTTGCTACAAACTCAGATACTAACCTCTTTCGCAGTAGTTCCATCCAAAGAGTCATCGTCGTCGCATTGATAAGCAAGACGAGGAGTTAGCCTACAAAAAGTGTTAGTGGGTCCATCAACAGGACTCGATCTGTCCAATGCGGGCTCAACTGGCGAGTGGTGAGCACTGGACTCACTGGACTCTTGTGTCCGAGCGGGAATGGACGGCTGGATGGTGTCGGAGAACTGTCGTTAGGGGATGGCTTGCCTGAGCGATGGTATTTCACGAGATCGGAGCACCGTCATGGTTGTATCGAAAATGGAGAAAATGGAAGTTTTGATTGCAATTGGAAACAATTACTTAGGGTTTTGAAACTACTTTACTTAAAAATCTAATTTCGACTTCTTCGATTTTCCGGTGACATCAACCTCGCATTTGAACGAGATTAACCGACCCATTATCTCGATTTCGCCCATGGATTTTCTTAGTCTTTGCTTCAGAAATCAGAATCATGACTTCCGCATTTCACAACACTAGTTTAAGATTTTTTTAAGAAAAAAATAAATAACCAACAACGTCTTGTTGTTTAATACTCAATTTCTAGAATATTGTCTCCCAAAAAAAGAATCTTTGACTATCTCTCTTCTCTCTCTCCTCCCATTTTCCTCTCTAGAAAACTCTTTCCGATTAACACAGTTCCGGCCACCGGAGCTCGGCTCTACGCCTCTCCGGTGGTCGGGTTACTTTTGGCGTGCCTAGCTTCGTAGCTGCGGCGATATCCGGTTTTTGGTGTATAAATTTGGTCGGATTCGTCGCCTTTTGCTTTCGGGTCTCCCGAACTTTTGTTTGGATTTTAGTTCATGCGGTGCTGCGGCGTTTTGTTGTAATATACGCAGATTCGCCGCCTTTTGCTTCCGGTGATTTCACTAGACTTCTCCGATTCCAGTTTGGAATCGTCCAGTTCTGGATCCGCGGTGCTCTGCTCCATTCCCTGCCGATTTCTCTGCTTCTCTACACACTTTTCATCCAGCGCTTTTGGCCGGTGTGTTCGCAGCCAAAATCGATGTTGGTGATGTTTGGACTGAGATTTCCTGTTGAAATCTACATCTATGAAACGATTAAAGCGATGTTGGTGATGTTTGACAAGCAAGGTTATCTATTAGATGCGGTGGAGATATGGTGAAATGGTCGGATTCAACTGGCAGAGCAACAAAGGTGGTGCTGCGACAGCGGTGAGGCGGTGCCGGATCTGCTTCTCGGCGTCTTGCATGTCTTGATTTCTCCATACGGTGACGCGTGGCAGTCTAGATACACGTCATGTTCGAACGTGTCTATCTGCAAACTCGGCTTCTCGTCTTTAGTTTGGGCCTTTCTTATTTGTTATAACAAGTTTAAGCCCATTAGCTGTATTTCATTTTAAAACCATCATCTTTGTACTCTGAACTCATCTGCCCATTTGGACCGTAATACAAATGTTAGCCGACTAAAAAAAAAAATACTCAATTTCTTTTTAATTGAGTGGCTATATGGCCACATCATGTTCCAGAATTTACACGTCATATTCCTGAATTTACATGCCATCGATTGTTAACGTTTGACTAACGGACATTCAGTCAATGAATTAGCCTAATTTTTGTAGTATGTATGAAATTTGAATTAAAATTAAGTTGATGTATAAATTCGCACTTGTCAAAAATTCATGTACTAATTGGGACCGTAGAAATGTGTTGAGATAGGAATTGGCCGATTTCCCGTAAGTTCTCTCAGTGAATAAATATTGAGTGAGCCTAAAAACAATTGATTTTAGACTTATTGCAACAAAGTTCAAAATCATGTCATTACTAACGAACAACTTTAACCGAGCTTGCAAAATACCAGCCAGATTGGCAAATTTGGCTGGACATTAAGACTCGAGAATACAGCTGAAACAGAGGAACTAGTATGCAATTTTGAAGCAGTATCTTCAAAGGCTCTTTGATAGAAAAACAATAATTTGTGTCCTTTAGGGATATATATAAAAATGAAAACAACAAATGGCTATATGGACTAGAAGAACCATATTACTATTAGTTTCTCTGTTTGATCTTCGTACATAAGAAACAGAAGAAAATTTCAAATGAAACACGAAGGCAGAGCTTGATTTTTATATTTATAAAGCTACGTGCCAGAACAAACATTTAGGGAGCACGTCAATTGACAGACTCTCACCTCGTCAGTCCTATTCATCGTTTGGCTTCGGTTTTATTATTAATAGAACAGTTTCCGACCTCACTAAAAGTTTATTGTCACCTCGTTAGTTCGGACCTCTTTGATCGTAACCCGAGTTATTTGGACTATATCAAAATACTATAACAACAATTGGCGCCATCTGTAAGGACAAGAAACTTTTCTACGCTAATATTTCTCTTCGTCTCTACATAGAAGCACTCCTTGTCCTTAACATTGGGCAATCGGTGAACAATCCATGGATCTTACATAGACAAGATCCGATCTTCTCAAACATTATAGCTTCGTTCCCAGTTTGCTCTCTCTCTTTTCAAGACTGCCTCACGGGAAGATTTATCTTCCGCGAGTTGCTTTCAAAAAGCCTCGGCTAAAGCTAGTGCTTGCTCTTTCCCCTGCTCAGCCAACTCACACGCCGTTTCGAGTTCAGTCTCCCTTTCCTTGGACGACGATTACAAGGCGGAACATTGGGATTACATATGTGACTGCTTCAGAAATTCTGAATTTGTATCTAAGATTCTCGATCGACTCTCTCATAAACAAGGTTCAACAAGGAGGATTGGGATCACTCTCTTCGTCCTGTTTTTCTTCACATGAACGGCATCTTGACCTCCAGAGAAATCACCCCAATAACGTCTAGATTTCTGCATATCAGTCCAGATATATTCAAACTCTTCTTTCACCATAGGCTCATCGAGGAAGAAACAAATTGTTCTCCGTTAGGATAATGAATGTTTCATTCAAAGAACTGCTCTCCACTGGGAAACAAAGCATTTCCTTCATAGAACGGCTCTCTTCCGAAACATCTTGAAGAACGCAGCTGATCAACGAAAGGCATAACTCGTTGATATGAATCACTTGATCCTTCCAGAGAACAAAGTTCTTCTTAGCTGAACCACGAAACATGACTGATCCTGTCGTCTGATCCTTCCACCGAAAAACATAGTAAAACAATTACAAAGAAGTGTAGAAGATCAAAAGTTCAAAAGTTCACCAAGAACCCTCAAGAACGCTCAAGAACAAAAAAAAAAACTAGAGAAAGAAAATGGAGAGAAGTTACTTTAGAGAGTTTTTAAAGTGTGAAAGTGTTAAAAATAAGTGAAGGAGAAAGAGTATTTATAGAATTTTCAAGGCATGTCCACTAAATCGTGATTACAAATGATTATATTAACATAAGCATGTTTAAGCTTATCATGAAGAGAATTATAATTTTTTTTTTTTTTTTTTGTATCAATGTTAAATTTATTGATCAAAAAACCTGTTTAACAACTTACAACAGAAAAAAGGAGATTTTTATCGAGTACAATGTGTTTATCGAGTTGCAAACCAAATTCTCAGCCCATCCTCCATCTTCGAACCCGGATTTGATAATAGGAAAAGTTTGTTGCGAACTTTCCTGTCGATGTCCTTGATTAGCTGCTGCGTGGTGGCTGGGTTTTCACCATGTCTTCGTCTGTTTCTCTCCATCCATACGGCATGGACTGTGCATTGCAATGCATATCTTGATATGAAAAGCGTTGAGCCTTTCAGATTACGACCTTCTAGCACCTTCATCATGTCAATCCAACGCAGAGAGAATTCCCTCCCCATTAATTTTTTTGTCAGGGCGCACCAGACCGTCGATGAGTAAGAACACTCGAAATATAAGTGGTTCCGAGTTTCCATGCTTTGATGGCATAATACACATTGTGTATTCACTCCTAGTCCCCAGTTGCTCATTCGGTCCCCCGTCGTAAGACGGTTAAGCGTGGCAAGCCAAGTAAGAAAAGAATATTTGGGAGTAGAGTTAGAGAACCATACCCCCTTGTACCATTCCTTTTGGCTTCGCTTGGTTTGGATTTTCTCCCATGTGTTCTTCGTGATGAACTTCTGTTTGTAAGAGTATTCATGATCTCTCCAGAGAGCTACATCATCTCCCTCATCTCCTCCTTGGATTCTTAAATGGTTTATCTCATCAAGCACTTGATTGTGCAATTCCTGTCTGAAGCGTCTTCTACGGGTGGAGGCTATGGCGTCCGAGACTGTCGCATTACAAGGCAGCCCAAACTCAATGATTCCTCTACAGCCAAAGATGTCCATTAGATTGCCTAATGAAGACCATGGATCAAACCAAAATGATGTATTGTTGCCGTCATAAACATCTACGCGGTAGAACGTCTTCGCTAGGGATCTATACTTGATTATCTTTCGCCAAATCCATGAGCCTGCAATACTGTTGTCCCGCAATGACCATAATGAACCTATTCTGATGAGTTCTCTATTAACCCAATCTACCCAAAGAGAATTCTTCGCAGATAGTACCCGCCAAATCAGCTTCATGACACTGGCCATATTTGCATCATTTAGGCGCTTTAGTCCTAATCCTCCTTCTGACTTTGGTAAGCAGACATCTTCCCATCGTACTCTAGCCTTCTTAAAGCTAAGTTCCGGACCAGATCAAAGGAACGCGGCACATATCCTTTCTATCGCTTTAATACAGCCTTTTGGGAGTCGAAAGGCCATGATCCAGAAATTAGTTAAACTTGCAATAACAGACTTCAGAAGTTGCACTCTGCCTGCGAAGGACAGGAAACAATTAGTCCATGAACTAATTCTGCTTTTGATCTTCTCCAGCAAAGGAGTATAGTCAGCAACCGTCATTTTTTGGTGAGTAAAGGCAACCCCAGATATCTGACCGGCAATACTCCAGATTCAAAAGGGAATTGTTCCATAATTCGCTGCCTTTGTTCTTCTCCCACACCTGCTAAGAATCACTACAAGAAAAATCAACATTCATAGCACACGATACAAGCTATGGTATATAATAGATAGCGTTTTCACAAACGCTCTGACAGCGGCAGCTATAATAGACCCCCCCTCTACCATAGCATTTTCGTCGTGCTATGTTATTATTACAATGTAATAGCGTTAATTTTGGCTTGCTATGTTTGATGCAATCTATTATAGCGTTATATATATGTGATATATTTATTATATAATAGCATAGATATAATGCTCTAATATGTACTGGTAGCGCATTTCTATATGCTATAATATTATCTATTACAGCTTGTTAATTTTGCTATGATATAAGCTTTCGTAACATTTTTTATATATCATATTCTATATTATTTTTTGTCATCAAATATTAATTTTAGGATTCATTTTTAATATTTATGCATATTTTACAATTACTGAAAATTAATAATAAAATTATATATTATAAAAACATAAATAACATAATTTATTATAAAATCATATATACAATTCTTGATTTAAGACTATAAATATAATTCCTAATAATAATCAAAAAAAAAAATACAATACATATACATGGACTGTCTTCCTACTAAGTTCCTCCTCTCCCAGAAGTCCATCTCTTTTTGAATAGCCGTCTCGGATTCTGCTGTTGTAACTCTCCTAACAAGAGACTCCAGCACATCAGTGACCATCTCTATGGACTGGAGCATCTCACTGGTATAGGCTCCATCCTCTATACCCGAGGAATCACCACAGTGCCTTGTAGCTTCAGTCAATGTCTTCACAAGAAGATGAACCACCATCTTTGCCAGGGTGTGATGGTGACAACTTTTTCACTCCATTTACCATCCCTAAGAACCTGAAAACGTAAGAAATGATATTGCAGATAATGGAAACGTTAAAAGAAAAGAATGAGATTCACTATCTATGGATTCTAAATTGACAACAATGATAGAGAGTTTATGAATGAGATTCACCATTGAAGAGGCCCTGCGAACATAGAATAATGTTTGAATAGTAAAGGGCTCCAAACTGATCTCATTGAAGAGCAAGACTAGCAAGTTCAAGAGTGCCATAACCATATTGAGACTAAACAATTACAAATTCTCTGAATTTAAAACACTAAGAAATACCTCTATGGCATCAACTGTGAGAAGGAATACAATGATCTTTTCAGAGAATTTTTGGCGCTCCTCTGCATCACGAGCAATCACGCGACGGTAGCTGAAGTTGTGGAATGAAGCTCTTAGTTCGTTCAGTTTGGTCTTTGCAATAGCTAGATCACGAAGAGCACGCAATGCTTTTGACAGGTGAATCAGATAATCTCTGAAAGCCCGCAAGGATACTTTTTCCCTGTCACATACAAAAAATAGAGAAAAGTGTCACACATATTAAGATTTCCAATCATATCATCCCCAAATGCAACAGTACACACATGGATATAATAAAAAGCTATGATGAAACAAGCAGAGAAAATCTCATAGAGTACGCACTCATATCATCCCCAAACGCAACTGCATACATTTTTTATCATTCATATAGATAAGTGACTTCCTAACAAACACATGACAAAGCTTAGACAGATCAAACAGAACATGAATTATCCATGAGTGAGACACAACAGAGTAAAGAAGGAGACAATTGAAACTCACCAATCTCTCCCTCAGCTACCAAAAAACAGTGTCAAGATTTCCCCAAATTCATCGTTAATTAAGAAAGATACAATCAAAGCCTCACTTTTTTTTGAAACAATCAAAATAAAGATCCATCACTAACAAATCAAATCCAAGGATCCAAATTAAACTCGAAATTCAGACCAACGACTTACTCGTTTCTCAATGGCGGCAGCGCTCTGTGGACCGTCGAGACCAGCTCCGACTGACTGCTGCTGCTGGAGCATCATTCCTTCTCGGCGCTTCTTGAGGAGACTATCCTCACGCTTGTTTTTTTCTAATCTCGACGAGGTTGTCCTCTCTCCTCAGCCTCGCCTTATCGGCATCAACCCCTGTCTTGTATATCTTCTTCCTCAGCTCCGCGCGTGTACTTGGCCTCAGCGACATCCTCGTTAGTCGCTGTCTCTCTACCTTGCTCTTCCGAAAATCACTTAGTCTGGATCGTCTCTCTCGCTTCTGTTTTGGTAGAAATGAAATTGGAGAATGAGATCGTGGATGACGAGTCGTCTGATGCTATGGAGTATTGATTGGAGACGCGGAGAGAGAGAGTCGTCGGCGTTGAGGGAGAGTGAAGAACACGAGGTGGAGTAAACCACTGGAGAAGAAGAATCACTTTTGGGAACTTAGATCTAAAAATTGGATCGACAAAGATGGAGACTCTGATTATTTTTTTGGTCTCGTAAACAATGTTGAGAGAGAGGGTTTATGTCCATTAGATTAACTAAAATCAATGGTTGAGAATGTTGATCCTCACATCCTAGAATCAGCCAATGATCAATTAGAATCATTTTTTGATTTTCTGGCTAATTGACTCTTTTATTAATTTTTGTTTATTATATATACATTTCAAATATAATTTAAATAACACATTTATGATCTTAATATTATTTAATAAAATATTTCAATGGAAATAATACATTTGTGATCTTAAATATTATAGTTTTATGTTTAATCTATATGTTTGAAAATAAAAATTAAGGATTATAATTCATAATTTAAAGTTTGGTAATTAAGTTTTTGATTAAGAAGTAGGGATTTAAGATTTAAAATATGATTTGATTGGAATTTTATTGAAATCTTTTGTAAGTATTATATTTTGTTTTATAATATATAATGATTTATATATTACAATTAGGACATTGTAGTATATGTTTAAATTGTTAGTGTTTATTATTATGGGTTTGGAATTTTAGGGTTTATGGTTGTGTTTAGGGTTTTGAGTCAAGGTTAAAATTTTAATACTTGAATTTTTGTATAAGTGTTAAATTTTGCTATATTATTTGTTGCTTATTTTTTAGTGTTTATTATTAGGGGTTTAGAAATTTAGGGTTTAAGGTTGTCTTTTGGGGTATAGAGTTAAAAGTTTTTTAAAAAATTATAAGTGTTTTGTTTATTTTGTATATTATATAATGTTTATGTTTAATAATATAAAATTAGAAATTGGATAATATTTTATAATTAGGGTTTGAAGTTTGGGGTATAGGGTTAGAGTTTAAGTTAGGATATGATATTAAGATTTGTAAAAAATTATTTAAAATAATAATTTATTTTATAAATGTTAAATCTTGTTGCTTGGATATGTTATACTAGTTAGATTTTTTCAAACCCTAAACCCTATCTATACTCTAAACTAAGAGTTTGTTTCTAACTTTTGTTTTTATTTGTTTAATTTGGTATTCAATATTATATTTATACCTTTGTGTTCTTACAAGGTTGAGCTATATAGATATAAATTTGAGAAAATTATGAAACTCAAAAAGAGCTATTGACATAATTCTAATGTAAAAGGCTCAAAATGATTCCACAATGTTGTTGTATTGATATTAAACTTCTTCCCTTGAGCCAGGTTTACTTGAACATACAAAGCCACCTCTTGGTCCACGACCTCGGTCGGCTCCACCTCTTAGTCCACGACCTTGGTCGGCTCCTCCTCTTGGTCCACGACCTTCCCTTCCACCACGGTTTGAGAAACTCATTTATGCTCAACGACTACAAAACAGGAAATTACCATTAGATAACATTATTCTTAACACAATTTCACAAGATGATAATGTACCTTGTCCTCGGGCTCTTTCTCTGCTTGAGCTTCAATAGGCGTCTCTTTGTTTGCATCATGTTTGAACTCGTTTCTACTCAACAATACGTTTTACAATTACAAACCCCACAAGATCGATTTTTGACAATGGTAATAAAATAAGAAGCCTGCTTACCCGTGACCTGTTCCACTGTGACCTGTTCCACTGTACCTCGACCACCACGTACTCCACCATTACGGCCTGGAAGAGTAACATACAAAGCCATAACCCCCTTGATTTACGCAGCTTTGTTGTTGTTAGCCGATTGATCCTTTGATTTCGATCCACCAAAAGAACTTCTCAACTATATTTACAAAGACATAGATTCACCAAGACAAACACACTTTTGAGAAACTCTGAACAAAACAAGAATTTGATTCGATCCACCAAAAGAACTTCTCAACTACATATACAAAGACATAGATTCACCAAGACAAACACACTTTTGAGAAACTCTAAACAAAACAAAAGCTGCGTAAATGCACAATTTAAAGAATCAAAGTAAGACCTAAGCTAGAAGCAAAATCATATCGAGCAGAAACACGACAAGAACCGAAGCTAAACATATCTAACACATAATATGCCTAATAGCCAGCTCGTATTTAAGGTTTATACAGATAAGCAAACCAAAGGGTTGAACAAGAAAGGCAAAATTTCTGCTTACAGTGTTGACAAGAAACTTTATTTTATCCTTCTTGGGTATGTTCTCTCCAATTTGACGCTTCTTAGGGGTTTCATCAGTTTCCTTCTTTGATGAATCAGAAACATCTTGCTCATCCTACATCAAGATGAAAATTATGCATCTCAAGGATCTCATTGGTGACAGATAACACAGATGCCAAATATATATATCAGTTCTGTGTTTGACTATACGAAACTACTGAAGAGCTACAATCCACTGAATGAGAATTCAAAGTTTTCGTGAGTATTTTTTAGGTAAGTGGTATATAACTTATAATATCTATGTCAAGATGTATAAGATCTTATCTGACAGCGATTATAAATTGAGCTCAAGCCGATCTTCAGTGTTATTTCTATCGTACCTCAGTTTTCACCATACGTCTAAGAGATACAGGGCACAAACTGATAGCTCCCTTAAAAATGCGGGCTTGTTTGTTTGATTGACCTGAGAAATAGCATGTTTTACACAATGAGAAACTCAAAATGTTCCCAATTATTTATCTAACACATAATATGGAATAGAGGCTGACATTAGAAAACACGATAAGACACCTGCAAGCATTCACAACTGTCCTGAAGTTAACCACCATGGATAAGCTGGAAACTTTGTAGCTATCACAACTTCGTTTTGGTTCCTTTTTAAGGCTGACATTAGAAACCACAAATCATCAGCTTAGACACAAGACACCAAACTAAATTTCATCAGAAACACACAACAATAACGTATCAAGACACCAAACTAAATTTCAATCAAAGAGGAAGATAATACCATGAAGATCAATAACGGTTGTGATTCATCAAAGTGGTCTTCCCCACCCTGCAAAGTTAAAAGTCTGATGAGTCTTAACTTGAATAAACATAACAAATACAATTTCTTAGAATCACGACAGACTATAAAACATCATTTTCACATTTTAAAATAAATGTGAAGAACCTGTTTGAGTTCCTGGCGAGAAAGCTTTGACACCGAGAAGAAATTTGTAGCATCGTTCCTAGAACACGATCCTCTCCATCTAAATTTCAGAGAGCAACACAGAAATCAAATTAGAACCATTATGCTGATTAGTAAATCAAACTGACTGAAAAGGGAAAAACAGAAGATGATAGATAAAGAACACTAAACCTGAATCGGCGAGGTTGAGCCATTCCTTGTAGATCTTCTGATGATCTTCCTATCCGGGCTAAACCCAGAGCTCTCCGCAGGGAGACGTGTTACCTTCGACGGCCAGGAATACACGGTGGCCTAAACCTGAATCGGCGAGGTTAAGCGGATTCGACATCGAGACGGAGAGAGTCGACGCCAACGGAATCCCCAAAACCTTGTGGTTCCGAAGGAGAAGCAACCGTTCTCTCTCTCTCTGTGCCTTGAATCTTAGACGATGATAATGAATATGTGAAGTGGCTCACTGTGAGATTCAGTTTTAGGGTTTACTCAAAGGAAGAAAGAATATCTTAGACGACAGTGGTGAAGGATTTGGGACACGATTTCAGCTTAGAATACTTTCTCTACCCCAGATTTTTTTTTTCGTGTTGCTATGGTAAGAAAGAGGGAAATGGTGACTCTTTCCCGGTTTTGCCTCTGAGTTTTTTCACGAAAATTGTCCCGCTTAATGTTATTTTTGCGCGGACTAAGTAATTTTCATCTCTAGCTTACTGAATTTTTATCTTAGCATTTAAAAAACGCTATTATACAGTTATCAAAATTAAAAATTATCTTCGATAGCACTTCTGAAATTCGTGCTATAGTGGAATGCTATCAATGCCCCTTTTTTTTGTAGTGAATAAAACTGATTTTTCCAGACTTATCTTGAGACCTGAGATCTTGGCGAATGTGTCAAAAACCCCCAGAACTCCTTCCATTGATCGAGAGGTTCCATCCATGAATACCATGACGTCGTCCGCAAAGCACAAGTGCGTTATCTTCAGGTTTTTGCATCCAGGATGATAGTTGAATTTCCTCTCTTCCCCTGCTTTATCTAGCAGCTTAGAGAGTACATTCATGCAAATCACAAAGAGATAGGGAGATAGAGAGCAACCCTGTCTCAGGCCTCGAGTGCTCTGGAAAAAACCCGCTAGTTCACCGTTAACTTGGACTGAAAAAGACGCCGTTGAGATGCAAAGTTCAATCCATTTGATAAACTTCAAAGGTAGGTTCATTGCCTTTAGAGTGTTGAGTAAAAAGGGCCACTGGACTGAATCAAAAGCCTTAGAGATATCGATTTTCATTGCACAACGTGGAGATGTGTCAGCTTTATGATAATTCTTTACCAGCTCGGTAGCTAGTAGTAGGTTCTCCATCAACAGTCGATCTCTTACAAAAGCGGATTGATTTGGAGCAATAAAGCTGGGCAGGATAGTCTTGAGCCGGTTAGCAAGGATCTTCGAAATCACTTTGTATAGGACATTGCAGCACGATATAGGTCTGTAATCTTTCATGAGTTTCGCTTCTTCTTTTTTTGGTATCAATGCCAGAATAGTGGAGTTTAATCCTTTCGGCGGGAATCCAAATCGGAAAAAGGATTGTATTGCCACTGTACAATCTTTCCCAATGATGGCCCAAGCTTCTTTAAAAAACTCAACTGTATAGCCGTCCGGTCCCGGAGATTTATCTTTAGGCATAGAAAACAGTGTCTTCTTTACTTCCTGGTCAGAAATCTCTCGAACCATAAACTCTTGGTCTATCTGTGAACATTCATAGTCCAGTATCTCTTTTAAAGACTCTACCTCTATTCCTTCGAAGTCCACAGGCTGACATCTCAAAAATTCTTCAAAAAAAGTAGATGCTTCTCGCTTTATTTCATCTGTTCCAGTGATTGAATTACCCTCCTGATCAATGATTTCTCTTATGGCATTCCGAGCTCGACGGATCATTATTGCGTTAAAGAAAGCCTTTGAACTATTATCCCCCACCTTGAGCCAATGCAATTTAGATTTTTGCTTCAGAAATTTTTCTTCTAACCTTGAAACCTTCTCCCATCGTTCCACTGCTACTGTTTCCTCACGAGTATTGGCCTCTGATGGGTTGAGCAAAGCCGCCTCTTGCTTTAGCTTCAGGTCCGCTAGCGCTTCCTTTGCCCGCATGGAGATATTAGATAAGTTCGTGCGGCTAAGAGCTCGTAAGAATGGCTTTAGACTCTTCAAATTTTTCCCAAATCTAAACAAAGCCGAGGTGGAGTGAAATAGATCACTTGATGTTTCCCAATGGCTCTTGACCGTAGCTTGAAAGTCTGGTAGAGTCGTGATTGCGTTTGCAAATTTAAAAGGTCCTTTCCCTCTTCTTATATCTCCATGTAACATGATCCGTCCTCTTAAGTGGTCTAAACATCCCCCTGAGTCAAAAACACAATAAGCTTGCTGAAATTTCAAGAATCCCGCATCATTCATCAAACATCTATCAAGCTTCTTGCTTATCAAATTACTGCCTTGTCGGTTGCTCCAAGTATATAGCGGTCCATGATAGCTCATATCCAACATCGAGTAATGTCTAACCATGTCTTGGAAATGTGGCATCCCTTGCGGTACATTTGGTGAGCCGGCCGACCAAACATGCTCGTCAATATTCAAGATCTCATTAAAATCACCAAAATACAACCAAGGCAAGTGAGAAAAGAGTGCATCATCTCGGTGCCGTTTGAGCTCATCCCATAATAATTTCCTTTCCTCCACGAAGTTGGAGGCGTAGACAAAGGAGCAGCATAGTTCTTCTGTAATTCCTTCCACTTTTAACAGACATGTGATGGCCTGTGCACTTTTAGATAGTACCACCAGCTTCACACTGCGATCCCACACCACCCAAATTCTCCCTCTTCGACTAAATTCATAATTAGCTGTGAAAGACCAGTCTTGAAAAACTGTCTTAATAATACCCTCTGCCTTTGCTTCCTGTACACGAGTCTCTATCATGCAGCCAAACTTCAAATTCCCATAACGTACCCAGTCACGAACCACTAGGTGTTTATTAGTCTTGTTAAAGCCTCGAATGTTCCAAAAAAAAACAGTCATTGATGATGATTTTTGTTGGCCTTATTCTTGCTCTTACCCCTCTTTTTGCCCTGTTTCAACTTTATAGTTGAGCTCTGATCATTATCGCCTGCAGCCGTTGACGATTTCATGTAATACGAAGCATCCCTCACTATTTTGTGATTAGTCTTCGATTGACGCGGGAGAGTAGGTCTTATATTTTTTATCAGCTTCCCAGGGGTGGCGTGGGTCTCATCCTCTTCGCTATCAGTCACTAGTTTTCCATCCCTTTCTTCCTCTTCTGTCTCTTCATTGTCAACATCATCCTCTTCCTCTCCATGATCAGCCAATGAAGAGTAACGTGAATTGGAAGCAAAGGAGATGTTATCCTCTTCAACATTCTTTAACTGTCTTCCTGGTTTATTAGGTGTGACTATGGTCCATGGTTTTTCTAACTCAACTCCCTTCTCTGTAACTGCAGGCTCTTGTGGCTGACCAGTAGCACTTGGAACAACCTCTTCCACCACCGCTATTCTCGACATTACTGGAGAGCCGACGGTTTGTGTGGCTTCTTGACGTATTTCTTTTTCCTTCTCAATATTACTCACCTTTGAGTTGGACATTTCCTTCTCAAACACTTCCTGAGTTGATTTCAATGGTGATTCGCGAGAACCAGATGTATCAGTAGGTATCTTTACCTTCTCCTTGCACCTGCTATCTTGCGTGTTTCCTGCCCCTTTCTCTTCCACATTACCACTGCTTGTTTTGTTGTCCCGACTCAGTATTGAGAAAGAGCCTGGAGTAGCAAGACAGTCCTTCTTTTCATGACCCCATTTGTTACAAAATGGACAGGTCGGAGGTAACCATGGGTAATCATATGTTACCAACGCTTTCTTCCCATTCCTCAACGGCACATTATAAGACTTTGGAAAAGTCTTTGTAAGGTCTACCTCAACAAATATTTTTGCCTCCTCAAAATTCTTGCACCATAAAGTATCCGGATGGAGCCTTCTAGGTTCTCCAAAGGGACTCGTAAGCCCGCTCAATGCCTGAGAATTATAATTAAGCATGACTATGCAATCAATGACCTTTTTGAGGGACAAACCAAACTAGCTTCCTACAACTAGATGGCTCGTAACTTTCATCAAAATATGCCTAGACGGTCACTCACGGCTAAGTGGCTATTTAGATTAGTTAAATACCTTTCAACTAATTTCGATGAAGATGATTCGACAATTTTGGTCAAATAATTTCTTCTCGAAAAAAGTCCTAACGTTAACAAGATCTTCCCATCACAGCTAGGCCATCTTTAAAGGAAACAAAGTTTAGGCAAAAAAAATTTATGTTGATTTCATCACTACTATTTAAAGCTCGTCATCATCGCATTCGAGTATGGCGAGATCGAGAGTTAATTGTTGGTGTAGAAAACCCTTCCATGAAATCAATATCCAAATTTTGTCCGAACACGAAAGTAAGACAAAACAAAATCGTTTACGATCACAAATACCCGCGATAGATCTGCTCGGGACTTCCGCGATCAAATTGTTGGCATAGCGCGATCGTGTCATATGCGGTCGGGCAGAATGCGTGATGGTCCCATGAACTGACATCCTCAGCGAAAATCATGCTCAAGTGCATGCTTACGTTCTGCTCAACGAGGAATCTTATGCGAACAAACTGATCGTCTTTATTCGTCCTGCTCGGAAATCACAACGAATCCTGCTGCGCGGGTTTTAACTTTGCCATGCTGCGTCCTACTCGGCTATCCGTGTATTGTCATGCTCGGCTGTCTGTGGGATCATCCGATCGTCCTGCTCAGAGAGATTTATGCTCGGATTGCGGCGGGAACTTCCCGGAAGATCCACCCGAGCACGATCGACTCATTTGCTCGGCATACTGCATGATCGTCCTAATCGGCGACAAATCGTACGCGAAATACAGATCAGATCAATTTTTCATGCTTGGCAATTGCGATGATCCTGCTCGGCACATTTGAATCCTGCGAGTGTGCCGCTAGGAACATCCATGATCATGTTGCTCGGCGAGTCGCAGTACGTTCTGATTGGCATGATCGCGATCATCATTTTGTAAAACTGGGGATAAATTCGTCTCCTCGGCACGCTTCATTTCCTTTCAGCATAAACCCATCAGAGATCTTGCTCGGATCAAACCCACAGTTTTCTGATCGGCATTCCGCGGACATTTCGTATCTTTTTTTATCGGCATTCCGCGGACATTTCGAATCTTTTTTGATCAGCTTATCCCTCGACTAAAATTGCTTGACCTTATGATCAAAACAAAACACATCGAGCAATATGCATCTTCGTATAAACAATCTAAACTTATTATCCGGTGACAGTCCGAGCCAAATAAGTTATATGAAAAAACAGATTTGGGCCAAAATAGGATTTTCATGGATTTGACTCTTCCTTCGATCCACTCGGAAGATAAATTCAAGTTGCGTAAAGATAACAACGAAAGACGAGAACGTAAATCCGAGCAGGAAAGAGGAAGATAAATTTGATCAGAAAAAGGAAAATAAATACGAAAAGTAAAATGCGATAATAGAAAAATCTCTGAGATTCTTGCAGACGATTCTCTCCAAACAAACTAGACACAATTATAAAAGAAGGAAAACCCCTTCAATCAAAGACACATTCTTTTTACCTAGCAAGAATTATTCATACGATTTTTTGTTTTTTTTTTAGTTGTATTCTTTTTTAAAACAAAGATCAATAAAATAATCATGTGTGTTTTCGTGTGTGTTTATTTGGAGAACTGATTTTTAAAAGTTAAAACTCGAAAGTTTCGATTGTGCGAGTTCCGACTCTTACAATGGCGAGGGATTTGAATTTTTAATTGAAATTTAAAATTATTTCAGATTTTTTAATATTTTTCTTTTGAAAAACTTATTATGAAACTAAATTATCCCATATTTTTCCTATGAGATTTAGATTTTTTTTTCTTTTTCTTGGATACCCGATTTCAATTTGAGAAATAATATCGTAGGACAAAATATAGCATCAACCATAATAGAATTACCATTTCCTTTTTAAAATCCTTTTAAAAAAGAAAAATTAAGCTAGCATGAGGTTTCACTTTGAGAAATAATATCTTAGGTATGTAAAAATTCTGGTTCTAGAAAGGTTTTCTTTTGGTTGAGTAAATGTTTAACCAAGAAAAAAAAAAGTCTGATTGGGTGGATAGACTTGTAGTTTATTGATTTGGCAGTGTGGAAACAGTGAATTTGTTACCGGTGAAACTCAAACGAGTGTGAGCTATGGAGAAATCAAGTTGGTGTTCAGGCATGCTTTGTTCATTTCTTCGTAAGTGGTAATTTAGGATAGATTAGAGATTTATCTTTTAACATATAATAAAGCTTTAAGTGTCTAATCACTTTTTTCTTCTTCTTTTCTTTTTCTGCGTCTTCTTGTATCAAGTGCATGGACGGTATTGACTGGAACGATCAGCGAGAGTAGTTCATCCTCCGATCAAATACTATATCTTCTATTTTTCCTCATTTTACTTTGTTTTCATCTAAATTTTCATCTAGCTTAAATATATTACTCTATTTTTCCCTAAAAATTAATGTTCTATTTATGATTCTATTTTAATTTTAATGTTAGAACACTTTTTGTACAAAAGTTGACAAAGATTTTACTCTAAAATAGAGTTTAGATGTAAAAATAGAAGTGAGTTGGAGATGTCTTTATAAATATCAAATATATCGGCTTGATTTTTTTGTTTTAAATGGATGATTATTATCATAACACATAAATTGATTATCGTATATTGTTGATCATTCCAATATCGATTATCCTGCTTAGAGAAATATTTGAAGTTGAAATTGCTAAAGAATTATTTGCAGTCTATCATTTCACATGAATAATTGAAAGAAATTGTTTTGTTATCAGTTGGGACATATATAAGTGAAAAAACTAATGACTTTAGTTTAATGAACGGTTTTGCAGATAAAAATGTCAAGAAAGCCATATTTCAACAGTATCATTTTCTGTTTTTTGAAGTTTTAATCTTATTTACTATTATTTGTGAGTTTTGACAAAATTTATAAAATGGCATATAATCTAGATTCGCGTAGGACATTCAAAAAGTTAGGCCGGTACTGTGTATGCTTGTCAAACTCTTTGAACCTTTTTACATGATAATGTTTTTACTAGACATCGTTACGATGTACATGTTTATGTTATGATGGGATTTGCTACGGGCATAAACGTAAGAATTCCCGCATAGGCCTTCACGCTCTTCTGCTAATTTGCTATGGAACCACCGAGGACGGTACCCATTACTGGATCATCCAAAACTCCTATGGAACTGGTTGGGTCAACGTGGCTACGGGAAAATCATTAGACAGTGCAGTCAGCCGAACAACAAGCCATCTTTAATTCTCAAAGTTAGATACCCACATGTATGGAAGCCATTTGTCTATCTAATTGTATATTGGTGTTTTACTCTTTGTTAATGTTAATTTGTCTAATTTACACTATTGTTCAACTTTTTCAGCTTTGAGGATTTTCTGATTTTGTGTCTTTGATGGTTTCTTTGTACCATCTGGCTCAACCGAGACGATATTTGGCTAACCATCCGGTTTTAATTTCGTTCTTTTTACCGAGTCATCAGAATCGGAAGAACATCGTTTTGGTCTGTTTATGGTTTTATATTTTTATGTTTCCAGTTTGACTTTGACATTGTTATTATCTAGAGTATATGATACACTTTTTGGTTTAAAAGGTAGTTTTCGTTCATATTTTACTCTTGATATAATTTTAGTAAAACCTGATGATCTGATCATCGAAGTCAAATACTTAGTTCAAGCGTTGACAAAAAAAGACTTAATTAAAGCCACTCATTGGAAATACCTTTACTTTATGTATTTATTTTATTTTATATTTTTAAAATTTTATATGTTTCATAGCATTCCTTTTTCTTGCAAGACAGTATTTATTTTATATAGATTTTATATTTTCATTTTTTTTCTTATCCAGATGATAATATCGTAATAGTCTCGAACATTATAAGTTAATGTAACAGAATTTCAGATAAAAGAAAATAAATTATACATAAAAAGTCTTTACTACTTGTTGTGATGACTCTAGCACATTGCAAATTATTTTGCTAGTAAAAAACTATTGTGACAGTTCAAAAAAAAGTTACTATTGTGTTTTTTATGTCAACTTGTAGATTTTATATTAAGCCCAAAATGAGAAAATGTACAGCAGAGGAATTACAAATTTTAGGGCCAAACAGAGAAGTTAATAATAGAAGTCCAAGACAGCCCAATCGATAGTGATAAGGATAAAGGAGCCCGTAGGTCTGATAGAAATTGATTCCGACATGCAATTACCGCAAGGGGGTTTTCCAAGAAAACCACCATGAAAAGAGGGGGAACATCGATATTCTGTAGCAAAAACACTAAAAGAAAACAAGGAATTAGCAATTACCATAATAGTTGGTAATCAGTCGTAAACCTATGTGTTACGGTTAATTTGCGACGTAAATGTGTTGTCGCTAAATCATGCATCGTTAAAATCATTAGTCTTGCGACTGAATAATTGTCGTTGCAATTCGGTTGCGAAATCGTCGCTACACTTTGTGACTAAACCACAACTAAAGTATGACTGTTTTATTTATGTCGCGTATCAGTCGTAACTTTACCGACTAATTAGCAACTAAGTTGTGACTGCCTTAGCGACTACTATTGCGACTGGTAAGCAATTTGGATTGTTATTTAATTGGATTGTTATTGATTTGGTTTGCTTGGTTGTAATATAACTTTGTAATTTATAAAATGCTTATTAAACCTACAAAGATAACATTCTTTAATTTGCAACACATATAGAGTTTACAACATAAGTTTTAAACACAAGTTAACATCCAAACACAACACATAGAGTTTAACATGTCTAAACAAAACAAAGTCTAGAACCTAAGGAGTTAACATCCAGCATAAAAGTTATTAACATCCTCTAAACATCAGAGAATAAGAGAAGGATAAGGGACCTAATTAGTGGGAGCATCATCAGTGGCTGAATCATCAGTTTGAGCCGCAAGGTCACTGCTGAGATATTTCTTCATCAGTGCTAAGTTCTAGATCTCTGCCTGTTTCTCAGCTGCAATAAGCTGATGTTCGGCCATCAAGCGGGTAGCATCCTCGAGCTGTTCTTGCAAGCTTTTGAAAGAAGAAGAGCTTCTCGGATACTTCCGCTTCCCGTTGATGTAATCCCCTAGACTTCCAACTCCATAGATTTCTCCTTTGTCATTAGTGTAAGTGGACTGCAATGAAAACAAAAAAAGTATTAGTCCTTAAAATATTTTCCAAAAAAATAATGTGAACTTGTAATAGCACTTTACCTCAAAAGAGAGTGTGTTATCCTCCTCTAATGATAGATGTGGATTGTGTGATGTTCCATCAGCACACTCGTCATGCTCTAGCTCAGTCAACTTAGCTGCCCTTTTCTTCTCATATGTCTCACCAACTTCCTTCGCCTTCGTATCGATGAAAGTCCCATACTTTCTCTTATGAGTCCGTATGAACACTTCACCAACAGTTTGTGGTCCTCCCAATTCCACTTCCATAAAAGTTAATCAATGCAACTTAAACTAGGCAAACACACTCAATGAAACTTAAATGATGAGAAGGTTAATTGAAATAACCATCTCTTGTTCAATTTGTAGGAAAGACTTCTGGCCGGAGACATGCTTGTGAGGACCCCTTCCTCCACGGTCAGACAACCGAGTTGCTGATGCGGTGGAGTTCTTAGCTTTGGCTTCTTCTGTTTCCCAATAATCGCACATTTCTTTCCACAGTTTGTCAACTATCCAAGGCGGTCGCTCTCTACTACTCGCTGCTTTGAAAACAATTTCCTTCATACGCTTTTGAAAAACACTGGTATTGAGGGATGCCAAGTGTGTTCTTTTTGCAAAACCAGATGTGAGATTGATGTTAGTAATTTAAAAAAAACAATTAAAGGCAGAAGATGAAGTTATAGAAGTTTTCTGTGAATTCCAAGAAGTATCTTTCTCTTCTTGGAACATCAACACAACTCCAACTGTAATAGGGCCCATCAAACTTGTCTGTGAATACTTTTTTAATCTTCCGAGTCAAAGCCGATTTGTCCTTTCCAAACCTAGAAAGATCGAAATAAGAGAAGACATTAGATGAAACATACATTACTCAAGAGGCAACACAAGCGGTTCTATTGCAGCTGAATGAATATAGCTTGAATCAATGACAAACTAAACAAGTAATAGAATCAAACACATAAAGCAAGCTATATTGCATCTGAATGCATATAGCTTGAAACAAACACACTCGGTTCTATGCAAAACCAAGAGGCAACACAGACGGTTCTATTGCAGGAGCAATGCAAGCAAGTGCAAGTCAATACCCAATGCAAGCAAGGGCAAATCAGGAGCAATGCAAGCAAGTAAACTATGCAAGAGAATTAACAAAAGAACTACATCATTATGCAACATACATTACTCAATATTCACTGACCAACTCAAGCAAGTCACTCAACTTAACAACTAAACAGAGCAAGTCAATAACTCAGTCACAATCAATCAAGCATAACTCACTCACGCTCAACTCATCATGCAACATACATGTTTTACACGATCAATGAAGCATAACACAGACATGCAATAGACATTACCAAGTAGTTCCAGGCTTTAATGTGGGCGAGAGTACAATGCAAACTAGCTCCCAGTTAGGCTGTGCCATCATAGAATTTATACGAGCCAGTATGTTCTCGGAGAGATGCGGCTCTACTATGAAGTCCTCTTCTTCCTCCCAATCATCCTGGTAGTGCGAGTTCTGGTCTTGAGGACTGATAAGCTGTTGCGCAGGAGATCTTTGAGGCTCGGGATGTGGAAATCGATGAGGCTCATATGGTGGAGATTGTCGACGCTGCGAAGAAGCTGGTGGAGATTGTCGACGCTGCAAAGAAGCTGGGGGAGATTTTCGACTCTACAAAGAAGCTTGTAGAGTGACTGACGATGGAGATGCTCCATTTACTCATGTATTAGACTGGAAAAGAGCCGCCGGAGGTGGATAGTCGCAGACGGTTGGTAAACAGTTTTGACGAGGCGTGAATTCATATTGGGGAGGCAGTGAGGCGGTTTTCATTTCTGTTCTCGGAATCGAGTTATGTGGCCGTCGATGTGCGTCGTTGGAGTTGGGTGGTCGTCGATCGCGTCGTCGGAGTTATGTGGTCGTCGATTGGATTCGCCAGAGATTTGTGGTCGTCGATTGACTTTGCCAGAGTTTTGTGGTCGTCGATTCGCTTCGTCGGAGGTAGGTGATGGTCAATTCGCGTTTATTGGCGTCTTCGGAGAAGGGTGGTTGCCGATTTGCGTTGTCCGAGATACTCGCGTTGATTCACTGGGAGCAGCGGCTCTCCCAGCTTTTCCTACTCCTCTCGCACGGCCTCTTCCTCTTCCTTTTCTACGTCCAGCCATGCATGCAAGGATTGAGGCTTCGAATGCGATTTCTCAGTTGAGATTCGCCGATATCAGATGAAGAAGGAGAAATGGGATTAGCTCTATGGTTAGGGATTTTTGGGAAATGTTTTAACTTAAGTCGTAAGAGGGAAAAAGGGATTTGAGCCGTAATTTGGTTTGGCGCTCGAAATTGGGATTAGGGGGAAATGTTTCGGTTTTGGCGGTTTAATTAGGTTTAGGAAGGAAAATTGGGTTTGTGTTTTATAAATTGTGTTTATTGTTAATTAATTTTTATGTTTTCAAAATTCATTATTAAAATTAGCTTTCCTAAAATTCATAATTTATAAATAATTTAGTTTAAGAAAATATATTTATTACAAATAAGAGTAGTTTTTATAAAACTGAAACCCGATTTTATGTTTTATATTTTATGCCTATACGCCATACCCTAAACCATACCCTAAGTCACAACCCTAAAACTAAATCTGAAAACACGAAAACCCGATTTAGAAAATCGATCCGTATTCGAAATGATTCTACTAAGCACAAAGACCCTAAATCATTAACTTTGACCCTAATACAAACCCTTAACTCTAAACCCTTAACCCTTAACCCCTAAACCTTGTATCCTAAATTTGATGAAAACAAAAAAAACCCCAAAACCTAACCCAAACTCGATTTAGAAAACCGATCGAGATTTAAAACAATTCTACAAAACTCAGAACGCTAAACCCTATAAATCCTAAATCCTAAACCTTGAACACTAAATTTTAGTTTTTAAGCCCATTTTAGAAATAATACTTCTTACTCCTTAGTTACTAAACGCTAAATGTACTAAACAAGCTAGTAAGAATGTAATATAGATCCACAAATGCTATATGAGGAAATCTCAATTTCATTTTTTAGTATAATAATCATCTTCAATTGAATTAACTTACAAGTCATGTTACATACATAATTTATGTGAAATCACAAGAAAACAAGAAAAATTTTCACGATAGATCAACATGATCCAAACAAAACGATATAGAAAATCAACAAGCCAAATAGATATAAGGGTTCACTCAACACATAAATATGTCATCAAAATCTCAATTCTTTGGTTGCATTAATGGGGGTTTCATGCTTGATATCAATTTAAACATGTAATTTCAAAACTTTAATAATCCAATATTCTGTCGCAAAACTGTCGCAATTTAGCGACGTTTTGGCGACTATATCATAGTGACTACATAATCAGTCGTCAAATAGTTGCAAATTAACCACGTTTTTGCGACTAAAATAATCCGCCGCCAATTAGCGACTGATTTGAGACATATATAGTTTGATAGCAAAAGGTCACAAAGCAGTAGCAAATTAGTCGCAATATTTTATGACTACATGATCAGTCGCAACATGATGTCGCTAATTCACTGTTTTCTTGTAGTGAGAGATCCCAACTGCCGATCAAGCCATTCCACGGCAGATACCGCTGGGAAAAACTGCATAAAGGATGAACACAACTTCAGCTATCCAACTGAAAAACTCAATGTCGAGGAAGTTCCACCGCCAGCCAAATACATCGAGTTGGCCATTTAACTCCCAAAACCAAAGGTGGGTTATAGCTGCGGAGATATTAATACAAAATCATGAGGCCACCGAGGAAGATAACGAAAAATAATCGTTTTCTCGAGGTAGTAGTGGGAAAGGAAATTGGAGTAGCTCTGATATTACTCAGAAATATGCTCAAACACAAAGGGAGGAAAGCCGATCGAAGATCAAGATGTAATAAACAACAAGAAGATGGGTGAGAAATCCAAACTTGCAGGGGAAAAAGATTTCACTCTCTGAAGGATTTAGAGGTGAGAAGAGAATAGAAATCAGAAAAAACCCAACTCTGAGAATTTAACTTTCCTTCTGAAAATTAGATATTCTGTAAAATATTTCTTAAGTAATACAAAATCCTTTCGCCCCACAAAAATCAAAGCTGGGACAATCGTTCATGCTTTTCTTTTCTTCTCTCCTCCCCTTTCTTATTTTCCCTCTTGTTTTCTCCGCCACTGCCTCTCCGGATCCTGGCTTCTTCATCAAATTTCCACTGTTTCATATTTTTCCCTAATGCTTCTCTGTGGATAGGTTGAAATCTGTGCAGCTTTTGGTGCCAGTCGTTGGTTTCGCTCTACTTTGGTTTTGACGCTCAGGTTTTCAAGTTGTGATGCTCCTTTGCGGATCTAGCCAATGAAGATAAGCTTCCTCAAGGTTCATGGTCTCTATTCCGCGGTGGTGCTCTCTTGTTGTCTAGTTTATTGTTTGTTCTGTAGAGTCCGGTGGTTGCCATAGGGTCGACTCCGGTTATGTGGTTGATTGTCATGAATTGTGTGTGTGTGTGTGTCTGAATAAGATCGCCTCGTAGAGGGCGGTGACGTTTCTTGAAAGGAGGCTCGACGGTAGCTATTGTGGCGTCGGTCCTCTGGGCATGATTTAGAGCTCAACCATGAGCTGATTCCATCTTCTTTTCCTTAAGAAACCGGTTTTCCGGTCATAGTGCTTCTCCGGTGGTTGGATCTAGTTCTGAAAGTGGCGGTTCAGATAGGTTCCTCGGGCTCTTGTTTTTTATGATGGAATGAGATCTCACTCTTTGTCGTGGAGGCGGTTTGTGTAGCTACCAAAGGTCTTTAAATTTAGGGTTTCTAGGTTGTTGTTGCGTCAATTATGATTATCATTAAAAATAATACCTTTCAATCATACCATATGATTATGATAAAATTGTTGGGTGTCTCGTACTTATGGATTATGTGTTAGCTGTGGATATCTACTTTCATGAGTAACCATTAAACATATGGTAGAAACTCATTCTTTAGAAAAGTTGAGGAACCACTTTGATTCAAATCTTTCGGAGTAGCCTCCGGAGGTTGCGTTGAACATCCATAATTATCCATCACATAGGAAACAACTCTTCTGGCCATTGGGAGGAGAAAAGAGGTTTATTCTAAATGAATCTATGATGCCAAAGTGAGGTTCGTTCTATTGAGACTTAAAAATTAGGAAGAGTGAGGGGTTTCGAGTAAGGAGCTTTGTCTGGAGATCAAAGCTCACATCTGGAAATATTCTATTACTTTTAGGAGATTATCTTGTTAATATATTTGGCGAATATATGATTTAGGTGTAGCCTAACAATCTTGTAACTATATATACTTTACCTAATGATCAATAATAATCAAGGTATTCTATTATGTTCTAAATTCTTGGCATGATATCATAGCCACCAAACTAAAAACCCTAAAATATGTTCTCTTCTTCATCCTGAAGTTTCTTACTCACGGTCTTCTACTTTTACGACATGTCTACATCTACTTCTACTATGTCTTCCCTGGTGCCTTATGTGGTTTCGGACACCGAACAGATCAAAGCCTCTTCTTACTATCTCCCGTCGTCAGGCCATCCTCATCATGTTATTACTCCTATGCTTCTCACCGGTAACAACTATGAGAAGTGAGCTAAGATCGCTCGTAATAATCTTCAAGACAAACAAAAGTTAGGTTTGTTGACGGAACTCTACCAAAAACCCTTCGGATTCTCCTTATTACAAGGGATGGATTCAAACAAATTCTATGCTGGTTGGATTGTTATACGCAAGTCTCGATCCAAAGGTTAAGAAAGTGATTTCATTTGTAGATAAAGCTCAAGGCATGTGGGAAAACCTTCATGTGTGTTTCTCTATTGGGAATGCATTTCAAGTTCATCAAATTAAATCTGATATTTTCACATGCGTACAAAGCGGCAGTGATACTGCTGATTACTTCGAAAGATTGAAGATCATGTGGGATGATCTTGACGACTTCAAACCACTACTTACATGCTGCCTTTACTTGCGAGCTTATAAAGAAGCAACAAAGGCATCGTGATCTGGAATGCATTCATCAACTCTTAATAGGTCTTGACGCTTCCTGCTTTGGCACAACTCGAACCAACATCCATAGTAGCGCGACACTTATCTTACTTTGGACCACATCTATTTTAAGGTCATAGCCGAAGAAAGGCATCTCACTGTTGCACGGAGTCACGAAGAACGAATTGATGCGGTTGGTTTTACTGTCCAATCTGGTGTGAATGCGATCACGTCTGTTACTCAAGCTGGCTCTCAAGGTCCGTGTACTCATTATGGACGAACAAACCATTATGTTGATTCATGCTTTCAACTTCACGGATTACCTGAATGGTGGATTGAAAAACTTGGAGACACAACTCGCCGCTCTGATTCCTCTCGTGGTTGTTTTGAGAGTCGGAACTCGCACTGTCAAAACTTGTAGAGCTAAACTTTTAGGGAACAAAAATCTCAAAAGTAAACACACCGAAATAGGAACCGGGAGGATATTTTATTGATAATAGATCGGAAAAGAGTGTACAAATAAAAAAAAGACTTAAAGAAAGTTTTAAGTTCTAATTAGTCTAGATGCTAAGGTTTTTCGAGATGCCTAAGTCGTAGGAAGTCCATCTCCTTATATAGATGTGGTAAGTCGGCTTTGAGGATCTTCATCTGCAAGATATTTGGAAATCTTCAAGTTATCGTCTTCTTCCATTTCCATTAATATTTACATTTTCAGCTCGGATTTTCCTCTTATGCTCCAAGATATCCTATTCTTCCCTTCTTCGAGTTTATCCTCTTTTTTGGCAATTATCTTTTCGCGACTTAACCTATTTTGCTGAATGGGCCGAAAACAGATGATCTGAATCTGTTTGAGCGTAAACTTCTTAATTTGGCACAAAGCCTCAGAAATACGTAGCCTAAACTCGTATCTCGTATGAATTTATCCGACATTTCTTGTTAACGGCTAAGAACGTATATGTTAATGTTCTGAAGATGGGTTGTGTCTAGTTTCGCGTCCGGAGAAGGAGATATTGGCAAATGTTGGAGCGTATAATCTAAGTGGAATATCCGTTCAGACAGTTTGAGAAGTAAATTCAGCTTGGAAGTTTCCATGGATTGCATTCAGCTCGAAACTCCGAATGAGTGAATTGTGCTCGGTAAATGAGAAGAGAGATGTTCGGATCCGAGCTGGTTCTGCCTGGAATTACCCTGTTCGGATGTTTTTGCCTATCTGTAGTTCCTGACGAGTGATTTGTTTGTCTGATTGATCCGTTTGGATTTTCAGTTGAATAGTTTTGTCCGTTTCGTATGAAACTTTATCCGTTTGAAGCTTTTCATATAAAACCTTATTCATACGAAATGTCATCGATACAAAGTGCTTCGTATAAATCCTACGAAATATGTTGAATGTATGTGTCTGATTGCTCAACTATGCTTTTCGCCTATTATTGTCGTCGAGGAGATTTTGACCCCAGCAGTTAGCCCCCAACTCGTCAGACTCGAGTGCAATGATGACAAGATTCTTTAGTGTTCAAGACGAAAACAATTGTACGAAAGATTCGATTCGGCCATTTTGTTTCGTTGCTCTTTTATTTGCGATGAAGATTTGTATGAATCGTTCATCGTATTTCAGCCGGCGTCTAGTATGTCATGCGAGATGGATTTTTGGAACGACATTTGCGAGCTGGATTTGTTCCGACTTCTCTAGTAAGTCGACTTATATCCGTCGACGTGTACATGATGACCCTCTCGGATCTTTCAGCCAAAATCGATTTTCTCAGCTTAGCCGATTCCGAGACCATGCATAATCATGATCAGTTCCATTATGATTTAATTAAGCATTCTTATGCTAAAGTGATCAAGTGTAATTATCCCAAAGTTTCATGCCTTTGTAAAATCTATAAGTATTCACCTCTCCTCTCTTCATTTTTCACACCTTCACTCCAAAGAGAAAACTCAAAGGTAATTTCTCTCTCTAACTTCTTCTTAGATTTTGTGAGTTTTGTCAAAGTTTTCTTCCTCGTTCTTGTGAAATTTGAAGCTTTGGATCTTTCTTAAGTTCGGACTTCTATTCTGCTACGTTTTCTGGTGGATGGATCTGGTGGTATGACGAATCATACGTCGAATAAAGGTCGTACCAACTTTTCTTCTAAAGGGGAATCTCCTAGGGTTTGGCGGTCGACCAGGTTTCGTGCTAGCCGACCATTCTCCTCGACCATGCTCCTCGATCATGCTCCTCGACCAGACAGGATGCCGCGTCTCTGGATACTTCTCAATCCTTTGGTGCAACGATCAACGAGGAGTTTGAGGACATTCGTGTTAGTCTGGAGGAAGTTTTGCTCTATTGGGGTTTTCTTCCATAGAAGCCGGAAGTGGCTCGTCTGAGAAAGAAGAAAGAGACTCCGAATCCTCCTGGCTCAACTTTATCCATAGAAATACCGGTTAAAGAGCTTCGGCGCGACTTCGGAGTCCTCGAAAATGTGACGATAAAGGTGTCATATATCTCCCTGCGATCGAGTTCATTCTCTGCCCGAAGATTATTTCTCGGTGTATGAGTATTTTTCAGAACATGCTTTCTCTGGTTTCACGTCCACGTGCTTATAGTTCGTTACCTTCGACATTATAGACTGGCTCTTACACAGTTTACTCCTCAAAGCTTGAGGCATTTGGTCGGATCTCAGATCTAAAGTCTTGGCAAGGAGTGAGGTATGAGCTCTCTCCGGCCACCCTGAATGTGCTCTATTATTGAACTATGTTCATAAGAAATATGAAAGTTACATCTGGTATATGAAATACCAAAAATGTTATTCTCTCTCCAAAGTCAGTCCTCTCCCTTTTATAAAAGAGAAAACTTGGTGAAGCATCTTTACCCATGTCCCACTGCATGTCACTCCTGATTTTGGAGGTGGCCGCACAAGAGTAGCTTGTGGAAACCCGCTGTGACTTCACATAATTTCCTTGAACAATAGTAGTGCGAGTGTCCATGCCAAGCTGATAAACGAGGCTGTATCTTTTGGTCACATAGCTCTATTGGATTAGTCACAATAAAATGGTATGATAGCGGAAGTGAACCTTCCTCCGAAAGTGTGGCATGCCCTCAGCCATAATACTCCTCCTCCGGTCTATGCTTGTTCCAACAAGGCGTGATGGGATGATGTTAATATACTTTCAAGCTTGTGCGCTCTTCTGGAGTAATCTCAAACCCGAGAGACTGTTACATATATCATCCCTATTGTTAAAGATAAAGAATCTTTTATCATTTGATATAACTAGTTCTTTACACCATTTTAGCTATAATTTATATATCTTTTATTAATGTTCTAACGTGTTAATTAATGGTTTTCAAGTGATTCTACCATTTGTAGTTTTATGTGATTTTTCAGGAAAAGAGGGCGAAACAAACAGAAAATCCAAATTTTGATACATATACTTTCCATCAGAAGTTCCACACCAAATGGAAGCCTCTCACTGTTAGATCAAGCTCAAATTTGGACACAAGGTATAAGGATCTACAACAAACACATAACAATTTGTTTAAGAGGAATCCAACGGTTGGATCTTAAGAGCTGTTACAAGCAAGATGGTCCGAGCAGCAGACGAAGTGCCCCTGGAAACGACCTCAGCCTCCCAACTCGCGGGGGAAGGCTTGTTGGCCATAACCAGGAGGGTTGAAGCCATGGCCAGATAATCTACGAAACTAACCGACTTAGACCCACTTTTCGGGCCATTTTTGCCAACTTAAGCCCATTAAAAGAAGGGAGCAAGTCCCATATCGAAAATAAGAGGAGAGACTCCGCTCAAGAAGTTATCTTCGATAGCACTTCTGAAATTCGTGCTATAGTGGAATGCTATCAATGCCCCTTTTTTTTGTAGTGAATAAAACTGATTTTTCCAGAGTTATCTTGAGACCTGAGATCTTGGCGAATGTGTCAAAAACCCCCAGAACTCCTTCCATTGATCGAGAGGTTCCATCCATGAATACCATGACGTCGTCCGCAAAGCACAAGTGCGTTATCTTCAGGTTTTTGCATCCAGGATGATAGTTGAATTTCCTCTCTTCCCCTGCTTTATCTAGCAGCTTAGAGAGTACATTCATGCAAATCACAAAGAGATAGGGAGATAGAGAGCAACCCTGTCTCAGGCCTCGAGTGCTCTGGAAAAAACCCGCTAGTTCACCGTTAACTTGGACTGAAAAAGACGCCGTTGAGATGCAAAGTTCAATCCATTTGATAAACTTCAAAGGTAGGTTCATTGCCTTTAGAGTGTTGAGTAAAAAGGGCCACTGGACTGAATCAAAAGCCTTAGAGATATCGATTTTCATTGCACAACGTGGAGATGTGTCAGCTTTATGATAATTCTTTACCAGCTCGGTAGCTAGTAGTAGGTTCTCCATCAACAGTCGATCTCTTACAAAAGCGGATTGATTTGGAGCAATAAAGCTGGGCAGGATAGTCTTGAGCCGGTTAGCAAGGATCTTCGAAATCACTTTGTATAGGACATTGCAGCACGATATAGGTCTGTAATCTTTCATGAGTTTCGCTTCTTCTTTTTTTGGTATCAATGCCAGAATAGTGGAGTTTAATCCTTTCGGCGGGAATCCAAATCGGAAAAAGGATTGTATTGCCACTGTACAATCTTTCCCAATGATGGCCCAAGCTTCTTTAAAAAACTCAACTGTATAGCCGTCCGGTCCCGGAGATTTATCTTTAGGCATAGAAAACAGTGTCTTCTTTACTTCCTGGTCAGAAATCTCTCGAACCATAAACTCTTGGTCTATCTGTGAACATTCATAGTCCAGTATCTCTTTTAAAGACTCTACCTCTATTCCTTCGAAGTCCACAGGCTGACATCTCAAAAATTCTTCAAAAAAAGTAGATGCTTCTCGCTTTATTTCATCTGTTCCAGTGATTGAATTACCCTCCTGATCAATGATTTCTCTTATGGCATTCCGAGCTCGACGGATCATTATTGCGTTAAAGAAAGCCTTTGAACTATTATCCCCCACCTTGAGCCAATGCAATTTAGATTTTTGCTTCAGAAATTTTTCTTCTAACCTTGAAACCTTCTCCCATCGTTCCACTGCTACTGTTTCCTCACGAGTATTGGCCTCTGATGGGTTGAGCAAAGCCGCCTCTTGCTTTAGCTTCAGGTCCGCTAGCGCTTCCTTTGCCCGCATGGAGATATTAGATAAGTTCGTGCGGCTAAGAGCTCGTAAGAATGGCTTTAGACTCTTCAAATTTTTCCCAAATCTAAACAAAGCCGAGGTGGAGTGAAATAGATCACTTGATGTTTCCCAATGGCTCTTGACCGTAGCTTGAAAGTCTGGTAGAGTCGTGATTGCGTTTGCAAATTTAAAAGGTCCTTTCCCTCTTCTTATATCTCCATGTAACATGATCCGTCCTCTTAAGTGGTCTAAACATCCCCCTGAGTCAAAAACACAATAAGCTTGCTGAAATTTCAAGAATCCCGCATCATTCATCAAACATCTATCAAGCTTCTTGCTTATCAAATTACTGCCTTGTCGGTTGCTCCAAGTATATAGCGGTCCATGATAGCTCATATCCAACATCGAGTAATGTCTAACCATGTCTTGGAAATGTGGCATCCCTTGCGGTACATTTGGTGAGCCGGCCGACCAAACATGCTCGTCAATATTCAAGATCTCATTAAAATCACCAAAACACAACCAAGGCAAGTGAGAAAAGAGTGCATCATCTCGGTGCCGTTTGAGCTCATCCCATAATAATTTCCTTTCCTCCACGAAGTTGGAGGCGTAGACAAAGGAGCAGCATAGTTCTTCTGTAATTCCTTCCACTTTTAACAGACATGTGATGGCCTGTGCACTTTTAGATAGTACCACCAGCTTCACACTGCGATCCCACACCACCCAAATTCTCCCTCTTCGACTAAATTCATAATTAGCTGTGAAAGACCAGTCTTGAAAAACTGTCTTAATAATACCCTCTGCCTTTGCTTCCTGTACACGAGTCTCTATCATGCAGCCAAACTTCAAATTCCCATAACGTACCCAGTCACGAACCACTAGGTGTTTATTAGTCTTGTTAAAGCCTCGAATGTTCCAAAAAAAAACAGTCATTGATGATGATTTTTGTTGGCCTTATTCTTGCTCTTACCCCTCTTTTTGCCCTGTTTCAACTTTATAGTTGAGCTCTGATCATTATCGCCTGCAGCCGTTGACGATTTCATGTAATACGAAGCATCCCTCACTATTTTGTGATTAGTCTTCGATTGACGCGGGAGAGTAGGTCTTATATTTTTTATCAGCTTCCCAGGGGTGGCGTGGGTCTCATCCTCTTCGCTATCAGTCACTAGTTTTCCATCCCTTTCTTCCTCTTCTGTCTCTTCATTGTCAACATCATCCTCTTCCTCTCCATGATCAGCCAATGAAGAGTAACGTGAATTGGAAGCAAAGGAGATGTTATCCTCTTCAACATTCTTTAACTGTCTTCCTGGTTTATTAGGTGTGACTATGGTCCATGGTTTTTCTAACTCAACTCCCTTCTCTGTAACTGCAGGCTCTTGTGGCTGACCAGTAGCACTTGGAACAACCTCTTCCACCACCGCTATTCTCGACATTACTGGAGAGCCGACGGTTTGTGTGGCTTCTTGACGTATTTCTTTTTCCTTCTCAATATTACTCACCTTTGAGTTGGACATTTCCTTCTCAAACACTTCCTGAGTTGATTTCAATGGTGATTCGCGAGAACCAGATGTATCAGTAGGTATCTTTACCTTCTCCTTGCACCTGCTATCTTGCGTGTTTCCTGCCCCTTTCTCTTCCACATTACCACTGCTTGTTTTGTTGTCCCGACTCAGTATTGAGAAAGAGCCTGGAGTAGCAAGACAGTCCTTCTTTTCATGACCCCATTTGTTACAAAATGGACAGGTCGGAGGTAACCATGGGTAATCATATGTTACCAACGCTTTCTTCCCATTCCTCAACGGCACATTATAAGACTTTGGAAAAGTCTTTGTAAGGTCTACCTCAACAAATATTTTTGCCTCCTCAAAATTCTTGCACCATAAAGTATCCGGATGGAGCCTTCTAGGTTCTCCAAAGGGACTCGTAAGCCCGCTCAATGCCTGAGAATTATAATTAAGCATGACTATGCAATCAATGACCTTTTTGAGGGACAAACCAAACTAGCTTCCTACAACTAGATGGCTCGTAACTTTCATCAAAATATGCCTAGACGGTCACTCACGGCTAAGTGGCTATTTAGATTAGTTAAATACCTTTCAACTAATTTCGATGAAGATGATTCGACAATTTTGGTCAAATAATTTCTTCTCGAAAAAGTCCTAACGTTAACAAGATCTTCCCATCACAGCTAGGCCATCTTTAAAGGAAACAAAGTTTAGGCAAAAAAAATTTATGTTGATTTCATCACTACTATTTAAAGCTCGTCATCATCGCATTCGAGTATGGCGAGATCGAGAGTTAATTGTTGGTGTAGAAAACCCTTCCATGAAATCAATATCCAAATTTTGTCCGAACACGAAAGTAAGACAAAACAAAATCGTTTACGATCACAAATACCCGCGATAGATCTGCTCGGGACTTCCGCGATCAAATTGTTGGCATAGCGCGATCGTGTCATATGCGGTCGGGCAGAATGCGTGATGGTCCCATGAACTGACATCCTCAGCGAAAATCATGCTCAAGTGCATGCTTACGTTCTGCTCAACGAGGAATCTTATGCGAACAAACTGATCGTCTTTATTCGTCCTGCTCGGAAATCACAACGAATCCTGCTGCGCGGGTTTTAACTTTGCCATGCTGCGTCCTACTCGGCTATCCGTGTATTGTCATGCTCGGCTGTCTGTGGGATCATCCGATCGTCCTGCTCAGAGAGATTTATGCTCGGATTGCGGCGGGAACTTCCCGGAAGATCCACCCGAGCACGATCGACTCATTTGCTCGGCATACTGCATGATCGTCCTAATCGGCGACAAATCGTACGCGAAATACAGATCAGATCAATTTTTCATGCTTGGCAATTGCGATGATCCTGCTCGGCACATTTGAATCCTGCGAGTGTGCCGCTAGGAACATCCATGATCATGTTGCTCGGCGAGTCGCAGTACGTTCTGATTGGCATGATCGCGATCATCATTTTGTAAAACTGGGGATAAATTCGTCTCCTCGGCACGCTTCATTTCCTTTCAGCATAAACCCATCAGAGATCTTGCTCGGATCAAACCCACAGTTTTCTGATCGGCATTCCGCGGACATTTCGTATCTTTTTTTATCGGCATTCCGCGGACATTTCGAATCTTTTTTGATCAGCTTATCCCTCGACTAAAATTGCTTGACCTTATGATCAAAACAAAACACATCGAGCAATATGCATCTTCGTATAAACAATCTAAACTTATTATCCGGTGACAGTCCGAGCCAAATAAGTTATATGAAAAAACAGATTTGGGCCAAAATAGGATTTTCATGGATTTGACTCTTCCTTCGATCCACTCGGAAGATAAATTCAAGTTGCGTAAAGATAACAACGAAAGACGAGAACGTAAATCCGAGCAGGAAAGAGGAAGATAAATTTGATCAGAAAAAGGAAAATAAATACGAAAAGTAAAATGCGATAATAGAAAAATCTCTGAGATTCTTGCAGACGATTCTCTCCAAACAAACTAGACACAATTATAAAAGAAGGAAAACCCCTTCAATCAAAGACACATTCTTTTTACCTAGCAAGAATTATTCATACGATTTTTTGTTTTTTTTTTAGTTGTATTCTTTTTTAAAACAAAGATCAATAAAATAATCATGTGTGTTTTCGTGTGTGTTTATTTGGAGAACTGATTTTTAAAAGTTAAAACTCGAAAGTTTCGATTGTGCGAGTTCCGACTCTTACAATGGCGAGGGATTTGAATTTTTAATTGAAATTTAAAATTATTTCAGATTTTTTAATATTTTTCTTTTGAAAAACTTATTATGAAACTAAATTATCCCATATTTTTCCTATGAGATTTAGATTTTTTTTTCTTTTTCTTGGATACCCGATTTCAATTTGAGAAATAATATCGTAGGACAAAATATAGCATCAACCATAATAGAATTACCATTTCCTTTTTAAAATCCTTTTAAAAAAGAAAAATTAAGCTAGCATGAGGTTTCACTTTGAGAAATAATATCTTAGGTATGTAAAAATTCTGGTTCTAGAAAGGTTTTCTTTTGGTTGAGTAAATGTTTAACCAAGAAAAAAAAAAGTCTGATTGGGTGGATAGACTTGTAGTTTATTGATTTGGCAGTGTGGAAACAGTGAATTTGTTACCGGTGAAACTCAAACGAGTGTGAGCTATGGAGAAATCAAGTTGGTGTTCAGGCATGCTTTGTTCATTTCTTCGTAAGTGGTAATTTAGGATAGATTAGAGATTTATCTTTTAACATATAATAAAGCTTTAAGTGTCTAATCACTTTTTTCTTCTTCTTTTCTTTTTCTGCGTCTTCTTGTATCAAGTGCATGGACGGTATTGACTGGAACGATCAGCGAGAGTAGTTCATCCTCCGATCAAATACTATATCTTCTATTTTTCCTCATTTTACTTTGTTTTCATCTAAATTTTCATCTAGCTTAAATATATTACTCTATTTTTCCCTAAAAATTAATGTTCTATTTATGATTCTATTTTAATTTTAATGTTAGAACACTTTTTGTACAAAAGTTGACAAAGATTTTACTCTAAAATAGAGTTTAGATGTAAAAATAGAAGTGAGTTGGAGATGTCTTTATAAATATCAAATATATCGGCTTGATTTTTTTGTTTTAAATGGATGATTATTATCATAACACATAAATTGATTATCGTATATTGTTGATCATTCCAATATCGATTATCCTGCTTAGAGAAATATTTGAAGTTGAAATTGCTAAAGAATTATTTGCAGTCTATCATTTCACATGAATAATTGAAAGAAATTGTTTTGTTATCAGTTGGGACATATATAAGTGAAAAAACTAATGACTTTAGTTTAATGAACGGTTTTGCAGATAAAAATGTCAAGAAAGCCATATTTCAACAGTATCATTTTCTGTTTTTTGAAGTTTTAATCTTATTTACTATTATTTGTGAGTTTTGACAAAATTTATAAAATGGCATATAATCTAGATTCGCGTAGGACATTCAAAAAGTTAGGCCGGTACTGTGTATGCTTGTCAAACTCTTTGAACCTTTTTACATGATAATGTTTTTACTAGACATCGTTACGATGTACATGTTTATGTTATGATGGGATTTGCTACGGGCATAAACGTAAGAATTCCCGCATAGGCCTTCACGCTCTTCTGCTAATTTGCTATGGAACCACCGAGGACGGTACCCATTACTGGATCATCCAAAACTCCTATGGAACTGGTTGGGTCAACGTGGCTACGGGAAAATCATTAGACAGTGCAGTCAGCCGAACAACAAGCCATCTTTAATTCTCAAAGTTAGATACCCACATGTATGGAAGCCATTTGTCTATCTAATTGTATATTGGTGTTTTACTCTTTGTTAATGTTAATTTGTCTAATTTACACTATTGTTCAACTTTTTCAGCTTTGAGGATTTTCTGATTTTGTGTCTTTGATGGTTTCTTTGTACCATCTGGCTCAACCGAGACGATATTTGGCTAACCATCCGGTTTTAATTTCGTTCTTTTTACCGAGTCATCAGAATCGGAAGAACATCGTTTTGGTCTGTTTATGGTTTTATATTTTTATGTTTCCAGTTTGACTTTGACATTGTTATTATCTAGAGTATATGATACACTTTTTGGTTTAAAAGGTAGTTTTCGTTCATATTTTACTCTTGATATAATTTTAGTAAAACCTGATGATCTGATCATCGAAGTCAAATACTTAGTTCAAGCGTTGACAAAAAAAGACTTAATTAAAGCCACTCATTGGAAATACCTTTACTTTATGTATTTATTTTATTTTATATTTTTAAAATTTTATATGTTTCATAGCATTCCTTTTTCTTGCAAGACAGTATTTATTTTATATAGATTTTATATTTTCATTTTTTTTCTTATCCAGATGATAATATCGTAATAGTCTCGAACATTATAAGTTAATGTAACAGAATTTCAGATAAAAGAAAATAAATTATACATAAAAAGTCTTTACTACTTGTTGTGATGACTCTAGCACATTGCAAATTATTTTGCTAGTAAAAAACTATTGTGACAGTTCAAAAAAAAGTTACTATTGTGTTTTTTATGTCAACTTGTAGATTTTATATTAAGCCCAAAATGAGAAAATGTACAGCAGAGGAATTACAAATTTTAGGGCCAAACAGAGAAGTTAATAATAGAAGTCCAAGACAGCCCAATCGATAGTGATAAGGATAAAGGAGCCCGTAGGTCTGATAGAAATTGATTCCGACATGCAATTACCGCAAGGGGGTTTTCCAAGAAAACCACCATGAAAAGAGGGGGAACATCGATATTCTGTAGCAAAAACACTAAAAGAAAACAAGGAATTAGCAATTACCATAATAGTTGGTAATCAGTCGTAAACCTATGTGTTACGGTTAATTTGCGACGTAAATGTGTTGTCGCTAAATCATGCATCGTTAAAATCATTAGTCTTGCGACTGAATAATTGTCGTTGCAATTCGGTTGCGAAATCGTCGCTACACTTTGTGACTAAACCACAACTAAAGTATGACTGTTTTATTTATGTCGCGTATCAGTCGTAACTTTACCGACTAATTAGCAACTAAGTTGTGACTGCCTTAGCGACTACTATTGCGACTGGTAAGCAATTTGGATTGTTATTTAATTGGATTGTTATTGATTTGGTTTGCTTGGTTGTAATATAACTTTGTAATTTATAAAATGCTTATTAAACCTACAAAGATAACATTCTTTAATTTGCAACACATATAGAGTTTACAACATAAGTTTTAAACACAAGTTAACATCCAAACACAACACATAGAGTTTAACATGTCTAAACAAAACAAAGTCTAGAACCTAAGGAGTTAACATCCAGCATAAAAGTTATTAACATCCTCTAAACATCAGAGAATAAGAGAAGGATAAGGGACCTAATTAGTGGGAGCATCATCAGTGGCTGAATCATCAGTTTGAGCCGCAAGGTCACTGCTGAGATATTTCTTCATCAGTGCTAAGTTCTAGATCTCTGCCTGTTTCTCAGCTGCAATAAGCTGATGTTCGGCCATCAAGCGGGTAGCATCCTCGAGCTGTTCTTGCAAGCTTTTGAAAGAAGAAGAGCTTCTCGGATACTTCCGCTTCCCGTTGATGTAATCCCCTAGACTTCCAACTCCATAGATTTCTCCTTTGTCATTAGTGTAAGTGGACTGCAATGAAAACAAAAAAAGTATTAGTCCTTAAAATATTTTCCAAAAAAATAATGTGAACTTGTAATAGCACTTTACCTCAAAAGAGAGTGTGTTATCCTCCTCTAATGATAGATGTGGATTGTGTGATGTTCCATCAGCACACTCGTCATGCTCTAGCTCAGTCAACTTAGCTGCCCTTTTCTTCTCATATGTCTCACCAACTTCCTTCGCCTTCGTATCGATGAAAGTCCCATACTTTCTCTTATGAGTCCGTATGAACACTTCACCAACAGTTTGTGGTCCTCCCAATTCCACTTCCATAAAAGTTAATCAATGCAACTTAAACTAGGCAAACACACTCAATGAAACTTAAATGATGAGAAGGTTAATTGAAATAACCATCTCTTGTTCAATTTGTAGGAAAGACTTCTGGCCGGAGACATGCTTGTGAGGACCCCTTCCTCCACGGTCAGACAACCGAGTTGCTGATGCGGTGGAGTTCTTAGCTTTGGCTTCTTCTGTTTCCCAATAATCGCACATTTCTTTTCACAGTTTGTCAACTATCCAAGGCGGTCGCTCTCTACTACTCGCTGCTTTGAAAACAATTTCCTTCATACGCTTTTGAAAAACACTGGTATTGAGGGATGCCAAGTGTGTTCTTTTTGCAAAACCAGATGTGAGATTGATGTTAGTAATTTAAAAAAAACAATTAAAGGCAGAAGATGAAGTTATAGAAGTTTTCTGTGAATTCCAAGAAGTATCTTTCTCTTCTTGGAACATCAACACAACTCCAACTGTAATAGGGCCCATCAAACTTGTCTGTGAATACTTTTTTAATCTTCCGAGTCAAAGCCGATTTGTCCTTTCCAAACCTAGAAAGATCGAAATAAGAGAAGACATTAGATGAAACATACATTACTCAAGAGGCAACACAAGCGGTTCTATTGCAGCTGAATGAATATAGCTTGAATCAATGACAAACTAAACAAGTAATAGAATCAAACACATAAAGCAAGCTATATTGCATCTGAATGCATATAGCTTGAAACAAACACACTCGGTTCTATGCAAAACCAAGAGGCAACACAGACGGTTCTATTGCAGGAGCAATGCAAGCAAGTGCAAGTCAATACCCAATGCAAGCAAGGGCAAATCAGGAGCAATGCAAGCAAGTAAACTATGCAAGAGAATTAACAAAAGAACTACATCATTATGCAACATACATTACTCAATATTCACTGACCAACTCAAGCAAGTCACTCAACTTAACAACTAAACAGAGCAAGTCAATAACTCAGTCACAATCAATCAAGCATAACTCACTCACGCTCAACTCATCATGCAACATACATGTTTTACACGATCAATGAAGCATAACACAGACATGCAATAGACATTACCAAGTAGTTCCAGGCTTTAATGTGGGCGAGAGTACAATGCAAACTAGCTCCCAGTTAGGCTGTGCCATCATAGAATTTATACGAGCCAGTATGTTCTCGGAGAGATGCGGCTCTACTATGAAGTCCTCTTCTTCCTCCCAATCATCCTGGTAGTGCGAGTTCTGGTCTTGAGGACTGATAAGCTGTTGCGCAGGAGATCTTTGAGGCTCGGGATGTGGAAATCGATGAGGCTCATATGGTGGAGATTGTCGACGCTGCGAAGAAGCTGGTGGAGATTGTCGACGCTGCAAAGAAGCTGGGGGAGATTTTCGACTCTACAAAGAAGCTTGTAGAGTGACTGACGATGGAGATGCTCCATTTACTCATGTATTAGACTGGAAAAGAGCCGCCGGAGGTGGATAGTCGCAGACGGTTGGTAAACAGTTTTGACGAGGCGTGAATTCATATTGGGGAGGCAGTGAGGCGGTTTTCATTTCTGTTCTCGGAATCGAGTTATGTGGCCGTCGATGTGCGTCGTTGGAGTTGGGTGGTCGTCGATCGCGTCGTCGGAGTTATGTGGTCGTCGATTGGATTCGCCAGAGATTTGTGGTCGTCGATTGACTTTGCCAGAGTTTTGTGGTCGTCGATTCGCTTCGTCGGAGGTAGGTGATGGTCAATTCGCGTTTATTGGCGTCTTCGGAGAAGGGTGGTTGCCGATTTGCGTTGTCCGAGATACTCGCGTTGATTCACTGGGAGCAGCGGCTCTCCCAGCTTTTCCTACTCCTCTCGCACGGCCTCTTCCTCTTCCTTTTCTACGTCCAGCCATGCATGCAAGGATTGAGGCTTCGAATGCGATTTCTCAGTTGAGATTCGCCGATATCAGATGAAGAAGGAGAAATGGGATTAGCTCTATGGTTAGGGATTTTTGGGAAATGTTTTAACTTAAGTCGTAAGAGGGAAAAAGGGATTTGAGCCGTAATTTGGTTTGGCGCTCGAAATTGGGATTAGGGGGAAATGTTTCGGTTTTGGCGGTTTAATTAGGTTTAGGAAGGAAAATTGGGTTTGTGTTTTATAAATTGTGTTTATTGTTAATTAATTTTTATGTTTTCAAAATTCATTATTAAAATTAGCTTTCCTAAAATTCATAATTTATAAATAATTTAGTTTAAGAAAATATATTTATTACAAATAAGAGTAGTTTTTATAAAACTGAAACCCGATTTTATGTTTTATATTTTATGCCTATACGCCATACCCTAAACCATACCCTAAGTCACAACCCTAAAACTAAATCTGAAAACACGAAAACCCGATTTAGAAAATCGATCCGTATTCGAAATGATTCTACTAAGCACAAAGACCCTAAATCATTAACTTTGACCCTAATACAAACCCTTAACTCTAAACCCTTAACCCTTAACCCCTAAACCTTGTATCCTAAATTTGATGAAAACAAAAAAAACCCCAAAACCTAACCCAAACTCGATTTAGAAAACCGATCGAGATTTAAAACAATTCTACAAAACTCAGAACGCTAAACCCTATAAATCCTAAATCCTAAACCTTGAACACTAAATTTTAGTTTTTAAGCCCATTTTAGAAATAATACTTCTTACTCCTTAGTTACTAAACGCTAAATGTACTAAACAAGCTAGTAAGAATGTAATATAGATCCACAAATGCTATATGAGGAAATCTCAATTTCATTTTTTAGTATAATAATCATCTTCAATTGAATTAACTTACAAGTCATGTTACATACATAATTTATGTGAAATCACAAGAAAACAAGAAAAATTTTCACGATAGATCAACATGATCCAAACAAAACGATATAGAAAATCAACAAGCCAAATAGATATAAGGGTTCACTCAACACATAAATATGTCATCAAAATCTCAATTCTTTGGTTGCATTAATGGGGGTTTCATGCTTGATATCAATTTAAACATGTAATTTCAAAACTTTAATAATCCAATATTCTGTCGCAAAACTGTCGCAATTTAGCGACGTTTTGGCGACTATATCATAGTGACTACATAATCAGTCGTCAAATAGTTGCAAATTAACCACGTTTTTGCGACTAAAATAATCCGCCGCCAATTAGCGACTGATTTGAGACATATATAGTTTGATAGCAAAAGGTCACAAAGCAGTAGCAAATTAGTCGCAATATTTTATGACTACATGATCAGTCGCAACATGATGTCGCTAATTCACTGTTTTCTTGTAGTGAGAGATCCCAACTGCCGATCAAGCCATTCCACGGCAGATACCGCTGGGAAAAACTGCATAAAGGATGAACACAACTTCAGCTATCCAACTGAAAAACTCAATGTCGAGGAAGTTCCACCGCCAGCCAAATACATCGAGTTGGCCATTTAACTCCCAAAACCAAAGGTGGGTTATAGCTGCGGAGATATTAATACAAAATCATGAGGCCACCGAGGAAGATAACGAAAAATAATCGTTTTCTCGAGGTAGTAGTGGGAAAGGAAATTGGAGTAGCTCTGATATTACTCAGAAATATGCTCAAACACAAAGGGAGGAAAGCCGATCGAAGATCAAGATGTAATAAACAACAAGAAGATGGGTGAGAAATCCAAACTTGCAGGGGAAAAAGATTTCACTCTCTGAAGGATTTAGAGGTGAGAAGAGAATAGAAATCAGAAAAAACCCAACTCTGAGAATTTAACTTTCCTTCTGAAAATTAGATATTCTGTAAAATATTTCTTAAGTAATACAAAATCCTTTCGCCCCACAAAAATCAAAGCTGGGACAATCGTTCATGCTTTTCTTTTCTTCTCTCCTCCCCTTTCTTATTTTCCCTCTTGTTTTCTCCGCCACTGCCTCTCCGGATCCTGGCTTCTTCATCAAATTTCCACTGTTTCATATTTTTCCCTAATGCTTCTCTGTGGATAGGTTGAAATCTGTGCAGCTTTTGGTGCCAGTCGTTGGTTTCGCTCTACTTTGGTTTTGACGCTCAGGTTTTCAAGTTGTGATGCTCCTTTGCGGATCTAGCCAATGAAGATAAGCTTCCTCAAGGTTCATGGTCTCTATTCCGCGGTGGTGCTCTCTTGTTGTCTAGTTTATTGTTTGTTCTGTAGAGTCCGGTGGTTGCCATAGGGTCGACTCCGGTTATGTGGTTGATTGTCATGAATTGTGTGTGTGTGTGTGTCTGAATAAGATCGCCTCGTAGAGGGCGGTGACGTTTCTTGAAAGGAGGCTCGACGGTAGCTATTGTGGCGTCGGTCCTCTGGGCATGATTTAGAGCTCAACCATGAGCTGATTCCATCTTCTTTTCCTTAAGAAACCGGTTTTCCGGTCATAGTGCTTCTCCGGTGGTTGGATCTAGTTCTGAAAGTGGCGGTTCAGATAGGTTCCTCGGGCTCTTGTTTTTTATGATGGAATGAGATCTCACTCTTTGTCGTGGAGGCGGTTTGTGTAGCTACCAAAGGTCTTTAAATTTAGGGTTTCTAGGTTGTTGTTGCGTCAATTATGATTATCATTAAAAATAATACCTTTCAATCATACCATATGATTATGATAAAATTGTTGGGTGTCTCGTACTTATGGATTATGTGTTAGCTGTGGATATCTACTTTCATGAGTAACCATTAAACATATGGTAGAAACTCATTCTTTAGAAAAGTTGAGGAACCACTTTGATTCAAATCTTTCGGAGTAGCCTCCGGAGGTTGCGTTGAACATCCATAATTATCCATCACATAGGAAACAACTCTTCTGGCCATTGGGAGGAGAAAAGAGGTTTATTCTAAATGAATCTATGATGCCAAAGTGAGGTTCGTTCTATTGAGACTTAAAAATTAGGAAGAGTGAGGGGTTTCGAGTAAGGAGCTTTGTCTGGAGATCAAAGCTCACATCTGGAAATATTCTATTACTTTTAGGAGATTATCTTGTTAATATATTTGGCGAATATATGATTTAGGTGTAGCCTAACAATCTTGTAACTATATATACTTTACCTAATGATCAATAATAATCAAGGTATTCTATTATGTTCTAAATTCTTGGCATGATATCATAGCCACCAAACTAAAAACCCTAAAATATGTTCTCTTCTTCATCCTGAAGTTTCTTACTCACGGTCTTCTACTTTTACGACATGTCTACATCTACTTCTACTATGTCTTCCCTGGTGCCTTATGTGGTTTCGGACACCGAACAGATCAAAGCCTCTTCTTACTATCTCCCGTCGTCAGGCCATCCTCATCATGTTATTACTCCTATGCTTCTCACCGGTAACAACTATGAGAAGTGAGCTAAGATCGCTCGTAATAATCTTCAAGACAAACAAAAGTTAGGTTTGTTGACGGAACTCTACCAAAAACCCTTCGGATTCTCCTTATTACAAGGGATGGATTCAAACAAATTCTATGCTGGTTGGATTGTTATACGCAAGTCTCGATCCAAAGGTTAAGAAAGTGATTTCATTTGTAGATAAAGCTCAAGGCATGTGGGAAAACCTTCATGTGTGTTTCTCTATTGGGAATGCATTTCAAGTTCATCAAATTAAATCTGATATTTTCACATGCGTACAAAGCGGCAGTGATACTGCTGATTACTTCGAAAGATTGAAGATCATGTGGGATGATCTTGACGACTTCAAACCACTACTTACATGCTGCCTTTACTTGCGAGCTTATAAAGAAGCAACAAAGGCATCGTGATCTGGAATGCATTCATCAACTCTTAATAGGTCTTGACGCTTCCTGCTTTGGCACAACTCGAACCAACATCCATAGTAGCGCGACACTTATCTTACTTTGGACCACATCTATTTTAAGGTCATAGCCGAAGAAAGGCATCTCACTGTTGCACGGAGTCACGAAGAACGAATTGATGCGGTTGGTTTTACTGTCCAATCTGGTGTGAATGCGATCACGTCTGTTACTCAAGCTGGCTCTCAAGGTCCGTGTACTCATTATGGACGAACAAACCATTATGTTGATTCATGCTTTCAACTTCACGGATTACCTGAATGGTGGATTGAAAAACTTGGAGACACAACTCGCCGCTCTGATTCCTCTCGTGGTTGTTTTGAGAGTCGGAACTCGCACTGTCAAAACTTGTAGAGCTAAACTTTTAGGGAACAAAAATCTCAAAAGTAAACACACCGAAATAGGAACCGGGAGGATATTTTATTGATAATAGATCGGAAAAGAGTGTACAAATAAAAAAAAGACTTAAAGAAAGTTTTAAGTTCTAATTAGTCTAGATGCTAAGGTTTTTCGAGATGCCTAAGTCGTAGGAAGTCCATCTCCTTATATAGATGTGGTAAGTCGGCTTTGAGGATCTTCATCTGCAAGATATTTGGAAATCTTCAAGTTATCGTCTTCTTCCATTTCCATTAATATTTACATTTTCAGCTCGGATTTTCCTCTTATGCTCCAAGATATCCTATTCTTCCCTTCTTCGAGTTTATCCTCTTTTTTGGCAATTATCTTTTCGCGACTTAACCTATTTTGCTGAATGGGCCGAAAACAGATGATCTGAATCTGTTTGAGCGTAAACTTCTTAATTTGGCACAAAGCCTCAGAAATACGTAGCCTAAACTCGTATCTCGTATGAATTTATCCGACATTTCTTGTTAACGGCTAAGAACGTATATGTTAATGTTCTGAAGATGGGTTGTGTCTAGTTTCGCGTCCGGAGAAGGAGATATTGGCAAATGTTGGAGCGTATAATCTAAGTGGAATATCCGTTCAGACAGTTTGAGAAGTAAATTCAGCTTGGAAGTTTCCATGGATTGCATTCAGCTCGAAACTCCGAATGAGTGAATTGTGCTCGGTAAATGAGAAGAGAGATGTTCGGATCCGAGCTGGTTCTGCCTGGAATTACCCTGTTCGGATGTTTTTGCCTATCTGTAGTTCCTGACGAGTGATTTGTTTGTCTGATTGATCCGTTTGGATTTTCAGTTGAATAGTTTTGTCCGTTTCGTATGAAACTTTATCCGTTTGAAGCTTTTCATATAAAACCTTATTCATACGAAATGTCATCGATACAAAGTGCTTCGTATAAATCCTACGAAATATGTTGAATGTATGTGTCTGATTGCTCAACTATGCTTTTCGCCTATTATTGTCGTCGAGGAGATTTTGACCCCAGCAGTTAGCCCCCAACTCGTCAGACTCGAGTGCAATGATGACAAGATTCTTTAGTGTTCAAGACGAAAACAATTGTACGAAAGATTCGATTCGGCCATTTTGTTTCGTTGCTCTTTTATTTGCGATGAAGATTTGTATGAATCGTTCATCGTATTTCAGCCGGCGTCTAGTATGTCATGCGAGATGGATTTTTGGAACGACATTTGCGAGCTGGATTTGTTCCGACTTCTCTAGTAAGTCGACTTATATCCGTCGACGTGTACATGATGACCCTCTCGGATCTTTCAGCCAAAATCGATTTTCTCAGCTTAGCCGATTCCGAGACCATGCATAATCATGATCAGTTCCATTATGATTTAATTAAGCATTCTTATGCTAAAGTGATCAAGTGTAATTATCCCAAAGTTTCATGCCTTTGTAAAATCTATAAGTATTCACCTCTCCTCTCTTCATTTTTCACACCTTCACTCCAAAGAGAAAACTCAAAGGTAATTTCTCTCTCTAACTTCTTCTTAGATTTTGTGAGTTTTGTCAAAGTTTTCTTCCTCGTTCTTGTGAAATTTGAAGCTTTGGATCTTTCTTAAGTTCGGACTTCTATTCTGCTACGTTTTCTGGTGGATGGATCTGGTGGTATGACGAATCATACGTCGAATAAAGGTCGTACCAACTTTTCTTCTAAAGGGGAATCTCCTAGGGTTTGGCGGTCGACCAGGTTTCGTGCTAGCCGACCATTCTCCTCGACCATGCTCCTCGATCATGCTCCTCGACCAGACAGGATGCCGCGTCTCTGGATACTTCTCAATCCTTTGGTGCAACGATCAACGAGGAGTTTGAGGACATTCGTGTTAGTCTGGAGGAAGTTTTGCTCTATTGGGGTTTTCTTCCATAGAAGCCGGAAGTGGCTCGTCTGAGAAAGAAGAAAGAGACTCCGAATCCTCCTGGCTCAACTTTATCCATAGAAATACCGGTTAAAGAGCTTCGGCGCGACTTCGGAGTCCTCGAAAATGTGACGATAAAGGTGTCATATATCTCCCTGCGATCGAGTTCATTCTCTGCCCGAAGATTATTTCTCGGTGTATGAGTATTTTTCAGAACATGCTTTCTCTGGTTTCACGTCCACGTGCTTATAGTTCGTTACCTTCGACATTATAGACTGGCTCTTACACAGTTTACTCCTCAAAGCTTGAGGTTGGTCGGATCTCAGATCTAAAGTCTTGGCAAGGAGTGAGGTATGAGCTCTCTCCGGCCACCCTGAATGTGCTCTATTATTGAACTATGTTCATAAGAAATATGAAAGTTACATCTGGTATATGAAATACCAAAAATGTTATTCTCTCTCCAAAGTCAGTCCTCTCCCTTTTATAAAAGAGAAAACTTGGTGAAGCATCTTTACCCATGTCCCACTGCATGTCACTCCTGATTTTGGAGGTGGCCGCACAAGAGTAGCTTGTGGAAACCCGCTGTGACTTCACATAATTTCCTTGAATAATAGTAGTGCGAGTGTCCATGCCAAGCTGATAAACGAGGCTGTATCTTTTGGTCACATAGCTCTATTGGATTAGTCACAATAAAATGGTATGATAGCGGAAGTGAACCTTCCTCCGAAAGTGTGGCATGCCCTCAGCCATAATACTCCTCCTCCGGTCTATGCTTGTTCCAACAAGGCGTGATGGGATGATGTTAATATACTTTCAAGCTTGTGCGCTCTTCTGGAGTAATCTCAAACCCGAGAGACTGTTACATATATCATCCCTATTGTTAAAGATAAAGAATCTTTTATCATTTGATATAACTAGTTCTTTACACCATTTTAGCTATAATTTATATATCTTTTATTAATGTTCTAACGTGTTAATTAATGGTTTTCAAGTGATTCTACCATTTGTAGTTTTATGTGATTTTTCAGGAAAAGAGGGCGAAACAAACAGAAAATCCAAATTTTGATACATATACTTTCCATCAGAAGTTCCACACCAAATGGAAGCCTCTCACTGTTAGATCAAGCTCAAATTTGGACACAAGGTATAAGGATCTACAACAAACACATAACAATTTGTTTAAGAGGAATCCAACGGTTGGATCTTAAGAGCTGTTACAAGCAAGATGGTCCGAGCAGCAGACGAAGTGCCCCTGGAAACGACCTCAGCCTCCCAACTCGCGGGGGAAGGCTTGTTGGCCATAACCAGGAGGGTTGAAGCCATGGCCAGATAATCTACGAAACTAACCGACTTAGACCCACTTTTCGGGCCATTTTTGCCAACTTAAGCCCATTAAAAGAAGGGAGCAAGTCCCATATCGAAAATAAGAGGAGAGACTCCGCTCAAGAAGTTATATAAGGACCTACACCCCTCTCATCTCAAATCATCACCAACACAATCACTTCTAAAGTTTTTTTTAGTAGTTTTCTAGTTTTCTTAACTTATAGGTAGTTTTACGGATTTAGATCTCTAGTCCTGAGTTTGTCCGGGCTAAAATCTGAAACCCTATCTCAAGTCACTACAGTAAAATCGGGTATTCATAGCGTCCGAAAAACGCTATCTAATCCTATCGCAGCGTATTTAGAAACGCTGTGTCTGCCCCCGCGACAATAGGTCCAAGACCTATTGCAGCGCTTTTTCATTATGCTACGATAGCTACATATACGATAGCGTTTCTTTAAATGCAATTGTATATTATATAATAGCTTTCTTATGTTATTATTTTGATATTTAACGCTATAGTTTCTACGTATATCAGATTACATAATATTTTAGATAGCGTTTTTAAAAACGTTATTGGTTTGTTTTGTAAATACAACGTTTATTTATCTGTTATAGTTTGTACATATATCAGATTTACCCAATTTTTTATAGCGTTTTTAAAAAAGCTATCTGTATTTTTTTAATACAGCGTTTATTTGTTCGCTATAGTCTACTCTAGAATAGCGTTTTATTTCAGCAATAGTAATTTACAGGATAAAAAAATAGCGTTTTATTTCTGCAATAGTATTTTTGTATTTGTTGATAAATTTTTGTCGAGAAAATTGAATTTAATTTGATTTTTATAATATTGATTTTAATGAAAATTGTAATTTAATATTAATATGAAAAGAAAATAGAAATGGGAATGAAAACCCTCAGCAAAAGATTCCTCTTTACTTGTTCCAAGCATACAAAAGTTTCAGAAGATTAACAAAGCCAATACATAACCATATAACAAAGTAAAACAAGCAACTGAGATTTACAACCATTCCTTTATCTAGTGTAGGAGCCTTTCCTAGGACTGTCCTTGTTCTTGTTTAGGACGTTTCATTGGTTTCATTGTAATAAGCAGTTCCTACAATGCCAAAGTGAAGGACGATTTAAAAGAAAGAAACTATCGAATAATCGGAAAAAACAAACAAAAGAAACCAGATAGAAATGAAAGACTAACCTCAATGCAAATTGTTGCTATGCAGACAGAGAACTATATCAGTTGTCTCATCTAGGGTTTTGTAACAAAGAGTATTAGAAGGACCTAACCTTTGGGATTCTCTGCGACCTTTGTTCGTTCGTGCAATAGTGAGTAAACCTGCAACATGAGCTTAAATCCCAAGATCTTAAATCCCAACAAGAGCTTAAATCCAAAAAGAGCTCATATATGTTAGTAGTGTATGATTATAGGTGTGTTCATGGTTCAATTCCCAAATTGCAACCTAGCACATAATCTTTAACAGATCTAGGTTCTTGTAACTGAATCATAAACACAAACCTGGACATTACCTTTTGCAGCGGAATGATTGTAATGTCGAGATCAACGAACAGATGAACCACCTATTCCTCCTAGAGTATCCACACTCTTACAAGCTTGGGATGGTTGCTAGACCAAAGTTGAAGGAAACAGAGAGAAAACAGGACGGCTCTTTTCAGATTCGCAGACTTGCAGTCGAAATAATAAATCCTAAGACTTATATATCTCGACTCGTCATAAACCTAAACTGATGTTTCGGTTTCGCTGTTGTGTCGACCGACACATATACCTGTGTCGATCGACACAAGTCCTGTATCTCGATATGGGCCCAAGTAATTAACTAATGGCCCAAGTCTCTCTGTACAAATACAGTAAATGCCTTGCATCTTACCGTATTAATTCCATTTTAACTTTCCCGTTAGCTATGGTGTGTGACCCTTAGGGATCATACAATACTGGTAATAAGTCTTAAACTTATAGATCAAGAGCGGACTCTAGCAAGCCATCATGATCACCTAGTACTTATGACTTATGTCTGATCTCGACACTTATCATACTTTCTAGAGATAGTACGGTAGATTTCAGGACATTCCCAACAATCTCCCACTTGTACTGGAATTCTACAAAGGACATTCCCAACAATCTTCCGATTGTACTGGAATCCTACATTCCCTAATCCTTTTGTCTCAATATCTCGATCTGGCATAAGGCAAGATGCGTGTCATCCTTATATAGCCAGACCATGTTTATCGGACCAGATTTGATACTGACAATGCAAACGACTTGGGCAAGTCCGTTTGGGAATGGCCATTCTCTTACCAGCTATCAAATCTCCGATTGGCCTAGAGATATTACCTCCGTTAAACGGCAGGGACAAATCCCGTCTTGTTCCATCACTATGAACTACACAATTCATAATACACCCAACCAAGGTCCGTATAGCTCCCAGTTACGAAACAGCGTTAGACAATGATCAAAGCGCATTACTCCATGTGCAGCCACATGCATGCGAACTCAGGTCTAAGGACTATACTCTATAGTCGTATATGAGAACTTCTTATGACACAGATATTAATATCTTGCAGAGTTCTCATTAGCGGGCCATGTCCGGTCATATGCTCCCCTACATATACCTATGTGTCGACTTTGATGCCGCGCATCTATGACCCCTCGAAACTTGGTCATAAGTCTCAACACAATCTAGTCTCAACAGGTTGTTGGTGTTCCAATTTCAACAACCTTCGACTATGGACACTATGATTTATGTCACTTCGTTAAATATGGGGTTTCAGGATCAAGTCTACTCATGTACTTCGATGGCCCATATATAATGACATGAATCATTTTGGAACGATTATTTATATCACAGTTAAAATAATCCAGAAATCATTAGATTTCACAAACATAAAATGCTATGTTTTCATGAACCATTCAAGATAACTAAGTAAAGCCCTTTACAAACTCCCACTGAAATTAAGACTACATCTTAATTTCACTCATCCTACAGCTACAGTCCGCGACTCGTGCTTAGGCATAAGGAGTGGCTTTGTTAATAGATTAGCAACATTCTCATTCGATGAAACTTGCTTATCTACTTAACACCTCTGTCATTTATCTCGCGGAATAGGTTATACCTATCCTCAAGGTGTTTGGACCTTTGATGTGCAGCTAGTCTTAACTACGCTGGGAATCAAATCTAGTTCAGTGATGAACTCTACTTTCCAAACAACCTCTTTCGCCGCTTCTCAAGCTGCGAAATGTTCAGCTTAAGTCATGGAGTCAGCTACAGTGCCTTGCACCGCCAGATAGACACAAGATATAGCCGGACTGTGACCAGGAAGTATCTTTGTCTATTGGAAACTTGCCTTTCAGACTCTATCGACTTGTAGCACCTCACTTTCTCCGTAAATCAAGAACTTATCCTAAGTATTCCTCAAATACTTCAGAATATTCTTTACGGCAATCCAGTGATTCTTTCTTGGATTTGACTGGTCTTTACTTGTCTTGCTTAGCATTAAAGCAACATCAAAACAAGTATGTGTCATGGCATACATGATAGATCCAATTTGCCGTCGCATATGGAATCCTATCCATGCATTCAAGCTCAGCAGATATCGCAGGACACTGTATCTTGCTTAATGAATTGCCATGTGACATTGGCATAAAACCCTTCTTGGATTGCTGATTACGTGTAGGACTTTGTCAATTTAAGAATCCTGACTTTGTCCTACCAGCTCTTTTGGATCTCTATCTTTAGATCCAAAATCCAAGAACTACGTGGCTTTACCCATGTCAACCATAAAACCAACTCCCAAACCAGTCCTTTACCGACTGCAGCATTGGGACGTTATATTCGAGAATCAGTATGTCATCGACATACACTATGAGAAATGCAATATTGCTCCCACTTATCTTTTAGTAAACGCATAGTTCCACTTCGTTCCTGTTCAAGTCAAAACCTTGACTACTTTAACAGAACGAAGATTCCAACTCCGATATGTTTGCTTCCATCCATGAATGGATCGATGAAGCTAACTTACACACAGTGTAATTTTTTTTTTTTTTTTTTTCGGAGTCCGGGCTTACTTTCGCTTCTTTGAATTTCGCAGGTTCGTCGCTTTCAATGATCATCAGATCATGCGAACTTTCAATGATCATCAGGTTCAACTAATGACGAGAAATCACTCTCGGATTAGTGACTGATTCATTTTTATCTGCGAACTTCAGGCTCTACAGGTGTAGATTCTACAGAAATCTGTAAATCCATCCGTCGCTCTCCCTCAACAGGTTGACCAGTCTCCTGTATTTCTCGAATTTCTTCGAGTTATACTTTTACTCCCACTGTTCTTCTTGGAAAGTAACTTCCCTTCTTAGAAAACAGAATGGACGTAAAAGTAACAAGCCTTGGTTTCCCTAGGACAACCAGCGAAGTAGCACTACTACAAATACTCAGTAAAGACGAATTTGGATCGATTCCAATCCACATTTACGTGGTGTCTTTCAACTGATATTGGTGGAACTATTTCAGCGTAAACTTAGATATTTCTTGAGCACTATTTTAGAGAATATCATGGAAGATTCGTGTGACTCATCTTTAATCATTTCTAATAAGATCTGATTCATTCTCACAGAAACACCTCTAGGTTTTCAGGAGAAATGAGCTGTGAAACGACTTCACACTCATTCAGATGATCATACCATCAATGACTTAAGTATTCTCACTCGTGATCTAATCCAGAGTCTTAATACTTCTGTCATTTAGATTCTATACTTCATTCTGGAACTCTTTCGACCATGTCAAAGAATCCCGACTTGTGTCTCATCAAATGAACACAGTCACACTCACTGAAGTAATCAGTAGAGACAATGAAGTACAGGAAATTTTCTCTGGCATTACTGCTCATCAGACCACATACATGAGTATGTTCAATCTCCGATAAGCCTTTGGGCCTTTCTCTAGCTCGGCTAAGATGGGCCCTTTGTCTTTTGGTCTAGTAAGCAGAATTCAATTCTCATAAGATATCCATTCAAATGAGCCCAAAAGTCCATAACTATGGGGTTTCTGAATCTGACTTACTCTATGTGACCAAAACATTTATGCCAAGAAAAATCAGGTTTAACTTATCAGATTTAAACCAATTGCGGTATTTATGTTACATTTAGGCACTCTTTGGTTTAAGACATAAAACCCATTCCTTGAATAGGGTGCTACAATTAATATTTCATTAAGATCAAAAGAACAAAACTTGTCTTTTATCAAAACGAAAAACGTTCAAATTCTTACAAGAAAATGAAAGACAACTCTGCTTAAAGCAGGTACATTGTAGCAATTACTTAATAAAACCAAGCCTCAAAGGCATCTACAAGTGAAAACCCTACGGCTGAGGCAGCATCCCAAGCTCCTTCCAGACACGCAGTTCCACTTGCCCTTCCTTCAACGTTCTACTGTTGCTTAGGCTCTGCATATTATAACAAATATCAGTGCCACAACCAGTATCCAATACCTATAAGGTATAACTTGAAGTAATAACATGAATACCTGAGGAAGTAGTCTCATACATCGACTTCAACTCCTCATAATCTTCCATGAATTTAATGCAATCTCTCTTCCAATGCCCAGTCTCTTTACAGTAGCAGCACTTACCAACGTAAGAGGTATCTGACTCGGGCTCAGAAGACACACGCTTGCCATGATTCAAAATCTGGACAACTTTGTCTTCACCCTTGTCAGCATTAGGTTTAGTAAACCTACCCTTCTCATTCATGAGATTGTACAGGGTACTCTTCACGTTTGGCTCAATTGTCTTGAGCATGTCATGCAGTTCAGTCAACGTCTTCGTTAAGCCTTTCTTGATATAGTCCCTTACGAACTTATCATAGCTTGACGGCAGTGACTGCAGAATGATATCAGTTGCCAATTCTTGGCTAACTGGATAATCCAGTTTCCTCAGGTTATCAACGTAACCCATCATTTTACTGATATGAGGACTTACTGGATGATCCATCGGTAGCTTGCAGCTAGTGAGAGATTTAACCAACTGGTATCTCTCCACTCTAACCTGCTCCTGAAATTTCAATTTCAGGCTGCTGATCATCTCTATTGGCGACTCCATGTTCTCATATTGCTTCCGCAACTCTGAGTCCATGGTAGCCAATATCAGACCACGCACATCTACCGCATCATTATAATGCTTATTCCAAGCATTATATACTGCATGACTGGCTTTGGATCCGATCCTCTCGGGGAGAGCTTTCTCAAGGACATAGTCCTTTCTCTCATGCCTGAGGACTAGCCTCAGGTTCCGTGACCAAGTCAAGAAATTTGATCCGTTCAGTTTGTCCATCTCAAGGACAGACCGGATCGAGAAAGTGTTTTGATTGTTTGTGCTTGTCATAGCTGAAATTTAGAGATAAATAGAGTTTTAGTTATTAAGTTCATAAAAGAGTAATCTTAACAACTTATAAGAAAAACTCGCATTGCATTCAAAATTTCTTTGTTTGACCTCATATGAATACAATGATTCCGAGACCCATGTTCAGCTAATTCCAAAGTGGGCCACTGGCCGTCACCCAGAATTAGCTTTACTTGGTAAGCATACACACAGCTAGTTATAACCAATAACTCTCGGTTGTGAATTGGACCCGAGGCCCAAATTCACCAGATGTCTCTAGGCCCGGGACTCCCGATTGCCCAGTCAAGGAAACCAATCTCTTTCAGCCAAATAATCACTAAAATCTGGGACTCCCAATGAAATTAGTGACTATATACTACTTTACTTACGCGAAAACAGACACCTCACACTGTAAGCCATGTCTGTAATCAAATAAGCGTTAAGTAGTTGACAAGATTGGAAAGACATCCAAGCTTGATATTGTTTTTGAGGATTTTTAAGTTTTATTTCCAAAAATAGAAGATTACCATTTTGGGAAACTTTCTTATTTTAGAAACTTTCTAAATTTAGTAACTTACTAATAATAGAAATTTCTAATTTAAATATTTCATTAAATATTTTGGGTTGGGTCACAAATTATAGGCCCAATTCTTGGCCCGAGACCACAGAATTCCAATTGGCCCAATAATTTGACATAACCGATCCGGTTTATTAATTCTGGTCCAAGACCAAATTAACTATCAAAACCATCGGTTATTTACTAAACCAGACCAGCTCTAAATTATTTGGTCCAACCAAATCAAACTTAGACCAGCCTTCGGTTTAGGTTAAAATTCAATTTTGAATTTCAATCCGGTTTAACCAGAAAATAAATAATACCATGTATTAAATAATTTCCAGCAAACCGCGATTCGGGTTAACCGCTTGAACTACCAATAAATTGATCGGTTCGGTTAAATCCAAAATCAGGAAGAAATCAATTGGTTTAATCAATCAATTTTAGCTGATTTTGACCTAACTTGCGGGATTGGCTAAAGCAAACAATGAATCACAATCGGTTTGATTGATCCTTTGTTTGCGGGTTGGTAAAGTACCAACCGCGAAGCTCGGTTGAACCGATTGGCTTTTCGCGGATTGTACTCCACGCACATGTATCGATCGATACAACGCTCCTGCGTCGATCGATACTCGCGTGTATCAGTACTTATCGATCGGGTCATCGGGACAGCGAGAAGTCAATCGATCCGACTTATGTCGATCGATATCACGCTCCATCATCGATCGATACTGGCAAACAACAGCTCGTTGTGATCGGGTCTTCGGGTCAGCGACACAATCGATCCGATATGCATATCGACCGATATCGCCCCCTCGTCGATCGACACAAGTGTCCAAATCGCACACCGATGGCTTTCAATCGGATTAATGCGATTTCTTTTAGGTTTTTTGAGATTCTTAATCAAATTTCAACATTCAAATTCGATTCTAATCAGTAAAACAACCTAAGAATGATCCAAATTCGATATGCATTTCAACATTCCTTTATCTAGTGTAGGAGCCTTTCCTAGGACTGTCCTTGTTCTTGTTTAGGACGTTTCATTGGTTTCATTGTAATAAGCAGTTCCTACAATGCCAAAGTGAAGGACGATTTAAAAGAAAGAAACTATCGAATAATCGGAAAAAACAAACAAAAGAAACCAGATAGAAATGAAAGACTAACCTCAATGCAAATTGTTGCTATGCAGACAGAGAACTATATCAGTTGTCTCATCTAGGGTTTTGTAACAAAGAGTATTAGAAGGACCTAACCTTTGGGATTCTCTGCGACCTTTGTTCGTTCGTGCAATAGTGAGTAAACCTGCAACATGAGCTTAAATCCCAAGATCTTAAATCCCAACAAGAGCTTAAATCCAAAAAGAGCTCATATATGTTAGTAGTGTATGATTATAGGTGTGTTCATGGTTCAATTCCCAAATTGCAACCTAGCACATAATCTTTAACAGATCTAGGTTCTTGTAACTGAATCATAAACACAAACCTGGACATTACCTTTTGCAGCGGAATGATTGTAATGTCGAGATCAACGAACAGATGAACCACCTATTCCTCCTAGAGTATCCACACTCTTACAAGCTTGGGATGGTTGCTAGACCAAAGTTGAAGGAAACAGAGAGAAAACAGGACGGCTCTTTTCAGATTCGCAGACTTGCAGTCGAAATAATAAATCCTAAGACTTATATATCTCGACTCGTCATAAACCTAAACTGATGTTTCGGTTTCGCTGTTGTGTCGACCGACACATATACCTGTGTCGATCGACACAAGTCCTGTATCTCGATATGGGCCCAAGTAATTAACTAATGGCCCAAGTCTCTCTGTACAAATACAGTAAATGCCTTGCATCTTACCGTATTAATTCCATTTTAACTTTCCCGTTAGCTATGGTGTGTGACCCTTAGGGATCATACAATACTGGTAATAAGTCTTAAACTTATAGATCAAGAGCGGACTCTAGCAAGCCATCATGATCACCCAGTACTTATGACTTATGTCTGATCTCGACACTTATCATACTTTCTAGAGATAGTACGGTAGATTTCAGGACATTCCCAACAAGTAGTACCTCTAATCAATCACTGCTTCTTACGGCTCCGACAAATAGTTCCTTCATCCAAATCGATTCAAGAGCTTAAATCCCAAAAGAGATTAATAGAGATATTAGAGAGATTAAAAGAGATCACAAGAAATAGTTACAGACGGCGGAGAGGGTTAGGGTACATAGAGACGAAGCGTTTTCCTAATAGAGATATAAGTGTATTGAGTAAAAAATGGACGGTTTGATGGAGATGGCGAAACTGATCGAACGATCAGTCAAATCTGAATTTTGTTCAAGAGGCTCATCTACCACTGCAGATTTCTGAGTAGCAGTCTGCATAACAGTTGTTGTTTTTTCAACAGTTTGACTATTATCAATAATAAGCCTCCTGCATCTTGGCTCATTCTTCAATGGCTCAACACTCGCATCTGCACCTTGTTTGTGCTTACTTCGACATAAATCTACATTAGTTGTCTGCTATGTCATGTTTCACCTGAAACTGTTGTAAACTATCAGAAATTATACCCTATTTGATAAAAAACTAAACCAAATCATGAAAGGACATCGAAACCACTAAATGAAACAGTAATCATAATAAATTAGCCCCAAATTGAATCAAAAACCTAAAAAATTCACAAACTCTTTTCACGAAAATCAGATCCTAAACCTCAAATTATAGTTTGTGAACCCTAAATCTACATGAAATTGAACAACCAGAGCCAAATATAAACCTTCAGGTATCGAAGATCGATCAAAATGGGAAGCAGAAACTCGACGGTAATAGAGGACAAGGTTTTTTGTTTGTGAGATGAGAGGGAGAGTGAAGACGAGACTGAAAATTTCATTAAGTCTTACCGGGCCAATTTTTTTTCCGCTACCAATTTCGACAGCATTGTAAATTATGTAATGCTATGTATTCTACGCGTCACCTTTTTTAAAAAAAAAGACGACCTTTTTGTAGCGTTTACAAAAAAATAAAACGCTAAACGTAAACATAGCACAACATATATAAACGCTACAAGGCGACGCTATGAATACCCGATTTTCCTGTAATGAGTTTATTTTATTATTTATTTATTTAATTCAAGCTTTTATTATGGTTTCATTTGAAAATGCAAGTAGTTATTTTGGTGTGTTTTTAGGAGAATTTTCGACAGGGTTAATCATGAGTAAAGCTCATATGACCAATTTATAGAATTAGGATTCTTTATTTAAATGGTTTTTCGTTTATTGTCTAATCACTACAAGAAAACACCCGATTTGAAATAAAATTTAGCGACGTTTCGGTCATCACTAAATTGCGAGGTACTAACGTCGTATGAACAACGAAATGAAATTTTTGTGACAGCATGGAAGAGGGGGGGGGGAGTGCTTAAGAGATAAGTTGGACGGAGAGTCAGGAAGATCCGGTGGAACAAGGAGAGGAGGGAGAAACTGTCACCACTAGCGGAAGACAAAGGGTTCAGAGCGGAAACACAACCATTACATATAGATTCTGCATTGGTCACCGTGTCAAAGAGCTATCTAGTTAATTAACTACACAATATTACGAGGTTTTTACTCTTCGCTTACCATTGTTCTACACTTTTATTTTGTTTCCCATGATTCCACTTTTTTATAATAAGTTTAATAGTAAGTGTTAGAGTCAAGTTTAGCACTTTCTTGAAAAGGCCTATTCATGATTGTAGGTCGGCCCAGAATGGAAAGTCGGTGAAAGGGCCCAAGACGGTAAAACTTAGGTTAAACCGGACTTAGGGCAACCGGCTTACATTAGGGTTTTGGAAGGAGCAAAATTAAGAAGATCAAGGCGGTGCTTGACTATGTCGATAATATGGAAATATTCCATATCTCGATAAAGGCGGGATATTAGGAAATCTTAATATTTAGATATTATCCTTATTTATAAACCGACTTGTAACCTTATAAAAAGGACCTGAGGGATCAATAATATGACACGCTTTTCTTATTACTTTTCGGCTTGAGAGATTTTTAGAGCGACTTTAACCTAAAATTCTCTCCGGCGACTTTCATAACATTCTTTACCGGCTTCCACCTCGGAAATACCGGCTTTAAACCCTAAATTCCCAAATCTCACCGCGTTCCTAAATTCTTCTTTTAGAATCCCTAATTTACAAACCCTAAAACTCTTTCTATCTTCGGGTAGACCGAGTTGAGATCCCCACAATTGGCGCCCACCGTGGGGCTTTCTAAGAGAAATTTCTGAAACGAGATGTCGGGAAACGGTAACGAAACGGATTCGGAAAACCCTAAGGTTGACCTAAGCGACCATGAGGGAAGTGATTACAACCAAAGTGATCACGAAGACGACGCGACGAAAGGCGGCAAGCAACCGCGAAACGCCGCTAAAACAAACAAAGCTCGAGATGACGGAAAACATGCCCCGTCACTCAGTGAAACAGAGGCTCAAATCAAGCAAGACGAGGTCCTAGCCACTCTAATGGCCAAGATCGAATCACAGAACGACTTGATCAAAACGTTCTCGGAGAAAATCGACCTACTGCAGACAGAGCAAGCAAAGATCCTTTCGGGACAACGGTCAAGAAAACCCAGGAGAGAGGTACCGTCAAAGGTGAAAGACAAAGTCGCTAGACGACAGGTCTATAGCACATCTGAGGAAAGCCACCATGAACAGAGCCGTAGCAGCGAATCCAGGAGCAACCCGCGTAAGCAAAGCAACAAGGATACTCGCGAGAGAAGCTCACATCGGAAGGAGGGGTCTGAAAGACCCAAACAGAGCGAAAGTCAGAGACATAACGACCGAAGTGATGAGAGGTATTCACCCGACAGGGAGGAACATACCAGTCACCAGACACGGGACGTGCACCACAGACAAAATTCGCGACATGAGAATGGCTCGCACCGAGACAACTATCGCCGCGAGCGAGGTATGTCGTACGAAAAAACTCATGGAGCGTCTATTCGCGGAGTAAGTCGCAACCATGTCGAAAAACAACTGATTGAGCTCAAAGACACTCTGAAAGAATTAAAAGGGGAGGTCCATGGCGTAAAGGGGTCCGCACCCGAGATAGACCGAATCATCGAGGAAACTCGTAGGACTCCCTTCACCTCGCGCATCACGAACACGTATATCAGGCAAAGAGAGAAGCTCAGGCTACCAATGTACGACGGCACAAAAGATCCAGCGACCCATCTCACAACGTTCAAAATCATGGCGGCAAAGGCGCGGTTCTCATCAAGTGAGGAGCGTGACATCGGCTTCTGCCAACTATTCACCGAAACCCTGGAAGGAGACGCGCTAAACTGGTTCTCCCGACTCCCATCCAAGTCAATCGATAGCTTCTCGGACCTCACATGGGCATTCGTAAGGCATCACTTTGCCTACGTTCGTAAGGACACTTCGCTAAGCGCGTTGATGTCGATGACGCAAGAGAAGAAGGAAACCTTGAAAGATTTCGTAGAAAGGTTCAGGGCGGTGATGACACGAGCTGAGGCACCAGATAAGTTCACTATCGCAGCCCTGACAAACGCCGTCTGGCACGAGTCGCCATTTTACCAAGATTTAGTCATCAACCCGCCACTAACCATCGAGGACGCACTCCATCGGGCAAACAAATTCGTGGAATTGGAGGAGAAGAAGGTCGCATTGGCAAAGAGATTCGGTTCTGGAAAACAGACAGATAAGAAGGAGAAAAGAGAACCCAGGCAGCATTACGACGGTAAAAGCGCCAAAACAATGGTTGTGGACGGCGCCGACAAGTCCCGGTCATCAAAGCCGTGGAATAAAAGAGTGAAAGAGGCGAAGAAGGCGCAAGCAGCCTCCGCTACCGGGGATAAGTACTGTGAATACCATCAAGCTACGTCGCACGACACGGCTGAATGTCGGAATCTCAGAAACGCACTCTACTCCCGACTTTCCAATGAAGAAATCAAGGCGGCCATCGAAAGGTTGAAGAAGGAAGAATCGGGACAGAAGAAGGAAGACAAAGCCGACGAGCAGGCTCCCAAGCAATATAAACCGCCACGGCGTATCAAAAGCATAGCTTTGAAACGTAACCGTGAAGAAGAAGAGGAGGACGAAGAGGAAACCCCCAAGACCATCCGAAGAATCAACATGATCATGGGTGGTCTAATCTCCGTAAATGATTCGGTCCGGTCAATCAAGGTCTATGAACGCCTAGCATTGGCCGCGCAAAAGGCGCCTCAACCAATCCTATCAGATGATCCGCCCGTCATCTTTACCGACCAGGACCTCTATGGAACTCACTACCCTCATAACGACCCGCTGGTGGTTGAGCTTCTGATCGGAAGTTGCCAAGTATCTCGAATACTGGTGGACACCGGGAGCTCGATAGACTTAATTTTCCTAGATACACTCAAGAAGATGGACATTAAGGAGGAAGATATCAAGCAGAAGGCCAAGCCGCTCACCGGGTTCGCAAGTGAGACGACGTACACAATTGGAACGATCAAATTGCCTGTCTTCGCAGGAGGAATTAACAGATTGGTGAGGTTTCACGTCATTGACAAGCCAACCATCTATAACGTGATCCTTGGAACTCCATGGCTATATAGCATGAAGGCGGTATCCTCGACGTACCATCAATGTCTGAAATTCCTGACACCTAAAGGAATCCAGACAGTCAAAGGATGCCAGAGCGCAAGTCGGTCATGTTTCGCGAGAGAACATAAGATCAGGGTGCCTTCCTGCATGATCAACACAGAACACGGAAGAAAAGGACCGGAGAAAGAACTAATCCAGCAAGTCATCATTGACGAATCAGATGCAAGCAAGTGTGTAGGCATTGGCGCAGGATTACCGGACGACATCAAAGAGGAACTGATCACCTTCCTACAGCAAAATGTTACAACGTTTGCGTGGACAATGAAGGATATGAAGGGTATCAACCCAACCATTACAACTCACGAGTTGAATGTCGATCCGACTTACAAGCCAGTCAAGCAAAAGAGGCGAAAACTCGGCCCAGAAAGAGCTAAAGCAGTCAACGATGAAGTAGAGAAGCTACTCGAAGCCGGTTCAATCCAAGAAGTCAAATATCCTGACTGGTTGGCCAATCCAGTGGTCGTGAAGAAGAAAAACGGGAAGTGGAGAGTATGTGTCGACTTCACGGATCTCAACAAAGCTTGCCCCAAGGATAGTTTCCCGCTGCCACACATCGACCGACTTGTTGAGGCGACGGCCGGGAACGAGCTGCTATCATTCATGGATGCGTTCTCAGGGTATAACCAAATCCTCATGAACCCAGACGACAGAGAAAAGACGGCCTTCATCACTGAACGCGGCACTTATTGCTACAAAGTCATGCCTTTCGGCCTCAAAAACGCTGGCGCCACCTACCAGCGGCTGGTAAACCGGATGTTTGCAGGGCAACTTGGCGCAACAATGGAGGTTTATATCGACGACATGCTAGTCAAGTCTCTGATTTCCTCTCAGCATGTCGGTCATTTAAAGGAATGTTTCAACATCCTTAACCGATACGGCATGAAACTTAATCCGACTAAGTGTACATTTGGGGTGACATCGGGAGAGTTCCTAGGATACGTGGTAACTCAGAGAGGAATAGAAGCTAATCCAAAGCAGATCACAGCCATAATCGACTTACCATCTCCCAAGAACACTCGAGAGGTACAACGCCTCACTGGCCGCATAGCCGCCTTGAACAGGTTTATATCCCGGTCAACGGATAAATGTCTGCCTTTTTACGAGCTCCTACGAGGGAACAAAAGATTCGTGTGGGACGAGAAGTGTCAAGAAGCCTTCATCCAACTCAAGGACTACTTGTCGAACCCGCCGATACTGTCTAAACCCGAGAATGGTGAGACATTGTTGCTTTACATCGCCGTTTCAACGACAGCAGTGAGTGGCGTGCTAGTTCGGGAAGATCGCGGAGAACAGAAGCCGATCTTCTACGTCAGCAAAACAATGAACGGAGCCGAAACCAGGTATCCTGCAATAGAAAAACTGGCTTTCGCAGTCGTCATCTCGGCACGGAAGCTGCGACCATATTTTCAGTCACATCCGATTGCCGTATTAAGCAGTCAACCTCTTCGAACGATACTTCATAGCCCGGGACAGTCTGGTCGTCTAGCCAAGTGGGCAATAGAGTTAAATGAGTACGACATCGAGTACAGGAACAGGACAACCGCCAAATCGCAGGTAATAGCTGATTTCCTTGTCGAATTATCACCTGAATTGGATGTCGGTACCGAGACAGAAGACAAAAATTGGAAACTGTCCGTTGACGGGGCTTCATCTAAAAAAGGAGCCGGGATAGGGATACGTCTCATATCACCAACCGGCGAGATATTAGAGCAGTCATTCAAACTAGGTTTCACGGCTTCTAACAACACAGCCGAGTACGAAGCTTTGTTAGCCGGTCTCAGACTAGCCAAGGAAATCGGAGTACGACATCTCTTGGCCCATTGTGATTCCATGCTTGTAGCCAACCAGATCAACGGTGACTACGAAGCTAAAAATGAACGAATGGAGGCTTACCGAAAGATGGTGTTGGAACTCACCAGTTCCTTCGAATTCTTCGACATTGTCCAGATACCAAGAAAGGAGAATGCCCCGGCAGATGCACTTGCGTCGCTGGCATCTAATCCCAATCTCTGTCGACGGATCCCGGTAGAAACAATCCACGAACCAAGCATCCCGCCCCCTGAGAGCAATCAAGAAGAAACTGAAGAAATGATCCCGAATGATGAGGACGACATGTGCTACAATATTCAAGCAAAGGGCATAGACCTCATCGCTGTCCTAACCAGCGACAATAAAGACTGGCGACTTCCGATAAGAGCATACCTGACAGAAGGGAAGCTCCCAGAAGATAAATGGGAAGCACGACGACTTAAAGTCAAAAGCGCGCGATACAGTATACATGAAGGTATCCTCTACAAATATTCTGCTAACAAGATCCTCCTCAGATGCATAAACGGAGATGAAGTAAGTCGGGTTCTCGAAGAAACGCACTCTGGAGCATGCGGAAACCACTCCGGAGGCAGGTCTCTCGCCCTCAAAATCAAGTTGAATGGTCACTATTGGCCGACCATGATAACCGACTGCGAGACCTATTCTAACAAGTGTGAAAAGTGTCAGCGACATGCGCCATTCATACATCGACCTATAGAGCTACTCACAACGTCAACTGCGGCTTACCCATTCATGAGATGGGCAATGGACATCGTTGGACCATTACCGTTATCCAATCAAAGACGTTTTCTGCTCATTATGACCGACTACTTCACAAAGTGGGTAGAGGCCAAGGCTTACGTCGCCATCCACGATGCCCAGGTTCAAAATTTCGTCTGGAAATATATAATATGTCGTTTTGGGCTACCTTATGAGATCGTCACAGATAACGGATCACAATTCATCTCGAAAGTATTCGAAGGATTCTGCAAGAAGTGGGATATACGCCTTAGCAAGTCGACACCAAGGTATCCTCAGGGGAATGGCCAAGCCGAAGCTACAAATAAAACCATCATTGCCGGCATCAAAAAAAGCCTTGAAAGCAAAAAAGGAGTTTGGGCAGATGAGTTAGACGGAGTCCTCTGGTCGCATAGAACGACACCCCGTAGTGCAACAGGAGCCACCCCATTTTCCTTAGCCTTTGGCGTGGAAGCAATGGTACCGGCAGAAGCTAACATTTACACTCTCCGCCGCTCTCTCATGCCGCACCATACTGAAATCAACGAAAAGATGCTAATCCAGGCTCTCGACACCTTAGAGGAAGAACGGGATCGAGCCCTACTCAGGATTCAAAACTACCAACAGCTCGCAGCTCGGTACTACAACCAGAAAGTCAAGGAACGCCATTTTCAAGTCGGTGACTTCGTCCTCCGCAAAGTTTACGAAAACACCAAGGAGCGAGGAGCAGGGAAACTCGGGGCGAAATGGGAAGGACCCTACAAAGTCACAAAAGTCGTCAAACCAGGAGTCTACGAGCTTGAGTCAATGAAAGGCAAGGCTTTACCTCGATCCTGGAACTCGGCAAGCCTGAAGGAGTACCACTAAGACGGCAAGTCCAAAAAAAAAAAAAAAAAAAAAAAAAAAAAAAAAGAGAGATTATGTACTATGAACTAAGAGTGACTTGATTCTTCCTCGGGAGATACGTAGGCAGCCTTTACCGGCACAGTCACAAATCTAATAAAATCCTTATTTTTTCAGATAAAATTACCGTCTTGAAAGTCAAGCAAGACCAAAAAACAGGTAAGTCTTTTCAATAAAATATTTAATAATTTTGATACTAAGCACTGCAGAAAGACGAGCAACGACTCGAGACGAGCAATGACTCGCATAAAGACGAGCGATGACTCGCAGAAAGACGAGCAATGACTCGCAGAAAGACGAGCAATGACTCGCAGAAAGACGAGCAATGACTCGCAGAAAGACGAGCAATGACTCGCAGAAAGACGAGCAATGACTCGCAGAAAGACGAACTTCTTAGTTCGCAAAAGCCGAGTCCAAGTAACTCGCAGAAAGCCGAGCAAAAACTCGCACTAGCATCATGCCTCCTGGCCAGGGGCGTGGTCTTCCTTGCGCATGAAGTGCACATCGTGGCAAGGAAAAGCCGGGATCCGTCCCGCAAATTCTTCGTGGTAGGAGATAACAAATAAGTCGAGCATAAAAGACTCGCAAATTCTCCCGCCCTTAGAACTAAGCCGAGCAACTGTAAGTCTCGCAAACCGCCTTATAGCAAGAAGTCGCTAAATTGATTAAGTTGACAGTTCAACACGAGATCAGTACGACTATTCAAAAAGTCGCTAAAATCGTTTGAATTTGACGAAACTTAATACAAGATTAGTCCGACTACTTGTTTATAAGAGTACGACTTAATACTAAATTGTTTAAGTTTAATGATGAAAGCGCCTTGATTTAACTACAAGCGCGAGGCCAACAAACTTGATCGCTACTTGGTTAAAAATTAAAACCAAGAGTAGATATGCTTGGCTAAAAACTTAAACCGCCATTTAATTAAGTTTATAAATTCAAAAGCTTATAGCAAAACTTAAAGAAAAAAGGCAAAAGGTTCGCAGAGTCAAAAGAAAAATACTGTTACAAAATAAAACAGATGATTAACTAGCCACGACCGACGACTTCTCAGTCTTTCCTCCATCCTGCGCCTCAGAAGCACTCTCTAAAGTCGCAACCTCCGAACGAACAGATTGGACGAGACCGGCAGGAACCGCCTCTGGAATTATCCCATGATTGGTCCCAAATTGGTCGACTTGGGCTGGAACAGGAGGAGGGGAGTCACGGAAGCGATTGATAAGAGGATGATGCACGGGGGAAAGGACGAATGTGAGTTCTTCCTTGGTCACCACCTCTATCTCGTCAAGTTTGGCATTCACTGCGACCTCGTCAGCAGCAACTTGATCCAGAAGGGTTTGTGGAAACGACATCCCTTCATCACTGAGCTTTACCAAGCAGTTCCTCAGACCGGAAACTTGAGCTTGCTCGACTTGAAGGGCAACGGCGACATCCTGATCTTTCACATATCGTTGAAAAAGATCAAAATGCGTCTGCGCCTTCGCCCTAACCGCGGCCTCAACTCTCTCTCGCTCGCTCCGCACCATGTCGGAATAGAACTTCTGTTGGCCCTCCATCTTCTTCTGCAATTTAAGAAGATTGGCCTCCGACTTCTTTGAAACAAGGGCCAACTCCTCTTCGACTCCACGAAGCTTGTCTTTAAGCGCCGCGTTATCCGCCACCAAAGCCTTCTTCTCCTCTTTAGCCTTCTTAAGAAGCTCGTCCCGCTTGGTTACCGCGTCGGCCATCTTTTTGGCAATCCAAGAACTCTCCAAGGCCACGCGATTCGACGCGGCAATCATCTGGAAACAAAAGGAAAAGATCTTAGTCAAAAAAAAAAAAAAAAAAGAAGAAGAAGAACAAGCAAGGTTCAGTAATAGAGACTTACGGTTGCTTCAGCATGCTTTAGCTTGAGAATAGCATCTGAGTGAGGAAGCTCCTGAAGAATCGGCCAATCTCTTTCATTCCCTCGGACGCAGGTCAGCATGTCGAAGCACGCCCGTGGGTTATCGATAAATGGAACCTCGCTCTCATACTGATAAGCAAAGTTGTGGATCGAAGGGCGTGCATCTCCTTCCTTTATAGGAGCACGGGGACGTACGTGAACGATCTCCTTACGAGAGGTAAACGGTTTCACATTACCGTATGCGTCGACAACGTCCCCGGTTTCTTGGTAAAAGCGTTGCCACGGATCCAGGATCTTCTCGGGATCAGTGGCGGCCGCCTTATCAGAGCCATCGGCTTTACCGGCTACAGTGGCTTTATTGGCTGCGGCGGCCTTCTTAGCCGACTTCTCCTGGTCCGCTCTACCTTCCGCTGACCGCTTCCTATACGGAACCTTAGGCGGGAGTTTGGAAAGCGAGGCTGCGGCTTCCGGTTGGGGGACCGTCACAGATTGAACAGCCGGCTTACCTCCCGCATCGACTAACTGCTCCCCGCTTTGCGACGACACAGAGACGTCCTTCTCCTTCACCGACTTCGCGGGAGACGAAGACTTGGACGAGATCTTCTTCGAATAATCAATCGATTCGATCCTCTGCACCTTGCCCATCCTTTTCGGCTTGACGAGTTCTTCAGGGGTAACCTTCCTTCCAATATCCCACTTGGCTGCATTAACAGGCGAAAAATTAGAGAGAAACAAGAAATAGTGATAAGCAAAGAAACAAAAATACGAACCTTCGGAAATCCGAGGAAGGAGCTTGTTGATGCGCTCGCGAGTAAAATCAGACCACTTGCGTAAACCAAGAGACTGGATCTGTTGAAGGATAGGAAAAAAGTTCTTGGGGTATGGCGGCAAGAAGGGATGTTGCACTGCAAAGTCATAGAAGAATTAAGTAAATGATCACGCTCAAAGAATAGCAAAAACAGGACGATATCTACCATATTCAGTGTTCCAAGACGTCCTGATAAGCTCCCTATGCTCGTCAGGGACGACTAAAGAAGATAATTCGACGAAAAAGTAAGACCGTTGCCAATTGTTGATCTTATTAGGCGCATCCGTCAAAACCCGATTACCGCTTTTAAATTTAACCGCAAAACATCCTGGGTTCGTCGCCTTCATGCGATTTATAGATGTCATTTCTTCGAAAATCTGCGCGGTTATCGTTATGCCGGCTTCGGCTCCCAGCACTAAGAGACCAACCATGTGGCGAACTGCAACGGCTGAGAGCTGAGAAATGGCAATCTCGCGGCGATGACAATACGAGATCAGCAAGTCGGGCAAGGTAAACCAGCAACGACTACCCCCGGTATCAGTATTGACGAAATACGACTCGTAAAGAGTTATGTATCCCGGGGGAGGGGTCCATGGACGGTCAAGCGGAAAAGGGATAATAACCTTGATCCTTGGATCAGCTCCGCAATCCCGGAGTAAAGATTTTACCGAAGTCGCATTCGATTTGGTCCCAGCGACATTGCCGAAAAACTCATGAGGATCGACCGGCAACGCAGAAGGGAAGACATCCTCGGAGTCATCTTGACCAGTAGCGATATCGTCCTCATTGTCGTCAGAATCTCGTAGTTGAGGAATGACTAAGTCTCCCCGACCCGAGCTCTCAGCGGCATCATTTAGGCGAGACGCTTCGCGACGACGTCTTAGCTCTTCAATAGCAGAATGAGCTGGGTGATTTTTTAAGTCGGAAGAAGTGTCCGACGAAGAAACAGGAGAACCGGGTTGACGACTTAGCAAATCATCCGCAGACGAGACTGAAACAACTTCCTTGTCCTTACTCGATGAACAGCGGATCAAAGACATGGATTCGATGAAGAACGGATGAAGAACACAGGAGAAAAATAAAGTTTGATCTTAAAGCCTATAAAATCTAAGGCGGATCAACGGCGGAGGAAGGATCGGAAAATAAATACTGAGAGAGAGAAATTACCTTTAGAGCTTCTTCACTTGGACCAAATGAGGAAGGAAATAGTGAGAAGGAACTATTTATAAGGAAAATGGCGGCGTGGAACTCGAGGCACACATTTACCTAGGCGACGCTTCGTGTCTCGTACCTACCCGACGGTAAAACCAAGAATCAATTCCGGTATAGCCAAACAGCGTCATCGGTTTAGAATCAAGTACACGGTTATCTCCGGACAAAGCGGCCTAGCGGAATACGGGCCTAAAAACGGAACATGGGCCTAAAGGACAAATGTGGGCCCAACCCAAATCACTTCTCAAACCTTAGGTTAACTCCTCGCAATGCCGACTTGAATACAAGTCGCCACACTGGGGGGGGGGGGCTTATTGTTAGAGTCAAGTTTAGCACTTTCCTGAAAAGGCCTATTCATGATTGTAGGTCGGCCCAGAATGGAAAGTCGGTGAAAGGGCCCAAGACGGTAAAACTTAGGTTAAACCGGACTTAGGGCAACCGGCTTACATTAGGGTTTTGGAAGGAGCAAAATTAAGAAGATCAAGGCGGTGCTTGACTATGTCGATAATATGGAAATATTCCATATCTCGATAAAGGCGGGATATTAGGAAATCTTAATATTTAGATATTATCCTTATTTATAAACCGACTTGTAACCTTATAAAAAGAACCTGAGGGATCAATAATATGACACGCTTTTCTTATTACTTTTCGGCTTGAGAGATTTTTAGAGCGACTTTAACCTAAAATTCTCTCCGGCGACTTTCATAACATTCTTTACCGGCTTCCACCTCGGAAATACCGGCTTTAAACCCTTTATTCCCAAATCTCACCGCGTTCCTAAATTCTTCTTTTAGAATCCCTAATTTACAAACCCTAAAACTCTTTCTATCTTCAAGTAGACCGAGTTGAGATCCCCACAGTAAGTATTTAAATATCTTTCATCGTCATCCTGGCCAATAATTTTTTTCTTTCCTTAGCCTGGCCAATATTTTTTTTTCACATGGAACTATTTAAAGTTCATATCAAATGCCCAAACAAAGAGTTTCTTTAAAGTCAAACGTTAATTGATCTTATAAAATTTTCAATTAAATATCGACGCCGTAGCTACACGATTCTCTTATGGTCCAACGGTAAAACTTTAAAGCTTAGCGTTCAGATATGCAACACAAGTTATGGCAACAAGAATTAAAAGATACACATGACTTATTGCAACAATAATTTAGGGATATATATAAATGGAAACAACAAATGGCTACATGTACTAGAGAAGAACCATATTACTATTAGTTCCTCTATTTGATCTCCTTAAAAAGAGAAGCAAATTTCAAAGGAAACAGGAAGGCAAAACTTTCTTAACGGCGGAAGCGGTAGTTCTTATGCGGATCTGAAGATTCCGGCGATTGAGTCGCCATACTTATCTTTTTTCCTTCCTCCAATTTTTTTTTGTTTATGCAAATGAAATTTGATAATGAGAGAAAGGGAGTTGACGAGAATCAAACATTTTGGATAAGGTGATCATATATCTCGGCTGAATTTGAAGTAAAATGGAATTAATTGCATTCAGTGTATCTTTTTATTAATTAATAGCAAAATTGTATCATTTGAAAACTCATTGCATTTTTGTATTCTTCTGACATTTTGGACCTGAAAAGGCTATTTTAACCTTAGCCAACAAACCAACTAAGCTTATTATAGTTAGCTAATACAATTACTTTTCATTCTAGTTAGACTTACCATTCTTTCTAATTTGTCTGATTTGTAACTTAAAAAAAAATTATGTTGTTTTGATCTTAACTGAACTAAAATATCAAATACACATTTGATGGGTAAGAGACAGAGGTCTTAGGTCTCAACAACGGTAGAAATAGAGGAAATAGCTCCATATTAGTGACCCTAGATTTCAAGTTCTGCGATTCATTCTTCAAATCTCTTACTTCCTTTTCCCAATGGCTTACCCTTATAGAAGTTGCTGCATTCATTTCCTTAAGTTCACTCTAGAGTGGAAAAATTAGAAGCTTGTGGGTGAAAGTCCTGATGGAGCAAACTTCTGCTTAGGTAGGAACCCTCTTTGTTGTCTTTGGAATATGTTCTTAGGGATAAAACCTTGTTGGTTGTTATAGGGGACAAAAGGCCTTGGTTGATTAGATGGGTCAAAGCCGTGTTGTTTTCCTCCTTGTCTTTGGCCTTGTTGTGAAGGGTAAACTTGATCTTGTGGGTATGCCACATTAGGATTCCTATAGTAAAATTTGAGGTGATTTCTATAGTTTTTGCTAAATCCTTTGTTCTACCCTCCTTTTCCAACCACAAAGTTCACTTCCTCTTGGTGTGTACAAATTTTTGTGTTGATTGGATCATCTTATCCATCTTCTTCTAGAGTGACTTGATCTCGTTCGCATGTTTCTCCTCAAGTATTCCAATTCCTCGTTGATAGCGGTCAAAGTCCTCACTGTAGTTTCCATCACTTATTCCATGTTCTCAATCATCTCTAACCCTTCACCAACTCCCTTTCCTAGGAAGTGTCCATTGCTAGATGTATTGAGTAGCATTATGATTTTGGGAAGGACTCCTTTGTAGAGATTGCTGATTAGTGTTTCTTGAGAGAAACCATGATGGAGAAACTTTGATGTAGCCTTTGAACTGTTACTAAGCCTTACCGAAGCTTTCATTGTTGCGTTGTGCAAAACCCAAGATCTCATTTCTCAATCTAGTTGTGCGGTAGCTTGGGAAGAAATTTGTGAGGAAAGCCTTCTTGCATTGATCCCAATAATTGATCAACTCTGAGGTAGGTTCTTCTCCCATAGATGTGTCTTATCCCCCAGAGAGAAGGGGAATAAACGTAGCTTAAAGCTATCTTCAAAAACCCCATTGATCTTAGTTTTCCCATAGATTCTGTCGAACTGATCAAGATGATCTAATGTATCCTCCAATGCCAATCCATGAAACTTGTTGCTCTGCACCATTGAGATGATGTTGGCCTTTATATCAAAATTGTGGTTAGCTACATGAGGTGGAAGGTTTCCATGTCGATTTGCATGAGTATTTGGTGCATCACCTGCTTCTATTGGTCTCACTCTCCTATGAGGATACACCGGTATCCTTTCTCCTTGACCAACATGTTAATTATTTCCTTGTTGATCCTCATTGCCCTGGTGGCCCTAAAAACATGGTAGTTCGTTCTCGTGTTGATCCATAACTTGCTGATCTAAACGGATATCCCTTTTTTGTCCCTCAAGCTCCGGTTCCAAACCGAGTCTAATCAAATGAATTGCTCGTTCCTGCTCTCTTCTCAGTCTTGTTATTTCCCTTTAGTAGGCCATGATATCCTCAATCCGTTCTACTAGATTAGTTGGTCCACGGCTCCTTAGGTTCATTCACATATCAAAGACAACGGAGATAAGAACTATTAGTAACACAGTGAGAAAAGACTTAGTCTTAGACAAAGTCCTATTCATAATGGTTAAATCAAATCCCAAGATGGCAACGGCGCCAAATTGATAATAAGAATTGTGTGTCTTCCTTGATCAATTCTCAATTCCTACAAATATCGTTATAATAATTAGGGTATCAATCCATACTTAGGATATTCAACTCAATAAGAAAAAGAGAAATGTTTAAGCTAAATGCAATAATTAATTTCAATGTCAAGTTCCATAGATATTCTATTCCTAGATACAATATCAAGTAATCAAGCAAACCAAATCAAACAAAGAAACTAAAAAGATTTAAAAACAGAGCAACGGTAAACAAACAAGTAATTTCAAGTATTTGATTAAATACTAAGCCCTTGGGTATTGAATCTAGGTGACTAAGTATTGAATCGAGATGTCAATCACAACATTTAATTGCTAATTCTTAAGCTTAGGAACACTAATCCAAATTAATACACTTCATGTCATTAACCATATGCTAATCATGTACTAATCACTAACTTTTATTGGTTAATCACAAGTCATGTTAGCTACTAAACACATTAAACTTCAATTTGCATTGGCTATGTATGTAAATTCTCATCAAATCCTAACTAGAATTTCATCAAACGCTTTGTATGCAATAAAATTCTCAAGTTTTAGATTAGGATGGCTAAGCCAAATCTAGCATTTAGAACATCTAATGAGAAAGGATATTAATAATATAAACCCTAAACATTAAGATTCAATTCCTAATCACCCAAATCTTCCTAACCCAAAAGCTCAAAGAAAGGCTATTCACTAACCAGCATCCTAACTCAATAATCCATAAAAACCATATGTTAAGAGAAGGATTAAGAGAGATTAAAGAAAAGAGGAACAAGAAATTAACAAACTTTCTAAAAAAAGGAAAATCCCCAAAGTGCTTAGAGTTTTACTCAAGGTTAAAAATATAGAAGATAAATTAGGGGTTTTAGTCTCAAAAATTATTTATAGGGGTCTCTTTTCGAGCTGAGTCGACCCAAAAACAAAAAGTAAAAAGGTCTGCTGAAAATCAAAGATTTCATGTTTTTTGGCTCGCCAACGGTCTAGTTATGGCCGCTGCATAAACCGATTGGTTAGCCACTGCATAAACCGTTGGATTGGCCGCGGTTGACTCTTGCCCGCTACCTAGACTATGGCCGACTCATTGGTAATTACCGCGATCGAATCTTACTCATGCGGTTTGTCTGCATGAATCGCTAAAGTCCCAGCGGTTGCTTCCTTGCAGCTAGGCAAACCGCTCTTCAATCATCTCCAAATATTCTCACATCATTTAAATAGCCATTTTACACCTGAAAAAGACCCAATGCAATGCAGAATGCTAATAAACAAGATTAAATACAAGTATATGCAACTAAATATGCATGAAAAAAGCAATCAGAACCCATAAAATGCTAAGATATCAATCGTCTCACCAACAATTGATAACATCACAAATCTTATATAAAGATTCATCCAACTAAATTTGAAACTTCTTTTTCTTTTTCGAGACCGAAAGCATTACATTAATAAGATAAAAGAATTTACACAATCCAGATACACATTATCAGCCAACCAAAGTGGAATGGACTCGAAAACTATATAAAACATCAGTAAAAGACATCATCAGAAATTATCGCTTAACAAATTGGTAGCCACTTTCACTCCATTATCGATAACATAAACATCATCAGAAATTAGCAAAGTTTCAAGATTTACTCTCTCATTCAATACAGCTGTTTTTAAACCATAGGTTTGTGGATTTCTTATTGAGTCGCATATAACAAAAATAAATATGGAACAAAGAAATCTTGAAAATATAAATTGAATTTGTGTATTATTTTCTTAACGTTTTATAAATAAGAAATAAAGTTAAATATGTACTTTAAATTCGAGAAGAAATTATTGGTTGGTAACGAAATTTTTTAAGTTAGTTGTTTCATATATTTATTTTTAAGTTGAGTGGTGGAACTGAATAGCTTGTATTCATGGTTTGATAAAATAATACAGAAAAGGAGTTTGGAGGAGATAGAGAGATCCTTTTTTGTTTTGAAGCCAAATGTCAAAATTTTATACATGTATTTTTGTAGATGGTAATATTTCCATCTAAACTAAGGCATTTTATATGAAAAATAATTTTGGGATGTTTATCGATCACAAAAAATTTGAAGGCCATAAGAATAAAATGTGATATGCAATGTGTTTGGTGTCAATAAAAGAGGAATCAATAAACCATGTTATTTTTGAATACCCATCAACTTTGTAGACTTGGGCATTGGCTCCAATTCCAACAAACCCAGAATATTTTCTATCATCATCGATTTACACAAATCTGGATTATCTATTTTGGAGAATACCTTCGGATAACAACATCAACAGCTATCCCTGAATTTTGTGGTATATTTGGAAAAGCAAGAATGATATGATTTACTATCATGTTAACAGAAGTTGATATGCTCGAGTTTTAATCCCTAGAGTTACACTACAAGTGCACAGACGTGAACTAGTAATATATAAGGTATTGAATCAACATAGACTCATGACTCTTGCGATAGATTATAGAACGTCGAATTAAGCTAGGAAGCAATCAGAGAATAAACAATAAATAATGGAGAAAATAAAGTAAACAGTTTGTAATCAATCAGACAACGCGTCAGGTCAAGGCAGTTCTAATCAATCAATCGGGATTAAATTAGGAACTGTCCTAGAAGTAGAATCACATAAATATAGCAGACCAACTTTTGTTGCGAATATTAACTATGTCTAACAACCTAGCAAGCCAACTTTTGTTACGAATTCTAGAGTTCTAAACATGCATTAATCTCAGGTTCTTTCGTTCACAATTCTCCTAAGCCAAATTCCTTTGCAATAGTCAAATTGCTCATCTAGGTTCTTTCTAGTTAATTAATCAAATTTCGTTGCAGAAATCAACCTAACATCAATAATCTAAGTGGTCAATTCAGATTAAGCATTAATAACAACCATATATGAAGAACTAGAAAGATATGAATCCCTACATATTGATCAACCTATAATTCCATGAAATCTCCTGTGAGAATCCCTAAACCTAACAAGTAAATTATTTAGACATGATCAATGAAACAGAAATCATAATGAATAGAAAACCCAATATCATAAAATAGAAACAAGGAGTATGAGTTCCAAATCTCTCTCTCTAAATAAAATAAAATGTATGTAAAGCGTAGCCTAAACAATGGCTTAAAAACCCTAATATAATGATCTAAACTCGTTTCAGCTTCTTTGTAATTATGAGAAACTTATGGGCTAAAACTGCAAATATCCAAAGTCTTCTTCTCTCGGTGAAATATGACTGATCACGATCGGTGTCGATCGATGCCAAGGCAGCGTCGATCAACACAAGCATCCAAAATCGACAATGACTTCTTCTTCTTCTCGCACAAATGTTCCAAATAGCTCCAGAATGCGCCATAATGTCTAAATCCACTTCAAACGTAGCTAGACCTGTAAACACACATAAAAGACTCCAAAAAAAATAAAATACTCGATAAAAAGACGTATACCATGGTTGAAAGTCCTAAAAACTATGATATATCAACTCCTCCACACTTAGCCTTTGCTTGCCCTCAAGCAAACAGAAAACCAAGATCAGGAAAAGAGGTTTGAAAACTTCAGAAACTCGTTTCATCGTTGGAGCACCACACTCAGATTCCCCTTAGTAAGCTACATGAAATATGCACCTGCAGACATCAAGACCAACATATACTTCTTCCACACTGAGAAATTGTACTGAGTAAACTCCACAATCACATCCAAAGCATTCAAATTCACCATACCGACTTCTGTAATCAATTAAGTGCGGTCTCACTTAGGGAGTATCGATCAAAGAACACATGGATTCATACCCTGTTAGCGCCTGACCACCATATTGTTGTTTCTGGTTCCTTTCTTCTCATTTCCTTCCTTAGCAACTGATTTTTTCCCATTGGGTATCATTTTATTTTTTCTATCAGTGTTCTTCCCTTTTTATTCGGGGTGCAACTTTGGACATGTTTCCATGGATACATAGGAGGTAATAGGGGTCTCTACCACTCCCGTGACCACTTCGAAGCTACTAGCTTATCCTCAGTTTTATCTCTTTTTTTTACTTTCAAGGAAGGGGAGAAGGGAACCTTACTTAGACAGGTTTACAAGTTGTGTCAGAACTTAACAGAAGATTCCGACTCAAGGTATATCAAACCCCTAAGTGTGAAAAATTAAGTCAGGTTAAATGTGAAGTCAATAATGGATCCTCTAAATACCTGAAGTGATATGGGTGTCCTCAGTAGGTTGATCTGCGTTGGGTTTTCTAGTAGTCATAGATTCATCAGCAAGCTCATTCAATGGTAACTTAAGTTCCTGCAAGTGTGGTGATCTCCTCAAAAATTCATTGTCTCCTACTCAATTTGACTCAGTAAAACAGATTGGACTGACTCTAAGAAAACAAAAAGTGGTGCGTCAGTAGCTACCTCCCCCACACTTAAAACACATTGTCCCTAGTGGTGTCAAGCTTAGGCTTGGTGAGAAGAAAAATCGGAATGAAGATAAACCGAAAAGGGTCAAAACACTTACCTGTCGTCGGCCTGTGTCGATCGATGCCAAGTTGATTTCGATCGATGCTAGGAAAATTTGCTCGCGGTTATATGAATAACCGATGTCTAAACGCAATTGAATCGATAAATCATATATCGCATCTGCGTCGAACGATACAAAGGATTGTGTCGATCGATGCCAAGATATCATGATTGTTCTCACGCCTTTGAACACACCAAAACAGAAAAATCAAAGTACACAAAATCAAAAAGAAAAAGAAAAGATAAACTAACCTACTAGTGGGTTGCCTCCCACTCAGCGCTTGTTTTTAGTCATTAGCTTGACTATGGGAAGGAGATCAGACTCATGGGGGGTTCAACAGAGACTTGGAGTGTCTCTGTGAATGTCTCCTCATCCAAGGTGGCGTATAAGCATTATGATCATGAGATCTCCCAAGGAAAGAGTGAATAGAACCAGGGTGGGAGCGAAGTGTGGGTGGGATACTTCGTTTTCCTGCATTCACAGTTGATGGATTTGGAGGTTTAAGTTTAAAAGATTCATTCATGTTTTGGTGGATGAAGGAGATCTGGAGCTTTCTGCTTAAGAGTAGGTGCAGGATCTGAAGACGTTAGCGCAAGTTCAGAATGAACAACCATCTTTTTTCTCCAATAGAAATCTATCGTTCCACCTCAATACACTGAAGATTTGTCCATCAATGGTGGATCTCTGCTTCCTGTCCATCTTAAACTGCATAGGCTTGTCTCCCAGGTGGAGATCAATCAGATCGCGTCTCACATCGATAACTACTCCAGCAGTAGCTAAGAATGATCTTCCAAGCAGAATACGATCATCTGGCTCAACATTATACTTCAGCACCACAAAGTCCGTTGGAATCAAGTAGTTTCCAACTCTGATAGGTATGTCCACAAGAACTCATTCTGGATACCTCTTTGATCGATCAGCTAGGATAAGAGAGATCCTACTAGGCTGGAAATCCATCAGTCCCAATCTCACAGCCACAGATTATGGCATGAGATTCACACCAGATCCTAAATCACACAGAGAACGCTTGAATCTGTCCTTAAATATGGGATAGTCTAGCACAAAGACTCCATGGTTTGGAAGCTGTCCTTAAAGATGGAACAGTCTAGCACAAAGACTCCTTGGTTTGGAAGCTTCTCTGGAATCTGAATCAGCTTCTTTTCCATCACTTTCATGCAATTGGCTTAGTTTAGCTCATGTTTGGACCTCTTAGGAGCCTTAGAATAGAGCACATAAGGCTTATAGACTCGTTCAGGGACTGTTGCAGGTTTCTAGTCTCGTCTGTGATCGGTGTCGATCGATGTAGAGGATGTGTCGATCGACAAAATGAGATTATTTGTACTTTGTTCATTCTTATCGGACATGCATCGATCGACAACAAGGGTGTGTCGATCGATGCTCGACGCAAACATACATAATTCATCTAGAAAATCAGCTATGATGTCTTCTTCCTCTTGGACCAGATCAACTTTATCTCCTATATTCACAGCATTGACGAATTGCTTATGTTCACCTCTTCCTTATCCATTATGTCTTTGTGCTTCTTCTACAGTCTGCTGAACCCGAACATCTAGCTTCTTAACATGAGTACTCAGAGACTCAATCTTCTCATTTAGATCCAGGTACAAAGCATCTATCATTCTATTGAAGTTCATTGTACTCTTCTGCTGACCTTCCAAGAGTTATTCCAACAAACCCATCATCTTATCATTCTGCTCACTTTGAGGAGGAACATGCTGATACGATGAAGAACTATAATCTCTAGAGAATGAGGTGTTCTGCTGGAAAGGTCTCTGAAATGCAGACTTTGGTGTGTAACCAGAAGTCTGTCCCTGCTGATTCCCATATCTTTGACCCTAATAACCAGCTCCAGCTATGTAATTCACATCCTCAGTCACGTCGGCATCTGCATAAAATTGGACATGCTTCTTCCCAAGTAAGATGTTACGGACATAATCAATCTTATTCCTCATCTCACCTATCTGCGAGCTAGCAGCTTTCCCACCATATTTCGGCCTCTCTATATCAGCATTCTTGACACTATTACTAGTTATCAAGTTCTCAATAAGCTCCTTAGCTTCCTCTGGAGACTTAGTATTGAAGTTCCCATTATTTGTAGCATATAGGGCCATCTGATACCACAAATCGACTCCTCTGAAGAAGATGCCCAGCAGCTGAACCTCAGAGAAGCCATGATGAGGGCAACCTCACTGGTACATCCTAAATCTCACCCAAACTGCTTTTAGGGGCTCTGTGGATCCTTGCTTGAAGGTCAAGAGATCATGTCTAAGCTGATCAGATCTAGCATCATGATAGAAGTGTCACAGAAACTTCTTCTTCACTGCATCCCAAGTAGTCAGAGTTCCATGTGGAATCCGCTTCAGCCAATTAGCAGCTTCTCGTCCAAGAGAGTGAGGAAAAAGCTTGCAGTGTAAGTAGTCATAGCTCACTCGATTGTGCTTCATCTTAGTGACTAAAGACTCAAAGTCCTTTATGTGATCCATATGATGCTCATGTGGGAGTTCATGAAAGAGGTGTTGTCCCACAAGTGTGTAATAGGAAGTCTTCAGCTCAAACTCATTCCTTGGAAAAGCAGGATGTACAATCGCAGACCTATTAGCATATAACTCATCAGGCCTGTTGTAATCAGCTAGTGTCCTCCTAGCAGGAGGCTCTGGTGCTCTAGGTGATTCTGGTTGTGGCTGCTGAACTATGTCTTGAACAATCACGTTCCCATCGACATCAAGTCTCTGTCCTTGAGCATTATAAGGATTGTTCTACGAATCTCTTAGAATACCTTCAACATCTCAAATTAAGATCACATGATTGGGATTAGCCATCTTAAACAGCTTATGAGCTTTCATGTTCTCTCTTTCTAGCTTTGCAAGCTCTTTAAGCTCAAGATTCACGAGTTCCTATCCGGATTACTCCTCAAGTCTCGATCAGGCATAAACTGTCTTGCTCATGCAAGTGTGTCGATTGATGCAGGGAGAGCGTCGATCGATGATAATCGCGAAGCTGTGTCGATCGACACACAGGACCGTGTCGATTGATGCGGTGCGATTCTAGGCGTACCTGAAGCGCAAGAAAAATGAAAAATTAGTAACCAACAAAAAAAAACCTAGTCTAAACTCTAGAGTCAAATCTATCGAAGACTCAAAAGAGTCCCCGAGAACGGCTCCAAAAACTTGATATGCTCACGTTTTAATCCCTAGAGCTACACTGCAAGTGCACAGATATGAACTAGTAGTATATAGGGTATCGAATCCACAGAGACTCAAGACTGTTGCGATAGATTATAGAACGTCGAATTAAGCTAGCTAGCAATCAAGGAATAGGCAATAAATAATGCAGAAAAATAAAGTAAACGGTTTGTAAGCAATCAGGCGAAGCGTCAGGTCAAGTGAGTTCTCAGGAAATCAGGAACATAGGCTAATCAATCAGTCAAGATCAAATTAAGAACTAGTCTAGAGCTAGAATCACATCAATATAACAGACCAATTTTCGTTATGAATATTAACTATGTCTAACAACCTAGCAAGCCAACTTCCGTTGCGAATCCTAGAGTTCTAAACATGCATCAATCTAATATTCTTTCGTTCACAATTCTCCTAAGCCAACTTTCTTTGCGAATAGTCAAATTGCTCGTCTATGTTCTTTGTAGTTAATTAATCAACTTTCGTTGCAAAAATCAACCTAACATCAATAATCTAAGTGGCCAATTCAGATTAAGCATTAAGAACAATCCTATATGAAGAACTAGAAAGATATGAATCCCTACAGAATGATCAACCTATAATTTCATGAAATCCCCTGTGAGAATCCTTAAACCTAACAGGTAAGCTACTCAGACATGATCAATGAAACAGAAATCATAATGAATAGAAAACGCAATATCATAAAATAGAAACAAGTAATATGAGTTCCAAATATCTCTCTGAATAGAATAAAGTGTATTTAAACTGTAGCCTAAACAATGGCTTAAAACCCCTAATATAATGATCTAAACTCGTTTGGAGCTTCTTTGTAATTATGAGAAACTTCTGGGCTAAAATTGCAAATATCCAAAGTCTTCTTCTCTCGGCGAAATATGACTGATCACGATCGGTGTCGATCGATGCCAATGCAGCGTCGATCGACACAAGCATCCAAAATCGACAGTGACTTCTTCTTCTCGCACAAATGCTCCAAATAGCTTCAGAATGCGCCATAATGTCCAAATCCACTCCAAACGTACCTAGACCTGTAAACACACATAAAAGACTCCAAAATACAACAAAAGACTCGATAACAAAGACATATACCATGGTTGAAAGTCCTAAAAACCATGATATATTAGAAGTCCCCGAGATACTTTGAGGATAGGTGAAACAGAATATGCAACATGGGAGAATGCAAAACTACCATAGGTAAAAGAACTGATGGAGGACTTTGGAAGATTAATAAATATTGGTCATGAATTGGTTCAACATGGACAATGGTGCTATATAGATGGATCATAGAAAGAAGAAGAATCATTCTTAGGACAAAGATAGTATAAGTGCAAATGTTATGATGGGAGTGTCGTATCTTCGTACGGAATTCTAAGCTTTAATATGGACAATGGAATGTATGAAAGATTTGAAGCAAACATATATTGCATTCGCAACAGACTGTTTATAATTGGTTAAGATAGTGTCAGAACCAGAAGAATGATCAACCCTCACAATCTACGTAGATGAGTGCGATAGAAGAAAGGTGTACTTTACAGCATTCGAACTCAATCATATATCTCGGACGCGAATTTTGATGGCAGATAAGCTAGCATGGAATGCTCGTCTCGGATCGTCGCTTAACTTTCATATTGATCCGAAACTACCAACCTAGATTATTGAGAGATAGTTTCTAATTTGTATTTTGTTGACAAAAAAACAAAAAAAACGTATAAATATGAAAAATAGTCAAAAACTTTAGTAAAATAAATTACAACATCTTACCATGTCGACCAAATTATCATTGATTGCAAACCTAAAATGGGCTATTACAATGATGTCCATCCGAAACCAACCCCCCATAATTTACACTTTCATTTAATTAAGTCCAGCCCAATTATTCAATCTATTGATAAGAAGCCGGCCACGTGGATGAAGTAAGAACATATAACCATGTAAAAAACATTTATTTTTTGGTCAACCATTTGAAAAAGCAGAACAAGATTAAATATTCTTTTGTTGGTTCCAAGCTAGTAATCTAATGAGCAAAAGCACGTCAAGGGTGCAACTAATACAAAGGCGGACAAACTAGCACGAGGTGTAAGGATCCAACCTTCTTATTTTGTTTATGTAAACTCTGATTCACCGTCTTGGCTACCTGAGACTTGGTAGAATCATATGCTGTTGACAAAAAAAAAAAAAAAGCACGTCAAGGGCTTTACTGGCAACACCAAAAATCGGAAGTAAGCCTGGGTATAAAAATCGGAATTGAAGAACCGAACCGAACCAAATGATCTATGGACACTATAAAATTATTTAATGGATCTTAATTTTAGTATTTATGGGTATTTGGAACCGAACCGAACCGAATACCTATGGATACCCATACATACTCGAAATGGAAGAGATCTTCTATACTCTTCTCTTTACTCTTATATTCTAAGAAATCCAAAAAACATGTAATCTTATATATCTTTTTCTTTCTATTTCAATATGGGAATTCGGCCAAATAAATCCCGAACTTTGCAGGACTGGCCAAAAAAGACACAAACTTTTGGGCTGGCCAAAAAAACACTAGAATATTTTTGACTTTCATAAAAAATAACAATGTTTCGATTGACTTGCCAAATTAACACACATTAGTAAATTTAACAGATTTTTAGACACTGTTAACTCCATATTTAATGACGTTTATTCTGCTGAATACGACGTCGTTTTGAAGATTTTCTTTTAAAAAAAAATTGTAGTTTCGGAGACTTGAACTCGTGCTCTTGGAGTATATAGAAGGGATTTTTACACTGAGCCAGTTACACTAATTTTGTTTATATAGCAAACTTTATAATATTGTATACGAGTTTGCTACATCTCCGGCTTCGTCTTCGTCACCTGCTACGTCGCCAAAGTTGTTGTCCTCGTCTTCTGGAGAAACCAGCTCGCATCTGTCGTCTTTGTCTCTGTCGCTCGGAGGATTGGCCGAATCTCTATCATTACGAGACATCTTCGATCCACCACCATATTTTCTATATTTCTTAAATTCACCATCACCAGCCTTTACAGACTTCTTTGACTTCACCATTGTCTAAAAATCGATTTGGAGAATCTGGGAATTTAGGGTTTCAAACATAAACATCGGATTTCTTTCTACGGTGTCGTCTTAATTTATTTTTTAATAAACTCTATTAGAAGAGAATAGAAATAATTAGTTCCCATATAGTTTTGAAAGTGTCTTCGCTTTAATGGCAATAAACCGTTCTTTTGATTGTCCCAGATCGCGAGCTCGAACCTGGTTATATGCATATTTTGGTTTTTCACTTAAAACTAGAATATAAACAATAAGTTCCCAATACCATTCGAAAGTGTCTTTAGCTTTATGATAATAAACGCTACATATGTGTGTCTCAGGCCATGAGTTCCACGCTGGTGATATACATTTTTTGGGTTTTTGCTTAGGAAAAAAAACTGACGTTAATTTGATTTGACTTCCACTTAACACAGTTTAATATTTCTGCTAAAAATTATAACGGTGTGTTTTATTGTTAAGTCAATGTAAACTTACTGAATAAATTACGAAAGTCAAAAAAAAATTAGTATTTTTTGGCCAGAACAAAGTTTGTGTCTTTTTTTGCCAGTCTTATAAAGTTTGGGATTTATTTGGCCGAATTCCCATTTCAATATTGTTTGATATGTAACTTTTTTTTTGCATGTGTTACATGAGGACTAAAAGATTATAAGAAGATTATAGGCGTTTTTTCGTTTTGGACTTTTTAATATATGAGAGAAAACTTTGCTAGACTTCATTGGTTTGTTTAACTTTATGGATTATGTTAGTTTGGGGTTTGTACTTTTAGATTTAAGACTTTGTATTTTGTAATCAGGAATCACAATACTTTTTGTGACCTTTAATTTGGTAATATCTTATACTGTTGACAAAAAAAAAGACCTTTAATTTATAGATTACATTGGTTTTTAAATGTTTATTAGTGCCTTTATCAAAAAAAATGTTTATTAGTCCGGTTTTTTTAAAGAATATCCGAACCAAATTGGAAGAGAACTGAACTGAATTGAACCGAAATTTTTGCGATTCTTTTATAAATCCTAAATACCTAAAACCGAAGAACCGAATAACCGTAGAAATCAAACCGAACCGAAGGATCGAACACCCAAGCCTATTCGGAAGGCAAACTTACATCTTACGGATTCATTTTTCTCAGTTTCCAGAATCAGCAGATCCCTTGCCCAACGGTGAGTCCTCCTTATCTACCTTTATTCTTTCAAGAAGTATATGTTAGTGCCCACACGTTTAATGCTTCAGGTTTCGGTGGGTGGATCCAAATCAATTTGGTTGCGTTTTATCTTTCCCATAATTGGATTTCGTTTCTCTATTAACGAAGAAATTGCTGATCGAAAGTAATTTGCTTTTGTCGCGTTTGGATGGTGTGTTTTATTGGCAAGTCAATGTAAACTTACTGAATAAATTACGAAAGTCAAAAAAAGTCTAGTATTTTTTTGGTCAGGACAAAATTTGTGTTTTTTTAGCCAGTCGTGTAAAGTTCAGGATTTATTTGGCCGAATTTCCATTTTAATATTGTTTGATATGTAACTTTTTGGCATGTGTTACATTAGGACTAAAAGATTATAAGAAGCTTGTAGGTGTTTTTTCGTTTTAGACTTTTTAATATATGAGAGAAATTTTTGCTAAACTTCATTGGTTTGTTTAACTCTGTGGATTATGTTAGTTTAGGGTTTGTACTTTTAGATTTAAGACTTTGTATTTTGTAATCATGAATCACAAAGTTTTTGGTGACCTTTAATTTGGTAATATCTTATGCTGTTGACAAAAAAAAACTCTTTAATTTATATATTACATTGGTTTTTAAATGTTTATTAGTGCCTTTACAAAAAAAAATGTTTATTAGTTCGATTCTTTTAAAAAATATCCGAACCAAATTGGAAGGGAATTGAACTGAATTGAACCGAAATTTTTGCGATTTTTTATGAATCTTAAACACCTAAAACCGAAGAAGAACCGAAGAACCGAATAACCGTAGGGATCGAACCGAACCGAAGGATCGAACCACAAGCCTATTCGGAAGGCAAACTTACATTTTACGGATTCATTTTTCTCAGTTTCCAGAATCAACAGATACCTTGCCCAACGGTGAGTTCTCCTTATCTACCTTTATTCTTTCAAGAAGTATATGTTAGTGCCCACACGTTTAATGCTTCAGGTTTCGGTGGGTGGATCCAAATCAATTTGGTTGCGTTTTATCTTTCCAATCTCTGGATTTCGTTTCTCTATTAACGAAGAAATTGCTGATCGAAAGTAATTTGCTTTTGTCGCGTTTGGATGGTGTGTTTTATTGGCAAGTCAATGTAAACTTACTGAATAAATTACGAAAGTCAAAAAAAAGTCTAGTATTTTTTTGGTCAGGACAAAATTTGTGTTTTTTTTAGCCAGTCGTGTAAAGTTCGGGATTTATTTGGCCGAATTTCCATTTTAATATTGTTTGATATGTAACTTTTTGGCATGTGTTACATTAGGACTAAAAGATTATAAGAAGCTTGTAGGTGTTTTTTCGTTTTAGACTTTTTAATATATGAGAGAAAATTTTGCTAAACTTTATTGGTTTGTTTAACTATGTGGATTATGTTAGTCTAGGGTTTGTACTTTTAGATTTAAGACTTTGTATTTTGTAATCAGGAATCACAAAGTTTTTTGTGACCTTTAATTTGGTAATATCTTATGTTGTTGACAAAAAAAACCTTTAATTTATATATTACATTGGTTTTTAAATGTTTATTAGTGCCTTTACCAAAAAAAAATGTTTATTAGTTCGATTCTTTAAAAAAATATCTGAACCAAATTGGAAGGGAATTGAACTGAATTGAACCGAAATTTTTGCGATTTTTTTATGAATCCTAAACACCTAAAACCGAAGAAGAACCGAAGAACCGAATAACGGTAGGAATCGAACCGAACCGAAGGATCGAACCACAAGCCTATTCGGAAGGCAAACTTACATCTTACGGATTCATTTTTCTCAGTTTCCAGAATCAGCAGATCCCTTACCCAACGGTGAGTTCTCCTTATCTACCTTTATTCTTTCAAGAAGTATATGTTAATACCCACACGTTTAATGCTTCTGGTTTCGGTGGGTGGATCCAAATCAATTTGGTTGCGTTTTATCTTACCCATCTCTGGATTTCGTTTCTCTATTAACAAGAAGTTGCTGATCGAAAGTGATTTGCTTTCGTCGCGTTTGGTGTTAATACTCATCTGGGTATTCTCGAAAAAGCAAACTTTATATTGTAATTCCGCGAAATATGTAGTCATATTGCTTTGCTTGTGGTTTATGGATCTGATTTTGGTTGCCTTTGAATCTGTGTTTCTTTTTTTTTCATTAAATTATGGCAGATAGTTTTGATGTGGTGGTAGATTAGATCAGATCAAGACTCGTCATTCTAGCTTATCCAATTATGTATCTTCCCGTAAAAGAACTCGTTTTTGTTTCTCTTGATATGGTTCTTAGTTAAACGAAATAGAGATTACGAAACATGAAAAATACTCTTGACTAATTGAGTTTTTTGGAATGTAAATGGGCTTTCACTAGTTTGAGATTATAACATGGAAGGAATCATCGTGAGAAGAGTTATACCATCTGACAACAGTTGTCTCTTCAACGCAGTCGGGTAAAGCCTTTTGAATCAAGAAGAAGTTTGTAGTTCATGTTTTGAGGCATCTGTTTATAATTTGAGGATTAACTTTTACAGTTATGTCATGGACAAGGACAAAAAGAAAGCTCCTGAGCTAAGACAGGTTTCTTCCTCTATCTTAGCTTCTTTGATCTATTAAAAGTTAGATGTATTCAATGTTTAGCTCCTTCTTTTTAGTTTGTAGTTATCCCCTTCCTATGGTATCTAAAGCTTAGAGATTCATCTGATACATTTCTAAAGTCGATCTCGATATGGTTTATATTCAATTGAAAACAATCGAAAAGTAGACTTAAGTAGATTTATGGTTGGAATGTTCCCACATGAACTGAGTATTTTAAAGTAACCGCTTTGGTAATTTCCCGACAATAAGACATTAGCTTGGTGCTGTTATGCTTAGGTTATAGCTGCAGCAGTTGCAAGCGACAAGGAGAAATATAACGAAGCATTTCTAGGGAAACACAATGAAGAATATTGTGCTTGGATTCTCAATCCGGAGAAGTGGGGAGGTATCTCTTTTGCCATAGATTGTTCAACATCTCTCCATAATTGCTCAAGTGAAACTGATTTAGTTATATATATCAGGCAAAGATAATATATGTCAGTAAATGTCTCTGTTGTTCATGATCTTTCATGGCTAATATTGTCCTTGATGCTTGCAAGGTTTCATCAGTATGTATTGATAAGTGTCTTTCCATTTTCGTTTGTTTTTTGTGTGTTAGGTGCGATTGAGCTTTCGATATTAGCAGATTATTATGGTCGAGAAATTGCAGCTTATGATATTCAAACTAGTCGATGTGACTTGTATGGACAGGTATCATCTAACTTAAACATCCAAATTCTACAAAGACAAATAACATTGGTTACCCTTTGGCAGACAAAAAACTACAGCGAAAGAGTTATGCTGATCTACGATGGTCTTCACTACGATGCCCTCGCTGTAAGTTGATATATATACTCCATCTGGAAAATGTAACTTGATAACCAAACTGGTAGCTTAATTATTTACCTTATTGCAATGTTTGTAGTTGTCTCCATTTAAAGATGCTGAGGAAGATTTTGATATGACAATATTTCCGGTTGGTAAAGATAGGTCCATTGGGGCGATCGAAGGGACTGTTCTAAATCTAGTTAAGGATCAACAAAGGTAATAACAGATACATGTTGCCTATAGTTTTGTTAAATGTTGCTTAAGGAAACAAGAGTAAGCCCTTTGGTTTTGGTTATCTGTTTCAGGAAAAGGAGTTACACAGATACCGCAAACTTCACTCTGCGTTGTGGTGTATGCCAAATTGGAGTTATTGGACAAAAGGTCATTTGCTTTCTGTCTCATTGAACTGTTCATTATCTTTAATTGTGATGAAATCTTATAACTAAAACAGGAAGCTGTGGAGCATGCTCAAGCAACTGGCCATGTGAACTTTCAAGAATACAATTAAGGGAATGATTGATTCTGATTCTTTCATACAATTCCAAAAAAGGGGATAGTAAATTACAAAGATGATGTGCGTAATTTTCTGTTGTCTACATATTAAAATTCAGTCTGTTGTACTATTATCTTTTGTTGCTTTCTTCCTTTAGTTGTATCCTCTTTTGGAGGAGAATCATTTATGTGTCACCAATAATATCATGAAAAGTTGAACATGTTGTCTTCATTTTTATATTTTACAAACACAAAGTTTTCTTAAAATGTAAACAATTTGGAGAATAACACTAACAGAATCAATAGGCTAAAGACTAACTATATAATTTGATGAATATGTTTCTAAGGATCGTCTCTCTTAGGCCCCGAATGGTACTACGATTCGGTTGAGGTGTGATGACCCTAATCATGGTCTACCACTGAATGGTATTCCGATTTGACAGTGATGCGATTCATTTACTTTTATAAAGTGATTAGTTCTTTGCAAATTATGCATCACTCAAATCGCACCAAAAAGTTGCGTTTGTTGTGCGATTAGATATATTTTTTTAATTCTATATTTTTATCTTATTACTAATTACAATAAATTTTGTAATAATTAATTAAAATATATTATTTTATTAATTTCGTTTCTAATTTCACAAAAAATTGAAAATTTGCGATTTTGATGGAAAATGGAATTTCGCGGTTTTGGCGGGAAAACGGAATTTTGCGGTTTTGACGGAAAAACGGAATTTCACGGTTTTGGAGGGAAAACGGAATTTCACGGTTTTGGCGGGAAAACGGAATTTTGCGGTTTTGACGGGAAAACGAAATTTCATGGTTTTGGCGGAAAACATAATTTTGCGTTTTTGGCAGAAAAACGGAATTTCACGGTTTTGGCGGAAAAACCGAATTTCACGGTTTTGGCGGGAAAACCGAATTTCACGGTTTTAGCGGGAAAACGGAATTTTGCGGTTTTGGCGGGAAAACGAAATTCACGGTTTTGGCAAAAAATAAAATTCCACGGTTTTGGCGGGAAAACTGAATTTAACGGTTTTGGGGGGGGGGGGGGGAAACGGAATTTCACGGTTTTGGCGGGAAAACAGAATTTCACGGTTTTGACGGGAAAACGAAATTTTGCGGTTTTGGCGGGAAAACGAAATTTCACGGTTTCGCGACTAAAAACACAAAATTTCATTTTTCCGCAAAATTCCGTTTTCCCGCCAAAACCGCAAAAATTCGTTTTTCCGTCAAAACCGCAAAATTCCGTTTCCCGCCAAAACCATGAAATTCCGTTTTTCCGCCAAAACCGCAAAATTCCGTTTTCCCGCCAAAACCGTGAAATTCTGTTTTCCCTCCAAAACCGTGAAATTACGTTTTCCCGTCAAAACCGCAAAAATCAGTTTTCCCGTCAAAACCGCAAAATTCCGTTTTCCCGCCAAAACCTCAAATATCCGTTTTCCCGTCAAAACCGCAAAATTCCATTTTTCCGTCAAAATCGCAAAGTCCAGTTCCCGTCAAAAACCGCAAAATTTCATTTTTTCGCCAAAACCGCGGAATTCTGTTTTTCCGTCAAATACGTGAAATTCCGTTTGACCAAAAAAACATAATTTTAATTAATAAATAAATTAATAATATTAAGATACTTTTTATCATAATCACATCTAAATCACTTTCTCATTCAAGAATGTAGGGTAATCACACCGCACCCAAAACATAACTCCATTCATAATTTTAACTAATCGCATCGCTTCCAAAACACATCGCTCCCACATACAAATCGCAGTCACACTTAAATCGAAGTGCCATTCGAGGCCTTACTCTGCTAAAGGTTACTCTTCAATAATGATTTGATAACAATATTTTGCTTCATTGCTAATGACAACCTGACATACATAATCTATGCTCCGGTCTAAACCGCTTCGCTGGCTTCTGACTGCTTCACCGGAACATTATTACTTCATACAGAATCACAGCCCGGTGAGAGATCAGAGAACCGCACGCAGTACAAAAATCTGGTTGAGCTCCTAAATCTTCTGCTTAAGGACATGCTTCAACTGAAATTTTTGGCTTTCGATTCGTGCTTCAAAGAGTTTTGCCTTCAAACTATTCTTCTGTGCACCTCTAGGCCATTCTATGCAACCTTTCATCCCTACTCGGTTCACATGAGGATGATTTGCAGAATCAGGTGAATAGCTCCATTGTTCAACCAAATCCAGCATCGGACTGAATCCGCCTTTGCTTGAGCCTCTATCCGGTGATGAAACCATTCCCACGCTTGATTTCCTTCCATTTGAAACTCTTCCTCCATTCATACCTTCCATTGATCTTACCTTGACGCTGGTATCTCTATCTGCGTTATTGCTTGCACCTGATGATCTCCAGAGTTTTGCTATTGATGAAACCTTTTTGGATGACCGTCTTGGAACTGAACACACTTCGCTTACCTCTGTAGTTGGAGTCATTGTCTCTTCCCAACCTTTGCCTAAGAACTCTGTACCACCATCACTCGAGGCATTGCTGTCTGGGTGATGGTGATTGTTGTTGTTCACTGAAGGTATGCTTCCATCTGGTGAGTAACTAGATCCTTGTTCTTCGAGATGGCTCACTGTTTCCCAACCGCTATCATCTTCTTCGATGTCTGAATGTCTCCCATTCTTGTTGATCAAATTGACGTCTTGACTTACCGTGTGAACTTTTGAACCGTGGTTGATTGGGCTGTAAGCAACAGATTTCTCCATTTCTCTATCATGTGCTTCACCGAGATTCATTTCTTCAAACACCGAGAAGATATCATCCGGGTTTGCAGGCTCATATGTAAATTCCTTGATTTCTTGGATATCAACCGATGCAGCGCTTTCTCTTAATAACTCTGCCTCTCTCACCTCTTTCACATCTGTAACGATATCTCTTGACCTAAGGAAAGACTCCAAACCTGCTATAACCTTGTTCATTTGTGAGTACCTTTCCTCTAGTGCTACTTTGGCATCAATAAGCTTCGTCTGGACACGTTCCTCACGCCAGACCTCAGCCATCTGCAGCATTCTTCTTTCATCATCTACTTCTTCTCTGAGGCTCATGGATTCTCTCTTCAATGCTTCAATCTCAGCTTTATCTTCTCCAATTTCTTTGGCAAGTTCATCGCACACTTCCTCAATCAATTCTCTTGCCTTCCTTTCCTTTTCGAAGTCCTGCATGTAACGCTTTACGGCTAACTTCGAATCTGCAAGCTCGTTGACTAATTTATGATTGACGATTTCTAATCTCTGGCGGGTTTTCTTCTCCCTGCTCATATCAGTTTTCATGTCACCAATGACTGCTCGGACCTTCTCGTGTTCTCTTCTCCGCCAAGCAGCCCTCTCCTCACTAACTTTCATCAAGAACTGCTCAAGCTTCTTTTTTTGAGATCGCTTCTCACTCTCGAGATTCTCAATGCGAGCATGTGCTTCCTCCAGCTCTACTTCAAGGGAAGAAACTAATGACACAGCATTCACTTGTTGATCAATACGCTTCATGTTGCTATATATTTGGTGTACTTCGTCCATTGTATCCATGCAGACAGGATTCCATTTTGTCGCCCCCTCCATCGCCGAGTGGGGAAATGGCATTGAAGGCTCGAGCTGACAGGAAAACAATAGAGACTTTGAGGTCAAGAAACCATAAAGAATTTACAAGAAATAATCACAACAATAAAAGGACCTAAAGGACTCGGACAAGAAAAGCCTAAAATATAAAATAAATTAGAGTTATATTAAGACTTCACAGCTTTCACCATACCCATTGCCCAAAAAAGTTAAGACTGACCAAGGTTTCATTAAACTATTTAGAACCAACTCAAACGTGTTCAAACTCTTTGGAAGAGTAAATAAGCAACGGATGCGTGATATCAAAAGCATTTTCGTCCGATGTTACATACATCTATTCGTTTAGCTAATATCATATACGCTTAGAAGATTGAGGACATCAACACACCTTACACAAAAATCCATTTTTTGTCGTAGAAATAGTGCTAGGGTTCTGCCTTATCCTGTTGTTTGAACCACCAGAAGTTTTGTCACTATGGTGATAGAGAAATGGAACACCCATGTATCCACCACCTCCCTACAGGGGAACAACAAGATAGCTTAAAACAGAAAGCTAATGAACATAAATTTCTTTTCTCAATATGAGCACCCATCAGATCTCCACTAAGTATAGCTAGATGATTGAGAATCACGGAAAAACATGGGGAAACACTCAAGAGTTCTCTCAAGTCGCATATATTTTGATCACTGGAAATCGGAACACAAAATGATTCAAGTCTACATGATTAACAACCACTTCTACTTTGGAATAACTTAATGGATAATTATAATAGCCAAATGAATGCCAATCAATAATCATCAATCCACAAACTAAAATATCTAGGTATGTAGGCTTAATGATGTCATGGAGCAGTAGAACTCTAAAGTTAAACAATCACCAATAATTTGCTTTAATGCCAATGCAACTCCTACAAATACTATTTGTAAAAACTATTGGATCTCGAGAAACTGGAAAACTCCAAAAATTGAAAATTTGTACCTGAAACCCTAATCCCTCTTTCCCCTTTTCTCCGCCGCTGGACACTGCGTCGGGAACTTGCAACCGCCATAGCCCAGCGGCAAGTTTCCTAACCGAAACCGGCCGAGATGTTTTCCTCCGATCCTTGCGGCGCATAGTCTCTCTCTCAACCTGGTTATTACATCCATCATCCTCGTAATCATCGCCCTCCACAATGTCGTCTCTTTCTCTATTCCGATTCTCGACCTTCCACTTCAAAAGAGGAGTCTCTGGCCGGCTTCGCCTGCCTCCAGGAGCGCCGGATCTTCGCTGACGAGTCAAGCTCGGGTTCCTTGCTCTACGTTTAGTGAATGTAGTAGCTCTTTGTATAGCCCTGAGATCTGGATGATTAGTGAACAGATTCGTCTCCGACTCTGAGGCCGGTAATGTCGCCGTCGGATACGGCTTTTCAGTGACTTTCATCTGTTAATCACCGCCATAGACAAGGTTTTTCCAACGTGAAGAACCGACCGAGATCATGAGAAAAGGAAAAGCGAAAAAGTTTGAGAAACACAGACGAAAATGCGTGACGGAGAGATAGAGCTTGAGTTCGTGAAGCAAAATCGCTTTGTTGGGTGAGTCTTGTGACTGAAACGAGAGAGATTAGGCACTGTTCGTTTGGTCAACGGTATAAGACTTGGACGACATCGTGTCAAAGGAGAGTGGAACAAACGCGCGTTTTTGCGCGTGCTCTATTGGGCAGCTCTTGCTTGGTGGTGCGTGTTGCGCAGAGAGACGTTGGGAATCTATACTATAAAAGAATAAATAAACTAAATTTTGACTCGCACTTTATTTTTCTTTAGATTAATTTTTAATTATTTTTGTCAATAATTTAAATTTTTTTACTATTCAATCTAATTTTGTTTATAATTGCTTATAAGTTATATTATAAGTTATATTATAATTGTCAATAAACTAAATCATGATTTTATATTATAAGTTATAACCCGTGTTCTAACGCAAAATCATGGTTTTGAAAATAATTTTACAATATGTTTAAGAAAACAATTGTTTTAAAAGTTATTTGATATAAGTTTAATCTTAATTACATTTATGTAAATATTTTTTTATAGAACAACATTTTTTATATGTGATTTTTTATGTGTTTTAGTATTTTAATAATTAAATATTTTAAAAGTAGAAATAGAACAATGCGTATATATTTTTGCATAGGTTTAATTTTATTTTTAATGTTTATATAATTAAAAATTGTTCATTCATTCTTGTAACCCGTTTTGCAATGAACAATGCTCGTTTTAAATATTTTATAATCGAATTTGGCTTATATATTTTTCAACACGTCTTGTAATGGTATAAATAAATTGAAAATTTGATAAAATAACCCGTTAAAAACTACAATCATAAAACATCAACCATAATAATAAATATTGATTACTTTAAACATTTTTATCAAATTAAAATATATCTCATATTTTAAATTCATGCAAAGTTCATTTAAAAAGCTTCTATAATCAGAATTGGTCAATTTATTGTTCAACCCATTCTTATAGTGGTTTAAATATTTTTCAATTTTGATAGAGCAATCCGTCAAAAAGTGCAATCATAAAAAAAAAAAAAATCTATTGTAATATGACCTTTCGAACAATATAGAATACAAAGAATAATTTTATTATTCTATGAAAATAAAAATATATCAATCTAGTTTTAATATTCTAATTTTTTAAAAGAAATATTTTATAAATCTATAGTATTTTTTACAATATCTACTTTTAAAAGGTTAAAGTACGTTAAAATAATGATTTTTTGTTGTTTTATGTATATATTTATTTAAATTAGTGTATGGACTATTGAGTCATTTAATTCTATTTAAATTTTTCTTTAATAATCTAATTATTTTTTATGAAATATGTATACATATTAAAATAATTTAATTTGTTTTGATATATATCAAAATGTAATTAATTTAATTTATAATGATTTTAATAAGAAATTCGAATTACTTAATTATTTTTAGTGATATTGATTAAAAAATTTTTTATTAGATTTTGTTATAGTAAAGAAGGAAATATACATTTATATTTAAAATAAAGAAAGATATTGTTAGATATTATGAGTAAATTAGTTAGAAGTTAATATGATACTATTACCCTTAATGAAATATAAAACTCTTTAATAAAATCAATGGCACAATCTGTAATATAACACGTCAAACCAAGGTTAGTTTCATAAAACCTTCCTGTTTTAATAATATAGATATATAAAAACATTTGTTTTCAGCAAATAAATAATTGAGGTACAGATGTTAAAAAAAAATATAATTGAGGTACGTGTTCTTTTTTTGGGTGAAATATCTATCAAAATAATGGGATGGATAATGAAATAATTTTGAAATGTTAACAAATCGTTTAAACGATAATCTATATTAAAATACAAAAAAAATTATTAGCATGTAATGCATAATCTAAATCAATTAACTAACAAAACTTTTCTTTAAAGACATCTCCAAGAAGAACTTTAAATCTTCATTTTTAAAGCTTTTGGTTTCAAGAGAATCTCAAAACCTCAAACTTTAAAGTTGTAAATCGTGCAACTTTAAATTTGAGGTTTCACTATTCAAAATTTCAAATTTTTTAATTTTAAATTATAAAAAATTTAGTTCACAAATTATTCTATTTATTTTTATTATTATTCAAACATTGTATATTTCATAAAAATTTTAGATATATGATTATTAAACTAATTACCACATATATAATTATACATAAATTTTAAAATTAAAATAAAATATTAACAGTGACAAATTATCAAAACAATACAACTAAATTTACACAACAATAATATTATAAAAATAAATTTAATACAATAATATTACATTAATAGAAAATTTAATGCAAAAATAATGCACCATAAAAAATAATTTAACATAAACAAATAAATATTACATTAATTAAAATATTACAACAATACTAATCTAATGAATGAATACGAATAATATTTCTTATGTTTATAAAGGTAAAATTTAAAGTTCATTCTTGGAATAAAACACCATTAAACCTTAAATTTAATTTCTTGTAACCTCAAAAATAAAGTTTTTCTTAAAAATGTTCCAAAAGAGAAAAAGACATTTAATCGGAATTTCTTTATGTTTTTGTTATGTAAATTTATTTGTCTTTTCCAATTAGTTTTGTAGGTTTTCTTTCATTCAATTGGACAATAAATATTCCAACTTAGCTTTCTCCTAAATTTAGATTTTGGTTTCTCTTTCCCTCTTCACTGAACCAAATTGATTCAGATAAATAACTAATCATGTTTATGGTGTAGCTGTTTAAAGGATTTGGAGAATAATTATATTACTGAATCTCATATTGTGCAATGCGGCTACAAGAATTATATATGAGGATCTTGATACTTTGCCTCTTCATGAGGATTTTGTTCCCCTACCTCTTTATGAGGATTTTGGCTCCTTTACGGAGTTCTCTTCTCCTTTGTGCTCACCATTTGTTTTAAATGGTTGTGTTGCAAGGCATGTCATCAAAAGCTCATTTGATAGGTGTTTAATCGCCCTGTAACCATTCTGGAGATGGAAAATTGTGCACTTGCTGCTGTTCCAATCTCGGATGTTCGATCCAGTACCCACGACTTCATCTTACTTAACAACTCAAACGTCGATGAGATTCGAGGACTTCTACGCGACTTCAGATTGTTTAAGTGCTTTGTAGTCTCTATCTCTATGCTTTCAAATTTATCTTGTTGTATTTGCTTATTTTACCATTTTGTTGTGGAACATTTACTCCGGTTATGAAGTTTAGTTTTAATATAAAAAGTTGTTGACCAAAAAATAAAAATAAAAATTAGATCCAACATGAGAGCTTACTTTATTCTTACCTTTACAGAGATTTGATCAGCTCCTACTCTCATCGCCAGTGACGGAGGCAAGGTATGGTGATGGAGGTCACTTGACCACTGTGAATTTTTATTAAAATAAATTTTACTTGTATTTTACAAAAGAAAATTGGTAAAATATTGTAAAATTAGTTTAATGGCCCTTATAATATTTGTTCAAATGTAATTTTGGTCATGACACCTATCGGACAATTTTTTGTTTCGTCCTACAAAATATTTAAATATAAATCTGTAAGTTTTTTTTTATCAAAATCAATCTATGTGTTTTCTACAATTTTATTTTTAAATGTATGTGCTACATAATATAATGTGTAGTTTTAATAATCATTTACTTATTACTTATAGAGTATTTATTTATTATCATTGTTTTTTATTGTTTTTTACAGCTGTCCGGTGTATTTATATTCAATAACTAAAATAGCTAAACCAGTTTTTTAATATGCACATACACATTTTTTTTTTTTAATCTTCATTACACTTTTATTATTTTTTTAACCATATTAAATACATTTAAAGTTTTAAATAATTAATTAATAGTAATTTTGATGTATGCTAATATTTGGATAAATATAAATATATTATTTAATATATTCAATAATTTTTAGTTTAATTAATTATTTTAATAAATATAATAATTTACTTAATATTTTAATTTATTATAAATTAAATTGACCCCGGTCAAAATTTCGGCCGGCTCCACCACTGCTCATCGCACCACCAAATATTTAACAGTCCTATGATCAAGTTGCCTTTCATAAGGGATCTCAAATGCTTCAACATGCTGAGAAAAATTGAGAAGAAACTCATTAAATTTCTGAAACTTTGTGACTAAAAGCATAATTGTTCTAATTGTCAACCTAGGTCAGAGCAAAACCTAAAAGCTAAAAGCTTTTTCATGAACTCAAACACTTAGAATTGCATAAAACGGACACTTGAATATACCACAACATTCATCTTTTGTTTGCAAATAACATAGCATATATGTATGTGCATAGTTAAGGAAAACCACACAATTATGAAAGACGATACTATATATAGATGCCTCGGATTCAGCCTTTTAGTTGAGAAAACCATCATCACGTCAATGTCTGGTTGTTCTTGTGGCTTTTAAAAAAACTTTCTCTGATTGAGATTAACTCCTTTGTGGCTTCACTCGTTGCCAAACGATTCATCGGAGATTCTTCACAACACCTCAGTCCCACATCCAACACCAGAGTCAAGCACTCAGCAATAGGAAAATCAACGTTGAGACAGCTATGAAGAATCGATTTGTCAGCAATATCCATGACTCGTTCCGGTAACGCCGACTTGATATAGCTGTACAGAGTGAAGTTTCCCCCAAATAACTCATTGGTTGGGTTTTTCCCGGTGAACATTTCCAAAAGAAGAACCCCAAAGCTATACACATCTCCATGTACTGACGGTTGCCCTCCCATTCCATATTCTGCACCATAATTTATAGAAACAACAAAAGATAGACAAGAATGTAATAAAAAATTTCAAAGAATATTATTATACACATGTGTGATGGTTTTACCTGGTGCGGCATAACCGATGGTTCCTCTAACGCCAGCTGAGCTTAGTTGGTTGAAGAAGGACTCCTGGTCGAATTTGAGGAGAAGACGAGCTAGACCAAAGTCGCTAACATGGGCAGTTAGATCATTATCTAAAAGGACGTTGCTTGGCTTAAGATCGCAATGAGCTATGGGCTCATGACAATGAACATGAAGATAATCCAACACAGAAGCTACGTCTACGGCAATGTTGAGCCTTTCAACAAGTGTCAAGGTTCTTGAGGGCCTACGAATCTCATCGACTTCCTCTGGGTGAAGCCACATATCCAAGCTTCCATTTGGCATGAACTCATATATGAGAGCTTTGAATTCATTACCTTGGAAATCAATACTAGCGCAAGCTGTTAATAGTTTCACAAGATTACGATGCCTTATGTCCTTTAAGGATTCACATTCTGCCATAAAGCTCTTCATTGCTCCTCGTCTTTGCATGTTTAGAACTTTCACTGCAACAGTTTTGTTCAGGGTGGAGAGAAATGCCTTGAACACAGTACCAAAACTACCTGACCCAACCATATTGCTCGAAGAAAAGGCATTTGTCGCATTTCGAAGATCTCCATAGCTTATCTTTTCATGTAAAATCTCCAGTGAGGAAGGAGCTGGATTACTGGCTTGCTGCTGCTGGTTCTTTTTTCTTTTTATGAACCAACATAAAGCTATGAAAAACAGCAAAAGCAAAGCTATTACTATGGTAGCTCCCATCGCAACTTTCTTCAAAAGAGAGAAATGTTTTGTCTTCATTGATGGTGTGTGTGCAATGCATGGCTTTAGTTTCAGATCCTTGATGCCTCCACAAAGATTTTTGTTTCCAAAGACCAAAACTATTGTAGAGTTGTGAAATTTTCCGCCTGTAGGTACCTTTCCCTCGAAATTGTTGATGGATAGATTGAGATATTCCAAGGAGGAAAAATTTGCAAAATACTCAGGTATATTTCCAGAGAGATTATTGTTTGACAAATCAACTCTTTTAACACCCACCAACCCTCTTATATCTGGAATGTCTCCTTCAAAAGAATTTCCTTGTAGCAAAAGTTGTTCCATGGCGAGACAGTTTCCCAAGGCTTGTGGGAGTTGTCCAGATAAGTTATTATTCTCAAGTGATAATACAAGAAGATTTTGTTGTCTTCCAACATCTTTTGGTAAAGAACCGGTTAAAGAATTATCTTCAATGTATAAGTGAATAAGGGAAGGGATTTGCATAATCTCCTGAGGTATACTCCCATTCAACTTATTGTACCCAATCTCTATATGTAGCAGACCACTACAGTTACTAAGACTTGGAGGAATGGTTCCTTGAAGACTATTGTTGTACAATATGAGTGTTTCTAACCGAGTGAGGTTGCCTATAGCAGGTGGTATTTCCCCTGAGATTTTGTTTGAATTGAGATCTAAAATCCCAAGTTGGAAAAGATTACCAAGAGAGGTTGGGAGTGGTCCTGTCAACAGATTACCTCCCAAGTTAAGTGATTGTAGGCTTCTGAGATTCCCAATGTCTTGAGGAATTCTTCCAGAAATGAGGTTTCCTCCAAGCTCTAAAGTGATGAGTTTTGCTGATAAATTGACAATAGAAATAGGCAAGTCACCCCCAAGCCTATTACTACCAACAGTCAAGGTCTCTAGATTGGTGCAATTAGTCAAACCATCAAGAAAATCAAGATCTCCATCAGAGTAACTTCCCAAATAATTGGTATGAAGTATTAACCATTGCATATTTCCTACTTTTCCAAAGGGAGGAATACTTCCTGTAAGTTTGTTTTCATTCATTGCCAATTTTTGAAGAGTAGAGATATTAGAAAGTGTTGGTGGAATGACTCCTTTGAAAAAATTGGCTCCCATATCTAAGGATTGAAGATTTGGTAGCAAGATACCAAAATCAGGTCTCAAACGACCTGAGAAATGATTATAGGGGATATGTAATTCTTCAAGTAAGGAAAAGTTATAGATAATGGGAGGGAAAACGCCTGAGAATTTGTTCTGTGATAATTCAAGATACCATAGTTGAGTCAATGACTCAAGTTCGGTAGGAAAATCTTGTCCAAGATAATTTGAGTCTAACTGAAGGTACACCAATCTAGAGCAGTTAGATAGACTAGCTGGAATCTCTCCTTGTAGATAGTTAATGCCCATGTCCACGAATTTAAGTCTAAACAAGTTTCCAATCTCTTGAGGGATTGTTCCACCAAAAGAGTTATTAAAGAGATTGAGTGATGTGAGAAACGAAAGATTACCAATAGATGGTGAAATCACTCCGCCTAATTGCAATGCTCCAAGGTCCAAACTAGTAACTCTCCTATGTTTGCGGCCACATGTAACCCCTTTCCAGTTGCAAAGAGGGAATGACTGATTCCATGAGGACAAGACAACTCTTTTGTCTTTAGAAAATTGAGACTTGAATTCCAGCAATGCTTGCCTATCAGTTTCATCATCGGTAAAACCATGTGCTTCAAGTAACATGAGAGCATTGAAAGCAAGTAAAAGAAACACTCTCATTGTTTTTTCTTTTGTTGGTTAAAAGCTTGTGGTGCTTCTCATATTTTGCAAGAAAGTGAATATATGAGAGAAGAAGCTATAGCAAATTGCTTTTTTAACATGTGGTGATAATGCAACTTGAATCAAGATGTTTCCAATATCTAAGTCAAGTCGTCTAAAAAGACAAAAAAAAATCACTATGGTTTATAACTTTCTATATACATCATGATGCGTTTTGGAATGTGGACAATTAGGTATTTCAACGGGTTGTTGAATATAACTACCAATTGCCGACAATTTTATGTGTTTATCACTCACAAATAGTTTACTTTCAATAAACAATTGTAAATTTTCAAAAGAGTATTTAAAGTTTCTTTTGACGTTTACTCACACTTTTATTTCCTGGCCCGGTAAGTTTCAAAATCTTACAGTTCCATGAGCCAAATAAATTGTTTTGGAGCTTCAAAGTCTGAGTATGTTCTCACATGTGTCCTTGACGAGAATGTCCAGAAATCGTAGAGCATCTTGCGTCACTGTTAGAGATGATGCATTATCTTTATATCTGACTTGCTTAGATCAATACTGTTTTGATCTTGATTGTATGCAATTATATGTCTATTAGGCTCTCCTTGTTGATCAAGATAAAATAAAAGCCTAACTTGTGAGTGTACCAACTCCTATTTATTGATCTCAAGTGCTTCAAACTTGCTGAAATTGACAAGAAACTCATCAAATTTCAAAATTTTAACCTACGTTTTGTAATTTATCATCAGAGCAAAAGCTAAAAGCTTCTTCATGAACTTTAAGATTGAACAAAACGTACAATTAATCATCGCCCTTAAATTCAAAGATCTTGCCATGTATGGAGGTTTTGCTTGCAGGTTAAGATACGTTTATTAACAAAACATGCAGGACTCCAATTTTTTTAGGTATATATATAGATGTACTGGTTACTTGTTTAGGAAAAAATAGGTTGTATCAAATTCTTTGTACTATTTTAATTCTTACTAATGAAAAAGAGTAGTGACGACAACAAAAGTAGTTACTTTCATTTGTTAAGTTTAAAATTCATGGGAATGATGAATACTAGGGCAAGTTTTTCTCCACTTAATGCGGAATTCGAAGTTTTTATATGGAATATGGAATGCATGGAGATACTTTAGAAGACCTGTATAATATTTGCAACATACTGTTTTGAATTGGTTAAGATAGTGTCGGAACTAGACAAATGACCAGCTTTCTCGATTCATATAGAGGAGTACGAAAGAATAAAGGAGTACTTTTCGACTTACGACTTAATCCACATAGCTCGCACAAGAAATTCGACAACAGATAGGCTAGCACAGAGTGTTCGTCTCAATCCGTCAAATACTATTCACGTTGGACCGGAACCACCAACATGGATTAGAGATATAAATGTTCTTTTTGGTGTCTTGTTGACAAAAAAAATAACCTCAAAAAGTATCATTTTCAAAAAGTGATAATAATTTAGATATTTATCACTATAATTTATTGAAATTTTCATATTATTCATGTAATATTTTTTTTTTGTAAAGAAGGTATCAATATGATTCCATTTATATAAATTCCAGAGCCCTCCAAAGATTCTTTTATTTCTTAGTCCTTTTCCCTAAAATAGTATTTTTTTGTCTTGATTTTTATATATAGTACTAAAAATGTAATATAATTATTTTTAAAAATAAAGAAATTTAAAAAATAAGAAATAATAAGAGTGAATTGCAGGAATATTAGGTTTTTCCATAAAAACAAAAATTTATTTCACACTAATTGGTCAATTCAATATATACCATAGTCAAACCTTTTTTTGCCATGATGAGACCATAATACCATTAAAAAGTGGTCATACAATTGTTAAAGAGAAAGCATTTTTTGGGACCACATTATATTCTCTCTCACTCTTTTGGAGACCACATAAATTGTTCATTACTCTCTTTTTTGGAACCATAGAACATACTCTCTCTCCTTTCAAAAACTACATACAAAAAGCCAAAACAGTTATGTAGATTACAAATTACTTTCAAGTCTATTTTAGTAACTACTACGTATCTATATTTTGAAGATGCAGCGAACTAGATCGTGAGCTACGACAACATCTGACTCAATCAAGACGTGGAATAACACTTGGATCAACGACATATATTGTATGCAAGATGGGTTGGGGTTGGAGAATACGGAAGCTGAGGATGCTTGTAGCTGACTAGGACAATGCTTAAGGAGAGTAGCTGAGCTGGAAAAGTAAATCAGAGAAGATATACACTTGAGAGATTTTAGAAAATATGCTTTTTCCTAAAAGAAGATATATGGGAATATTCCTATGGGTAGTTAGGAAAGTTGTAAACGACCTTTGATGTATAAATAGGTCGTATAAGGCATATGTGCTTGGTGCGCCAAAAAGAGAGATATATTGCTATTAGAAAAGGTTTGAGAGTTTTTGTAAGGAAATCAAGCTTGGGTGATAAGGGTGACTCTAAGAGGATTTGAGATCATTGTTAGATCGAAAAGTAAGTGAGAGAAAAGGTTGTTAAAGTGAAACAATAAGCTTTCTTTGCAATAAAGAGTTTTGAAAAAGAATACCATGTGTTATATCTTGTATCAAGTAGCTCTCGTGTTTTCATTTGGTATCAGAGCGAACACTTGTTTGCTGATATATACATGTGAGATCATGTGGAAGAAATGAAGAACTACAATGAGCTAATCAACAATTCTAGAGTGATACTGGATGCAACCAACTATGGATTTTGGAAGGTAAGAACGAGATCGCAAATCAAAGGCATATACCCACTCGTATGAAAGGAAGTTGAGACAGGTTGGAAATCTCCCACTACCAAGAATGATGATGGAGTTGATGTACCTAAACCGGAAGAACTTTGGACAGAAGTAGAACACAAATTGTCGAAGTACAATTTAAGAGCACTCACTGCAATTCACTGTGGTGTAGCTAAGAAGCAATTTGAGCTAATCCAAGGGTGTGAACTGGCAAAAGAAGCGTGGGACATTCCTTATACACACTTTGAAGGAACATAGAAGGTTCAAAACTCAAGAAAGGATCTTCTGACAACTAAGTTTGAGGACTTGAAGATGGAAGATGATGAACAATCTCTGATTTTAGTGCAAAAATCAGCTCACTAGCTCAGGAGGCATCACTTCTCGAAAAAAATCACAAGGACAAGAAATTGGTCAAAAATTTCCTAAGATGTCTACCAGCAAAGTACATACCGTACAAGGCAGCTCTAAGCGTGCCTGCTAACACTGAAAGCATGAACTTTGATGAACTGGTTGGAATGTTGCAAGTTCATGAACTGGAATTTGATGGTGTTAAGAAACCTAAGAGCATTACGCTTGTATCACAAGCAAAGACAAGTCATGAGGTTAACAAAGATGATCTAGTGAGTCTTATTGTTTGTAGATTTGATCGGGCTCTAAGAAGGGTAGAACAAGGACAAATCTCTAATAAGTACAACAAGAAGTCCTTTGATGGTGAGAAGACAACCAAAAAAGCTGAAATTCAATGTCATGAATGTAAAGGATTCAAACACTTCAAAACTGAATGTCCAACAGTCAAGAGACGAGAGATGAAGTGCTTTGGTTGCAAAGGAACTAGACATACTCATTGGGAGTGTGTTAATGATCAGAAACGAAGAAAAGAGAAATAAATGATAGGAGTAAACAATGATGAATCTGAGGATAAGAGTGATGAAGAAGAAGTGAACAACTTTGTAGCATTTATGGGAATCACCGAAGTTGAAGAAGAAGGGTCTGAGTCTGAATTAGAACCAGAGGCAGATCTTGCAAACAACTACAAGGAAGTAAGAGATGCACTGATCAAAACCGGATTAGAAAACATGGCATTGATACAGTTGAAGCAATGAATTGAAGCACAAGTCGAGTCTCTACAGGAAGAACTGAAAGCTAAAAAGAAACTTAGCCAAGAAAGTGTCACCTTGATAAGGGAAAAGTTGACACTAACCAAGAAGTCATAAGAGTTAGAACCGATGTTGAGGACAGAAAAAGAAGTGACTAGGTAGATTCAGTCTGAGCTAGATCAACATCATCTCAAAATTCACATGTTTTCTGGAACTAAGCAACTGGATAAAATTATGAGTTACCGAAAGAATGAAAATGTCAAGTCAGGTCTAGGATATACTGGACGAGCTGCAATTAGTCCTGGAAAAACAATGTTTGTAGGGATATTACTACTGTGGAAAGAATGGTCACTACAAAACTCACTACTACCGATTCCAGGAGAGAGTAAGACAACTCAGAAAATTAGGAAGATTCAACTGGAACAAGGATAAGTATCTGATCCGGATTAGAAAAGCAGATATGTATAGCATGCAACAGAAAGTCGCACAATGAGTGCAACAGAAGAAAATGTCCATTGCAGTATGGCCTTTGTAGCTGATGAACAAGACGACACCAATCCGTGGTATTTGATAGTGGCTGCTCAAGGCATATGTACAAGAGATCACCTAAAAGAGATCAAATCTGGAATGGTTACATTCGGTGATGGAGGATAAGGGGCAATACAAGGAATAGTTAAGACGTGTGATTCAGATCTACCTAAGCTGATGAATGTCTATCTTGTGAAAGGTCTCAAGGAAAATCTGATCAGTATGAGTTAATTGTGTGACGAAAGATTGATGGTGTACTTCACAATTTATGACTGCAAGGCAATAGATGAGACTGCTAATACCATACTACAAGGGAAAAGGTCTGGTAACAATTGTTACATGTGGGAGAACAACGCTAAATGTCTCAGTGCAAAGGATGATGTTTATATATGGCATCAACGCCTTGGTCACATGAATGAAAGAAATCTAACCAGTCTAGTTAAGAAAATAGTTCGAGGGATACCACAACTCAAATAAAGTGACAAGATGGTATGTGAAGCATGCAACAAAGGCAAGCAGTTCAAAGTTCAACAAAAAAAAGTGCCAGATATTCAATCAAAACAAAGATTGTATCTGGTACACATGGACTTGATGGGACCAATGCAAGTTGAAAGTGTGGCTAGTAAAAGGTATGCGTTTGTATTGGTGGATGACTACACAAGGTATACATGGGTAAGGTTCATTCGGGATAAGTCCGACACAGTAGACAACTTTCAGATTTTGGCACTTCAGTTGCTCAATGAGAAAGGTGGAATCAAACGAGTCATAAGTGATAATGGTGGTGAATTTCAGAATGAAGCCATGAAAGTGTTCTGTGAAGATAATGGGATTGTTCATCAGTTCTCAGCACCAATAACACCACATCAGAACGAAGTAGTTGAAAGGAAAAATTGGATCCTCCAAGAGATGGCCAGAGGCATGATTAACGGTAATGATGTACCAGTGAAATTTTGGGCTGAAGCAGTTAATACAACTTGCTACATCATCAACCAAGTGTATGTAAGGAAAGGAACAACCAAGACACAATACGAGCAGTGGAAAGGAAAGACTCCAAACCTAAGCTACTTTCATGTTTTTGGTGGGAAGTGTTATATTCTAAATGACAAAGACCACCTTGGGAAGTTTGACTCACGAAGTGATGAAGGTATTTTCTTGGGTTATTCAGGGACTAGTACAACTTTCAGAGTGTATAACACAAGATCTTGGATGATTGTTGAGTCAGTCAATGTGGTATTTGATGATCTCTGTCCAATGAAGTCCACTTATACAATCTCCGATAGTGACTCAGAACAAACTGAGCAACGCAGGCTCACAAAAGAAGTAACAGAGGAAAGAGAAGAAGTTCCAGAGGAAAGTCCGTCAGAGGAAGTAGATTCACAAGAAAAAGGTAAACTCAGTAGAACCCAAAAGAATTACTCTATCTCTGAAGTTCTAAGGGTTGTGAATGATGGACGAGTGAATAGGAAAGTTCACTTGAACTTCAGAGAAATGATGCTTTTTGCCTGTTTTGTCTCAGTCATTGATCCTAAAACACATGTTCAAGCATTGGATGATGAGTTATGGACTGTTACAATGGAACAAGAGCTGGAGCAGTTTGTGCAGAATGATGTAGGGGAACTTGTACCACGTCCTAAAGGAGTGAATATTGTGGGAACCAAGTGGATATTCAAAAACAAGATAGATGAGAATGGAGTGGTAGTTCGGAATAAAGCTCGACTTATTGCTCATGGATACTCTCATATCGAAGGTGTTGATTTTGAGGAGACATTTGCTCTTGTAGCACATCTTGAGTCAATCAGGTTATTTCTCGGAATGGCATGCATTATGAACTTCACGGTATATCAAATGGATGTGAAGAGTGCTTTTCTAAATGGGTTTCTACAAGAAGAGGTGCATGTAGAACAACCAAAAGGATTTGAAGATTCAATCAAACCTGGCTATGTTATAAACTTAAGAAAGCACTGTATGGTATAAGGAAGGCACCTAGAGCATGGTATGAAAGGCTCACAAGCTTTCTTCTGGGAAAGGGGTACACAAGAGGAAGTGTGGACAAGACCCTCTTTGTGCTGTAAGAAAGGAATGGAATTATTGTAGTGCAGATCTACGTTGACGACATAATTTTAGGAGGAACGTCTCAAGTCTTGGTTGATGCTTTTGTACAGTATATGACTCAAGAGTTTGAAATGAGCATGGTAGGAGAATTGAATTACTTTCTGGGGCTGCACTCAGTCAGACTGATGATGGAGTGTCATCTCTCAGAGCACATACGCTAAGAATCTGTTGAACCGATTCAAATTGGATCAATGCAATGAGACTAAGACACCATGAGTACTACAACACAGATGTCGAGAGATGATGATGGAACTGATGTGGATGTCAAACTGTACCGTGGAATGATTGGAAGTCTGCTGTATCCCACAGCTAGGAGACCTGATTTGTGTTTGAGTGTAGGAATCTGTGCAAGATACCAAGCAAAACCAAAACAGTCGCATATGGAGACAGTTAAAAGAATCATCAAGTATGTCAAGGGAACTGTTAATCTAGGAATTTGGTATTCAAAAGTATCCAACAAGCACATGGTTGGTTACTGTGATCCAGATTGGGCAGGGAGGATGGATGATAGGAAGAGCACTAGTGGAGGATGTTTCTTTCTTGTAAATAATCTGATTGCATGGATGAGCAAGAAGCAGAATTATGTGTCACTGTCAACATCAGAAGCTGAATATATTGCGATGGGAAGTTGCTGTGCTCAACTACATTGGATGAAACAAATGTCAGCCGACTATGGAATCGATTCAGGACCACCTATAGTTCACTGTGATAACAAGAGTGCTATAAGCATCTCAAAGAATCCAGTTCAACACTCTCGGACCAAGCATATTGACATAAGGCATTTCTTTCGGGAGCTGGTGGTGGTTGAATACATTTTTACTGATTTGCAACTGGCAGATTTCTTTACAAAACCTATGTATTTTAACCGTTTTATTACTCTAAGAAACTCAATCGGTGTTTGTGAAATGTAATGGGTTGTCGAGTGCATAGGAGTAACACATGCGCTGATTTAAGAAGTACATAAAGTTCTGATTTATTTTAGAGTCAGGATAACTAGTGGAAAAGAGCTGTCTGTTGTGCCATCTTGTCTCATGTACAATACATGTTTCTCGAGTGAGGCACAAAAGCTAGAAAGAAAAGCTATAAGTTGAATCTTGAGAAGTCACAAGATGGAATCAACTCCTTCAGTAGCTCAGTTACTGACTCAAAATAAGAAAAAAACAAAGGAAAAGAAACAAGAAAAATAATGAAAGTGGCAGTCTCACTCGAAGGATAAAGGTTGAAAACTGGTTGAGGCAGGATAAAGGTATGAGAGTGTGAAATCTAGCCACTGGGAGAATAATGACCAAATGCAAAGAATCGTATGAGAAACGTGTATGGACTGAGGCATGTGAAGTGTCAGTACCTGACACACACATCACTAATTTGTGGATTAAAAAAAAGAGAAAGGTATGCTTTATTTGTAAAATCCAGTGCATCAGTAAACATTTAGGCAATTCACAATAGTTATAGTTCCCATTACTCCTAAATTGAATGTGGTTGCTCTTATACAATCATAGTTGTGTGAATGCTTCTAATGGCCTGTGTGATTGATGCAGTGAAAAGAAGAATTGGGACGAGTTGGCTATGTCTTGTTTAAATTCGGTTGGCAAGAAACAAAAATCCAGAATTTTTGGGCACAAAAGAGGAAAAGAAGATTAGAATTTTAAAATTCAAAATCTTTGAAATTTTGATATCCCAATCAAATCGCATGCAAAAAAAAAAAAAAAAAAATCTATGACACAGATTCTGCCTTAGCTCAATAAAAGAGGAGAGAAGGCAAAAGGAAAAATTAATTTTTTTTTGGAGAAATCAGAAACTCTGACGAAACAAACAGTGTTTCTTTTTCAAGCTTCGGAAATCACCACGGTGCATGCAACCAGAAGAGGAAAAGTTGGAACTCGACATAGCGACAAGCTCATATCCAGCCGGAACAGGCGCCGCGTCAAATAATTGATGATTCAAGTTATGAGGAAGAAGTGCATCCACCCATAAACCCTAATCTCGTTTCCGATCAGATTCTGGGCGAGAGCCAAGAAGTCAGTACGAACTCCTTAGCAATGACACACGATGACGAGGTAACAGATCTGGTGGAAGATGTTGTGGTAAAGGAAAAAGGGGATGACGAAGCTCAGTCATGTCGTATCTCGGAGCCAAATGAACAACAGTCCAAGCGGCCGTATGATCCTGAAACAGAAGAAATTCAACTCCATGAGTCACCTAAGGATGGTGACAAGGAAGCTGATTCAGCCCAGCCATATGCCGTGGCTGAAAAGAGTGTGCCTGTGGAGATAAACGAACATGAGAAACAAGCGGTCGATTCCTTATCTTCTCTTCTCACAGATGAAAATCCCCTAGCGATTGTTTCTGTTGACCCAGTCAATGAGGAACCAATCAATGTTGATCATCCTGAGCAGAACACTGGCAATGAACCATTTGAGCCAGTCCTAGTACCTAAGAAGAGGAAAGCCCGTAAACAAGTGGGATCACTTCCTGATCAGAAGAAGTCTCGTACTGAGAAGACAGAAGAAGCCAATCCGGTTCAAAAGAAGAAGAAGAAATCTTCTAAGACAGTTGCTCCGTCTAGTTCATCTGGTACATCAGCTCCGGCCAAAAAGTCTTTCATCTCCAAGCGCTTTCCATCCAAATAAGTCAAAGTCAGGTATGATTTGTTTAAGGAAAGAGGAATTATAGCTGAAAGGATTGCGGAATTTGATGAAGTAGATAAGTGGGGGTATCTAGGACTGATCAATATAGGAATGTTAATGAGTACTGTTAATGGCCTGATCGGTTATGTTCATGAGATTGTAAAGGAATTCTACACCAATCTTCCCGAGTTCAGATCATTCTCTTCTGACAAGGGAGCCAGAGTCTTTCTGCGTAAGAGGATGTATGAGTTTTCCCCTGAACTTATTAACTCATGTTTGGACTTGACACCTGTGATTAAGGTTGAACTCATGGCTGATACAAATATTGATGAATTTTCTCCAGATACTCTGGCCAATTACGTAACTAAGGGACAGAAGAAGACATGGGCAGAACTGAGGTCGGTGGATCTTCGACCAAAGTTTGCTGCATTGACGGTCTTAGCAGCATCCAAATGGTATACTTCTACCCACAAGAATCATATCTCCACTGATAGAGAAAGGCAGATTTACAAGCTGGCACATAGGATTCGAATTGATTTTGGAACACTGGTCTATCGGCAAGTTATGAGTTTAACCGCTGTGAAGCAGAATGACAGTCGTTGGCTGATCTTCCCTCGGTTTATCTCAGCTATACTGGAAATGAAGCACCCTCCTCGCACATTTTATGGTGAAGAACTTATCGGACCTTTTCTATACAAGAAGGATCCACGAAGCGGTGAGGCTTTTCTCAAGAAGGAAGCTGAAAGAAAGAAAAAGTAGATTGCCTCAGCTGCTCGCTCTGGGTTCTTCTGGTTCCACTCCTGCTGATTCTGTAGAATTGATGCAGCTTGGCACAGTGCGTATGCCAACAAGAGCTGATGTAACTCAGGTGTCAGTTCAGACCGCGCATAAGGATATTGCTGTAGGACTTCAGAATCTGACTGACATAGTGTTCCATCTCCGCGACATAACTCAAGGTAAGTAACCTACTCCTTTTTCTGCTTCCTATACTGATGTGAGTATTTTTAACTTGTGTGCTCTTAAGCAGTGGAAGAAAAGAGTGAAACGGTTGTCGAAGACTCTGAAGAGTCGGATTAAGAAGAAGAGTATCCTAATGGAGATTATCACTCTAATGAAATTACCTCGAATGATGCTTAGGTTCTGTGCTTGAGTTGTGGGGGGAGTGACTAAGTGTATTCCTCATTTTGCTTGACTACTTGTATTTCTCATTTTGCTTTCTTTTGGAACTTAGTCACGAGCGATAGGATTCTGGGTGAGTAGGAAGTTTTTTTTCTTCTGATTATTGAATGTCCTTTTTAATCCTTTTCTTTTGGCGTTGAACCTATGGCACAATTCTTAATGAAATTGGTTTTTATGGTGGATTTTGACTAATGCCTCTTGTGACAATCAGAATGTTTGTGCTTCGGATATGTGTGTTGGTAAGATTGTTGATGACATATACTTGAGAGGCACACAAAGCTAAAAAGAGGGATATTGAAGATGCAGCGAACTGGATCATGAGCTACGACAACTTTTGACTCAATCAAGACGTGGAACATGAGTTGGATCAACGACAGAGATCATATGCAAAATGAGTTGGAGTTGGAGAATACATAAGCTGAGGATGCTTGTAGCTGACTAGGACAATGCTTAAGGGGAGTAGCTGAGCTAGACAAGTAAATCAGAGAAGATACACGTAAGATATACACTTGAGAGATTTTAGAAAAATATGCTTTTTCCTAAAAGAAGATATATGGGAATATTCCTATGGGTAGTTAGGAAAGCTGTAAACGACCTATGATGTATAAATAGGTCGTCTAGGGCATCTGCGCTTGGTGCGCCGTTAAGAGAGATAGATTTCTATTAGCATGGGTTTGAGAGTTCTTGTAAGGGAATCAAGCTTGGGTGCTAAGGGTGAATCTAAGGGGCTTTGAGATCATTGTTAGATCAAAAAGCAAGTGAGAGACAAAGTTGTTAAGGTGAAACCGTAAGTTTTCTTTGCAATAAAGAGTCTTGAAAAATAATATCATGTGTTACATCTTGTATCAAGTAGCTCTCGCGTTTTCATATTTGACTACATTTTAGACATAAATTTAAAGAGGTTGATTGAACATAATTATTCAGTAGTTGACTATTTCGTTATTGTAGTTCAATCTAGGTAAATTTTGACTTAAACATTCGAATATCAAGGTTTACTAAATATAACCGAGTATATGAGAAATAGTTGTCTGAAATAGATGACTATTTCATACATAAACATTATAGTATGTGACTACATATAAACAATTCGAGTATGTAGATGATGAAATAATCATCTACATTTAGACAACTATCTTCTACAGTATTTATAAACCGCTAACCGTATTTCATCATCTACATAAATACTATAGTTTATGTTATGTTCTTGTGTAAGTGACTATTGAGAAATATAGTCTTTGAAATGTAGATGACTATTTTATTAGAAAATCGTTCTTAGATAAAACTTAAACATTCAAATATCATGATTTACTACATATAACTGAGTAGTTGACTACTTGTGTTATGTACTTGTGATGTTGGTTACTTGTCTAGTTGACTATATATAACATGTTAGCTACCTGTGTAGTTAATTATTGATAAAATATAATCATTGAAACGTAGATTACTATTATATTATAAAATCGTCTTAGAAAAACTTAAATATTCAAGTATCATAGACTATTATTTCTGCAACATTTAGAAACTAATGTTTACGGCGTATTTTGAACGTAAATGTGACGGTGTGAAGAGAAAGAAAATTAGAAATATAAATTATTGTGGGTCATTTTCTGCTGTTTGCAGAAGAGAAAAAAGATAGAAATGGTATTATGAGAATAAGATAAGGGTTCATTGGTCTTTTTAATAGAGAGGAAAAAGCATTTTTTAGTTTGTTAATTTGTGTTCCCAAGGTTGCTAGTTTAGCCAATTTCCCAAATAAGTAAAAGGCTACGCTCTTATAGCGAACTCTTTTCATTCATTTCTCTACTCACCAATCTTCTTATCTCTCTCTCTTTCACGGAGCTCTGCCTTTTCCATCGTCGATCATTGATCACAATAAGATTCTTCTTCTCTAACTACAGAGACATCTCTGTCTTCGCCTCTTCCATATCTATATGATTACTTCTACGATTGATACCATCGACGTTTTTCATGCTTATATGCATTTTCCTTTGCTTGGCCTAATTTGTTAAAATTGCGAGTTTTGGATTAAAATTTTGATAGAAATGGTTTTGTCTTCTTTTTTTTTTTTTGGTTTAGTTGATGAAGAATTCGTATGTTTTGTGATTCCTAGTGTTTATTTTTGGTGAATTTTAAAATATTTTTGCTTCTCAACTTTGTTTGAAGTATGTGTTAATAACAACCTCTTTATTTTGCTTGTTTTTGAAAAAAGCTTTCTATTAAAATGCAAGTAACCATTACAACTATAACATTGAAGTCATACATTTAGAGAAAAGCAACAAAGTTAAACAGAAGCATAAACTGGAACTTGAGAATTGAAGAACTTAGTGAGAAAGTAGTAATGAAAGGAAGAGATAAATGCCATGTTCAATTCCTAGTTGAAAAGGCCACGACCTCCACGTCTTCTTCCACCACGATTCTCACATCCTCGAACCGTTATCCATCGGTCTTGGACCTTTTGAGAAGGTTTTAAGGGTCTTACCACTCGAGATTTTGGGCCATAATCCCCATCTACAATTTCTGTCCCCAAAATTGGATTTATAATTCTCACTATGCTATTATTTTGATGCTAATCTATTTCTTAATTTTCCTCAACACACACATCAGCATTATCCAACATAGCCGAGGTAGAATCCAAGACAGAAAAAGGATTATAATTTGTTAACATATTTGAAGAAGTGGGTAAATTTTCTGATACTGGAGAGACATTGCCATCTGTTGAAGATGCTTTCTTTGGCAGTGTAGGCTTTTGCGCTGGTGATATAGTACAAGCGGCAGTATTTTCTGTAGCAGAATTCTCAAGAGGTGCAATTTGCGCAAATGCAGTAAATTCTGGAATAATTTTAGGTGGGAAAAGTTCCTGTAGTAGTTATCTTAGTTGAGGCTAATGCATCTTCAGGATTGGCCTCAAGGGAATATAACGGCTGGACAGATAGAGAGAATACACCAATTGCAACAACAGTTTGAAGCTTGATGAGTAGCCGAGACTGTAGTATTAGGGATTGGTGTTAGCAATCCTAAACAACGAGAAGCCTTATGCCCAAGATGACATCATTTTGGACATTTAGGAGGAAACCACTCTTATCTTTGAGAGAAACTGTTTGAGGAAAAGGCTTGTTTAACATTCCTAAACTAGAATTTTTGCTTCTCCTATTTGTGTTGGATCTAGCCAAGGTTTGCTTGAAATCATTGGTGCACATATTCTCGAAGCAATCCAATCAATGCTTTTTTTTGGGGTCAAATATCCCTCGACGAAATCAATAGTCGGAAACGGATTGAGTAATCAGACTTAACCGTTTTCCACATTAGCGACTTTTCGTATAGACGATGTTACGTTTGCTTAACATTTCTTGTAAAGCATATGAAGTCACTTAGCCGAATTTCCGAACAATCAGACTGCTCGGATAGATCGCACAGACATGCATATCACTCGACGAAATCTATGGGCAAGCTCAAACGCTCAAACAAGCTGCTCAGAAAATCCGAGCAGCTGGGCAAGCTCAAACGCTCAAACAAGCTGCTTGGAAACTCTGAGCAGGCAAGGCTGCTCGGAAATTGAAAGCAGACCAAGTTTCTCAGAAATATCGAACATGCAAGGCTGCTCGAAAAATCCGATAGGGCCAAGCTGCTCGGAAAATCCGAGCATGCCAAGTTGCTCGGAAATTCCGAGCACATTCCTTCAAATTTTCCGATCATAACACATTTCCTCGGAAGTTTTGAGCAGAACGCATTTTCTCGGAAGTTTCAAGCAGAACACATTTCCTCGGAAGTTCCGAGCAGAACACACTTTCTTGGAAGTTCCGAGCAGAAGACATTTCCTCGGAAGTTCCGAGCAGAACACATTTCCTCGGAAGTTCCGATCAGAACACACTTTCTCGGAAGTTTCTAGTAGAACACATTCCCTGGAAGTTCCGAGCAGAACACGTTTCCTCGGAAGTTCCAAGCAGAACACGTTTCCTCGGAAGTTCCAAGCAGAACACACTTTCTCGGAAGTTCAGAGCATAACATATTTCCTGAATCTTCTGAACAAACACTTTGCTTAGACTAAATGCTCGGACACTCGCTGATCTCTTCATCTGAATGCACGACTAGCCGCAACCCATCTTCGTAACGTTGGCTTATACATTACTAGATGTTAACAAAAACGTCGAATAAGTTATACGAAATACAAACTTGGCCCGAACCCACAAGACTTGTATTTCATAGACTTTGGGCCGGATTAAGAAGACTTACACTCAAAAGGACTCGCATTGTCCCTTTCCGGCTAATTCGGTAGAGAAAGTTAAACCGCATATGGATAATTACAAAAACGGAAAGATAAACTCGAAGAAGAAAAGAGGAAGTACAAAATCCGAGCAGAAAGGAAAATCGCAACGGAAATGGAATATGTGATAACATGAAGATTTCCAGAAATCTTGCAGGCGAATATCCTCGACACCGACTCGCCGCGACTATATAAGACGAAGGACTTCCTACAATCAAACCATCGAGAAAAACCCTAGCAAATATACTTAAATTTTTTCTGATCTCTTACGCTTTGTACTTTGTTTTTGTCAAACATATCAATAAAATATCCTTCTGGTCTCTTTTCGTGTCGTTTACTTTAGATTCTTCTATTCCCTAAAAATTTTGCTCTACAAAAATCGACAGTACGAGTTTGGACTCTCACACCATTGGACTAGAGTTGATTTGGGATGTTTTCAGAGTTAGCCATACTGGGGCTGTGGATATTGACGGCAAGGTACTGGTTTCCGATGGACTCGAAGGAGTGACGAACATTAAGCTGTAATCAACATGCCTCAACCCTCTTTGGATTACCCAATTCCGAGTTTGTTCGTCTGGAATGTGAGACAAGTACGAAAATTCCCCAAACTTGCGAGTGAAGATCCTACCTTTTCTACCCCATAGCCGGTTTATTACTGCATGAGTTTGACCTCCCGAAGGAACCAAACAACGATATAATTGACCCACTACATATTCCTTCTGGTTATCTAACCCTTCTAGCAGAATATGGCTCGGGATACTTACCAACGGAGTGCCGTCGTCCATGAAACTAGGATTTTTAACTCGATGAAGGTTGCATTTTACTTTCATCCTTTCTTCCCATGGATACACTTGCTTATTTAGTAAGGTATAAGCTTCTTCAGCAGGAGCAAAGGGTATGCTGAAAGCTTGCTTGAAGGTAAGATCTAGGTTGAGTGATAAGTGTCGTTCTTTTTTGAGTTTCTTATAGAAAGATCTGGCCAATTCATTGACATAGTTGAATGCCAATTATCACCATTGACAGAGGCGGCAAGGTGAGTAGCAATGTTCGTCGCAGGGTTAAGACCAGCAATTTGAATCGGCTTGGACCATGATCCTTGTTTTATTCCAGAAGGTGCATACATGTTTTCCCTAAGTACAGGTTATAAAGATTGATGAATACAATTCTTCGCACTAGCAGGGAGAAGAGGAGTCCCTGCTTGCATCATCAGCTCATCTGCAAACTGGTTAGAAGACAGTGGATTCGAGATATCTTCATCCTGGTTATTTTCTGCACGAACATTGGCAATGTGATCAACGCATTTGTGATGCATTGGTCGAGCATAGCTGGAGATGAAGTAAATTTCATCAAATTTGGAAAGTCTTATGCAACAACTTGAAGCTCCACAGACTCTTCCTGGTCAAAGATTTCTGTAGGTAGATGTGTCAAGGCTGTGGTTGATTAAGTGACTATATGGATCGGTGGAGATGAAGCTGTCAGAGAGGCATCGATGTCAGATAGGATTGGTGGAGTTGAAGCTGTCAGAGGGCCATCAGAGGGATTTGTCGAAGTCGAGGGTTGACCAGGAGAAGCCATTTGCAGCTACTCAAGATTCGCAGGATATTGGCTCGCCGGAGCAGAGGGCGGCCGCAGAGCCGTCGAGGAAGAACGGGATTGGGGATTTAGGTTAAGCTTTCTCGATACCAACAATGTAATTTTTTTTTGTCTATTGATGATGCAAATCTTGTTTATTGCATTTTCTTCTTACACTTTCAAATAGTTTCTTGATTTGATTCATGATTTTGAAGCCTGAAAGCTACTTAATTTTGTTGCAGGGAGTGTATTGAGTTAAATGGATCTAATACAATTTGGAGCTACATGCGTTGCTCAATGGAGTATTCGTCCTCAATTTCCAGTGAGAGCTTATTATCCAAGCAGAGTCGAATCAAGTCGGCAACTAAAGTATGATTTTCTGTCTAGTTTTTGACATTGTGGAATTGAAACTAGTTTGGTTTAGCTTTAGAGACTTTAAAAGGATTTTGATTTGTTCACATTGCACGTCTCAAGATTAATATTTGTAGAATTGTTGTTATTAAAGTTAATTATGTGATTTCTAGATTGAGATTTTTACTGCGCTGATGAGTATTCATTGTAAAATTGAGAGAAGAGAAGTGAAATTTTCGGAAGAGCTATATATATATCTGAAATGGGATTAAAGGTTTCTCCTTTTCACGACCTTGCAGTTCTGTGAGCTATATTGTTTGGAGCTTCAAGGTCGAGCATGTTCTCACATGGTCCATTGCCCTTCTTGTCGATGACGGGAATGTCCAGAAATATTCATCCTCGCAGAGGATCTCGCTTAACTCTTGGTGTCGGTCAATACCGGTTGTGAATGAAGATTTCTCGCGAGAGCTTAAAGACTTTTAAGATTTAAATGTTGGCCCAGAAGTTTCTCATATTTTAAAAAGAAATCCAATTCATGTTCTATGACTATGTATCAGGTATTTAAGTCATTGTTTAGTTTAAGTTTTATTTTTATTCCAGAGAGATTTGTAGCAAAGCTTTTGGAGCTGATCTCTAGAGATTTAAAACTCCTTTAATTCTTCTATTGTTTATTTATGCAATCTATTCAATCATTTTTATTGTTTCATTGATCATATCTGAGTAGTTTGCTAGTTAGGTTTAGGGTTTTTCGTTAGGGATTTCAGGGATTGGTAGGTTGATTGATTAGTTAACTTCTAGTTGTTCATCTTAGGTTGTTATTAATGCTTAATTGAAATTATGTTGATTCTCGCAACGAAAGTTGGTTAATAATCTAGAAAGAACTAGGTTGAACAAATTACATAGTTGCAAAGAGATTTGGTTTAGGGAATTTGTGAACAAATCGTACATGATCTAAATGCCTGTTTAATAACCTGAATTCGCAAAGCGATTTGGCTTTTAGGTTGTTAGACATAGATAGTTTATGCGACGACAGTTGGTTGACTTTACTCTGTGTTTTGAATTCTAGAACATTGATTTGAATCTTGAGATTAATTAACTTGTATTCCTGATTTCCTGAGAATTCCCTAAGCCTGACGTTTTCTCCTTCTATTTACACACATTGTTTGCTATGATTTATTGTCTTTCAATACAATCATCTTGTCAACTTAACTTGAATCGACAAATCTATTGGGTACTCTTGATCCCCTTTGTTCGATACCCTAAGTACTATATCAATATAGTTGTGAACTTGCAGTTTCATATTAGGGATAAAACTCGATCTATCAAGTTTCTAGCGCTGTTGCTTTTGGCCTCTTTGAGTGCCAATAGACTTAGTATTAGAGTGCCAATAGACTTAGTATTAGAGTTTCGACTAGTCATTTTTCTTTCTTTTGTTACTTATGCATTTCTACACTCTTTTTTGGTGTTTCAGGTGTATGCTTAATCGTAAAACTAGGAGGAACAAGGACCAGCAGCTAGTCTATCTCGACAACCAGAAGCTAGAAATGTTAGAGTGCATGAATCGCAAAACACAGAGACCAGTGACAATGGTAAATCATGTGATCCTTACATAGGATGAAGCTGGTGTTCTATGAGATCGAGAGGGTCATATCTGCAACGCACAAAGGCAGAGACTTGATGGGGAAGGAAACCCCATTGTTGTACAAGTCAATGCAGGTGCAGGAGATGGGCAGTTGACCCACGATTTGGCAGTAACAGGTGGCCGCGGGTGCACACTTGCTGATTACAACATGCCTGATCAGTTCTACCCAAACATGTCTTCGATTTGGTTGTCTACTTTTGAAAAGCATGATTTCGATCTGAAGACAGCCTACTACAATTTGGTTTGGAGGCATCGGTTTCATAGACTGTATCATGATCATCTTGTGGACCACATTGAGAGGTTTGAGGATCTAGTTACCAGTATGAAGTACGATGGATTCTCTAAAGACTAAATATCTATTCTGCAAGCTCTTCCCACACTCCCACACTCTCTTGCTTGGATCTCTGAAAATTCCGAACTCCGTTAATTCTTCTATTGATTTATTTATGCAATCTATTCAATCATTTTTATTGTTTCATTGATTATATCTGAGTAGTTTGCTAATTAGGTTTAGGGTTTCTCGTTAGGGATTTCAAGGATTGGTAGCTTGATTGATTAGTTAACTTCTAGTTGTTCATCTTAGGTTGTTATTAATGCTTAATTGAAATTATGTTGATTCTCGCAACGAAAGTTGGTTAATAATCTAGAAAGAACTAGGGTGAACAAATTACATAGTTGCAAAGAGATTTGGTTTAGGGAATTTGTGAACAAATCGGACATGATCTAAATGCATGTTTAATAACCTGAATTCGCAAAGCGATTTGGCTTTTAGGTTGTTAGACATAGATAGTTTCCGCGACCACAGTTGGTTGACTTTACTCTGTGTTTTGAATTATAGAACATTGATTTGAATCTTGAGATTGATTAACTTGCATTCCTGATTTCCTCAGAATAAGTCCAATTCGTATTTTAGGACTATTTATTAGGTTTTTAAGCTATTGTTAGGCTTATGCTTTATTTTTATTCTAGAAATTTGTACCAATGCTTTTAGGGCTGATCTCCAGAAATTTTGAACACCTATAATTCTTCTATTGATTTCTTTTTGCAATATATTCAATCATGTTTATTGTTTCATTGATCATGTCTGAGTAGTTTGCTAGTTAGGTTTAGGGTTTCTCATTAGGGATTTTAGGGATTGTTAGGTTGATTGATTAGTTAACTTCTAGTTCTTTATCTTAGGTAGTTTTAATGTTTAATTGATATTAGGTTGATTCTCGCAACGAAAGTTGGTTAATTAGCTAGAAAGAACTAGGGTGAGCAAATTACCTATTCGCAAAAAGATCTGGTTTAGGGAATTTGTGAACAATCGAACTTGATCTAATTGCATGTTTAATAACTTAAATTTGCAAAGAGATTTAGCTTATATGTTGACAGATATTGATAGTTTTCGCAATGACAATTGGTTGACTTTATCTCTGTGTTTCAAATTGTAGAACATTGATTTGAATCTTGATTGACTGATTAACTTGCATTCCTGAATTTTTGAGAATTCTTTGAGACTTGTGTTTTCTCCTTTTGTTTACACACATCGTTTGCTTTGATTTCTTGTCTTTCATTACAAGCATCTTATCTAACACAACTTGAATCGACGAAGCTATTGTGTACTTTTGATCCCTTTTATTCTATACCCTAAATACTACATCGATATAGATGTGCACTTTCAATTTCGTATTAGGGATAAAACTCGATCTATCAATAGATCATCAGACGATGGTAAAATTCACAAGTCGAAAATAGGGAGGAGAGCCATGCATATATAATGGCGGTTGGAGTTTTACAAAACTTGTATCGATGAAATGTTTGATACAACTTGACTTCAAATACTTCTTATACAATTTCCACCACAAGTTTGATTACTTAATTCTATATAGGAGACTACACAATGGCAACCACAAATTTATTTACCCACACCTCTGCAATCTGTTTCAAATTGATGGTGTCTGTTTGAGGGAATTGATTTTGTTTGTGGGTTCAATTGAGAAAAAAATGTTGGCAAAAGAATTATAATTCTCTCGAGTTAATTAATTCTCTTCTATTCACAGAATGAACGCAATGACATGCCCAAGTTCTTTCTTCCTGTCGCTAAATAAGCCTTTCACGTTACGGGCCATGTGACCCAATTTCGTTATTAAATTTCTGGAATTTGGTTTTGTTTTTTCCTTTTCTTTTTCTTATTGACCTGGGATTTCCTTTGCATAAACCTTCTTTTAACAATGACTTATAAGGGACTCATTTCTTGTTCAATATTGATTTTTATAACCATAAATAATTCTGTATGAATATATGTTAGCATGCCTTCATTTAGGACATACCTAAGTACAACAAAAAAAATTGTAACCCCAATATTTTCTTAACAACTTTTTGTAACCCCCAAGAAACTAAATTTGGCAACATTCATGTGGGCTTTGCAAACCCACTTTTATTCTTCCGACTACTTTGTCATGTGATACCTTTTCTTTTCTTCACACTAATTAATATAAATTTACTCGTTCCAAAACATAAAATTAGTATAGAATTAGCAAAATTAGAAGTGTATAATGCATGAAAAGAGATGAACGTAACATGCATCATAAAACAGCAATTATCCATGCAAGAAAAACATGAACACTCCTAAATCTTTCTCTCACTTCAAACTTATATAAGCCTTACGTTAATTACACATCTCAATCAATAACGATCATACTAATCAATCTCTTACTCACAGTATGATCATCAACAATTTATTTATGCATGTCTTATTCTTCTTCCTCGTAAACTCTCTTCTTATTCTTCAAGTCCTTGGTCAATATGACCAACTGAACACAACTTCTTCATGGCTAAAGAACCACACCAAATCACCTACGATGTCAAATTGGGATAAGCCAAAGCCACCGATGTGTAAACCATGGGCTTGCAAGCGATCCGGACCACCAATGGCTCGAATGAAATGTTGTCGTAACCAATGCGTTGATATCTTGTCCGATCCAAACCATTGCCGATTCTGTTTCAAGAGTTGTCGGTTCGCTTTGTCTTGCTGCGATGGAGATTGTGTTGACACGAACAATGATCCTTCAAACTGCGGACAATGTGGGAACAAGTGTGATTCTGGTGCGCCTTGTGAATTTGGTATGTGTGGTTATGCTGCTCCGTCGTCTCAGCCTGGAAAACGTCATCGTCCTCCTAAGTTTCATCCGCCACGTTCTCCTCCTTCACCGTATAGTAACGGTGGTGGTAAACTTTATGATGACCGTGATGATGAATAAATCGTAACATGAGGATGAGGAGATAATGAGACTGTGTGTTTGAGTTTATGTATTGTTGTTCTTTATTGATTAGTAATTATCGTGTGTTTTGGAGTTCATTTTTTCAATGAATTTTTATTTTAATGAATAATAGTGTGCGTTGGTTGAATATTTGTGTGGTTTGTGTTTAGCATTAATCGTGTTTTATATGGTGTCGTTTCTAATGTTATATGGTCGGTCGAGTTGACGGTCGATTTATAAATGAAATATCAATCAATTTGGTTCATTTCGATGGTTTTTTTCTTTCTATTTTGTGGTTTCTCAAAGATGGCTCGTTCAATACAATTTCTGATATAATAAATTTAGTTTACCAACTAATTTTTATAAAAACTCGAGGCCCAAAGAAACGGTTCGTAACTTGTAAAGAACTCCAAAGTTTTCTATTAGAAGTAAATATTATCTTTGGCAAAAAAAAAAAAAAAAAAAGAAGTAAACATTATCTGTATTTGCTTGGAACATGCATGCGCAGGTTGAATAAGCTGCCCAAACACAAATATGTTCGTCATTGACTGAAAATATGACTTCTCCTATTGGATGTCTTCTTTAGACACAAGTTCATAAGGCTAGTTATCTATCTATTTTTTCAAGCTGTTTTAAAGGATGGCAATCCATTACAAACAAGACCAATAACTGGTTAGGTGATTTGAGTTTTTCTGAATGGATATATAAATGTGATTCTAGTGTTTATCAGTTTTTTTATTTATTTGTCAAAACATATTCAATGAAAACATAGTGTGGCTAAGGAGCCAAAGTAGCTATAAAACCTGAAAGGAAACATTTAACGATCGAATCCACCTGAACGTTCTCCGATCTAGGGATGAAACTAAACGATATATGCGAGTAATTAAGAGATGGGAGGTTAATATCCTGGAGAATTCCATGGATGTCCGCCAATTGAAGATTGTTGTTGATCACTCGGATCAGCTTCAGTGAGTCCGACTCCAATGAAGACAAAAGAAATGCTTTACATATGCTTGGAAGAGGGTTTTTCTCACTGACATTGTTTCCGCTGTAAGGGCTGATCTTGTTGGGAATGTCCTGAAATCTATTGTATTTGCTCTAAATGAAAGTCGTACAGTCGAGATGAGACAATCACATAACACTAGGTAGTCATAACGCTTTGCTAGAAGCCACTTATGATCAATGAGTTGAGAACTCATTGCTAGTGTTATATGATCCTACAGGGTCACACACCTAAGCAAACTGGGCGTTAAAGACGAGGTTGATCATTAATGTAATGATCCAATGAATGCATATTTGATATGCATTCGATATCAATGTTCTGGGGCAGTGTCGATCGTTGCAGTTAGTGCATCGATCGATGCACTCGCGGATTAACCAGATTAATACGGTTTAATCTGGAGTTAATTTCGTTGTGGTTTAAGCCGACATATATAAGATATATGGTCGACCTAAACTCGGACCTAACCAAATTTACAGCCACCAGAACACAGAAATAAACCTCTCTGGAGATTAGATCTCTGTAAGGCACTAGCATCCCTGCGGTCCAGTTTGTGTGCATGTGGATACCAGTAGAGGCGCAGCATTTGAGGCGCTTCGTGATCTCGATTATCTGCAAACCTTCCGCTGCTAATCATCAGGTAAATCTGAGATCCCAATAGATTCTATTACATGAACCTTAGATCCTAGGCTCGGAATTCAGACTAGGGTTGCTAATCCTGATTAGAACTGCTAGAAATTCCTTCAGTGGTATCAGAGCTTTAGGGTTCCATTGAATCTGTAGCATGTTGATTAGATTGGTTGAATCTGAATCTGTGTATGGTTGATACAAACTTGCTAAAATTCGTTTTCATGAAAAACCTAGTTTAGGGTTCTGTTCGAAAACGTTTTAGGGTATTTTCGCATGGTGTCGATCGATGCCTACAGGCGCGAAAACCCAAATAAAATATATAGGTTTTTTCGCATGGTGTCGATCGTTGCCAATCCGGCATCGATCGACACAGGACGAAAACCCGAATAAAACTCAGTATTTCGCCTAGTGTCGATCGACACAAATGTTGTGTCGGTCGACACAAACCTCGCGAGATTGATGAATCGGTTCAATTGGATTGGACCGGTTATCGAGCTTGGTTAAAGATGGTCGAACACTGTGAATGGTTCAACTGCGATTGGTTTGATTAGGTTGGCATCGACCGATGCTAATGTAGCATCGATCGATGCTGACCGGTATTCAAAACCGGATCAATTGGATTTATCGGTTATCGCGGTTTTCTTTTGGTTATCCTGCATCGATCGACACTATAGTAGTGTCGGTCGATATCAGACTTGTTGATTAGGTTATTGAACCTGAAATCACAGAACCGAAGCAAGATGAATCAATTAATTATAAGAATTAAAACATGATAAAACTGAACGTTTTAAATGATTCCGTTCCTCAATGAAATATCAAGTGATACTTGATGTCTTTCCAATCTTGTCAACTGTCAAGACCCATTTAATTGTGCGATAGACTTGCAGTGCAAGATGTCCACAATTTCATGAGTAAGACAGAGGTAATCGTGTTGATGGACTTGCAGTGCAAGACGTCAACAATTACATGACTGAGAAGATTGGTTTACTTGACTGGGCCATCAAAATCGTTTTGGGCTCAGAGACATCAGGTGGATTGGACATGAGATGTCGATCCACAACCAAGAGTTATATTGGATATAACTAGCAAAGTTGTTGCTTACCTAGATAGCTAAATTTGGGTAATAGCCAGTGGCTCACTCAAGTTTAGTGAAGTATGGTTCTTGGATCATTATATTCATCTGAGGAAACATTGTTTTGAATATAATGCGAGTTTTCTTAAAGGTTAAGATTTCTCATTTCTTGAACATCATAACTAAACCTTTTCCTTTCTATGTTCTCAGCTATGACTAACACTCATAATAACTCTTTCTCCCTGCGATCCGTCCTTGAGAAGGACAAGTTAAATGGATCGAATTTTCTCGAATGGTATCGGAACTTGAGAATTGTTCTCAAGCAGGAGAAAAGGGACTATGTCCTGGAAACTATTCTCCCTGAAAAAACCGAGAGCCAATGCTGCACATGCAGAAAGGAGTGCTTGGGATAAGCATTCCAATGATGTGGTCGATGTGAATTGTCTCATGTTGGCTACCATGAACTCGGACTTGCAGAAGCAATACGAGAACGTGGAGTCGCCAGTGGAGATGATTACTAGCCTGAAAAGCATGTTTCAGGAGCAAGCACGAACTGAGAGATACCAGACGGTTAAATCTCTCATTGAATGCAAGCTACCAAAGGACAGTCCGGTCAGTCCTCATGTCATTAAGATGATGGGTTATATTGATAACCTTGGGAGACCGGATTGTCCCATTAGCCAAGAGTTGGCTACTGACATCATTCTGCAGTCACTGCCGTCAAGTTATGATCAGTTTGTTATGAACTATAACATGAACAAATTGACGAAGACGTTGACTGAACTGCATGGCATGCTCAAGACAGCTGAGCCTAATATCAAGAAGGGCACTCCTAATGTACTTATGGTACAAGGGGGTAAGAAGTTTAAGAAACTTGGCAAAGGCAAGGGAAAGGGCAAGGCAGTCCAGGTTGAGAACCAGGACACGCCTGCGCCAGCCCCGAAGCCCAAGCCGGGCCCATCTGAGACTGATAAGTGCCATTACTGTAAAGAGCCTGGGCATTGGAAGAGAAATTGCAACAAATTCTTGGAAGAGAAGAAAAAGAAGAAGAAGACTTTCGAGACTTCATCTTCAGGTATTTATGTTATAGAAGTAAATGTTACTACTTCTAGTTCTACTTCTTGGGTATTGGATACCGGCTGTGGTGCTCATATTTGTACAAATATGCAGGGCCTAAGCAACAGTAGGAAGTTGGAAAGGGGACAAGTGGACCTGCGCGTGGGGAATGGAGCAAGAGTTGCTGCATTAGCCGTAGGAACATATAACTTGTCTTTACCTTCTGGTTTGGTTTTAAAGCTTAATAATTGCTACTATGTACCTGCTATAAGCAGAAATATTATTTCCATTCCTATTTTGGATGTGGAAGGATATCAGTTTTCAATTAAGAATAAATGTTGTTCTTTTGATTACAATGATATATTTTATGGTAGCAGCCCATTAGAGAATGGGCTTTATGTTTTAAACCAGACTACACCAATCTATAACATTAACACCAAGAGATTCAAATCAAATGACACGAATCAGACTTTTCTTTGGCATTGTCGTTTGGGCCACATAAACGAGAAACGGATCCAAAAGCTCCATAGTGATGGGCTTCTGGGCTCATTTGATTATGAATCATGTGAGAAATGTGAATCTTGTTTACTGGGCAAAATGACTAAGGCCCCTTTCAACAAATCAAATGAAAGGGCCAGTGACCTATTGGGCCTTATATACGGATGTGTGCGGCCCAATGAGCACAAGTGCTAGAGGAAATTTTCGATACTTCATTACCTTCACTGATGATTTCAGCAGGTATGGCTATGTCTATCTAATGAGACACAAGTCGGAATCCTTTGAAAAGTTCAAAGAGTTCCAAAATGAAGTACAGAATCAACTTGGTAAAAGTATTAAGGCTCTTCGATCAGATCGTGGAGGAGAATACTTAAGCCAAGAATTCAGTGATCATTTAAGAGATTGTGGAATTGTTTCACAACTCACTCCTCCTGGAACACCACAATGGAATGGCGTGTCTGAGAGGAGGAATCGGACTTTATTAGATATGGTTCGATCAATGATGAGTCTCTCAACTCTTCCATTATCCTTTTGGGGATACGCTCTAGAAACGTCTGCGTTTACACTTAATAGGGTTCCGTCAAAATCAGTTGCAAAGACACCACATGAGATGTGGACTGGAAATGTTCCGAGTTTGTCTTTCCTGAAGATTTGGGGTTGCGAAGCTTATGCCAAACGATTAATTACAGATAAGCTCGAACCCAAATCTGATAAATGCTACTTCGTTGGTTATCCTAAGGAAACCAAGGCATACTACTTTTACAACCAATCCGAGAACAAAGTGTTTGTTGCTCGGAACTGCGTCTTTCTTGAGAGAGAATCTCTTTCCAAGAGAAACAGTGGGAGTAAAGTACAACTCGAAGAAGTTCGAGAACCGCAGGAAAATGCTCAACCCGTAGAGGAAGAGCAACTGTTAGATCTACAAAGAGTTGTAGAGACGGCGCCTGTGGAGCCAGAAATTCGCCGATCCGAAAGGATCCGTCACGAACCCGAGAGATATGGATTTCTCGTAACCAATTGTCATGATTTGTTGATCATTGACAGTGACGAGCCAGCGAATTTTGAAGAAGCGATGATGAGCCCTGACTCCAAAAAGTGGCTGAAAGCTGCTGAATCCGAAATGGGATCCATGTCACAGAACCAAGTATGGACTTTGGTTGATTTACCCGATGGTGCAAGACCCATTGAGTGTAAATGGATTTTCAAGAAGAAAATTGATGTGGATGGAAATATTCAGATATATAAAGCAAGGCTAGTGGCAAAAGGTTTCAAACAAATTCATGGTATTGACTATGAAGAAACCTATTCACCTGTCGCCATGCTTAAATCCATTCGGATTCTCCTAGCAACAGCTGCTCATTATGATTATGAGATCTGGCAGATGGATGTGAAAACAGCTTTCCTTAATGGAATTCTGGAAGAGGATGTGTACATGACACAACCCGAAGGTTTCATCGATCCAAATGCAGCTAGGAAAGTATGCAAACTTCATCGATCCATTTATGGATTGAAGCAAGCATCTCGGAGTTGGAATCTTCGTTTTGATGAAGCAGCCAAAAAGTTTGATTTCATCAGAAGCGAAGAAGAACCATGTGTTTACAAGAAGACTAGTGGGAGCGCAGTTGCATTTCTCGTGTTGTATGTAGATGACATACTTCTTCTCGGAAAAGACGTTCCGTTGTTACAGTCTGTTAAGACTTGGCTTGGAAGTTGTTTTTCAATGAAAGACATGGGAGAAGCCGCGTATATTCTTGGAATAAGAATCTATAGAGATAGATTAAACAAGTTAATTGGACTGTGTCAAGACACTTATATCGATAAAGTCTTACACAGGTTCAGAATGCAAGATTCCAAGAAGGGCTTCATACCAATGTCTTATGGCATAAGTCTCAGCAAGAAGCAGTGTCCTGAGACACCTGCTGAGCGAGATCGCATGAGTCGGATTCCCTATGCCTCGGCGTTGGGATCCATCATGTATGCCATGCTCTGTACTCGTCTAGATGTTGCTTGTGCTTTAAGCATGACGAGTAGATACCAATCGGATCCAGGTGAAAGTCACTGGACAACAGTCAAGAATATTCTGAAGTATTTGAGAAATACTAAGGATAAATTCTTGGTGTATGGAGGAAGTGATGAGCTGGTAGTAAGTGGTTACACAGACGCAAGTTTTCAGACAGACAAAGATGATTTCCGATCGCAATCTGGTTACATCTTCTGCCTGAATGGCGGTGCAGTCAGCTGGAAGAGTTCCAAGCAGGACACTGTAGCAGATTCCACAACTGAAGCTGAGTACCTCGCTACTTCTGAAGCGGCAAAGGAGGCTGTTTGGATCAAGAAGTTCATCACTGAACTTGGTGTGATTCCTAGCATTTCTGAGCCAATGGCTTTGTATTGTGACAACAATGGAGCCATTGCGCAAGCAAAGGAACCTAGATCACACCAGAAATCCAAACACATAGAAAGGCGATATCACCTTATCCGTGATATTGTGAATAGAGGAGATGTGAAGATCAGCAGAGTCCCGACGGATGAGAATGTAGCTGATCCGCTGACCAAGCCCCTCCCAAGGCCTAAGCATGAGTTTCACACTGCTGCTGTAGGCATTAGATCTCTTAAGATATGATCTTGGTTTCAGTGGGAGTTATATTTGGTTTTTAGTTATGACTTGATGTTCGAAAAACATAATTTAGTTATGTTATATTAATGAAATCGTTTCAGCATTATTTAATTGTGAATAATTAAATATATATAGTCCCAAAGTAATTTATGACATTTTATAGGTCATCAAGTATGTGACTTGATCATGAAACCCTATAAGAAACAAATGACATAAATTATAAATGGTCCCTAGTCGAGGTTGTTAAAATGGGACACTAACAACCACGTGAGACTAGTATGTGAGGTGACTGATGACTATGTTTCATGGAGTCATTTAATAAGTGTATTAAAGTCAATCACATAGATATGTGTTAGAGAACACATGATCGGACTTGACCCGTTAATGAGAACTCTACAAGATGTTATATGAGTGTCATAAGAGTTTCTCATTACGACTAAAGAGAGTAGTCCTTAGACCTGAGTTCATCATGTCCTCTCTTATATGGATTGATTCGTCTTGACTTTGTCAAACGTCAGCCGTAACTGGTGATCATAAAGACACTGATTAGGTGTATCATGAGATATAAGAGAGACATGGATGGAACAAGATGGGATTTGTACCTCTATAACAGGAGTTAAATATCTCTGGGCCTATCGAAGATTTGATACTGGAAATGCGTGGCCGCGCTCAAACGAGGTGATTGTCAGTCGTTTGTTTTATCAGTACAAATCGGGAATCGATAAACGTGATCTGACTTAATAAGGATGACACAGTTCTTGCCTTATGTTAGATTGAGATATAGCTACAAAGGGATTAAAGGAATAGATGATTCCAGTACAAGTGGGAGATTGTTGGGAATGTCCTGAAATCTATTGTACTTGCTCTAAATGAAAGTCGTACAGTCGAGATGAGACAATCACATAACACTAGGTAGTCATAACGCTTTGCTAGAAGCCACTTATGATCAATGAGTTGAGAACTCATTGCTAGTGTTATATGATCCTACAGGGTCACACACCTAGGCAAACTGGGCGTTAAAGACGAGGTTGATCATTAATGTAATGATCCAATGAATGCATATTTGATATGCATTCGATATCAATGTTCTGGGGCTAACCAGATTAATACGGTTTAATCTGGAGTTACTTCCGTTGTGGTTTAAGCCGACATATATAAGATATATGGTCGACCTAAACTCGGACCTAACCAAATTTACAGCCACTAGAACACAGAAATAAACCTCTCTGGAGATTAGATCTCTGTAAGGCACTAGCATCCCTGCGGTCCAGTTTGTGTGCGTGTGGATACCAGTAGAGGCGCAGCATTTGAGGCGCTTCGTGATCTCGATTATCTGCAAACCTTCCGCTGCTAATCATCAGGTAAATCTGAGATCCCAATAGATTCTATTACATGAACCTTAGATCCTAGGCTCGGAATTCAGACTAGGGTTGCTAATCCTGATTAGAATTGCTAAAATTCCTTCAGATCTCACTACTATTTATCCATTTGATACACTACCTAGGGTTTGGGAAGGGAAAGCGTTGAAGACCCATCCTAGTCCCTCTGCCTGGTGTTTTGATTTTGAAACCGCATCCGTGTTTACGCGTATGGTGTCTGACTGCATAGGTAGATTCAAGATTCTGTAAGATATCGGAGGCGGGGAGGTGAAGAGAGAGTGCACCTCTTGCCATTCCTGGGCGTTGGTGATTCCTTTAATGGAAGTTTCTGAGGGCAAGAAGACTCGGTTCTGGAAGATGGCATGGTCCCTTGCAGACCAGATTCTCCATAAGATCCATGAGAAAATTGGGCAATTGCCAATTTGATTTATTGTGTTTTTCATGGTCTAACCTTATATGTTTTTAGCACATGTTAGTCTTAAACTTGTATTTGGGCATCATTAGGAATGTATATACTTGCATTTTTCTATATCATCTCTTGGAGTGGATACTTTGGCGTTTTGGAAGATACTGGACTAGTTTGGAACCAAGAAACATGAAAAAAAAATCCCATAAGGCTTGATATACATGATGACATGCAGAATCCAAACATTACTCTTGAAAAATATAGTCATATGAAACCCTTATGTTCATATATAAATTTTAAAATTCACACTAAAGTTATAGGAAATTGAGTTAGATTTTCAATGCAGGTGGTTTCAAGTCATTTAGAACTGTATTAAAAGAGCTGTGGACGATTTACTTGACATAGATCAACCCTTCTGCGAAGAGGAAGCATCCGAGAAAGCCGTGAGCCACATCGACCTGTGGAGCGGACTCAGCATCCCGCTGTGGAGGAGAAAATGCATAGCGGCTTTATAGAGCGGGTTGGGGAACCGGCTGCGACCCCAAAACATGTTTCTTTTACCTTTTTTGTTTTTCTTTTTGCTTGTAGACCCACATATGATTGGTGGTCGACAAAGCGACTTGATTTCTCATTTTTATGATCTATTTGTGTGTTTCAAGAGCCATTCTTGATCCATTTTTTGGATCTAGATCACAAATTTTATTTCTCTCATCTTTTATAAAGTTTTGGTTTGATTTTTTGTGTTGTTCTTGTTGATTCATCTATTTTTATTTTATTTTATCATCTCAACTATTTTTTTGTGTTTCTATGAATATTAGTGAGTAGTTCTTCATAGGTTTCTTGGTTGAGTAGATGAGGATGATTGAATGAATATCTAGGATGTTTAAAACCTAGATCTATTGTATTTTCACTTGCTAGATGTTCTTAATGCTAGGATTGAAGTAGCTAATCAATCTCTTCTTGATCATAGGTTTCTATCACTATGAAGTGTAGATTAGTGTTTGATAAATATTTCAAGTGCTTTATATACTTATCCAATGAGAGTTGATGCTTAAGCTTTTTAGTGATATTAAGAATATGATCTTCATGCAAACTTGATAAGATTGTTTTAAGCTTGAGAATTATTATTGTGTTGTTTATCATTCTTAGGTTAATATTCAATCACCCAAGTTGAGATTACTTCACTCTCATGATAATAACTCTATACTTATCAAGCATTAACATTAACTCCCGTTGGAAATTTGATCAAGCTTTGTCGATAAGTAAACAAAAGTGAAAGGTTTAGATTTGTATTTGATCAAACTTTGTCGACAAAGTCTATAAACCTCTCTTCGAAGTTACCTTGTACGTGGATGAAACATGATGCGCTAGAAGGACTAATAACCTATACTTAGTTTATAGAAGGTTTACGGAGGATGAAACATGCTACATAATACGTGAACCGGAATGGCGGGCACTATGGTACCATTGCGATATTTCGGTAGGTTAGGAGCCCATCGCTATGAAGCGCAATTCGCTATTTTAGTAAAAACCAAAACTCCTATATTAGCTTAGATTAAGGAACTTTGTGTATTCTTGATGTTATATATCACTAGCTCCATGTGGATTCGATCCTGTAGTGTTACAACGACATATCATTTGAATGTGGTAGTGTGCACATTAAGTTTTAATTGATGTGTAACACGCAAACATCAATTTGGCCCTATTGCTGGGGAATAGGCGATATATCGTTAGGATTTGAAATTTTCTTGAGACTAATATTTTCCTTTGTTTGGTTAATGATTTTTTCAAGTGTTTGCTCTTTTTGCAGGGCATAATCACAAGGGAGAAAGTTCAAGAGAGAGGGATGACTTGGAATCCTACAAGCTACCACAGTTTTGAATGCTAATCCACTTATCAAGAAGATCTTCCATATGAAAACTTGGCTCAAGAGTACCAATATGGAAATGCTGAGAGATACCAATCTTGGGACCCCACAAGCTACCATAGTTTTAAAAGTTCACCTACTTATCAAAAAGATTTTCCATAAGGAAACTTAGCTTAAGAGTACCAATATGGATATGGTTATGGATGTCAATCTTTGGACTCTACAAGCCACCACGGTTTTAAAAGCTCATCCACATATCAGGAAGATATCTCATATTGAAACTATTCTCAAGAGTATCAATATGGATATGATGAGATATATCAATCTTGGGACATGTAGTACGAGCATGGAATGACTTATTATTCCCCACTCTAATGAAGAAGAGATTCTCAAAAATCAAGGTTTTTATCAAACCAAGGAAACCAACAATTCCAAGGTCAAGAGAGTTTTTGAAACCAACAATCCAAGGAAGACACAACACAACAACTGCTGAAACACTTTTGGAGAGTACCAAGGAGATCAATGCTAATCTGAATTAAAATTTAAAAAACTTATCATCTCCCTTATCTGCCTTAGAAAACAAAGTGTCTCAAATTGAAAGGGTAATTGAGGATGGGTAATTACAAGAAGCTGAAATGTATGAAAGAGAATTTAAACTACTTCTTGGTTGCACTGTTGATAGAGATCTTGATATAAGGTATTAAGAACAAGTTTACCTTGGGACACTCACGAGTCATTCAATAGAGAGTAACAAAGAAGAAGTAGACATGGTGGTAAGAACTATTGAAAATCATCATGAATATGGTTTGGTTGTTGAATGCATAGAGAGCATAAAGGAGAGCTCAATGGAGAATGAATTCTCAATTAGTGAAGAAATGCATATACAACTCAATTCCAAGAAATAGAAAAGAGTGAAATGCCTACGGAGAAAGAAGAGAGTCTCATTGAAGAAATCTCTATGGAGGGTGAAGAAAAAGAATTTCAAATGGTACAATCCTTTGACAAGCATCTTGGTATAATATCCACTACAACAATGAGCATATATGGTACAAGGAAGATCTCTTTTGAGGAGATTATGATGAATGTTTAGGGGATGGTTGTAACGCCCCCTTCCCGTTTTCTGCTGACCGACGAGCTGACCGGCCAACAATCAAACAAGAACATGACCGATCGAACCCGAGCAATCATACGAGAAGAGTTTGTCACAATACGAAAGCCAGAGACAGTCCGGTTTGAGACAAAAGCTCGAACCAAACCACCTTTGACTCCGTTTACCTCGTTTCCACGATACGAGGCTTTTCAACCCGTACCGCTTCCACGAGTTGTGTTCGGTTCGGACTAAACCATATATCAAGGAATTATTCCGTTTTTATTACTTTAAAAATATAAAATCTTATTCATAACAATATACGGTTTTACACAACATTTAACGGGATCCCAACAAAATCCGAAAACTGAAATTAAGTCAAAATGCTTACAAACCCTAGCCAAAAGCCAACCCGAGACTACTCCGAGTGTTCTATGCGTCTGCCGAGCTATGCCAAACCTGAAAAACACAAAAGAGTCTAATGAGTAATCTAAGATTACCCAGTGAGACGGCTACCAACTAAAGGCTGCTAACAATCTAATAATCCCGCCAAAACTCAAAATAACAGTCAAGTATATTAGCCGATCACGTGCTACCAAGACGTGATGAGCTCCACAACACAAAAGCACTCAAATAACAACACAATCATCAACGAAGGGAATCGAGAACACTGCGGCACATATTCTTGATCAGACTCGATCTATCTATCGCGGCACTACACAACTCCACACCATCTCGACCCACTTTGAGAACTCGGTGACTTCGAAGGGAACACTTAGCTGCTTCCATGGTAGCTAAAACCTCCAACGACTCCTAGACGATAACACGAAGTCCAACGGCTAGGACACCGTTCTCCGTCCATCGATACGTGGTGACTCAAGTTACCCGCGGCAACCCGAGTTTCCATGCAGTCCGGCCCTAGAACGTGACCCCGTATTCTCCGTACCACACACCTACCGGTGCACTCAGTAGGTTAACACCATAACCAGCACCATTGCCCGACGCCACGTGTCCGATCAGGTAACTACCCGAGGATCCAATCGGGTCGGAAGTACCAGAACGCCATCTCTAAACTTGCGGGATCTAGCGAGCCCTATAGAGTCCTATAACAGTAATGTAAACAAGCAGACTCACTGGGACTCTATCACGCAATACAAACAAGGTCAACTAGAATCACTATTACACTCCCCAATCAATCCCATCCCGAAAGTCCTATCATCAACCTCCACATCACCCAAACTTACTTGGTCCCGCACCAGAGAAAATATCAACCAGTACAGTCTACTCGGCCCAACACCGAAGTAGATAAACAATCACACAACAATCAGCAGTCTACTCGGCCCAAGACCGAAGTAGATACACAATCACACAACAATCAACAGTCTACTCGGCCCAATACCGAAGTAGATACACAACCACACAATCACAACACCACACAAACAGTGATTTAGGTTTATTAGTATTTTACTATTTCCTTAAACTTTACTCATTCAATCCTTAACCTTTACTTATTAATCCTCTACCTTGGGATTAGTGGATTACTAATCCCGTAGATGGCCCATCAATCACACCACTTCTTTACTTATCACTTCCTAAGTATCTATTAATACATCCTCGATCTGTCGGTTTAGAGTTAGTAAGATTACTAACTCCCCGACATCTCATTATTCATTAACTTTCATTCATTAATCCACCCGCTATTATATTCTAAGTGTGTTATGTCTCTTAACCGTATTTTAATCAACTCATAATTTCCCGTATATATATTCCTGTAAATACGTTCTTAAATACTTATATATGCATATACGTCCTAGCATGCCGTTTTATATGTATGCATCACCCAATCAAGCAATCAACGAACTATCAATTAATTAAAGCAACACCCAATCAAGCAATCAACGAACTATCAACGATTAACATGCATCTCTTGACCTAACCTTTTAATTAATTAACCGAGTTATTAATTAGCCTAGCCGTTCTAACCAATTCAATCAATCAGGTATGAAACCTAAACTACGGTTTATCAATTCCGGATCAATATTTTCTAACTAAATGCAACACACAATTTAGCCGACTCACAGTGTTATTATGACGACGGACGGACGGATTGACGGACTAGCGGAACAACGAGACCCGGCACGAACCCGACGCTAACCCGAACCTTCCACGAACCTCTATTGCTTTGACCCGACCTTGACCCGCACTTGACCGTACCGTTGACCGAATGATTCTGATGGAGCCTCCAAACCATCTTCTCTCTCCTCCGGTTCTCTCTCTCTTTCCTCCGGTTCTCTCTTTCTCTTCTGGTTATCCTCTCTCTCTCTCTCTCTTCTTCTTCACGCCTCTTTCTCTCTCTTCTCCTCCTTCTTCTCTTCTTCTCTCTCCCCTTCTTCTCTCACGCTCTTCTCTTCTTCTTCTCTCTCTTCTCTCACATTTCTTCTCTTCTTCTCCTCCTTCTTCTCTTCTTCTCTCTCTCCTTCTTCTTCTCTCACGCTCTTCTCTTCTTCTTCTCTCTCTGTTCTTCTTCTTATCCTCTCTCTTCTCTCACGCTTCTTCTTCTTCTTCTTCTCTTGCTCCGGCTTCTTCTTCTCCTCCTCCTTCTTCTCCTTCTTCTTCTTCTTCTTCTTCTTCTCCTCCTCCTTCTTCTTCTTCTCCTCCTCTCCCACGTTCTTCTCTATTCCTCTCATTCTCTCTTTCTTTCTTTCTTTCTTTCTTTCTTTCTTGTTTTTGGTGTGAGTGAAGAATGAGGATGCAATGGCTCTTTATATAGCAAAATGAGGTAACTTTGATGTGTGACAATTGTCACTCTCCTTCTCCCTCCTTGTGCCACGCCAATTGCCAAGAAGAAAGGGAGATTCAATGTATACTTGGCTCCCAAGTCTTCCTATCTCTATATGCCACCTTGCACATTCCAAATTCAATGAATCCACACATTCTTTGTATGTTAAATTTTTGGAGAGCAAGTCTCCTCTCTTCATGCCACGTCTCTCTTCTTTTTATTCAAATAAAAACCAGGAAAATCTTTGATCTCAAGCTTTAGCTTCTGATTGGTCACATTTGTATTCATATCACGTACTTAGCTTAATTATCCAATTAAGCTTTTGATTCTCTAAATTACCCATAGCTGCTTCCATAAATCCTCCAAGCCCCATTTCAGATTCTAGAGGTTTTTAGATGAATTTATAAATTTGAATTACTCCGTTTGTACAATCGTAGCTCTGGTTATAGATTTTACAAGTTGTCTCGGTTTTGTCGGTTTTCATTCCTGACACACCGTTAAAATCTTTAAAACTCCTTAGCCTCTGAAATAAATCCTCCAAGCTTCTTTTTAACATACTAGACTATTTTATATGAATTTAGAACTTCGTTTCACCTCAAGCGGACAGCCGTAGTTCCCGTTATGAATTTTACAAGTTTCTTCGGTTTTATCGGTTTCCATTCCCGATTGTCCGAAAAACTTGTTTAGACTCCTTTTCTTCCATTTCTGGTCTTCTAAATGTTCTTTATGTTTAAAAATAAGAACATTTGGCCCGTCTTAACTTTCGGTTCGCATTTTGGTAAAATTACCAAAATGCCCTTCCTTTCTTGAAAATTACAGAATTGCCCCTCGTTGACTTCTTGACTGCCCGTTGACCATTTCTCGATACAGGGTATTACATTCTTCCCCACTTACAGGAATTCGGTCCCCGAATTCTCCGTTACTAACAAACTTTGAATCGGAACTGAACCCCGTAAGTTGCTACTCCTGAAACTGATCTGACTACTCAAACACCCAAACGCTGAATCAACTGGACTATACTTTCGATGCTTACTGACTTCTGAAACACTGTCCTGCACAAACCCAAAATACTGACTTCTTGGACTTCCCACACTAAGAACTTGACTCACGATCACTTCTTGGTTCTCCATCTTTGATTGTTTTCACCGAACTTCCGATTCAACTCTGATCCCACAACCACTGATTTCGTCGGAAGGATCCATGCTAATTCCTAAACATTTGTGCGCCAACTGATGATTGTCTTCAATCAACACTTTTGACTTCACCACTTTGCTTCGACATCCGCGAATGGCACAACACCGACTCTCCCTCCATTCTCGATACTTGTTTTATCTAGACTGCTTCTCGCTCCCCATCGGCATTATGGTAATATTGATGTTCCTTCTTCAAAACTAAACCACCATGCTTATACACGCCTCGAACTTTCTTGATTTTCTGAACTCCATGCTTCATAGATATCAAGCCGCCTTTCCCTTGATAACCTCGAACTGATCCAGAACTGACATTGATGCTTCCAAATTCCTTCGCTAACTCATCGTACCCATCTATCTTGGTTCCTCCTATCACTGATACCCACTCTGGTGATGAAAATCCACTGACTCACTTGCAGGCTCAGGTTAAACTGCTTCTTGTAACACCATCTTGTCTCTAGGGTTCGGGTTCGGTCTCGTGTCCTCGTCAAATCGTCCATCACGTCCTACATACACAACCTCAATAACACTGGAACGGTTAGACCTCTTTTAACTTAATCCCGATATCACTACCTCATAGAAATATGGTTACTTAGTCATGTACCTTACGGTCACACATGGCTAAATAACAAAATCCTATCTTTCCGCTCAATCTCGAATAAGCTTCCTATAAATACCGCCTTATCAATTCCGAGTTTATTTCTATCGAAGAGGTTCTCTAACTTTTCTTACCAAAAACAATTCTAACCGAGCAAACCATATGATTTCGCTAATTAAAATAAAGAATCGCTTTCTAGCAACCTAGCGAATCAAACAATGCAGTGCTAGCAACCTAGCGAGCAATCAAAGCATCAATCAGACTAACACCTTAGCGATCAAACAAACGCAATGCTAGCAACAGAATGCAGTGATTCAAAATCAACAACTACCAACCTAGCGAGCAATCACAACAATTCACAATTAACAACCTAGCAAGGCAATTAATCACACACAATCAATCAAGCAAATCGGCGATTGCAGTTGTCTCTCAGGGTTCTGATAGAAACCGTCTTCTCGGACCATCATCTATTTTCACATCGTAACTACATTGCATTCACAACCATCATGAGTATGCAATATAACCACTCCGCTATTCAAAACGACAACCGAAATACTCCATATCCACTACCTAAATAAAACATCTATTCACCACATAGAGTTTTAGATACGTAGGTCCGTCGAAGTCTACATAATAGCGGTTCCCAATCTGTCCCAAAAGAAACACCGCTACACACAACCGATATACACACATCAAAAAGCGAGTTAGAGCCCTTACTTACCTGGGCCTAATCTACTTCCTAATCTCCAACATGAGCGGTACAACTCATGTGGATCCTAAACGACATGTGCGCCAGGAGGATGGAATTAGTGTGGTGGTGGTGGCTGAGCGACGCGGTCTCGATCATGACAGGAAAGGAGCACGGTGTTCATATCGGCCGTAAATGTGACAAGTCGGAATATGCGTCAATGCTGCGGTGGCGGATATGCTTGACAAAAAAACCGACACCGAATAGAAATGAAAGACACGTGGAACCGCATGCAAGGAACGAAGGGTCGAATGCGTCAGACTGGTGGTCGAATAGTAGGCGGTGGTAGCTCCCATATCCCGAGAATGTATTTGATCGCCATGTCATCGGGGATGATTATTGGCGGTGCGCGCGCCACTAACGGTGGTACTCCGGATGTAATCGTATCATAATGCAGTTATGGAATGGGTGGAACGGTAACGGGCTCGGCACCGGTAATCACATACTCTGGAATAGGATGCTGATGCCGCTCATCTTGTCGTCGCACCCACACACACACACCAATCCTCCTAGGACAAATCTGATGTGTGACTGCAACAAAACAGCAAATGATTAGCACAATCCAAATAAATTTTCTATCATACCCATTCCCCCGGTTTAACGGACGCGACTCGGATTCCTAATGGTTGCATTGGCGACACATTTCGACTCGATAAAACATTGAAAACTTTGGTAAACCGGAATTTTTGAATATATGACGAGCCATCCTCTGATACCACCTTTTGTAACGCCCCCTTCCCGTTTTCCGCTGGCCGACGAGCTGACCGGCTAACAATCAAACAAGAACATGACCGATCGAACCCAAGCAGTTATACGAGAAGAGTTTGTCACAATACGAAAGCGAGAGACAGTCCGGTTTGAGACAAAGGCTCGAACCAAACCACCATTGACTCCGTTTACCTCGTTTCCACGATACGAGGCTTTTCAACCCGTACCACTTCCACGAGTTGTGTTCTGTTCGGACTAAACCGTATATCAGGGAATTATTCCGTTTTTATTACTTTAAAAATATAAAATCATATTCATAACAATATACGGTTTTACACAAAACATTTAACGGGATCCCAACAAAATCCGAAAACCTAAATTAAATCAAAATACATACAAACCCTAGCCAAAAGCTAGCCCGAGACTATTCCGAGTGTCATATGCGTCTGCCGAGCTATACCAAACCTGAAAAACACAAAAGAGTCTAATGAGTAATCTAAGATTACCCAGTGGGATGGCTCCCAACTAAAGGCTGCTAACAATCTAATAATCCCGCCCAAACCCAAAATAACAATCAAGTATAATAGCCGATCACATGCCACCAAGACGTGATGAGCTCCACAACACACAAGCATTCAAATAACAACACAATCATCAACGAAGGGAATCGAGAACACTGCGGCACATGTTCTTGATTAGACTCGATCTATCTATCGCGGCACTACACAACTCCACAACATATGAGCCCACTTTGCGAGCTCGGTGACTTCCACGGGAACACTTAGCTGCTTCCACAGTAGCTAAAACCTCCCACGACTCCTAGAAGATAACACGAAGTCCAATGGCTAGGACACCGTTCTCCGTCCATCGATACGCGGTGACTCAAGTTACCCCTGACAACCCGAGTTTCCATGCAGTCCTGCCCTAGGACGCGACCCCATATTCTCCGGACCACACACCTACTGGCGTCACTCAGTAGGTTAACACCATAACCAGCACCACTACCCGAAGGCATGTGTCCGATCAGGTAACTACCTGATGATCCAATCGGGTCAGAAGTACCGGAACGCCATCTCTAGACTTGCGGGATCTAGCGCGCCCTATAGAATCCTATAACAGCAATGTAAACAAGCAGACTCACTGGGACTCTATCACGCAATACCAACAACGTCAACTAGAACCACTATCACACTCCCCAATCAATCCCGTCCCGCAAGTCCTATCATCAACCTCCACATCACCCAAACTTACTTGGTCCCGCACCAGAGAAAATATCAACCAGTACAGTCTACTCGGCCCAACACCGAAGTAGATAAACAATCACACAACAATCAGCAGTCTACTCGGCCCAACACCGAAGTAGATACACAATCACACAACAATCAACAGTCTACTCGGCCCAACACCGAAGTAGATACACAACCATACAATCACAACACCACACAAATAGTTATTTAGGTTTATTAGTATTTTACTATTTCCTTAACCTTTACTCATTCAATCCTTACCCTTTACTTATTCAATCCCCTACCTTGGGATTAGTGGATTACTAATCCCGTAGACGGCCCATCAATCACACCACTTCTTTTACTTATCACTTCCTAAATATCTTTTAATATGTCCTCGATCTGTCGGTTTAGAGTTAGTAAGATTACTAACTCCCCGACATCTCATTATTCATTAACTTTCATTCATTAATCCACCCCGTTATTATATTCTAAGTGTGTTATGTCTCTTAACCATATTTTAATCAACTCATAATTTCCCGTATATAGATTTCTTTAAGTACATTCTTAAATACTTATATACTCATATACGTCCTAGCATGTTGTTCTATATGTATGCATCACCCAATCAAGCAATCAACGAACTATCAATTAATTAAAGCAACACCCAATCAAGCAATCAACGAACTATCAACGTTTAACATGCATCTCTTAACCTAACCGTTTAATTAATTAACCGAGTTATTAATCAACCTAGCCGTTATAACCAATTCAATCAATCGGGTATGCAACCTAAACTACGTTTTATCAATTCCGGATCGATATGATTTTAAATAAATGCAACACACAATTTAGCCGACTCACAATGTTATTATGATGACGGATCGACGAATTGACGGACTAGCGGAACAATGAGACCCGGCACAAACCCGACGCTAACCCGAACCTTCAACGAACCTCCATTGCTTTGACCCGACCTTGACCCGCACTCGACCGTACCGTTGACCGATTGATTCTGATGGAACCTCCGGACCATCTTTTCTCTCCTCATTTTCTCTCTCCACCGGTTCTCTCTTTCTCTTCTGGTTATCCTCTCTCTCTCTCTCTCTCTCTCTCTCTCTCTCTCTCTCTCTCTCTCTCTCTCTCTCTCTCTCTCTCTCTCTCTCTCTCTCTCTTCTTCTTCTTCTTCACGCCTCTCTCTCTCTTTTCTCTTCTTCTTCTCCTCTTTCTTCTCCTCCTTCTTCTCTTCTTCTCTCTCCCCTTCTTCTTCTCTCACACTCTTCTCTTCTTCTTCTCTCTCTTCTCTCTCGTTTCTACTCTTCTTCTCCTCCTTCTTCTCTTCTTCTTCTCTCTCTCTTATTCTTCTTCTCCTCTCTCTTCTCTCAAGCTTCTTCTCTTCTTCTTCTTCTTCCTCTCCTCCTCCTCCTTCTTCTCCTTCTTCTTCTTCTTCTTCTCCTCCTCCTCCTCCTCCTCCTCCTCCTCCTCCTCCTCCTCCTCCTCCTCCTCCTCCTCCTCCTCCTCCTCCTCCTCCTCCTCCTCCTCCTCCTCCTCCTCCTCCTCCACCTCCTCCTCCTCCTCCTCTTCTTCTTCTTCTTCTTCTTCTTCTTCTCCTCTCCCACGTTCTTCTCTCTTCCTCTCCTTCTTTTTTTTTTTTGGTGTGAGTGAAGAACGAGGAAGCAATGGCTCTTTATATAGCAAAATGAGGTAACTTTGATGTGTGACATTTGTCACTCTCCTTCTCTCTCCTCCTCCTCCTCCTCCTCCTCCTCCTCCTCCTCCTCCTCCTCCTCCTCCTCCTCCTCCTCCTCCTCCTCCTCCTCCTCCTCCTCCTCCTCCTCCTCTTCTTCTTCTTCTTCTTCTTCTTCTTCTCCTCTCCCACGTTCTTCTCTCTTCCTCTCCTTCTTTTTTTTTTTTGGTGTGAGTGAAGAACGAGGAAGCAATGGCTCTTTATATAGCAAAATGAGGTAACTTTGATGTGTGACATTTGTCACTCTCCTTCTCTCTCCTTGTGCCACGCCAATTGCCAAGAAGAAAGGGAGATTCAATGTATACTTGGCTCCCAAGTTTTCCTATCTCCATATACCACCTTGCACATTTCAAATTCAATGAATCCACATATTCTTTGTATGTTAAATTTTTGGAGAGCAAGTCTCCTCTCTTCATGCCACGTATCCCATATTTTTATTCAAATAAAAACCAGCAAAATCTTTTATTTCAAGCTTTAGCTTCTGATTGGTCACATTTGTATTCATATCATGTACTTAGCTTAATTATCCAATTAAGCTTTTGATTCTCTAAATTCCCCATAGCTGCTTCCATAAATCCTCCAAGCCTCATTTTCAGATTCTAGAGGTTTTTATATGAATCTAGAAATTTGAATCACTCCAATTGGACAATCGTAGCTCCGGTTATGAATTTTACAAGTTATCTCGGTTTTTTCAGTTTCCATTCCCGACAAACCGTTAAAATCTTTAAAACTCCTTAGCCTCTGAAATAAATCCCTCAAGCTTCTTTTTAACATACTAGACTCTTTTATATGAATTTATAAATTCGTTTCACCTCAAGCGGACACCTGTAATTCCCGCTATGAATTTTACAAGTTTCTTCGGTTTTATCGGTTTCCATTCCCGATAGTCCGAAAAACTTGTTTAGAATCTGGTTCTTCCATTTCTTGTCTTCTAAATGTTCTTTTATTTAAAAATAAGAACATTTGGCCCGTCTTAACTTTCGCCTCGCATTTTGGTAAAATTACCAAAATGTCCTTCCTTTTTTGAAAATTACAGAAATGCCCCTCGTTGACTTCTTAACTGCCGTTGACCATTTCTCGATACAGGGTATTACAATGGTTCTATGATGAATATAATCCTGGTGATCCAAAGTCATGTCACATTCGCAACAAAAAATGAAAAGTGATAGTCAAGCTAGAAACTTAAAACAAGCTCATTTGGGAGGAAATCCCATGGTATCCTCCCAAATGAACTTCTCAACATTCTTATCCTCTATCCAAATGTAGGTACCACTTCATATCATACATAGTGTTCTTTTATTTTGATCTTTGCATTTTTTAAGGTCCTTTTATTCACTCTTCTATCACACAAGAGAGTGTGTGATTTAAGTTTGGTGAATGGTGATAGGTCTAAGTTTTAATCCTATTCTACTGCAAGTGCACAGTCAATACAATTATAGTATAAAAGGTATTGAATCCCACAGAGGCTCTCAGTCACACGATTGATTATAAGTAATTCGAATTAAGCTAAGCGAATCGGATTGTAAAACAGTAAACAAAATAGCAAGTAAACAGATCAAGCGAGGTAGATGTAAGCAGTCAAACGAAGGCGTTAGGTTTCAGGAATTTCTCAGGATATCAGGAAATCAGATTAACAACAGTCAAGATTTAATCTATAGTGTTCTTGAACTAGAATCACAAAAGTATAACTAACCAATTTTCGCTGCGATAATTATCTATGTCTAACAACCTAGCAGACCAACTTTCGTTGTGAATCCTAGAGTTCTAGACATGCAATAATTCCAAGTTTGTTTGTTCACAACTTCTCTAAACCAAATTCCTTTGCGAATAGATAAGTTGTTCACCTAAATCCTTTCTAGTTAATCAACCAACTGTCGTTGTGTAAATCAACCTAATATCAATAATCTAAGTGGCCAGTTCAGATTAAGCGTTAAGAACAATTTAGACGAAGAACTAGATGATGAATCTCAATCAATTGCTTAATCAGGTTTGGTTAAACCAACCTGATTTTCGGTTAACTTGCGTACCTTTGATTTTTATTTGAACCGGGTGTGACGATCGCTGCACAAGACCGCAACGACTGTCACAACAGGAGCAACGATCGATGCTAATCTTCAGACTCGAATTCTGCAGAGAAAACACACAAAAAACAAAAACAATACGGAAAATCCTAGGAAAAACACCAAAAAGAATATATACAAACCTAACAGTGGGTTGCCTCCCACTCAGCGCTTATTTTAAGTCGTTAGCTTGACTGTGGCACATGGTCAGATGTCCAGGTGGTTTCGCCAAAGGCAGAGCATGCCTAAGCGAAATTCTCGTCATCCATGGTGGCGTATATGCATTGTGCGCATGAAACTGGCCGAGGAACTTGGGGATTACAGCAAGGTAAGGTGGAACATTTCGCTTTCTGATCCTATTCCCTACAAAATCATCATGAGAGTTAGCATACTTAAGGCCAGAAGATACATACCTTGGCTTTATCGGAAGTGACTTAGGTGAGATGTTCGGAGCCTTCTGCTTAAGAGCAGGTACATGCTTTGAAGATAATAGAGCATGCTCAGCATGAACCGCCATCTTCTCCTCTCCAATCGCAGTCTCTGGTTCTATCTCAACACTGAAACTTTGTCCATAAATAGTGGATCTCTGCAACCCATCCATCTTGAACTGCAAAGGTTTATCTCCCAGGTGGAGATCAATAAGACTTTGTCTCACATCAATTACAGCTCCAGCAGTAGCTAAGAATGATCTTCCAAGCAGAATGAGATCATCTGGCTCAATCTCATACTTTAGCACCATAAAGTCTGTTGGAATAAAGTGATTCCCAACTCTGAGAGGGATGTTCTCAAGAACTCATTCTGGATATCTCTTCGATCGATCAGCTAGGACAAGAGCGATCCTAGTGGGCTGGAAATCCATCAGTCCCAATCTCACAGCCACAGAGTATGGCATGAGATTTATACTTGAGCCAAGATCACACAAAGACCTCTTGAATCTGTCTTTGTAGATCGAACAGTCTAACATAAAACCCCTTGGATCCTTTAGCTTCTCAGGAATCCTACCATGAATAACAGCATCGCATACTTCAGAGACCATCAAGACGCTTTCTTCTTCAGTCATGTTACTAGAAATTAGGTCTGTAACACATCTCCTCACCATAGGAATGTTCTTAACAGCATCAATCAATTGGGCTTCAGTTAGCTTTTCTCTCATCTTATCCATGCACTTTTCTAGCTGAATCTCTTGCTTGGACTTCTTAGGGAAAGGAATTTTTGGTTTGTAGACTTTTTCTTTAGTTACAATCGGATTTTCGTGTTGTGTCGATCGTTGTAGATCTGTGTCGATCGATGCAAGATCTTTATCTCGAGAATGTCTCGGATTTTTCAGCTCCAAAGCCTTAGTATCTTGATTCTGCTCAGCTCCATCTTCTGCCAAAACTGCCTTAACATGTTCTGTCTGTACATTGGCTTCCACTTGCGTTATCCTAGCATCCAGGTTATCAACTCTGCTCGTCAAAGTCTCCAATTTTCCACTCAGTTCCTGATACATGAAGTCCATCTTCCCATTCAGATCTTGTGTCATCTTATTCTGTCCAAGAAGTAGCTTCTCAAGCATAGACTCAATCTTTGTCAGCTCATTAGTGGGAGGAACTTGGTGAATTAAATAGCCATGATTGTTCAATCTCGGAGCTTGTCTCTGTTGACTTCTATATGTATGTCCATGATAATCAGCTCCATATATATAATTGACCTCTGCAAATTTTTCAGCTACTGCATCAGATCGGATTTGCCTCTTCCTAACTACCATGTTGTGGACAGAATCCACCGTGTCTCTTAAATCAGCTATCTGCAAGCTATCATCTCTGCCACTAGATCTCTGCCTCTCATTGTCAGCATTCTTGACACTATTGCTAGTCGTCAAGTTCTCAATAAGCTCTTTAGCTTCCTCTGGAGTCTTGGTATAGAAGTTCCCATCACTTGCTGCGTCCATAGCTTTCTGATACCAAAAGTCCAAACCTCTGAAAAAGGCACATAAAAGCTGCACCTCAGAGAAACCATGGTGTGGACAATCTCTTTGATACCTTTTGAATCTAATCCAAGCTGTCTTAAAAGACTCTGTAGGTTCCTACTCGAATGTCAAGATGTCATGTCTAAGCTGCTCGGATCTAGCATCGTCATAAAAGTGTCTGAGGAACTCTCTCTTAACCGCATCCCAAGTAGTTAAAGATCCTTGTGTTAACTGTTTTAACCAGTGAGCTGCTTCTCCTTTAAGAGCGAATGGAAAGAGCTTACAGAAAAGATAATCAAATGGGACTCCTTCAGCTTTAATGCTGCTAGCCAATTCCTCGAAAGTCTCTATATGATCCATAGGATGTTCGCTAGAAAGACCATGAAACTGATACTGTCCAACCAATGCATAGTACTCTGGTTCCAGCCTAAACTCAGCTCTGGTGAACGGAGGTGGTCTAATCGCAGACCGATTAGCATAGAATAGATATGGTCTGTTATAATCAGCGAGTGTCTTCTTCTGGCCAGCCTCTTGTGGATGTTCCGCGCCCACGGCAACATCTGGTATGATGGGGATCCCCATCTAGTTCCTGACCCTTCGCGTTGCGTATATGACCCTCCTGGTCTCGTAAAATGCCGTCCTCGCCGCAAATCAGAATCACGGGTTCCATAGAGAAGAACCTGCTAAACGTTCAAGTGCTCGGTATCTCGGGTTTCCTCTTGCAACGATCGATGCCCAATGTGCGACGGTCGATGCAATGCGATTCCTGCAACACCAAAGAAACAAAAACGTGAGTAAACGAAAAAGAAATAAGAAAAATGCTTAGTCTAAATCCTAGTACTAAATCTATCGGCGAACTCAAAGAGTCCCCGACAATGGCGCCAAAAACTTGATAGGTCTAAGTTTTAATCCTATTCTACTGCAAGTGCACAGTCGATGCAATTATAATATAAAAGGTATCAAATCCCACAGAGACTCTCAGTTACACGATAGATTATAAGTAATTCGAATTAAGCTAAGTGAATCGGATTGTAAAACAGTAAACAAAATAGCAAGTAAACAGATCAAGCGAGGTGGATGTAAGCAGTCAAACGAAGGCGTTAGGTTTCAGAAATTTCTCAGGATATCAGGAAATCAGATTAACAACAGTCAAGATTTAATCTATAGTGTTCTTGAACTAGAATCACAAAAGTATAACTAACCAACTTTCGCTGCGATAATTATCTATATCTAACAACCTAGCAGACCAACTTTCGTTGTGAACCCTAGAGTTCTAGACATGCATTAATTCCAAGTTCGTTTGTTCACAACTTCTCTAAACCAAATTTCTTTGCGAATAGATAAGTTGTTCACCTAAATCCTTTCTAGTTAATCAACCAACTGTCGTTGTGTAAATCAACCTAATATCAATAATCTAAGTGGCCAGTTCAGATTAAGCGTTAAGAACAATTTAGACGAAGAACTAGATGATGAATCTCAATCAATTAGTTAATCTAACATTCCTTCAAATCCCTAATCTAACAAGAAATCTACTCAGACATAGCAATCATGACAGAAAACATAGTCAAAATAGATATCATAGAATAATCAAAGGAATAAGAACAGGGGTTCGAAATCTTCTCTCTGTCGAGTATCTGATCAGCCCCTAAAACTCTCTGAATGTAAAATAAAGTATAGCCTAAACAATGGCTTAAAAACCTAATTATAATGATCTAATCACGGCTGGGGCTTCTTTGTAATTATGATAAACTTCTGGACAAAAGTGCAATTTCAATATTCTTCATTAAAGTCGCCGAGAATAAGTCTGACTCGCGTGTGCATCGATCGTTTCCATGAGTGTGTCGATCGATGCATTACTCTATTTTGGACAGTGAACTATCTCTCTCGGATCAAAACTCCAAAATGCTCCAGAAAGCTCCATAATCACCAAATCCGCTCCAAACGTGCATGTATCTAATAATACTTGTAAAAGACTCTAAAGAAACACCAAAAGACTTTAAAACATACTTATATCATGCTCTAAAACCGATGAAAACCATGATATATCAAATCCCCCACACTTAGCTTTTGCTTGCCCTCAAGCAAAATAGAGAACTAAAATGTAGTGAAGAGGTTTGAAAACTTTCAGAAACTCTTTTCATCCTAGAAGCAACAACACTCAGATTTCCCTTAGTAAGCCACTGAAACAATCACCTGCAAGACATCAAGACCAACATATACTTCCCCCACACTTAGCAACTGTCCTGAGTAAACTCCACAATCAATCCAAAGCAATTCAAATTCACCCTACTGACTTCTATAAGTTATTAAGTGCGGTCTCACTTAAGGGTTATCGATCAAAGGGCACATGGATTCTTACTCTGTCAGTTCTAGACCACCATACCATATTTTTCTTGTTCCTTTCTTCTCTTTTCCCTTCCTTAGCAATCTGATTTTTTCCATTGGGTATCATTTTATTATTTTTTATCAGTGCTCTTCCCGTTATGGGGTGTACTTCGGACACATTCCATGAATGCACATGAGGTAATAGTGGTTGCTACCACTCCCGTGACCACTTCGGAGCTACTAGCTCATCCTCAGTTTTTTATTCTTTTTTTTTTAGGGAAGGGGAGAAGGGAACTTTACTTGGACAGGTTTACAAGCTGTGTCAGAACTAACAAAGGAATCCGACTCAAGGTATACCAAGCCCTTATGTGAGAAAATTAAGTCAGGTTTACAAGGGTGAAGTCAGTAAAGGATCCTCTGAATACCTGGATTGATATGGGTGTCCTCAGTAGGCTGATCCGCATTGGGTTTTCTAATAGTCATAGATTGATCCTGCAACTTCATCCCAGTGGTCACTTAAGTTCCTGCAAGTGCTGTTAACTTCTCAAAAATTCATTGTTTCTTACTTAAACCGTTTTGACTCAATAAAACAAATTTTGAAAAATAGGACTGACTCTAAGAAAACAGAAAGATAAAAGTCAGTACCACCTCCCCCAAACTTGAAACACACTGTCCCAGTAGTGTCAAGCTAAGGGTCGGTAAAAGAAACTAAAAATGTTAAGGGATGAGTTTAAGTTCTGTCTGATTTTTACATGTCTCGCTCATGCATCGATCGTTACGCATAAATGCGACGATCGGTGCAAGGCGATTGCGATTATGTGTCGATCGTTTCTCAGGACTGCAACGATCGCTGCAATGCGATTTTGTCGGATCAGTCAGCAGTTAGCAAGTTAGTCCGTGAAAAAATATCAAATCTCAAACCTGAAAGCTGAAAAACATCGCAAACAAGCAAAATCAAAGTAACAGATAGTCTAAAATCAAGCATATCATCCCATACATAAGAATCCTAAGAGAAAAATCAAAAGAAAAGTGCAAAAGTGAAAAAGAAATACAAAACCGATGTCTGAAAATGTGGACCCTGATCTCACTCTCTACTCATCATCTATATCAGCATAGCGATTAGAACCGCTCGAAGCACCAGGAGTCGGAGAACGCTGTCGACGTCGACGAGCAGGAACGGGCTGGTGAACCTGTGGCTGTCTCCTGCAAGTGCAGCCACGCATGAAATCCCAAATACTCCGCAGTATACCATCCTGACGCTCTCTCCACTCGCCCTCAGTCAACTGACTCACTGGTACCGAAGGAGCTGGATAAGGACCAAGGTCATGTGTAGCAGCAGCAGGAACCTCGGGTGCAGGAGTAGAAGCAAAACTCTGAGCAGATGGTCCCGGTACAGAAGAAGAAGAAGCACCCAGAGGGTTAACCATCGTAGGAACGCCACGTCTCAAGTTCCTAGGAGGCTCAAAGCGAAAGGCCTCCAAGGAATCACCTTTAGTAAGTTCAGCAGCAGGAAGCTGCACACACCACTCATCTGCATCTGCGTCATGATAAACCCAAAGCTTCTCGTCCTTCATCCAAGTAGTGTTCTTCAAATGACCATAATCCATCCACTGCCTCATGGTGATGCAGTCTCTCCCAGCAGTAGGGATCCTGAAATGCTGGAAAATGGGAGTAAGTAAACTCCCTACAGACTCACTCTTCTTCCCAGAAAATGGCTTCGTCTTCAGCTCGCACAAATGGTCTGCAAAAACTGCTCCCAAGTTTAGCTGAGGATCTGGGTCTTGCAATGGTGTCTCCTCGAACAAGTGACTCACTCCAGTGTATAGCAACTGCAAATTCAGCTTCCTTTGCTTGTTCACCTCAGCCTTGAAAAAGAGAGTGTAACCTAAAATGCGCCCAACATATCGCAGGACCGGATGACGCAATTGTATCTGCTTCGTAGTACGTGAGTTATACACTTCACAGCCAATGTGGTCCCAGAAAAACTAACAACTCTCGGTATCCCACTTTCTAACCAGAGAGAAATGAGTGGCCTGATAATCAAAGCCATAGATCCTGCAGAGATCACGAATGCTAATCCGATACCTGTGTCCGTCGGACATGAACGTGAATGTGCCTTCTCGAGCTTTCCTGAGAACAGGATCGGTGTAATAGACTTTACAAATGGACAACAGCTGTCGCACCAAGTCAGGATAAAGATCATAACTCCTCATCGGCATCGTCCCTAGCCCTATCTGTCGCGTAACCTCTAGCATCTGACTGTCAATCCCAAGCATTTGACAGGTCTGGTAGTCTGCAAATCGCGTAGACTTGAGAGTCATGTCATGCCACGCGTTGTAGAACAGCATGTCATAATCGTCCCAAGTCTCAGAAACTGGCCTTTCTAAACACGCATCACTTTCAGTCTCTGTCTTAGCATCCTCTGCCCATGCTCTAGTCACAGAAATCTTCTCATGTTCTGCTTTAGGCCAAGGAGATTCCACAGTGCCAATCTAACCAGTGTAAGGGGCTGGCATAGGAGATGTGCGTACGAACCAATCGGCAGGTGGTTCAGTATCAGCAGGCACATTCCGTCTCTTCCTCGGTGCCATCTGAAAACAAAGAAATGAGGCCCTGTTAGTCACGATTAATATTCAGTGAAATCGCGGTGCAACGACCGTTGCATAGAAGCAGCGATCGTTGCAAGGCGATTTTGCAGTTTCCTCAAATCGCATATGAATCAATTCCCACAACAGCAACCAAACAAACATCTATTGTACCCAAATTCACCATATAATCTATCCTAAATCAGATATCCGAAAAGCTTGTCATTGAATCGAAAAATTCTCCAAAACCTTTCTAAATCTGTCAATGCATGCATCAAGATAGTACCAAATCGTCATTAATAAGCCAAATAGAGCAGCAAATCATGATGAAGTTCGGGTTTTTCTACCTTTGGCCGAAATGAAAATAGAGAGATTCGGGACACATACCTCAAAACCTGTTGAAATGGATGATAGAAATGGATAGAGGGGAGAAAATCGAGTGGATTAGACACTTGAATCGTTAAAAACGAGTGAGAAATGAGGGAGATCGAGCAAAAGGGGATTTAGGGTTCTTAGGGAGAAATCGTGAAATGGAGAAGAAAAGAAAGAGAAAGGTTCTTGGGTACTTACCTCGCGCGTGTTTGCAACGATCGTTGCCCAGTATGTGACGATCGTTGCTTAATCAGGTTTGGTTAAACCAACCTGATTTTCGGTTAACTTGCGTACCTTTGATTTTTATTTGAACAGGGTGTGACGATCGCTGCACAAGACCGCAACGACTGTCACAACAGGAGCAACGATCGATGCTAATCTTCAGACTCGAATTCTGCAGAGAAAACACACCAAAAACAAAAACAAGACGGAAAATCCTAGGAAAAACACCAAAAAGAATATATACAAACCTAACAGTGGGTTGCCTCCCACTCAACACTTATTTTAAGTCGTTAGCTTGACTGTGGCACATGGTCAGATGTCAGGTGGTTTCGCCAAAGACAGAGCATGCCTAAGCGAAATTCTCGTCATCCATGGAGGCGTATATGCATTGTGCGCATGAAACTGGCCGAGGAACTTGGGGATTACAACAAGGTAAGGTGGAACATTTCGCTTTCTGATCCTATTCCCTACAAAATCATCATCAGAGTTAGCATACTTAAGGCCAGAAGATACATACCTTGGCTTTATCAGAAGTGACTTAGGTGAGATGTTCGGAGCCTTCTGCTTAAGAGCAGGTACATGCTTTGAAGATGTTAGAGCAGGCTCAGCATGAACCGCCATCTTCTCCTCTCCAATCGCAGTCTCTGGTTCTATCTGAACACTGAAACTTTGTCCATCAATAGTGGATCTCTGCAACCCATCCATCTTGAACTGCAAAGGTTTATCTCCCAGGTGGAGATCAATCAGACTTTGTCTCACATCAATTACAACTCCAGCAGTAGCTAAGAATGATCTTCCAAGCAGAATGGGATCATCTGGCTCAATCTCATACTTTAGCACCATAAAGTCTGTTGGAATAAAGTGATTCCCAACTCTGAGAGGGATGTTCTCAAGAACTCCTTCTGGATATCTCTTCGATCGATCATCTAGGACAAGAGCGATCCTAGTGGGGTGGAAATCCATCAGTCCCAATCTCACATCCACAGAGTATGGCATGAGATTTATACTTGAGCCAAGATCATACAAAGACCTCTTGAATCTGTCTTTGTAGATCGAACAGTCTAACATAAAACCCCCTGGATCCTTTAGCTTCTCAGGAATCCTACCATGAATAACAGCATCGCATACTTCAGAGACCATCAAGATTCTTTCTTCTTCAGTCATGTTACTAGAAATTAGGTCTGTAACACATCTCCTCACCATAGGAATGTTCTTAACAGCATCAATCAATTGGGCTTCAGTTAGCTTTTCTCTCATCTTCTCCATGCACTTTTCTAGCTGAATCTCTTGCTTGGACTTCTTAGGGAAAGGAATTTTTGGTTTGTTGACTTTTTCTTCAGTTACAATCGGATTTTCGTGTTTTGTCGATCGTTGCAGATCTGTGTCGATCGATGCAAGATCTTTATCTCGAGAATGTCTCGGATTTTTCAGCTCCAAAGCCTTAGTATCTTGATTCTGCTCAGCTCCATCTTCTGCCAAAGCTGCCTTAACATGTTCTGTTTGTACACTGGCTTCCACTTGCGTTATCCTAGCATCCAGATTATCAATTCTGCTCGTCAAAGTCTCCAATTTTCCACTCAGATCCTGATACATGAAGTCCATCTTCCCATTCAGATCTTGTGTCATCTTATTCTGTCCAAGAAGTAGCTGCTCAAGCATAGACTCAATCTTTGTTTGCTCATTAGTGGGAGGAACTTGGTGAATTAAATAGCCATGATTGTTCGATCTCGGAGCTTGTCTCTGTTGACTTCTATATATATGTCCATGATAATCAGCTCTATATATATAATTGACCTCTGCAAATTTTTCAGCTACTGCATCAGATAGGATTTGCCTCTTCCTAACTACCATGTTGTGGACAGAATCCACCTTGTCTCTTAAATCAGCTATCTGCAAGCTATCATCTCTGCCACTAGATCTCTGCCTCTCCTTGTCAGCATTCTTGACACTATTGCTAGTCGTCAAGTTCTCAATAAGCTCTTTAGCTTTCTCTGGAGTTTTGGTATAGAAGTTCCCATCACTTGCTGCGTCCATAGCTTTCTGATACCAAAAGTCTAAACCTCTGAAAAAGGCACATAAAAGCTGCACCTCAGAGAAACCATAGTGTGGACAATCTCTTTGATACCTTTTGAATCTAATCCAAGCTGTCTTAAAAGACTCTGTAGGTTCCTGCTCGAATGTCAAGATGTCATGTCTAAGCTGCTCGGATCTAGCATCGTCATAAAAGTGTCTGAGGAACTCTCTCTTAACTGCATCCCAAGTAGTTAAAGATCCTGGTGTTAACTGTTTCAACCAGTGAGCTGCTTCTCCTTTAAGAGAGAATGGAAAGAGCTTACAGAAAAGATAATCAAATGGGACTCCTTCAACTTTAATGCTGCTAGCCAATTCCTTGAAAGTCTCTATATGATCCATAGGATGTTCACTAGAAAGACCATGAAACTGATACTGTCCAACCAATGCGTAGTACTCTGGTTCCAGCCTAAACTCAGCTCTGGTGAACGGAGGTGGTCTAATCGCAGACCGATTAGCATAGAATAGATATGGTCTGTTATAATCAGCAAGTGTCTTCTTCTGGCCAGCCTCTTGTGGATGTTCCGCGCCCACTGCAACATCTGGTATGATGGGGTTTCCTTCCCCATCTAGTTTCTGACCCTTCGCGTTGTGTATATGACCCTCCTGGTCTCGTAAAATGCCGTCCTTGCCGCAAATCAGAATCACGGGTTCCATAGAGAAGAACCTGCTAAACGTTCAAGTGCTCGGTATCTCGGGTTTCGTCTTGCAACGATCGATGCCCAATGTGCGACGGTCGATGCAATGCGATTCCTGCAACACCAAAGAAACAAAAACGTGAGTAAACGAAAAAGAAATAAGAAAAATTCTTAGTCTAAATCCAAGTACTAAATCTATCGGCGAACTCAAAGAGTCCCCGGCAACGGCGCCAAAAACTTGATAGGTCTAAGTTTTAATCCTATTCTACTGCAAGTGCACACTCAATGCAATTATAATATAAAAGATATCGAATCCCACAGAGACTCTTAGTTACACGATAGATTATAAGTAATTCGAATTAAGCTAAGCGAATCGGATTGTAAAACAGTAAACAAAATAGCAAGTAAACAGATCAAGCGAGGTGGATGTAAGCAGTCAAACGAAGGCGTTAGGTTTCAGAAATTTCTCAGGATATCAGGAAATCAGATTAACAACAGTCAAGATTTAATCTATAGTGTTCTTGAACTAGAATCACAAAAGTATAACTAACCAACTTTCGCTGCGATAATTATCTATATCTAACAACCTAGCAGACCAACTTTCGTTGTGAACCCTAGAGTTCTAGACATGCATTAATTCCAAGTTCGTTTGTTCACAACTTCTCTAAACCAAATTTCTTTGCGAATAGATAAGTTGTTCACCTAAATCCTTTCTAGTTAATCAACCAACTGTCATTGTGTAAATCAACCTAATATCAATAATCTAAGTAGCCAGTTCAGATTAAGCGTTAAGAACAATTTAGACGACGAACTAGATGATGAATCTCAATCAATTAGTTAATCTAACATTCCTTCAAATCCTTAATCTAACAAGAAATCTCCTCAGACATAGCAATCATGACAGAAAACATAGTCAAAATAGATATCATAGAATAATCAAAGGAATAAGAATAGGGGTTCGAAATCTTCTCTCTGTCGAGTATCTGATCAGCCCCTAAAACTCTCTGAATGTAAAATAAATCGTAGCCTAAACAATGGCTTAAAAACCTAATTATAATGATCTAATCACGGCTGGAGCTTCTTTGTAATTATGATAAACTTCTGGGCAAAAGTGCAATTTCAATATTCTTCATTAAAGTCGCCGAGAATAAGTCTGACTCGCGTGTGCATCAATCGACGCATCGATCGTTTCCACGAGTGTGTCGATCGATGCATTACTCTGTTTTGGACAGTGAACTATCTCTCTCGGGTCAAAACTCCAAAATGCTCCAAAAAGCTCCATAATCACCAAATCCGCTCCAAACGTGCATGTATCTAATAATACTTGTAAAAGACTCTAAAGAAACACAAAAAGACTCTAAAATATACTTATATCATGCTCTAAAACCGATGAAAACCATGATATATCAACTCCCCCAGTAGCTAATCATTTTTTCTATAATCTTATTTTCACTTCTTTAAGGTATTAAAAACAAAAAGTTGAAACTTTTGTGAAAAGTGTTCATCTAGTTTCATGCTTGTTTTTTTTCTTTTTAGTGTTGAGTCTAATTTCATGTTAGGATTGCAATTGCATATGTATAGGGTGTAATGATCTAATTTCCTTGTATATAATTTATTCTTAGAACTCAACATGATGCCCTTGTTAATCATAGTATGTTGCTTGAACATTTCTTGAAAAACTTCATTTTGCACTTTGATCTCTCCACTTGAAACCATTGTCTTGTTCAATGCTTGTCTTGGATTTGAAAGCAAGTCACTTGAGTCTAATGAAATTTAATTTTTCCCACTTATGGGCTTTTGATACTTGATTGTGGTCACCACATACATCTATGTTTTTACTTTTTTTTGGGTGAAATTAACATTTTGTTTAGTGAAATGGTTGTTTTCTTTTTATTGCACTTTTGTTATCTACTTCATTTGCACTTTAGTTTCTTTGCCTTCATTTCTCTTATGTTGTTAGTAAAAAACCAAACTCCTTTATTAGCTTAGATTAAGGAACTTTGATTATTCTTGGTGTCATAGATCACTAGCTCCTTGTGGATTTGATCCTTAAGTGTTACACCAACATACCAGTCGATTGTGGTAGCGTGCACATTAGATTTTAATTGATGTGTAACACGCAAACATCACAATTCCGCAAGGAGGAAGGCATACCAAGGATTTAGAGTTTACGAGACTCTCTTCAAAACATGTGAATATAGAGGGTCAAAAGGGTCCTTCAAGGGGAGGAGCTTACATACTTCTTTTGAAAACGAGCAATGAAGAAACATATGCTCTAAAGTTTATAATTGGCCAACAGTGACATTCAGAATGATCGATTACACATCTAGTCGTGAGTAGAGCCCCCACTGGTAAGGCCTTCTGAACAATCTTCCATAAGATTAGTTGATCTTTTGGGCAGCTTTAACATTTCATATATTGACATTCCAGTCAAAATGAGGCATGCTCAGAGGAGTGTTTGATTCAGAGTTGTCTCTGCTAGAATGATAATCTGTCTTGGTAGAGTAGGTACATGATTCATGTCCTTGCCAAATATAGCGATCATGGCCTTTTGTTAAGCTAAGTTTGATGGACAGGATTTCAGTCTTATAGAAAGGTATATGGACACATATTTTCTCTTGGTCTCAGTGCATAGAGTTGGTTCCACGAGGTCAGCAACTAACATATTTTGAGATGCTTATGTAGGTGCACCTATAAGCCTCCTTTTGGTGTGGCAAGAAACAATCTGAGTTACACACTTCTGTGATAAGTCCATTACCAATTTGTTTGCCTCGTTTTTTCTTGATAAGGCTCTTCTCGATAATAATCCCTCTCCAACCATGTGATGCAAATGTTGGAGCTTCAATACAGAGAAAGTCTGAGGAATGGCAATATTTCCCCAACAACACTCTACCAATCAGGCTTGAAGGATTGGTGAGGATTCTCCAGCTAGTTTTTGTGAGGATAGATTCATTGAAACATTGTATGTCTCTCAACCCCAACCCAAATGACTTATTACTCCTTGTTAACTTGTTACATGCTACCCAACATATCTTATCTTTCTCCATTTTTTTGTTCCAACAGAAGCTCGTAAGAGTAGATTGAATTCTTTTACATAAACTAACCAGTATCTTGAAGCTGGTGATACTATAAGTTGACATGGATGATAGAACATATTTTAGAATAACGAGCTTACCAGCCGTTGATAGGAAGCGAGTGTGTAACGCCCCCTTTCCATTATCCGCTGACCGACGAGCTGACCGGTCAACAATCAAACAAGAACATAACCAAGTCGAACCTGAGCAAGTCAAACAGGAAAGGTTCGTCACAATATGAAGTCAGGGATAGTCCGGTTCGAGTCAATGGCTCGCACCCAACCGTCCTTGACCCCGTTTACCTCGCTTTCACAATACAAACCATTTCAACATGTATTGCTTCCGCGAGTTGTGTCGGTTCGGACGAAACCAATATACCAGAGAAGCGTATTTATTTCTAAGTAGATAAACGTTTACATAACGTTTATGCAATTTACAAAACAATTTGCCTATTAAGATCTATTCACCAAATAAACACAGTTAAATAGGCGCCAAAGCCGAACCAAAAACAACCATTAAAAATCATCGAATCAGAACTCTAGCCCACAAGCGATCCCGAAACTACATTGAGGACCTTTTGCGTCTATCGCTGCTAGACCTGAAAAACACAAGAAGAGTAATGAGCGATCTAATATCATCCAGCGAGTTGTCTCCCCACTAACGGCTTCTAGTCTATCTATAACTACAATTTCCCGCCCCCAAAAACCCAAAATAACAATCATAAGGAGAAATGGTCTATCACGTGCCACCATGACGTGATAAACCCACAACACACAAGCACTTGTAAAAGAAATGGAAGATTTACGGAAATCGACGGCACTGCGGCACATGTCCTCGATTAGACTCGATCTACCTACCGCGCACATGGATCTTAACACCACTGGGCCCACTATGCGAGCTCGGTAACTTCTACGGGTTTACATAGTCACCAATGAGGTAACTACAACTACCCACGAATCATGGACGTTAACACGAAATCCGACGACCTAGGACGTTGTTCTCCGTCCATCGATACTCAACGACTCGGGCTACCCCACGGTAACCTAAGTTTCCATGTAGTCCGGCCTTAGGACATGACCCCGTATTCTCTGGACCATACACCTACCGGCGTCACTCAGTGTGTTCACACCATAACCAGAATCACAATGTGAAACGGTTAGGTCACCACCCAAGGATCCAATCGGGTCAGAAGTACCAGAACGCTTTCAATTCTAGACTTGCGGGATCTAACGCACCCTAGAGTCCTAGTGCAGTAAAGTAAACACACAGACTCACTGGGACTCTAACACACAACACAAGACCGAGAAGGTCAACAAGAAAATAAAAGCAACACTGATCTATCCCGCAAGTCCTAACCACCACCAACCCCACCCGGTGCTATACCGAGTCAAGCAACTACAAACTTACCCGGTCCCATGACCGGGTAAGTGCCACGCAACCGACTATCCGGCCCTACATCGGAGTAGTCTAAGAACAAGTCTGCACACATCACACACAACATCAAAGCAACAACATACACACAACAGTTACACATGCCTTTAAGGTTCATTAATGTCTTTTAATATCATTTAATTCGCTTCTTTGGATTAGCGGATTGCTAATCCGGATACAGCTCATTAACCACACAACACTTTTAATTAACCTTTCCTAAGTATCTTTTAATAAATTCTCAATATGTCGGTTTAGTGTTAGTAACTTACTAACTCTCCGGCATCTCATTATTAAATTAACTTCATTCATTAACCTGAAGCCCATCTATTTAACCTAACCCACCCCGTTATATAGTATATACATTCGTTAAGTGTTTTAGTCCGTATTTTAATATCGTCTTAATTCCCATATATAGATTCATTAATATCGTTCTTAATACGTATATATGCATATAGGTCCTAGCATCCAACGTCTCGTGCGCCGACATAATGGCCCTTGCCACGCGTGACTCTGTGGCCTTAGCTGGAGGTCCGAGTTACAACATCCCCACGGGGCGGCGTGATGGGTTAAGAACGAACGCGAATGGCGTGTTCAACCTTATCGGACCAACCGCCTCCGTGGCTGCGTTTCTCAGGTTCTTTGGGGACAAACTGATGAACACGTTCGATGCGGTGGCTCTTTTGGGTGCACACACGGTTGGTGTGGGATCTTGTGATCTATTCCGGAACCGGCTCACGAATTTTAATGGAACCGGACTGCCCGATCCGTCCATGGACTCCGGTTTGGTTACAAAGTAAGTTAGACCGGATTGCGTTCGAGTTTATAACCAACTGTTTGATTTATTTATTTTTCGAAACAGTCGCAAATCGGATTTCTTTGTGTTTGTGTTGTGTTTTTCAATATTTAACAAATCAAAACATACTTACTGTTATTAAATATATATTTTTGGTTTGATTTTGGATTAGGTCCACACTTGATAATCTACTCAATATCGAAAACTTTATTTACACAGTTTAACCACTATATGTGCGGCGTCAGAGAACCCATCAACAGGACTTGATCGGTCAACTCCGTTGACTTTCGATAATGCATTCTTCGGACAAATCCGATTGAGGAGAGGAGTTTTGCAACTTGACCAGCGGCTCGCAACGGACGAAGCCACTTCTAGTGTGGTGGCTCAATACGCAGCCGACAACGACTTATTCAAACGCCAGTTTGCGATCGCGATGGTGAAATTGGGAGCCGTTGATGTCTTTACCGGCGAAGACGGTGAGATCAGAACGAATTGCTGGGCATTCAACGACAATTAACTTGTTTTTATGTGTGTTTTGCATTCTGATTCTTGATTGTTTGTTTGATTGTTTTTTTTATATTGATTATTGTTAATAACTATATGTTAAGTTGATTCAAATTTGGGTGAATTTTGATGTATTTGTGTTGCTATTTTGATTTACTTTAAATAAAATTATTTTAAAATTATTACAAATATATAATTATTGTGCTGTACAGAAAAAAAACTTATAATTATATTGACTTCATTTCAATTGAACATATATTTAAATAAATAACTTATTATTTAACTTTATCCACTTTAACCGGTTCAATCGGGTGAGTTAGTAACTCAAAAGAAATCCAGCTTCATTCATAGTTTGGTTAAAAAAGGTTAACTTTACATAACTATATTTGAAATCGGTTTTAGTCATCATTTTAGGTTTAGGGTTTGGATCATCGCCCGATATTAACATACCTCGATACTTCTAGAAAGCATAAAAAGAAGCATTTTAGGTATGATCGAAGAATAAATAGCGATGAGGAAGCAAGGAAGGTTATTGAAATAATTTGACAAAAGGATCATGTAAGAGAAGGTGGAGGCCAAAATACACAGATGCAGACGAGCTCTGATTCAATGGTCGAAAGAGAAGAAAGAGAACAATGCTTTACCCATTAAGACGCATCAGGATGCGTTAGAACTTGAACTCTCCACCTCTCCTCCTAACCAAGACGCAATCAAGGAAATTACAAAGAAGATGAGGACACTTGCAAGGCTAAGGAACTCTTCTGGAGGCAAAGAAGAAGAGTTCAATGGCTACATGAAAGGGATAAAAACTCAAAGTACTTCCACTCTGTCACCAGATCGTGGAGGGCTCGTAATAAAATTACAATAATCGAAGACGCGGAAGGACATGCGTTTTTTGAGGAATAAAAATCGGGATTACCTTCTGACAATTCTTTCAAAAGATATTCACATAGACTAATCCTGTGGTTCTCAAGGCAGTAGAAGATGCAATCTTAAACCACATCACCACAGAGATGAACGACGCCTTGTGTGCAATCCCCGATATGGCAGAGATCAAACGGGCAGTGTTTAATATTCATGCCGATAAAGCCCCGGGTCCTGACAGTTTTTCAGCCGGCTTTTACCAATCTTTTTGGGAATTACTTTGGAACGATGTTTGTCGAGAAATTCAGAGTTTTTTCATCTCTGGAAAACTGGATCCTAAAATCAATAATACCCATGTATGTTTGCTTCCAAAAATTGATGCACCAAAGGTGCCTGGAGACTTCAGACCAATTGCTTTATGAAACGTCCGATACAAAATCATACCCAAGATTCTCACTCATCGTCTCCAACCTTTCCTTGACGGATAGTCTCAAAGCATAAAAATGCCTTCGTTCCCGGTGGGGTAATAGGAAATAACATCTTTATCACTCACGAGAATCTCCACTTTCTGATAAACTCGGCAGCTACAAAACGATGTTCTATGGCAGTAAAAACTTACATGAGCAAGACTTACGACCGAATCGAGTGAAATATTTTGAAGAAAGTAATGGAACAGTTTGGTTTTCACCAACAATGGATCCATTGGGTTATGGAATGTGTGACCTCTGTCAAATACTTCTTTCTGATAAACGATTCACCTCAAGGAACCACAACCCCGTCGCAAGGTCTTTGTCAAGGCGACCCACTCTCACTCAACTCTTTATATTGTGTACATAAGTCATCTCCGGACTGCGCAGCAGTGCCCAACTCTCGGGAAATATAAAAGGTTTGCAAGTTGAGAGGAAATCACCTTTCATTAATCATCTATTATTTGCTGACGATATCATGTTGTTCTGTCTCACAGGTGAGGCATGTTGCAAGGCTCTAATGGATATTCTAAAGCGATACAAAGACATCTCGGGACACAAAATAAATGTTGATAGGTCCTCCATCAATCTAGCAAGGTTCCTCAAGCCATTTGTTCTAGGATTAAACAATCGCTTGGAATATTGAAAGAGTGGGTTGTCGGTAAGTACCTAAGACTGCCTTAAAATTTCGAACGAAAGAAAATAGTTGTGTTCACAGGAGCTGTGAATACGATACGGACTGCGCAGCAGTGCCCAACTCTCGAAAAATCTAAAAGGTTTGCAAGTTGAGAGGAAATCACCTTTCATTAATCATCTATTATTTGCTGACGATATCATGTTGTTCTGTCTCACAAGTGAGGCATGTTGCAAGGCTCTAATGGATATTCTAAAGCGATACAAAGACATCGGGGACAGAAAATAAATGTTGATAATGTTGGAATTATGTACAGTAATCTCTGTACTGTCTCTAGAAAGTAAGAGTATGTCAATGATCAGACATAAGTCATATAATACTGGGGGTCATGATGGCTTGCTAGAGTCCGCTCATGATCTATAAGTCTTGGATTTATTGCCTTTATTATATGATCCCATATGGGTCACACGCCTAAGCTAACAGGAAACTATAAAGGAATGGTTCAGCAGAAGTACAGTAAAAGTGCCAGGCATTTACTGTATTTAGAGAGATTAAAGGGCCTGATTAAATCTAAGGGATTTAATCAGATTGGGACTTGGGCCCAAAAGCCCAAAAGAACTAGACATAAGTTTTATAAATCAAACTTAACCTAGCTCTCTCTCTCTCAACTCTCTCTGCGCCTCCCTCCTCTCTGGTCTAGCAGCCATCTTCCTGAAGTGTGCGTGTGTGAACCTCTGGAGGAGCTGTCCCTTGGCGGTTCTGCTGATCTCTGACAATACCTCTCTAATCCGCTGCATAAACAAGGTATTTACTGAGATCCCTTTATGATTCTGCAAGAGAACCTAGATCCAATATGTTTAGTAGGGTTTAATCTGAATGAATTGAACCAGGATAAACACTAAACAATCCTTCAGTGGTATCAGAGCCATTGGTTCTATTAGGATTTCTTGTTAGAGTCATGTTTAGGTTGTTTAGAAGTGTTTGAATCAATCATTGCTTGAAATATGATAAGAAAACACTTAAGAAACAAAAGTTAAAACCCTAAGCTAAAATCGCATGAACCGATCCATTAGGAAAGGTATGCGTCGGAGTGTGGATCGCCAAAGGATCACACGTCCGGATCGGAGTGACGCACGGACCGATCGCTTGACCGGATCGTGTCGCGTCGTCGTCCCGATCGGCGTTAAGGCGCGAGAGATGGACCGGTCCGCTGCGCGATCGTGTCCCGCCTCTCTCGGCCGCGCTTGCCTGATCACGTCCCGCTCTCGTCCCGCCTTGCTGCATCGATCGCGTGAAGCTTGCGCTGTCCGGATCGATGGTCGCAGCTTGTGCCGGTCCGGTTTTGGTTTGTGGTTCGGTTTAAAATTTTTTAAAATTTAATCGTCACGGTTTACAGACTTAATAAAAATTATTAAATCTGGTTAAACCGTGATAAGAAATCCAATGTCGTTTAAAATTGGATTTAGTGCCTAAACCAGTGGTTTTCTAATTTGATTTGGTTGGACCAAATAAATTGAGAAAATCCGGTTTAGTAAATGACCGGTTAACAATTGTGGTTGTCGTAGTAATTAATCTTGGTTAGACCAATTTTAATGAACCAGACCGGTTATGTCATTTAATTGGGCAATTGGGTTATGTCTTGGACATAGACCAATTCTTGGGCCTTGGGGCAAGAAGTTAAAACAATTGGGCCAGTTATTTGAGTCTCTTCTTCAGATTTAATTTAAAATTTTATTTAATAATTAAAATTCGATTTTAAATTAATTTGATTCCAAAATATTAAATTAGAAAGTTTCTTGGAATAGAAGTTTCTAGATTTGCATGTTTTGGATATTTAGGAAATTTCTATAGTTAGAAAGTTTCCAATTTTAGAAAGTTTCCAATTATGAAAGTTTCCAAAAACAGAAGGTTTCCCAAAATGGAAAGTTTCCCAAAATAGTAATCTTCTATTTTGGGATGAGATTTTAAGAAAACCTATAAACCTCAAATAATATCAAGCGTTGGATGTCTTGTCCAGTCTATGTCAGCTGTTGAAACCCATTCAATTGTACACATGGCCTTACAGTGTGAGGGTGTCTATCTTTTGCGTGGGTAAGACAGTTTGTGATTCATTAATGTTATTGGGAGTCCCAGACATTAGTGATTACATGACTGTATAGTCTGGTTTTCTTGACTGGGTCATCGGGAGTCCCGGACCTTGAGACATCAGAGTGGATTGGGCCTCGGGCCCAGATTCACAACCAAGAGTTATATCACGGATATAATTAGCCGAGATAGGGCTTACCGATATAAGCTAAGGTTGGGTGACGGCCAGTGGCCCACTTTGATCTTAGTTATATGTGGATCTTGGAATCATTATATTCTTTTGAGGGTAACTAATGTTATTGAATATAATGCGAGATTAATCATATTGAACATATTAACTAAAATCCTTTTATCTTAAATTTCAGCAATGACTACAACAAGTACACAAAACACATTCTCAATCCGGTCTGTTCTCGACAAGGAGAAGCTGACTGGAACGAACTTCCTGACGTGGTCAAGGAACTTGAGGCTGGTCCTCAAGCAGGAGAAGAAGGAATATGTCCTTCGTGATCCCCTCCCCGAGAGGCCTCCAAACAATGCCGCCAGGAATCTGCAGAATGCTTGGGAAAAGCATTCGTCAGATGAAAATGATGTTTATTGCCTGATGTTGGCAACCATGACTCCTGAACTGCAAATGCAGTTCGAGAGTGTGCTGTCGCCCATCGAGATAATGGCAAGCCTGAAATCGCTTTTTCAGGAGCAGGCAAGGACTGAGAGGTTCCAGACAGTTAAGAACCTCTTAGACTGTAAGATGGCTGCAAATGCGGCAGTGAGTCCTCATGTCTTGAAAATGATGGGTTATCTCGATCATCTTCAGAAACTCGACTGCCCTATCAGCCATGAACTTGCCTGCGAAATCATTCTGCAGTCTTTGCCTGCAAGCTATGATCAGTTCATTCTGAACTTCAATATGCATGGCTTGACTAAGACATTGCCTGAGCTTCATGGAATGCTCAAGACTGCAGAGCCCAACTTGAGGAAAGCCAAGGACCCCAACGTGCTTATGGTACAAAAGGGCAAGGGCTTTAAGAAATCCTCTGCCAAGGACAAGGGAAAGACTAAGGCTGTTCAAGTCTCGGACAAGGACACGTCCAAGCCCAAGCCCAAGTCCAAGGCTGGGCCTACTGACATCTGCAGGTTCTGCAAAGAACCAGGGCATTGGAGGAGAGAATGTAAGAAATTCCTGGAAGGTCTAAAGGAATTGAAGAAGAAGACTCTGGAGACTTCTTCATCAGGTATTTTTGTTATAGAAGTTAATACAACTACTTCTGATAATACCTCATGGGTTATGGATACTGGTTGTGGGGCTCATATTTGTACTAATATGCAGGCACTCAGCAACAGTAGGAGGCTGAAGCAAGGACAAGTGGAGCTACGAGTTGGGAATGGAGCGAAAGTTCCTGCACTAGCTGTAGGCACATACTTGTTGTCTTTACCTTCGGGATTGGTTTTAGAACTTAATAACTGCTATTTTGTACCTGCGATAAGCAGAAATATTATTTCAGTTTCTTTGTTGGATTTGGAAGGTTATGATTTTTCAGTTAAGAATAAATTATGTTCCTTCAATCGCAATAATTTGTTCTATGGTTGTGCCCCTCTTACGAATGGGCTTTACATACTTGATCAATCCGCACCAATTTATAACATTAATACCAAACGGTTCAAACCTAATGAGGAGAACCGAACGTTTCTATGGCATTGTCGTTTAGGGCACATCAGTGAGAAACGCATTAAGAGGCTCCATTCGAATGGACTTCTTGGCTCATTTGACTTTGAGTCATGTGAGAAATGCGAATCCTGCCTGATGGGAAAAATGACGCGGGCCCCCTTTAATAAACCCAACGAGAGGGCCAGTGACTTATTGGGCCTGATACACACTGATGTGTGTGGCCCAATGTCCACAAATGCAAGAGGAAACTATCAGTACTTCATTACCTTCCCTGATGATTTCAGTAGGTATGGATATGTTTATTTAATGAAACATAAGTCTGAATCGTTTGAGAGATTCAGAGAATTCCAAAATGAAGTACAGAACCAACTTGGCAAAAGCATTAAATCTCTTCGGTCCGACCGAGGAGGAGAATACTTGATCCAAGAGTTCAGTGATCATCTGAGAGAGTGTGGGATAGTTTCCCAACTCACTCCTCCTGGAACACCTCAATGGAATGGTGTATCTGAGAGAAGGAATCGAACCTTATTGGATATGGTTCGGTCTATGATGAGTCACACAGACCTTCCAATATCCCTTTGGGGATATGCTATGCTAACAGCAGCGTTCACTCTAAACAGAGCGCCATCAAAAGCAGTAGCTAAGATACCATATGAATTGTGGACTGGGGAAACTCCAGTGCTGTCTTATCTTAGAATTTGGGGTTGTGAAGCCTATGTCAAGAGATTGATCTCTGACAAGCTTACACCAAAGTCTGATAAATGCTACTTCATTGGTTATCCGAAGGAGACCAAGGCTTATTACTTCTACCTACGATCCGAGAACAAGATTTTTGTTGCCCGGGATTGTAATTTTCTTGAGAGGGAGTTTCTCTCTAAGAAAAACAGTGGGAGTAAGGTACTGCTTGAAGAAATTCAAGATGAACAGGATACTGCTCAACCTAATGAGGAAGAGCAGCAGGAGGACCTACAAGAAATTGTAGAGCCTGAATCTGTAGTACCTGAAGTTCGAAGATCCGGAAGGATCCGTCACGAACCCGAGAGATATCAAGGATTCCTCGTGACTAACTGTCATGATCTTCTGATCATTGATGGTGATGAACCATCGAACTTCAATCAAGCCATGATGGGCCCAGATTCCTCTAAGTGGCGTAAGGCCACTGATTCCGAAATGGACTCCATGTCGGTCAACCAAGTGTTTTCATTGGTTGACTTACCCGCTGGTGTAAAAGCCATCAAGTGTAAATGGATCTTCAAGAAGAAGATCGACGTGGATGGAAATGTCCAGATTTATAAAGCCAGGTTGGTGGCAAAAGGTTTCAGGCAAGTTCACGGTGTGGATTATGATGAAACCTATTCCCCAGTGGCTATGATGAAATCTATTCGGATTCTACTAGCAACTGCAGCTTTTCATGATTATGAAATTTGGCAGATGGACGTGAAAACCGCCTTCCTGAATGGAATTCTGGAAGAGGATGTGTATATGACACAACCTGACGGTTACATAGATCCAAAGAATGCTGGGAAAGTATGCAAGCTTCATAAATCCATTTATGGATTGAAGCAAGCATCGAGGAGCTGGAATCTTCGTTTTGATGAAGCGATCAAGCAATTTGACTTCATCAGAAACGAAGAAGAACAATGCGTGTATAAGAAGACTAGTGGGAGCAAGATAGTATTTCTTATTCTGTATGTCGATGACATACTCCTTCTCGGAAACGACGTACCAATGCTGCGGTCGGTAAAGGACTGGCTTGGAAGTTGTTTTTCCATGAAAGACATGGGTGAAGCCGCATACGTTCTTGGAATCAGGATCTACCGGGATAGATCTAAAAGGCTGATAGGCTTGTGTCAAGATTCATACATTGACAAAGTCCTGCATAGATTCAGCATGGCAGATTCCAAGAAGGGCTTCACACCAATGGTACATGGCACAATGCTAAGCAAGAAGCAGAGCCCAACGACGGCTGCTGAGCTTGAGCGCATGAAGAATATTCCTTATGCATCTGCAATAGGATCTTTCATGTATGCCATGATCTGTACTCATCCTGATGTTGCTTATGCATTGAGCATGACGAGTAGATACCAGTCAAATCCAGGAGAAAGCCACTGGATTGCCGTCAAGAATATCCTGAAGTATCTGAGACATACTAAGGATAAGTTCTTGGTGTACGGCGGAAGAAATGTGCTTGAAGTCAGTGGATTCACGGACGCAAGTTTCCAGACAGACCAAGATGATTTCCGGTCACAGTCCGGTTATATCTTTTGTCTGAATGGCGGTGCAGTTAGTTGGAGAAGCTCCAAGCAAGACACCGTTGCTGATTCCACTACAGAAGCTGAATATGTCGCCGCCTCAGAAGCAGCGAAGGAAGCTGTTTGGATACGAAAGTTCATTATTGAACTAGGTGTGATACCAAATGCAGCTGAGCCTCTGGCACTGTTTTGTGATAACAATGGTGCTATAGCTCAGGCAAAGGAACCAAGATCACACCAGAAATCCAAGCATATACTAAGAAGATTTCACTTGATACGTGATATCATTAATAGAAAGGAAGTCAAGATCAGCCGAGTTGCGACAGATGACAATGTCGCTGATCCATTGACAAAGCCACTCCCAAGGCCTAAGCTCGAGTACCTGACTGAAGCTGTAGGCATTAGAGACATTGAAATGTAATCTAAATTTGAGTGGGAGTTTGAGGGCTTTATTTAGTTATTGATATGTTCTTGTAAAACATTTTTTTAGATGTTTTAATAAAATTATTATTTCAAGATTATTTTAACTGTGATGAAATAATCGTTCCAAAATGATATAAACCATTTTATAGGTCATCGAAGTAAGTGACTTGATCTTGAGTCATCGAAGTCATTTAGCTTGATCATGAGACCCTATATTTGATAGATGGCTTATATCATCCTGTCCCTAGTCGAAGGTTGTTGAAATTGGAACACCAACAACCGCGTGAGACTAGATTAGTATGTGACTTATGACCAAGTTTCAGGGTGTCATAGATGCACGGCATCAAAGTCAGTACATAGGTGTATGTTGGGGTACATACGACCGGACATGACCCGCTAATAAGAACTCTTCAGGATATTTATATCTGTGTCATAAGAGATTCTCACTACGACTATAGAGTATAGTCCTTAGACCTGAGTTCGCATGCATGTGACTGCACATGAACTGATGCGCTTTGATCATTGTCTAACGCTGTCGTTAAGCGATAGTTATAAGGACCTTGTTTGGGTGTATTATGAAGTGAGTAGTTTGCAGTGATGGAACAAGACGGGATTTGTCCCTCCAATATAAATGGAGTGAATATCTCTAGGCCAATCGGAGATTTGAATACTGGAAAATGCATGGCCATGCTCAAACGGACTGTCCCGAGTCGTTTGGATTGTCAGTGTCAAATCAGAGTCCGATAAACATGATTAAGCTTTATAAGGATGACACTCATCTTGCCTTATGACTAATCGAGATATTGAGACAAAAGGATTATGAATACAGAGATTCCAGTACAAGTGGGAGATTGTTGGAATTATGTCCAGTAATCTCTGTACTGTCTCTAGAAAGTAAGAGTATGTCAATGATCAGACATAAGTCATATAATACTGGGGGTCATGATGGCTTGCTAGAGTCCGCTCATGATCTATAAGTCTTGGATTTATTGCCTTTATTATATGATCCCATATGGGTCACACGCCTAAGCTAACAGGAAACTATAAAGGAATGGTTCAGCAGAAGTACAGTAAAAGTGCCAGGCATTTACTGTACTTAGAGAGATTAAAGGGCCTGATTAAATCTAAGGGATTTAATCAGATTGGGACTTGGGCCCAAAAGCCCAAAAGAACTAGACATAAGTTTTATAAATAAAACTTAACCTAGCTCTCTCTCTCTCTCAACTCTCTCTGCGCCTCCCTCCTCTCTGGTCTAGCAGCCATCTTCCTGAAGTGTGCGTGTGTGAACCTCTGGAGGAGCTGTCCCTTGGCGGTTCTGCTGATCTCTGACAATACCTCTCTAATCCGCTGCATAAACAAGGTATTTACTGAGATCCCTTTATGATTCTGCAAGAGAACCTAGATCCAATATGTTTAGTAGGGTTTAATCTGAATGAATTGAACCAGGATAAACACTAAACAATCCTTCAGATAAGTCCTCCATCAATCTAGAAAGTTGCCTCAAGCCATTTGTTCTAGGATTAAACAACCGCTTGGCATATTGAAAGAGTGGGTTGTCGGTAAGTACCTAAGATTGCCTGAAAATTTCGGACAAAAGAAAAAAGTTGTGTTCACAGGAGCTGTGGATACGATACGGCAAAGATCGCATAGTTGGCCAACAAAATCTCTCTCGAGAACCGTAAAGAAAGTTCTATTGCAAGCTGCGTTATCCTCCCTTCCAACTTATATGATGTCATGTTTTAAAATCACGATCTCGCTTTGTAAACGGATTCAATCTATCATCACTTGTTTCTCGTGGGATGTGTCCCCAGATAAGCGGAAGATATTATGGGTTGCATGGAATCCCCTTACACGCTCCTAAGATGGGGGGGGGGAGGGCACTAGGCTACAAAAAAATTAAAATTTTCAACAATGATCTTATCGCAAAGCTAAGTTGGAGGATTCTAAATCATCCCGACTTTCTACTCTCTCAGGTCTTACTTGGTAAATATTGTCAGGATTGCTCCTTTATGGAGAGCTGTGCAAATCCGAACTCTTCTCATGGTTGGAGAAGCATTTTAGCGGGCATAGATTTACTGAAAACTGTTCTCGGATGGCTTGTTGGACAAGGAGATGAGATCAATGTATGGACAGCCCCTTGGATTTACACTTTTCACCCAATTAATCCTATCGGTCCTCCAAATTCTCTTAACTGTGACTTGAAGGTGTTTGACCTCCTAGAAACATCCACAAACGAGTAGAATATTACAGTTATTTGTGGAAACTTACCTCTCTATGAGTGATATTCGTAAATTGATCCCCAGATCCGTTAAACCGCCAGATAAGTTGGTGTGGCTCGCGGAAAAGTCTGGCTCCTACACCACAAAATCTGGATACAACCTTTCAAGGAGAAACACACTACTGCCTGCTCCTAAATCTTTTCAGTGTCGCATAAATATCTGGAACTTAAAGATCTCACCAAATATCAAGAACTTTTTATGGCGCGCAACAAGTAACGCCTTGCCCGTCGGAAGCTTTCTGGCAGCTAGAGGCGTCTCCTCGGTGCTTATTTGTAAGAGATGCAGAGAGGAAGAGAGCATAACTCACGTACTCTGTCTTTGTCCTTTTGCAAAAGTTTTATGGAATATGGCTCTGGTCTGTTTGGGACAACCTTTACAACAGAATTTCCCTGATTCAAAACATCTATTTCCCTGTGGGTCTCTTTTCCACCCTGTTAACTCCCTGGTTGATTTGTCACCTCAAACACGCTTAATTATGGAATTCTCTCTAGACAAGTGACCAAAAAGATAAGTACAATTTGCTGACATATGTAGCCAAATCAATTTTTGTAAGAAACTCTGCATATATTAGAAATCAGGATGTTACAATCACCCCAACTCACAGAGTGCAACATCTCTATTGCGCATCTAATCTTTATATTTGACGGTGTGAGCCCATATGACTCCACACTTGTTTTTTTGGGATTCGACATTGATATAACTTGTAACGTCCCGACCGCCACAGTCTGTGGGCCCACAACCTCTCTCTTTCCATGGGCCTACCTTCGTTTGAGGACGGGTGTGTTAGTCCTAGAGGTTCAAAAGACTTATTTACTGAACCTGAAATCACCATGCGATATTTCTCTGTGATTTGTCCTCACTCGCACGATACCGCGAATCAGTTCCCGGTAAATCACCAATGTTTCAACTACTTTAGCTCAAGCACGCTTAACTTACAAGTTCTTTCAGGACAAGTGACCTAAAAGATAAATGAACTTTGCTGACCAAATCAATTCTTTAAAGCCTCTCCTCATATATCACAAACCGGGATGTTACAATCACCCTCATTCACAGAGCGTAAAGTTCTTGTTACGCACCATGATTGTTATCCTTAAGGGTGTGAGCCCGTATGACTCTACACGCGTCTTTGGATTCAGATCTAATATCACTTGTAACACCCCAACCACCACCATCTATGGGCCCCACCCTTATCTTACGGCTGATGTGTTAGTTCGAGAAGCTCGAGAGACTTGTTTACCGATCATGTAATCACCATGTGATCTTTCTCCATGATTTGTTCTCACTCACGCTATAACGCGAATCACTTCTCAGTAGGTCACCCATCCTTCAACTACTCCACCTCAAGCACATTTAACTATGAAGTTCTTTCTAGAAAATTGACCGAAAAGATAAATGGACTTTGGGGACATAGGTAGCTAAATCAATTCTTTTTAGTCTCTCCGCATATGATTGTAACATCCCGGTGTGTGGTATATGTGGAGAGGCTTAAAAGAATTAATTTGATACATATGTTACCAATGTGCACTTGTCTTTTTAGTTACTTATACAGAGAGAACTCTAGAGTTAAGCTTGCTTGAGATGGAGTAGTTGAAGGATGTGTGTGAGAGTCGGAACTCGCACTGTCAAAACTTGTAGAGCAAACTTTTAGGGAACAGAAACCTCAAAGATAAACCAGTCGAAATAGTTAACCCTGAGGATATTTTATTGATAAGAAATCGAAAAGAGTACAAAGATCGAAAAAGAGAGTAAAAAAAATCGGAAAAAGAGAGTACAAAGAACCAAAACGGCTAAGACAAACTGCTCTGTTCTTAAGTCTAGATGCTAGGGTTTTTCGCTCTCTCTATATCATACGACCATCATCTCCTTTTATAGTCTCGGTAAGTCGGCTCCGACAATATTTTCCGCAAGATTTGCGGAAATATACATGTTGTTATCTCCTTCCTTTTTCTGTTAAGATTTACATTTTTATCTCGGATTTTCCTCTTTAGCTTGAAGATTCCTTGATCCTTGCTTCTTCGAGTCTCTCTTTCCGCGACTTGACCTATTTGCCGAATGGGCCGAGAATGGACGCTCCGAGTCCGTTTGTATGCAAACTTCTCTATTCGGCCCAAAGTTTTGGTCATACGAAAGTTGTACATTTGGACCTAAGTTTGTATTTCCTCTAACTTGGCCCGTTAACTTAGTTTATCGGCCAAGAAGGTTCGAGCTGACATTTCCAAAGGTGGATTACGGCAAGTTTGTGCATATCGGTGATCGGGAAATGAGAAGGGATTGATTTGGATCCGAGCTGGTTCAGCTCGGTTTTCTGTGCTGGTTTAGCTCGGTTTTCCGAGCTAGTTCGGCCCGGTCCTCTGAGCTGGTTCAGCTTGGTTTCTCGAGTCGGTTCAGCTCGATCTTTGTCTGTTTGGACGTTTCGTCGATCCGTGGTTCCTGTCGGAAGATGCGTTTATCTGATTAAAGTATCGTCCGTTTCATATGAAATGTATTTGTCGAAACCACTTTTCCGATAAGTTGTTTAGATGAAGTTGTCGGTTCTTCGTATAACTTGGTTATTCGCATGAAACATTGTCTGTCTGTAGTGTACATTTATCTGTGTGTGATTGTCCGAACTTGTTTTCGGCTATTGTTTTCGTCGAGGGGGTTTTCGACCCCAACAGGTAGCTCCCCAGCTTGCCAGACTTGAATGCGATGATGGCGAGGTTATTTCGTATTCGAGGCAAAAACAATTGTCCGAAAGAACTTTAATAAACCAGCCCCCGTGTTATCGTCCTTGCGATAAAAGGTTGTCGATCGCAGTTGATTCCTCCATGCTTAGTCAATCCGACCACATGCCTAATCATGACTTGTTCTGCCATGATTTTCTCGGGCATGCTTGCGACAAAATGATTGAAAAGAAATCATTTTGAAATTCTATGCCTTGGTGAATTCTATAAGTATTCACTCCTTCATTTTTCACTTCTCATTCCTCTCTCCAAAGGAAGTAATTGCTCGAAAAGTTTGACTCGGCCGATCGTGACTAACTTGTCATACATGGTTCGGGCAATCCCGAGATCGTTCTAAGAAACCATGTGAAATTATGATCCTACCCCTACTTCTTTGGAGTGATATATATAAGTATCCTTCATCCTCCATCCATTTATTCATTCACTCACTCTCTCTAGAGTTTGAAAGTTTTTCCTCTCTAATCTCTCTCTAGATTTTGATACAGTCTTGGACGATGTCATTCTAGAGCGCAGCCCTCCCGTTTTCTGAGCGTGAACTCGTGAAGGCTAGAATAAGAGTGGCAGCAAAAGAAAAAAGGCAGCGGATCGAGGGAAAAGCGTCCGAGATGACCGGAGAAGGCCAGGAATCCGTGCATGGTTTGTCTCTTAATCAGGAGGTCCCTCTGGTTCCAGGCGGACTGGAAGCCGACCAAAACCCCGGTGCTCGCTGTACACCCAGAAGTCTAGTCTTGGGTTTGGAGGCTCAGAATGCTCCGCCTGATAATAATAAGAAAAGGACCAGGAGAGCGGGTGAAACTGAAGTTCCTCGAACTATATCAAAGTCTGCTACCAGTGGCTCGAAGTTCAAGGGCCTTAATTACGATAATGTCGCGGAGGTTACGAAGTTTTGTTAGGGTGTATGGCACGCGGGGGATGTTCCGATTCGGTATGAGGACATGTCGTGCGGATCTTCGCTTGTCCACGCTGGCCAAGACTTCTTAAAGGTAGGGACTTTTCCCTTTTGACCGGCACAACTTTTTCTGATACATTTTTTTTTGTCTCAGGCCTGGGCGTCGGTGAATAAGCAGGCCGCCGAATCCGAGAGAGAAATCTACGGAGCTAAAGAGTTGTTCCGCAAGCATTTGGCTGATAATCAGGAACTGGAGTTTTCCCTATCGGAATTGAAATCTGCGCGTGAATTACAGGCGGCCGAGTTCGAGGCAGCGCGGCACTCTGTTGATGATGAAAAGGCGAAGGCTCTCGCCGAGGCTGAAGCTTTAAGGTTGAAGCTCGTGGAGGAGGGTTCTTCCCGCGATGCCGCTTTGAAGGAGGCAACCAAGAAAGGGAGAAAAGGAATGCTTGACAAATTCTCGTCCCGTTTTAAGAAACTTCGCGATATTTTTGCCAAGCTTCCCACGGCCAAAAAGTGACATTGCGATTTCATAGAAACAAACAGTAACCTCGAGATGATCGCCGCGTTGAAGGCACAGGACCCTCCAGCGTTCGAGGCTGAGGAGGAGGAGCTTGAGATTGCGAAGGCGGCGCTTCTCGCGGATGATGTTCCTGAGTTTGACCGATTGATGGTCGAGGCGGGGAATTGCTTTAATCTCTCACCTTTCTCTGGGGATTCCGGTGGGCCGCTTCAGTGGGATTCTTCCCTTGCTGATGATGCGGAATCCGCCGGTGTTTTCAATGTCTATGGTTCTTACCTCTGAAATTCATGTTTGTTTGTATCGTTGTTTCAGCTGTTGTTGTTTCCAGAATGGTTGGTCATTCCATCTTGTGAACCCTTTGCTTCTTTCAAATAAACTGCTTTTGTTTTTAGTTTTCCGAGATTATTTTTCGGGTAAAGTGTCTTTAAATGTACCGTGGTTTGTTTAGTCCTTTGAAAGGGGTTCAGAACCGGTTTAGTTCAGGAAACCAGCTTGTTGAACTTGGTTCGAGTTTGTTCAGCTTGGTTTGGGTTGAATTAGCTCGGTAATTTCCGACCTCGTTTAGCTCCGCCTGAGCTGAATTCAGCTCGGTGATTTCGAGCTGGTTTGGCTTAGCCGAGCTGGTTCAGCGTGGGACTTCTGCGAACATATCGAACTTGAAATTAATTCTGGTTTAATCTGTTAGTAATTGCAAAGAGATTTGGATTACTGCACTTAGACTTAGAGAATTCTCGCAAAGAGATTTGGTTAATTCTATATCTGTGATTTGAGTTCTAGAACTGTGCTTAATTAGATCCTGACTGATTGATTTGTCTGCTTGTCTGATTTCCTGAGAACGCCCTAGACTTAGCGCCTCTAATTAACTGCTTTTACCACCAACAATCTGCTACTTGTTAACTTTCTTGCTTTGCTATTTAGTTTAATACAAATTGCTTTCTTCTTAGTTTAAATTCCTACGGTTCTTTATCTATCGAGACCAGAGTCTCTGTGGATTCGATACCCTATATACTACAATCACTTAACTGTGCACTTGCAGTAGAATAGGATTAAAACTAGACCCTATCAAGTTTTTGGCGCCGTTGCCGGGGACTCTTAGAGTCTTCGATAGGATCGAACTTAGGGTTTTTACTAGGATTTTTTATTTTTGTTTCGTTTTGTTTTTATTTTATTTTAAGTTACTGATTTCTCTCTGTTTTCTCTCTGTCGCAGGTACCGATTTCGCTTTGCGTCGATCGTTGCACTTGTGTGTCGATCGTTACTAGGCGATTCTGAGATTGTATCGATCGTTGCACTGATAGCATCGATCGTTGCATGACGATTACATACAGTTTATGCAGACGCGTGAAACTCGAAGTAACCAGAACCTGAACCTCGTTAATCTCGGACTTGAAGAACTTGGACGTCTAGAGAGGACTAACAGAAGAGAAAGAAGAGCAAGGATGGTAGTACATAAGCTAATCATTATGCCTGATGCTCAAGGTACCCTGAGGGACCGAGATAACAATCCGTACAATGCTGCTGGGCAACGGGTTGATGCTGAAGGGAATGTAATCCCTGATCCTCCTGAGCAACCACAACAGGAGCAGAACCAAGGCCAAAGACCGGCCCAAAACAGACAGATGGTTGTCCATGAGAGGACCTTAGCTGACTACAACAGACCGGATGAGTTTCATGCAAACCGGTCAGCTCTTGTGATGCCTGGTTTTGAGAGGAATGATTTTGAAATCAAAACCATCTACTACTCGCTGATGAGACAGAATGCCTTCCATGGTCACCCTACGGAGCAGCCTATGGATCACATTGATGAGTTTGAGGACCTAATCAATGGCATGAAGTATGATGGAGTCTGCCAGGATTATCTGTTCCTTAAGCTCTTTCCATACAGTCTCGCTGGAGACGCTGCTGCATGGCTGAAGCAACTGCCACATGGGCAGTTTGATACTTGGGCAGCCCTGAAGAGTGAGTTCCTGCGTCACTTCTACGATGATGCGCGTTCCGATCAGTCCAGACAGGACATTCTGACATTTACCCAAGGTCCTACTGAGCCTCTTAAGACTGCTTGGATGAGATTTAGGAAGTACCAGCGTGACTGCCCACACCATGGATTCACTGAGGTCACATTGCTAGGTATCTTCTTCAGAGGTATAGATCTGCCATATCAGTCTGCGCTGGATAACTCCAGTAATGCAAACTTCAACACCAGGACTCCTGCACAAGCTAAGCAATTGATTGAGAACTTAATGAGCAGCAACAGTTGCAAGACTATGGATGAGAGGAGGAAGAAATCTGGTGGAAGTGTAGAGAATTCAGAGATGGCTGAATTTAGATCTAAGCTGGACACAATTTGCAATCTCCTGGCTGGTAAGAAGGCTATCCACTTTGCCCAAGATGTAGAGGTAATTCAGACTGAGGAGGACACTCAGGAAGAAGATGTGAATTACATTGGAGGATCTGGTTTCCAAGGTAACAAATTTGGTAATCAGCAGGGAAACAAATTCTTCAATGGAGGACAGAAGAGTGCCTTCACAGGAAATCAGAACTCAGCTGGTTTTGGACAGACAAGTGGTTTTCAGAAGCCTTTTGGACAAAGTACTCAGAGAACCTATGGATCTTCATCTTATCAGACTCCTCCTGCAGCCACTGCTCATGAGAGTAAGATGGAGACAATGATGGAACAGCTGCTGGAGAGTCAGACCAAGATTTCTGTGGACTGCAATAAGAAGTTGGATGCTGTCTATGAGGATCTCAATGGAAAGTTTGAGTCTCTGAACACTCATATGAAGCAGTTGGATACTCAGGTGAATCAGATTTCCAGTTCTATGAAGGGAAAAGGAGTAGCAGACACCCATATTAAGGCATGGTCTGTGTACATTGATGATGGATCTCACCTAGGTGAAGGATTTGAGTTAAGCAGAGCTGAGTTGGTAGAAGAGGTTGAATTTTTGGATTTTGGAGAAAATCTCTCGGGTGAAAACTGTGAAAACAGTGTTGCATCGATCGACACACCCCTAGTGTCGGTCGATGCAGGTCGTGAACAGACAGACTCGCCGGATGTTGATAGTATTGATGCAGATTTGGAGCTTGATCGCTTGTTCCCTGGAGTGTCTGAGATTACTCAGGAGGAGATTTATGCACAATTAATTAGACAATATCCCTCAGTATTTGAAGTGATTAAGCAGGAGATTGAAGAGCTTAAGCAGCTAGAGGAGATTGTTGAAGAGTTGGAAGAAATTCCATCATCTGATGATCCACCTTATCATCCATGTGTGCAGAGGTATTTGAACAAGATGTTGCCTTTGGATGAAGAGCTGAAAGATTGGGTGATTATAGTCCCTCAACAGAGAAGTGATGTGCTGTTAACCAAGGTTCCAAAGAAGCTGCCTGATCCTGGAATTTTTGTGCAAAGTTGTTCTATCTTTGAGGATAGTTTTAGGCGCTCTCTTTGTGATCTGGGAGCTGCTGGAAGTCTTATGCCATATTCTGTGGCAGAGAAGCTGGGTATGCTGGATTTTTCTCCTACTAGGACCTCTCTTGTCCTAGCTGATCAGTCTATACGAGTTACGGAAGGACTCCTTGAGGACATCCCGGTGAGAGTTGGAAACTACTTAGTTCCAACAGACTTCCTAGTGCTGAAATATGACAGTGATCCTGATGATGCATTGACACTTGGGAGACCATTCTTGGCTACAGCGGGAGCTGTGATAGATGTTAGACACAGTCTGATAGACCTCCACTTGGGAGATGAGCCACTGCATTTTGAGATGGACAAGCTGCGCAAGCCAATGATAGATGGGCAGACCTTCACCATTATGGATGGAGATGATGAGCAGTCAAGTCACACTACGGTTTTGGATCCTGGAGAGCAGTTTACTCCTTCTTTTCTTGGATATGATCATTCTGATACAGCTTATTCTCCGCCATGGATGAGGAGGCTTGCACAGAAACAATCAAAGTCTCTGTCAGGATCTCCAGCAAACTGATCTTGTTCGTCCGGTCAAGCTAATGACCTTAAACAAGCGCTAAGTGGGAGGCAACCCACTGTTAGGTTTAGTTGTTTTTCTTTCTTATTTTTGGTGTTTTTCTTAGGATTTAACGTTTTTTGTTTGTTTTTGCTAAGTGTCAGATACATAACTCGAGTCTGGAGATGTGTGACGATCGATGCACTTGTGCACCGGTCGTTGCAAGGAGATTACGACGAGGAGATAGATCGCATTGTGACGATCGTTGCGGTCCTGTGCAACGGTCGTTGCAATTGGTTCAATTGCAAAATTAAGGTACGCGCGCTAAACCGGAATCGATATGGTTCAACCAGCATCGATCGTTGCTATCTAGCAACGGTCGTTGCACCCACGACCAAGGTAAGTTGCCTTAAACCCTTCTCTCCTCTTTTCTTCTCCATTTCTCGCCGTCCGTACGAACCAAAAACCTCAAAACTCTCATTTCTTCATCATTTTTTTCGAATTCAAGTGCTATTCTCTCGATTTTACACAGTCAATTCATCCTTATAGCCCATATATCACGAATCCAAGGTAATGTGCCTCTATTTTATGATTTTCGGATTCAATTTTAGGGTTTTAGAAATTGAGAATTGTGGATTGAAATTGATGAATACATGCTTGAATGGACTAAATATGGGATGGTTGGTGATGATTTTAGGCTGATTGGTGCAAATGTGGAACGAATTTAGAACGATTTATGGATTTTGATTGCGGCTGAAATCGCCTTGCAACGGTCGTTGCACTTGTGCAACGGTCGTTGCTTTGCGATTTTGGGAAAATGTTCGATAATGCGAAATCGCCTTGCAACGATCGATGCCTTAGGTGCAACGGTCGATGCTTCGCGATTTCACAGAGAGATTGCCGAGACTAATTGTTTTAATTTGTTGTTGAATGCAGATGGCATCTCGCAGACAACCCCGCAAGCGCCGAGCAACAGCAGCAACAGCCACACGACAGTACATTCCACCACCAGGGTGGTTTCACAGAGACTCTCAGCCACCTGAGCCTTATGTGAGAGTTGGTCCAGCAGTAGCACTGCCTTGGCCCCGAGCAGACACGACAGATATCCCGACAGCCAGACAGTGGCCAAGGAACATTTCTGAGTTCCTTAAGACTGCCGATTTTACAGAGAGGCCACTGCTTAACCAGTGGGATGAATTTGACTCGCTGCTATACAATGGTTGGTGTGGGATGATTATCAAACCAACCAGGTTCGCAGATTTCTCTACCTGTAAGAGTCTGGGGATAGATGAGCAGGTACTCGCAGTGTGCAAGGGCATTGGTCTAGGGACAATGCGTATGCGTCCTTATGATTTGTATCCAGAGCTGGTCAGACAGTTGCTAGCCACTTGCAGAGCGGTTTACCCGGATCCAGATAGCAGGAGCGCTACAGGAGGTATCTTTACTTTCATGAGTTGGGGAGTCAGGTATCGGATTCCTTTACTAGATATCTGCAGGATCTACGGTTTCAGCACTGAGCCGAGGCGCATTGGCATGCCACTTGAGTGGGATCCAGAGGAGGCTCGATCATTTTGGGAGTGTATTGGCAGTGGTCGATACAACTCGAGGACTACACCGGTGAAGCAGGTGAGGCATCCTGTGCTGAGATATGTCTTGCGTATCTTGTGTTGGAGCTTGCTATGCAAGTATGAGGCCAACAAGATGCACAAGTATGAGATGGAGATGTTGTTTATCGGGCTGCGAGATCAGTTTGAGGGTTCTGGCGTGAGAGATCCTACTAAAGGGCCTCAACTTGGGAGCTGTTTTCACTCAGCATTTATGTGACCTGCAGTTGAAGCCATTTGATGGTGTAGACACTGAGACAGTGGGGAGCCTTCTTACACCCATCTTTATGCACTGCGGGATTCCTCTAGAGGGCACAGAGTGTGACACAGCTAAGGAGTTCCTTGATTTCAGCCACTTGCAGAGCTCTACCTGGCTCAAGGAGGGGCGCATTTGGGTTTACCATGATCCGAGCTCTGGGAAGTGTGGAGTGGAGCTTCCTGCTCCTGCATTGACACAGATTGATACACTGGAGGCCCTGAGATTCCAGCCTCCTGAGACCGCGCAGCGTGGAGTCCCTTCTATGGCTCATCCGCTGGGAGAGCCTTCCACACGAGCTTCATCTTCCTCTGCCCCTGCGCATGCTGCTGCTCCTGCTGCTGACATCGGCCCTTATCCTGAGATTACAGTGCCCTATGGTGATATGACTGTTGCAGAGTGGAGAGAGAGAGAGAGGATGGGATTCTGCGGGGCATTTGGAACTTCATGCGCACCTGCACCTGCAGGAGACATCCACAGATTCATCAGCCCGTCCCTGCTACTCGACGTCGACAGCGTTCTCCTGAGGACTCCGGTGGTACTGATCCATATGCTGGGATAGATGATGATAGCGAGTGAGCGTAGCCTCCATCTCTAGACATTCGGTTTTGTACTCTGATTTTCTTTTTCTTTTCTTTTGCACTTTTTCTTTTGATTTTTAGGATGCTACTATGTTTGGATGGTTGTGATTGATGATAACTAGGATTTTGCAATCCTTTGAGGTACCAATTCCTCAAGCTTATCGATGTAGCCTTGAGGTATCGAACCTTTTTGGGACGGATAAAACCAATAAGCAAACACTAAACCTTCAGAGTCAAATCGAAAAATTTGGTTTTAGTTTCTAACAATCCTAACGTAAGCAATTCAAACCGAAGTAAACAAAAGCAAATAAACAAATGATTCAATCAATGACAAGAATAAGGCCCAAGGGTTAAGGTCAACGGATAGGTGACTCGGGATGATCAAGGAATCCTAATTTAAACTTCTAAAAGCTAATCTCCTAGCAAGGAACACACCAAGTAAACCAGTTTAATCTCTTAATACCAATTCTTCACTTAATCTTAACTCAAGAACAAATCATCATTTGTGAATTAAAATCAAACGAGCATTCAAACAGGTTCCATTTAGCAAACAATCACTCTAGACATACATTTTCATGTGCTAGAATGTGAAAGTCCTAACAAAGCTAGATACTGGAATTTCATCGAACATGTTGTGAACAAGAAATTCTAAACATCCTAATCAATGTGATCAAGATTAATTAGGCATTAAGCACACTTTGCTAGATGAGATTTTAAACAATTAACCACTAGAAATCTATTGATCACCCCTAATCAACCTAATCCTACCTAACCATAAGCCTATGGAGAACTACTCACTAATCATAACTAGATCAACAAAACTCATAGAAATAGAGTTGATCATGGAGATTGGTGAGGGATTGAGAGATTTGTTGAAGGAATAACAAGAGAAATACTAGATTAATCCAAAAAATCCAATTTGTTCTTACAAAAGAGTTTAGAACATCAAAAACAGCTTAAGCCACAAAAATAAATAGGTTTTTGGCTTAAATAGTCTATAGGGTGCGAGCCGGGTCAACCCGGAACAAACCGGGTGTTGACCCGGATCCGGAACATCTTCTTGGACGCGTATCGGCCCGGCCAGCCGATACGCGGGCCGATATCAAGTCTCGGATTTTCTTGGCACAAAACGTATCGATTGGCTAACCCGATATGCCTACCGATATTCTTCCACGAATTTAATCCGAGAGTTTCATATCGGTTGAGCCAACCGATATTGAACCCGATATGGACTCTCGGATTTTGGCCCGAACAAACGTATCGGCTCATCCACCCGATATCCCGGCCGATATGGCTTTTTCCGATTTAAACCGAGAGTGTGTATCGGCCTGCAAGCCGATATCCTTGCCGATATGCACGCCTGCTGCCTCTTTCTTGGTCCTTTGAGCTCCAAACTCCCCATCCAACTCCAAATCATCTGCAAAAACACAAGGAAACACTCCAAATGCAAGCCTAAAGTGCCTACTCCTAATCCTAGACAACTCTAAACTCTAGATGCGACAATGACTCGACAAAATGGTAAGAATGGTGGAGAAAAGAAGTCAAAACAAGAACTATGTACAAGCCTAAATGCGTGAAAATGTATGAATATCAATTGATTAGATACATTTGTTGCCTTGATTTTACTATGTTTTTAGTGTTTTCAGCTTGCAGGAACGAAAACTTGGTTTTACCAACGGACTAACCTGCTAACTTGCTGACTGATCCGATATACGCAGTGCGTCGATCGACACAATAGTGTGTCGATCGTCACAACACGATCGAAATCGCACTGCAGCGATCGTTGCAGTCCTGAGCAACGATCGATCATACACGAAAAATCGCCTAGCAACGGTCGATGCACCTAGTGCAACGATCGATGCCTGAGCGACAGAGGTAAAACCCGACAGAACTTAACCATTCCTTAAACAAATTTTCTTTCTTTTTGCCAATCCTTCGCTTGACACTACTGGGGACAGTGTGTCTTAAGTGTGGGGGAGGTTCTACTAACTTCTTTCTTTTTGTTTTCTTAGAGTCAGTTAAATTTTTCAAAATTTGTTTTATCGAGTCAAAACTTTTAAGTAGGAAACAATGATTTTTTGAGAAGATTAGCAGCACTTGCAGGAACTTAAGTAACCATTGGGATGAAACTGCAGATTATCTCTGACTATTAGAAAACCCAGACACGGATCAACCTACTGAGGACACCCACATCACTTCAGGTATCAGAGGATCCTTTACTGACTTCACCTTAATACTGACTTAGATTTCTCACCTAAGGGCTTGGTATACTTTGTGTCGGATTCCCTTGTTAGTTCTGACACAGCCTGTAAACCTGTCCTATTTAGTTCCCTTCTCCCCTTCCATAAAATAAAAAAAATAAATAAATAATAAACTGAGGATGAGTTAGTAACTCCGAAGTGGTCATGGGAATGGTAGCTAAAACTCTCATATCCTGTGCATCCATGGAATGTGTCCAAGGTACACCCCTTAACGGGAAGAGCACTGATAAAAAAAATAAAATGATACACAATGGGGAAAAATCAGAATGCTAAGGAAGGGAAAAGAGAAGAAAGGGACTAGAGAAAGATAGTATGGTGGTCTAGATCTGATAAGGTAAGAGTCCATGTGCCTTTGATCGATACTCCTTAGGTGAGACCGCACTTAAATACTTGCAGAAGTCAGTATGGTGAATTTGAATGCGTGAATGTGATTGTGGAGTTTACTTAGGACAATTTCTAAGTGTGGGGGAAGTATATGTTGGTCTTGATGTCTGCAGGTTGATTCTTTCATGTGGTTTACTAAGGGGAATCTGAGTGTTACTGCTTCTAAGATGAAAAGAGTTTCTGAAGAGTTTTCAAACCTCTTCACTACATTCTAGTTCCATGTTTTGCTTGAGGGCAAGCAAAGGCTAAGTGTGGGGGAGTTGATATATCATGGTTTTTACCGGTTTTATGCCATGATATAATTGTGTTTTAGTGTTCTTTTATGTTCTTTTAGAGTCTTTTACAGGTATAATCAGGTTTGGAGCGGAATTGGAGATATTGGAGCATTTTGGGGATTTTTGGAGTGCTTGGCCGAGAGATTGAGCTCACTGTCCGATTTGAGATCATGCATCGATCGACACACCTTTGGTGTCGATCGACACACTAGCGAGATGGGCCGATTTGGCGGTTTAATGAAGATTCAAGATTTTGCACTTTGGCCCAGAAGTTTCCAGTATTTACAAAGAAGCCCCAGCCGAGATTATGCCTATATAATTAGGATTTTGGTGTTTATTTTAGATACGCTTTCATACTTAGAGCTAAGAGATTTTTAGAGCTTTTGGGGCTGATCTAATCTTGTACTTCATCTATTTTGGAGAAGATTTCGAACCCCTTTATCTATTTAATTTCTTATATGCAATCTATTAATTCTATGATTTCTGTTTCATTAATCATGTCTGAGTAGATTCATAGTTAGGTTTAGGGTTTCTCATTAAGGATTTCATGACTTGCTAGACTTGTTTAATTCAGTTAAGGATTCACATGAATAGAATGTTCTTCGATCTAAATTATGCTTAATGCTAGTTCTACCCTGATCAATTAGAATCTAGATCTTAGGTTGCTAAATACGACACGAGAGTGTGGTTTAGAATCTGAACTATTTAGGTTGAGCAATTAAATTATTCGCAAAGAGATTTGGCTTACTTTAATTGTGAACATATCGAACTTGAAATTAATGCTGGTTTAATCTGTTAGTAATTGCAAAGAGATTTGGATTACTGCACTTAGACTTAGATAATTCTCGCAAAGAGATTTGGTTAATTCTATATCTGTGATTTGAGTTCTAGATGCTTAATTAGATCCTGACTGATTGATTTGTCTGCTTGTCTGATTTCCTGAGAACGCCCTAGACTTAGCGCCTCTAATTAACTGCTTTTACCACCAACAATCTGCTACTTGTTAACTTTCTTGCTTTGCTATTTAGTTTAATACAAATTGCTTTCTTCTTAGTTTAAATTCCTACGGTTCTTCATCTATCGAGACCAGAGCCTCTGTGGATTCGATACCCTATATACTACAATCACTTAACTGTGCACTTGCAGTAGAATAGGATTAAAACTAGACCCTATCACTGATTCACTTGGAGGTTCCCAGATGTTTTGCCGAAAAATTCCCATATGATTTGCTTGGAGTTTGCTAGGAAGTTCCTAGCTGGTTTGCCGAGAAGTTTTATCTTGGAATTTCCGAGATGGTTCCTTCAAGGTTTCTAAGTGGTTTTATCGAACAAGTTTCGAGAATTGTTTCAAAAATTTGTGAGATCCGATATGGAAGTATATAATATATACGGACCCACTCCCCCCCCCCTTTTTGAGAGGGGGGGGGACAACTGAACCGATCAAGAAGATCGGCTGCCTATGTACCCCTTGCGGGGATCAAGCCGTCCCGTAGCTCAAAATATCTGAAGCCTTGATTTAATGATAACACTTATTTAAATGCATCGCATTCCAGCTTCTGGGAACCTTGACATCGTCCATGTTCGTTAACTCGTACGCCCCTGGTCGGACGACTTTCGTGATTTATAGGGTCCTTCCCAGTTGGCTCCTAGTTTGCCCGCATTTCGCTCGACAGTGTTCTGAAATACCTTCCTCAGGACCAGGTCTCCTTCGCGGAATCTTCTGCTGCAGACATTCGAGTTGTAGTACCTTGCGGCCGCCTGCTGATAATTTTGGATGCAGATTAATGCTCGGCCGCGTCGCTCGTCAATTAAGTCTAGTTCGTCGAGGCGCATCGAATGATTTAAACCTTCCTGTCTAGGTAGTAACTCGTGATGTATCCTTGGGATTTCGACTTCGGCTGGGATTACACATTCTGATCCGTATACAAGTTCGAATGGCATTTCGCTAGTTGCTCGTCTGGGAGTTGTTCGGTGTGACCATAGGACTCCTTCCAATTCATCCACCCATCGTCCCTTATTTTTGTTGAGTCGCTTTTTCAAACCGTCGAGAACTATTTTGTTGGCGGCTTCGGCCTGTCCATTCCTTGGGATATCGCGGCGTTGATTTTTGTAATCGTATCTTCCACTTTTCGCAAAAAGCTTCAAAACGTGTTGAAATGAATTTCGAACCGTTGTCCGTAACGATCTCGTATGGTACTCCATTCCGACATATGATATTCTTCTATACGAAGCTTTCAACTTGGGGGTCTTTGATGTTGGCATATGATTCGGCTTCAATCCACTTCGAGAAATAGTCTGTCAGGACAAGGAGAAATCGTTTCTGTTTAGATTGATGAAGTGGTCCTACTATGTCCATCGACCATCTCATGAATGGGTAGGGTGACGAAATGGATGACAACAGCTCGGAAAGTTGGCGGATAGTCGGAGCATGTCTTTGGCATTTTTCACAGTTTCGAGAAAACCTTTAGCTGTCTTTCGCCATTGTCGGACAAAACTAGCTGTGGCGCTTGATTATTACTGCTAGCGCTCTCCCTCCAGAATGATTTCCGCACGAGCCGCTGTGGACTTCTTCCATAACTCGTCTCGCTTCTCTGCCTTCAATGCACGACATTAAGGGACCAGACAATCTCCACTTATAAATATTCCCTTCCATCAGAACATAGCGAGCGGCCTGCACTTTAATTTTTCGCGCTGCCCATTTATCTTCAGGGAGTTCACCGTTTGTTATGTATGAACGGATCGTCTCTATCCATTTCTTATCGCAACCATATTCTTCATTGGTCCGTATGTTTGTCTCGGCATCGTTTTTCTCTAGCAGAAAGTTTTCGTCTTCTTCTTCTGGTGGATAAGCTAGATTGACCGTCTCAGAATTTTTGATGCTTTGATGTTCGATAAACTCTACCGAAATGATCCGCTTCAAGCCTGGTTCTGACGTTGAGGCAAACGCTGCAAATGCGTCGGCTGGTGCATTTTCTCCTCAGGGGATCCGTTTTAGTTTGAAGCTCTTGAGTGGTTTCACTAGATCTTCTTGGACGATTTTTAGATATCCCTCCATTCTTTCGTCCCCTATCTCATACTCTCCGCTGTACTGGCTTGGGACTAAATGTGAGTCGCAGAATGCTTGCATGTTTTGGTTCTTCAAAGCGTGGACTAATCTAAGTCCGGTGATTAGGGCTTCATATTCCGCTTTGTTGTTTGAAGTGTGGAAAGTTAAGCGGAAAGACTGCTCTAGAATCTCTTCGGTTGGCGAGGACATTTGGATCAGGGCGTTAATCTGTTTCGGATTTGCTTTGATGCCTTGGTGAGTCACAAGGTATCCGAGAAATTCTCCAGATGCCACTCCGAATCTGCACTTGGTTGGATTGAGTTTCATGTTATGCTTGTTTAGTTGTCCGAAACATTCACGCAGATGCTCGACATGGTCTTTTTCCTCGAGGGACTTGACCAGCATGTCGTCTATGTATACTTACATAGTCATTCCGAGTTGTTCAGCGAACATTTTGTTCACCAACTGTTGGTATGTCGCTCTGGCATTTTTCAGGCCGAAGGACATGCCCTTGTAGCAATAGATTCCTCTGTTGGTGACGAAGGCCGTTTTATCCCTATCGTCTGGGTTCATCATGATCCGGTTGTATCCTGAAAAAGCGTCCATAAACGTGAGCAGTTTATTTCCGGCCGTTGCCTCCACTAGCCGATCTATGTGCAGGAGCGGAAAGCTATCTTTGGGACACGCCTTGTTCAGATATGTGAATTCGACGCAAACCCTCCATTTTATGTTCTTCTTTTTCACGACTAGGGGGTTGGCGAGCCAGTCTGGATATTTGAGTTTGATGATCGAACCTACTTTTATTAACCTTTCCACCTCATCATTGACTGCTTTATTTCGTTCGGATCCCAGCTTCTTTCTTTTCTGCCTGACGGATTTGATTGTTGGGTCTACGTTCAGTTCGTGACATGCGATTTCCATACCAATACCAGGCATGTCTTCTGCGGACCAAGCGAAACTGTTCACGTTTTCTCAGAGACATAATACTATCCCTTTTTGTTTGTATCGTCTAGATTTGCGCCGATGTCCAGGCATCGTTCCAGATGATCGTCATCTATGCAGAACGATGTCACAGGTTCGCACGGCTCGTCGTCTTCTTCTTCTTCCTGCTTCTTTTCGGCCTTTTTGGATTTTTCCGTAGCTTCTTGATTTGGTTCGATCTGCGGTCGCTTAGTCTTCCGAGATATCTCGATTGTTGGTTTCCTGAGTTTGTGTTCGGCCATAAAGAAAGATCGGGATTGAGCTTGACTCCCCCATATCGTAGTGATCCCGCTAGGCGTTGGAAACTTCAAGCAGAGGTAATACGTCGACGGGACAGCTTTCCTGGAATTTATCCATGGAGTCCCCATGATTACGTTGTAGATTGCCAGAACGTCTGCTACCGAAAACTCGACGATTTTGGTTATTTCTCCAGCTCGTACTGGCAACATGATTGTTCCGAGGGTCATTGTTGTGTCTCCAGTGAATCATTTCAAGGGTTTTGGGATTGGAGATATTTCGGATAAACCAATGTTCATCCTCTTCAGTGTATCGCGGAAGATTACGTCTACGGAACTTTCGATCAAAATTCTGGCCACATCAAGGTCTCCGACGACCAGCTCAATGACGAGCGGATCATTGTGCGGCCTGTCGATGTCCGTGGTCTTGCATTCCTCGAACGTTATTGTATCGTTTGGAGATTGAGAAGAGGCGGACAAATGAACGTTTGTTTCAGCTCGTCTTTGGTAAGCCTTAATCGATGATACTGTGTCTCGGAAGTACGGTGGTCCTCCAATGATCATATTGTTGGTTGCAGTATCTGGTGGATCGGTCATGTCTTCGTTCGTAACCATATCTTCGGATCTGCTATTCGGTGATTTTTGAGTGTTGAAAGTTTCTATGTCCCCACAGACGGCACCAAATTGTTAGAGTCGGAACTCGCACTGTCAAAACTTGTAGAGAAAAACTTTAGGGAACAGAAAACTCATAGATAACCAGTCGAAATAGTTAACCCATAGGATATTTTATTGATAAGAAATCGAAAAGAGTACAAAGATCGGAAAAGAGAGTAAAGAAATCGGAAAAAGAGAGTACAAAGAACCAAAACGGCTAAGACAAACTGCTCAGCTCTTAAGTCTAGATGCTAGGGTTTTTCGCTCTCTCTAAATCATACGTCCAACATCTCCTTATATAGTCACGGTAAGTCGGCTCCGAGAATATTTTCCGCAAGATTTGCGAAAATCTTCCTGTTGTTATCTCCTTCCTTTTTCCATTAAGATTTACATTTTATCTCGGATTTTTCTCTTTAGCTCGGAGATTCCTTGATCCTTGCTTCTTCGAGTCTACCTTTCCGCGACTTGACTTATTTGCAGAATGGGCCGTGACAGGACGCTCCGAGTCCGTTTGTATGCAAACTTCTCTGTTCGGCACAAAGTTTTGGTCATACGAAAGTTGTACATTTGGGCCTAAGTTTGTATTACCTCTAACTTGGCCCGTTAACTTAGTTTATCGGCCAAGAAGGTTCGAGCTGACATTTCCAAAGGTGTGACCATAGGACTCCTTCCAATTCATCCACCCATCGTCCCTTATTTTTGTTGAGTCGCTTTTTCAAACCGTCGAGAACTATTTTGTTGGCGGCTTTGGCCTTTCCATTCCTTGGGATATCGCGGCGTTGATTTTTGTAATCGTATCTTCCACTTTTCGCAAAAAGCTTCAAAACGTGTTGAAATGAATTTCGAACCGTTGTCCGTAACGATCTCGTATGGTACTCCGTTCCGACATATGATATTCTTCCATACGAAGCTTTCGACTTGGGGGTCTTTGATGTTGGCATATGATTCGGCTTCAATCCACTTCGAGAAATAGTCTGTCAGGACAAGGAGAAATCGTTTCTGTTTAGATTGATGAAGTGGTCCTACTATGTCCATCGACCATCTCGTGAATGGGTAGGGTGCCGAAATGGATGACAACAGCTCGGCAAGTTGGCGGATAGTCGGAGCATGTCTTTGGCATTTTTCACAGTTTCGAGAAAACCTTTAGCTGTCTTTCGCCATTGTCGGACAAAACTAGCTGTGGCGCTTGATTATTACTGCTAGCGCTCTCCCTCCAGAATGATTTCCGCACGAGCCGCTGTGGACTTCTTCCATAACTCGTCTCGCTTCTCTGCCTTCGATGCACGACATTAAGGGACCAGACAATCTCCACTTATAAATACTCCCTTCCATCAGAACATAGCGAGCGGCCTGCACTTTGATTTTTCGCGCTGCCCATTTATCTTCAGGGAGTTCACCGTTCGCTATGTATGAATGGATCGTCTATATCCATTTCTTATCGCAACCGTATTCTTCATTGGTCCGTATGTTTGTCTCGGCGTCGTTTTTCTCTAGCAGAAAGTTTTCGTCTTCTTCTTCTGGTGGATAAGCTAGATTGACCGTCTCGGAATTTTTGATGCTTTGATGTTCGATAAACTCTACCGGAATGATCCGCTTCAAGCCTGGTTCTGACGTTGAGGCAAACGCTGCATGAACTGTCTGCTTGTCTGATTTCCTGAGAACGCCCTAGACCTAGCGCTCTTAATAACTTGCTTTCACAACCAACAGTCTTTGCTATCTGCTTACTTTCTTGCATTGCTTTTAATTCAATTACATTGCTTTCTTCCTAGTTAAATTCCTGTTCTTGAGCTATTGAACACCGGAGTCTCTGTGGATTTCGATACCCTATATACTACATTGATATTGCTGTGCCCTTGCAGTTTAGTATAGGGATTAATTCTTGACCTATCAAGTTTTTGGCGCCGTTGCCGGGGACTCTTTGAGTCTTCGATAGCTTCGAGCCTAGGGTTTTACTAGGATTTTTCTTTTTGTTTTTGTTTTTGTTTTTATTTTATTTTCAGTTTTATTAATTTTCGTTTTTCTCTCTGTCGCAGGTACCTATTTCGCACTGCGTCGATCGTTGCACCCTTGCATCGTTCGTCACTAGGCGATTTGAGATTGAACCGATCGTTGCACTGATAGCATCGATCGTTGCTGGACGATTACAGACAGTTTATGCCAACGCAGAAAACTAGAAGTAATCCGAACTCGAGCTTGGTTAATCTCGATCTTGAGGAGCTTGGACGTTTAGAGAGAGCTAACAGAAGAGAAAGAAGAGAAAGAATGATGCGAGAGCGTTTGATTCTGGAACGCGATGCTGAAGGTGTCCTGAGGGACCGAGATAACAACCGCTACAATGCCGACTGGCAGAGGGTTGATGCTGAAGAGAATGTCATTCCTGAGCAACAGCAACAGGAGCAGAACCAAAACCAGGGTCAGGAACGTGTAGGAAGTTTTGGTGTTAATCCTGATTCAGTTCTTCAGATTAAACAGTCCTAAACATGCAGATCTAGGTTCTCTTGAATGGAAACAATATATAGATCTCACCTGTTACCTTTTGTGCAGCGGAAATATGAAGAACAGGTCAGAGATCAGAGAGCCACCAAGTGATAACTCCTCCAGAGGTTCACACACGCACACTGCAGGAAGAGAGGCTACTAGACCAAGCTGTGGGAGGCGCAGAGAGAGGAGAATCGGCGCTGGGGCTTAGGGTTAGGAAGAAAAATCAGACTTAAGTTTTAATTATAAAACTTGTCTATTTCCTTTTGGGCTTTTGGGCCCAAATACCAATCTGATTAAATCCCTTGGATTTAATCAGACCCATTAATCTCTCTCTCTAAGTACGACAAATGCCTGGCACTTTTACCGTACTTCTGCTAAGCCGTTCCTACACATTTTCCTGTTAGCTTAGGCGTGTGACCCATATGGGATCATATAATAAAGGCAATAAGTCCAAGACTTATAGATCATGAGCGGACTCTAGCAAGCCATCATGATCCCCAGTATTATATGACTTATGTCTGATCATTGACATACTCTTACTTTCTAGAGACAGTACCGAGATTACTGGACACAATTCCAACAATCTCCCACTTGTACTGGAATCTCTGTATTCATAATCCTTTTGTCTCAATATCTCGATTAGTCATAAGGCAAGATTAGTGTCATCCTTATAAAGCCTAATCTTGTTCATCGGACTCTGATTTGATACTGACAATCCAAACGACTCGGGAAAGTCCGTTTGAGCATGGCCATGCATTTTCCAGTATTCAAATCCCCGATTGGCCTAGAGATATTCACTCCATCTATATTGGAGGGACAAATTCCGTCTTGTTCCATCACTGCAAACTACTCATTTCATAATGTACCCAAACAAGGTCCTTATAACTATCGCAGAACGACAGCGTTAGACAATGATCAAAGTGCATCAGTCCATGTGCAGTCACATGCATGCGAACTCAGGTCTAAGGACTATACTCTATAGTCGTAGTGAGAATCTCTTATGACACAGATATAAATATCCTGAAGAGTTCTCATAAGCGGGTCTAGTCCGGTCGTATGTTCCCCACATACACCTATGTACTGACTTTGATGCCGCGCATCTATGACACACTGAGACTTTGTCATAAGTCACATACCAATCTAGTCTCACACGGTTGTTGGTGTTCCAATTTCAACAACCTTCGACTAGGGACTGAATGATATAAGCCATCTATCAAATATAGGGTCTCATGATCAAGCTAAATGACTTTGATGACTCAAGATCAAGTCACTTACTTCGATGACCTATAAAATGGTTTATATCACTTTGGAACGATTATTTCATCACAGTTAAAATAATCTTGAAATAATAATTTCATTAAACACAAGAATGTTTTACAAGAACATATCAAATAACTAAATAAAGCCTTTAAACTCCCACTCAAATTTAGATTACATTTCAATGTCTCTAATGCCTACAGCTTCAGTCAGGAACTCGAGCTTAGGCCTTGGGAGTGGCTTTGTCAACGGATCAGCGACGTTATCATCTGTCTGAACTCGGCTGATCTTGACTTCCTTTCTATTAATGATGTCACGTATCAAGTGAAATCTTCTTAGAACATGCTTGGATTTCTGGTGTGATCTTGGTTCCTTTGCCTGAGCAATAGCACCATTGTTATCACAAAACAGTGCTAGAGGCTCAGCCGCATCTGGTATCACACCTAGTTCAATAATGAACTTTCGTATCCAAACAGCTTCCTTCGCAGCTTCTGAGGCGGCGATATATTCAGCTTCTGTAGTGGAATCAGCAACGGTGTCTTGCTTGGAGCTTCTCCAACTGATTGCACCGCCATTCAGACAAAAGATATAACCGGACTGTGACCGGAAATCATCTTGGTCTGCCTGGAAACTTGCGTCCGTGAATCCACTGACTTTAAGCACATCACTTCCACCGTACACCAAGAACTTATCCTTAGTATGTCTTAGATACTTCAAGATATTCTTTACGGCAATCCAATGGTTTTCACCTGGATTTGACTGGTATCTACTCGTCATGCTCAATGCATAAGCAACATCAGGACGAGTACAGATCATGGCATACATGACAGATCCTATTGCAGATGCATAAGGAATATTCTTCATGCGCTCAAGCTCAGCAGCCGTCGTAGGGCTCTGCTTCTTGCTTAGCGTTGTGCCATGTACCATTGGCGTGAAGCCCTTCTTGGAATCTTTCATGCTGAATCTTTGTAGGACTTTGTCAATGTATGAATCTTGACACAAGCCTATCAGCCTTCTAGATCTATCCCGGTAGATCCTGATTCCAAGAACGTATGCGGCTTCACCCATGTCTTTCATGGAAAAACAACTTCCAAGCCAGTCCTTTACCGACTTTAGCATTGGAACGTCGTTTCCGAGAAGCAGTATGTCATCGACATACAGAATAAGAAATACTATCTTGCTCCCACTAGTTTTCTTATACACGCATTGTTCTTCTTCGTTTCTGATGAAGTCAAATTGCTTGATCGCTTCATCAAAACGAAGATTCCAGCTCCTCGATGCTTGCTTCAATCCATAAATGGATTTATGAAGCTTGCATACTTTCCCAGCATTCTTTGGATCTATGTAACCGTCAGGTTGCGTCATATACACATCCTCTTCCAGAATACCATTCAGGAAGGCGGTTTTCACGTCCATCTGCCAAATTTCATAATCATGAAAAGCTGCAGTTGCTAGTAGAATCCGAATTGATTTCATCATAGCCACTGGTGAATAGGTTTCATCGTAATCCACACCGTGAACTTGTCTGAAACCTTTTGCCACCAACCTGGCTTTATAAATCTGGACATTTCCATCCACGTCAATCTTCTTCTTGAAGATCCATTTGCACTCGATGGCTTTTACACCAGCGGGTAAGTCAACCAACGAAAACACTTGGTTGACCGACATGGAGTCCATTTCGGAATCAGTGGCCTTGCGCCACTTCGAGGAATCTGGGCCCATCATGGCTTGATTGAAGTTCGATGGTTCATCGCCATCAATGATCAAAAGATCATGACAGTTAGTCACGAGGAATCCTTGATATCTCTCGGGTTCGTGACGGATCCTCCCGGATCTTCGAACTTCAGGTACTACAGGTTCAGGCTCTACAATTTCTTGTAGGTCCTCCTGCTGCTCTTCCTCATTAGGTTGAGCAGTATCCTGTTCATCTTGAATTTCTTCAAGCAGTACCTTACTCCCACTGTCTTTCTTAGAGAGAAACTCTCTCTCAAGAAAGTTACAATCCCGGGCAACAAAGATCTTGTTCTCGGAACGTAGATAGAAGTAATAAGCCTTGGTTTCTTTCGGATAACCAATGAAGTAGCATTTATCAGACTTTGGTGTAAGCTTGTCTGAGATTAATCTCTTGACATAGGCTTCACAACCCCAAATTCTAAGATAAGACAACACTGGAGCCACTCCAGTCCATAATTCATATGGTGTCTTTGCTACTGCTTTCGATGGCGCTCTATTTAGAGTGAACACTGCTGTTAGCAGAGCATATCCCCAAAGGGATATTGGAAGGTCTGTGTGACTCATCATAGATCGAACCATATCCAATAAGGTCCGATTTCTCCTCTCAGACACACCATTCCATTGAGGTGTTCCAGGAGGAGTGAGTTGGGACACGATCCCACACTCTCTTAGATGATCACTGAATTCTTGGCTTAAGTATTCTCCTCCTCGGTCGGACCGAAGAGCCTTAATGCTTTTGCCAAGTTGGTTCTGTACTTCATTTTGGAATTCTCTGAACTTCTCAAAAGATTCAGACTTATGTTTCATTAAATAAACATATCCATACCTACTGAAATCATCAGTGAAGGTAATGAAGTACTGATAGTTTCCTCTTGCATTTGTGGACATTGGGCCACACACATCAGTGTGTATCAGGCCCAATAAGTCACTGGCCCTCTCGTTAGGTTTATTAAAGGGGGCCCGTGTCATTTTGCCCATCAGACAGGATTCGCATTTCTCACATGACTCAAAGTCAAATGAGCCAAGAAGTCCATTCGAATGGAGCCTCTTGATGCGTTTCTCGCTGATGTCCCCTAAAAGACAATGCCATAGAAACGTTCGGGTCTCCTCATTAGGTTTGAACCGTTTGGTATTAATGTTATAAATTGGCGCGGATTGATCGAGTATGTAAAGCCCATTCGTAAGAGGGGCAGAACCATAGAACAAATTGTTGCGATTGAAGGAACATAATTTATTCTTAACTGAAAAATCATAACCTTCCAAATCCAACAAAGAAATTGAAATAATATTTCTGCTTATAGCAGGTACAAAATAACAATTATTGAGTTCTAAAATCAATCCCGAAGGTAAAGACAACAAGTATGTGCCTACAGCTAGTGCAGGAACTTTCGCTCCATTCCCAACTCGTAGCTCCACTTGTCCTTGCTTCAGCCTTCTACTGTTGCTGAGTGCCTGCATATTAGTACAAATATGAGCCCCACAACCAGTATCCATAACCCATGAGGTATTATCATAAGTAGTTGTATTAACTTCTATAACAAAAATACCTGTTGAAGAAGTCTCGAGAGTCTTCTTCTTCAATTCCTTTAGACCTTCTTGGAATTTCTTACATTCTCTCCTCCAATGCCCTGGTTCTTTACAGAACCTGCATATGTCAGTAGGCCCAGCCTTGGACTTGGGCTTGGGCTTTGGCGTGTCCTTGTCCGCGACTTGGACAGCCTTGGCCTTCCCCTTATCCTTAGCAGAGGATTTCTTAAACCCCTTGCCCTTTTGCACCATAAGCACATTGGGGTCCTTGGCGGTTTTCCTCAAGTTGGGCTCTGCAGTCTTGAGCATTCCGTGAAGCTCAGGCAATGTCTTACTCAAGCCATGCATGTTAAAGTTCAGAATGAACTGATCATAGCTTGCAGGTAATGACTGCAGAATGATGTCGCAGGCAAGTTCCTGGCTGATAGGGCAGTCGAGTTTCTGAAGATGATCGAGATAACCCATCATCTTCAAGACATGAGGACTCACTGCCGCATTTGCAGCCAACTTACAGTCTAAGAGGTTCTTAACCGTCTGAAACCTCTCAGTCCTTGCTTGCTCCTGAAAAAGCGATTTCAGGCTTGCCATTATCTCAATTGGTGACAACACACTCTCGAACTGCATTTGCAGCTCAGCAGTCATTGTCGCCAACATAAGGCAATACACATCATTTTCATCTGATGAATGCTTTTCCCAAGCATTATGCAGAGTCCTGGCGGCATTGTTAGCAGGCCTCTCGGGGAGAGGATCACGAAGGACATAATCCTTCTTCTCCTGCTTGAGGACCAGCCTCAAGTTCCTTGACCACGTCAGGAAGTTCGTTCCAGTCAGCTTCTCCTTCTCGAGAACAGACCGGATTGAGAATGTGTTTTGTGTGCTTGTAGTAGTCATAGCTGAAATATATAGATAAAAAGGTTATTAGTTAATATGTTCAATATGATAAATCTCGTATTAAGTTTAATATGATTAATCACGCATTATATTCAATAACATAAGTTACCCTCAATAGAATATAATGATTCCAAGATCCACATATAACTAAGATCAAAGTGGGCCACTGGCCATCACCCAACCTTAGCTTATATCAGTAAGCCCTATGTCGGCTAATTATATCCGTGATATAACTCTTGGTTGTGAATCTGGGCCCGAGGCCCAATCCACTCTGATGTCTCAAGGCCCGGGACTCCCGATGGCCTAGTCAAGAAAACCAGACTATACAGTCATGTAATCATTAATGTCTGGGACTCCCAATGACATTTATGAATCACAAACCGTCTTATCCACGCAAAAGTAGACACCCTCACACTGTAAGGCCATGAATACAATTGAATGGGCTTCGACAGCTGACATAGCCTGGACAAGACATCCATCGCTTGATATTATTTGAGGTTCGTAGGTTTATTTTAAAATTTCATTCCCAAAATAGAAGATTACTATTTCGGGAAACTTTCTATTTTTTGGAAACCTACTATTTTTGGAAACTTTCTAAAATTGGAAACTTTCTAAAACCGGAAACTTTCTAACTTTAGAAATTTCTTAAAATCCAAAACATGCAAATCTAGAAACTTCTATTTTAAGAAACTTTCTAATTTCAAAATTTTGGAAACTTTAATTTAAAATCGATTTATAATTATATAAAATAAATTTTAAATTAATCTGAAGAAAAGACTCAAATAATTGGCCCAATTGTTTTAACTTCTTGGCCCGAGGCCCAAGAATTGGTCCATGTACATGACCCAATTGTCCAATTAAATGACATAACCGGTCTGGTTCATTAAAATTGGTCTTAACCAAAATTAATTACTACGATGACCACAATTGTCAACCGGTTATTTACTAAACCGGATTTTCTCAATTTATTTGGTCCAACCAAATCAAATTAGAAAATCCTGGTTTAGGCACAAAATCCAAATTTTCGACTTTGGATTTCTTATCCCGGTTTAACCAGAATTTAATAAAATTATTAAATCTGTTTATTAAACCGTGACGTTTAAGTTTTAAAATCTTAAACCGAACCTTAAACCGAACCATCTCGAACCGACCATCTAGGTCACGGCCGCAAGCATCACCGCGAGTGGATGATCGAGACAGCCGCAAGCCTTACGATCGGGACGGGACGGGACGCGGGACGGGACGAGACGCGGCGTGAGCTGGACTCGATCGCGTCGATCCATGCCATCGATCCGTGATCAATGCATGCGATCGGCTCACCGATCGGTTCATCACTCGCCGCGAGCATCAAGCGATCGGCATGACCACGCGATCGGTTCACGATCGGCCCGTGCATCAAGCGATCCACTCGGCTCTCACTCGGACGCATACCAATCCGATTGGTCCATGCGATTTCATAGTTAGGTTTTTAGGTTTTTAATTTGTTTCTTAAGTGTTTTACAAATCAGATTCAATCAATCTCAGATTCAAAACATTTCTAAACAACCTAAAAATTGAATCTAAACAAGAAAACCTAACAGAACCAATAGCTCTGATACCACTGTAGGAAGTTTTGGTGTTAATCCTGATTCAGTTCTTCAGATTAAACAGTCCTAAACATGCAGATCTAGGTTCTCTTGAATGGAAACAATATATAGATCTCACCTGTTACCTTTTGTGCAGCGGAAATATGAAGAACAGGTCAGAGATCAGAGAGCCACCAAGTGATAACTCCTCCAGAGGTTCACACACGCACACTGCAGGAAGAGAGGCTACTAGACCAAGCTGTGGGAGGCGCAGAGAGAGAGGAGAATCGGCGCTGGGGCTTAGGGTTAGGAAGAAAAATCAGACTTAAGTTTTAATTATAAAACTTGTCTATTTCCTTTTGGGCTTTTGGGCCCAAATACCAATCTGATTAAATCCCTTGGATTTAATCAGACCCATTAATCTCTCTCTCTAAGTACGACAAATGCCTGGCACTTTTACCGTACTTCTGCTAAGCCGTTCCTACACATTTTCCTGTTAGCTTAGGCGTGTGACCCATATGGGATCATATAATAAAGGCAATAAGTCCAAGACTTATAGATCATGAGCGGACTCTAGCAAGCCATCATGATCCCCAGTATTATATGACTTATGTCTGATCATTGACATACTCTTACTTTCTAGAGACAGTACCGAGATTACTGGACACAATTCCAACAGAACGGGCCCAAGGTAGAGAGATGGTGGTTCATGAGAGGACACTAGCTGACTACAACAGACCTGATGAGTTTCATGCAAACCGAGCAGCTCTAGTGCTTCCTGCTTTTGAGAGGAATGATTTTGAGGTCAAGACCATCTACTACCAGCTGATGAGGCAGATTGCTTTTCATGGTCTTCAAGCAGAGCAGCCTATGGATCACATTGACAAGTTTGAGGACATAGTCACTGGCATGAAGTATGAAGGAGTATGCCCGGACTATCTGTTCCTTAAGCTATTTCCGCACAGTCTTGCTGGAGACGCTAGTGCATGGCTGAGACAACTGGCACCTGGTCAGTATACTACTTGGGCAGCCTTAAAGAGTGAGTTCCTGCGTCACTTTTATGATGATGCGCGCTCAGATCAGTCCAGACAGGACATACTCACTTTTTCCCAAGGAGCTGTGGAGCCCTTGAAGACTGCCTGGATGAGATTTAGTATCAGCGTGACTGTCCACACCATGGATTCACAGAAGTACAGCTGATTGGTATCTTCTTCAGAGGCATAGATCTCCCTTATCAGACTGCGCTGGATAATTCCAGTAATGCTAATTTCAACACCAGGACTCCTACACAAGCTAAGCAGTTGATTGAGAACCTGATTGGCAGCAACAGTTGCAAGACAATGGATGAAAGGAGGAAGAAATCTGGTGGAACTGTAGAGAATTCTGATATAGCTAATATAAGATCTAGATTGGACACAGTTTACAATCTCCTGACAAGTAAGAAAGCTGTCCACTTTGCCCAAGATGTAGAGGTGATTCAGACTGAGGAGGACACTCAGGAAGAAGATGTGAATTTCATAGGAGGTTCTGGTTTCCAAGGTAATAGATTTAGTAATCAACAGGGGAACAGATTCTCCAATGGAGGACAGACTGGTGGTTTTCAGAAGACCTATGGACAAGGTACTCAGAGAACCTATGGATCTACATCCTATCAGACTCCTCCTGCACCTACAGCCCATGAGAGCAGAATGGAGGCTATGATGGAACAACTGATGGAGAGTCAGACCAAGATTTCTGTGGACTGCAACAAGAAGTTGGACGCTGTCTATGAAGACCTCAATGGGAAGTTTGAGTCTCTGAGCACTCACATGAAGCAGTTGGACACTCAGGTGAACCAGATGTCCAGCTCACTGAAGGGAAAAGGAGTGGCAGACACTCATGTTAAGGCCTGGTCTGTGTACATTAATGATGGATCTCACCTAGGTGAAAGATTTGAGCTAAGTACAGCTGAGTTGGTGACAGAACAAGAATTTTCGGATATTTGTGAAAAACTCTCGGGTGAAATCTGCTGCAGTGCGTCGATCGATGCAACTCCTGCGACGATCGATGCACCCGTCGGGAGGACAACGATCGATACTCCCATGGTAACGATCGTTGCAGGGCGTGAACAGACAGAACTGTCGGATGATAATGGCATAGATGCTGACTTGGAGCTTGATCGCCTATTCACTGGAGCCTCTGAGATTACTCAACATGAGATCTACGAACAGATTGTTAGACAACACTCCTCAGTGTCTGAAGTGATTAGGCAGGAAGCTTAAGAAGCTAGAGGAGATTGGTGAAGAATTGGAAGAAATTCCAACTTCTGATGATCCACCTTATCATCCTTGTGTGCAGAGGTACCTGAACAAGATGTTGCCCCTGGATGATGATCTGAAAGACTGGGTGATAATAGTTCCTCAGCATATTAGTGATGTTCTGCTAACTAAGATCCCGAAGAAGCTGCCTGATCCTGGAGTCTTTGTGCTGGATTGTTCTATCTTTGAGGATAGCTTTAGGCGTTCTCTGTGTGATTTAGGAGCTGCTAGAAGCATAATGCCTTACTCTGTGGCAGAGAAGCTGGGTATGTTGGATTTTACTCCTACTAGGACTTCTCTTGTCCTAGCTGATTAGTCCATACGAGTTCCTGAAGGACTCCTTATGGACATTCCGGTGAGAGTTGGAAACTACTTAGTTCCAACGGACTTCCTTGTGCTGAGATATGACTGTGATCCGGATGAAGCATTATTGCTTGGGAGACCCTTTTTGGCTACAGCAGGAGCGTTGATTGATGTTAGGAACAGTTTGATAGACCTCCATCTGGGAGATGAACCACTGCACTATGAGATGGATAAGCTGCGAAAGCCACTGATAGATGGGCAGACATTCACCATAAGGGACGCAGATTTTGAGCAGCCGGATAATACTATGGTTATAGATCCTGGAGCACATTTCACTCCATCTTTTCTTGGACATGAGCATTCCGCAACAGCCTACTCACCACCTTGGATGAGGAGACTTGAACAGAGACAGAAAAAGTCTCTGTCAGGACCTCCTGGTACCTGAAAATTCCCATCCGTCCGGTCAAGCTATTGACCTTAAACAAGCGCTGGGTGGGAGGCAACCCACCATTAGGTACTGGTGTTTTTCTACTTAATTTTTGGTGTTTTTGTTAGGATTTTACGTTTGTTTTTGTTTTTGGTGCAGTTATGTTTGCAGGTCTCGGACAAAATCGCAGTGCAACGATCGACTCACTTCTGCAGCGATCGTTGCGGTCCTGAGCAACGATCGATCATACACGAAAATCGCCAAGTAACGGTCGATGCACTTAGTGCAACGATCGATGCCTGAGCGACAGAGGTAACCCGACAAACATAATTTCATTTTTTCAAATTTTTATTTTCTTTTTACCGATCCTTCGCTGGACACTACTGGGGACAGTGTGTCTTAAGTGTGGGGGAGGTGCTACTGACTTTTGTTTTCTGTTTTCTTAAGAGTCAGTCCGTTTTTCAAAAAAAACTTTGTTTTATTGAGTCAAAATTGTTTAAGTAAGAAACTATGATTTTCTGAGAAGATTTACAAGACTTGCAGGAACTTAAGTAACCATTGGGATGAAGTTGCAGGATCTATCTCTGACTATTAGAAAACCCCATCACAGATCAACCTACTGGGAACACCCACATCACTTCAGGTATCAGAGGATCCTTTTACTGACTTCAATTTAATACTGACTTAGATTTCTCACCTAAGGGCTTGGTATACTTTGTGTCGGATTCCCTTGTTAGTTCTGACACAGCCTGTCAACCTATCCTATTTAGTTCCCTTCTCCCCTTCTATAAAGTAAAAAAAAAAAAAGATAATAAACTGAGGATGAGTTAGTAACTCCGAAGTGGTCATGGGAATGGTAGCAAACACTATTTTCTCTCATGTGATCCATGGAATGTGTCCAAAGTACACCCCATAACGGGAAGAACACTGATAAAAAAATAAAATGATACCCAATGGGGAAAAATAAGTTGTTAAAGAAGGGAAAGAGAAGAAAGGGACTAGAGAAAGATAGTATGGTGGTTTAGAGCTGATAAGGTAAGAATCCTTGTGCCCTTTGATCGATACTCCTTAGGTGAGACCGCACTTAAATACTTGCAGAAGTCAGTAGGGAGAATTTGAATGCTTGAATGTGATTGTGGAGTTTACCTAGGACAGTTGCTAAGTGTGGGGGAAGTACATGTTGGTCTTGATATCCTGTGATTGATTCTTTCAGTGGTTTACTAAGGGGAATCTGAGTATTGTAGCTTCTAGGATGAAATGAGTTTCTGAAGAGTTTTCAAACCTCTTCGCCAAGCTTTAGTTCTATGTTTTGCTTGAGGGCAAGCAAAGGCTAAGTGTGGGGGAGTTGATATATCATGGTTTTTACCGGTTTTATGCCATGATATAGTTGTGTTTTTAGTGTCTTTTGTGTTCTTTTAGAGTCTTTTACAGGTATAATCAGGTTTGGAGCTAAATTGGAGATAATGGAGCATTTTGGAGATTTTTGGAGTGTTTGGCCGAGAGATAGAGTTCACTGTCCGAAACAGAGAAAGGTGTCGATCGTTGCATGCCTAGCATCGATCGTTGCACCAGCGAGATGGGCCAAAACTCGGCGGTTTAGAAGAACCAAGATATTGCACTTTGATCCAGAAGTTCCTGATATTTACAAAGAAGCCCCTGGCCGAGATTAGACCTATATTATTGAGTTTTTAGATTTGTTTTAGATGACGCTTTCATAATAAAGAGCAGAGGATTTTTAGAGCTTTTGGGGCTGATCTGAACCTGTTACATCATCTGTATTTGGAGAAGATTTCGAACCCCTTTAATCTTTTATCTTTTATGCAATCTATTATTTCTATGATTATGTTTTCATCAATCATGTCTGAGTAGATTCCTTGTTAGGTTTAGGGTTTCTCACATAGGATTTCATGACCTGCTAGACTTGTTCAAATTTCAGTTAAGGATTCAAACTATATATGTTCTTCAATTTAATTGTGCTTAAAACTAGTTCTAACCTGATCAATTAGAATCTAGATCTTAGGTTGCTAAATACGTCACGGAAGTGGGGTTTAGGAATCTGAACTAATTAAATTGGGCAATTAAACTTTGCGCAAACGGAAGTTTGGTTTAGGATAATTGTGAACATATCAAACTTGGAATTAAAGCTGGTTTAATCTGTTAGTTCTCGCAAACGAAAGATTGGTTTGCTGCACTTAGACTTAGAGAATTATCGCAAAGGAATTTGGTTAATTCTATATCTGTGTTTAGAGTTCTAGAACTGTGCTTAATTAGATCCTTGCTGAATGAACTGTCTGCTTGTCTGATTTCCTGAGAACGCCCTAGACCTAGCGCTCTTAATAACTTGCTTTCACAACCAACAGTCTTTGCTATCTGCTTACTTTCTTGCATTGCTTTTAATTCAATTACATTGCTTTCTTCCTAGTTAAAATCATGTTCTTGAGCTATTGAACACCGGAGTCTCTGTGGATTTCGATACCCTATATACTACATTGATATTGCTGTGCACTTGCAGTTTAGTATAGGGATTAATTCTTGACCTATCACATTCCGAGTTGTTCAGCGAACATTTTGTTCACCAAACGTTGGTATGTCGCTCCGGCATTTTTCAAGCCGAAGGACATGACCTTGTAGCAATAGATTCCTCTGTCGGTGACGAAAGCCGTTTTATCCCTATCGTCTGGGTTCATCATGATCTGGTTGTATCCTGAAAAAGCATCCATAAACGTGAGCAGTTTATTTCCGTATGTTGCCTCCACTAGCCGATCTATGTGCCGGAGCGGAAAGCTATCTTTGGGACACGCCTTGTTCAGATATGTGAATTCGACGCAAACCCTCCATTTTCCGTTCTTCTTTTTCACGACTAGGGGGTTGGCGAGCCAGTCTGGATATTTGAGTTCGATGATCGAACCTACTTTGATTAACCTTTCCACCTCATCATTGACTGCTTTAGTTCGTTCGGATCCCAGCTTCTTTCTTTTCTGCCTGATGGATTTGATTGTTGGGTCTACGTTCAGTTCGTGACATGCGATTTCCATACTAATACCAGACATGTCTTCTGCGGACCAAGTGAAACTGTTCACGTTTTCTCAGAGACATAATACTCTCCCTTTTTTTTATTGTATCGTCTAGATTTGTGCCGATGTCCAGGCATAGTTCCACATGATCGTCATCTATGCAAACCGATGTCACAGGTTCGCACGGCTCGTCCTCTTCTTCTTCTTCCTTCTTCTTTTCGGCCTTTTTGGGTTTTTCTGTAGCTTCTCTATTTGGTTCGATCCGCGGTCGCTTAGGCTTCCGAGATATCTCGATTGTTGGTTTCCTGAGTTTGTGTTCGGCCATAAAGAAAGATCGGGATTGAGCTTGACTCCCCAATATCGTAGTGATCCCGCTAGGCGTTAGAAACTTCAAGCAGAGGTGATACATCGACGGGACAGCTTTCATGGAATTTATCCATGGAGTCCCCATGATTACGTTGTAGATTGCTAGAACGTCTGCTACCGAAAACTCGACGATTTTGGTTATTTCTCTAGCTCGTACTGGCAACATGATTGTTCCGAGGGTCATTGTTGTGTCTCCAGTGAATCATGTCAAGGGTTTTGGGATTGGAGATATTTCGGATAAACCAATGTTCATCCTCTTCAGTGTATCGCGGAAGATTACGTCTACGGAACTTTCGATCAAAATTATGGCCACATCAAGGTCTCCGACGACCAGCTCAATGACGAGCGGATCATTGTGCGGCCTGTCGATGTCTGTGGTCTCGCATTCCTCGAACGTTATTGTATCGTTTGGAGATTAAGAAGAGGCGGACCAATGAGCGTTTGTTTCAGCTCGTCTTTGGTAAGCCTTGATCGATGATACTGTATCTCGTAAGTACTGTGATCCTCCAATGATCATATTGTTGGTTGCAGTATCTGGTGGATCGGTCATGTCTTCGTCCGTAACCATATCTTCGGATTTGCTAATCAGTGATTATTGAGTGTCAAAAGTTTCTATGTCCCCACAGACGGCACCAAATTGTGAGAGTCGGAACTCGCACTGTCAAAACTTGTAGAGAAAAAATTTAGGGAACAGAAACCTCAAAGATAAACCAGTCGAAATAGTTAACCTATAGGATATTTTATTGATAAGAAATCGAAAAGAGTGCAAAGATCGGAAAAGAGAGTAAAGAAATCGGAAAAAGAGAGTACAAAGAACCAAAACGGCTAAGACAAACTGCTCAACTCTTAAGTCTAGATGCTAGGGTTTTTCGCTCTCTCTAAATCATACGACCAACATCTCCTTATATAGTCACGGCAAGTCGGCTCCGAGAATATTTTCCGCAAGATTTGCAGAAATCTTCTTGTTGTTATCTCCTTCTTTTTTCCATTAAGATTTACATTTTATCTCGAATTTTCCTCTTTAGCTCGGAGATTCCTTGATCCTTGCTTCTTTGAGTCTACCTTTCTGCGACTTGACTTATTTGCAGAATGGGCCGAGAACGGACGCTCCGAGTCCGTTTGTATGCAAACTTCTCTATTCGGCACAAGTTTTGGTCATACGAAAGTTGTACATTTGGGCCTAAGTTCGTATTTCCTCTAACTTGGCCCGTTAACTTAGTTTATCGGCCAAGAAGGTTCGAGCTGACATTTCCGAAGGTAGATTGCGGCAAGTTTGTGCATATCGGAGATCGGGAAATGAGAAGGGATGGATTTGGATCCGAGCTGGTTCAACTCGGGTTTTGAGATGGTTCAGCTCGGAAAACCTGCGCTGGTTCAGTCAGCTCGGAAAACCCGAGATGGTTTAACTCGGTTTTTCGAGCTGGTTCGGCTTGGTTCTCCGAGTTGGTTTGGCTTGGTCCTCCGAGCTGGTTCAGCTCGGTTTTCCGAGCTGGTTCAGCTCGGCTTTCCGAGTCGGTTCAGCTCGATCTTTGTCCATTTGGGTGTTTCGTCGATCCGTGGTTCCTGTCGGAAGATGCGTTTGTCCGATTAAAGTGTGGTCCGTTTCGTATGAAATGTATTTGTCGAAAACACTTTTCCGATAAGTTGTTTAGATGAAGTTGTCGGTGCTTCGTATTACTTGGTTATTCGCATGAAACATTGTCTGTCCGCAGCGGACATTTATCTATGTCTGATTGTCCGAACTTGTTTTCGGCTATTGTTTTCGTCGAGGGGGTTTTCGACCCCAACAATGTGCGACCTACTGGGAAGTGATTATCGGTATCGTGCGAGTAAGGAAAACGCTGAGGGAAATTTCAGGTGCTGATTGCAAGGTCAGTAAAAACAAGTATTTCGAGTTTCCTGGACTAACTATCCGGCCGTCGACTACGGTGGGCTCACGGGCCGAGAGAGATGGTGTGGGGCCAATGGACGGTGGTGGTCGGAGTGTTACAAGTGGTATGAGAACCGAATCCAAAAATGTGTGTGGAGTAATGTGGAACCACACCATCAAAGATAACGATCTTGGTGAGCAACAAAGGCGGTGCGCTCTGTTATAGAAGGTTATTGTAACATCCCGGTTTGTGTATAGGCTTACAAGAATTGATTTGGCTATTTATGTCACCAAAGTGCGTTTATCCTTTTGTTTACTTGTCTAGAAAGAACTTGTAATTTAAGCTTTGTTGAGCTGAAATAGTTGAAGGATGGCTAATCTATCAAAAATTAATTTGTGGTATCGTGCGAATGAAGACAAAACATAGAAAAAAATAGTGTGGTGATTACAAGGTAAATAAACAAATTTTTTGAGCCTCCCAAATTTGTACACCGGCAGTCGGACCAAGATAGATCGATAGGCCAAAAGAAAGTAATGTATTTTTTTTTCAAACATTATTTCTAAACTAAACGCAATTATATGAATTTAATAGAATTTGTGGAATTAGTTAGAAATCAAATTGTTTAGATGGTTTTGTGACGATATATTTAACATTGACGAATTTCGTTAAAATCTCGATAGTGTAAAAAGTTTAAGTTTGAGTTCAGATAGTAAAGAAGATTATATAAAGTTAACCCTTAGACAAATATATTGTTATTGTTGACTTATAAATGTTAGCTACCTATGACACAAATCGACTGCTGTATATTGAATACGTATTATGGGCCTAAAAGTGACACCAAATGACACCACACCTGTGAGATCGGCCTTAATGTTTTGTCTTGCCTATATTAATCGCCTCATTACATGTCAATATTCATAATAACAAAATTATGTATATACATTATTTAGTTTTATATATACTAAATAAAAAATCTGCGCGTTCGCGCAGGATCTCATTTTGAATAAATATTATTTTTAAATATAAGTAAGTATTTTTCAAATTTAGTATTTCAAAACTAATTTTTACTACATCTACAACTACTGAATATTCTTGTTAATTATCAGTAACAAGTAAATTACATATTTTTTTTTTTTAAACTACGAAAGTATCATGAAACGGTAATTATGATACTTGTGACTTATTTTAAATCGCCTAAGAAGACATTAAACTTCAAAAACATAACCTATTTCAAATCATGTAAGAAGACATTAAATATCGAAAACATAATCGTAAGGTCAATCCAACAAACTTTGGTGGATAAAAAAATTTCCTGACAAATCACACACATCTTATATTTTTTTTTCTGTTACTTGTATCTTCTACAAATGTTAGCCCTAAATAAAGAATTAATTACATGTTGAGTAAAAATTTTTTGTATGACATTTCATGAATTAAATAGAATTTTGAATTGCTCATTGCTCTAACATATATATTGTATGTGATATCATGACAAATATATAAGGTTAATGATAATGTTATGATATTTGTAGTGATTAATTATGAGATTTTTTTTACGAAATTAGATAATGATTCTATTATAAATAAAAAAATACATTTTGTTTGACTCTTTTTAAACTTGGGTTACACACAATTCCTTGTAAAACAAGACAGCCAAAGTTCCATCTTCATGTAGGCGTTACAAGAGAAACAAATCTATTTTTGTGTGTTTTTCTATTAATTGTGATTCTCTTCTCTATTGGTATATTTGCCTATATAAACTTATATAATCAGACTAAAGGTCGCAATGTTTGAAAAGTTTTACCAAAAATCCGA